>OZ012735.1:98968819-101368819 GCA_963859935.3 Lathyrus sativus | reverse complement strand
TTTTTGCGACTATTATTACTAATATTATATTTATTTCTATCATATTTATTATTATGTTATCTATTTTATTACTAACATTACTTTCACTCTTGAGCTATTATTGGACCATTACACCGAGGACATTCTTTGGATGCACCTTCCGACCATATCTCATTAAAAATCAAGATCAAACTTCAGTTGGTTTATGGATTAAGATTTCGTTGAATTATTCTCGAGGACACGAAAGGTTTGATGTACCACTCTCATGAGTATATTCATTACCAAGTTTCATCAAGATGTGTCGACATCTCCTCCTGAATACCATTAAGATCGAGACGTGATAAGGCAAGTTTAGATTCAAGACTAAATTTTCATTCAAGTGTATTTGGATTTAGAAGTGCCAAGGTTTATGGATTTCCTACGGTGCTAAGGTTCGATCCTTAGCATTTTGGAGTTTGTTTGGTTTGAATCAATTGGAAGTTTGAGCTTATGCGAGAAGAGGAATCGTCTGGATTCCTTGAGATGTTAGCGTTTTTGTGTACAACATATACTTCAGGTGCCACCAAGTCCATATCATAAGTCCAAGATAATTACAAGGACGCAAGAGTCTACGCTTTACATTCAAGCCCAATTGTCCCTTACAAGTAGCGCGTTCATCAGAAGACTCGTAATTTGGAAGCGAAAATCCAAGTGCCAATTCATCATTTGTGTTCCAAAGTTTTGTTCTTCTCCATAAAGCTCAAGTTTAAGTTCATATATTCAAATTCAGGATATACATCCATGCTTCAACATTTACACCAAACTCTTAAAGTTCAAGACTTTGTTACAACTGATTACAAATCCGTGACACATTACATTTTACAAAGTAATAAGAAGAAGTTTTAATTTTCCAACAAGCGGTAGTTGCTCCTCGTAGACCAGAGGTCCCTGCGCTTCCCTTCTACCCACCACTCATTTACAACCAAAGCTTCGGAGTTTTCGCTCTGATATCCAACCTCAAAATAAGATAAAGAATGGCACTAGCAACAACACAGTAGCAAATTCGATGAATGCTCTTTCTTCACCTCTGATTCCTCCTGCTAATGCTCGATAAAACCTATCTCTGCAGTAGACTGGTCTTCCATCAACAACCTCTGCAGCAGCTGCTGCAAGTTTGTCATCGGCTTTCACATCTGCAGGCAATTTAAGCAACTCTTCCTTCCTACAACAGACATTAAACGTTTCAATGACATGGTGGAAGTAGTCTCGAAATATTGCAGGATTTTGTCTTTTCTTACCTTAAGTTAAACTTGTTAACCTTGGTAACTTGGGGGGTCGATTTGTTTTCTTCCGTGGTAAAGGTAGAATGAAGAAAATTCTCCACTGGTGTAGCAAAGATAAATAGCATAACTCTGGTAACAAGTAACGCTCTAGTCCCCACTAGAGTTTGCTTCAGCAGTTTAACAACTAGTTTAACCTGGAGACATGGAATATATGTGAATCATGCAGGTGAAGTCTTCAGAAGGACTTTGTTTTGTGCAATTTTAGGTAAAAGAGGAATGTGTAAGAGAGAGTTGACTAACCTCAGGCGGCTTGACCCACATCTATCCGTCATACCATCCACTTTCTTCATAAGGAATGACTGCAAACAAAAGTTTATCACCCCTACATTGCAATTCAATCAGTGTCTAAGCCACTTAGTCTGTAAAGTGTGAAGCTGCGTCATAGCACAACACTTAGTTATATCGGATACAAAAAAAAACATTAGATACCACAATCTGGCAACAACATAAAAAGTATACGTGACTAGAGAAGGGAGATCCCAGAGCAAGTCGATTTTGAAATCATGTCCACCATGACAAGTATGTTTTGAACTCTTTGCCTTGCTCACCCCATGCTCCCCAATCTTCAGTCAAGAAATGATTGTCATATCATATGAACAGGTAGCATAGAGAATCAAACGCACCAGATAAAACCTTAAGATAATCAAAGACACAATGAAGAATGTTCATGTTCCAGCAGCTAGTATAAATCTCAGAGGCTTCTGCATCACTTGCAAAGACTGTCTTTATCTTGAAGCTTTTGACGGAGATATTATTGATGTACTCATCATTAGTTCACGTTCTACTTCGACGAGATGCTGGGTGGAGCAGCAGTAGGGTCACTTATCAGAAGAGTCTTGTTGGTTTAAGCATGGGTAGAATATTCTACCATATTCTTCATAATTTTCTTCGACATTCTCGAAACAACAGAAGACAAGAAAGTTGAGGCCTCTGCCACGCTCATTGATGCTAGATTGGTTGATCATTCACTCGTACTCTCCAAATTCTGGACCTGGATCATACTGACTCGTCTAAAGTCGTAACTGGCATTATCAAAACTCTTGAGTTGGTTAGCAAGGAGCATGTCCATTCAGCTGATTCCAATAGAGGGAAAGCAAAACCTTCTGAAATATAACAACATGGAAGATTATACAATATCAGCGATATGTCTCAGTCTATGAATATGTCTTCTCAAGCTAATCACGGTTCTCGTCAAGTTGACCAAGTGAGGAACTTACGCAGGTCAGACCTAAGGTGAGTCTGAAGCTGTTACAGAAGATGAGGAACATAATGACTTGGAGCATGAAGTCCATCACTTGCCATATCCCAACACAGATCAAGATAACCAGGACAAGAACAACGACGTGCATAATAAGTTACTCCAAATGCCACCATCAAAATACATGAGAAACAGAAAACGATGTTAGATGTATATCCAATACGAACGAACAAGAAGCAGAAATTGGATTGAAAGGAACAACATACCCTACATTCAGCTTGTGCACAGAACACTTGCAGTTGCTACTCTTTATCTCCAACTTTTCTTCTTTTCGTGAAAGCCCTCACCAGAGTGTACCAGATGTGAGCTCATTCTCTCTTCTGGGCTACTAATCTCCCCTGGCCCAAAATCTCCTGCTTTCTACACCTGCAAAAAACGTAACGATTGGATTAGTAAATTGATCAAGAATATACCCTGTTCAGAAAAAAAAAATATCCTATTCAGATCCTATCAGATTCCCTAGCATCAATAAAAGATTCCTCAAGATCAAATCACACAATTTAATTTTCATCAACAACATTAAACACAATCATACGAAAGAGGAAGATTTTTGAATCCTATCCAACCCGAAAACGGAAGGTCTTAATACCAATCAATCGGCATTCAAGTTAATATTCAATATTCATCCAAAGATTGTTTTCACTCAGAAGCCTATATAAGAGGATCAAAGGGAGAAAGAAACGACGAAAGAAAACCTAGGTGCGAAAACAGAGATTCTGAGTAAAAAGATAACTTATCTCCTTAGCCAACGAGATCATCTCCGGTCACCACAAACACCAATCGACGGAACCTCATCCCCAGCGCCGCTACCATCAACCTTCGGTAAAATCTCCTTTCTTGTAAAAATTATCGAACATACTGATTTGTTTCGTTGTGTTTCAGGTTGTACAGAAGCTAAGGAAAAATGTATGAAGAAAGGATCTAAGAGAGAGGCGGGCAAGAGAGACCAAGCGATTTGGGGAGGGGGAAGACGAAGGATTTGGGGAACTAGGGTTTACAGTTTCCGCCGTTTTGCGTTTCTGCTATCTTTTGTTGTTGTTGCCATTTTGATTAATTGCTATTCACACACACACACACAGCACTACACGTAATCATACAACACCACTAAACCTTCTTACAACCGCTAATCTCCCCTAATTACCCGTTTTAAAATCTTAATTAACCGTTTTAATTTAGCTTAATCATTCTAACTTTATTTTACTATTTAATTAACTCATTAATCTTTTCCTAACCGGTTTTTTTTTGTTTAAACCAACTGAAATCTTTTTTTATTTTAAATCAATTTAATTAATCTTAACTCAGTTTTACTAATAAACTTTTTGGATTAATATAATAACTAACCCAATTTTATCTTTACCAATTACTAATAATCAATCTTCATTATAATCCGTTTTTTGTTAAAAACAATTAGTAAGTCTTTTATAACCTTTTTAACTTATTTATTTATTAATTAACTTTCTTTTATATCAACTTATTCAATATCTTGTTTTTTTTAATAATTAAAATTATTTGTGTTTTAAAACCTGTCCCATAATAATCTATCTAATCTATAATAATATTTTGTTTAATTTAAACTGTTACTTGATATTAACTAAAACTTATAAAAAAAAACCAATCAATTTTAATTCATAATTTAATATAATATCTTTCTTACAAACCAATCCACATAAAAAAACTAATTACAACTTTTTAACCAATCTCATTACAACATAATTTATTTCCTCATAGGTATAATTCAACTACATTAGTCCATCTCAATATTAATAATCAAATATAACTTCTTCTCATAAACCAATTTTGCTATAAAAACAAACAACATCGTAAAATATAATCAATCGTGCACGCTCACGCTTTCACTTCACAACTCACTCTCACACACTTCAGCGCTTTCATGCGTATGTGTATGCTTTACTTATTTGCCCCTTTTATTATTTCCGCAATTTATTTTACAAGCAAGTTACATTATCGTATTTATATTCTCGCATCGCATTCCATCCAAAGGAAAAACCTACACATGATTCAACAATTGTGTGTAGTGCATTACATTTGCATCATACTCCCACTTGATCCTTGATCCCATTCAAGTCGATCTTTTAGGACAGATCATACCCCATAGGAGGACCTTTGTCTTTATTTTACAACTTAGATACAAACAAAACAATTCAAATCAATACAACAAATATTCAAACACAATAGAGAAAAGATGTTAATCATCTTAAGCGAGATAGAATCTCCACCCCACATCAATACAATCAAGTCGTAGGGACTTTGCCTTAAGAGAGATAGAGGCGTATTCGTCGATCTATATTCGAGTACTTGAGCCCTTCTCTTAAGACGATGCAAAGACTATTTTCCTACAATTTGTGGCGGTTAAATCTCTCTTAAAATGACAACTCACCTTTTCTTCTAAAATCAATCAACCAACTACCCTAAACCTGTAGGAATTTTGACCACAGTCAAAGAACTCCTCAAACCCTTTAGGGGAACTACAGATACTCTGATTCCACTCCCGTAAGGATATGTAGGCATAAGATGCAACATCTTATTGAGTATACTTAGAAATAAACCCCTAGGTCTTTTAACCTTAAGCAGATAAACTTTAGCAATAAACAAACATAAAACAAGAGGTTCCTGTAGAGTACTATAGAAACTTAGGATGCTAGCACCTTCCCTAATTTTAACCAACCCCCGAACCTAAAACTCTCTAGCTTGCATTTGCATTGCATTGTGAGAATTTCGATCTTTATCCCTTCCTTTGGAAAAGTCAAAGTTCGGTTGCAAATTGAATTAAAGATTCAAACTAATCAATAGTTTAGTATCCAAATTTCACCGCGACATACATGATACCAAAAAACTGAAAAACATTATTGGCATTAGTGACAGTGTCATGTAATCTCATAAGGTACTTCCTTGCACATTCCATAATCCCCTGGATAGATTTTCCCCTGATGTAGGTGTTTTACCGATATGAATTGGTCGAACATCTAACAAAGTATGCCATAGAGTTGTCGGAGTTTGAGGTATCTTTCGAAGAAAGGAAAACATTGGAGGCTAAGTTGTTTTTCGACTTTCTAGCTGAGATGACCTCTATACCTCTGGAACCAAATCACACATGGGTGATATATACAAGTGAATCGTCTAACACCTTAGTATAGCAGGGAAATTTGTGAGTGTAAGCTATTGATTAACTTAACTTAAATTGCAAGAGTCGTCACCACACTTTTATTTTATCCAAAAAGAAAGGAAAAAAAGCGAATAAAATCTAAACAAGTTCTAAAACAATAATAAACAGAGAATGGGTAAGGGGGTTGGTTACGCTAAGGGAAGGTGTTAACACCCAAAACGTCTATAGTACTCTATAGGAACCCTTTGAAATATCTACGCTTTTTGGTTTGAAAAGGTTTGTATGAAATGAGATTGGAGAGATGAGAGGAGAATTATTGTTTTAATATTTTTGTGTTTGGAAAGACTTATAGCCCCATGCCTACGTATCCACAAAGTGCAATATAGGATCAAAACCCCGTAGTTTGAGGTACAAATAACAAAAAAAAAGGTTTGTTATGATTGATTTTAATGTAAAGACAAGTCGTCATTTCCAAGCGAATAATTCCACTTGAAGAGATGAATCATGTTTAAACTTATGAAAAAAGTTTTAAAAGAAAAAGTGCACAAAGGCACAAAAAGTTTGGATGAGTTTTGGTATTTTTTTATGTCTTTTTGAAAAGGTCAAGGTATGATTAACATTGATTGACATTTATTAAAGAAAACAAAGTTTGAAAATCACTTGATCAAAGTCAAGGTTTTATTATGAAAGCAATTTGATTTTTTTAAAAAGAAGGTTTTGAAAAAGGGAGAAGATTTTGAAAATTAAAGAAGGGGTGGAGAAGAAGGGACTATCATATTGCATAAAGATAAAAGCTAAGGATAAGAACTGTCTAACCACACAAGCAAGCTCTATAACATAAGCATCCATTCCTTTAGATTAGGCCTTGATCAAGATAGGTCTTCAAAAAGAGAACTTCAAGTACCCAAACATCCAAAGTTTACCATCACAAACCTCCAAGCATAGGTTAAGATCCTAGTTCTAGGTCTAAAACTCCATGTCCAATGCAAAGGATAGTAGCCATTGTCCACCATTAAGAGAACAAGTTTTTTTTAAGGGTTTAAGCCTTTATTAATGTTTTTGGTCCAAATGGACAAAGAAAAAGTGCATAAACATAAACAAATGGTCTAAGTGGATAAAGGAAAAATGAAGGAAGTATAAACAATAATATGATATGATACGATATGATAACATAAAGCATAAAAAATAAAGGAGATAGGGAGCGAGAAGGAAGCATAAACATAACACAATTGATATAACATAAAGCAATAATGATCCAAAATAAGAGAACAAGTTTTTTTGCTTTTCAGAAATGCTCAACTAAACATCCACGAGAATGAAAACATGGTCTCATACATTATCATGGAGAGGGCTCCAACTCGGATAAAATTAACGAGTATACCAACTAACCCCCACGGGTAACAAGAGAAAGCCAATCTATTTCAAACTACGCCACAGACGAATAGGAGACTGATAATTCGATACAAAATACAACAGTTTTTCGATTTCGGGATAATTTAGTGCTATGTTAAATAATCGTAATCAGACTTATATAGAAGCCACAACTTTCTAAGGCCGGTCAACAAAAATGTTAGTGTTAATGCATGCTAGAGAAGTGAATGTAGATCACTCTCCGAAAGCAATACCGCACGAAAAGAAAAGAGGTAACGGTCTCATCTTCATCAAGAACTTAAAATAAGTTCCAATGATATTGAATATTTTCATCGATCAAAAGAAAATGAGATAGATAAAGAAATGCCAAATTGAACCACACAAAGATGTAATCCAAGGCAAAGAACAAAAGAAAATGGAAGAAGAAGAGAAAAGAACCAAAACTGTCCCAAAAACAAGCAAAAATCACATTCTGGACACTGGTTAACCGATTAACCAAAATGAACTGCATTTGGTTAATCGATTAACCCTTATAAAACAACAAAAAATTGAAAAAATTCAGCATTCATGATCCAATCATTTCTTCAAAACCTCATGATCTTGAATGACAATTAGCACGAAAATTCAAGTAAAACAACAATAAATAATGCCAATAAAACACAATTTACAAAATCCAAAGATCAAGTAACAAGAATCAACAATAGATCATATTGTGGAAGGTAGATCAAGCACAACAATGGCGGAATAAGGGCTTACCACTTTAAATATGAAATTGCTTCAAATTAACTTCAAGAACCACACTCCAAAGCCTTATCTACTAAAATTGATGATGAAAAAGTGATTGAATGAAGGTTTAAGCTCAAAAGATTAGTAAGTTCCAATGAAGAACTTACTAACTTTCAAAAGAAGAAAAAGCTTTGGTGAATTTTGTGGTTAAGAGGAATTGAGAGAAATTTTAGCAAGGTGAATTTGGCTATCAAAGCTTGAAGAATGAATGAAATGAGACCTCTACTTATAGAATTTAGGCTTGGAAAATTTGGTGGTTTGGAATTTGGGTTGGGATCAAAATTAGGCTTGGAATTTGAATTTGGAGGCAAAATCAAGATCATATGGTGATTAGTGAAGGTGTATGGTGGGAATTAATTATGATGAGGTAGAGGAATTAAACTGAGGTGATCTAGAATATTCTCATGATGAAATATTTGAAATTGGTGCCAAAATACTGCAGAATTTGAATTTGGCTCATTTTCACAAAAAACACATTGGTTAACTGATTAACCATATAATGTTAATCGATTAACACAACAAAAATTGTGAAAATTTGTCTTTTGATGTGTTGTCTTGGTTCCGGATCAATTCTTTTTGCTTGTCAAAGAAGGCATGGAAATAAACATATGAACCTTGGAGTCTCTTGAATAATGAACAATCAAATCTTGGGAAAATCTTGATCAAATGATTTTGAATTGTTTGCATATCAACTTTGACTTCTTAAGTTGAATTTCATTCGAGCTGTGGGGTTATTGATTGGTATTCTTGATCCAAACCTCTTCCTAAAAAAGAGTTAGTAAAGAAAAGAAGAAAAAAACATATTTTTGGTATTTTAATTAAGGGTTAGTAAACATAAACATAAACAAACATCAAACATACAAGAAAACAAAGGATGCCCAAAGATCTTCCTCAAAGACAAAACCTACAGAGGAAGGAAAGAGAACTAAAACTTGTGATCTTGCTTGTGGTATGAAATGCAAATGATATGTGGAATCTTAGGGGGAAAAATTAGGATATTACAGCTGCACCTATTTAAGTTTCTTCTATCCGGAGATAAGAAGATTGACATCTTTGTCTCGAAGGGATAGAAGAGACTTAAATATAACAATAACCCAATTTTTTTCCTTATGAGACCACAAAATGATATGCTTAATGCAAATGATATGCAGACATAAGACCGTTGTGCGGAGAAAATGCCACAGGAAATAAGCAAAAGGATGAGGAGCAAAAGAAAAGAGAACAAACTCCACAGGTGGAAACAAAAGAGAGAAAACACATCCCAACAGGGGAGGAAACAATCTCCGCTGGGGAAGATAAAAGATAATATTCCACGGAGGGGAAAATTACCAACACCAAAATAGGAGGAAAGCACATCCCAACAGAAGAGAGAGCAAACTCAGCTGGGGAAAATATCAATTAATACCGAGCAAATGGTAATAACATGATCGAAAGGAAAGATTACCAACTACCAACCAAGTGGCAGTTACGACAAGGTAACCAAACCAGACTACATTACCTACTACCAACTAAAGGGCAGGACGACAAAGGTAATAAGCTCAAAGAAGAGGGATTACCAACTATCAACCAAGTGACAGTTACGATGAGGCAATCAACCAAAGGGATACGAGAAATATCACCTACTACCAACTAAAGGGTAGTACGACAAAGGTAGTAAACCTGAAAAGGGAGAGATCACCAACTATCAACCAAGTGATAGCTATAACAAGACAACCTGACTCAACTACATTACCTACTACCAACTAAAAGGCAGGACGGCAAGGGTAATAAGCCATCTATATCACCCACTACCAACTAAAGGGTAGGACAACAAAGGTGATAAGCTAAATAAGAAACAAGAACTATTACCTACTACCAACTAAAGGGCAGTATGACTAAGGTAATAAACTCGTAAAGGGAGAGATCACCAACTATCAACCAAGTGATACCTACAACAAGGTAACCAAACCTGACTACATTACCTACTACCAACTAAAGGACAGGACGACAAAGGTAATAAGCTAGAAAGAAATAGATTACCAACTATCAACCAAGTGATAGTTACAACGAGGTAACCAACCAAAAGGACAGTTCCACCAAAACGAGACTCCGCCGGGGAAAGGTATTGTCAACTACCGATTTACTGGGTAAAGGACAAAAAGGCGTACTTAACCAAAATGGGAGAAACAATATCTACTATTGGAAAAGGTAGGATTAAACAGATAATAAACTCGAAAGGGACCAAAGGTCAATCCAGGAATAATTTAGAGAGAAACGGTCAAACAAGACTCTACCCGGTGAGGAAATATATCAACTGGGGATTAATTCCATCCAAATAATACACCAGGGAGGAAGGTTAAAATAGATTTCTACCACGAGGTATAAACTCGATGGGGAATTAACAAAGGTAGGCATTTTCTGCTTACGGGCCGACACTCTAATGGAGAGAGGACACACACGCTCTACAGGGATAACAACACCAGAGAGCAAAGAAGCACCAACACATATGCAAGATGCACAATGCAACAACATGATATGCACACCAAAAAAAATACGCATCCAATGCGTATGATTATGAATATGCTGACAAAACAGACATAAAGGTAAAAAAAAAAAAGGGTGGACAAACACCACAACACTACCAAAAACTCGGCTAATCTCAATAAAACAGAGGTATCAATGGGAACTCTGCTAGGGATTTATCTGAAAAAATCCTGCAAGAGATGAACAAAATCCATCAAAGGAATATAAATCCTACTATAAGGCTTATAATATCATTGGAGAGGAAAATATTGCTTGGGGGAAGAGGTCTAAAAAAAGAAGTCTTTTAATATCCATAGTTCGCAAAAGGGATAACAAGATCAAATTTACTTCGAGGATGGTAGGGAGACCGTTGGGGAAACAACAACAACCCAAATCTTATTGACTCTTCTTGGGGATAGGTAAAATTCATTGGGGAAACAACACCCAGATTTCCAGGTCTTCGTTGGAGATACAAGATATCCAGGAAAATCTTGCAAAAGAATTAGAGAATCAATATCAAATTGCGGTTATGTAAACTCTGATGAGGAAAAGCATAATCTTTGTGGAATTAGGAAAAAAAATCCTAGAAATAGACCACCTTCCTGATAAACAATCTGGATTTGCCAAGGAAAACTGAAGTTAACCACCATTGCAAAATGTCAAATTGTAGGGGATTTTAAATAAATAACCATCACAAAGTAAGAGAAAACCCAACACTGACTGCTATATCAATACTCCTTAACAAATGATGTTCCATTTGGGAAAAGATCCTGGAACTCTGGATGGAGAGCAAGTTGAAATTCGGATGGGGATTCTGTGGGTCGAGACCTAGCTAGAAAAACCGAACAACACACCTTATAACAAAATTGAGGGAACCCATCATCCTGTTAACAACTGAAATGAGAAACTAGTTACACACATAGGGATAAACTCTGCTGAGGAAATATCAACAAACTCTACTGGGGGGTAAAGACGAATCCTGATGAGGAAAACACTAATTTTTGTATTCCGCAATCTTGCTAATCTTGAAGTAATTATTGACTTTCCTTTTTATTCATTAATAAAAGGAAAATGTTTTTTTAAACTTCAAATTTTAAATCAATTATTCACATTGTGTTTCAAAAATCATCATCAACAATAAATGAAAATTTGCAAACAGAAAAAAATTAAGAATTGCAAAGAAAGGGACAAGGACCCAAATTTTATTAATAGAATGATAGTCCGCAAATGGCGTAACTCCATGGATCATTACAAAGTTGAAAAATGGTAAATACATGGAAATGTTTACATTGAAATACAATGACCACTATTCTCTCTGACAAATTTGAATTCCATTATGATTGAGACTTCAGCTGGGGATGATTGAAGTAAATTCCTTGATGGGAAATGTTGCTTCAAGCGATCAAGACTGGCCAGACGCAGTTACTTGCCATAATCCCTAACTTTTGCCTAGATTGCCCTATCAGGTTTTCAATCTACTGGGACAATTATTTCTGTTTTTTTCTCTAACTTTTGCCTGGATCGCCCTTTCGGGTTTTCAATTCACTGAGACGCTCATTTTTTCCTAAGTCTCCCTTTCAGGTTTTCAACTTAGAGAGCTGCTCTTTTATTCTTTTAGGAGAAGTATTTCTTGACTACATTGGCATTCATAGGACGAGTGAACTCTTCACCATCCATAGTTGTAAAAATTAATGCACCGCCAGAGAAGGCTCTCTTAACAACATATGGGCCTTGTCGCTACTGCGAAAATAGGCGCCGGCTGACAGAAGAGTCGCCACCGTGCGTTATTTATCCCTCAGAGCGGGAAAGGAAACGCTCGAAGTAAACCTCGCAAAAAAACGGGGAAAAGGTATGGTCATCGCAACCATAGCCTGGGTTCGGGAGTCGGTTACGCAAGGGGAAGGTATTAGCACCCCTCACGTCCGTCGTACTCGACGGGATCCACGCTTGCTTGGGTTGTCTACTGGATGCACAACAATCTATCTACGGCTGCTAAATCTAAACGGAAGGGAATTGACTCGATAGAGCGTCGCACTCTATGCCTACGTATTCTCAAGAGAGAAAGTCAGAGTCAACGTAGTTCGGGACTACGGGGAAAATGGGCTCGCCAAGACCTCGCGTCTTGTGCCTACGTACTTCCACTGGATGGAAGATCAGAGCTTTACGTAGTTCAGACTAACTACGGCTAAACAAACATTCTCACACAGCAGTGAGAAAAACAACTGGTTTCACAGGGTCGGGAACCTATGGGCAACACTATGGCTTGGTCTCAAATGCACTCGGGCAAGAGAGAAAAAAGGGTAATCAATTAATCGTCAGCGGGAAAGTCTCGATCGCACAGCCGCGAGAGAACAACAAGTTAGTCGTTAGTGTGCTCGCTAGGATATCGCATCCTATGCCTACATATCTTCGTCTGGTACGAAGAATCAGAGCAGCTGTAGTTCGGCTACTATCGGACCACAGCTCAAATCTTGTTTTATTAATCTCTGAAAAATGATTACAATGGGTTGGATACTGAAATAAATCTCCTAGGAATCGCTATCCTATTCTATCCTGAAAAATTGAATGAAAATAGCCCCCTAACAAATGGGCTTCTAAGCTATCCTAAAAGTCGTGAAATAAAGTCTATGAAAATATCCCTAAAAGAAAATGCTTTAAAAAATATTAATCCTACTTTAATATTTTTTCTCTTTTTTCTCCTTTTCTCTTTAACATATTTTTTTTCATATTTCTCCAAATATTTTTCTCTATTTTTTTCTCACAATATTTTCTTTCTCAATATTTCTTTTTGAATATTTTCTCTATTTTTTCAAATATGTTCTTTTTCTTTTTCTATTTCTTTTTCTATATCTCAAATATATTCTTTTCCTTTTTCCATAATCTTTTTCATTTTCTTTCTATTTTTTTCAAATATATGTTTTCTTTTCATTTTCTATTTCTTTTCAAATCTATTTTTTTTCACTTCTTTTTCTTTTTCTAAAAAAAAGGAGTAACAAAAATAGAAAATACAAAGAAAGGGGGCTGAGGGTGTAACTGGATTACAGGGGGAGTAAACAGAAAAAAAATAAAACAAACTGATTGGGCCCAGCCCAATTCTCTTCAGAAAAAAACGCAGGGGGTATGTGTGCAATCTGGGGCGTTGCTGAAGAAATGAGGCCCAGGCCCAGAACAGCCAAAAAAATGGAGGGAGGTGTAACACCAAAAACTATTGGGCCTGGCCCAACCCCAACCTTCTCCTCCCTTCGCTTCCCTCTCAGAACCAGCAGAGAAACCTAATCCTTTCTCCTATTCTCAGCGCCGCCGCCGTCACAACCTCACTCCCCTCCGTCTCCATGGCTTCACTTGCGCAATGAACCTTCTCTCCTTCTCCATTCAATTTCAATCCGTTCAAAACATACTCAACAGCAGCGATGATGAAGGTTGGTTGCTAATTCACGAAGTTGGATGAGTATTAACGAATCCTCCAATGAAGTTGATGGAGGATCTTGAAGATCTTCAAACAGGTCTTGAAGTTGGACGAAGATCTGGAAAAACATTGAAATTGGATGAACGTCCTATGGAGAGGAATCTGGAAAATCTGGATGAGATTGATGAACTCTCGTGAACAGGTTACAAACACCATGAACGTTCATGTGGTTTCTGGAAAACGATGAGCGTTGATGACTTCTGGAAAAACAAGGATGAACACTGATGATGCTGATGAAGATGATCGGCGACGATTGATGAGGATCAGGGAACGGAGATGAAGATCATGAACTTCTGGACGATCTTGTGAAGAACAACGATGGTGTTCTTGAGAGTTTTGATGAATGAACCTGGAGAGCTGAAAATCCTTGATAGATGATGAACACGATGATGGAGGATGAATCATTGGTTAGATCTGGAGTTTTCTGGCGTTTTTCTGGGTTTGATTGATGAAGGAGGAGGTTGACGATGAATGTTCATCGTCGTGTGATGAATTTCTGGAGTTTGTTGATGGAGACGAGGGGAAGAAGATGAAGATGGTTGGATATGGCCGGATTCTGGAGTTAGGGTTTTCCGGCGACGGCGCGGTGGCCGCCGGCCATGCAGGCCGGTCGGTGGTGAACTCCGGTGAAGGACTACGGTGACGCCACGTGGTGGCAGCTGGTGGAGGGGAGAGACGCGTGGGGGGAGATAGTGGAGGGGGTCTCTGCATGTGGGACGCGTGTCCCACGCGTGGCTGAGAGAGAACGCGTTGAGGGTGGCGTGGCAGTGCGTGATGACGCGAGGTGGGACCGTCTACCCGTTAACACGTGTCGCTTCTGGGCATTTAAAGCTCAGAAGTTCGCTGGAGGCTTCTGGAATCTTCTGGTGTTTGCTGGAATTGGCTGGAAGAAGCTGGACGAATCTGGACGTTTTGCTGGACCTTCTGAACCTTTTTTGGACAAAAACTGCATTAATGGGCCTGCGAATTGATGAATGAAGCCCAACGAAAATCACTACAAAAACTCAGAAAAAAGACTAAATGGAACAGATCAGCCCAATTACTAAACTAAACCCAATTAAACTTAATTAAAACTCTAATTAACTCCTAATTAATAATATTCTAAAATCTATATTAAATTCTGAAAAATACTATTATTTCTATTTAAACTCTATAAAATGAAAAATCTATTTATTATTCTATTATTCTAAAAATGAATTAAATTTCTACTAACAAAACTATTCTATATTATTTAAAAAATATGAAAAAAGCTATTAAATTCTATTAAAAAATTCTACAAAGCTATATTACTCTATATTATCTAAAAGAAAATCTATATCATCCTATTTAAATTCTAAAAAGAGAAAAGGCTATTTAAAAATATCTAAAATGATTAAGAAATCTATTTAAAAGAATTAAAACTATTAAAAAATCCTATTAACCCTAAAAATGATTAAAACCTATTTAAAAAGAATTAAAAAAAACCATTAAATTCTACAAATGATTTAAAAGCTACAAAATGATTTAAATCTATTAAAACTATTTAAAACCTATTTAAATCCTAAAAAAAACCGATAAAATCCAGAAAAATCACGATAATTCCCGAGGGAACAAAATAAGCACCGAACGACACAAAAATAATCGGTAAAAATAAACGGGCACCGAAATATCCCAAAAATCGATTCTACTGATCAAAAACACCTGAAACACGAGACGGGAGCTGTGATCCCTGATAAAATCAATATCAATGCAAAATGCAATGTATGCAATATGCAGATGCGAATGCGGTCATGCGTCGAAACATCGAGCCAAATACGAGACCCGGTTGGTCAAATTTTGGGGTGCAACAGCTGCCCCTATTCAAGCGACTTCGACCTGAATGGGTGAAGAGCGCTCAGCCTTCAAACATTCAAGGTAGATGACGGTTGAATACAAATGGAACCCTGAAATTTGCCAACCGCAAGAATATACTGCAAAGCTGCTTGAGGAATAGCTTCCAATAAACTGAAGTTTGGTTGTAACGGCAACATCTGGTCAATTTTCTGATAACATTTTTCTTCTCCTTTTCAACACCTGTGTGACGCCACAAGTATTGAAATAATGCTTCGTAAAGCAAACACCTTGATTCCCATCTCTCTCATGGGATCAAATCTGGTCAACTCACAGTTCACTGCGAACTTGAGGACAATTCTCCTGAGGAAATCTGAATGGAACTGCCTGGCACCTGTTTTGACGAAGGGGGCAGCTTCAGAAGTCTGATATATGTCAATCTTTGTTGTTGTTGTTGTTTTTTCGATGCTGATGTAACAACCAAATGAAGAATCACTCCGCTGGGGGAAGACAAGAAGCTGAACCACACAACTCTGCAGGTGAACAAATTCGAAATCCAATAGGTAACCATCTTGGTCTATGTTTCGACATGCATATGCTTGATAATGATGCAATGTCCTATACGACATGTAAATGCTATGCGTTTTGTTTGAAAATGCGAGGCCCAGACGGCATGGATATGCTATATGCTTGTATAAGTGCTATGACTGTATATGCAAATGCTAATGCAAGCTCTAGCTGCCAGAGAACACCAGGTCTGAAAACCACTTGGCAAAATAAATGCCGAAGGAAACGTCAACTCTACTGGGGATGACCTGAAGTCACAGAACCATCTCAGCAAAATAAATGCCGGAAACGAGAAATCAAATCCGCTGAGGATAACTGCCCTGCTGGGGAAATGAAGAGGCAACCCTGCTTGACGACTTCACTGGGGAAAGAAAGAGAACTCTGCTCGGGGATGCTTTCTTCAAACCATTGGCAACTGATTGCACTCTGCGGGGATTGACCCAAACTGAGGTTGATTACGCGCAACACACTGCTGGAAATGCTCCTACTATCAAGGATATCAATCTTAATCTGCTGCAGATACTGCTGATCCTACTCTGATACTGGGTAAAAGACAATCTCGACTCTTCCGGGGATAATAAGCAACTTTCATCTGCTGAAGAGTGGCAATTCTGATTTAACAACATCCACAAGGAATTCAAACATTACTCGAAGCGCTGGCATCCGTCGAGCTTCGTATCGGGGAACATGACAACATGCGGGTCATTGGGAAATATTGTGCCAGATACCTTTAGGTTTTTTTTTTTTTTTTCTGGTTTAGAATAAACATGGATTATGTACACAGTGGAATGGAAAATACTAGACGAGAACTAGCATTCAAAGGTAGACTACCAGGCGAGAACTGGTATAACACATAGGTTAAAACACACGATGACCAGGCGAGAACTGGTTACGCAATGACATGTACCAGGCGAGAACTGCTACAACACTTGAAGAAACGGTGACCAAACGAGAATTGGTTACCAATAAACTGCACCAGGACGGGAACTGCTGCTTACAATAAACTGCACCAGGACGGGAACTGATGCTTACGGAAGGTTGGCCAGACGAGAACTGGTTACCGATTTGCCAGGCGAGAACTGGACTTTGGAAACGACTGGTTACTGACACGCAACAGGTTTAAACTGCAGGATAATGATCCAACGACAACAAAATCTTCTTATTTGAAAGGTTTTTGATAAGGGTATTGACATGATTCCCCGATACTCAACTCTGGCTGGGGATAAACAAGCTGGTTTGAATGACTTGCCCCTGGTACACTCAGCTGGGGGATAAAAGACTGGCTCGCACAACTTGCCCCAGTACAATGCACTTTGCCCCAATCTAACTCTTGGGAATACCTGCTCCGAACAACTTGCTACGAGAAGACTTCGAGAATATTTGCCCCGGTATCTGCACAACAACAGAATTCAATCTCCAATTAAACACCTAACAACCCAGTTGATTTCAACCTTCTCTGCGATGACTTGCCCCTGAATGAGCGTTCTAGCGACTCAACCCGATCTGATTATCCATTGGAAGCATCTGCTTTCAAATCTCAGCGCTCTGCATAATTGCCCCTGATTGGCTCTCGAGAAGATTCACTTCTGATTAACTGCTTCTCAAACAAAACTGCCCCTGCTCCACTGGAACTTCGGGACTTGTCCTCAGACTGACTGATACTGAACTTACTGGAAGATAATGCCCCTGATTCACAAGGCTTCACAACATACACCATTCTGGTTCAGACTGCTGGATTACTCAGTCCTACTTGATTATTCCCTGGTGGAATTTCTTTCATGCCAGCTACTAACCTGCAATTAGAATCGTCTGTTCACGAATGGTAATCTTAATGCAGTGCTCATGCAGATTTTGAAAAAATTTGAGCTGTCACTCATTTACATGCATATGATTGAGAGTGACGAATGAACCAAAGTTCAAACGCAGTGCTTACATGGTCAGTGAAAATACAACAAGGATGTGACTAGCAAGTCAAGAAGGAGTCAGGTTACTCAACCTTATCGTAATACGCTTCAGAATAACCCTACCTCAATTAGGTCTTTTAAGGGTTGTATCGTGGTCGGGTTCACGGTTCGTGAAACAAAGGATATTTGGCTCAAATTTTGATTTGTACCCACCCCTGCTACGTGATGATCTCCGATCCTACGGTTCAGTTAACCTGGCACAAGCGCTCGCCTCTTCGAGAAGTATGTTGAATGGTAAGAACCACAGTTAAGGAATTCACAAGCTTTTCTTCTAGAGTGATAGTTACTCCTTCTTCGCTTTCGGTGTTTGTGTACACGACTTTGTGATTTGCTGGGGAAAAATTTCTTTTTAATCCCTTCTTTTTCATTCTTTCGATTCCCTAATTTTTTGCCTGGACTGACTCTTTTTGAGTTCTTTTCGATTTCTCCGATTTCTTTTGAAGTCCAGCGGGATGCCCTAATTTTTGCCTAAGTATTAGCTTTCCAGCTTTTTCATTCTTTTTTACTTAGCGGGCTCTCTTTCTTTCTTTCTTTTGGAACAAAGTCGTGCGACACTGGTTGTCTTGATTGCTCCGAAAGGATTGTAACTGTCTCACTCCTGATTGGTGAGGTTTGACCTCTTGAAGGTATAAACTGATTGGTCCTTGAAAGACAACACTCCTCTGCAAGACTTGAATGCTCGGTCAAGCTAACTGACAACTACCCTGCCCCGGGTTAAGATGTGAGGGTTTATAAGTCCGAAAAAACTTCTACTTCCTGGCTCGAAGTGGTTGGCAAGGGACTAACTCCTTATATCTCCAGTGTTTGGGGAATTTGAAACAATGCCTTGTACGTCATCGGTACGGTCTTATCTGAAAGCATACAATCATTGGTTATGAGTTTCAGTTTCGTCATCCTCCCTCCTAACTTTGCTAGTCACAGCGAAAAAATGGAGTGAATAAAATGCAAGTGTCAGTGCAATGCCATAAATGAGCGACAGCGACATGATTAATTCAGAAAAATGCATAGTCACTTTATTATCATCACCATTCGAAACATACAATGTTTAAAGCAGGTAGTAACTAACAGAAAAAGAAACTACAAATGCAAATGATGAAAGCTTGAGGACTGCCACTGCTGAGGCGCCTGCCTGTCTGAACCACTGGCTTATGCTGGGGAATACCCTTCTGAATCTACGAGCTTAGACAGCTGAACGGTTGGGATGAACAAACAGAAATCCTTCTCGAAAGGAAATGCGATCCTGATCAATCAACTGATGTACCTTCGCCTGAAATGCTTTACAATCTTCGGTTGAATGCCCCGGAGAGCCACCATGATAACCACAATGAACGTGGGGATTGTACCCAGGAGGGTAGGGTTCTGGAACTGGCTTAAGAGCTTTCGGCTCCACCAAAGACCTCTGGACCAAAGATGGTAGCAACTGGCTATACGGTATAGGCACTAGGTGAAAAGGACCATTCCTTCGTTCCAAGTTGTTGCGAGGTCTGTTCTGATTCTGACGCTGATTCTGATAACCTCGGCCACGAGTTCGCTGATTTGCAATGGAAGCGACATAAGGTTCCTGATAGAGTGCCCCAGGCACGGCTGTCTGTTCAGTATAACAAGCCACGAGAGGTACTGATCTCTGATAAGATGATGAACCAACAAAATTCACTGATTCGCTTCGAGGATATTCAACCTTTGGCATGACTGAGTTGATCACAACTTCTTCTTCACTCTGATAGTCACAAGGGTATTCAGTTTCACCAGCTTGATCATATGAAGTAATCTGAATTTTCCCCATTCTTATGGAGTACTCAAGGCGTTCTCCTAATGCTACCACGTCAGAGAAACTTGCCGGAATTCCGAGCAATCTTTTGAAGTACGGATATTGTAGGGAATCCACAAACATGCTTGCCAGCTCTTGGTCTAACAGCGGGGGACGCACTCTAGCAGCAAATTCTCTCCATCTCTGAGCATATCTCCTGATAGGTTCATTGATCTCTTGAGACAACTCTTGCAAATGCATGCGATAAGGAGCAATGTCTAGGTTGTAATCATACTGCTTCAGAAAAGCTCTGGCTAAATCCATCCATGACTGAATCTGATTCCTCTCTAACTGCATATACCACCTCAAAGATGCCCCAGTCAGACTATCTTGAAAGCAATGGATCATCAACTTATCATCTCGCGCAAACGCAGTCATTCTTCGACAGAACATCATCAAATGCAGCTTTGGACAGCTATCTCCCGTGTACTTCTCAAATTTCGGCACTTTGAACTTGTAAGGCAACACCAGGTCAGGAACCAAACACATGCCTACAGCATCCAGGTTGACAGCATCTTTGGCTTTCAAAACTTTCATTTGCTCTTCCAACACTCGGAGTCTTCTACCATCGTCAAGGGCTCTTGGATCTACCATCCCAGCTGCTGGAATATCTCTTCGGTAGTTCATCACAGGGAAAGCAACACCTTGATTGTTGACAGGAGGAGGACGCTCATTCTGGGCAACAAACTGCTCATGTCGATCTCGGTTCTCAACAGAAGGCTGTACAACTTGGTCTGCAGCAACGTTGTTCACTTGCGGGGAGTCTTCCATGGAATCATACAGAGGGTTGGACGCCATAGTGAACCCTGCCAAGGTGTTAGGAGACTGGAAATTGCCTTCAGACATGGCTACCAATAATTTTCAGCTGACTTCGACACTTGATTCTGCTCAAATCTACTCAACCCCTAGGTAGGTCTTCTGACAATCAACAGCTGCTCAATCCAAACTCCGGGTAATCACCTTCAGGAAACAAAGGCTGGATCAGAACTCTGGCTAGCTGGAGGATGATATGCAATGCAACATTGATATGCATATGATATGCAAAATGCAGCAAACAATGGGACCACAGCCCCCACACAAAATCTGAATACTGCTGCGCTGCTGACGGAGACGTTCTCTGAAAAGAAGACCAGAATAACGGGTAGGTTGGAAGTCAAGTTTCCTGCACAAAAAACCCCCCCCCCCACTCACAGGTGTGGACCTATATCTGACAAGGTACGGCATCCTATGCGGTCGTCAGCGTCACAGACTTTCAGAACTGACGATACGATTCCCAGAAGGAGTGGCATCATCGAGTCCTGAAGAGGCCTCACTTAGCTAACTTCCAAATGATCGGTTCCCAGAGTCGACAATCCAACTAACCAGCAACCCACGCCAACCAAAGGAAGGGACAGGAGGCCAACCAGCAGAACCTCGTCTGAGTGTAGATTTCATGGGACACCAAAGCAAGTCAAAGCAAGCGGGCACCCACTAATTTCTACTCTAAGTCTAAGGTGCACTCAAGCCCAGGTCCGGCTTATCTCTCAATATCATAGAACACCCGTAACACCCCAACAGCAACAGATAATATCGATAAATAAACACCTAATAGACAAGCAAACGAGCGCTGGGATTGACTCTCTCTTAGGGGACGTTGGATCCCGCATGCATGGGGAACTATCGCAGTCCCCAGCAGAGTCGCCAGCTGTCGCTACTGCGAAAATCGGCGCCGGCTGACAGAAGAGTCGCCACCGTGCGTTATTTATCCCTCAGAGCGGGAAAGGAAACGCTCGAAGTAAACCTCGCAAAAAAACGGGGAAAAGGTATGGTCATCGCAACCATAGCCTGGGTTCGGGAGTCGGTTACGCAAGGGGAAGGTATTAGCACCCCTCACGTCCGTCGTACTCGACGGGATCCACGCTTGCTTGGGTTGTCTACTGGATGCACAACAATCTATCTACGGCTGCTAAATCTAAACGGAAGGGAATTGACTCGATAGAGCGTCGCACTCTATGCCTACGTATTCTCAAGAGAGAAAGTCAGAGTCAACGTAGTTCGGGACTACGGGGAAAATGGGCTCGCCAAGACCTCGCGTCTTGTGCCTACGTACTTCCACTGGATGGAAGATCAGAGCTTTACGTAGTTCAGACTAACTACGGCTAAACAAACATTCTCACACAGCAGTGAGAAAAACAACTGGTTTCACAGGGTCGGGAACCTATGGGCAACACTATGGCTTGGTCTCAAATGCACTCGGGCAAGAGAGAAAAAAGGGTAATCAATTAATCGTCAGCGGGAAAGTCTCGATCGCACAGCCGCGAGAGAACAACAAGTTAGTCGTTAGTGTGCTCGCTAGGATATCGCATCCTATGCCTACATATCTTCGTCTGGTACGAAGAATCAGAGCAGCTGTAGTTCGGCTACTATCGGACCACAGCTCAAATCTCGTTTTATTAATCTCTGAAAAATGATTACAATGGGTTGGATACTGAAATAAATCTCCTAGGAATCGCTATCCTATTCTATCCTGAAAAATTGAATGAAAATAGCCCCCTAACAAATGGGCTTCTAAGCTATCCTAAAAGTCGTGAAATAAAGTCTATGAAAATATCCCTAAAAGAAAATGCTTTAAAAAATATTAATCCTACTTTAATATTTTTTCTCTTTTTTCTCCTTTTCTCTTTAACATATTTTTTTTCATATTTCTCCAAATATTTTTCTCTATTTTTTTCTCACAATATTTTCTTTCTCAATATTTCTTTTTGAATATTTTCTCTATTTTTTCAAATATGTTCTTTTTCTTTTTCTATTTCTTTTTCTATATCTCAAATATATTCTTTTCCTTTTTCCATAATCTTTTTCATTTTCTTTCTATTTTTTTCAAATATATGTTTTCTTTTCATTTTCTATTTCTTTTCAAATCTATTTTTTTTCACTTCTTTTTCTTTTTCTAAAAAAAAGGAGTAACAAAAATAGAAAATACAAAGAAAGGGGGCTGAGGGTGTAACTGGATTACAGGGGGAGTAAACAGAAAAAAAATAAAACAAACTGATTGGGCCCAGCCCAATTCTCTTCAGAAAAAAACGCAGGGGGTATGTGTGCAATCTGGGGCGTTGCTGAAGAAATGAGGCCCAGGCCCAGAACAGCCAAAAAAACGGAGGGAGGTGTAACACCAAAAACTATTGGGCCTGGCCCAACCCCAACCTTCTCCTCCCTTCGCTTCCCTCTCAGAACCAGCAGAGAAACCTAATCCTTTCTCCTATTCTCAGCGCCGCCGCCGTCACAACCTCACTCCCCTCCGTCTCCATGGCTTCACTTGCGCAATGAACCTTCTCTCCTTCTCCATTCAATTTCAATCCGTTCAAAACATACTCAACAGCAGCGATGATGAAGGTTGGTTGCTAATTCACGAAGTTGGATGAGTATTAACGAATCCTCCAATGAAGTTGATGGAGGATCTTGAAGATCTTCAAACAGGTCTTGAAGTTGGACGAAGATCTGGAAAAACATTGAAATTGGATGAACGTCCTATGGAGAGGAATCTGGAAAATCTGGATGAGATTGATGAACTCTCGTGAACAGGTTACAAACACCATGAACGTTCATGTGGTTTCTGGAAAACGATGAGCGTTGATGACTTCTGGAAAAACAAGGATGAACACTGATGATGCTGATGAAGATGATCGGCGACGATTGATGAGGATCAGGGAACGGAGATGAAGATCATGAACTTCTGGACGATCTTGTGAAGAACAACGATGGTGTTCTTGAGAGTTTTGATGAATGAACCTGGAGAGCTGAAAATCCTTGATAGATGATGAACACGATGATGGAGGATGAATCATTGGTTAGATCTGGAGTTTTCTGGCGTTTTTCTGGGTTTGATTGATGAAGGAGGAGGTTGACGATGAATGTTCATCGTCGTGTGATGAATTTCTGGAGTTTGTTGATGGAGACGAGGGGAAGAAGATGAAGATGGTTGGATATGGCCGGATTCTGGAGTTAGGGTTTTCCGGCGACGGCGCGGTGGCCGCCGGCCATGCAGGCCGGTCGGTGGTGAACTCCGGTGAAGGACTACGGTGACGCCACGTGGTGGCAGCTGGTGGAGGGGAGAGACGCGTGGGGGGAGATAGTGGAGGGGGTCTCTGCATGTGGGACGCGTGTCCCACGCGTGGCTGAGAGAGAACGCGTTGAGGGTGGCGTGGCAGTGCGTGATGACGCGAGGTGGGACCGTCTACCCGTTAACACGTGTCGCTTCTGGGCATTTAAAGCTGAGAAGTTCGCTGGAGGCTTCTGGAATCTTCTGGTGTTTGCTGGAATTGGCTGGAAGAAGCTGGACGAATCTGGACGTTTTGCTGGACCTTCTGAACCTTTTTTGGACAAAAACTGCATTAATGGGCCTGCGAATTGATGAATGAAGCCCAACGAAAATCACTACAAAAACTCAGAAAAAAGACTAAATGGAACAGATCAGCCCAATTACTAAACTAAACCCAATTAAACTTAATTAAAACTCTAATTAACTCCTAATTAATAATATTCTAAAATCTATATTAAATTCTGAAAAATACTATTATTTCTATTTAAACTCTATAAAATGAAAAATCTATTTATTATTCTATTATTCTAAAAATGAATTAAATTTCTACTAACAAAACTATTCTATATTATTTAAAAAATATGAAAAAAGCTATTAAATTCTATTAAAAAATTCTACAAAGCTATATTACTCTATATTATCTAAAAGAAAATCTATATCATCCTATTTAAATTCTAAAAAGAGAAAAGGCTATTTAAAAATATCTAAAATGATTAAGAAATCTATTTAAAAGAATTAAAACTATTAAAAAAATCCTATTAACCCTAAAAATGATTAAAACCTATTTAAAAAGAATTAAAAAAAACCATTAAATTCTACAAATGATTTAAAAGCTACAAAATGATTTAAATCTATTAAAACTATTTAAAACCTATTTAAATCCTAAAAAAAACCGATAAAATCCAGAAAAATCACGATAATTCCCGAGGGAACAAAATAAGCACCGAACGACACAAAAATAATCGGTAAAAATAAACGGGCACCGAAATATCCCAAAAATCGATTTTACTGATCAAAAACACCTGAAACACGAGACGGGAGCTGTGATCCCTGATAAAATCAATATCAATGCAAAATGCAATGTATGCAATATGCAGATGCGAATGCGGTCATGCGTCGAAACATCGAGCCAAATACGAGACCCGGTTGGTCAAATTTTGGGGTGCAACAGGCCTTCATAATTAGGATCCCACTTTCCCTTAGAATTATTGGTAAACATTGAGATCTTTTTGAGCATGAGGTCGCCTTCTCTGACCATACGAGGTCGAACCTTTTCGTCAAATGCTTTCTTCATTCTTTGTTGATACAACTGGTTATGACATAAGGTCATCATTCTTTTCTCTTCAATCAAATTCAATTGATCATATTTACTTTGACACCATTCAGCCTCAGACAATTCAGCTTCCATCAAAACTCTCACATAAGGGATTTCAATTTCTAACAGGAGCACTACTTCCATACCATAAACAAGACAACAAGGGGTTGCCCCTGTTGAAGTGTGGGTGGATGTACGATACCCATGCAAAGCAAAAAGGATCATCTCATACCAGTCCTTGTATGTAACAACCATCTTCTGAATAATCTTCTTAATATTATTATTAGCAACTTCAACAACCTCGTTCATCTTAGGTTTGTAAGGAGAAGAGTTATGATGCTCAATCTTAAACTTATCGCATAATTCCTTCATCATCTTGTTGTTCAGATTTAACCCGTTATCAGTGATAGTCTTGCTCAGAATGTCATACCGACAGATGATTTGATTCTTGATAAATCAGACCATTACTTGCTTGGTTACATTGGTATATGATACCACTTCAACCCACTTGGTAAAATAATCAATAGCCACCGAAATGAAACAGTGTCCACTTGACGCTTTAGGCTCAATCATTCCAATCATATTAATGCCCCACATGGAGAAAGACCATGGAGAAGAGATAACATTGAGAGGAGCTGGAGACACATGAATTTTATCAGCATAAATATGGCACTTATGGCACTTCTTCACATATTCGCGGTCGGATTCCATTGTCATCCAGTAGTAACTTGCTCTCAATATCTTTCTAGCCATTGCATGCCCATTGGCATGGGTACTAAAGGATCCTTCATGAATTTCTTTCATTAACATGTATGTCTCGTGTCTATCCACGCATCTGAGCAAGACCATGTCATAATTTCGTTTATACATCACATCATCATTCAAGAAGAAACTACCATCCAATCTTCACAAAGTTTTCTTATCCTTCTTAGATGCCCCAAGTGGGTACACTCTTGATTTTAAAGAAAGAACTTAATATCATTATACCAAGGTTTATCATCAACAACCTCTTCAACTGCAAACACATGAGCTGGCCTATCAAGGCGCATAACATCTATTTTTAGAACATCATTCCAATAATTTACAATAATCATGGAGGATAAAGTTGCTAAAGCATTTGCCATTCGATTCTCTTCTCTGGGTATATGGTAAAAATCAACCTTGTTTAAGAAAGTTAACAACCTTCTTGCATAATCATAATAAGGAATCAAATTAGGTTGACGTGTTTCCTACTCCCCTTTAATCTGATTAATCACCAAGGATGAATCTCCGTATACATCAAGAATCTTGATTCTGAAATCAATAGCTTCTTCGAGGCCTATAATACACGCTTCATACTATGCAGCATTATTTGTGCAAGTGAACACCAATCTTGCAGTGAAGGGAATTTGAGAACCATGAGGAGTGACAATTATTTCCCCAATACCATTGCCATACTTATTAACATCTCCATCAAAAATCAAACCCCAACTGGATTTAGGCTCAGGTCTTTCATCAGGTAAAGATTCCTCACAATCTTTAACCTTTAGATACATCACATCCTCATTAGGAAAATCAAACCTGATAGGTTGATAATCATCAATTGACTAGTGTGCCAAATGATCAGCCAAAACACTTCCTTTTATCACTTTTTGAGTTTGGTAATCAATATCATATGCAGACAACAACATTTGCCAACGAGCAATCCTCCCAGTCAAAGCAGGCTTTTCAAAAATATACTTGATTGGATCCATTTTGGATACTAACCAAGTAGTATGATTCAACATATACTGGCGGAGGCGCTTGGCAACTCAAGCTAAAACATAACATGTCTTTTCAAGCATGGAGTATCAAAACTCACAGTCGGTGAACTTCTTACTCAAGTAATAAATGGCATATTCTTTCCGACCAAATTCATCTTGTTGAACTAGAACACAACCCATGGAATCTTTCAACACAGTAAAATATATAATCAGAGGTCTTCCTTCCACGAGAGGAGACAAAATCGGAGGTTCAAGCAGATATTCTTTAATTCTATTGAAAGCCTTATGACAATCCTCTATCCAGACATAACCTTGACCTTTACGGAAAAGCTTGAAGATCAGCGCACAAGTGGCAATTATATTGGATATAAATCGGGAGATATAATTCAAATGTCCCAAGAATCCTCTTACTTGTTTTTCTGGTTTGGGCGTAGGCATTTTCTGAATAACTTTAACTTTACCAGGATCAACTTTAATGCCTTTCTTGCTAACAATAAAGCTCAACAACTTTCCAGAATGGACACAAAAAGTGCATTTATTAGAATTCAAACGAAGCTTAAACTTTCTCAAACTTTGAAACAACTTCAATAAGTACTCAATATGATCTTCTTCAGTTTTCGACTTACAAATCATGTCATCCACATAGACCTCAATTTCTTTATGCATCATATCATAGAACAAAGTGGTCATAGCTCTTTGGTATGTTGCACCAGCATTTTCAAACCGAAGAGCATCACTTTGTAACAAAATGTTCCCCAGGGTGTAATGAACGTTATTTTTTTCATATCCTCAAGTTCCATCTTTATCTAATTATAACCGGAAAATCCATCCATAAAGGAAAAGATATTGAACTTAGCAGTATTATCTACCAACATATCAATGTGTGGTAATGGAAAATCATCTTCCGGACTTGCTTTATTCAGATCTCTGTAGTCAACACACATTCATACTTTTCCGTCTTTCTTTGGAACAAGCACAATATTGGAGACCCTCTAAGGATACTAAGCAGTCACAAGAAAACCAACATTAATATGCTTTTGAACCTCATCTTTAATCTTAATAGCCATATCGGGATGAGTTCTCCTCCACTTCTGCTTCACAGATGGACATTCAGGCTTCAACGACAATCTATGCTCCACAATATCAATATCAACACCTGGCATGTCTTAATAAGAACAAGAAAATACATCAATATATTCTCTAAGAAGCTCTACCAATCTCTTCTTAACATCTGGCTGAAGCAGTGCCCCAATCTTGACTTCTTTCTTATCTTCCTCTGAACCTAAATTAACCAATTCTATCGGCTCTTCATGAGGATGAATGGCCTTTTCCTTGTGCTCAAGCAACCAAGAAATTTCATCTAGAATCTCTTCAACATCCTTTTATTCCGCTTCAAACACAGGAAACTCAAAGATGGGAGAGTGCATATGGTCGTTGTTTTTAATGGACTTAACAGTCAATCTGCACAATGATTTATGTTGATTTTAGAATATGAAACAAAATATGCAAGTATCATGCAGATAAAAGTGATTATTATTTTTTTTTGGTTTTTTATGTTACCATTCAGAAATAAAGCAAAAAGGGAAAATACAACATGGGTAAACAAAATAACATTTTATTAATGATGATAAAAGTTGAAACAAAGCCTTCACAAATTCACTTTCACCTTGGACAGAGTGAAAGGATTTTGGAAAAATACAAAAAAAAATTACTTTGAAGAATGAATAATAGTGGAAACATCAACAACTATCCAATTCTGGCAGATCTGTCCATGCGTCATGAAATTAGGAAGTTCTTCCTCTTCATCATCTTCAATGATGGCACTGACTTCATACTCAAATTCCTTAGGCCTTGGTCGAGGAGATTAAAAGGGTACATATGCATCTTCTATCTCGGAAAAGTATCCAGGATCTTCCAAATAAGGCTCATAGTATTGAGCAGGAATGGAATCATCTTCAACGCCATCTGAGATGTAATCTTTAGAGTCGTCTTCAAGAATTACAGTTGTAGAACGATCTTTGTTGATGAATTCAGCACTATGAAAGGCCTCATTAATATGCTTCAAATCTCTTTTAACTGTACCAAGTGTAAAGTCTAAACCAATTTTGTCTTTATTACCAACCACATTAATAACTCGGCCCCAACCATCAGACTGACCAGTCTCTAACACATACATAGCATCTTTCAAAGAAGACATGGGCAACCTATTCTTCTTAATAACTTTATCATCGATGGAAAGAGCTTGGAATGGAGTTCCAACAGTTTCAGCGGCATCAACATACGAAAAAGGATGAAAGATGGCTTACTAACAATGCTTGTTTGCCTCCAACAATTACCAGCTTGTCATTCTTAACAAATTTCAATTTCTGATGAAGAGTTGAGGTCACTGCCCCAGCTTCATTAATCCATGATCGGCCAAGCAGACAACTATAAGCAGGACAAATATTCATTACTTGAAAAGTAATTTGGAAGAAGCATGGTCCTATCTTGATTGGAATATCAACCTCTCAAATCACAGTTTTTCTTGATCCATCGAAAGCTTTAACTACAACCCCCTATACCTCATGGGAGCACCTTGGTACGAAAGCTTTAAAAAAGTAGACTTTGGCAATACATTCAAAGAAGAGACTGTATCAACCAGCACATTGGAAAGTGCATCTTCTTGACAGTTCATAGAAATATATAAAAGCCAAATTGTGATTTCTCCCTTCCTCGGGAAATCCTTCATCACAAAACTCAAATTATTGCATGTCGTGAGATTGTCAACAATGCCATCAAACTGATTAACAGTCACATCATGCTCAACATATGCTTGTTCCAACACCTTCTGCAAAGACTCCCTACGAGCTTCAAAATTCATCAATAGGGACAATACTGAAATCTTAGATGAGGTATGTAAGAGTTGATCTACCATACTGTACTCACTCTTCTTGATCAATTTCAATACCTCATCCTTATAAGCCTTCTTATTCAAACCTCTTAAATGAATGGAAATGTCGACAACTTTCACTCTTTGAGGTTGTTTCCCAACAACAACATTCTCCATAATGTTTGGAGGTTTAGAAGCAAAAACACAACCACTCCGGGTCACTCTGCTAACATCAGCGATGCTTACCGGAGAAGATAAATAAGGAATGGTAACTTACTTACCATCTTCGACCATGGTATCATTGTACTTATATGGAACAGCCTTGTCAAGTTCATACATACTGGACCAGGTAATTGAATAACCAAAGGTGTAGCAATGGTCTTACGACTATCATAAGAGATAACAACTCGTTCAAGCATATTAAAGTGTGGCATAATAACATTCACCTCATTCTCATATTCATTTATCTTGGCAATAACCTCAATCAAATTTTGATCCATCATCCCTTGAATGTCCCTTTTCACTATCACACAACCATGTGGGTTCATAAAACAGATGCAACAAGCTGCACAATCATGATCAATATCATGGTATTCACTCAAAAGTGCATGCATTTCCACAAGCGATCTTCAGATCCAGCCGATATTATAAATCTTGAATGTACCAGGACAACCTTGAACCATATTCACAGACGCCTTACCATGATTAGGCAATGGGTTCGACTGTACATTAGGATTGGTATCTTCGAAAGTCAAAATACCACTTCTAACAAATCTTTGTACCTCCATCTTTAATGGATAATAATTCTCAGTATCATGCCCAGCTCCCCCCTGATGGAAAGCACAATAAGCTTCAGGCTTATACCACCACAGCGAATCTTTTGAAGCAGCAAGTGGTGCATGGGTCTGAACAAGATTCTTTGGAATTAAACCAGGAAGCAAATATGTGTAGGTCATCAGAATCAGATCAAATTCCTTCTGAAAACAACCCCTTTGACTATTCCGTTGGTTAAAATGTTATTGATGGGCAGCTGGAGTTGAGTTGATTACTGGAGTGAAAAAAGCAACATGTTGTTGATGGTTGTTTCTAGATCTTCTATATTTGTCTTGAGAAACGACATTGGTCTCTCCTTCTTTCTTCTTTGCAATTCCTCCACCATATTTCTTAGAATTTCCAGCAAAATTACCATCTTTTGAAAAACGTCCTTCACATACACCTTCTTCTAATCTCATCCCCATATTAACCATATCAGTGAGATCACTCGGGGCAATAGAAATCATATGCTCATAATAAAAAGGACTCAGGATTTTCAAAAAGATATTAGTCATCTCTTTTTCTTCCAAAGAAGGATTAATCTGAGCAGAAATCTCACGCCACCTCTACGCGTATTATTTGAATGTCTCCTTATCTTTCTGAGTCATTACTCGAAGCTGATTGCAATCGAAAGCCATATCCATATTATACTTATACTGCTTTACAAAAGCCTCATCCAAATCTTTGAAAGTGCGAATTCGAGCACTGTTGAGTCCCATATATCATTTCAAGGTTGCGCCAGACAAACTATCTTGAAAGTAGTGAATGAGAAGCTGATGATTATCAATATGAGTTGACATCTTATGAGCATACATATTTAAATGGCTTAACGGACAAGAGTTAGCCTTATACTTTTCAAAGTCAGGGACCTTGAACTTAAGTGGTATCTTCACATTAGGAACTAAGCATAACTCATGGGCATTCTTTCCAAAATATTATTTACTCATTAAAGCTTTAATTTATTTCCGCATTTCTGCAAACTGATCTTGAAAATCATCTATACGATCAAGGACATCCAGAATCTCACTCTGAGCAGTATGGAAAATTGGTTCTTCAGCATAAGGCACAGTGTGACTCATAGGTGGTGGTACATGTACAACAATAGGAACAACCAAAATCTCAATATTAGGAATACTATTGACCACAGAAGGCGGTACAATCAAAATAGCAGGAATTCTTGGACCTTTAGAAGCAGGAGGTTGATATCCCTCTGGCATAAAATGAGGAGGGATACCCCTAGGGAAACCAGTAGGCATCTGATGTTGAGAAGCATTAACCAGGGCTACAGAAATGGGCGTTGATCCGATCTCTAAAATCACGATTCTCTGAACAGGAGAAAAAAGAGGTGGTGATGGCTGATTCAAAGCAGCCACCAGAGCTTCCATCTCAGCATTGAGCCTTTCCAAACTGTCCTTCAGAGTTTTCATTTTCTCACCAAGCTCACAATTCTTTTTTTGCAACTGATCCATCTCTTTCTTGAGATTAGCTCGAGTGTTGTATCAGTGCGACAACTTGGCTGAATGAAGACCAAAGGAAACATAAGATACTTGGAAAAAGCCATAAATAATGCAAGAGATGATCCTTGATGTGAAATATGCAAATGAAAAGCCTTCAAGGAACTTCAAAGATACAAAGTAAATTGCAAACATTATATTAAAATAACACATTTGAAGTACTAAAATTCCCATCTTATTAATAATGGAAAAGGATTACAATTTTGGAAGTACAAATTCAAGAATCCTGATCGAAGCAAGAGATAATAGAAATACTAAGAAATCCTAGAAGAAGATCCTCCTTGCAGCTTCTTATTAAGCTCTTTGATCTGGTCCTTAATTTGATTCCTCTCAACTACAAGCTTATTGATAACCAACTTCCAAGCAATTGAGGTAGATGGAGCGTCTGAATTCTGAATGCTAGAGGAAAATAAATCCTCTTGGACTTTTATCTTCTTGCTAGCAATTTCTTCTTCACTTCTTTGCTTCAACTGATTTTGAAGCTCTGCATTCTCCATGTCAACAATCTAGTACTTGTTCCTCCAAGCATCCCTTTCTTGTCACATCTCATTCAAATCAATATGAAGTTTCTCTGCAACATTCATGAAAATAAGAACGGGTGTTTTAACAACTAGAGGTAAAGGTTCTTGACGTGGGTAAGGCATCTTCAATGTGATAGCCCTAGCTAATGCCTCCCTTTGTACCAAGAAGTGGTACATTAGGAAATTCGCCACAACTATCAACGATCATAACATCATCATAATTACGACTTACCAAACAATGTCTGAATGGGTAAGCGACATGATTTTTTGCGACCATAAAAGACCATCCTTGAGGTCCTAAAAAGCAATAGTCTGAGGCAAGTGATAAATAAACCACTTGTATAACAATGGTACACAACAAGTAATCATCCCTCCACCATGAGTATTCCTAAGATGAACAGAGTGAAAGGCATCAGTGAGTATAGTAGGAACCAGATTTCCAATCAAGAAGATCCTGATAGCATTAATATCGACAAAGCCATCAACATTAGGGAAGAGGAAAAATCCATAAACAAGTAAGGAGAAGATATCCTCGAAGGCGTCCATACTCATCATGCTAGCGAAATAACGGGCTTTATCCATCAAAAACTTAGCAGGTAACCCAAGAATACCTCCCTTGGTAGGCATGTGAGCTTTAATCTCAGATACCTTCAAATGAGTAGCTTCGGAAATATCTTGATACTTAGGAGTCTCTTCCAAACAAGAAAATGGATTTCGATCAGAAATAAGCAACCCAAGTAGACCATAATAATCCTCAAGTGTAGGCATGAGTTGGTAATCAGGGAACGTAAAACAGTGGTACACCGGATCATAAAATTGAATCAAAGTATCCAGAACTCCATTTACCATATCGATCTTCAAAAGAAACAAAAAACTACCATATTTATCTTTGAAAGCCTCAGTATCAATAACCAAAGACACTAGCTCTCATAGACCTTCCAACGTAGGACTCTTGAAAGTGTACTTTTGAGTTTTCCTTCTTCCAAAATCCATAGTGAAAAATCCCTACAATGTTTGCAACAAACATCTTTAAGTTCCTTGAAGACTTGGTAAAAACAATGCTTATGAATGTATGAATTCATGGATGCGACACCCACAAGCAAGATCACATAAATCACACGGGTTCAAAGGTTCGGCGCGGGCATGGAGCCAAGGGACAAGAACCAACCGTCAATGGTGTATACTAAGGTTATATCATCACCTGTAGAACGAGTTCTAAAAAAGTCTCCAGAGTCCTCAATCCTCTTTCGGATGTTACTAGCACGTCGATTACTCGGAATTAGTAATATTCTCAAGAGAGCCTCGTCTGAGTGTAGTATCGCGTATCAAATATTTCAGGTTTACACCTTCATAGCCACCGTACTACGTCCTAATAGACCAAGTAGGGTAAAAGGGATACTAAAGTCCTCAGTGTCATAGGCCTGAGGTCGGAAAAAGTGTTTTTCACGACTACTTGCTAGGCATCAGTAATTCCGAGGAAGCCTCGACTGAGCGGATGGATTCTCAATTCCATTTGTTCGAGATTATTCCTTAGAAACATCCTTTACTATACCATCCTTCTACCATAAGAGCTTTCAGATCTGGGTATAAGATCTATCTCACCTCTCAAGATCACCCAAACAGAACAACCAATAACAGTCAAATCAAACAGGTAAAGCATAAACAAATTAAAGTAGGCTAAACCCACAAAGAACCAGAATCCCCAGCAGAGTTGCCACTTTTCTGTAGCGGGGAAATTTGTGAGTGTAAGCTATTGATTAACTTAACTCAAAATGCAAGAGTCGCCATCGCACATTTATTTTATCTAAAAGGAAAGGAAAAAGAGCGAACAAAACCTAAACAAGTTCTAAAACAAGAACAAACAGAGAACGGGTAAGGGGGTTGGTTACGCTAAGGGAAGGTGTTAGCACCCAAAACGTCTATAGTACTCTATAGGAACCATTTGAAATATCTACGCTTTTTGGTTTGAAAAGGTTTGTTTGAAATGAGATTGGGGAGATGAGAGGAGAATTATTTTTTAAATATTTTTATGTTTAGAGAGGCTTATCGTCTCATGCTTACGTACCCACAAAGTGCAATATAGGATCAAAATCCTGTAGCTCGTGGTACAAATAACAAAAAAATGGTCTGTTATGATTGATTTTAATGTAAAGACAAGTCATCATTTCCAAGCAAAAAATCTCACTTAAAGAGATGAATCATGTCTAAACTTATGAAAAAAAAATTTAAAAGAAAAAAGTGCACAAAGGCACAAAAAATTTAGATGCATAATTAATATTGATTGACATTTATTAAAGAAAAAAGTTTGAAAATCACTTGACCAAAGTCAAGGTTTTATTATGAAAGTGGTTTGATTTTTTAAAACAAAAAGGTTTTGAAAAAGGGACAAGATTTTGAAAATTAAAGAAGGGGTGGAGAAGAAGGGACTATCCTATTGCATAAATATAAAAGCTAAGGATAAAAACAGTCTAACCACATAAGCAAGCTTCATAACATAAGCATTCATTCTTTCATATTAGGCCTTGATCAAGATAGGTCTTCAAAAAGAGAATTTCAAGTACCCAAACATCCAAAGTTTACCATCACAAACCTCCAAGCATAAGTTAAAATCTTAGTTCTAAGTCCAAAACTCCATGTCAAATGCAAAGGATAATATCCATAGTCCACCATTAAGAGAACAAGCTTTTTAGGGGTTTAAGCGTATATTAATATTTTTGGTCCAAATGGACAAAGGAAAAGTGTATAAACATAAACAAATGGTCCAAGTGGACAAAGGAAAAATGGCAGAAGCATAAACAATAATACGATATGATAACATAAAACATAAAAAAAAAAATAAAGGAGATAATGAGTGAGAAAGAAGCATAAATATATCATAATTGATATATAACATAGAGCAATCATGATCCAAAACAAGAGAACAAGTTTTGTTGCTTTTCAGAAATGCTCGATTGAACATCCATGAGAATGAAAACATGGTCTTATACATTACCATGGAGAGGGTTCCAACTCGGATAAAGTCAACGAGTATGTCAACTCACCCCCACGGGTAACAAAAGAAAGCCATTCTATTTCAAACTACGCCACAGATGAATAGGAGACTGATAATTCGCTTACAAAATACAATAGTTTTCCGATTTCGAAGCAATTTAGCACTATGTTAAGCAATCGTAATTAGACTTATGTAGAAGCCACAACTTTCTGTTACCGGTCAATAAAAATGTTAGTGCTAATGCATGCTAAAGAAGTGATATGTAGATCACTCTCCGAAAGCAATACCGCCGAAAAAGAAAAGAGGTAACAATCTCATCTTCACCAAGAACTTAAAATAAGTTCCAATAATATCGAAGATTTTCATCGATCTAAAGAAATTGAGATAGATGAAGAAATTCCAAATTGAACCACACAGAGACGTAATCCAAGGCAAAGAATAAAAGAAAATGGAAGAAGAAGAGAAAAGAACCAAAACAGTCACAAAAACAAGCAAAAATCACATTCTGGACACTAGTTAACCGATTAACCAAAATGAAATGCATTTGGTTAATCGATTAACCTTGATAAAACAGCAAAAAAATTTAAAAAAAAATTAGAATTCATGATCCAATCATTTCTTCAAACACCTCATGATCATGAATGAGAATTAGCACGAAAATTCAAGTAAAACAACAACAAATAACACCAATAAAACACAATTTACAAGATCCAAAGATCAAACAACAAAAATCAACAATAAGTTACATTTTGGAAGAAGGGTCAAGCACAACAATGCTGGAATAATGGTTTACCACTTCAAATATGAAATTGCTTCAAATTAACTTCAAGAACCACACTCCAAAGCCTTGATCTACTGAAATTGATGATGGAAAAGTGATTAGATGAAGGTTTTAGCTCAAAGATTAGTAAGTTCCAATCAAGAACTTACTAACTTTTAAAAGAAGAAAGTGATTTGGTGAATTTTGTGGTTAAAGAGAACTGGGAGAAATTTTAGCAAGATGAATTTGGATATCAAAGTTTGAAGAATGAATGAAATGAGACCTCTATTTATAGACTTTAGGCTTGGTAATTTTGGTGGTTTAGAATTTGGTTTGAGATCAAAATTAGGCTTGAAATTTAAATTTGGAGGCAAAATCAAGATCAAATGGTGATTAGTGAAGGTGTATGGTGAGAATTAATTATGATGAGGTAGGGAAATTAAAATAAGGTGATCTAGAATATTTTCATGACGAAATATTTGAAAATTGGTGCCAAAATACTGCAGAATTTAAATTTGGATCATTTTCACAAAAAACACATTGGTTAACTGACTAACCATATAGTGTTAATCGATTAACACATCAAAAATTATGAAAATTTTCCTTTTGATGTGTTGTCTTGGTTCCGGATCGATTCTTTTTGTTTGTCAAAGAAGACATGGAAATAAACATATGAACCTTGGAGTCTCTTGAATAATTAACAATCAAATCTTAGGAAACTCTTCTCAAATGATTTTGAATTATTTGCAGATCAACTTTGACTTCTTCAGTTGAATTTCATTCAAGCTGAGGGACTGTTGATTGGTATTCTTGATTCAAACCTTTTCCTGAAAAAGAGTTAATAAAGAAAAGAAAAAAAAACATATTTTTGGTATTTTAATTAAGGGTTAGTAAACATAAACATAAACAAACACCAAGCATACAAGAAAACAAAGGATGCCCAAAGATCTTCCTCAAAGACAAAACCTACAGAGGAAGGCAAGAGAATTAAAGCTTGTGATCTTGCTTGTGTTATGAAATGCAAATGATATGTGGGATCTTAGGGGAAAAATTAGGGTATTACACTTAAGAATCAGTGCGAGCGTGATTCTAGAGAAAATATTTGAGCTCGTGGTGGAAGTTTTGTTGAGGTTTGAGTTTTCGACCACCAACAATCTAGTTGAGTATTAATCAATAATTGCAGGGATGATATTGATCGAAGGAATGATGGTCGACACGTCAAGCTATGAACGGAATCCCAACTGGTCATCTCTCAAATAAAGGGGGAGGACTAGGCTAAAGACCTGCTATTATAATGGTACCTTAAAATAGCCACTGAAAGATTGGAAAGATTCAAGGCATTTGAAATTGCTCATTTTCTGCGAGAAGAAAATATGCACGTCGACATATTATCCTAGTTGGCCAGCACAAGAAGCCCAGGGAGTAATCATTCCTTCGTCCAAGAAACCAGATAAACACCAAGCATTGAATCCCCGAGGAAGATAATGGTAACCATAGATAGCACTGCCCCACCTTCCTGGATGTCCCTAATTCAAAAGTATATTAAGCTAGGGAGTCTTCCGCCAAATCCATGAGAGACAACCTTAATATAAAGAGAAGGGATGGTGAATACACGATGGTAGGAGGGAATTTTTATAAGAGAGTCTTATTTACACCATTTTTGAAATGCTAGGGAAGGACAAATCCACTTACACCCTTCTAAAAGTACACAAAGGGAGGATTTTCCAAAAAGATGCTAAGAGCAGGGTATTTATTGATGACCATGATTCAGGACACCCAAGAATACATGAAAAAGTGAGACCAATGCCAGCGGTATGTGGATATTTTTAATGCTTCATCTACATAGTTCCATGTTTTGACATCACCACGATCGTTCCTACAATAGGGACTTGACATCATCGATCCATTCGACCTTACATTGGGACAAATTAAGTAGTTGATCTTAGATGTGGACTATTTTACCAAGTGGATCGAGGCAGAGGCACTAGCAAACATCATGAAAGTGAATGTCCTAAAATTCTTCAAAAGGAACAAATTATCAAGGTTTGGGGTACCTCAAACCATTATGACAGATAATAGGACACAGTTCATCAATAAAAGGCTGAGAAGCCTCTTAGAGGAGTTAAGGATCAAATAAACCTTTGAGTTGGTGGAACACCCTCAACTGAACGGTTTGGTCGAATCGACCAATTATGTGTTGGTGAGAGGCCTAAAGAGAAGGCTAGATGAAGCCAAAGGTAACTGAGCCGGAAAATTTCCGCATGTTCTGTAGGCTTGTTGTACCACTCTCTAGTTGACTATAAGAGAAACTCCTTTATGGCTCATGTACGACGTACAAGCGATCATTCTAGTGAAAATTGAAGAGTTAAGTTTGAGAACAAATAATATTTTTCTAGTAAAAGGTAATAATATAACCATCAGATAGGAGATTAAACTTTAAGAAGAAAAAAGGATGCTAGTTGACTTCACCAACACCGTCTTCAAGAAAACCACGACCTCCAGGTAGAATCGGTGCGTCCAACCAAGAGAATTCCAATTAGGAGAGTTGGTGCTACCAAGAGCCAACGTAAGAAGTAAAATGCATGAGATGGCAAGCTAGCAGCAAATTGGTAAGAACCTTACCAGATGAGGACCAACACCAAGAAACAAGGCCGTGTCTCAGAGTCCCTCGAAGGAGAAGAGGTACCAAAAAAATTGGAATGTCACTAAACTAAAATAGTATTACACTTGAAAGGGTTATTTATCTGCTTTTTCCATTTTTGCAATGTAACATATTAAGATAATTATGAATGCAAATAATTTTCTGTCATTTTTTTTGTTGATCGCTCTTCTGTCCTCCTCTCTTTTAAGATACCAAAGACGAAAAAGAAAAAGATTACACACATTTTTGCGTATCTGGAACACCCCATTCAGAACTAGCCATTCCAAGAGAGTTAGACAGTGAAGCCCAAAGACACCCACCTCGATACGAGTCATACCTCAAGAATAGTCATCTATGGTGAAGAGAGCTCATCAAACTTCAATGGCAAAGATATGATCACGTCTCAGTGATCCCCACCCCGGGAAAGGCAAACAACACACTAAAACAGTAAAAGCTAAATACAACAAACAAACACAGTGATAACTAAATACAACAAGTAAACACTGTAACAAATATCATTTAATGCATGAAGCAACAAATTACAACAAATCATAATCAACAACAAATTTGAAGGAGCCACAAAAAATCTTGGAGGTCAAGTACATATGACTTTAGCTGACACACTACATTGTAGAAGGTAGTTTCTTTTAGGGTGTCATGGAAAAGATCTAATAGCTATTTGCTTAAATTGGCCTGCTCCTCTCGAAGAGACCCCACCTACTTATATTGGATGGCCATCTTTTCTCCAAGCTCTGTCATAAGTGCCTGAGCATTTGAAGATGAAACCTCCAACATGAGTTCCGCTTGACGAGAACCCCACTTCTTCTCTTTGAGTAGGCCTTTAAGTTCCGCCATATGATCGACCAAAGTCACGAAATACCAATACAAGTTCACTTCCTCTAAGAAATGAGACATCTTTCCGAGACGGTTGCCCATCCTGGAGCAATCCTTTTAAAATATGGAAACTTTTGCATAAGCAAGAGTATAACAAGCCTTCAAAGACTCGACCACTTGAGAAGAAGCGTCAGGGATCAGAAGTTTCTCATGGTCGGCTGCAAATTTAGTCCTATTTTTGAGAGTTTGCAGGTGTGAGTGTAGTAATTGGAAAACATGTAATCCTTTACCTTTGTCACGGTCCTAGGCAATCGATCAGCCATTGCATAAGGCAATAGAAGAGGATTATTCCCTACACTTTCTGACAGGTGGATAGCTGGAGCAGACCCCAAATGTTTTAAATTTTTAGCAAGACTCCCATGGATGGTTGCCTTGCCCCAGTTCTTCTTAGCCCCAACCAAAGCAGCCATGTGGTGGTTCTTATTGCTATAACCCTCTAAGACCATCAACTCAATCACAATGCGAGTGCACAAGGACTTCTTCCTTTTGAGTGCACATTAAAAGGGAAAACAACCAACAAATTAGAGGTAGTACAAAATCACAAACCATAAAAGAAGAATTAATATAGTAAGTATCAAAGCGTTCATCTCTATCCTCAACTAATTTTTGCATCAACGATATCCCAACAACGTATCTCAACAATAGAAAAGGAAAACAAAGTCACCTTCATGGTATTCTCCGCATAAGTAAGGGAATTATACAAAATAGAATAAGAGTTATCCTACTTTGAGAAGTGATCTGAAGACCAAAATCGTCTTCGTCGATCGACACTTATGGTCAGTTCCGAAGAAGGGGTAGGAACGAAATAATATTCTGCACGGGAAACAGGTGAAATGGGAGCGACAAAGATTTAGTTAATCTTGAACTTTTTCCAGCTCTTTATGTAAGTACAAAAGACTTTGTTGTTAGCTCGACAAAAAGAAATAAGACCTTAGCTGACTTCCTTCTTCAAAATAGGGTTTACATAAAAAAGGTGGAAGAAGAAGTTCTTGGAAGCTAAACTCATATCTCTATGGTGCTCATACCAATACTAGAATTCCTTCAAAAAATCCCAAGCAACCGGATAAAGCTCTGAGGGAGGAACTGAGGGTGATCCAATACCACTTTCTAAAAAGCAATTAATGGAAATCAGACACCCAACTTTTGGAAGATGAATTCATAGAAAGCAACAAAACATCATTCAAACTTGCTGCATATATGTTTATCTCCAAGAATCATTGAGATCATTCAGTCTGAAGATGATCCCACCTTAAAGGGATATTTCCCACAATAGTCTCTCGGGTATAAAGGGAAAGTGTATCTAGATACTCGAGGACCACCCATAAGTAATCATTAGTGTTGGTCGTCTCCATCAGATCCTTAAATTGAGAAAATTCCATGTTTGTATTACAAAATAAATTAGATTGATTAACAACAATAGGTCCTCGAGGGGAAGGGGCCACCCCAAGAGACCTAATAGAATAACATGTTTCTAGTACCAATATGCCAGACCAAGAAAGAACCCAGTTATATTCATTTTGATCCAGAGAAGAGACGTAGATGATAGTATCACTCATATGGGAATCACCCTCATCACCAGAAGAATCTAACCCTAACCTAGAGTTACTTGGAAGCGTATATAGGCGTGAGGATATGGAAGTTTTGGACTTAGAGAAGTTCCATAAATTCAGGATTCTCCACTTCATCAAACAATGAAGATTATCCACTAGTGAGCTCAAAAGAATCGTTTATGGGCATGTTCTCTAGATTGGCCATGATCACGTGTAGAGGAAGGAAAATGACATACATGTAAAAAAGAAAAGGAGAGAAGGAAAGATCACAGGCAAGTAAGCAACATAAGGTTCAAATGCTTTAGCAAGTGAGCTGATAGCCAAACCCGGAAAGAAGAAATGAGCGAAAAATAGCAAGAAAGCAATAAGGAACTTAGGGGGCAAAACCAACCTTTTAAAAAGAACTCAGTCGATAATCAATGATTCGGGTAAAAAACATGAGAAAGATCTAAAGGTAGCAAGTCAATCGTTCCATTAGGAAGAACGAAGAGCAAAAAATACTCAAGTACCCTAAGTAAAGGAATCATCTCCTAACTTGTGCGTATAGGGTTACATGATGGTAGCAATGGGCAAAATGTTTTAATACACTTGTCCCCCATTACTTTTTCAACTTATCCAAAACTTTCCCACCTTTGGTTCTAAGCGAAAAATTTCGTTTGGGACTGACTATGATTGACAAAGGTTTCCTCGACTCCTCAACACCCGACAAGCCTTGGGGGAAAATTTTTTGGGCCGAACAAAAGCCCAAATTTCTAATGCCCAAATCAATGCAAGTCCACTATACATGATCCAAGATATAAAACTCATCTCACGTGAAATACAAGGTACACTTTTTGATCTCCATATTTTACTACTATCATCTTGAATCTTGAACTAACTTAGGATGGACTGCTAACCTTGCTAGTCCATCATACGCCATCGTATTGGAGATTAACACCACCGATTAAGGATTCCTCATCAGCAACTTGCACACAATTCTTTTTCCAGAATAAAATAATAAAATTTATAACAATGAATAAGCAAAACCTATTTTGATTCTTTCTGTCTTAACTATGAATCAGCAAGCAATTAAAAGTGCCTAAATCGAATGCTTTGATGAACCAATCTTAACTTTTAAAAATAAGTGAAAATAAAGACTCGAAGACCGTGTTTTCTAGATTTTAAAATTTAGTCTATATACTTAAAGCTTTGAATAAAAGCTACATTATAGAAAACCATGTTAAGAAAAGGGAACACTTACCCCCAAAGTCCTCAATGATCCTAATATAGAAGAAAGGTAAATGGAATACTGACCCCAAAGTCATTAATGAACCCAATATAAAAGTAGAAATATTCATCCTCTACCCCTTGAGGCTGCCACATGAAAACCTTATTGTCTGACACACACACGCACGCGCACACACACACACACACACATCTCCAATATCATGTCGGTCTCATTCCTGATATTGAATAACTTCAGATCTAATCAGAAGGCTTGTACCCAGTCATTTTTTAATGTAAATCAAGTTAATATTCATAGTCTGGTCGCAAAAGAGCTATTGATAGAAGTTGAGAATGCCATACTAAAGCTAAATCAAGTACATTAATCCCTCAATAACTACTAACAAGTAGGTTTAAAACACAATAAATAAAATAAAAATAAAAAGCTCGTAACAGAGAGCATAAAAACGAAATAATAAAACATAATAAAACTAAGAGGTCCTAAAGGCATTACGACTGTAATGGTCATTATGGGAAGGCCGTAATTCTAGTTGTTTTGACTAAAAACCTTGCTTGTTCCACTCATGAGGATCTGAGAACATTATGACTGTAATAACCATTGCGACATGACCGTAATTTCAACTGTTTTGTGCCAAACTTGCTTCATTCTTCCTCAGTTTCTTCGAGATGTTAAGTGATTAGTGTATTTTAATACACCCTCTTTTACTTTGTGTTACAACAATTCTAAAACTTCTTGTTTTATTTTATTGCTTTTAGTGTGCTCTTAAAGTCAAGTTTAAATTAAATTAAATTTTATTTATGTTGTTTATTTTTGGAATAAGTTGTATTTTGGTACCTTTTTACTATGCAGATCATAATTTGAGCTACGAGTATTTGATTGATGCGTGCAAATATGCGTTGGAAAGTTAAGGCAAAAAGCTACAAGTTTCATGTTGAAGTCAGAAGTCAGCTCGGAGTGCAAAGTAGTCAAATATTTAGTTTACATTCTAGACTTAATAAAAATAAATTAGTTAGTTTGAGTCCAACTTATTTTTTTCGGCTCAGTGCTCTTAGAGCCTAATTTTCGTCATTACTTAAGAAAATTCGCAACATTAGGTTTGTCACACAATTTTCACGATTGAGAAAAGAGAGCATTAGGATTCTATGGTGAGCTAAAAGCCACAAGGTTAATCTTCTGTTTCGGAATTTCACAAGACTTTAAGGTTATTATACTGTCCAGTTTTTATTGAATTCCTTTTCAATTGTGTTCTTTGTATATTATATGCTTAATTCGAGTATTATAGAATGTGATTGATTAAATTTGATTGATGCATGTCCCTAATCTAATATCGTGTTAACATAGTTTATTCATTAACTTAGCCTATCTTTAACCATCATACTTAATGCGACAAATAAGAATATCATCTGGCCTTATCAGAAGGGGACCAAGGACTTGCCACACGCCGTTGATCTGCTGCCTGCTCACCGGTGTTGAAGAGGAGGAGGGGGTGTACCTGCAAGACACTCTGATGGCAAAGTAAGGAATTGGCAGAGTGAGAGCAAATACAGAAAATGGGTAAGATGAGAATTACCTGACCCTATTGTGAAAAAGGGTATTTATAGAGAGACCCCAGCGCTGAGCCAATGGTCACTTGTGTTGGGCTGGATTTCCAGGCCCAACCCAGGTGATTGTTAGGGCTTACGTGGCGTAGTGAAGACCAGGACGTGGTCTTCACCCTAGTTCAAATGTCCCGCGATCTCCAGAAAGTGGGTTTGACCTGCTCTTTTGGGGGTGGGCAGTTGGTTAGTGACGTGTCCCCGCGGAGGGGAGCACGTGGAGAACGTGTGAGGGACACATTGTCCAGCCCAACAGGGGAGCAGGTTCTGCCCGTGGAGGGTAGGTCCTGCCCGCGGAGAGGGCAGTGTTTGGTCGAAAGAGGAGTTTCCTGCCCGACGTAGTTGAGGCAGGTCCTGCCCGCGGGGGGACATTTCCTGCTCGTCGGGGACCCTGTGGCCCAAGCTGGACTGGGCTTGGCAGAATATTATTGGGTTGGGCCTGCGTGGTCAGGTTGGGGCCCAGGCCAGAACATAATATAATTTACACACTGTTGATAACGTTTATTTAATTGATACTATAATCAAATGGGATTTGGAATTCAATTAGGGAGTTGACAATACAATAGTTAATGATAAGTCAGAAATTACTAAATCATTAGATTAATCGGTTAATCATAATCGTAACTATTCTTTTTAATTTCAATTATCCGATAATCTTAACCTCCCATTTGTTTTTTTTTTCCAGTTAAATTAATTAAGAGTTCTTGCAACACGACTTGAATGTCGCTTTTTTATACTACCCATTTTATAAATTGTTTTTGACCTGTGTACTGACAATAGATCATTAAGATATTTCTCGTGTTTAGTTCTTCCATATCTTAAATAGCTTTGATATATCACTCATTTTCTTACTCCAAAAATACAATGAAAACAACCTAACATAAGTTAAATGATAATAAAACGAAATGAATAAAAACTTGACTTAACAATTATTGATGTACTTTTATGAGTACAATCTTATCACACATCATCACTAAATGTCTTTTCATTCAAATCATCCAATTAAAATTACAAATTTATTTTTAAAAAATTTAAAATCCCACAAAACAAAATACTATTGAACACTTTAGATGCCATTTTATAAAAATTGCTCAAATCAAATTTCATACGTTTATTTTTCTAAATTGAACAAAACAAAAATACATACACGAGTTTTAATATTTTTTCATTGTTATAAGCCATTGGATCAAAAATATTATTTATTGATTTTTATATTTTAAACATATTTATTAGATTAATTCTTTTATACTATTTTATATATATTTAAAACATAACAATTATATTATTATTTTTTGTTAATTTTTTTAATAGCCTAATGATCAAAGTTTAATATTTTAAAATAAATAAAAAAAATATTATGAGTTCAAACCCGCATCCATATCATTAATGTCTATATATAATTATTAATTGAGTTGATTTATCGAAACATAACAATCACCATTATTATTTTTAATATATCTTTTTTTTAAAGGTGCTTATTTATAAGGGAAATTTTACCCCATACCCCTACACTAAAATTTTTTAGACCAAAATACCCTCGTATGAAAAGTTATAATTTTTTGGTTTGTTTACCAGAAGAATTTTTGGAAGTCTTCGGGTTCACATTTTTTTGGTTTGTTTATCGGAAGACGTTTTGGAAGTCTTCCAATTTACATTTTTTTAATTTGTTTACCGGAAGACTTTTTTGAAAGTCTTCCGGTTCACATTTTTTTGATTTGTTTACCGGAAGATTTTTTGGAAGTCTTCCGGTTCATGTTTATTATTATTTTTTTTAATTTTTAATTTTTTTTAATATTCAAATTACAAATATATTTATTCTATTTACTCTATTTTAGTTAATTAATATATTTTAGTTAATTTATGATTTAATTAGTTTTTAATATTTTAAATGTTAATATTTTACCCCATAAAATATTTTACCCCTACAAATTTTAAAAGTTAATATTTTATGGTGAAAATTTTTAAAAGTATATTTTACCCTATAAAATATATTTTTAAAAGTTAATATTTTACCCCATAAAATATTGTTTAAATAATTATAAATGTTATATATTATAATTTTTTGGTGAAATTTTTTAATAGAAGAAATGATAGGATTATAATTTAAATATGATATTTATTTTTATTTTTCATATAAACATATTATTAAATTGTTAATTTTCTCTTTAAAGAACAACTTTTATTTTTATTGATTAAATTAGTTAAATTAGTTAACAACTTTTATTTTTATTGATTAAAAAAAACAATACCAAATTAGTGGAGTAATTATTATTAAGTAAATAAATAAGAATAAATTAATAAAAAATCAAATTAGTGAAATAATTATTATTAAATAAATAAATAGAATAAATAGAGTAAATAGAATAAATATATTAATTAACTAAAATAGAGTAAATAGAATAAATTTATTTGTAATTTGAATATTAAAAAAAATTAAAAATTAAAAAAAATAATAATAAACATGAACTGAAAGACTTTTTGGAAGTATTCTGTTAAACAAACCAAAAAAATGTGAACCGGAAGACTACAAAAAATCTTCCGGTAAACAAACTAAAAAAAATGTAAACCGAAAGACTTTCAAAAAGTCTTCCGGTAAACAAACCAAAAAAAAATGTGAATCAGAAGACTTCCAAAAAGTCTTCCGGTAAACAAACCAAAAAATTATAACTTTTTATATGAGGGTATTTTGATCCAAAAGATTTTAGTGTAGGGGTATAGGTATAATTGTAGGGGTATGAGGTAAAATTTTTATTTATAAGTATTAACAATCTCTGATATCGAGAGTTAAATCATAGACAAATACCTTGTTACGCTTTAACCCAATTAACAATTGCTAATTGAGTTGCCCCACTCACCTATATTATATTTTACATTAAACTACCAACTTTCCATGATCAATATTAATGAATTTATTTATAATTATAACTTAGATCAACTAAAAAGATATCCAAATTAAAACACATTTAACTAAATAATATTTTAAAAATAGTCATCCAAATTGAAATCAGTTGCAGCGTATATCACCTTTAAATTGAATAGTTATTTCTTTCAAATTCAATCCAAAAAGATTGCATCATAATATAAAACATTGTTTGTCAAAAATTATTACAACACAATTTTCTATCCAAGAAAATAAGGAGCTTAGAACATTAATAACATTCAACATTATTAACTATTACCGTATTTAGGAGATAAGGTGCAGAAAGTAAAGCAAGAAAAGATATAAAGTTTGTTTCAAAAGAATAAAAAGGAAAACAAAAAGATACATTAATAAAAAGGGTAAGAATGTAAAAATCATTAGAGCGTGGGACGACAACAACAACAAATTTTGATTTACCCATCTCACCCTCAACTAAAACCATAGAATCTTATAAAAATACAATACCAAAACGTGGACATATATGTCATTTCCACAAAACTGATTCCCATTTCTATAATTCCGTTGAACCTTCCCCACTTAGTAGTGCTTCTTACCTTCACACACTCTCACACACACACTCACTCGCATCAAAAACAGTGTAACAGTAACTGCAAAAAGCGAAGAGGAAAAACAAGAGTTTCAGACTCTCTGAAAGCTTCTCGCTTTCTCAATGGGGACTCGAATCCCTTCGCATCAGTTAAGCAGTGGACTGTATGTTTCGGGTCGACCCGAACAGCCGAAGGAGCGGTTACCGACAATGTCGTCGCGTTCTGTTCCGTACACAGGCGGTGACCCGAAGAAATCTGGCGAGCTCGGTAAAATGCTTGATATCCCTGGATTGGATCCTAAATCTTCGAATCCGTCTTCTTCCTCTCAGCACAACAGTGGTCAGGTGAGATCCAGACCGAATTCGGGTCCAATGGGGAGGAATAGCGGTTCGGGTCAAATTGGAAGGAATAGCGGTTCGGGTAATATGTCAAGGAAGTCCACGGGCTCTGGACCGATAGCGTTGCAGCCGACTGGGTTAATTACGTCGGGACCAGTGGGATCCGGTCCGATTAATGTGAGTAGGCGGTCGGGTCAGCTGGAGCAACCCGGTTCGGTTGGAGCAGGGAAAGCGGTTTATGGTTCGGCGGTGACGAGTTTGGGTGATGAAGTGAAAGTTGGGTTTAGGGTTTCGAGGGCGGTGGTGTGGATTTTTATGGTGGTGGTTGCAATGTGTTTGCTTGTTGGAGTGTTTTTGATGGTGGCTGTGAAGAAACCGGTGATCTTGTTTGCACTTGGAGGGATTATTGTGCCTGTTGTTGTTTTGATTACTTGGAATTGTGTTTGGGGAAGAAAAGGGCTTTTAGGGTTTGTTAAAAGGTATCCTGATGCTGAACTTAGAGGTGCCACTGATGGACAGTATGTTAAGGTTACTGGGGTAATTTTCTTTCTCAATCTTTTCCCTTTTGCAGAATCATACTATTATATTGGTATGTATCTCATTTTTATGATTATTTATTTAGTTCTGTTTAGTTCACATTGTTTAATGTTTGATTCTGATCATGCTTTCTTTTCTTTATGTTATTTGTTTTATTGGATTTGGATTAGGAGAGTCTATGGAGAGGTTGGTTTGTTTATTATTATATTCAAATAATTTATTAATTTATTGTTAGGTATGAGATTTTCTTGGTATGGATTTGATACTTACTATATTTGATGGGGAATGAATTTGGCTTGATGTTTGATTGAGACTTTTCCTGTGTAGTTGACCTATACATTGATGGCTCTATCTAGGTAGGGGTTGCTGGAATGTCCAATATCAGTATTTAAGCTATGAATTTTGCTTTTTGTAAAAGAACATAGTCAGTAAATGATGTTTATAATGTATAGATATGCTCTATTATTGGTATTACAAAATGATTAGCAGGGGCGAAAATCATGGCTTGAAAGGTTGGAGTTAACTTGCATTTTGGGGAATGTTTTTCTTATTCCATTTAAAGTGGTGATTATGGTGACCACTTGAATTAGGCGTGTAGATGATGTTAAGGAATAATAATGATATCTGATGTGCATTTATGTGGTCAATTAACTAAATAAGGATCAGATATTTGCTTCTCTAAGAATGTCTGAGTTAGGAAGCTTTTTGCTTTGTTACCAAAAATGCATGCCATTTCATATCAGAAGACAGGTAGATTATGTGGTAAAGAGAGCAGATCAGATGGATAGGAGTCAAACTAGAGGTAGAAGAAGACCTAAAAAAACTATAAGAGAAGTTATCAAGAAAGATTTGAGATTAATGATTTGGATAGAAGCATGGTCCTGAATAGAACATTATGACAAAAATTGATCATGTAGACGGCCCATTTAGTGGGATAAAGATTGGTTGTTGTTGTACCTAAAATCCATACCATGTGAAAAAGTTTGTTTTTGAAAAATGGATATTTAGTTATTAACATTGGCTTTTCGGGTTCTGATGTTTTGTGATATTTTTGGGAAGTTCGCATTGCTATAGAATTGCATAGCATTTATGAAATCATTTTTGAATCACTCTTCACACCTAATATTTTTCATGTGGCCGTTTAAGTAGCAGGCTGCAGGAAAAGAAACTTTTGCTAGACATTATGGATATATCATGCTAGTAAGGTTGTTATATTCTTAGATGTTTTTGTCTATGAAGCACATACACGAACATTGAACATGACAGTGGTAATAATTTAAGAAAATTATTTAATTGAATGCAATGACATGATTTGTTGTCGTGTCAGACACTGGACACACTTTCAATTAGAGGTGTAACTGTGTAAGTGCTTCGGGTGTTTTATTATATTTCCTTCCGAATAGGATGTACTCGTACTCTTAATTCTTACTTCATTTCCTTACATTAGCACTGTGATGTACCCAAATGGGATTCGTCTGTTTGGGTTGATGATTATGTCCTATACTGCATTCTATGCATGTTTGTCCTATAAAACATATGGTCATTTTCCATACATTTTCTTCCTCCCTAATAACTTTAAGCTTTTATAGTCTTATATGGCACTGTTTCCTTATTGATATAGTTTTGTTTTTGGAAATTATAAGTGCTACTAATAGTCATTTTACAACAGTCCCTAAAGGGATTTGAACTTCTTCCATTAAGATTACAAGGTCAGACTCCTTATCGTTGAGCTGACACCTTATTGTTATAGTTCTGGAGTGATATGAGTGAGAAATATAGAGTTTAATAGGGTTGGCTGGAGGGGAAGAACTTGGCATGACTCCTTTGTTTGTATATTTTTATACTTACTTTTTCCCCTTTTTGTAGGTTGTAACTTGTGGCAGTATTCCTTTGGAGTCATCTTATCAAAGAGTATCTAGATGTGTATATGTCTCCACAGAATTATATGAATATAAAGGATGGGGTGGAAAATCAGCGAATTCTAAACATCGTTGCCTTACTTGGGGTTCTAGATACTCTGAGGTTAGTTTGTTCGACAACTTTATTGATGATTTATATGTACTGATAGGGAGGATTATACTCAGTTTGATAAGAGTCTGGCGTCACGGACACAAATAAACCTTTGTTAATTCAAATGACATAGAATGACAAGATGCTTAAGGAATAATAATTAAATTTAGGTAAGATCTGTTGATATATAATGATGCCGCTGTATGTTCACTATTTAAACAGAAGATGTTTCTATACATATCCATATTAAATATCACGTCACCATAGCCAAATGAAACTGAAATTGTTGATTCCATGAAATACGATTAGCAAAAAAAGTACTGCAGATGCTCACTTAAAAGCAAAATAGCTTATTTCAACCAATCTTAAAGAGCACACCGCCGATCACAGACTTTCAGCAGGATCAAGCCCCACTGTCCATCACTGGTGCTGCCCAGCAGTAGCAGCACCGATCCACCTAAGATGTGAAAGCCATAAATGCAAGGACTAAATAAAATTAACATACTTATCAGTATTGCCAGGACAAAGACCCAAAACATTAGATTATTGTTATACACATGCTTATCAGTATCTTACAATATAGTATGTGAGTCTATCTCCTATCTCAATTTGATGCAAAATTCAACCCAGTTGATTCTAGTGTATCTATTTTGGACATGAATCTCATCTTGAATCCTGATTTATTATGATGAATCTTGATTCGCTATGATGAATGATGGATCTCAATTATCACTATCTAAACTCAGTGTAGTCAGCTTCTTTTGGTTGTCTACTCTGTATAGCCACTTTTCTTGTCATTTGATTATGACATGAAATGTTGAGGTTCATTTATGATATATCAGCTTATAATTTTATGTCATTTGTTTTTGCTTATAAATGTCCTGTTTTTTATTGGTAATGTATCTTACTGTTTTTACGATTCATAATAAAGTTCAACGCGTGATTCAAAAATAGGTCTTTTGATTCAAGATTTGAATCTCAAATTGATACTATCTTCAAATGCACAGTTCAAAGATATTTGGGTGCAAGTATTTTTTTGTGTGTAGGCCTGTTTTAAGAGTCAATAAACTCCAAATACAGAAACTTCTGTGGTTGGTTGGTTCTGTCTTGCTTCTTGATTAGTGTATGGTTAGTTTGCCTCACTTACGATGCATAATGACAATAATTTAATAATTTTCTATGAGCAGAAATACATAGCAGACTTCTACATATCAGATTTCCAGACCGGGTTAAGAGCATTAGTGAAAGCAGGCTATGGTGCCAAAGTTGCTCCTTTCGTGGAACCCACTACTGTCGTTGATGTTACAAAGGAGAACAGAGAGTTATCTCCAAACTTCTTAGGCTGGCTTGCCGACCGCAAACTCTCTACTGATGACCGAATAATGCGCCTCAAGGAAGGGTACGGTCTATCATTATTCTACGGATTACTGCTTGAGTTAGTTTGATAGGAACTGAAAATCTTCTAATAATATTTATCCAACAAAAAAGGGGCTCTTTGCCTTGCAACAAAGGAAAATCCTCTGGAAAACATATATTAAGTAATAAAAAGATGAAAAGAAAGACGTCTAGATACTGCAATAGGGAGAGTGAAATTTACCATTTTCCTCATGTTCCTAGGTATTTTCTTATACAGTTTCGCTTCTATTTGGGGAATATACAGGTACGTCAAAGAAGGAAGCACAGTAAGTGTGATGGGAGTAGTCCGTCGACACGAGAACGTGCTCATGATTGTTCCTCCAACAGAGCCTGCCTCAACTGGTTGTCAATGGAGCCGCTGCCTTTTGCCAACCAACGTTGAAGGTCTTATCATGACATGTGAGGACAACCAAAATGCGGATGTCATTGCTGTTTAGTGTAATCTTCCCTCGCTTTCTGTTCCTCGGAAATAGATGTCACAATACTGAGTTGGCACAAACCGATGGGGAAATCCTATGCTACGGAATAAGTATTATTTCCTTTCCACATGCACGTTTTCCGAAGAAGATCCATAACAGATTACTAATGTTTTCCTAATAATCAGAATACCTCCTCATTGATATGATGTGAGATTTGGATTTGCTGCGGTCAACAATCTACGCATTCACAGTTAGCTCGTTGATGGCCATTGGATTGAGATCTTCCAAGAACGGTATATCAGTTTTTGAAATTAAAATTAAAATTAAAATTAAAATCTGAACTAACTCCAGTGTCGATCCAACGGCCACCAACATACTGACTGCATGAAGCGTGAATATCTTACCACAAAAATTCAAATCCATATTATATGAGGATCCATCAAGGCCAAACTAAAAACAGTTTGGGAATATGATATCAATGTATCCACGAAGTTGAGCATTGTTATTTTTCTATTTATTTTATGTACATAGCTAGAGGATCCCAAAGGGGTTCATAGTAGTTGCTTTATTATGTTTGAGCTGATTTCTAGAAGGATTGTAGCTCTGTTGACAAATATTAATTGTCAATGCTTGGTTAAGTTTTATTCTCAAGTTGATATTATTTTGTTACGCCACTGTTACTAGTTGTAAAAATTGGAAACTATCAATGTTAGCACAATAAAGCTGTGTAAATGTTGGCTTAAATTAAGTTGTTACTTGTGTTGCTACTTCTAGCTTCCTAGCTTTGAAAACCTGCACCAAGAAAATTATCCTAACAGGTGGCTTTGACAAGAGAGCTGAGTCACAGTCCCGAATAACATAATGATTGACTCTATAGAATCAATCATGTTGAATTAGTTTCTATACGAGAATAATTTTGAGCTGTGTAAATAAGAATTTGTTTACCTTTTTAGTGTCTTCATGGAATTTAGTTTCATTTATTTGTGCAATTTAAATTTTGTATTGATAATCTTTATTGTTGTTATCATTAGCTATGTATGAAGTGAAACAAAATCTTTGACATTCTTAAAAAGAAATTTTTAGTCTTATTTGATTTGGTTTTGTAAAATTATTTTAGTTTTTAAAATTTGAAAATAATAAAGATTGCTTCATAGCTTGATTTTACAAAACTGTTTTTAAAAACTATTCTCTATTTAAGAGTTTTAAAAATTAAAAAACTAAAATGGATTTTAGAAATTTTGGTTTTTAGTTTATAAAATTGTGAAGAGAAAAAAACAATGAAAAGTGATATACCTTTCATTAATAATAAATTTTTTAATATTGTGTAATATCAAAATAATTTTTAAAAGTAAGATTATAAAATAAGTTTTTATTTATTTATTTATTTATTTTTCAAAACTATTTTTAAAAAATAATGTATGAAACAAATTTTACAAATTAAAAATTAAAACTAATTCAAACAAGCTCTAAATAATTTATAATTTTATTTATTCTAATCATAATCAAACAATGTAAATGTTTTTTATCTTTTTAATTTAAAGAATTAGTTGAGAGTAAACAAGTACGGTAATATTTGAGAGTCATGTTGCAGCATTTGTTTGTGGTTTTTACTTTTGGTTGTTTATTAATTTTTAGGGTCACTCTTGTGCAAGTGCAGCATGCTCTATAGCACATGATTTTATATTTTGGAAAGTCTAATATTTTAAGATGTCTATTATTTTTATAAATATTAATAAAATAAAATAAAATGTTATAATAAAAATTCAATAAATCAAAAAATATTATAATAAAAATTCAATACATACAAAAATTGAAATTAATCAAAACTCAAAATAATTATAATTAAATTTATTTTTTAATTAATACATAATTGTATTTTTAATGTGTTTTTTTAATTATTGTAATTGTATTTTTTTTTATTATAGATTTGAGCCCACTATAAACCTCCGAAATAATTGGGCCGCCCGTGTTAACTTTGTTTGAAACATGTTAAGAATTCTTGCCAATTTATATGAAATGTTTCAGAATAATAATTCTAACAAGTGTTGCAGTACAAAAGTGTAAGTGTATTTTTATCGTCTTTGATTGTGTTTAAAGACACTTCAATAGTTTTGATAACTTTAAGGATGATTTATTAGGTGTTTTACCATTGAAAAATTTGATGCAATTAGATTTCATTGATCTCTTTTCATGTAGCGCACTTGATAATAATATACAATTCTAATCAGCTCTTAATATTATCGTCAGAAGCTCTCATCACAACTTATGTCCGAGTCAACGGTATGAATTTAGTCAGACTATCTAATAAATGATCTCTCATCCTATTAACCAATATGACAATATTAAGTTTTAACAGTTAATACAAATATTAAACCAAAATCTATGTCTAAACTTTAGCATATCTGATAGATGAAAAGCTTGGATCTTTTAATGACCAATATCTTTCTAATATTATGCGATATCATGGAATTTTGTTTTCGGTAACTAATTAAAAACAAGCAGTAAGAACAAATAGTTTATAAATATTAAAGAATGAGAAGAATTACATAGAACAACATGATCAGAATCAAAACAAGAGTACTAGAACTACAATAAAGTCCAACAAAAGAAAAAAATTAACTACACTTACTCATCATAGCTTTACAATTGTTGAGATTGTAATTCTTTGTGTCGAAGCAGGTAGTGCTCGACAGAAATAAGGATGTGTCAAAATATGTATTTTGTACTTAGACCAAAATAGGTATTTTGTACTTTTGTAATTTTTTATGCTTTAACTTAAGGAGCAAGCTAGCTCAATTATAAATAGAGGGAGTAACCCCTATTTTGAATAATATTCTTGTACTCACTTGCAGTTGTAAATTTAACGAGATTTTCCACAAGTTGTAGGCAGAGAGAGACTCTGCAGAAACCATCATCTTCTTCCCAATTGCCATCAATCTCTAATCTTCTTTCTTACTCAATTTTATTTCTTTTATTGTTATTGTGTAGAGATGATTATATTGCAACCAAGATTGGTTGATTCACTCGAGTTAAGATTGAAGAATAAGAGAGAGAATTCGATCGATTGATTGAATCTTGTTCATCAAGATTGATTCGCAATTACTCAAAGTTTTGGGTTTAATTCAAACACCTAGTATCAGAGCCTGGTTGAGCGATCCGCGGAGAGAAAAACATGATGGAAATGGAGATGCATCATTCAAATGGATATTTTCTGGAGAGTCTCCCAATCTGAAAGGTCAGAATTATGAGAATTGGTGTAAACAGAAGAAAGTTGTTTTCTATTATCAAGATCTTTGGGATCTTGTGAAAGAAGGAGTAACACCACTTGTAGAAAACGCGCTAGACAAAGAAAAATCTGAATACAAAGAATTGAAGAAGAAAGATTATAAATATTTCTTTATAATTTATCAATGTGTTGATCCAGACAATTTTAAAAAGGTCAGTGATGTAGAAGCAATAAAAGAAGCATGGGAAATCTTAGAGAAATCGTTTTGAGGCGCGGAGAAGGTGAAATAGGTGAGTTACAAACTCATAAAAGAACGTATGAATTGTTTCAAATGGAAGAAAGTGAAAACATAATAGATTTTTTTTCACTAAGGTAACAAAACTGATGAATCAAATCAAGGTATATGGAGAAATGTTGACATCAAGATCAATGATTGCAATGATCTTGAGGCCAATGGCTCCAAAGTTCGACCACATGGTAGTAGCCATAGAAGAGTTGAAAGATTTGTCAAATTTGACAAAGGAAGAACTTCAATGGACGCTTGAATCTCATGAACAAAGGATGAATGTAAGAGCTACGGGTAAGCTGAAGAGTGATGTGGTTTTGCAGGCGCAATCATCAAGAGAAAAGAAAGGAAGAAGGAAGTGGTTTGACAACAAAAGTAGAGGAGGCTACAACAACTCAACTGATCAAATCAGAGAAAGTCATCATACCAAAGCAACGAAAGAGGTGGCGCAATAGGTAGAGGAAGATGTGGTGAAAAACAGAAGAGCCAAGAAAATGATGCAAATTTTTTCAAAGCATGAAGAAGAAGAGATATTGTTGATGGTCACAACAAGAAATGAAGAAATATTTCAAGATCAATGATACTTGGATTTAGGATGCTCATAACACATGACTAGTAGGAAAGATTGGTTTGTCAACATAAAACCTTCAATGAAGAACATGGTGAAATTTGCAAATGATAATACTCTAGTAGCTGAGGGTATTGGTGATGTTGTGATTATGAGGAAAGATGGAAATAGGTCAATAATTTCCAATGTATTGTACATACTAGGCATGAAGAGTAATTTGCTCAGCATAAGGCAGTTGATCGAAAAGAACTACAAAGTGTTGATCAAAGACAAGACGATGAAAGTTCTCAACTCAGATGGAAGGTCAATCTTGATGGCACTTATGTTTCAGAATAGAACCTTCAGGATTGAACTTAATTTGATGAAGCACAAGTGCCTTGTAACTACATCTAGCAGGGATGAATGGATATGGCACTATCAGCTAGGCCATCTTAATTTCAAAGACATCATAGATCTGAAGAGAAGAAATATGGTTTTAGGGTTACCAGAAATCGACATTCCAAATGAAGTGTATGAAGAATGTGTACAGGCAAAATATCACAAGAACAACTTCAGCAAGTATGCATGAAGCATGTCAAAGGCAGTCTTTGAAGTCATATACTCTGATGTGTGTGGACCTTTCCAAGTGGATCTAATTGGAGGTAACAGATACTTTGTCATATTCATAGATGATTTTAGTCAAGAACTGTGAACTTACCTGATCAAGAAGAAAAGTGAAGTGATCGAGGTATTTTCCAAGTTTAAATCTATGGTCGAAAGAAAAAGTGGTCTAAAGCTCAAGATTCTGAGGGATGTTGGTGGTAGAGAAGATGTGTCAAAAGAATTTGATATATTATGTGAGAAAGAAGGGATTATGCATGAGGTGGTTCCATCCTACACTCCACAACAGAATGGAACTGCAGAAAGAAAGAATATAACCATTATAAATATGGTGAGAAGCATGTTAAAAGAAAAGCATCTACCTAAAGAATTATAGGGAGAAGTTGTGTCGACAACAACATACATCTTGAACAGATGCCCGACGAAGAAGCTAGAAGGAATCACACCAGAAGAATGTCAGTATGGTGTAAAGCCTAACTTGAGTCATATGAAGGTATTTGGATCTATATCACATAGGCATGTGCCATATAAGTTGAGAAGAAAATTTAATGACAAGTCGAGTCAGATGATCCTAATAGGATATCATTCGATTGGAGGTTACAAGTTATTTGACCCAGTGAACAAGCAAGTAATGATCAGTAGAGACGTGATCCTAGATGAGTTTAAGGAATGAGATTGGACTGAAATGTAAGGAAGGATTCAGTGAGAATCTTATGTGAAGAACCATCAAGTGTAGTCGAAAGAGAAGTTTGACAAGAAGAAGTCAGAGGTCAAGCAAGCACAAGAAGACCTTAAAGAAGAAGATACATGTCTGCAAGGTTGCAAGAATGTGTGATTACATCATATAATATGGTCGATGATGAAGATGAGCTAGTACACTATACTTTCTATACAGACGTTGAACCAGTCAATGCAGCTGAAGCATTGAAGGATTCGAAGTGGATGAAAGAAATGAATGAGGAACTGAAGTCCATCAAAGTCAACAACACTTGGTTACATGTTGAATTGCCTCAAGATAAAAAGGCAATCGATGTGAAGTGGGTATACAAGGTGAAGATGAATCCCAAAGGAGAAGTAACTTGACACAATGAAAGACTTATAGCAAAAGGATTTCTTCAGAAAGAAGGAATCAACTTCGTCGAAGTTTTTGCACCTGTTGCTAGGATTGAAACAATCATGTTGGTTGTTAGTCTAGCAAATATGAATAATTGACACATATGTTAGATGGATGTGAAATGTGCATTCCTGAATGGCCCCTTAGATGAAGAATTTTATGTTGCACAACCAGCCGGGTTTATGAAACAAGGCGAAGAAAGAAAAGTGTAAAGGCTGTATAAAGCCATGTATGGACTTAAGCAAACTCCAAGAGCTTGAAATAAGAAGATAGATAACTTTCTAAGGGGGAATGAATTTGTAAAGTGCACAAATGAGCATGTAGTATATGTAAGGAGAAGCAATAATCAATTGTTTATACCATGTCTCTATGTCGATGACCTATTGATAATAGGAAGCTGCAAGAAAGAGATCATAGATTTTAAACATGACCTAAGAGAGGAGTTTGAAATGTCAGACTTGGTATATCTCTCATATTTCCTTGGTATCGAATTCTACAAGAGTGGTAGAGGTTTGATGACACATTAAAGAAGATATGCATGTGAAATAATCAAAATATTTGAGATACAAGATTGCAACCCAACTTCGACTCCAGCTGAGCCCATAATGCAAATGTCGAAAGACACAAATAAGGATGATATCAATCCAACACAATACAGAAGACTCATTGGATCACTTCGATACCTTTGTCACACAAGGCCTGATCTAGCATACAATGTAGGTATGGTGAGTAGATTCATGCAGAAGTCAAAGGTATCACACCTAGCAGCGACAAAGAGGGTACTAAGGTATCTGAAAGGAACTCTAGGCTATGTCATTTTGTTTCCTGCAAAATCTTCAAGATCTTCACTCTATCTTGAGCCAATCACCTTTCTATAATCAAAGTTTTCTCCAAGATTCTACTCACAATAGTCTTCACTCAAACCTCTCACAATTCCATTGTCCGAGCCTTTGTTCTATAGAAGGATCTTAGAAACTCCATAACTTCATCTAAAATGATCTTCATTCGATCCTACCGATATGTCCTTGGAGAAGAAATTAATATTTTTCTTCGTTGAAAGCCAATCTCCAGACACCATAATCACAAACCAATTCTTCAATTTGAAAAGTCACAAAAACATTAATTCAATCTTGCGTAACCACAATAATGGAGTTTTTGGTTAAAAGTTTAAGGTGATTGATTTTCAGAAGAATCTCACATAACTCATAATCAGAACTCATGAAATCAACATTGAATGAAGTTTTTGTCTAAGCTTGACTTGAGAGAAAATGTGTGTGAAAAAAAAGAACATAATTGACTTTTCAAGGATTACGAAAATTATTGATATTGCATTTAGAGAGAATGATAAAATGATTTATATATGTGCTAGAGATAAGGCATAAAACAGGTGAAATATTAAGTAATGGATTCGAGTCAGATCTTACAAATATGATTTGAATTAGATGAAAATGAATCAAGATGATAAAATATGTGTTGGAGTTGTTTGATTTGAATTATAATTTGAATCATGTGATTCAAGTCAAGTAGCTACATGATTCGAATCACACTATCATATGTGATTTTCAAAAATAATCATTAGTGTATGATTCGAATCAACCATAGGTGTGATTCACATCAAGGTCTCCTTGATTCGAATCTGACAAAACCTTGATTCGAATCACACCCACAACACCAATTCCAAATTTCATTTTTATTCTTGACTCAAATAAGCTAAAGTTGTGATTCGAATCAAAATTAAAAAACACCTTGTTTTAAAATTTCTAATTTATTGTCTTTTAAATCGTACTTAAGTGATTTTGACCATTTTGCTCAAATTAAAAAACATTACATGATTTTAACCTAAGTTAGTAGTAGTCATGAGATTTTTAAGTTTAGGAAGTGTATATATTAAGATGTGGCAATGGTAAGCTTATATAACATTGAAGTTAAAAGTGTAATCTGAAACATATATATCATGAAGAAATATATATATATATATATATATATATATATATATATATATATATATATATATATATATATATATATATATATATATATATATATATATATATATATATATATATATATATATATATATATATATATATATATATATATATATATATATATATATATATATATATATATATATATATATATATATATATATATATATATATATATATATATATATATATATATATATATATATATATATATATATATTATTGGTCACTGTACGAACCGAGATCGCTATCCTCTATGTGTAGATGTGTAATGTATTTTTGAATGAAAAACAAAACTCTTTTAACAATGGAGCTTTTCTGCTTAATTATACAAAATCAAAATTTAACTATTTTATTGCATGAATGTCATATGTCTCGTAACCACTTTGTATTAACCATTTTAAATTTCTTGTACAAAATTATTCTTTTATCGGTTTGAAAACTCCTTTTGCACCGCTTTCAAATTCTTTTAATGACTATTTATATTAGAATAGAGTGAGAAAGTATGCTATACTACAACCAAATATTATTTTATTAAGTGGTTGTCGCATGCTAAATTATGTTTTGGTTCAAGTGTCTTCTTATCTTTCTTTTTGTATCAATAATGGGAGGCACTGATGCATGGGGCCTTGGACGTGTTCCCTCACTACTCTCAGAAAGCACTTATTATATCGCCCAACCTATTATAAAATATACTCCCTCCATTGTAATAATAGTTTTACCAATCCCATTTTTATTTAAAATTGTTGGAATATTATGTTAATATTTAAATATAAAAAGATGAATTTGAAAAAGTTTTTAAAATTAAATTATATATTGTGTGTTAGTTGAAATTTTTTTTAGTTTTATATTGTTTAAATGAAATATATTTTCTTTCTCACTTCATTATATAAAGAAATTTTTAATTTCATTCTAAAATATATTAAAAATTTATTTTGAGTTTTTTTTCTCACTTTCATAACTCTGCGTCGTTCGAATTGTCGAAGCACTAACTTCCCCCCTTTTTTTTTCTACTCGTTGAATTTTCTGAGTATTTTCTTGAATTCTCTTTAGAGAATTATGTTAATTTCTCCTCGTTTGAGTTGAAAAATTATCAAGTATAATTTTGGATTCTCTTTAGAGAATTATTCGAATTTCTCTTTGGTTGAGAAATTATTTTGAGTGGTCAAATGACCATTATTGAATTTTCTTTGAAGAATTATTAGAATTTCTCTTGGTTTGAGAGATTATTAAGACTGGTCGTTAGGTCTTTGTACCATCAGAGGGTATATTTCTAAACTGATTATTTACCGTGCTAGTAGTAATCGTACATAGAATTTGGTTGTTTTATCCTTAAGGCGACACCGTAGTTTGACTACTTTGCATTATTTTGGGCAGTGCCATAAAACGTCTTAAAGAGCGCGACCTAGCCCGCGTCTCGATCCGGTAATTTCTTTTGTGGCTCATTTTCAAAACCACGAAACAACAATTTTAAGGCGTTTTCAAAAACTGCCATGAATACCGAAGAAGTTATTGGTAACATTGCTGCCGCTCTCTCTAACAAACCGATGAAGTTTGAGGATATTCACTTCAAACGTTGGCAAGCTAAAATGAAAATTTCCTAACCTTAAAGAAGGTTGTCAATATTTAGACTAAGGGCATTTTGTTGCTCCCTTTGGATCAACCGAACAAACTAACGATGAGAAATTTAGGGATTCAGATGGAACACTTAATAGTGTTAAAACGAATGATTGACAACTTAGGAAACAAATCACCATATGAAAAAAGAATGATAATCTCTACAAAACGGTATTTTGAATAGACTCGTAGATGATCTGTATGATTATTACAGCAGATGCAATACTGCAAAACAAAATTGGGAATCTCTGCAAAAGAAGTATGACATTGAGGAAGATGGAACAAATAAGTATGATGTAAGCCGCTACTTAAAGTATCAGATGGTTGATGAAAGGTTCATGGAAGCACAATGCCACGAAATTCAGAAGATTGCTCATGAAATAATTATAAAAGGTATGTGTTTAGATGAACAATTTCAAATTTCTTTTATTATTGACAAGATTAAAGAGAAAAGTCTTAGTTGTTTCAAACAACAAAAAGAAAATCAATGTAGTTCTGAAGCCATTTGGCAAATGATTAAAGAATTAGAACTGCAATATTGTGAATTAAATTAAGAATGAGAATCTCTCAAGGGTCCTATCTACTCCGATTGCTAGACAACAACCACTACCTCAGAGAAATGACACTCTAGTTTTCACTTGCTTTAATTATGGAAAACCGAGTCATATGGCTAAGAGGTGTAAGAGCCTTAAACCTACAACTGACTCTAATGCACAGGTTAACCTGAATGATCAAGATTTTGTTGCTATGATAACAGAAATCAACATGTGTTATAACCCAAATTTTTACCCATAGATTCCATTTCCACTATAGAAGCATCAAACATTGTTTCCTAACCCTAACGTTGTTTCAAGTTTATTGTCGTTGAGGCCCATCTGAATTAGGGTTTTGCATCTTTGGAATTAAGAGGATTATTGCTTGATCAATCAATGTTTTGGATTGTCATCATCAAATTAAGGTTTCATACATTCAAGGAGCTTATATTCAACAAGAATAAAATGCTAATTGACCTCATTACAAGATCATTGAAACCCAATTTCATCTGTCCCCAAGATAGGGTTTTATCAGGAAAAATCAACTGTGCCTTTGACTTTTGATCCTAGCATGATCCCAAGCCTTGGGGTATGATTCAACATGTTCATATACTCCCTTGGAGCTTATCTATGATGTTTGAGAAGTCCAAATATGCAAATTTATTGAAGATCACACAGTTGAATTCATCTGGTATAAATTTCATCTAACAAAGTCAACTCTTTGACTTTTAGGGTTTTTGATCCAAATGGAAGCATGCAGGCCAAATTTCATCAATATATGTTTAATCAATAAGTTTAATCATGAAGAAATAAAGATTGGAGAGGTTTCTTGCAAAAGAAGAAAACTTGGATAACTTGAATTTTTTTCCTAAGTATGGAAAAAACCCTAATTTTGGCACCAACTTTGAGAGATCATAACTTTTAATCCACACATCCATTTTTTGATTTCCAAATATCAATTTGTAGATATCATCATTTACTACATAAGTTTCCTAGTGATCTAGGAGCAAAAGATGCTTAGAGTTTGAGTTATGAAGCTTCAAAGTTTGAAAAAAAATCTTTGGACATTTAGAATATTTTCAAGACAGCTTTGTTCCTTCAATTTTTAGCCAACTTCAAGGCCAGTTTTCATCATGATCCATTTGGATTCAAGAATTTCATCAAACATGAAAGTTGTAGGGCCTGTTTAGGACTTTCTAAAAAGTACAAGAACTCATCCATACCAATTTTGAGCTAAGAGTTTCAAAGGAGGAAAGTTAGCCCTCCACACTTGAAGTTTAGGTCATTTTCATGCCAAGAACAAGTTGCAAGATCAGGAAAATCTGCAAAATCCCTTGATTGACAACCTTAAAACTTATAAATCCATCTATAATCAGAAGGTTGTGCTAATTTTGGAGTCATTACACAAAGGTTTGAACCATAATTCAAGTTCCATTCCATTTATGGAAGTTTTGGACATAAAGGTTACAATACCATTCTTGAAAATAAAATTTAACCATAGTTGGCTTTTCTTGAGACAATAACTTGTTCCATCTGTAGAAGCAAGATCTGAAAGTGTCCAACCACTCAAGATCTCCTTGTACCTTGCATTGGAACCATGAAAACCATCAAACCATCAAGTTGAAATCTAATTAAGCCATGGAACCATCAAGTTGTTTTTCTGCATAATATGATCCTCATTCTTTCCCTATAAATAGAGGCTTGATTCATGCTTCAGGGAGGAGAAAAAAACACACTAGAAGCATACCAAAACCCTCCTATATCAGAATTGGTATTCAAGTTACCATTTGAAACCAAGAATCTTCCTTTTTGAAAAATCTCACCGAAAACCTTTTACCATGATAAAACCTCCAATCTAATCATCCACACAAACCAAAAAACACCTCATAAGGGTATCCAAATTACCACATTGATCAAAAACCTCAGAAATCAAAAAGTCAACCTTCAATCTAAAAATCATTGACTTTCTGCATTTCTCAAACCAAAACCCTATTCTGACCTGTTCCAAACACTTTGATCCTTCAAAATCAATCCACAAACATGTCTTGAGCTATCCATAACTTAAAATCCTGATTGTAACTCTATTTGACTAGGGTTCCATATTTCATTTTCTCCATTTTGCAAGAAGAGAAACATAACCTGTTTCAGTTGGTTCCATTGGGTTCCAAGCATTCAGAAAGCTTCAAAGAGGTCCAAGGAAGCAATCTAAATCATTGAAACATTTCTGTAGCAGCTTGTTTGGATTTTCAAGTTTTGACTTCAAGAGGTAAGTGCTCAAACTGAAACTCATTGAACCATGCCATATCTTGATGTACATTGAACATAAAACTTGTTTGTCATGATATTTATGATGGGTTCCCTCAGTTAGTGGTTGTTATTCATGATTGTGTGCAGTTATGCCATAGAAATTGCAAATATGAGCTTTTCTTCTTGTTGCTATTGCGTTTTATTTTAGAGGAACTTTTAGACAAAACTAATGGTACGATTGTGATCCTTATGAAAAATTAAGTGAATTTGATCTTTACATCATTCATTTTCATGGAATATTAAGGAAGATACATGTGGTTTTGCAAAGTTAAAATTTGAAGAAGACGAGGTTTGACCATGGTGCTTTTGTTCAGGTTTAGGCCATCTTCAGGCTTATGTTTTAATTTGTGGGGATGATACAATGGATGTATCACCACCCCAGTGGTTTACCATGCGCGCCTATGTATTTTGTAGCCTGAAGGACTGGGGTTTGAATCCCCCTCGCCCCAGTTCTTTTATTTTTTTCTTGATTTTCAAAAGGGTTTCATATATTATTGTATGCTTCCATAAATTAGCATAAGGTGTATATTAGATGGTTTGGCTAGTGGTTTAGGTTGTAACCTTAGCAATGTGGGTTCAACACCCATGGTGACCATTCCCTCTATTTTTGCCACTTGTTTTCTTTATTTTCTTCACAACTTCAGCTTGTCATAACTTCTTCATCTTAAATGATTTTTTGCCCATTCTTTTTGTAAAATGTTCATGCTTATGTCTATTTTTAATTTATATTGAGAAATTTCCAAAAATATTATTTCATGTTGTGATTATCCATGATCCAAGTATATGACTTTTTTAGGGTTTCTTAGGTTTCCTTTTGATCTTTTGATTGGTCCTTTGGTTCTCCTTGAACTTCTTGAGTTGTATGAACCATATGCATCTTGTATGAATCTCATTTGATGTGATGAAATTATATACCCTTGTTGTTACATGGTTGTTATTACTTTTTTCAAGTTCATGTCCTTATGTGAATACATGTTTGAATCTCTTGAGACCTTGGTTGTTACCTTGCCCTTAACATGTGATTCTCTTCTATGATCAAGTGACTTTAATGAACATGTGCTTTATGTTTCTCATACAATGCCTTAAGTGTTCTTAGATACTTGTTTGTTTTTCTTTGAAAGATGTTTAGTATGCATGTTTGTATGAATCAATCCTTGTGATTGTTTCTCATCTTACTCAAAGGCCATGATTGAACTCTTTTACATGTTGGTTGTTCCCTACTTGTTTAACATGTTCATCTCACCTCCATATTGTTTCCAAGAATTTTTGTCACTCATATGATATGATCTTGATGTCTACAAGTTATCCATTGAATGTTTATACTTTAACCCACATGTTGTTGTCACACATGTCTCACTCTTATTCAAAGATATTTTGGTTGTTACCTTTGCCATACTTTGGTTTTATATCCATGCTTTAAATATTTTCATGAATTATGCATGTTGATTTTGAGTTTTGATCTCCACCATGATAAGTAATGTTTTGACTTATGTATGATTGTTTATACTTCAAATTGTCATCTATAATATTTGGTCTTGTAAGAACCTTATTTCATGATCTTTTAGATGTTGTAACATCTATGTTTACCTTTTGGTTGTAACCACTAGTTTTGATTCTAACTACTAAGGATGGATGCTTGGTTGTAACCTTGTCATCTATTAACTTTATCAAATTTTTGCTTGATGTTGTCATATGCTTATCCTCTTCTCCTTGTTACCATGATTTCATGTCTTCATCATGTTTGAATGAATATATATATATATATATATATATATATATATATATATATATATATATATATATATATATATATATATATATATATATATATATATATATATATATATATATATATATATATATATATATATATATATATATATATATATCTGTGTGTGTGTGCGCTTGAAGCTTGTTAAGTTTCCCCAAGTGATGTAACTTGTTAGCTCTCATCCTAAAAAAGTTGTCTTGTGTTCCTAAGCCCAAAGGAAAGTCTTTCTATTGACTCAATATCATAGATAACTCATTACTCTTTTAGCCTCCTCTTGACCTTGTTAGAGTCATTAGAAAATTCAATTTAGTCTTATGATACAACCTACACCCCTTTGACTTTGTTAGAGTCAAAACCCTAGCATACCTTGTTAGGAACCCTATAACTTAGAGCTTAGGTCTAGAGTTTGTTAACTCTACGTGTGTACCATTGTTATGGGTACTCACCTTTTAGACTCTTTGTCAAAAGTCAATCCTCAGTTAGGTATTTCAACTTAGACTTAGAGAGTTTGTTAACTCTATATAAGTATCATTGTTATGAATACTTATTCCCCTTGGAACCTTGACCATAGTCAAGAGTTCTTTCACCCTAGTTAGGAGAACTACAATTATTCTGATTCTATCCTTATTAGGATACGTAGGCACGATATGCAACGTCTTGGCGAGCATGCTTTGTGTATACCCATAGGTCTTTACCTTTAGCACCTTTATCTTTGCACATAACCATTAGCAGACAAACATTAGCAAAAAACACAAATACCAAATAAGAGGCTCCTGTAGAGTACTATAGATACTTAGGGTGCTAATACCTTCCCTTATTATAACCAACCCCCGAACCCCCCGATCTCTTAGCTTCGTTGTTACGTAGCGCACTTAGATTTTTCTTTGATCTTTACCCTTTCCTTTGGATAAATCAAAACTCGGTGGTAATATTTAAAGATTTGTGGTTTAAGTTAATTAATAGATTGATATCTGATTCTTACCGTAACAACATGGTTGGTGGATAGACATTGACTATTCTCGTCATTTATATTATGATTGTGGAATGTTTAAAACATACACGAATAAGAAAGTGTTGTTGGGAGTTTCTCACACCATTAATGTTGTTGATATTGGAGAAGTGGAGCTGAATTACACCTCCGAAAAGACTTTAATCTTGAAGGATGTCATGCATACTCTTGGGATTATAAAGAATCTTGTTTCTGGTTTTCTTCTGAAAAGGTAGGGTTTAAATAATCTATTGGGGTAGATTTGTACACAATCACTAAAAATAATTTTTTTTTGTGAAATTGCTATGTTTAAGACTTTTGTGAATGAAATTGAAATTCAATTTAGTAACAAGATTAAGAGACTTAGTATTGATAGTGGAATTGGATATTATTTCAGTATATTTAATGAATTTTATAAACAACATCTAATTTTACATGAAACGACTGCCCCATATTCTCCTTAAATGAATGATAAAGCAGATAGAAAGAATAAAACTCTTACTAAACTAGTTATTGCTATTACGTTGAATTCTAGTGTTGCATCAAACTGGTGAGGGAAAATTTTATTGACTGTGTGCTATGTCCTGAATCGAGTTCCCAAGTTAGAAAGTAAGATCTCTCCTCATGAGATATTAAAGAAAAGAAAACCAAACTTATCTTATTTAAGAAATCGGGGTTGTTTGTCTTATGTCCGAATTCAGGATTCGAAGTGAGTTAAACTCGCTAGTAGAGCCTATGAATGTGTATTTATTGGGTATGCAACAAACAGTAAATCATATAGGTGTTATGACGTAATTGCTAAAGTGATCATAGAATCGAATGATGTTGAATTCTACGAAGAGAAATTTCCTTTCAAATCGAGAAATAGTGGGGGCACTAAATTGAATCACATTCTTGTGATAAGAAGTACTGAAAGCAATAACAAAGTAGAAACTTAACTTCGACGAAGTAAACGAGTAAGAGTTGCTAAAGACTATGGGCACGATTATGCAACCTATATAGTATAGGAAGATCTAGTAAATCTTCAAGAAGCTTTGTCATTGCTGGATGAAAATTCATGGCAAGAAGCTATTAACGATGATATAGATTATCTAGAATCTAATAGGAACTGGCACCTAGTATACTTGCCTCCTGGTTGCAAACCAATCGTTTGTAAATGAGTATTTAAAAAAATTCTCTAGAATCTAACAGGAACTGGCACCTAGTATACTTGCCTCCTGGTTGCAAACCAATTGTTTTTAAATGAGTATTTAAAAAGAAACTAAAAACTAATGGAGTTGTTGATAAGTACAAGGCGAGGCTCGCCTTGTAGCCAAAGGTTTTTGGCAAAGAGAAAATACAAATTCCTTAGACATCTTTTATCCAGTTGCTAGGATTACTTCCATTAGGGTACTAATTTCAATTGCTTCTATTTATAACTTAATAATACACCAAATAGATGTAAACACAACTTTTTTAAATGATGACTTAGAAAAAGAAATCTATATGAACCAACCAGAAGAGTTTGTGATTCATGGACAAGAGAACAAGGTATGTAAGTTAGATAAGTCTCTGTATGATCTAAAAAAATCTCCAAAGCAATGACATGAAAAGTTTGATAACTTAATGATATCGAATGAGTACAAAGTTAATGAAAGTGACAAATACATTTATTACAAATTTGTAAATCACATTTTCACTACCATATGTATATATGTAGACGATTTACTTATACTTGGATCAAACATTCAAATTGTTAATGATGTGAAATCATTGCTGGGAAACAACTTTGATATGAAAGACCCCGTAGAAGCAATCATGACTCTTGGTATCAAGATCACGAGATATGAGCAAGGAATTTATTTGGATCAATCACATTATGTGGAAAAGATCTTAAAGAAATATAATTACTTTGACTATAGACCTGCGAGCACACCATACAATTCAAGCATGAAACTATTTAAGAACACTGGTGAAAGTGTCAGACAAACAAAATAGTCAAGCATCATTAACAGTCTTAGGTATGCCACTAATTGTACTAGACCTGACATTGCATATGTCGTAGGATTGTTGTGTAGGTTTACTAGTAGACTGAGTAATGATTATTGTCAAGCTATAGAGCAAGTCATGTGGTATCTTGAATCTTGGTTTGCATTATCAGATGTTTCCTGCTGTATTTGAATGATACAATGATGTAGATTGAAATACCTTATCAGATGATTCCAAAACAAGTAGTGGCTATATATTAAACATAGCTAGAGGAGCTGTATCTTGGAAATCAAAGAAACATACTATCTTAACTCAGTCCACGATGGAGTCTGAGATGATAGCATTAGCGACTGCTAGTGAAAAAGCAAGTTGGTTAAGATGCTTGCTAGTTGAGATCCCTTTGTGGGTAAACTCTATGCAAAGTGTGTTGATCCATTCGATAGTACCACGACTATTGCAAAAATTGAGAACCGTTAGTATAACGGCGAGTGACGTCGAATAAGGAGGAAACACAACAACGTTAGAGATTGTATCTCTAAAAAAGGTTGTAAAAGTGGATCATGTCCGCACTGATGAAAAATTAGCAGATTCTTTGACGAAAGGATTAGTTAGAGAGAAAGTCCAGGATACATCAAATAGGATAAGAATAATGCGTATAGAGAAACGAGTTGCACATGATGGTAACCCGACCTAAGTGACTAGAAATCCCAAGAAATAGGTTCAATGGGTAATAACAAGTTGTGAGTAATATGAGATGATAATGTGAGTATAAATAAGTAAAGCATTAATACTGAAGAAATAAGAGGATGCGATAATAGAAATTCTTAATGAGAATTATACACTATATGATGGCGTACCTAGGCTACATAAGTACTCTTGATAGACTCACTTATGTGATTGTGAAACTTAGGCTGATTTCTATGAAATTTTGAGGCAGAAGTCCTAGAGCCTTCACTAAATCGGGATACATGTGTAGGGCCATTAAAGCACAGGCTATTAGAATACATCTTCAGAAAAGGTTATGTGCGAGTTTGATGTCTGAGATAGAGTTCAAGACAATTGTGTCACTCTTGTTGAATCAGAATCCTACTTGTTACACAAAGGTTCAAGTCATAGGCACCTTTGTTTACGCACAATCTTAAAAACATTTGATGTTAATTCTGAAACACTTTTTTAAATTCAAGTGGGGGATTGTTGGAACATTATGTCAATATTCAAATACAGGGAAACAAATTTGAAAAAGTTCCTTAAGTCAAGTCTCACATTGTGTGTTAGTTGAAAAAACTCCTTAGTCTCACATTGCTTAGGTGAGATATATTTCCTTCATCACTTTATTATATAAGGAAATTCCTTATTTCATTCCAAAATACACCAAAAACTTATTTTGAACTTTTCCTTCCCCACTCTCATAACTCTGCGTCTTTCAAATTATCGAAGCGCCAACTTCTCACCCTTTCTTTCTACTCGTTAAATTTTCCAAGTATTTTCTTGAATCTCTTTAGAGAATTATGTTAATTTCTCCTAGTTTTAATTGAAAAATTATCAAGTATAATTTTTAACTTCTCTTTAGAGAATTATTAGAATTTATCTTTGTTTGAGAAATCATTTTGAGTGGTCAAATGACCATTATTGAATTTTGTTTGGAGAATTATTGTAATTTCTCTTAGTTTGAGTGATTATTACGACTGATTGTTATACCAGATACAGTGAGTGGTATTTATACCATATTCGAATGGTCTTTGTACCATCAGATGATGTATTTCTAGATTGATTATCTATCGTACAACTAGTAATCATACATAAAACTGAGCTGTTTTATCTTGGAGGCGACACGGTAGTTCAACTATTTTGCATAACTTTAGACAGTACCGTGAAACGTCTTAAAGAGAGCAGTCTAATCCACGATTCGATCCAATAATTTCTTTGGTGGCTAATTTTCAAAACTGTGAAACAACTAATAGTTTATAAGTTAGCTAATTGACAAAGAGAAGATGAATTATTTTATTGAATTTGTAGTATTTATTAAAATTAGAAAAATGTTTAATTTTTTTTATAAATATGTAAAATGGCATTAAAATAAGCTTAATTAATATTTGAATTTTTTTCAATTGAAATAATAAAAATAAAAGAAAAAAAAGTTAAGTTAACTTATCATAAAAAATTATAAATTAAAAAAAAACTAAAAGTTTATTTTATTAGCTTATAATAAAACTATTAAATAGTATAAAAAAATTATAAGCTTGCGATAAAATGACGGTTACCGATAATTTTTTTATTTAAATATATAAATTTATAAAGACAAAAATATTGTTTAGGTCATTTAAGTTATTTTAAAATAACAAGTTAGCCCTTTAGGTTTTTTTTGTAACAATTTAATCCTTTATATTAAGTAACGTTTGTATCGTTAATCTTTTTCAGAATCTCCCTTCTAAAAACGTTTATGTGTCACAAACGGAGATGATGTGTAATTTAACAACGATAATGTGCCATTTTATTTTATATTTAATTTATTTTTTAATTACACGGAAAATTTAATTATTTATTTATTTATTATATTTTTTAATTTTTAATTTTATTTTTTGTTTATTATTTTATTTTGTATATTTTTAATGCTTTTTTAATTTGTTTTTAATATATTTAAATTCTGTTTTTTATTATTATTATATATATATATATATATATATATATATATATATATATATATATATATATATATATATATATATATATATATATATATATATATATATATATATATATATATATATATATAATTAATAAAAATTTTATTTTATTATTTTGTTCCATTTTATTTGTTTTTATTCCTGCAACCCATTATATTTACATTTCATGAGAATCTATTAAATTTAGCAGAAGTTGGTGTAGTAGCAAGTAATAAACCTAGAGTATTAGAGTACAAGAAAACAAAATACCAATAGAAAAGTTATCTAATCATTAAAGCTAAAAGAATAAGTACTAGAAGTAGCACATTCTTAAGTGCAATTTACAAATCCCGGCTACATATATGTCAGCAGTGAAATTAGCTTTTGTAGACACATGAACATTACAATGTGACTATAATTTGTTGCATACATTGACCATTTAAGATACACACAAACATGCAATACCTTCCACCACCAATAAAACTTAGAAAAGATAGGTAGCCAATAGAGAAAAAAGGGTTTGAGAAATCTAGAGTAAAGGTGGATGATATTATAAAGTAGCAAACAAATAGTAACTTAAATAGAAAAAAAATGCATATTCTTCCAGGTTTTTACTATAAACACGTAAGACAGTTGATTTACTTAAAAATGCATATTCTTCAAGGTTTTTATACTTAAATTCTGATTTTTATTATTATTATTATATATATATATATATATATATATATATATATATATATATATATATATATATATATATATATATATATATATATATATATATATATATATATATATATATATATATATATATATATATATATATATATATATATATATAAGGTGGTGTTTGTCATGAATGATTCACTTGACCGAATTGCAAAGGTAAAAACAATGATAATTCTAATCAAAATTTAATATATAAAAGACAAAATAAAATAAATAAAAAATAAAATAAAATGACATATCATCTTCATTTGCGACGCTTAAACATTTTTAGAACAGATATTTTAAAAAAGATTAACTATGCAAACATTCTCTAACATAAAAAACTAAATCGTTACAAAATTTTTTTTTAAAAACTAATTTATCATTTTAAAATAATTTAAAGGATCTAGACCGTATTTTTGTCATATTATAAGTCATTGCCAAAAAAATTATAAATAAAAATAAATCGTAAAATGAGATTATAAAAAATCACTAGATCAAAAAAGGTCGTCTTCAAAAGTGTTTTACCCTTCAATAGTATTAAAGAAACTAACTTTCTAAAAGGTCTTTGCAATGAAGAGTACTTTTTTATTTTACAAAAAATGATGTTAAGTTTTAATTAAAATTCTTCTGTTTCAAGTGACTTTAGACTATCACCTACTATAAATATATGAATTTAACCGATTAAAAATATCAAGACTCCCTATTCCATTTCTTTTTGCTAAAGCGACTTTAGAACTTAGCACTCATTTTCTTCATGCATATCACTTAACACGGTAACATTCATCACTGACAGACACATTAATATTTTCAGTGAAGTAATATTATTGTCAAATTTTAAGTCACGAAAAATTTGCTTTAACTAACAAGTATATACATAATTAAAGTGAAAATTTTTTTGTTAGTGCAGAAGCATTAGGGAGGGAGGGAGAAGAAGCATTAGGGAGGAAGAGAGTGGGAGAGAGAAGTAATTGTATTATTGAATAATAAAATTGAATTACACAAATGTGTTTATATACAATTAAGTTATTTGTATTTCAAGTAACTTACATGTTAATTAACTAACTAATAATTTGGGTTATATATCACAATATACCTCCTTATAATTCAAGTTATCAAACACAAGCTAATCATAATTGATTCAAACTATTCTTAATTTCTTTCTCAAAGTCAAGAATCTGTCGATATTTAATCCTTTGATGAAAATGTTGGTTAATTGTGCTTCACCCGAGCAATGCCTCACTTTAAGTTCACCTTGATTTATCTTCTCCTTTAAAAAATGAAATCTAACTTCGACGTGGTTACTCCTTCCATGTAGAACTAGTTTTTTTTGCAAGATTGATGGCTGACTTGTTGCCGATCTGCAACACCATATGTTTCTTCACTTTGCCTTCATCTCATCCAATACAAATCTGATCTAGATTGCTTGACAAGCAACAAACGATCTTACTATATATACAACCTCACACGATGATAGTTCCGCCACAGGTTCCTTTCTCGAGCACCATGAGATTAGGGCACCAAATACTTGAAAAAAATAAGCAGTTGTGCTTCTTCGATCTTCCTTATCTCCACACCAATCAACATCTAAATAGAAATTAATCACATTTTCTTTGCTTTCAGAATCTCGTGGAAACAGAAACCCACAACTTATTGGTCCTTTTAGGTATCTTAGGATTCTCCCAGCCTTCATGTGTGACACCTTTGGTTCATCCATATATCTACTTAACAATCTAACTGAGAAACCTATATCACACATGATATTGCACGCAAACCTAAGAGATCCTATAATTTGTTTGAACAAAGTGACATCGATCTTTTCCTCCTTTCCATGCTCCATGCTTCTCTAATTTCATATTAGGTTCGACAGGTGAGGAAGCAGGATTCGAATCATCCATCTTGAATCTCTTAAGTATCTCTTTGACATACTTTCTTTGATGCAACACCATACATTGCATGGTAGTTTGAAATTCCATTCCTAGAAAATACAACAAGTTTCCTAAATCCAACATTTCAAATTACCTCTTCATCAGCTCCTTGAATTTCAACAAGTTCTCCATATTATTTACAATTACTAGAAAGTCTCTATCATTATTTTGACATACGTGCTTTGATGCAACACCATACCTTGCAGTGTTTATTCTTTAAGAACTCACTATTATCGAATAGTTCAGCACCTGCAAGTGAAGCAAAATGAACAAAATCTCTATCTGGTGTGACTTTATCATCACCAACCACTTCACAGTCTTTAAGCCTTTTTGGGAGAACTATGGGTCTTTAAGATATTTGGATTATGCTAACCACACCCTCTCTATTGTTTGCTTCGACTTTGAGTGTGACTCGAAATATCGTTCTCACAAGGATTCTTGTATTATTTCAACCAACTAAAGAAAATGTTTATAGGGGTTTTAAGTTTTGATTTATAAAATAAGAGAAAAAAAAAGATTAAAAAAAGTGATTATCAGATAAACTAAAACGGCTAATCCTACTGATTCGGGTTCCGACTTATCATTGGTTATTATAACATCAATCCCTAAGCGGTACCAATCCTATTCGATTATGATATTAATCAGACAAGCGCTTATCAACATCAAATGAATTACGTTCCTGTTTACCGAATTAAGCAAACGGTTAAGAATATGACGAATTAACGAATTAAGAAACGATAATACGCAATTAAATTTAGGAACATGCATACAATCAAATTTAACCAATTCTATCCTATGAACAACAATTGAATTAAGCAAACAATTGCAATCAAATTAAGCAGATGACTTCATAGAAAAGGATTGAAAGGAATCAGAGTAAATTGACATAATAATAACCTCAAAGTGTTGAAACCGTACACAGCAGAATTTGCCCGGAGGTATTAGTTCTCCATGAGTTCTTCTCAAAGGTTTTTTTTTTTCGTGAATAGTGAATAGGTTTTTTGGCTGTACGGCCAGACCTAGACTAAAGAGGATAAAAACCAGAATTCGGGTCATAACCCAACTGGGTCGAAAATATAACCCAAACCCAAAACATGACCCAAAACTAAAACAAATTCCTAATGCTGTAACTTGAAACGGAATTCTGGAATTTTAAGCTCCGAATCTGACTTCGACTCCAACACGAAAGTCGTAGCTCTCTCTCTTAGATTTCCGGCGATTTTTAGAACGCCTCAAACGGATTCCCGGAGCTCCAGTTATGATCGTTTCCGTGCAGACTGCTAAAGCTGAAAAATAAATACGAAAAACAATTAAATGCAAAAATAAAATAAAATATAAAAACACATTAAAACATAAAAATAAATAAATAAAATCAAAGAAATGCTTGAGTACAAACATGGAAGAACGTGCATCAAAATGCACTGATCAATCATCCATCTTGAATCTCTTAAGTATCTCTTTGACATACTTTCTTTGATGCAACACCATACATTGCATGGTAGTTTGAAATTCCATTCCTAGAAAATACAACAAGTTTCCTAAATCCAACATTTCAAATTACCTCTTCATCAGCTCCTTGAATTTCAACAAGTTCTCCATATTATTTACAATTACTAGAAAGTCTCTATCATTATTTTGACATACGTGCTTTGATGCAACACCATACCTTGCAGTGTTTATTCTTTAAGAACTCACTATTATCGAATAGTTCAGCACCTGCAAGTGAAGCAAAATGAACAAAATCTCTATCTGGTGTGACTTTATCATCACCAACCACTTCACAGTCTTTAAGCCTTTCTGGGAGAACTATGGGTCTTTAAGATATTTGGATTATGCTAACCACACCCTCTCTATTGTTTGCTTCGACTTTGAGTGTGACTGGAATGTCAATAACTAGAATTTCTTCATGCTCACTACTTTCTTCATCAATTCCATAGTTCATAAATGGCTTGTTAGTTGCATCACCTAAATTCTAATCCTAAACAGAGTTCTCATCAATCACAATGTCTCGAATCGCCACGATTTTATTATTAATTAGATTGAATAGCCTATATGCTCCTGGCTTATGATATCCTACCAGAATCATATGTTCAATCATATTATCAAGCTTCCTTCTCCTAGCATCAGGAACATGCTTGTAGCAAATAGAGCCAAATACCTTCAGATTGTTGGAACAAAATTGGTTTATACCGTATCCCTTAGGTTTTGATGATGTCATACCCCAAAATTTTCATACCCTTTTATGTTTTTGTCCCAAGCATATTTGCAATGATGGTTGAAATTTAGTGGAAGTTTGACCTAACATTGGTCAAACAAGTGGTTTGCTTCATTCTCAAGTTACCAGGCTGTGCTGAATTCTGTGTCATGAATATGAAAATCATCAAGTGATCAAGATCAGGGTTTTGTGCAAGTTCAAGTTATCTGATAAAATCAAGTTGCACAAAAATGAAAATGACGTCTTTTTTTCTTTTTTTTTCTCTTGATTATTTTGAATTTTGAATTTTTCATTTTAAAACTTCTAAAATTTCTAATAACCGCGTAGTAGCATACTTTTTCTTGGATTTCATTTTTTATTATTTTGTGATACATTTTCTTATTATTTTATCTTCGTTTCAATTTTCTTTTCATTTTTGGTTGATGATATCTTAATGGTCATAGAATGATGATTCACAAAGATGTTGAATCTTCATTAGAAATACAGTGGTTGGATGATCATTTGGGTCATTCTTTACACTTTGAGATAGTGATAGGTTGCCTTTGATTAATCGATGGAAATTCTTGATTAAGATGAGATCGTTCTCTTTTTCTTTTTGTGTGACATGACTTTAGGAGAATGATCTACATTTCATTTCTCTAGCATGTTTTAATATATTGTTATTTACCGACCTCCCATAGTATGATCTTTCTCATAGATTGTGCTACGATTGCTTAACATAGAGCTAATTTGGTCCCGATTCGAGAAAGTGATCATTCGGTCAATAAACATTAACAACTAACATCTAACTTTTACTTTCCGCTCTTTATTTTCTTTCTATTTACTTTCCTTCATTTACGTTTCCCCAATTTATTTCATTGTTCATTTATTTCATTGCTCATTATGTCATCTTCATCTTTATTTGTTCATCTCATTAAAAAAATACAAAAATATGATAAAATGATCAAAAACCCTAAAAAACCTCTAATCTTAGACTATGGTTACTATCCCTAGCATCTTGGAGTTTTGGACCTTGTACTTAAACCTTAGCAAAGGAGACTTGGATCTTAGGCTCCTTTATTTTTCATTGTCTTAGCTTAGGACACCATTGCACAACATTCGTAGCTTACTCTTGGACTTTCTTATAATGAGACTTATTCGATCAATTAATTCTAGTTGGTCGTTTAAAATACTAGCCCATTTTGCTAGTACACTCGTAGTTTATTGTTTGGGTTGTGTGTTTATTGTTTATTCTTATCCCCATTCAGAAAAATATACCCCCATATCCTTGACGTGTAATAATTTTATCGCTTTCCTTTATTTTGTTTATGTCTTGTCATTGCATCACCTAAACCATTTTCAAAATTATTCTCGATTCAACGTCGAGTTAATTTACACCCCTGCAAGTCGATCGCCTCGTGCATCACCATCAACCTTACCTAGCGCCATTAGGTCATCCATTCCACTCATTTCAAAATTCTTCCCACACCTCAAACGCAAATTCAAACCTTGATCAACATCGAGCATTTTCTTCAAATCAAATTAAATCAATTAATCATACTTAGATCTTATTTCATAAAAGGTGAAAAGGGAGACAATTTGGAGCCTTCGTTCCTCTCCTCAATTGTTTGGGTACGAGGAGCCTTTCTTACTATTCAAACAATTGTCTACTCTAAAAAACTTCTAATTCGATTCACTTCAAATCATTTTCATAATAAATTAAATCAAACTTATTTTCTAAACACTTAGATGAAAAATAGAGAGTTTAGAGCCTTATATTCTCTCTCCCGAATACTTGGATACGAGGAGCCTTCCTTGGCCATTTGAATACTCACCATCTGCTTAAAACACTCTAATCATATTTCATCCTTTTATAATTAAGTATGAAAAGAGAGTTAGTCTCGAGCCTTAGATTCTTCTCTTTGATCATTTGGATACAAGGAGTCTTCCTTGGCCATCCAAGTAATTGCCATCCAAACAAAGCAATAAACATATTAACTCAACTTCTCGTCATCGAGCGATCAAAACTTTTTCTCAAAAGAACAATGTTTAGTCCTTTTTAATGTGCATACAAACTAAATGCTTAAGTATCCTCCAAGAGTAGACAAGCTAACGTTTAGCCTTTAGAGTACAAGCTAAATATTTGTTTGATAAAACAAACCAATAACCTGTAGCCCCACGAACTACGGACGCTGTGATTCTTCATTTTTTTTAAATGAAGATACATAGGCATAAGAGCCCCAATCCTGGGCGAACACCCTAATAAAGAACCACCCATTTTCCTTTAGTAGATAAACCCTTTTCTCATACTTTTCACATTATTCGCTTAGAAGAAATTAAATAACATAAGCTAACATTCCATCACAAATCAGAATAAGAGGTTCCTACTGAGTACAACGGACGTAAGAGATTCTAATACCTTCCTTTTGCATAATCGACTCCCAATCTATAATTTGGTTGCGATGACCATTTTCTTATCTTAAAGGTTTTATCGATATTTTCCTATTCCTTCATTGGAATGAATAAAGTTCGGTGGCGACTCTGTTCGAACTAATTTTTTCTGTGTCTCATTGCGAAGGATCGTATTTTTCGGGGTACGCCAGATTGGCGACTCTGCTGGGGATACAATTGCTCCATGCAAGAGAGAGTCAAGCCTAAATTAATCCAATTTCTGATGATCGTTAGCATTGCTTATTTGTTTTCTTCTTGTTTGTTCATTTTTTTTCTCTTGTTTGTTTATTTGCTTATCTGTTACTGTTTATTGTGACAATGTTGGGATTCTCTGATTAATTGGTGCTTTATGAGATAGGCTCTCTATCCTAGTTTGAGAAGAACATAGGATTAGGATGGTGGTTATGTAATAGAGGCCCGCGAGGAGCCTTCCTCGTTGGGACGATACGAAGACCACACTTAGAGTAGATTCTCTTGAGGATGTTATGGTCTGACGAGCCTTTATCATGGCAATAATTTTTTCAAGTTGGATCAATGGCTTTAAGGACCTTTTAACCCATTCCATTTATGGTGGTTGTGTAGTTTTAACTCATGAGGAGCCTTCCTTGTTGGGTTAATGAAAAAGTCCCAATCAGATGAGAACCTATTTTTAGAACCCTTGTATCGATGGTTGTGTAGTAGAAGCCCGTGAGGAGCTTTCCTCGTTGGAAAGATACGAAGACCTCACCTAGAAGAGATTGTTTCAAGGATTATATCGTTTGATGAGCCTTCATCATGGCAATAATGTCTTTGAGAAAGATCCGTCGCTCTAGGCACCTACCTATTTTAGAGCCTACCCGTGGGATTCCTTTGATCAAAGATTTTGGTTAGTTACCCGTTACTGTAACCAATCTCAGAACTAATTGTACTCGTGATTCTAAAATGTTGCATGCCAGTATTGCATCCATACTTGTCATGGCATCACATTTTCAAAATTTCATTTTACAAACTTTTGCATATGCATCAATTATGCATCTTGCATTTCATTCCAAAAATAGAAACTCTTTTCACCTTCCTTTGTCTCCAGTAAACTAAGTTGATTCCTCGACACCAGTATGCTACTCGTGCCAACACCATACGAATGATGGATCAGATTCAACAAGAGTAAGGTGCCTTTAGAGAGGAAATTAACTCTGTCAAAAGCAAGATCGACCAGATTTTTGAGACCATAACGACTCTGGCCAGAAAGGAAGATGAATTGCGTAACACTGTTTCCACAGGGAACAGTGTTCCTATGCAAGGATTTGCTTCTCACTCAAGGCTTTCAGTTCTTGTTCGTAATACTGTAATATATGGTATGCCTATGAACTGCACTCCTGCAGTTAAAGGAGTTACTACTCAACAAATACCCACATCTAGAGTTATTGTTGGAGCTATCCCACAAGTGCAACCTGCTGTTACTCAAATTCTCATTCCTCACGCTGAAGAAGAGTTACAAGATGAGTATGAGATGCAAAATTATCATGTGGTTGTCATAATTACCAATCCTACTGCTGCTCAAGATTCTAAAGCCATTCAGATGTGTCGTGCATTAGCTAAATAGCTCCAAGTTATAGAAGGGCACAACTCAACTTCTTTGAGTGCCTTAAAAATGTGTTTGGTGCTAGATGTTATGATTCCTGCTAAGTTCAAGGTGCCAGAATTTGAAAAATATAAGGGCCTCAACTGTTCTAGCATTCATCTAAAGATGTACTGCCGAAAGGTGGCTTCCTATTCCAGGGATGAAAAGCTTATGATCCATTGTTTCCAAGATAGTCTGTCTCGAGTGTCTCTAGAATGGTACATGCAGCTGGAGCGCAGCAGTGTACGTACCTGAGCTGAGTTGGCTGAAGTGTTCATTAAGCAATACAAATACAACACTGAACTGTCTCAAAACCGTACTCAACTCCAGAGTATGGCTCAAAAGGAAAATGAATCCTTTAAAAAATAGGCACAACGTTTGAGGGAGTTAGCTGCGAGGGTGCATTCGCCACTAGTTGACTGTGAATTGGTTGATATCTTCATGAGTACCTTGCTAGGGAAATACTATGAAAAGCTGATCAACAATGTATCTTTAAGATTCTCTAACATGGTAATCGTCGATGGAAGAATTGAAGAAGGTTTGAAAAGTGGAAAAATTCAAGGAGGTCCTAGCAGCCAGGCTAGAACAAAGAAACCTTTTAATGGATACAAGAAAAAGGAGGGTAAAACAAATGCTTTCTCTTTTTAAAGGGGAAAAGCACAATAGAGGGCGCCTGCTCCAATACCTTACTTCCAATACCCATATGTTGCAAATGTACGATATGCTCCCGTGCCTTATCAACAAATTGTTCCAGCTCCAATTCTGCTCAGATACCTCAGTAGCATGCTCCACAACAGTGTCAATCTAACCAGCAAAGGATGAGGAGGCCAGAAAGACATTTTAACCCTCTGCCTGTGTCATATACCCAGATCTTTCCTTATCTGCTAAATGATGAATTGATTACCTTGAAGGATGTAGAACCTTTAGTCGTTATCCCTCCAAGCTATGACGCCAATTCTCACTGCGAGTATCATAAGGGCGCCCTAAGGCACACAATTGAGAATTGCAAGGCTTTTAAGCATAAAGTTCAAGACTTGGCTAAACCTAAGGCTCTCACATTCACCCTAAGAATCCCAAATGTTGCTATAAACCCCATTCTGCCATATGGAAGACAAGCATGATGAGATTTTCATACCAAGCTAGTGAATCAAGAAAGAAGAGTTCATTCCCCCCAAAAAGGTATTTTTTTATGCCATGCTATCATTTTGCATTCTTGTATTTTGTTCTTGCTTGTCCAAGTACTCTTTGTTTTAAACATTGTTATTTGTATTTGGTTTTATTAATGAAGTGATTATGCATGTTCTGAATTAGTCTTTTCGTATTCACTCTTTTTTTTCTCTCTCATTTATCATAATACACAAAAATATTTCTCCACTTCACTTTCTTTATCAAACTGTTATTTTTAGTAAATATTGGAGGGAGGATGACGAAAATGAAACCCCTATAATTGTTGACGGTATGCTTTCGGATAAAATCCTGCTGATGATGTACAATCATTATTTCAACTATCCAAACACTGGAGAGATATGGGGTTAATCCCTAGTTAGCCGCTTCAAGCCTAGAAGTAGGAGTTTCTTTCGGATCTACAAACTCTTACGCTTAACCTGTGGCATGGTAGTGTTTACTTAATTTGATTATGCACTCAAATTAAAGATGAAACATTATGTATGGGGATCAATCACATGATATTATCCTCAACAATCCTGAAGTGTCGAAAGAATCATGCAAAATCCAAAAGTTATGTTGGTTGTTCTTTAATGACTAATGACTTAGCAGTCACGATCCCTTAGTAAAATAAAAAAATAAAAGAAGAAGAAGAAGCCCGCTAAGTCGAAAACCCAAAGAGGTGACTTAGGAAAAAATTAGGGCAATCCCGGTGGACCAAGGGCTTCAAAAAGCAGTCCATGCAAAAATTAGGGATCTAGAAAAATCAAATCCTCAGCAAAGACAAAATAAGATTCAGTGACCACCATGAACCAATATCCATGATAAAATGAAATAAGATGACTGTCATTTCAAGAGGTCCCATGTTCCAGGATAATTTTTCTTGGTTAAAGGGTCACCAATATCCAGGATAAAATGAAATAAGATGACTGTCATTTCAAGAGAATCTTAAATTATCATCTTCACTCTTACACTGTCGACCTCTTTTGGAAGATGAATGTATGTAGAAATAACTGAACATTGGATTGGAGATCATTATGAAGAAGGGGTGGGTATAAACCAAGCTTTGAGCCTTATGTCCTCTACTTCAACAACCACGAATCAGACCATGTTACAACCCTCAAAAGACCTAATTGAGATAGGGTTTATCATGAAAACTTGCTATAGCAAAGTTGTGTAAACTGACTCGTTGAGATTTGCTAATCTTTAGAATTGATTTCATATTCTTGTTGTATCTTTCACACGCTAGCTATGTCAGCACTCCATTTGGACTAATGGTTCATTCGTCACACATTTTCACATCATTCTAATAAATAACTTTTTCAAAGCTTGCATGAGCATTACATTAAAATTACCATTTTTAATAAACAATTTTAACTGAAAATTAGTGCTTGACATCAAGGAAATTCCAACAAGAGCAAATCAAAAAGGAACCTGAACATTCATCGATGCTGGCTCGAATCAAGAAAACCTCCTAACCCTATCAATTAGGGGCAAGTCATCTCAATAGTACTTCAAAGCCAAACTTCCAAAGATTAGACCATTTCAAGAATTGGTTAATCAAGGCCAGGCTACTACGATATTTAGACACTGGGGAAAATCATGTCATGGTAACTCCTAAAGACTTTTGTTTAAGGAAAATTCATCCAAGAACCCTATAAACTGGGACAAAGCAAGTTGCAAAAGGGAGAATCCTCTTTGTACCTTCAAGTTGGACAAGCAGATCTTTCCAAACAGTAGTAACCGTTGAGTTCAAAGCAAGTACCAAAAGATTACGCTGGTACAACATCATATACTGGCAAAAAGCTTTAGGGTAGAGAAAAATCAAAATCTTCATGCGTTGATCACGTTGCTATGCTCATTTTTAGGCTATCCTGACCATCAGGCATAAGAGTTGTGGTTCTCTCAAGAACGAACACACGGTTTATCAGCAAGTGATTAAGCTTGGGGCACTGAAAGGATATTCGTTTGATTTGATCATAGCATCATCAAAGATCGAGTGTCGGGAAGTCAAATCCTTTCACCAACCAAAGTCCAATCCACATTGGCAACTACCAAAATAAAAGTCCACCTTGCAGGCACCTTCATAAAACTTGTCCAATCACCTATTTGCATTTAAACATGCACCATATGCATACATGAACTAAAAATATATATCCCCAATATTTGCATCCCTACATGCATCTCAGTGCATTAGCATTTGCATTGTATTTCCATCTAAAGTGGAAGCACCTTTACAAAATCAAACATGCATACATGCATAAGTCAGGATCCAGGATCCAGGATCAATCATGAGTGTCCAGGACGATCCTCAGCTCAACCAGTGGTATTTCTCTCAATGACTTCATACCATGCGTTGTTTAGTAGGCTTTCCCCACGAAGTTGTTTTCTTCAACCTTTTGATGATGAAGCTGTTATTCTTGCCCTAACCAGTGGTGTTTCTCTGAGTGAGTTCTTACATGTGTTGTCAATGGGCGTTCGCCATTGAGTTGTTTTCCCTCAACCTTTTGTTTATGAGGTTGTTATCCTCTACTCAGCCAATGGTTTTTCTCTGAATGAATTCCTACCTTTCTCTTGGGAGTTCCCTAGTGAGTTAGCTCCTTTCAACCTTTTATTGATAAGGATGGTGTTCCCCAGTAACTTATTTGCTTCAACATTTTGTTGATATCTCCAAACAAGTCTTACTCATTGATATACTGACATTCCTCCAGCAAGTTTTCTCCATTTCCTTTTTTCTATAGCACTTTTAACCTTTTGTCAATAGTCTCACTATCATCCTTTTGGTGATAACAAATGTTGTTTTGATCTTACCTTTATCCTTTTGGTGAGTATGATCATTAAAGTTGTGTTTACTATCATCCTTTTGGTGATAGAAAATGGTGTTTCAATCTTACCCTCATCCTTTTGGTGTTGGTGATTATTGAAGTTGGGAAATTACTATCATCCTTTTGGTGGTAGCAATTTGTGTATTTGATATTACGATCATCCTTTTGGTGTCTGCGATCTTTGCAGTTATGATCTCACCATTGTCCTTTTGTCACTAGTGATCTCTGCAATTTATGTGTGTTGACTATCATCCTTTTGGTGTCGGCGATCTTTGCAGTTATGATCCCACCATTGTCCTTTTGTCAGTGGCTGTCTTTGCAAGTTGTGCGTGTTTTCTATAATCCTTTTGGTGATAGAAAATTATGTTATCAACATTATTTTGGTGTCGATGATCCTTGGAGCTTTGGTACGTTCATCATTCTTTTGTTGATGGCAATCTGTGAAACCATTGTATGCTTACTATCGTCCTTTTGGTGATAGCAAGTTTTGTTTTGATCCTACTGTCATCCTTTTGGTGATGATGATCATTGGTTGTGTACTTACTATCATTATTTTGGTGATAACAAGTTATGTTGTTGACCTTACCTTCATCCTTTTGGTGGTGGTAGTCATTGAGTTGGAAATTCCTATCATCATTTTGGTGATAACAAGTTGTGTTATTGATTCTATTGTCATCCTTTTGGTGATAGTGATCATTAGAGTTGTGTGCGTTTACTATAATCCTTTTGGTGATATCAAGCTTTGTTGTTTGATCTTACCGTCATCCTTTTGGTGTCAGCGATCTTTACAGTTATGATCTCACCATTGTCCTTTTGTTAATGACGATACTTTCAAATTATGCCTTTACTATCATCTTTTTGGTGCTGGTAAGAGTCATTGTGGTCTAACCATCACTCTTTTGGTAATGGCGATCTTTGTTATTATGATTTAACCTTCATCATTTTGGTGATGGAAATCATTGAAGACGTTGAGTTAACTATCATCCTTTTGGTGATAACATGCTTTATGAACTGATCTTACTGTTATCCTTTTGGTAATAGCAAGCTTCATTGTGATAACAATCATCCTTTTGGTGCTAGTAATCTTTGATTATTGATTTAATCACCATCTTTTTATGATGGTCATTATCCTTTTGTTAATGGCAATCTTTGAGTTGTCGGTCTTACTATCATCCTTTTGGTGATGTTAACCTTGGTCTTGATGCCTAATCATCATCTTTTTGGTGATGATAATCGAAAAGGTTTAATTTAACCAACATCCTTTTAGTGTCGGCAATCTTTGAAGTCATTGTGAGCTTACTATCATCCTTTTGGTGATAGCCAGCTTTGTTGATCTCACTGATATCCTTTTGGCATCATCAATTTTTGCAGTCTTGGTATTTCCGTCATCCTTATGGTGTCGGTAACTTCTGTCATTATGATCTCATCATTGTCTTTTTGTTGGTGACAACCTTTGCAAGATATTCACTATTCACTCGATGGTCGACATTGATCTAGTATCCTGCTTCCCAAACATCTTTCTTTCTTTTAAGACAAATTTGGAGTCTTCTTCATATCTAATTGACTTCTACCTTGAAAGAATGAACATTGTGGCAGTTCATCTTACTAGGTTAAAGATTTAGATAGGGGCAACTGTCATACCCCAAAATTTTCCTATCCTTTTATGTTTTTGTCCCAAACATATTTGGCGTGATGGTTGAAATTCAGTGGAAGTTTGACCTAACCTTGGTAAAACAAGTTGTTTGCTTCATTCTCAAGTTATCAGGTTATGCTGAATTTTGTGTCATGAATCTGAAAAATCATCAAGTGATCAAGATCAGGGTTTTGTGCAAGTTCAAGTTATCTGATAAAATCAAGTTGTAGAATATTCAAATTCAGTGCATTTGGCCTTATATTTCAAGTCATTGCAAGTCCTGATTTTATTGGTTCATGTTCTTGTCATTGATTCATGGATAAGTCAAACAGGCCATTTGTTCAAGATGATTTCAAGTTTGATCCAATTTCAGTCATATCTCAAGAATTTGTTCAAGAATAGTTAAGATTCAAGAATTGATTCACTTTCAGTCAGATTCAAAATTTAATTCAAGTTTGGTCAAGGTTCAAGATTTGATTTATTTCAAAGTGAATGGAAAAATCAAGGGTTTGGTTCAAATATGAAGGTGCACATAATTTTTATAAATTCCAATTTTATAATTCCAAAGTACATTTATACAAAAAGGAGGATGTTACAAATATACATGGATCGTGAAATTACTTTTCAAAAGTCCATTACACTACAAACCATAAGCATCATTGTTCAATAAAAATTAAGGGTGTAGGTAGTAATAAGAATACACATCTCATACAAGTCACGTTACCAAAGCCCATTCACTATTACAACCAAATGTGCAAAAGAAATAAATAAGAAAAAAAGCCCGTGGAAATTCCCAAGACAACTTCAGCTAGCCACATCAGCAACATTCCAAACAAAAGAAGTCATGGGAAATACATTGCACACACCAACTCAAATTAACATGGCCAAGCCCACTCCATGAAGCACAATAATCAAGCCAAGCAGTTACTTCTATGAGCCAAAGCCAAAGCCAAATGGCTGCTACTTGCAAAACAACCTTCACAACAGTACAAGCATGACCCCACACATATTCAAAACGCTGCAAACTTCATGCAAACAAAGCCAAGCTGCAAACTAAGCCACCACACCTACGAGCCATGCTACCACACCTTTCAAAGTTACAAAACATCAGCTGCTTCTCACTATAAACATGACCAACAAATGTTACACGATCCAAGCCACACACATCCAAAACAAAGACGCAAATACAAGCTGCTGAAGCTACACGACACACATAAAACAACTAAGCTAAGACCAAATATTTCGAAAGCAAGTAATGTACATGACACAACTGTCGCTACTCAAAAAAATGCAACGACAGAGAGGTGAAAGTGGAAGAACAGAAGAGCCACCATCGAAATTTATTTATCCCTAAAAGAGGGAGGAAAAAGCATCAAGAAAACCCCAAGAAGGAAATGGATAAGATGGTCTTGCAACCAAGAGAAAGGGTTCGGAAGCTGGTTATGCAAAGGGAAGGTATTAGCACCCCTCACATCCATCATACTTGATGGGAACCATTTGCTTGTCTATGTGTGTAAGGATGTTGATACATGATATTACTATGAAGAGTGTTCTAAGAGGGACAGAAAAGGATTGGAAACAAATATTGCGAGAAAAGAGAAGGTGGAATGGGGAAGGAGACTCGGTAGGACCTCGCGGTTCTATGCCTACGTATTTTCAACAGGTATGAGAAAGTCAGAGTCAACGTGGTTTAGAGGACTACAGATAGAAAGACGGAAGTGTGCTCGCCAAGGATTGGGGCCCTTGTGCCTACGTATCTTTACTTAAAAGAAGTAAAGAATCATAGCGTCTATAGTTCGGACTAGGATTTGTTTGTGTTTTTTATAGACAGTGCTAACATACACATTCTAGCAGTTAGGTGTATTGCAGCTCACTTGTGGAGTCTTTGGTGTTACCTGTTTACGATAGAACTGAAATAACATGTCTTTTTTTTGAAAATATTAGTTTTTGCCATCAAGGCAAGATGTCACATTTGATTTTGTGAAAGTTAGTTTTAAGGGTGAAATAAGTCCTCGGATAGTATCCCCTTGTGGGTAGTACCCAATTCTTTATCTCAAAAGGTTTATTGTGAAAACGGTGTGGTGAATATAGTCACGTCTTCGTATTGAAAGACAAGTATCGAGACCATACACTCTAAGTGAGTATCCTAGTACTCGGAGACGAAGAAGTCTTCAATCAATCCTTTCTCTTTAGTTTAATACAAAGAGAACCTTATTCTTTTATTAAAGATGTTTTGGTTGTGAATGGTAAGTACTTTATTACACTGAACCCTAAAGGTAATGTCAAGTACTCGGAATAGGAGAAGGCCTTCGCCTAGACACTCCACAACCATCCAAGTTTATTAGGAAAAGAAGTTGAAAATGAACTTGATACAAGACCAAGGTTTAGACTCAAGGAGACAAAATAAATAAGGAAAAGGTTTTGAAAAGAAAGGTTGGTGAACAGAGCACGGTAGGTTAATGGCGATGCGCAAAACACTCGACTTACAAAGGTAAAGTCCATATAAGGTTAGTTTGGGGTTAATGGAAGAGATAAGAAAAAATAAGGAGAAACCCTAAGGTGTAAATCAAGTTAATGGATTTAATGACTTGACATGGGATCAAACCGTATTTGTTCTTTATTTTGAAAAGGGTATTCTAGTCTAATTCAATTTTATCTTTCTTAATAAGCAAAAAGCAAGCATAAAAAGCAAAAGGAACTAGACTATTACATTGTAATGGGGGAAAGTGATACATAATACCCACCAAGGGGGGAAATGAGATGCAATGTATGAAAGAGTAAGAGAAATGTATCAATTATGAAAGGAAAGGATCATCAATAGTTCATTTTAAACAACCAAAGAAAAATACATAGTCAAAGAAATTGGGATGAAACAAACAAGTATGCAAGATAAAACATGCTTCCAAATTGAATAAAAAATAAGGGATATACAAATGAATACTCATACACATTCAAATAATCTAAACAAGCTCAGAGAAATCACGAAATACAACTCAAGAAATTGGGTAAAGTCAAATAGTTAAGGTACAAGCACATATGCCTTGACAAGGTAACCACATATCCATAAATGAACAAGTCAAAGTAATTTGAATCAATAAAGATGAAAGAAAAATGAGGTTAGAACCTGCATCACACCATGGTTAACACATTTCAAAGATGAGAGAAGAGACCCAAGAGCATTCACCATGAGTCAAAGAAAGAGTTAGGCATATGCAAACAATTATCTCATAAATATAAAACAATAATGGACAAGCTTATGAAATTGAAGCATGTGATCATGAGAGGTCAGAAGTAAACACAAGCATTTCAAAGTGTATTCAACACTAAGACGTCCAAGAAGTTTAATAAGAATCAGACTTAAAACATGAGCAAAGAACTAGACATACATTATTCCCTATCAACCTTAAAAGACTTAAAATATTCATATACAAGCAAAAGGATTCAGAAAAGGTCAAGCCACACATAATGAATTAAGGGAAGCATGAAGCTTAGATATATCCTTTCATATCAATTAAGAGCACCAAACATCAAATGGATTCATACAAGAACACAAGTTCAAGAACTAGGTCAAAAGTAAGCATGCTTCATCTCTAAGCAACATCACAAAGACAAACCAATTCAAAGAACTAAGACAATAAAAAAAACATGAACACAAGGCTTTAACCCATTCTAAGACAACTAAGAACAAGGGAGGAAAGGATTCTCAAAGTAATTGCACAAGTGCATCATCAAATAAAATCAACAAGTCCAAGCATGTTCAACAATCGAGCATATTTCGAGGGTCATAAACAAGCAAGTGAAAACTATGTCAAACAATATCACTCAAGGCCAGGAAGCACATTTAAATCAACCTTATAATGTGTGTCAAAACATTCCAAAAATTCAGCCCATGAATCAAAAAGGAAAGACCCTAACTAAAGCATCAATTCAAAACTAGGTCAAAAAAACACCTTATACCAATAATTTAAAATAAAATAAAAAATAAAAATAAAAAAAATGAAAAATTAAATAATATGTCAAAGTAATCAAAAAATATTTTTGTATATTTTTAAAATAGGTGGAGGTATTTAAAATAAAATAAAATGAAAAAGGAGAAAAATAAAATAATAAAAGAAAAGAAGAATGAAGAGGGTGCATAAGTAAATCACAGAACAACAAGATTCATGTTGTAGCGCGTTGGGCCTCAGAAAGGTAAGGTGTGAGTAACAATAGTGCAAGGCCCAACTCACTTAAGTCCAGAAACCAAACAAAAACAGGCCACACAACAATCATTAAATGAGGTGGCACCTTGTCAGCACCACCTGGCCAGACACGTAAGAAATGTCAAAGGGTCAAAACCCTTGCCATACAGACAAAGCCCTAGACGCCGAAGCAAAGCTTCGGTCGTCTTTTCTGGGAAACTCACCGGAGCTGCAACTCCATACCTCACAAAATCGTGAAAGTAAAAGCACTATCCCACTTACCTTTCAATCTAGATTCCAAATATGACATTTGTTTTCATTTTTTTAACACCTTAAAGCCTTTAAAATCGCACACGAAGATCACATGCTCAAACTGAAATCTCAACAAACCAGCATAACATTAACATAAGTTTACTCTACATGATCTTAGAAGTTCAAAAATGGAAACCACAAGTTCACACACACGTAAAATGCAAGAGAAAAAGAGTGAAGAAAATTTACCAAATGGTGAGCTTAGGTAGACTTTAAACTTCCATAGAGCTTTCACAATCTCCTTCCTCTAGATCCTAGGAACTTCAGAATTGAGGGTAGAAGCAAGAGAAGAGAGAAATGATATCTTTTTATGTGAGTTTCGAAGGGAGAATTTTTTTGGATGAGAGAGAGATTTCTTGGGATTTTTGGCTACTGGGAATCGTCTGCCCCCTTCTAGGGTTTCTTTTTGCATTAAATATGAGGCTTTAGGGTGGTTAGAAACAAGTTACTTTGGTTAATTCCTCGTGGTTAGTGATTTTGCAGATTTTGATTTTTTTGGAGTCCATGTGGGAGTGGCACGGGTTAGCATCATATGAAATGGTGTTTTTATGGTTGTAAGTGGAATGAGAGAGAAAATCTAACCTGAGTGAGTGGCTCAGCAAGCATTCTTATTGAGAAATTTTGTTATTTTCTTCTTTTGTCAAGGTTTGTGCAAAATGATACCAATGGTACATGAGTGTGTTTGGCTTTTTTAGGTAGTGTTTTGGCAACCAAAATAGTAAGGTGTGCGCATGAGTTTGAGGCCTAAAGCTTGCTGCAAAGGTAGATTCGTGTTTGTGCCCAAAATTGTGAAGCATCATGTATGAGAATCATGTCCATATGGTTGACTTTGAACCACCATAACTCCATGAATAATGGTCCAATCCATGTGACCTTTAGCTTGATAGAAATTTTAGAGCATGGTGAGAAAGTTTGATGTTTAAATAAATTTGAAATGAAGCTTGGAAGGATGAGAAAATTGGAATTGAAAATGTGTCCAAAATCTGTCCCAAGATAACTTAGAAAAATTCTAAGTTATGGAATTTTTGTCAACTTTGACATCTTGTCTTTGAAGGCACATAACTTGATGAGTTTTGATCCAATGAGAGAGTTCTTGTAATGGATGGAAAGCTTGACGAATGCTCTTGAACTTTCATATTGTGAGGAAACTCAATTGAATTTAAAAACTTAATGAAAAATGTATTGGAAGTTTGGTTGAAAAATCTGTCTAACCACTTGTCAATTTTGACATCTTTGAAACCCTAATTTGGGAGCTTCATAACTTAAGCTCTACACATCCAATGGAGATGATCTAGTACTCAAAAGAAATTTTGGAGGATTCTCTACAATTCTCATGTTGTATGAAAATTCAAGTGAAGCTTGCATCATCATGGAAAATGGGCTTGAAAGTAGGTACCTCAAACTGATTTTCTATACTTAGAAAAATTTCTAAGTGTAGAAATGTCATAATCTCCCTTTTTTTCCAACTTTGACTCATCATATCTCCTAAACCATGAATCGTTTGGACATGTTTCCTTACACAAACTTGTACCTCATGATGTCCTCTTTAATTTGATAGCAAGTTTGCCTTCATTGGATAAAAAATGAGAAAGTTATGGAAGATGCAAGATGGCTAGAATTAGGGTTTTCTACACTTTGAAAAAACTCATGAAATCAATTGAAACCAACTATCATTCCCTTGATTGACCTTGAGATCCAAGATTTTGACCTAATTGAATCACAATTGGCTTTTGTTGACCAGATGAAACCCTAAGACCATTTCCACTGACTGAGGCTCTTGTGATAGCTTGTGATGACACATAATCCATGTAGAGGACCCCCAAGGTGTGTGTTGAGCTTTGGAATCATGTCTTTCCCAAGGAACTAGTCACAAATCTCCTTTTGAATCAAAACTCTAGACAATTATCCATGAGATAGGCGGAGGATAATCAATGTTTGTGTTCTTGATTCATGTGGTTGAGTGACATGCCTTGATGGTGATGGATACTTTGTGACTTGAGATTGCCAAAAAGTTGAGCTTGAGCTCTTGGTTGAGCTTTAAAGATGAAGTTCTTCTCTTGATTGTTGAATAAGGTATCTTGATTCCCTGTCCAAGATCAATGATATGTGCAAATGATAATGATATGGAGGTTAAAGGTTAGGGTAAAAAAGAGGGTGGACAGATGCCCCTATTTAATCTCCTTGAACTTGAAAATGAGTATGAAAAAGGCCTTCTCAGGATCAAGGTACAAGGAAATTAAATACAAGAATACCCAAAGTTTTCAGCTAATCGGGGTGAAATGTATCGGGCAGAAAAACAGGAAGGCTTTGAAAAAGACATCTGTCAAAAGATAAAAGGTAGTTTGATGAATTGGTTGGTTATGAGGGATATATGATGACATGCTCGAGATGCAATTCAAAAGAACACAAGTGTTTTTCCAGTTCTAAGAGGGGAAGCATCTTTGTAGTAACAGATGATAATTAAGGTTTAAGAAATATTCCTCCTACAATTGGCAGAGAAGACTCAAGTTGTATATAGTGAGATACTCCTTCCACAAAAGGTAGCAAGGACTCAGGGGATATAATGAAATAACTATTACCAAAGGTAGAGATCTCATCAATTAAAGAGTGAAATATTACTCCTACAAAAGGTAGAGAGGATCCCAAAACAAAAGGGTTGTAGAAAAGGTTCCTTATGCGAAAGGCGAAAAGGACTCCAAAACAAAAGGCTTGGAAAAAATCTAAATTCCTTCTATACCATATAGAGGAATCCCTTTTGGGTAACACGATCGAATAAATTTCTGCAAAAAAAGAAAATGCTCCTGAACAAAGGTTAGGAGATAGTTCCTCCTACGAAAGGTAGTGAGGACTCCAGAACAAATGGCTCAGAGACAACTTCCTTCTACAAAAGGTAGAAAGAACCCCAGAACAAAAGGTTTGGAGAAAACAGTCCTACTATAACAAGTAAAGGATGTTCCGTTGGGAAAGAAACGATCGTGGAAATTTCTGCAATGAGCAGAAAAAGACTCATGAGAAAAGGCTAGGAGAAAACTCCTCCTACAAAAGGTAGTGAGGACTCCAGAACACAAGGTTTGGGGACAAAAATTTCTTCTACGAAAGGTAGAGAAAGATACCAGAACGAAAGGTTCGGGGAAGCAAACTTCTTCTACGAAAGGTAGAAAAAGACGCCAGAACAAAAGGTTCAAAGGCAAAGGTCTACAAAAGGTAGGATATTCTGTGGGGAGAAAAACGTAATACGCAAAGACGAACTACTGATAATAATGTGCAAAAGACACAACCGGGTATGGAAAGGTGCAAAATGCACGAGCCAAAATCTTATGATGACGACATGAACAAGACTCACAAAAGGTATGTTGAGGGAAATAACCACCCTTGTCTAGGGTATTAGAAAAAGATTAATCTCATTGGCACAACGACCGGGATGTCACTCTTTGTGTAGTAGCCATTCAGTTTTTGGTCACACAGGCATCAAGCGTTCAGATTGATCGAAGATGCCCAAAATAAAGTTTTATCGCGTGTAAAAGACAACGACGACGCTCACAAAAGGAAAGCGAAGAGATAATATTTCACGCAAAAGGAGATGAAATACCTTACAAAAGATATGGTAACTCCTATGCCACAATGCACAGAAGGAGTTACAAAAGTAATCGTCGGAAGGGACAATGTCCACAAAAATGCCTCACCTTCTAAAAGAACTGGCTAAACAATCATGTTAATGATGCAAAATGTATGAAAAATGCTAGGGATGTGAGATTCTAGAGTGGGTAACAGTTGTGCCAAACATGGTTGGGTTTATCGGGGAAAAGATATATGTTCGGTGAAAGGTACAAGTCAGAGACGGTTTTACAAGGCAATGCTAGCCGAAAGCGGCTTTACCACAAAAGGTGCCAAATATGCTTGGGCCTTGAACTGCATAGGGAACAAGCTTGACTTCCCGACATTGCTTCTTCATGATGCAATCAATTCTTGGAGATGGTGGGACTCTTAACTTTGGTGCCAATTTCCTCTGGACTAGATGATTCTTGTCTCGGCCAAGTTATTCAGTGGTTTCAATGGCATTTTTGCCTGTTGCTTGGGGTCATAGTCACCCTATAGACACCTTAAAAGGAGAAGTAATCCCACATTTTCCATCAAAAATTTAACATGTGCAATACTTATCACCTATAAAACAAAGTTTGCAAACATATGGTAAGAAATAAAAGAGAAAACTTTTTTATGAAAATAATCTTTATTGATGAAGACCCATAAACGGGAAAATTACAAGAGGAGGCAATTCCTAAAATAGGTAAATACTTTGAAAGAAAATGGATAAAAGAATAGCAATGGCAATGTTGAAATCAGTTTCCATCGAGTTTCAATTCTGCTATGACCCATATATCTCTGAAGACCCTATATGCCTTGCTTTTGAGCGTAACGATTGCATTGATCCTTCCCAATTAGAGTTTAGTGATCAAGGAGGAAAATTCACACGTCCTCTCAGAATGCAGTTTTTTTCCTTTTGAATCCTTAACTTTTGCCTAGACCTCCCTTCTCGGGTTTTTAGCCTACCGGGATACCCTTTTTTTCTTAAGTCACCTTTACGGGTTTTTAACTTAGCGGGTCATTTCTTTTGTTTTTGGTCCCTAATTTATTCCTGGACCTTCTTCTTTTCACACGGTCCACCAGGACACCCATTTTTTGTGTGGATTTTCTTTTTGGTTCACCGAGTCTATCTTTTAGGCATAATATTTTTTTAACTGCATCTAAATTCACAGGGGATGGAAGATCGTCACCATCCATGGTCAAGAGAATCAAGGCTCCGCCAGAGAAAACCTTCTTCCCCACATACAGACCCTCATAGTTCGGTGTCCATTTTCCCGTTGGATCAGTGTGAGTTGACTGAATTTTCCTAAAGACCAGGTTTCCTGCTTCAATGTGTCGCAGGAGAACTTTCTTGTCAAAGGCTCTCTTCAATCGCTTCTGGTATAATTGACCATGAAAAATGGCCTTCATGCGCTTTTCATCGATGATATTAAGCTAGCCGAGTCTTGCTTGTACCCATTCAGCTTCGTCTAGCTTGACGTCTGATAAAATCCTCAAGGAAGGAATCTCTACTTCAATAGGAAACACTGCTTCCATTCCATACACGAGAGAGAATGGGGTTGCCCTAGTAGAGGTGCGCACTGAAGTGCGGTAGCCATGCAAGGCAAATGGCAACATCTCATGCCAGTCTTTATATGTTTTTACCATCTTCTGGACAATCTTTTTGATGTTTTTATTCGCCGCCTCAATAGCTCTATTCATCTTTGGGCGATATGGTGTCGAGTTGTGATGCTCGATCTTGAAACTTTCGCACAACTCTTTCATCATTTTATTGTTGAGGTTTGAACCATTATCAGTAAGATTTTATTCGGAACCCCGTATTGGCAGATAATTTCTTTCTTAATGAAGCGGGCCACCACTTGCTTAGTGACGTTAGCGTAAGATATGGATTCTAGCCATTTGGTGAAATAATCAATGGCCACTAAGATGAAATAGTGTCCATTGGAGGAATTTGGCTCGATACGTACGATTACATAAATGCCCCACATGACAAAAGGCCAATGCGAAGTCAACACATTCAAAGGAAGTGGTGACGCATGTACTTTGTCTGCATAGATTTGGCATTTGTGACATGTCTGGACATGACGATAACAGTCTGTTTCCATTGTCATCCAGTAGTATCCTGCCCTCAAGATCTTCTTAACCATTGTACGGCCACTGACATGTGTCCTAAAAAACCCTTCATGCACCTCGTTTATGATACGTTCTGCTTCGTGTCTATCCACGCATCTGAGCAGGACTGAATCATAGTTCCTCTTGTATAGCACATGACCGCTGAGGAAGAACTTTGATGAAAGGTTCCTAAGATATTTCTTGTCAGTGATGGTGATGCCTTATGGATATCATAGAACTAAGGATGATCATCAACTTTAAGCTCAGCTGCGTCTATTGCCAAACTATAAGCAGGTTCGTCAAGGTACTCTAAACAAATGGCCAACTCCTCATTCTTCCACTTGACTTGAACATGGATGCTAATGTTGCTAGAGTGTCTGCCAATTGGTTTTCTGCTCTAGGAATGTGGTGGAAAGTGATCTCATCAAAGTATGGGATCAGCTTCAAGACATGATCTTTGTAAGGGATCAGCTTGATGTCAAGTGTTTTGTATTCCCCTTTGATTTGGAATATGACAAGAGCAAAATCTCCATAGACTTCGAGAATCTTGATTCTATTATCAATGGCAGCTTCAATCCCAAATATACAAGCCTCATATTCAACCATGTTATTTGTACATTTGAAGCACAACCTGGCAGTAAATGGTAGATGAAATCCAGTTGGGGAAGTAATGATTGCCCCAATTCCATAACCTTTAGCATTTATGGCACCATCGAACACGAGCGTCCATCGCGATCCTGGTTCGGGTCTATCTTTTAAGCCAAGCTTTGTATAGTCTCTGGAAAACATGACGTCTTCGTCAAGGAAATCGAAGCGCATAGATTGGTAGTCGTCCACAGGTGGGTGGGCAAGATAGTCAGATTACACACTTCCTTTGATAGCCTTCTGTGTGACATAATATATATCATACTCTGTCAGTACCATTTGCCAACGAGCCACTCTTCCGGTGAGAGTAGGCTTCTCAAATATGTATTTGACAGGATCCATCTTGGAAATTAGCAAAGTTGTATGGGTTAGCATGTATTGCCTTAGGCGCTTTGCAGCCCAAGATAATGCACATAACGTCTTTTCGAGCATTGAATATCTCATTTCACAATCGTTGAATTTCTTGCCGAGGTAATAGATTACATGTTCTTTCCTACTAGTGTCATCATGCTGACCCAATACGAATCCCATGGATCCTTCTAACATGGTTAAGTACATGATCAGAGGTCGTCTTGGAACTGGAGGCATCAAGATCGGTGGGTCTTGCAGATATTCTTTTATTCTCTCAAAAGCTCTCCGATAATTGTCATTCCACACAATAACTTGATCTTTTCTGAGTAGTTTGAAGATAGGCTCACAAGTTGTCGTCAGATGAGATATGAATATTGCAATGTAATTTAATCTCCTAAGGAAACCTCAGACTTCTTTTTCAATTTTAGCGCTGACATGTCTTGGATAGCTTTGACTTTATTTGGGTCGACTTCAATCCCCTTTTTGGCTTAGAATAAAACCTAGCAGCTTGCCAGATCTTACACTAAAAGTGCATTTGTTGGGGTTTAGTCTCAGTTAGAATTTTCTTAGTCTTGCAAAAAGCTTTTCCAGATGAATGAGGTGATCCTCTTTAGTCTGGGACTTTGCGATCATATCATCTGCATAACATTCAATCTCTTTATGTATCATGTCATGAAAGAGAGTGACCATAACCTGCTGATATGTCACACCTGCGTTCTTAAGTCTGAACAACATAACTTTGTAGCAGAAATTTCCCCATGGGGTGATGAAAGTTGTCTTTTCCATATCTTCGGGAGGCATTTTGATCTGATTATAGCCGGAAAACCCATCCACGAATGAAAAGACCGAGAACTGAGTTGTGTTATCCACTAGTACGTCAATGTGCGACAAAGGAAAATCATCCTTTGGACTCGCTCTATTAAGATCTCTGTAGTCAACACACATTCGTACTTTCCCATCTTTCTTCGGCACTGGAACAATATTTTCTACCCATTATAGGTAACTGGACACTACCAAGAAACTAGCGTCTAGCTGCTTTTAGACTTCCTCTTTGATTTTGAAGGACATCTCTGGTTTTGTTCTTCTCAATTTCAGCTTCACTGGCGGGAAATACTCCATGAGGGGTAGTTTGTGAGCTACAATACCTTCGCCCAAATCGGGCATGTTCTTGTAAGACCAAGCAAACACGTCAATGTACTCTCGCAGCAACACGACCAACTTTGTCTTCACCTCTGCTTCTAAGGTGGCACCTATCTTGATTTCTTTGGCGTCGTCTTCAGTTCTGATGTTGATGACTTCAATCTCTTCCTTTTACAATTAAATGACCTTCGACTCTTGTTTTAGCAGTCTAGCCAACTCCTCTTGGAGATCATAATCTTCCTCGCAGTCTTCATCAACATGGTAAATTGGGTTATCAAAGTCATATCAGACCATAGCAGAACCGTTATCAACAGGAACAGAAGAAGATCTGCACGATGAATGATTTCATGTTTTTATTTTAAGAAAAATGGAAAATAAAAATTCTAAAAACATCTCCTTTTTATTTATTTTATGTGTAAAAATAGAAATGAAAGAAAGAGAGGGCAATTGAATGCAAAAAGTTATTTGTTGATGATAAGTTCATGCTTTAAAAGCGAAAGAGCCCTATAACATGACCCATATGCCTTGGGCAGAGTATAGGATTTCAAGAAAACAGAAAAAAAAAACAGGGAATTACTCTTCCAAAAGAGTCACTTTAGGGATCTCTACAATGCTCCAATTGTTTAGCGTTTGATTGGGTGTTCTTGGGTACACCATACACAGCTCTTCAGGCACGCCATCTTCGGTTTCCAGAAATGTGACTTGATCATCATTGAGATGGCCTCCTCTAGTACAAACCAATGGAGTTGCAAGTCCTTTACCTCTGCCAAAGGTGTTCTTTTGCTTGCTAGTATAGCTTAGACCAGCACCATCTTTGTTGACTGGCAGTTCCAACACTCTACCCCATCCCCGAGGATGTCCTTCTTCAATAACCGTCTTCGCATCCTTCCATGTCACGATTGAAGATGCAGGTTTTTCATGAATCATCTCAACATTAATCACTTTAAAAGCTCGGAATGGAGTCTCGTGCACTTCTCCTCCCATTTCAACATATCATAAATAGGCTAAATGGCTTACGAGAATATCTTCTTCCACCTCAATGACAACCATTTGGTTGTTGATTATGAATTTAAGCCTTTGATGAAGAGTTGATGTCACAACACCAGCTGAATGGATCCATGGTCGACCGAGAAGGAAACTACAAGTAGGATATATGACCATCACATAGAAAGTGATAATAAACGTGTGTGGTCCAATCTTAATTGGGAGGTCAACCTCACCAACGACAGTCTGCCTGGCTCCTTCGAAACCCTTCACAATCGTCTGACTAGGTTTCATCGTAAGTCCTTCAATTGACAACTTGCATAATGAGTTTTTAGGTAACACATTTAGTGATGATCCAATATCAACTAAAACGCGAGAGAAAACAACACCCACACACTCCACAGAGATGTGCAAGGCCTTATTATGATTCTTACCTTTAGGGGGTAATTCTCCGTCATTGAAACTTAAGATATGGACGAAAGCTATGTTTCCCAATACTTCTTCAAATTGCACCACAAATATTTCTTGAGGCACATGAGCGGCCTTCAAGAATTTCAATAATTCCTCTTGGTAAGCTTTTGAACACATCAACAATGATAACATGGAGATCTTTAAGGGAGTTTGATTGAGTTGATCAATCACTTTATAATCGCTCTTCTGTATAATCCTCAGAAACTCTTCCGCTTCTTCATTAGAAATAACCGTTTGCTTGGAAGACTTCCCCTATTCAGCACTAACTTGATTTCCAACATCTTTGCTAGCAGTACCATGGTTGTTAACGAGCGATGGTGTTGGCACAAAAACTCTGCCACTCATGGTGACGCCACCAGTCCCAACAATGTTTTCCAGTGTCTTCTTCTCCTCTAGGATATCCTCTTCTCCAACCTTCTACCCATTAAGGAAGACAACTTGATTCGTATACCCAAGGTACAACTTTTGTGCTCTCGTAAGGAAACGAAGCAAGAGTTAAATTGACAAGCTGGTTCATCGAAGGCAGAGACATGGGTATTTCAATCGGATCATAAGGTATATCTAGAGGATTTCTGTCTTGATTATAGGGAAGCATAAATGATTCATCACAAGGGATCTGTAAAGGAACATGAGCCTAACCATATACATTATCCCAATCTTTTTCATCACAAGGAATTGTCAAGGGAGTACAAACCAAATTATTAGGGAGATTCCATGGTTCATCTTCATCCTCGTACGATATATCCAGTGCATCAAAAGGAATATCAAGGGTAGCAACTTCTTCAGCTTTTGATATTTGTTCTACTACAAGCACACCTTGATCAATCAGACCTTGGACACCATTCTTCAGCTTAGCACAATCTTGAGGATTAATCATACAAATGTGACAGTCTGTTGAACAACCAGGATAAATGCTCTTTAACAATAAAAAAGGTGTCTCCACTTTGTCAATCTTTGAAACCAGTTGAATCCCTATAGAATTCTCAATCATATTTATGGAGTGATGATGAGAAGGCATGGGATTTTTCTTGATGTTGGGAGTATTTCTGGTAAAATTAATCGCTTTCGAGTAAATGAGATATTGAACAACATACTTCAGAGTTTTGCAATTTTCGATGTTGTGGCCTGGAGCGCCAGAATGGAAATTGCAGCAGGCATTGGCATCGTATCCAGGGGGAAGAACACCTGGAGGGTCCCTCATTTCCCTTAATTACAATAACCCTCCTTTCAAAAGGTATGGAAGTAACCTGACATACGTTGACGAAATTGGGTCAAATCTTTTTTCTAACCTTCGTTGTCTCTGTTGGCCTTGATACTGATTTTGACGTGGTTGATATGGTTGTTGTTGTCAAACTTGTTACTGAGCCACAGGTTGACTAGCAGGGATAACAAGTGATTGTTAAGGAGTAACAGCAGCAATGTGGTGGTAACCTTGATGAGCTTTTCCTTTTTCCATTGAAGCGGCACTGACCTCTCCTTCTTTCTTCTTTATGAATCCTTGGTACAGTTTTTTGGGCCCGCTCGATGATCCACCATCTTTTTGAATTTTTCCAACCTTTATTAGGCTCTCCAATCTTTCACCGGCCATAACAAGTTCTGAAAATACTGTAGAAGTGGTAGACGCTAAGCGTTCAAGGATCGAACCTTGCAAAGTTCCCATGAAGATATCAGTTAATTCCTTTTCAAGAAATGGTGGTTGCACCCTTGCAGCTAAACCTTTCCATCTTTGCGCGAAGTATTTGAAGGTTTCATTAGGCTTTTGGGTCAGAATTTATAGTTGTGTACAGTTTGGAGCCATATCAGTATTATACTAATAGTGTTTTACAAAAGCGTCCACCAACTGTTTCCAATTCTTTATCGTGAGAGCGTTCGAGTTGCATATACCACTCTAGGGAAGCTTCAGTCAGACTGTCTTGGAAAAAATGGATCAGAAACTTCTCATCATCTGAGTAAGCGGCTATCTTCCTACAATAAAACCTGATGTGGGTCTTAGGACAACTATTACCCATATACTTTTCAAAACTGGGGATGGTGAACTTTGGAGGTATTTTGACTCCGAGTATAAGGCCGATCTTAGCAGCGTCCAATCCTAGGACATCAGGATCTTGCATTGCTCTAACAATTTCTTGCAAAGCATTGAACTTCTTCTCCAAGTCAGTATTTTGTGGTTCGTAAGAATCCACAACCGAATCTTCATGGGAACTGTAGAAGTCTTCATGATCATCGTAATGAACTAGGGGTGGAAGCGTCCTGCCAGAAGGATGAACTGTGCCACCGGGTGGAGGAACTGCGCCATCAGGAATGAGGATTGCACCACCTGGGGTTGGAACTGCGCCAGCAGGAACTGGGATTGCACCATCTGGGGTTGGAAATGCGCCAGCAGGAATATGAGGGTTATTAACATTTCTTTCCGCAACTTGCCTTATTTCCTCTTGCCCTCTAGCCATATTCTGAATCACCTCCATCAGCTGAGTGATCTGGGTCCTCATATTCTACATCTCCTCTCTCATGGCAACTTGATTCTGCTCCAACTGGTCCATGATCCTTCTTTGATTATTTCTTGTGTTATAGGAGTATCGAGAAGTCAGCTTGTCCTACTGCAGAAGGGCAAATGGTAGTGAGATTGGGTTTCATGGAATGCAAAATGATGTGTATGTATATGCAATGCTTCAGATGATGCTCAAAAGACTCTCGAGACCTTGTGATTATCATAAGTATCATAGAAATGTGATCAAACAGTAAAATGCACAGTTTTGAAACCAAAAGCAGCTCTTCATTAATTTAAGGGAAGATCAAATACAAATAACTTAATCATTGTTCAATAAGTTGTATACAAAAGTTTTTGAAACAAAAGAAGGACTAGACAACTAAAAGGTCTTCTTTCGGAGGCATTCCTCAAGTTTCTTCGACTCAAACATGAATCTACCAACCATCTGATCACAGAGCTGAATGAAGTGGTGGATTGAAGCGGGAATATTGTTTCCATCAAAATCCTGAATTGCGTTTTCCAACCTCCATAGGATATCACGAATCATGAGATTGTAATGCTCTATCAGATCATTATACTTAGCACGATACATGTCTAGAGCTGGCTGCCAATGTCTGAGGGACTCCACATGAGTGTCCAACAATTTGTTGAGTTGAGCCTCTTTCTTGAGCCTGTTAGTTCCATGGTTCTATGATTGGCTAAATTTTGGTAAAACATGATTCTAACTGATGTTAAGAAAGATGTTATAACATCTTCATCAACTGTTATGACAGTACTACTATCATGTGTTTCAGACAGATGTCATGACATCTTGGTCTAGTATAGCAGGCGCTGCTATTTTTATATCTCTTGACAAATGTGTTTTGGTTTAATGAGATCCTCTTGGATATACCTCATCAGCATGCGCAGGTCAAGGAGATTTATTAGGAACAAAGTGCAGATTTAATTGGATTTCATAAAAAGGATCTTTGAGACTTTTTAGGAAACTATAAAATATTTGTTCCTATTTTTGTGGAGTTATTGTGGAATCTTTTATTCTATTTTCATGCAGAAAATCTTGAGAAGATTTGGAGTTTGATTTGATTTGATTTGATTAGATTAAATATGAGTTGGTTTTAATTATGAGAAGATTTGGAGTTTGATTTGATTTGATCAAATATGAATTGGTTTTAATTATGAAAAAATTTGAAGAATTATCTTATGAAAAGATTTGAAGAATTATTTGACTTGATTTTATCAAATCTGAGGTAGTTTTTGCTAAAGTCCAAACCCATACTAGAAGAGTCTATAAATAAGGACTTGCTAGACCTAAAGAAAAAAAGACATTTACAATAAGAAAATCGTGGGTGCAAAATAAGGGTGTAGGATTTTGAGAGTCTCTTGTTTGTGACTTTGTAAGTCACCCTTTATATCTTTTGATGCATCGTGGTAGACATGTTTAGGTTGTATATTGTTCTTGATTGAAGCTGTTAAGCAAGATCAAGTATTGTCTTTGAAGAGTGTCTTCTTTGTTTTATCAATCTGTTGTTATCACTATTATGATTGAGGGGGAGTGAGAGGTGTCTCATATCTAGGAGTGTCCTAGGTAGAAGTTGCACTGGGTAGGGATTAAGTGAGGGGTTGTAAACGGGGGAGTTTAGCTCTGAATTGATACTACTAATAGTGGATTTCCTTCCTGGCTTGTTAGCCCCCAGATGTAGGTGATGTTGCACCGAACCGGGTTAACAATTCATTGTGTTATTTATCTTTTTGCATTTAAAATTCTGCACAATTTAAATGGTTGGATAAATTGTTCTGTCAATCTGCAGATGTTACAACATCTGTCATGACACTGTTAATTCTTATAGTAAATCAAAATGCTCGTGTTCTGTCCTTGTTCTGTTTTTAGCAGAGATCAATGTCTCGACTCCTCTTAGGACATCTAAGATTTGCATACCAGAATTTCAATTGGTATCAGAGTAGGCATCCTATTCTGTTTCTGAATGAGTTCTAGGGAATATACTTTCTGGTCTTTTGAACAAGGAAGGAGATTGTGTGTTCAGATAATCCTTTACTGTTGTCCTCAAGGAGATTGGAAGCTAGGAGGATAGTGTTATGAATCTAGCCTGACAACTACTGATGATTGACTAAGTGCTCTTTGAAGATTCTTCTGTTGTTGTTAATAATGATACTTATGTTAAGCATGATGTCTTTTAACACGTTCTGACATCTGTCCTGGCTTGTTGAAGATATGGTCAGCCTCTCTATACGCTCATGTCATTAGTAGTTGGGAGTAATATAAAGGAGAGAACATTATGTTCTGGCTTCCACTGAAGGAATTTTTGGTCAGCAGGTTTTTGGGCCTCTATCCAAGTGTTTTGTCTTGTATTTGTATGACTGGTGAAGATGAAGATCAAGACACCATCAACTTTGATTTTGTGCATATGGAAGTCAAGGAAACATGTCTAGGACATTCACCCTGACATCTTGGAGATTTTTCTAGTCTTTCGAAGCTGAATCTGAGTGATCTTGCAGATAGTTATGTCTATCATGCGACTACCTCTTCTTTTAGGTTTGGTTCTGGTGTGGTTTGTGAAACAAGGGTTGTAAAGTTGCATGTGTTTCCAGTGTGTGAATATGAAGTGATTCTTCATGTGTTTGGGTTTTCTCTTTTAGGGGAAGTGCTGATTATGCATGGCAGGGGGAGTTGTGTACATGTCTGATGTGTAGCTGCATTACTGTAGCCTGTACAAAGTTTGCTGATTCTCAGGCAAGCTTGTGTTCTTGCACCTCTGGTAAGGTCGTGATGTCAGACAAGATGTCTTAACATTATGTTGTCTGGTGTACCTTTTTACATTAACAATGTGACTGTGGGTCTGGCTTTGTGAGGCTGTTGGTTTGAACTAGGACTGTGCTTGTTTCTTGTGAATGACCTAGGAAACAACATTGGTTGTTGTATGGGATAATTTATTTTCTCTGCAGAATATTTGTGTGTCATAAAGAGGGGTTATATTGTTGGCTGTGAGATGTCAGACTGGATATCCAGACACCATGTGTAGTTTGTCAGTTGAGTCTTGCTTTGAAGCATGATGATTCAAATTCAGCTTTTGGGTTTGGCTCTGATTGTTGTGTTATGTGCATCTGAGTTATATGTGTGTACATTTACTCCAATTTTTGTTAATGTTTGGCTAAAAAGGGGGAGTAAAGTATTAGTTTTATCTGTTGTCCTGATGTTATATCACATGTATTAACATGATGACCAACATTGTGATAGGACTTTGCTACTGCTAAGGAAAGAGTAGTGTTTTGTTGTTGCTTGCTGAATGCAACTATTAAGAGGGAGCATGATAGTTTGTGAGGCTGGATGTACTGGAGAAAACTGCTGCTGTTGCTGCTCTGATAAGTTTATATCTCAAGATTTATCATGGTTTGGTTGTTTTAGCCAAAATTTTCTAAAGGGGGAGATTGTTAGTTCCATGGTTCTATGATTGGCTAAATTTTGGTAACACATGATTCTACACTGAGGTTAAGAAAGATGTTATAACAGCTTCATCAACTGTTATAATAATACTACTGTCATGTGTTTCAGACAGATGTCATGACATCTTGGTCTGGTACAGCAGGCGCTGCTATTTTTATATCTCTTGACAAATGTGTTTTCGTTTAATGAGATCCTCTTGGATATACATCATCAGTATGCACAGGTCAAGGAGATTTATTAGGAACAAAGTGCAGATTTAATTGGATTTCATAAAAAGGATCTTTGAGACTTTTTAGGAAACTATAAAATATTTGTTCCTATTTTTGTGGAGTTATTGTGGAATCTTTTGTTCCATTTTCATGCAGAAAATCTTGACAAGATTTGGAGTTTGATTTGATTTGATCAAATATGAGTTGGTTTTAATTATGAGAAGATTTGGAGTTTGATTTGATTTGATCAAATATGAATTAGTGTTAATTATGAAAATATTTGAAGAATTATCTTTTGAAAAGATTTGAAGAATTATTTGATTTGATTTTATCAAATCTGAGGTAGTTTTTGCTAAAGTCCAAACCCATACTAGAAGAGTCTATAAATAAGGACTTGCTAGACCTAAAGAAAAAAAGACATTTACAACAAGAAAATCATGGGTGCAAAATAAGGGTTTAGGGTTTTGAGAGTCTCTTGTCTGTGACTTTGTAAGTCACCCTTTGTATATTTTGATGCATTGTGGTAGACATGTTTAGGTTGTATATTGTTCTTGATTGAAGCTGTTAAGCAAGATCAAGTATTGTCTTTGAAGAGTGTCTTCTTTGTTTTATCAATCTGTTGTTATCACTATTATGATTGAGGGGGAGTGAGAGGTGTCTCATATCTAGGAGTGTCCTAGGTAGAAGTTGCACTGGGTAGGGATTAAGTGAGGGGTTGAAAAAGGGGGAGTTTAGCTCTGAATTGATACTACTGATAGTGGATTTTCTTCCTGGCTCGGTGGCCCCCAAATGTAGGTGATGTTGCACCGAACTGGGTTAACAATTCATTGTGTTATTTATCTTTCTGCATTTAAAATTCTGCACAATTTAAATGGTTGGATAAATTGTTCTGTTAGTCTGCAGATGTTACAACATCTGTCATGACACTGTTAATTCTTAAAGTAAATCAAAATGCTCGTGTTCTGTCCTTGTTCTGTTTTTAGCAGAGATCAATGTCTCGACATCTCTTAGGACATCTGAGATCTGCATACTAGAATTTTAGAGCTAATGTGAACTATCCCTTTTCAAAGCTTTGAAGCGGTCCTTCCAAAGAGTGGTCGTTTCCTGAGCAGTTTCCAACTCTGAGCACTTATCATTCCATATTTTAGAAGTGACATATGAAACTCTTAATGCTTCTTCTTTGAGCTGACGCTCGTCTTCAGTTAAAGTCAAGGAACCTCTTAGTTGTTCCTTAAGATCATCAATATTAGCTTCGAGTTTTTCCCTAGTCCTCTTTTTTTCAGCAGAAGCTAGTTCATAAAAATGCTAGGACTGGTTAATCGATTAACCAGTTTGCACTGTAACTGGTTAACCGATTAACACTATACCAGAGGCAGAAAACAACAGCTCAATAGCACTTTTTAACAATTAGCCCCTTGGAAACCATTTTGATACATGATCCTCAAATCTGTTTCTAACTTCAACTTCTTGCTACTTTCAGCTACTTGATCTTACTCGACTTCCATCTTTCTCTTGAATTGGCCATTTTCCACACCAGCTTGGAGATCTTGGTTTTCCTTAGTCAACTTTTCCACTACCAGCTTCAGCTTCTCATATTCTTCCATGGACACATGAGTGGGAACAAGAGGCTTTATTTGCATGGGAGGTTTTGGAGGAAATGGTAACAACCTTTTTGCCATTCTAGCCAACAACCATCTATTGTATGGTTTTTTGGCCATGCAATTTTTTGCTTTCAACTCCTTCCTTCCTTTTGTATGAATCTTGGTTCATGCTTTAGCAATTTTTCTGACAAATCTAGGATCATTCGCCTTGTTGAGCAAGAAGAAACTTTGGATCTTCTCTGCCTCAGGTGCGTCCTCCATAGCATAACCCAATTGACGCAATGCCATAACTAGGTTGTAATTAATGCAACCAGCTCTTCCAATCAGAGGTGCATTACAAAATTCCCCACAACTGAAAATAATCTCCACATCATAGTACTCATGGGAGTACCAAGCAATGTCGTCTGCTACCAAAGATATAATGCGTCTAGACCACATCAGTTTCTCCTTGTTCTCCATAAATGGCCCTTCTTTTGGCAAATGGGAAACATACCACTTGAACAATAGACGAGAATATCATTGAACCATCCCTGTCTTCTTCTCACTCCTCCAATGAATGGAGTGGTAAGTGTCAGCAAGAAGGGTGGGAATAGGGTTCTTCTGAATGAAGAGAGTAATGGCAGTGATGTCTATGAAATTGTCTATGTTTGGAAAGAGAACAATCCCATAGATTATCAAAGCAAGAGAGACAACAAACTTTTCCAAATCTTCATTAGTCTTATAATGAATAGCCTTGTTAAGCAGAAACTTCAGAGGGAACCCATGAGTGTCTCCTTTGTTGGCTAAACCAGCATTAACCTCTTCTTTAGTCATGCGGAGAGCAAGAGAAATAACAAAATATTTTGGCTCTTCCTCCAAACCAGTGTAGATGGGTTGGTCCTTAATCTTGATATTTAGTAGGTGGGAATATTCCTTAAGAGTGAGGGCCAACTGGTAATTCTAGAAGGTGAAACATCTGAGTGGAGCATCATAAAATTGTGCCATAGCAAACAATGCCCAAGCATCCACACCAGAATAGAGAAGGTCAAGTAGCTTCCCATGTTCTCCCTGAAAGTTGATTTTGATAGCTTTTGCCACATCAATCAGAAGATCTTGGATGACCTCCAATTTTGGCTCTCTAAACTTTAACGAGTAAGTGCTTCTCTTCTTTTGGTCAGTCATTTTTCAGCAATACCTAAGATAATCACTGTCTTTTAAGTTTCTTGATATGCAAAAATGTTATGCAATGCAATGCTTATGAATGCACACCAGAACAGGTTTGTAGCACAGGGATCAAGGTCACAATATCTGTAGGACAACACAACAAGGTATCTCTCACCTCGGGTAGGAAATCTATTGGTTTATAGAAGGGCATCCCAAGGGCTTTAAATAAGGTCTCACGCACTAACTCTTAAAAGTTTTCCATCATAACAATGATTCGTAAGACGGTAATCCCTTCAAAGGATGAACACATAGTTATGTCTTAGTAACCTTTGGAATAGGGTTCTACAAAAGGTCCTCAGAATCACGGACTCCCAGGTCGGAAACGAAGACACCATTATGACTACTTGTAAGACATAATCATCCCAAAGGGGCCTCATATGAGCGGTGGAAGTCAAACCAACTCAACGAGTCCTAAGTCTCGCAAATCAGAAAGCAACCACCTCCAACCTTGGTGTATACTGGAAAAGCTCGGGTAGAAAACCTTTCTCCTCATAAACCATCCCCAATAGACCCAACAGATAAGAGGAACACAGTATAATAAAGCAATAAAAGCAAATAAAGCACACATACGATAAACAAACTAGGTATGTCCCCAGCAGAGTCGCCAAGCTGTCACTACTAGAAAAAAGGCAACGACGGAGAGACAAAAGTGGAAGAACAGAAGACTCTCCATTGAACTTTATTTATCCCCAAAAGAGGGAGGGAAAAAAATTGAGAAAACCCCAATAAGGAAATGGATAAGATGGTCTCACAACCAAGAGAAAGGATTCGGAAGCCGGTTATGCAAAGGGAAGGTATTGACACCCCTCACATCCATCGTACTCGATGGGAACCATTTGCTTGTCTATGCGTGTAAGGATGTTGCTACAGGATATTGCTATGAAGCGTGTTCTAAGAGGGACAGAGAAGGGTTGGAAACAAAGATTGAGAGAAAAGAGAAGGTGGAAAGGGGGAGGAGACTCGGTAGGACCTCACTGTCCTATGCTTACGTATTCTCAACAGGTATGAGAAAGTCAGAGTCAACGTAGTTCGGAGGACTACGGATAAAAAGATGGAAGTGTGCTCGCCAAGGATTAGGGCCCTTGTGCCTACATATCTTTATTTAAAAGAAATAAAGAATCAGAGTGTCTGTAGTTCGGACTACGGTTTGTTTGTGTTTTTTATGGACAGTGCTAACATACACATTCTAGCAGTTAGGTGTATTGTAGCTCACTTGTGGAGTCTTAGGCGTTGCCTGTTTGCGATAGAACGGACGTAACATGTCTTTTTTTGAAAAGATTAGTTTTTGCCATCAAGGCAAGATGTCACATTTGATTTTGTGAAAGTTATTTTTAAGGATGAAATAAGCCCTCGGATAGTAACCCCTTGCAGGTAGTACCCAATTCTTTATCTCAAAAGGTTTATTGTGAAAATGGTATGGCGAATATAGTCACATCTTCGTATTGAATGACGAGTATCGAGACCACACACTCTAAAGTGAGTATCCTAATACTCGAAGAGGAAGAAGTCTTCACTCAATCCTCTCTCTTTAGTTCAATAAAAAGAGAACCTTATTCTTTTATTAAAGATGTTTTGATTTTGAATGGTAAGTACTTTATGACAGTGAACCCTAAAGGTAATGTCAAGTACTCAGGATAGGAGAAGGCCTTCGCCTAGCCACTCCACAACCATCCAAGTTTATTAGGAAAAGAAGTTGAAAATTCACTTGATACAAGGCCAAGGTTTAGACTCAAGGAGACAAAAGAAATAGAGAAAAGTTTTTGAAAAGAAAGGGTGGTGAATAGAGCAAGGTAGTTTGGTGGCGATGCGCGAAGCACTCGACTTACAAAGGTAAAATCCATACAAGGTTAGTGGGGGGTTAATGGAAGAGATAAGAAAAGAGAAGGAGAAACCCTAAGGTGTAAATCAAGTTAATGGGTTTTGAAAATGACTTGACATGGGATCAAACCTTATTTGATCTTTATTTTGAAAAGGGTATTCTAGTCTAATTCAATTTTATCTTTCTTAACAAGCAAAAAGCAAGCATAAAAAGCAAAAGGAACTAGAATATTACATTGTAATGGGGGAATGGGATACATAATTCCCACCAAGGGGGGAAATGATATGCAATGTATGAAATAGTAAGAGAAATGTATCAATTATGAAAGGAAAGGATCATCAAGAGTTCATTTCAAACAACCAAAGCAAAAGACACAATCAAAGCAATTAGGATGAAACAAACAAGTATGCAAGATAAAACATGCTTCCAACTTGAATAAAAAACAATAAGAGACATAAAAATGAATGCTCATACACATTCAAATCATCTAAGCAAGCTCATAGAAATCACACAATACAACTCAAGCAATTGGATAAAGTCAAATAGTTAAGGTACAAGCACACATGCCTTGACAAGGTAACCACATATCCATAAATGAACAAGCCAAAGTAATTTGAATCAATCAAGATGAAAGACAAATGAAGTAAGAACCTACATCACACCATGGTCAACACATTTCAAAGATGAGAGAAGAGACCCAAGAGCATTCACCATCAATCAAAGAAAGGATTAGGCATATCCAAACAATTATCTCATAGAAACAAAATAATAATGGACAAGCTTATGAAATTGAAGCATGTGATCATGAGAGGTCAGAAGTAAACACAAGCATTTCAAAGTTTATTCAACACTAAGACATCCAAGAAGTTCAATAAGAATCAAACTCAAAACATGAACAAAGAACTAGGCAAGCATCATTCCCTATCAACCTTAAAAGAATTCAAATATTCATATACAAGCAAAAGGATTTAGAAAAGGTCTAGCCACACATAATGAATCAAGGGAAGCATGAAGCTTAGATATAACCTTTCATATCAATTAAGATCACCAAACATTAAATGGATTCATACAAGAACACAAGTTCAAGAGCTAGGTCAAAATTAAACATGCTTCATCTCTAAGCAACATCACAAAGACAAACCAATTCAAAGAACTTAGTGAAATTCTGGTATAAAATATAAGATGTCGAAGATGATGTTACGACACTGATATCTGTCCTATCACCAATAAGAACAAAGGCAACAAGTAACAAAAGTAAAAATTACACAAGTAATTGTTAACCCAGTTCGGTGCAAACACACCTACATCTGGGGGATACCAAGCCAGGAAGGAAATTCACTAAATAGAATTAGTTTGAAGATACGCAGTAGACTCTCTCTAGTTTACCGTCTTCGTACCTAATCTCTACCCTCGTAATTTCTACCTAGGACACTCCTAAATATGAGACACCTCTCACTCCCCCTCAATCACATCACTGATAACAACCAAATAATATAACTTTAGAAGACACTCTTCAAAGACAAACCTAGATCTTGCTTAAAAGCTTCAATCAAGTATAATACACCCTTGCTTACAAGCTTTGAGTGAACAACTTACAATATAAAACTTAGTCCAATTCACACATTAAAGTAATGAGTGAATAGCTCACAAACTAACACAAACACACGAATGCTAGAAAGCACTAATCCTTGCGCAATGCACTATATTAAACCTAGCAACTCTGAACTACAAAATAGGGTTGAGAATCCTTTAAATAGTAACACTTGAACGGGCTTGGGCTTTGGCAAAAATAACATCTGATCGTGAAGAAATCAATCTAAATAATGGGCATCAATGAGTAAAACCAAAACAAATTTAATTTGATCCAATCTGCTCCAATCAAATCACTCTTCAGATCTTCAAGATTTCCTTCAGAAAATAGCTCACACGATTCCATAATTACTCCATAAAATATGCACCAAAAATGCTTTTAAATAAGAACTAATTTCACACAGATTCGAACCATAAAGGACAAATCATAGCAGCGCAAAGAGTTGCACAAAAAGTAACAGACAAACAAACACATTCTCACAGAATGTTTTGTTCACAAATGTCAGGACATCATGCTTGACATCATGAACTAAACCCTGCAACAACAAACATAGCTACTTGTAGAATATTAAGAACATATGTCAAGACATCCTGTAGGACATCTTGTGATATCACCAAGTTTTACCAAAATGCCTGCCAATCAGGAACTAACAAACTCCCCCTTTGGCAAATTTTGGCTAAAACATTCAACAGATCACAAGAGCTCCTAAAACAGAGAGCACAACAGAAAAAAAAACTTCGAAATAGGAGTAAACACAAACTCCCCCTCAACACAATAACCAGCAACTCTTCAAGACACATAACAGTCCAAACATCCAGCAACCTGTAGTCACAAACTCCCCCTCACCATAACAAAAACATCAACATCCAGCAGGATCAGCAAAACAGCAACAACTCTTCACATCAAACTTCTCCCCCTTTTTATCCATAAATAAGGAACTCATACGGAGGGTAACAAGTATCATAGATAAAAAAACCAGAGCCAAGTAAAGTTATGGGTACAAAGATGACCCAATTAAAGTACAAACCAACAACACCTTAAGTGCAAGAAGAAAAAAGTACATTCTGCAGCAACATGCATAACAAAGCAACAAAAAAAAAACAAAGATCATATCAGTCAAACAAAATTAATCTTCTTCTTCAGATCCAGTACTCTCATCTTCACCAGCATTAGTGGACACATAATTATTGTCATCAATATTTTCCCCTGAACCAAACACTTCCTCAACTTCTTCTTCTTGATTATCAGCATCATTCATTGTATTGTCTTCACTTTGTTCCAAGCATTTAATCAAAGATTCCAACTTAATATTCCTAGCTGTAGCCACATTAATCACATCACCCAACTCCCTGCAAGTTTCCTTCAATTCAGAAATAACCCCAACCCTTGAAGTAGAAGTCTTCTCAGTAGATGTTAAGACAATGTCTGGGACATGTCTTCCAGCAAATAGCTTATAGTGAAAAGACATAACAGATTCTCTGTTGCACGCTGCATCATTGATAGTAAGAATCCCAGGGTATTGACTTAGGATGATTCCACAGATTAGAGAGGGAAATGCAATAGACAGCTTAACAACACTTGTGGTGGCATGTTTCACAACTTGATCAAAAATATACCTTCCATAGTTAAACTCAACCTTAGTCCCCACAACATAAATGAATCTACCCAGTCCAACAACAATGGTTGAGGTATGATTAGTGGGCACCCAATTTGCAGCACCAATCCTATGAAGGATGGCATACTTAACACTATGTTTCCCAACAGAAAACTTACCTTTAGATGGCCAGGCATTGAGTTGATTTGCAATTACTATCCTGCACACTTGATTGTCAGAGGCTTCCGTTTCACCATCACCTTCATCATTCCTTCCCAAGAATTTGTTAATCACATTTGAAGAAAATTCAACACACCTCCATCTTACAAAAACATTCATAAAATCACTGCTCTTTATATCAGTAATGGTAGCAGGGATATTCACAATGAATTCCTTTACAAGCATATCATAACATTTAGAAAACCCAACTACAGTCTTGGTCAGCCTAGCATCAGAAATTAGTTGCATGACCTCCTTGATTTCCAACGCATCCTTTCCTAACTCTCTTTCCAATGCAATCCTTCTTTGATACACAAATTTCCACTTTGACACACTGTCAATATAGTGGAATGACACATTATCCAGAGAGGCGACAGGAATAAAACTTGTGGTTTTCTTGGCAACAAATCTCTTAGCGGGAGTGATGTCCTGGACATCATCCTCAACATCATCATCTGAATCAGTAGTCTCCAACCTAACCTTTCTTTTCTTGGAAGCAGGAGTGACCTTACTCCAAGCTTTTGGAGGACCAACAAGAGTTTTCTTCCTCTTACTCTTAGAAGAGGATTGCTCCATCACAGCTTTTCCTTTTCTAGACTTTAATCTTTTTGCAATACCAGGGGAGACATTTTTGATTAGCTCATCATCAGAAGGGACATCCTCAACATCCACCACATTTTCAGAGATGTTTACCTTCTCCTTGTTTTGAACAGAACAGTTTGTTGTGTCTTCCATACCATCATTATTATTTGCAGCATCATCTTCTCTTACATCCTGGAGCACAGAGCTAGCAAGCTTGTGCAGATTCTCTGTATTAAGGTTCTTATCAGAAGGGGATTTATCAGCATCTTTACCTTCCTCACATAGGTCAACAGCAGAACTTGGAGTGGCATCCATGCGAGATAGAGGAGTGGAAATCCCAGGTACATTGTGTCCACCATATAGAACCTTAGTTACTAGTTCCCTAATGGTTCTATCAACATAGGCACTACCTTTTTTTTCTCTTCATTTTAGTAGTATAATCAGCAAAGGTATTAGTGGATTTACCTTTAGACGTCTGTTGAGATTCGCTTGCATAAGTGGGAGTGTTCTTGGAAGCTTCAATGTGGTTACTGGGAACCATGGAAAGAGGGGTAATGTCAAGGACTTCTTCAAAAGAGATGCTCATGGGACGAGCCTTAGGTTTGGAATCAGACTTTGAAGATTTAGAATAAGTTGCGACATGTTTAGGAGACATTTTGTAGTTTTTGAGAGTAGGAAGATAGGTTACAAAAGAAGAATCAAGCAGAGAATGGGAGGCAAACAGAAACTTTGTGGGGGGTATGGGAGTTGAACGGGTAGTTGGAGGGAAAGAGATGATTAGGGTAGTGTGTGGTAGTATCCTTGAGCGTGTTATGTAATAATGAATGATGTTGGGACATCTTTGTTTTTGGCAAATACCACCCTTTATGAGTGATAATCCCACTCAAAAATAATTGCTATAAATGTTCATAAATACAAATCCCTAATTTTCCTCTCAAAATTTCAAACTGATTGGCATCCAAAGCTTTAGTGAAAATATCAGCCAGTTATTTTTCTGTAGTAACATGCTCTAGGGTAATGATTTTATTTTCAACAAGCTCCCTTATAAAAGGATGGCGAATATTAGTGTGCTTTGTTCTGCTGTGTTGAATAGGGTTCTTGGAAATGTTGATAGCACTTAGGTTTTCACAGTATAATGTCATGACATCTTGTGTGACATTATACTCATAAAGCATTTGCTTCATCCACACAAGTTGAGAGTAGCTACTCCCAACAGCTATATATTCGGCTTCTGCAGTAGATAGAAAAACACAGTTTTGTTTCTTGCTAAACCAAGATATAGGGTTGTTTCCCAAAAAGAAGCATCCTCCTGATGTGCTCTTTCTGTCATCAGCACTTCCAGTCCAATCAGCATCATAGTAACCATACAACACACATCCAGATCCATGAGTGTACAACATCCCATACTCACTTGTCCCATTAATATATTTCAAAATTCTCTTGACTTGATTGATATGACTCATCTTGGGTTTAGCTTGATATCTGGCACAAACACCCACATCAAATGCAATGTCAGGCCTGCTTGCTATAAGATATAACAAGCCTCCTATCATGCTTCTATAGAGACTTTGATCCGCATTAACTCCTTTTTCATCTTTTGACAGCTTTAGATGGGTAGGTGCAGGTGTTTTTTTGTGGCTGGCATTTTCCATTCCAAACTTCTTAACTATATTCTTGGCATACTTACTCTAAGATAGGAATATAGATTCTTCCATCTGTTTGACTTGCAAGCCAAGAAAATAAGTTAATTCCCCAACAAGGCTCATTTCAAATTTAGACTGCATTTGCTGCACAAAATGTTGAATCATCTCATCAGACATCCCACCAAAGACAATATCATCAACATATATTTGAGCAATCATGAGTTTTCCCCCTTCTTCCTTGATAAACAAAGTTTTATCTATGCCACCTTTTCTGTATCCATTATCAACAAGAAACTCTATTAGTCTTTCATACCATGCTCTAGGTGCTTGCTTCAGACCATACAAAGCTTTCTTCAACTTAAACATATGATTAGGAAAAGTTGGATCAATAAAACCCTTAGGCTGTTCCACATAAACTTCTTCATTTAGGTAACCATTCAAAAAGGCACTTTTAACATCCATATGAAGCAGATTGATTTTCAAAATGCAGGCAACTCCCAGAAGAAGTCTGATAGATTCAAGGCGAGCTATAGGAGCAAAAGTTTCATCGAAATCAACCCATTCAATCTGAAAGTATCCTTGTGCAACAAGTCTGGATTTGTTCCTAGTGACCACTCCCTTTTCATCAGACTTATTCTTGTAAACCCATTTAGTCCCAATCATATTTGTTCCTTCAGGCCTTGGTACAAGATTCTAAACTTTATTTATCTTGAATTCCCCTAACTCCTCTTGCATGGCATTTATCCAAAATTCATCAGTTAAAGCTTCCTTGATGTTTTTAGGCTCAATCTTAGACACAAAACAAGAACTTGAAATAACTTCTCTGGATATAGTGGTTACCCCTTTATTTGGATCACCTATGATAAGATCCATAGGATAGTCTTTCTGAATTCTGATAGATGGTCCTTTGTCAACTGGTTCAGATTCAGTGATGGTAGGATTGAGATCATTTTCTCTATTTTCAGACTCAACTGCGATATCAAAGGATGTTCCAACATCTTCTGGGACATCAATATCCGTATGCACATCATCTATAACAACATTGATAGACTCCATCATGGTCTTAGTTATGGAGTTAAACACTCTATAAGCTCTGCTGTTAGTAAAGTAGCCCAAGAATATACCTTCATCAATCTTAGGATCCATCTTTCTTCTTTGGTCACGATCTGTAAGTATGTAGCATTTGCTTCCAAACACATGGAAGTATTTTACAGTAGGCTTTCTTCCTTTCCATATTTCATACAAGGTGGTCATGGTTCCTGTTCTCAAAGTTATTCTGTTATGGATATAACAGGCAGTGTTCATGGCTTCAGCCCAAAAGTGGTAGGGCAACTTATTTGCATGGATTATTGCTCTAGAAAATTCTTAGATAGTTATATTCTTTCTTTCCACAACTCCATTTTGCTGTGGAGTAATGGGAGCAAAGAATTTATGGCTAATTCCCTCAGAAGAACAAAATTCAACAATTTTTTGATTTTCAAACTTTTTCCTATGATCACTCCTGATTCTAACAACCTTGCTTTCCTTTTCTCTTTGAATCTTTTGATAGAGGTCTTGGAACACATCAAACACTTCAGATTTTTCTCTTATGAAATTTACCCAGGTGTATCTTGAAGTCATCTACCACCACATAAGCATACTTCTTTTCACCAAGACTCTCCACCTGCATAGGTTCCATTAAGTCCATGTGGAGAAGTTCCAATACTTTAGAAGTAGTGAGATGTTGGATCTTCTAGTGTGACATTATTGTCTGTTTTTCTATTTGGTATTCACCACATATTTTTCCCTCTTCAATCTTCAGCTTAGGAATTCCTCTGACAGCTTCTGTAGAAATGATTTTCTTCATTCCTTTTAGGTGAAGATGACCAAGCTTTTGGTGCCACAACTTCAATTCATCTTCTTTGGCTAGATCACATTTGGAGTCCTGAGAGACCCATAGGTAGCAATTGTCTTTAGATCTGACTCCCTTCATGATCAATTCTCCTTTTTCATTTGTAACCAAGCATTCAAGTTTAGTGAAGTTGACATTGAATCCTTGATCACATAATTGACTGATGGTAATTAAGTTAGCAGTTAATCCTTTAACCAGCAGTACATTTTCAAGGTCAGGAGCTCTTGAGCAGTTCAATTTTCCAACTCCCTTAATTTCACCTTTAGCTCCATCTCCAAAAGTCACATAGCTAGTAGAGTGGGGTTGGATGTCTACTAAGAGATTTTTAATCCCTGTCATGTGTCAGGTGCACCCACTATCAAAGTACCAATATTCCTTAGCAGAGACTTTGAGGGACATATGAGCTATTAAGCAAGTAGTAGTAGCTTTAGGAGCCCATTGCTTTATAGACGGAGCTTTAGGAACCCATTGTTTCCTAGTTGAATGAATATTGTGATTTAGTCTGGTTTGAGGCACATGTTTAGGATATCCATGCAGTTTGAAGCATAAGGGCTTTATATGACCAAAACAACCACAGTAGTGACATCTCCATCTTTGGAATCTTCTTGGTTGGTTGGGTTGACCTCTGTCATGATGTTGAGGCATCAGATGGAACATCTTTCGCTTGGATCCATAAGGCTTGTGGTGTGAAGAATGATTATTGTCTAAAGGTGGTTTCTTTTCTTCATCAAACCCTAACCCTGTCTTGTCTCCCGCCCTTCTTCCAGATTGAAGGATCTTATCCAGGGTGTTGGTACCAGTGTTCATCATTCTAAAAAACTTCCCCATTTGATCAAGTTGGGAAGTCAGCTGAGCAACTTCATCATTCAACTCGCTGATAGTTTTAAGGTGTTCAGCAACTTCATCATTCAACTCAGTGATAGTTTTAAGGTGTTCCTCCTTTTTAACCTTCAGTTTGATGATGAGTTTCTTTTGCTTTTCACCTTGATGGGATACTTCTTCGCTTCTAAGGCACAACTCTTTGTAGGAGGCTACAAGTTCTTCAAATGTTAATTCATCTTCACTGGAGTCTTCATCAGAATAGTATCTTCCAGTCAAAGCAGTTACATGTTTCGAAGACTCTTATTCAAGATCACTGTCAGAATCCTCATCAGTCCAAGAGACAACAAACCTTTTCTTTTGTTTCTTGAGATAGGTTGGGCATTTAGCTCTAATGTGACCAAACCCTTCACATCCATGGCACTGTATCCCTTTGCTATTGGTGGGTTTTTCTTCAGTCCTGGTTCTTCTACCTGCATCATTGGACCTACCGATGTCATGAGAGATGTTCTTGACATTAGGTCTTGACTTCATATCCATTCTTTTCATCACTTTGTTGAACTGTCTTCCAAGAAGCACTATGGCATTGGATAAACTTTCATTAGTATCCCTATTTGATTCATCCTCTCCATTTTCAGTATTTGACATAAAGGCTATGCTCTTTTTCTTATCAGCTTTGTCACTTATTCCCACTTCAAAGGTTAAAAGAGATCCAATGAGTTCATCAACTCTTATCTTGCAAATGTCTTGTGATTCCTCTATAGCAGTTACTTTCATGTCAAATCTCTTGGGAAAAGATTTAAGAATTTATCTTACCAGCTTTTCTTCTAACATCTTTTCACATAGGGCACTTGAAGCATTGGCTATTTCAAGAATATTCATATGAAAGTCATGTATGCTTTCATGATCTTTCATCCTTAGGTTTTCAAACTTTGTAGTCAGCAGTTGAAGTCTAGACATCTTTACCTTGGAGGTACCTTCATGGGTAGTCTTGAGTATCTCCCAAGCATCTTTAGCCACTTCACAGTTGTTCACCAATCTGAATATGTTCCTATCAATTCCATTGAACAATTCAAGGCTTTGGAGTTACCAAGAGCCAGTTCATCCTTTTCCTTTGTCAATTCTTCCTCAGGCTTCAAGTCAGATGTAGCCTTTCAATCTTTATCAACAATCACAGAATGTTCCCATCCTTTTATAACAGCTTTCCATGCCTTACTATCCAAAGATTTTAAGAAGGCAACCGTACGTGGTTTCCAATAGTCATAATTACTCTCGTCCAAAACAGGTGGTCTGTTCACAAATCCTCCTTATTTGTCCATAGTACCAGAAAATATCGTCCCTAGATCTCACCCAGAACCAGGGAAGGATGTCTGCTCTGATACCAATTGAAATTCTGGTATCAGATATAAGATGTCGAAGACGATGTTATGACACTAATATCTGTCCTATCACCAATAAGAACAAAGGCAACAAGTAACAAAAGTAAAAATTACAAAAGTAATTGTTAACCCAGTTTGGTGCAAACACACCTACGTCTGGGGGCTACTAAGCCAGGAAGGAAATTCACTAAATAGAATTAGTTTGAAGATACGCAGTAGACTCTCTAGTTTACCGTCTTCGCACCTAATCTCTACCCTGGTAATTTCTACCTAGGACACTCCTAGATATGAGACACCTCTCACTCCCCCTCAATCACAACAGTGATAACAACCAAATAATAGAACTTTAGAAGACACTCTTCAAAGACAAACCTTGATCTTGCTTAAAAGCTTCAATCAAGTACAATACACCCTTGCTTACAAGCTTTGAGTGAACAATTTACAATACAAAACTTAGTCCAATTCACACATTAAAGTAATGAGTGAATGACTCACAAACTAACACAAACACGCGAATGCTAGAAAGCACTAATCCTTACGCAATACACTATATTAAACCTAGCTTCTCTCAACTATAAAATAGGGTTGAGAATCCTTTAAATAGTAACACTTGGACGGGCTTGGGCTTTGGCAAAAATAACATCTGATCGTGAAGAAATACATCTAAATAATGGGCATCAATGAGTAAAACCAAAACAGATTTGATTTGATCCAATCAGCTCTAATCAAATCACTCTTCAGATCTTCAAGATTTCCTTCAGAAAATAGCTCACGTGATTCCATAATTACTCCATGAAATATGCACCAACAACGCTTTTAAATAAGAACTAATTTCACGCAGATTCGAACCATAAAAGACAGATCATAACAGCGCAAAGAGTTGCACAAAAAGTAATAGACAAATAAACACATTCTCATAGAATGTTTTGTTCACAGATGTTAGGACATCATGCTTGACATCATGAACTAAACCCTGCAGCAACAAACATAGCTACCTGCAGAATATTAAGAACATATGTCAAGACATCTTGTACGACATCTTGTGATATCACCAAGTTTTATTAAAATGCATGCCAATCAGGAACTAACACTTAGACAATCAAACAAACATGGACACAAGGCTCTACCCCATGCTAAGACACCTAAGAACAAGGGAGGAAAGGATCCTTAAAGTAATTTCACAAGTGCATCATCAAATAAAATCAACAAGTCCAAGCATGTTCAACAATCGAGCATATTTCGAGGGTCATAAACAAGCAAGTGAAAACTATGTCAAAAAATATCACTCAAGGCCAGCAAGCACATTTAAATCAACCTCATAATGTGTGTCAAAACATTCCAAAAAGTAAGCCCAAGAATCAAAAAGGAAAGACCCTAACCAAAGCATCAATTCAAAACTAGGTCAAAAAGACACCTTACACCAATAATTTAAAATAAAGAAATAAAATAAAATAAAAATAAAAATAATAAAAAATAAAAAATTAAATAACATGTCAAAGTAATCAGAAACTATTTTTTTATATTTTTAAAATAGATGGAGGTATTTAAAATAAAATAAAATGAAAAAGGAGGAAAATAAAATAATAAAAGAAAAGAAGAATGAATGGAGATGCATAAGTAAATCACAGAACAACAAGATTCATGTTGTAGCACATTGGGCCTTATAAAGGTAGGGTGTGAGTAACAATAGTGCAAGGCCCAACTCACTTAATTCCAGAAACAAAACAAAAACAGGCCACATGTAACACCCCACTTCCCAGAATTCAAATAAATACAAATATTTCAAAATAACATCAGAGTTTTTCCTCAAAGTGGGATATCAAATCAAACAGTTCAACATATCTCTTCATTATATGATTTTCAAAATAAAGCAGCGGAAAATTATTATTATCCATCATTCACGACCATCCGCCAAAATACACAAAAGTATTCATTAACAAGGTCCACCACAATGATATGTCACAAGAATAAAACAAGTTCAACATAAAAACAAATAAACACCCAAGTTCCGTGCTACGTATCAGAGCATCCTAAGACTCAACTCGCACACCACTATCCAAGCTAGCTAAGTACCTGGATTATCTGTACTTCCGAAGAAGCACAAACCACAACAACAACAAAGGTGTGAGAAAACATGATCAAAATTATCGGTAATAAGATACATGAAATAAAGGTAGCAAATCATATAAAATATCATCCAACATGCACCCACCACGACCTACTGTCCAATCATCAAATACAACACCCAATAATGCAAATATGCAACTCAACACCATACATGCGGTACCGACTCATTAGTTCATTCAATCGAACCCTAGATAGATCACATACACTTATCCTTGGCAATGATCTATCCTCACCACTCTCCACAAAGGAGTATGAATGATCGCATACACTCCTCCTGAGCAACGATTTCATCCCACCAAAACATCATGATATGCACGACACCAAATACACAACAAATAACTCAAGCACACTAAGTGCACACGATCCTACTGATCACATTACCATACACAACCAATAAATTCAAGCACGCTAAGTGCACACGATCCTCCTGATCACATCACCACACATCATATATATATATATATATATATATATATATATATATATATATATATATATATATATATATATATATATATATATATATATATATATATATATATATATATATATATATATATATATATATATATATATATATATATATATATATATATATATATATATATATATATATAACACCAATTAATCATATCAATTAAATCAAATATCATGGAAATTCATATTCTAACACCCAGTATACACTCTTCACCACCAAACATCATCCCTATACCCATCATGACCAAAGGGATCCTACAAAACATCATGATATGCACGACACCAAATACACAACAAATAACTCAAGCACACTAAGTGCACACGATCCTACTGATCACATTACCATACACAACCAATAAATTCAAGCATGCTAAGTGCACACGATCCTCCTGATCACATCACCATACATCATATATATATATATATATATATATATATATATATATATATATATATATATATATATATATATATATATATATATATATATATATATATATATATATATATATATATATATATATATATATATATATATATATATATATATATATATATATATATATATATATATATATATATATATATATATATATATATATATATAACACCAATTAATCATATCAATTAAATCAAATATCATGGAAATTCATATTCTAACACCCAGTATACACTCTTCACCACCAAACATCATCCCTATACCCATCATGACCAAAGGGATCCTACAAAACATCAACATTGGATGGAACCACAAAAATAAAACAAGTTCTGTCACACTCGCCACCCTGCTCGCTTAGCGAGGCCCGGGCGAATGTTTGCTACCTGCTCGCCTAGCGAATGTGCTAGCGAAGGCAGACAGTGGCTACTGGAAGTGTGTGCTACCTAGCTCGCCTAGCGAGTACTCGCTACCTGCTCGCCTAGCGAACCTGCTAGCGAGCGTCTGCGATGCTCAAAACCCTCACTATCCAAAATGTCACTTTGATTAATTCCAAGCCTATCATTCTTCATCCATCTTCTACCTATTATTACTACAACTATTATACACAACTCTAATCAATTGTTCCTTAAACTTTGTCTCCAGAACCAAAACTCATGGTTGTTGCACCCTAAAATTTGACCAACCGGGTCCCGTATCTGGCTTGATGTTTCGACGCATTTGCGCATCCGCATTTACATACTACATATAGTGCATTTTCTCAATCATGGTTATTTTATCGGGATTACAGCCCTGCTGTCGCATTTCAGGTGTTTCAGACCGATTCAGATAATCAGAGGTTATTTTTTGGGAACTCACGCTTCCCGGGTGTTTTCAGCTCGCGCTGTGTTTTTAGGACATTCAGGTGTCCGGGTTTATCGTCGGTTCCGTTCCGGTATCGTGTTCTTCTTAAATAGATTTAATTGTTTTTGTAGCTTTTATTAGATTTTTATGGCATTTGTAAATATATAGTTTAATAGATTTCATTTTAATAGATTAATTAGATTTCTTTTTATAGAATTAATAGATATTAATTTCTTTTTTTAGATTTAATATAGTTTTAATAGAGAGATTTTTTTTTGATTAGGGCTATTGATTTTTGTTTAACTGTGCCTATTAATTAGGATTAGCTTAATCTTTCTTTGGTATATCATTTTCGGTTTCGTTAATCATCAATCCATGTCACTATCCTTTTTATCATTTTATTAATCCAGTCATTAATCAGTTTTGTTTTCGTTTTCCATCACTAATCAGTTGTTAATTGTCATTAGTCTTATTTGGGCTTTTTATCCAGTAATTATCGAGTAGGCCCAAGTCATTAAGTCCAGAAAATTGCATGTCATATAAAAGCTTCACCACGTGTAAATCACTGAACTGGCCACCTCATATTTCTCATCTCCCAGAGCTAGACACGTAACACACGCGTGTCACTCCCTCTCTTCACCTACACCGCCACCTGTCTCATCCCAAGCCTCACAGGTTGCATGGCCGCCGGCCATGCAACCACCGCCACTAACCAACTTCCGGCAGCCCTAACCACTCCAACAACTTCCGGCCGCCACACCAATCGCCGGAAAACAAGAAAACCACCAATCTTCATATTTTTCTTCGCCGATCTTCATCCAAACATCACCTTCAACATTTTTTCAGCAATAATCATCAACACGTTTTTTTTCAATCTTCATCCACGAGATCATCATCATACATTTTTCTTCTCAGATCCTCATCAGTAATCATCAATCGATATCCGGTGACGGTTGTTTATCCAGATTCATAAGATTCATCACCTTCATCATTCATCCATCTCCAGAAAATTTCCAGACAATCTTCCGATCACCAAAGCCTACAAAGATCTTCAATTAATTTTCGAGATCCTCCGTGAATCAAGGTTCTTGAGTGTCATCAAATTTCATCATTTCCAGAAAATCAACATCGTCAATAATCATCATCAGTCATATTCAACGTTTTCCAGAAGAACATTCGTCATCTCTCCGGAAACCTTCATCTGGAGTTCATCAAGAATCTTCAAATATTTACAGATCCTCATGATTCTTCAACGAACCAATGACGTGCATCATCATCTTCGCACCAAATCCAGAAATCTTAAAAGCGCGTTCAAGAACCTTCATCCGATGCATGTACTTTCGTTGTTGATAATCTTCGTCACTAAGCACCAAGATGATCCGGTAACATCAAGATCCATTTTTCTCCAGTTCTTTCTTTCAAGCATCACCATTGTTGGATTTCTGTTGCGAACGTGGATCTTCGTATCTTCAAAGGACTCATCTGAACTCATTAAGCGGTAGATCCCTTCTTACGATCCTTCTTCATTTTTGCTTTGAGATTGGAGTCAGTTTGCATGGAATGGTTGAATTTGTTGGTGAAAGTGTGATTGAGGGGAGAACAGAGTTTGAACGAGAAAATGGGAGGTTATATGTGAGAGAGAATCAAAAAGATGAAAGATTGAGAATCGGAGAGGAGAAAGGTGAATGGAACGGCGCAAGGGTTGTGTGTGGGTGAACAATGAACAATTAGGTTGACTTAGGGTTTACTGAAGTTTGTTTGGGTACTGGACCGTGTGGTAACGGGCCTCTCAAAGCCCAGCAACATTTTGCTGCAACATCACCGTTTCCTTACTATACCCCCCTCCCCGTGTGAAGTTGTGTTTTTTTTGTGTGTGGATTAAGTGGGCTGGGCCTGGTTCATTATGTTAATTGCACTCCCCATTGTTAATTTCTCCACCCCCCCTGCGTGTGCATATTTTTAGTGTGGGTTGGGCTTTATGGATTTTTGTACTAACTGCACATCCCCTGTAATATTCCCACCCCCTGTTATTTTTGTAATTCTTTTTTACATTACAAATTAATTATATTGTTTTAGGTTAGTTTAATAGTTTCTTATTTCTTTAATTCTTAGAACTCTAGTTAGCATATAATTAGATAGCTTATTATAATTTTAGTGTTAATTTTGCTTTAGAGCATTTTAGTGTAATATTAGATTAGACTAGTTGTTAATAACCTAGAATATTATAATTAGAATATAGTTTAGGTTTTAATACTTTTTTAGGAACTTAGATAATAGTTTTATTAGAAATTTATCTTAAATTATTAAATAGAAATTTAATTAGATTCTTGTAGAGAATTTAGGTTATATTTTTCTAGAATATTAGCATTTTTAGCATAGTTTTAGGTGCTACTTTCTTATAGGATTTTGGTGTAATTCTTTTAGGAGATTTAGAGTAGTTTTTTAGGAGATTATTCTTACCATTCTTTTTGATGTAAATACTAATGCATTTTGTGTTTAAGTTTTCCCTTGCAGGTATAAAAAATGAGGAAAAGCATAAAAATGACAAAAGACAAAAGGAGAAAATCAAAGGAAAAAACAAGCCAACGAAGCTTGCATTTGAACACGGAGATGAAGACTGGCGGAACCTTTTCCATTTAGCGTTTTTAGACTTTCTTTTTCTTTCGTGACTTTCGAGTGTTGTGAGATCGATAGATACGTAGGAAAGATTATGGGAGAGTTTCTTTCACTCAACCTGGATGTTTAGCATCACCCTTTGGGTGTTATACGAGGCATCCACTCCTACGTTTAGGATTTAGCGTGTGAACCCTTTCTTTTGCTTCTTGGCGATCAAACCTTTCTCTTGCTTCCGTGCAATCGAGACCAACCCCGTTTTAGCTGTAGTAGGCCGAACTATGGCTGCTCTGATCTCTCATACCTGTTGAGAGTACGTAGGCACAAGACGCGAAGTCTTGGCGAGCAAACTTTCCCCGTAGTCCCGAACTACGTTGACTCTGACTTTCTCTCTTGAGAATACGTAGGCATAGAGTGCGACACTCTATCGAGTCAATTTCCTTCCGTTTAGATTTAGTAGCCTTAGATAGATTGTTTTTGCATCCTTTAGACAAACCAACAAGCGTGGATCCCGTCGAGTACGACGGACGTGAGGGGTGCTAATACCTTCCCCTTGCGTAACCGACTCCCGAATCCAGGATTTGGTTGCGATGACCATTCCCTTCCCGTCTTTGCGGTAGGTTTACTTCGAGCGTTTCCTTTCCCTCCTTTGGGATAAATAACGCACGGTGGCGACTCTTCTGTTCAGCCGGTTCCGATTTTCGCAGTAGCGACAGCTGGCGACTCTGCTGGGGATCCAACGTCCCCTGGCTGCTAAGGACTGCGATGGTTTCTTATGCATGTGGGATCCAACGTCCCCTAAGAGAGTCGATCCTAGCGCTTGTTTGCTTGTCTATTGGATGTTTACTTTTATGCGTTGTAGGTTGTATTTTACTGTATTTACGATTTCCGCACCTTTGTTATTATCTGTTGCTGTTGTGCTGTTGGGTGGGGATGTTCCTTTGAGTGAGAAGCCAGACCCAAGCTTGAGTGCACATTAGAATTAGAGTGGAAAGTAGTGGGCGCGTGCATGCTTTGCATGTACTAGTGTCCCGCAAAATTCACACTCGGACGAGGTTCTTCTGGTTGGCTTCTTGTTCCACCCTTTGGGTGAAATGGGTTGTTGGTTAGTTGAATTGTCGACTCCGGGAACCGATCAATTGGGAATTCAACTAAGTGAGGCCTCTTCAAGGGATGATGATGCCACACCTTCTGGGTATCGTATCATCGCTCTTGAAAGTCTGTGACGTTGATACCCGCATAGGATGCCGTACCTTGTCAGATTTAGGTCCATTACCCGTGAGTGGGAGGGTTTTTGCAGGAACCTTGACTTCCAGCCTACCCGTTATCTTGGCATCTCTCTTCAGAGCGAACGTACTCCGTCAGCAGCGCAACAGTATTCAGATTGTGTGGGGGCAGTGATCCCGGTGTTTGCTACATCTTGCATATCATATGTATCTAAGTGTTGCATCATATTGCATATCATACTCTAGCTAGCCAGAGTTCTGATCCAGCCTTTGTTTCCTGAAGGTGATTACCCGGAGTTTGGATTGAGCAGCTATTGATTGTTAGAAGACGACCAAGGGGTTGAAACAGATTTGAGTAGATTTGAGCAGATTCGAGCAGCGAAGTCAGTTGAGAGCTATTGATAGCTATGTCGGAGAACAAATTCCAGTCTGCTAACGCCTTGTCAGGTTTCACTATGACGTCCAACCCTCTGTATGATTCTATGGAAGACTTTCCGCAAGTGAACAACATTACTGCAGACCAAGTTGTACAACCTACTGTTAAGAACCGAGATCGACCCGAGCAGTTTGTTGTTCGGAATAAGCGTCCTCCTCCTGTTAACTATCAAGGTGTTGTTTTCCCTGAGATGAATCCACGAAGAGATATCCCGGTAGTCAGTACCGTAGACCCAAGAGCCCTTGAGATGGATAGAAAACTCCGAGCGTTGGAAGAAGGAATGAAAGCTTTGAAGGTGAAAGATGCTGTTAACCTGAACGCTGCAGATCTGTGTTTGGTTCCTGGCCTGGTGTTGCCTTATAAGTTCAAAGTGCCGAAGTTTGAAAAGTACACAGGAGATAGCTGTCCGAAGCAACATTTGGTGATGTTCTGCCGAAGAATGACTTCGTTTGTGCGAGACGACAAGTTGATGATCCACTGCTTTCAGGATAGTCTAACTGGGGCATCTTTGAGGTGGTATATGCAGTTAGAGAGAAATCAGATCCGATCATGGGTGGATTTAGCCAGAGCTTTTCTGAAACAGTATGATTATAACCTAGACATAGCTCCTCATCGCATGCAGTTGCAAGAATTGTCTCAAGAGAACAATGAACCCATCAGGAAGTATGCTCAGAGATGGAGAGAATTTGCTGCTAGAGTGCAACCACCACTTTTAGATCGAGAGCTGATGAGCATGTTTGTAGATTCCCTACAGGATCCGTACTTCGAAAGATTGCTTGGACTTCCGTTAAATTTCTTCGACTTGGTAGCGTTGGGAGAACGCCTTGAGTATGCCATAAGAATTGGGAAAATTCAGATTATCTCAAACGATCAGGCTGATGAAACTGAATCTCCTTGCGACTATCAGAACGAAGAAGAAGTTGTAGTCAATGCAGCCATGCCAGATGTTGAATATCCTCGAGACGAATCGGTGAATTTTGTTGGTTCTTCATCTTATCAGAGATCAGTACCTCCTGTGGCTTGTTATGCCGAACAGACAGTTGTGCCTAGGGCACCGTATCAGGAACCTTTTGTTGCTTACATTGCAAATCAGCGAACTCGTGGCCGAGGTTATCAGAATCAACGTCAAAATCAGAACAGACCTCGTAACAACTTGGAACGAAGGAAAGCTCCTTCTCACCCAGTGCCTATGCCGTATAGCCAACTGCTACCATCTTTGATCAAGAGTTCTTTGGTGGAACCTAAAGCTCTTAAGGCTGTTCTAGAGCCTTACCCTCCCGGGTAAAATCCCCACGCTCGGTGTGGTTACCATGGCGGATCGCCAGGGCATTCAACTGAAGATTGTAAGGCATTTCAGGCGAAAGTACAACAGTTGATCGACCAAGATCGTATTTCCTTTCGAGAAGGATTTCTGTTTGTTCATACCAACTTCTCAGCTGTCTAAGCTCGTAGATACAGAGTTTGTTTTCAAGAAGCCAGTGGTCCAGACAGGCAGGCGCCCTCAGCATTAGCAGTCCTCAGACTTTTATCATTTGCATTTGTAGTTTCTTTTCTGTTAGTTACTACTTGCTGTTAAACATTATTTGTTTCGAATGATAATATTGATAAAGTGACTATGCATTTTTCTGAATTAATCATGTCGCTATCGCTCATTTATTGCATTGCACTGACACTTAAATTTCATTCACTCCACTTTGTCACTGTGATTAGCAAAGATCGGAGGGAGGATGACAAAATAAACTCATAACCGATGGTTGTATGCGTTCAGATAAAACCTTGCCGATGACGTACAAGGCATTGTTTCAAATCCCCAAACACTGGAGATATAAGGAGATAGTCCCTTGTTAACCACTTCGAGCCAGGAAGCATAAGTTTTTTCGGACTTTTTAACCCTCATAGCTTGACCCGGGGCAGGGTAGTTGTCAGTTAGCTTGATCGAGCGTTCAAGTCTTACAGAGGAGTGTTCCATTCGAGGACCAATCAGTTTATACCTCTCAAGAGGTAGTATCTCCTCGCCAACCACAATGGTTAAACCTCACTAATCAGGAGTGAGACAGTTACAAGCCTTTCGGAGAAATCAAGACAACCAGTGTTACACGGCTTTGTTCCAAAAGAAAAAGAAAGAAATAAGAAAGCCCGCTAAAGTAAAAAGAAAAGAAAAGCTGGAAAGCTAATACTTAGGCAAAAATCAGGGGCATCCCGCTGGACTTCAAAAAGAAAAAAATCGAAAAGAACTCAAAAGGAGTCAGTCCAGGAAAAAATTAGGGAATCAAAAGAATGAAAAAGAAAGGATATCAATAGAAAAAGTCCCCAGTGAAGTCGCCAAAGTCGTGTATACAGACACCGAAAATGAAAAGGAGTAACTGTTACTCCGAAAACCTTGTGAGTTTCCTTAACTATGGTCCTTACCATTCAACATACCTCTCGAAGAGGCGAGCGCTCGAGCCAAGTTAACTGAACATTAGGATCGGAGATCATCACGTAGACGGGGTGGGTACAAATCATGATTTGAGCCAAATATCCTTTGTTTCACGAACCGTGAACCCGACCACGATACAACCCTTAAAAGACCTAATTGAGGTAGGGTTTAGTCTGAAAGCGCATTACTATAAGGTTGAGTAACCTGACTCCTTCTTGATTTGCTAATCATATCCTTGTTGTATTTTTCACTAATCACATAAGCACTACGGTTGAACTCTCTGGTTCATTCGTCACTCACAATCATGACACATAAATGAGTGACAGCACAAAATTTTTCAAAATCTGCATGAACTCTGCATTAAAATTACCGTTCGGGAATAAACAATTTTACTTGCAGGTCAGTAGTTAACATGAAGGAAATTCCAACAGGGAATAATCGAATAATTCAGCAGTCTGGATCAAGATGGTGTATGTTGTGAAACCCTGTGAATCCAGGGCATTGACGTTTAGTGAGTTCAGAATCAGTTAGTCTGAGGACAAATCCCGAAGCTTCAGTTGATCAGGGGCAGTTATTTGAGAAGCAGTTGATCAGAATGAATCTTCTCGAAACCCAATCAGGGGCAATCATTTAGAATGTTATGATTTGAAAGCAGAACCTTCCAGTGGGTGATCAGATCAGGTTAAGTCGCTTGTACGCTCATTCAGGGGCAGGTCGGTTCAGAAATGTTAAAGCCAACTGGGTTGACAATTGTTTGATTGAGGTTGAATCCTGTTGTTATACTGATACCGGGGCAAGTAATCTCGAGGTCGTATTGTAGCAAGCTGTTCAGAGCAATATTCCCAAGAGTTAGATTGGGGCAAGATAAGTTGTACTGGGGCAAGTTATTCAAGCAAGTCTGTTTATCCCCAGCCAAAGTTGAGTATCGGGGAATCGTGTCGTTACTCTTATCAAAAACCTTGACCTTCCGAAAAAGGCCATACCGTCGCTGGATCGTTATCCTACAATAAAACCTGTTACGTGTCAAAACTTTGTAACCAAGTCATTTTCCAAAGTCCAGGTCTCGCCTGGAAAACCGGTAACCAGTTCTCGTCTGGCCCACATTTCTGTAAATACCAGTTCTCGCCTGGTACATGTTTTCGTTTAACCCATTATCGTATGGTCAACCTTTCCGTAAACATCAGTTCTCGTCTGGTGTGGTTTATTGTGGCATCAGTTCTCGTCTGGTGCATGTTACCTTTTAAACCAGTTCTTGTCTGGTCATCAATTCTCTAACCTGTTTGTGACATCAGTTCCCGTCTGGTGTACGTTATTGGTACCAGTTCTCGTCTGGTCACCGTTTCTTTAACCTATTTGTTGTACCAGTTCTCGTCTGGTGCATGTCAGCTTTCAACCAGTTCTTGCCTGGTCATTTGTTTCTTAACCTATTATCCAGTCAGCCCCGTCTGATGTTCAAACCATAAATCAATCTTCGTCCTATAATCTAATCTATTTTGCTATCAGTTCTCGTCTGGTAGTCTATCCTTTGAATGCTAGTTCTCGTCTAGTATTTCCCATATCTTACAGTTTGTAAATAACCCATTTTATCCTTTAAACCAGAAAAAGCCTAAAAAATATCCGACACGGTAATGCCCAATGACTCGCATGTTGTCACATTCCCCGATACGAAGCTCAATTGATACCAGTTCCCCGATTAATGTTTTAAATTCCTTATGGACGTTGTTAAATCAGGACTATTACTCTCCTTCAGCAGATGGAAGTCACGTATTATCCCCGGGAGAGTTGAGATTGTATTTTACCCCGCATCAGAGTAGGATCAGGAATATTCTCAGCAGATTAAGATTGATATCCTTGGCAGAAGGGGCATTCTCCAACAGTGAGCAGTTTACAATCAATCCCAGTTTGGTCAATCCCTACAGAGCACAATCAGGTTGTCAGTGGTTTAGAAAGAATATCGTCGTGCAGGGCCGTTTTTCCCGTTTCCAGCATTTATTTTGCTGAGATGATTCTGTGATAACCAGTTACCTTCAGTGGAGTTGACTTTGCCTTCGGCATTTATTTTGCCAAATGGTTTCAGACCTGGTGTTCTCTGGCAGCTCGAGCTGCATTTACATTTGCATATACCGTCATGTTTGCATATATCAAAATACATAGCATATTCATGCCGTATGGGGCATTGCATTTACAAATACCTAGCATTTCCATGTTGTATAGGACGTTGCATCATTTTTAAACCATACGCATGTCGAAACATAGACCAGGTTGGTTACCTATTGGTTTTCAAGTATGTTCCCCTGCAAAGGTGTTTGGTTAAGCTTCTCTTCTCCCTCAACGGAGTGATTTCTTCATATTTAGTTGTTACGTCAGCACTGAAAAAAAGAGAAAGATTGACATATATCAAACTTCTGAAGCTGCCGCCTGGATAGGTGTCTGGCAGTTCAATTCAGAATTCCCCAGGAGATTTTCCTCAGGTTCGCTGTGAACTAGGAGTCGACAGAAAAAATCTCATAGTAGATGGGAAGGTGTTTGCTTTTTTTGAAGCATTATTTCGAAGATTTAGTACCTGTGGCGTCACACAGGTGATTGTTGAAAAAAAAAACAGAGAAAAAATTTATCAGATAATTGACCAGTTGTTGCCGTAACGACCAGACTTCAGTTTATTAGACGATATTTCTCAAGCAGCTTTGCAGTTTATTTTTGCAGTTGGCAAATTTCAGGGTTCTTTTGTATTCAACCATCTTCTACCTTTGAATGTTTAAAGGCTGGGCGCTCTTCAACCATTCAGGTCCAAGCCGCTTGAATAGGGGCAGCCGTTGCACCCTAAAATTTGACCAACCGGGTCCCGTATCTGACTTGATGTTTCGACGCATTTGCGCATCCGCATTTACATACTGCATATAGTGCATTTTCTCAATCATGGTGATTTTATCGGGATTACAGCCCTGCTGTCGCATTTCAGGTGTTTCAGACCGATTCAGATAATCAGAGGTTATTTTTTGGGAACTCACGCTTCCCGGGTGTTTTCAGCTCGCGCTGTGTTTTTAGGACATTCAGGTGTCCGGGTTTATCGTCGGTTCCGTTCCGGTCTCGTGTTCTTCTTAAATAGATTTAATTGTTTTTGTAGCTTTTATTAGATTTTTATGGCATTTGTAAATATATAGTTTAATAGATTTCATTTTAATAGATTAATTAGATTTCTTTTTATAGAATTAATAGATATTAATTTCTTTTTTTAGATTTAATATAGTTTTAATAGAGAGATTTTTTTTTGATTAGGGCTATTGATTTTTGTTTAACTGTGCCTATTAATTAGGATTAGCTTAATCTTTCTTTGGTGTATCATTTTCGGTTTCGTTAATCATCAATCCATGTCACTATCCTTTTTATCATTTTATTAATCCAGTCATTAATCAGTTTTGTTTTCGTTTTCCATCACTAATCAGTTGTTAATTGTCATTAGTCTTATTTGGGCTTTTTATCCAGTAATTATCGAGTAGGCCCAAGTCATTAAGTCCAGAAAATTGCATGTCATATAAAAGCTTTACCACGTGTAAATCACTGAACTGGCCACCTCATATTTCTCATCTCCCAGAGCTAGACACGTAACACACGCGTGTCACTCCCTCTCTTCACCTACACCGCCACCTGTCTCATCCCAAGTCTCACCGGTTGCATGGCCGCCGACCATGCAACCACCGCCATTAACCAACTTCCGGCAGCCCTAACCACTCCAACAACTTCCGGCCGCCACACCAATCGCCGGAAAACAAGAAAACCACCAATCTTCATATTTTTCTTCGCCGATCTTCATCCAAACATCACCTTCAACATTTTTTCAGCAATAATCATCAACACGTTTTTTTTCAATCTTCATCCACGAGATCATCATCATACATTTTTCTTCTCAGATCCTCATCAGTAATCATCAATCGATATCCGGTGACGGTTGTTTATCCAGATTTATAAGATTCATCACCTTCATCATTCATCCATCTCCAGAAAATTTCCAGACAATCTTCCGATTACCAACGCCTACAAAGATCTTCAATTAATTTTCGAGATCCTCCGTGAATCAAGGTTCTTGAGTGTCGTCAAATTTCATCGTTTCCAGAAAATCAACATCGTCAATAATCATCATCAGCCATATTCAACGTTTTCCAGAAGAACATTCGTCCTCTCTCCGGAAACCTTCATTTGGAGTTCATCAAGAATCTTCAAATATTTACAGATCCTCATGATTCTTCAACGAACCAATGACGTGCATCATCATCTTCGCACCAAATCCAGAAATCTTCAAAGCGCGTTCAAGAACCTTCATCCGATGCATGTACTTTCGTTGTTGATAATCTTCGTCACTAAGCACCAAGATGATCCGGTAACATCAAGATCCATTTTTCTCCAGTTCTTTCTTTCAAGCATCCTCATTGTTGAATTTCTGTTGCGAACGTGGATCTTCGTATCTTCAAAGGACTCATCTGAACTCATTAAGTGGTAGATCCCTTCTTACGATCCTTCTTCATTTTTGCTTTGAGATTGGAGTCAGTTTGCATGGAATGGTTGAATTTGTTGTTGAAAGTGTGATTGAGGGGAGAATAGAGGTTGAACAAGAAAATGGGAGGTTATCTGTGAGAGAGAATCAAAGAGACGAAAGATTGAGAATCGGAGAGGAGAAAGGTGAATGGAACGGCGCAAGGGTTGTGTGTGGGTGAACAGTGAACAATTAGGTTGACTTAGGGTTTACTGAAGTTTGTTTGGGTACTGGACCGTGTGGTAACGGGCCTCTCAAAGCCCATCAACATTTTGCTGCAACATCACCGTTTCCTTACTATACCCCCCTCCCCGTGTGGAGTTGTGTTTTTTTAGTGTGTGGATTAAGTGGGCTGGGCCTGGTTCATTACATTAATTGCACTCCCCATTGTTAATTTCTCCACCCCCCCTGCGTGTGCATATTTTTAGTGTGGGTTGGGCTTTATGGATTTTTTTACTAACTGCACATCCCCTGTAATATTCCCACCCCCTGTTATTTTTGTAATTCTTTTTTACATTACAAATTAATTGTATTGTTTTAGGTTAGTTTAATAGTTTCTTATTTCTTTAATTCTTAGAACTCTAGTTAGCATATAATTAGATAGCTTATTATAATTTTAGTGTTAATTTTGCTTTAGAGCATTTTAGTGTAATATTAGATTAGACTAGTTGTTAATAACCTAGAATATTATAATTAGAATATAGTTTAGGTTTTAATACTTTTTTAGGAACTTAGATAATAGTTTTATTAGAAATTTCTCTTAAATTGTTAAATAGAAATTTAATTAGATTCTTGTAGAGAATTTAGGTTATATTTTTCTAGAATATTAGCATTTTTAGCATAGTTTTAGGTGCTACTTTCTTATAGGATTTTGGTGTAATTCTTTTAGGAGATTTAGAGTAGTTTTTTAGGAGATTATTCTTACCATTCTTTTTGATGTAAATACTAATGCATTTTGTGTTTAAGTTTTCCCTTGCAGGTATAAAAAATGAGGAAAAGCATAAAAATGACAAAAGACAAAAGGAGAAAATCAAAGGAAAAAACAAGCCAACGAAGCTTGCATTTGAACACGGAGATGAAGACTGGCGGAACCTTTTCCATTTAGCGTTTTTAGACTTTCTTTTTCTTTCGTGACTTTCGAGTGTTGTGAGATCGATAGATACGTAGGAAAGGTTGTGGGAGAGTTTCTTTCACTCAACCTGGATGTTTAGCATCACCCTTTGGGTGTTATACGAGGCATCCACTCCTACGTTTAGGATTTAGCGTGTGAACCCTTTCTTTTGCTTCTTGGCGATCAAACCTTTCTCTTGCTTCCGTGCAATCGAGACCAACCCCGTTTTAGCTGTAGTAGGCCAAACTACGGCTGCTCTGATCTCTCATACCTGTTGAGAGTACGTAGGCACAAGACGCGAAGTCTTGGCGAGCAAACTTTCCACGTAGTCCCGAACTACGTTGACTCTGACTTTCTCTCTTGAGAATACGTAGGCATAGAGTGCGACACTCTATCGAGTCAATTTCCTTCCGTTTAGATTTAGTAGCCTTAGATAGATTGTTTTTGCATCCTTTAGACAAACCAACAAGCGTGGATCCCGTCGAGTACGACGGACGTGAGGGGTGCTAATACCTTCCCCTTGCGTAACCGACTCCCGAATCCAGGATTTGGTTGCGATGACCATTCCCTTCCCGTCTTTGCGGTAGGTTTACTTCGAGCGTTTCCTTTCCCTCCTTTGGGATAAATAACGCACGGTGGCGACTCTTCTGTTCAGCCGGCTCCGATTTTCGCAGTAGCGACAATGGTCATTACCAAAACCACAGAAGTTACTCAGAACCCCACCAAAATCACAACTCTGCTACGTTACGCAGAAACTCACCAAAATCACAACAATATATGCACAAATTAATCAATAGCAGCAACAATCATAAACATAATAATATACTCATCTTGTTCATCAAATCCTTATGGGGTTAAGGAATCCCCTCTACCCAATTCATACAAAATACCAATCCCAATCAGTTTCTCCCCCCTTACCTCGATTAGATGCTCAGATTGACGAAGAACTCTGAAGAGTTTGACAGCCCTAGCCTTGTCTCTCTTCCTTCCTTGTTCTTCCTTCTCTCATTCCTCTAACTGGTTTTTATCGTGTTCTCACGCTCTTCTACCCAAAACCTTCTTATATCTCTAATTCCTTATTTTACTTATTTCATCCACTAATAATACAAATAATAATAATACTAATAATAATAATAATAATAATAATAATAATAATAATAATAATAATAATAATTATAATAACAACAATAATAATAATAATAATAATACTATTACTACTAATTATTAAATTATTCTCATTATTAATTATATTATATTAATATTAGAGTCTACCTTTTATTAACCAATTCCCTATAAATCAAGGACACCCACCAACGCACTCAGACACACCCCCACATAAGAACACACAAAAATAAAATAACACCAAAAAGACTAAATAAATAAAATGGGTGTAACAACTCTCCCCCACTTTAATTATTTTTGTCCTCGAAAATTACCTGATGGAAACAATTCCGGATACGCTTCCCGCATCCTGCTTTCCAATTCCCAGGTCACACTGCCTCCTGCAACACCTCCCCAAACCACTTTCACTAAAGATATCTCTTTCCCTCGGAGTTGTTTCATCTTACGATCTTCAATCCTCAACGGCATCGTCTCAACGGTAAGATTCTCCCAGACTTGAACTTCATCTCTCTGAATCACATGAGATGGATCCGAGACATACTTTCGAAGTTGCGATACATGAAACACGTCATGCAAATTCGACAGTTCAAGCGCTAACGCCACTCTATAAGCCACAACGCCAATTCTCTGCAAAATCTGATACGGTCCAATAAACTTAGGATCCGGCTTCTTGGACTTCAACTCACGACCCACACCAGTTACTAGGTTAACTCTTAGGAACACGTGATCACCTTCACTAAATTCCAGTTCTTTTCTTCGGTTATCATGATAACTTTTCTGCCTACTCTGAGACGCTTTCATCTTTTCACGAATCATCTGGATTATCTCAGTAGTTTGCTTCACAATTTCTGGTCCCAATACCACATTCTCACCTGTTTCATACCAACACAAAGAAGTTCTACACCTCCTACCATATAAAGCTTCAAACGGCGCCATCCCGATACTAGAATGGTAACTGTTGTTGTACGTGAACTCGATCAACGGTAAATGAGTATCCTACGCACCACCCTTTTCCAACACACAAGCTCTTAGCAAATCCTCTAGCGACTGAATAGTCCTCTCTGACTGACCATCAGTTTGCGGATGGTAAGCTGAACTCAGCTTCAACTTAGTACCCAAAGCTTCCTGTAAACTCTTCCAAAATTCTGAAGTAAACCTCGGGTCTCTATCCGACATGATACTCGATGGAACACCATGTAGCTTCACAATTACCCGAATGTAAATCTCTGCCAGCTTCACCAACGGAAAACTGATATTAATCGATACAAAATGTGCAGACTTCGTAAGTCGATCCACAATCACCCAAATAGCGTCGAATCCTCTCAATGTATTCGGAAAACCCGTAACAAAATCCATGGTTATACGATTCCATTTCTAAACCGGAACTTCCAATGGTTGCATAAATCCAGAAGGTCTCTAATGTTCCACTTTCGACTTCTGACATATCAAACAGGCGTAAACAAATTGAGCTATGTCCCTTTTCATACCGGACCACCAAAATAACTTCTTTAAATTGTAGTACATCTTCGTAGCTCCCGGATGGATACTCAAACTACTACGATGTCCTTCACTCATAATTGACTTTTTCAGTTCATCATTATCCGGCACACAAATCCTGCCTCTGAATCTCAACACACCTGTACTATCCAACTCAAAATCATTATCGGAGTCACTTCTTACTCCAGGCATCAAATCCACTAACTTTACATCTAGCTTTTGGTTTTCTCTAATCATATCTAAGAAATCATTGTTCACTTGCAACTTGCCCAACATTACACCATCTGCCGTAAACTCACAAACCATGCTCAAATCTCTGAACTGCTCAATTAGTCTATTTCCTTCACCATCAAAGCCGACATATGAATCGTTTTTCTGCTCAAAGCATCGGCTACTACATTCGCCTTTCCTGGATGATAACTCAAACTGAAATCGTAATCCTTCAAGAATTCCAACCATCTTCTCTGTCTCATATTTAGCTCCTTCTGATCGAACAGATACTTCAAACTTTTATGGTCACTGAACACCTCAAATCTCGAACCATAAAAATAGTGCCTCCAGATCTTTAACACGAAAACTATCGCAGCCAATTCAAGATCATGAGTAGGGTAATTCCTTTCATGCACCCTCAATTGCCGCGAAGCATATGCCACCACCTTACTATTCTGCATAAGAACTCCGCCTAATCCCATCTTAGACACATCACAGTACACCACAAAAGGTTCACTCGGAGTCGGCAACACTAACACCGGTGCCGTAGTCAACTTCTTCTTCAGTTCTTCAAAGCTTTCTTCACAAGTAGCATCCCACATAAAAAGTTGATCCTTTCTCGTCAACTGAGTCAATGGCAATGCCAAATTAGAAAACCCCTCAATAAACCTTCAGTAATATCCTGCCAAACCCAAAAGGCTTCTAATCTCTGTCGCTGTCTTCGGCGGTTCCCACTGCAACACTGCACTCACTTTCGATGGGTCCACCGCTACACCATCACCAGATATTACATGCCCCAAGAAACTCACTGTCTTCAACCAGAATTCACACTTCGATAGTTTAGCAAACAACTTATTATCTTTCAACACCTGCAAAGCAATTCTCAAATCACCTGCATGCTCTTCATCAGACTTAGAATAAATTAGTATATCGTTAATAAACACAACAATAAACTGATCCAAATAAGAATGGAAGATTTGGTTCATATACTCCATAAATACTCTTGGCGCATTAGTCACTCCAAAAGGAATTACAGCATATTCGTAATGTCCATATCTAGTTCTAAATGCCGTCTTCTGAATATCACCTTCTTTCACTCTAATCTGATGGTAACCCGACCTCAAGTCAATTTTGCTGAACACACAAGCTCCCACTAATTGATCCATCAAATCATCAATCCTTGGAAGAGGGTATTTATTCTTAATGGTCACTTTATTCAATTGAAGGTAATCGATGCACAAACGCATACTACCATCCTTCTTCCTTACCAATAATACTGGAGTTCCCCACGGCGACACACTCGGTCTGATAAACTTTCTATCCAACAATTCTCCAATATGAGATTTCAATTCAGCCAATTCCACTGCCGGCATCCTGTACGGCGCCATAGATATAGGTCCCGTACCAGGAACAAGATCAATGCTAAATTCAACTTCTCTCGTCGGAGGTAATTCTGTAATATCATCAGGGAACACTTCGGGAAATTCGTTCACCACCGCCAACTCACTCATTGACGTCTTGCTGTCAACAGATAATGATGCAAATAAAGAAAACATTTTAGCTTCGTCCTCCAACAAGGTCCTCAATTCCTTATTAGACAAGGAATTCGCTAACGCTTCCTCTTCTTGAGTAAGAAACAACAAAACCTTCCGAAAACAATCGATGTAGACTCGGTTGAACTTCAACCAGTTCATACCTAGAATAACATCCAAATTACCAAGTGGCAGACAAATCAGATCTACCCCAAAATCTCTACCGAAAATAGTCAGTGGACACTTCAAACACACCAAAGAAGTAGTCACTGAACCAATAGAGGGAGTTTCAATAGTCATCCGTCGCTCAAGAGTAGACGACACCAATCCTACTCTCTTCACACACTCAACAGAAATGAACGAGTGGGTTGCACTGGTGTCAATCATAGCAGTCAAAGGAATATTATTGATAAAACAAGTACCTTTGATAGAACGTTCTTCACTGGCAGATTGAGTTCCTACCACAGCAAATACTTTACCGCTGACCTAAGACGCCTGAGACTTCTTCGGCTTCTCGCAATGCGTACTGATATGACCTTTCTCACCACAGTTATAACAGGTAGGCATAGTAGTCCTGCAATCCGCTATCACATGGCCTGGATTACCACACTTGAAACACTTCTTCACCTCATTAGGACACTCATTAGCACGATGACCCGCGCCACCGCACCAGAAACATTTCAAATCAGCAGATGTCTTCCCTTCTCTGGACTTCTTATCAGTAGCGGCCTTATGTTTTCCCTTATCAGCAGGAACACTATAAGGAGTACCACCAAATCTCTGCTTACCTTTACGGTCATTCATAGCCTTATAATATGCAATCCTGGCCCAGTTATCACTATCATAAATCCTACTTCTGCTTACCAGCTCAGGATAATTCCTGATCTTCTGACAAGCGATCCCTAGCTTGACTTCTGGACGCAGGCCATTCTCAAATTTCAAACACTTGGAGGTCATTGCCGCCTCAATATTGTAATGAGGACAATACTGCACCAGCTCTTCAAACTTATCAGCATACTCTGCTACAGTCAGATTACCCTGCTTCAGCTCCAGAAACTCTATCTCCTTAGCACTCCGTATATCTTCCGGAAAATACTTTTCCAGAAAACCAGTTCGAACCACATCCCAAGTAATTGCAGTTCCAGCAGTCTCCAATCATTGGCGACTATTATCCCACCAAGCCTCAACTTCACCTTCCAGCATGTGAGTACCAAACTTCACCTTTTGCTCATCACTACAACCCATTGTTCTGAAAATTTTCTCAATTGCCTTCAGCCACTTCTGTGCAGCTTCAGGGTCCAAAATTCCTCCTTCAAACGTCGGTGGCTTGTTACTCTGAAACTGTGCCAAATCTCGGAATTGCGCACCTGCAGCTTGGTTCTGATTAGCAACCACCTGCGCCATCGCTTGCATAACAGCGGCCAAAACAGCACCATTCCTTCCTGCCATACTGCTTAACAATAACAACACCAGGTTAAGAGGTACACAATCTCTATCCTAAGGACATACTCAACTACTACACTAGCCGGACGGACCGACCTGCTCTGATACCAATTGTAACACCCCACTTCCCAGAATTCAAATAAATACAATTATTTCAAAAATAACATCAGAGTTTTCCCCCAAAGTGGGATATCACATCAAACAGTTCAACATATCTCTTCATTATATGATTTTCAAAATAAAGCAGCGGAAAATCATTATTATCCATCATTCACGGCCATCCGCCAAAATACACAAAAGTATTCATTAACAAGGTCCACCACAATGATACGTCACAGGAATAAAACAAGTTCAACATAAAAACAAATAAACACCCAAGTCCGGTGCTACGTATCAGAGCATCCTAAGACTCGACTCGCACACCACTATCGAAGCTATCTAAGTACCTGGATTATCTGTACTTCCGAAGAAGCACAGACCACAACAACAACAAAGGTGTGAGAAAACATGATCAAAATTATCGGTAATAAGATACATGAAATAAAGGTAGAAAATCATATAAAATATCACCCAACATGCACCCACCACGACCTACTGTCCAATCATCAAATACAACACCCAATAATGCAAATATGCAACTGAACACCATGCATGCGGTACCGACTCGTTGGTTCATTCAATCGAACCCCAGATATATCACATACACCTCTCCTTGGCAATGATCTATCCCCACCACTCTCCATAAAGGAGTACGGATGATCGCATACACTCCTCCCAAGTAATGATTTCATCCCACCAAAACATCATGATATGCATGACACCAAATACACAACAAATAACTCAAGCACACTAAGTGCACACGATCCTATTGATCACATTACCATACACAACCAATAAATTCAAGCACGCTAAGTGCACACGATCATCCTGATCACATCACCATACATCATATATATATATATATATATATATATATATATATATATATATATATATATATATATATATAACACCAATTAATCATATCAATTAAATCAAATATCATGGGAATTCAGATTCTAACACCCAGTATACACTCTTCACCACCAAACATCATCCCTATACCCATCATGACCAAAGGGATCCTACAAAACATCAACATTGGATGGGACCACAAAAGTAAAACAAGTTCTGTCACGCTCGCCACCCTGCTCGCTTAGCGAGGCTCTGGCGAACGTTCGCTACCTGCTCACCTAGCGAATGTGCTAGCAAAGGCAGACAGTGGCTACTGGAAGTGTTCGCTACCTAGCTCGTTTAGCGAGTCCCTAGCGAGTACTCGCTACCTGCTCGCCTAGCGAACCTGCTAGCGAGCGTCTGCGATGCTCAAAACCCTCACTGTTCAAAATGTTACTTTGATTAATTCCAAGCCTATCATTCTTCATTCATCTTCTACCTATTATTACTACAACTATTATACACAACTCTAATCAATTGTTCCTCAAACTTTCTCTCCAGAACCAAAAGTCATGGTCATTACCAAAACCATAGAAGTTACTCAGAACCCCACCAAAATCACAACTCTGCTACGTTACGCAGAAACCCACCAAAATCACAACAATATATGCACAAATTCATCAATAGCAGCAACAATCATAAACATAATAATATACTCATCTTGTTCATCAAATCCCTATGGGGTTAAAGAATCCCCTCTACCCAATTCATGCAAAATACCAATCCCAATCAGTTTCTCCCCCTTACCTGGATTAGATACTCAGATTGACGAAGAACTCTGAAGAATTTGACAACCCTAGCTTTGTCTCTCTTCCTTCCTTAATCTTCCTTCTCTCCTTCCTCTAACTGGTTTTTATCGTGTTCTCACGCTCTTCTACCCAAAACCTTCTTATATCTCTAATTCCTTATTTTACTTATTCCATCCACTAATAATACAAATAATAATAATAACAATAATAATAATAATACTAATAACAACAATAATAATAATAATATTACTACTAATTATTAAATTATTATCATTATTAATTATATTATATTAATATTAGAGTCTACCTTTTATTAACCAATTCCCTATAAATCAAGAACACCACCAACGCACTCAGACACACCCCCACATAATGACACACCAAAATAAAATAACACCAAAAAGACTAAATAATTAAAATGGGTGTTACACCACACATCAATCATTAAATGAGGTGGCACCTTGTCAGCCCCACCTGGCCAGACACGTAAGAAATGTCAAAGGGTCAAAACCCTTGCTATGCAGACAAAGCCCTAGACGCTGGAGCAAAGCTCCGATCGTCTTCTCCGGTAAACTCACTGGAGTTGCAACTTCATACCTCACCAAATCGTGAAAATAAAAGCACTATCCCACCCACCTTTCAATGTAGATTCCAAATATGACATTTGTTTTCATTTTTAAACACCTTAAAGCCTTTAAAACCACGCGTGAAGATTACACACTCAAACTGAAATCTCAACAAACCAGCACAACATTAACATGGGCTTACTCTACATGATCTTAGAAGTTCAAAAATGGAAACCACAAGTTCACACACACGTAAAATGCAAGAGAAAAGGAGTGAAGTAAGTTTACCAAATGGTGAGATCGGGTAGACTTTAAACTTCCTCACAACTTTCACAATCTCCTTCCTCTAGATCTAAGGAACTTCATAATTGAGGGTGGAAGCAAAAGAAGAGAGAAATGAGCTCTTTTTCAGTGGGTTTCGAATGGAGAAAAGTTTTGGATGAGAGAGAGATTTCTAGGGCTTTCTGCCTGCCGAGAATCGTCTGCCCCTTGTAGGGTTTCTTTTTGCATTATATATGAGGCTTTAGGGTGGTTAGGAATAAGTTGTTGTGGTTAATTCCTTGTGGTTAGTGATTTTGCAGATTTTGAGTTTTTTGGAGTCCATGTGGGAGTGGTGTAACACCCTTCTAAACCCCACAGAAAATATATGAATAATTAGAGTAAATAATCATGCATTCACAAAAGGGCATCACACATAACTTTCAAACATAAAAAACCACCTGTCATGCTCATTAACACTTCAATAAATAATCATACTTTTCAAAGTTTCACTTTACATGTAGCAGCGGATTCAATTATATCACAATCTTCGTAAAAGAAACATTTGAATTCACCACTTAAATCAACATCATTAGGCACTGGGGCCAACATCATAGTAATTCGATAAATATAAAAACATAGTATGAATTACATAATGTATCTCTAAAATATATAAACCAAGCGATCCCAATGTTACATGACCAGAGCATGACTCGACCCATCGATTAGATGCATATACAATGTATCACAAAAGAATCCTATACATCCTAGCTAACCGACCAAAAGATGAAGGCACACTTCACAAAAAGGACCTCCAGCCAACCTACTCTGCAATGCCTCATAGAGTATCATAAAACAACATAAGGGTGAGAAATATTATCATAATAACCAATGCATATAATAAAATATATATACACAAACATATAATACAAATATTCCACATTTTCACCCAATTCATCATACACATCACAATGTATATATAAACAAATATGGATAATCACCAAGCATATTCCATCATGCATACATCCACCATTCACTCATTCCACATAAACATTTACAATTAGGTTTATTCATCAATTTACAACTCTCAGTTCAACAATCGATACACATGCATACTTTATACAACAATTATCTATGCCATGAGACTCAATGAAACTCAATGCAACTCATGCCATGTGGTACCAACACTTGTTATCATTTTTCGGTTTTTACACTTAAACCGGGTCTGTTCCCTAGACCGATAACAACAAAAGCCCATTCCCTAAGCTTTCAAACCCCGCTCTAGGTTTGGGACAAGTCACTAGTCTCCACGAAACTAGCAAGTATTGCCTCTTGACCAAATGATGCATACGCAATCAACAATCATATGCACTTAAGACCGTTCTCGCATCTTAATCCCATGCATACTCAAATAATTCATCACACAAGAATTATAATATGATTGCACACATAACACATTTCATAATAATCAAAGTATTCATACTTTCAACATCATTACTACATTCATCAAGTAGTACAGAAGAATCAAATAGATTCAATCACAATTACATATTCATGAATTCTTCACATACTATCACATACAATCGATATGCATTCACATTATCGCGCCAAACAACAATGAACTCCATCACAATCATCACACACTTTAATCAATTTAAACAATGCATATATTTGCCAAAAGGCCACAATTCACAATCGATTCTATAATCTAGGATTCATGTCATATGGCTACCCACAGCAATACATATCACAACATACAACTATGCCTTAAGAGAAAGGGTTAAATCAATTCGAATCAAAGAATCGACATTGGATGGAAATAGCAAGAAATCAAACACTGTCACGCTTGCTGGATCACTCTCCTAACGAGGTCATAGCGAACACTCGTTGCTGGTTCGCCTAGCGAACAAGCTCGCGAAAACAAACAGAAGCTACTGGAAGGATTCGCTACTGGCTCGCTGGAGCCTCGCCTAGAGAACAACTCGCTACATCTCTCGCCCCAGTGAATAAGGGTCATTTCCATTCTGTCCAAGTCTGGGGACGTTCGCTTCCAGCTCGCTTAGCGAACACTCGCCACCCTGCTCGCCTAGCGAACGTGCTAGCGAGCGTCTGCGTACTCAAAAACCCCAACTGTCCAAAAACCTCAGAAAATCCCAAAATCACCCGATTTCCACCAAACCAGTTCCAACAGTATTAGTCTAACATTCCTCGACTAAACTACACCATTAATTCCAAATTCTAACTGTTAAATCATCGATTCCTACTGATTAAACCATTTCGACCTAAAATGGAAAAAAGATGGAAAACACCCAAACAATCCAACCACACACATACATAATCATATACATTGGTAAGATAATAAGATTTCACACCCTTACCTTGGTTAAATCGATTCCTAAGAGTTGATCTTGAAGAATCCAAGCTTTCCTCTCTTTTCCTTCTCTTTTCTCTTCTTCCTCTTCCTTTCTCTACTCTTTCCCTTATGTTTCTATTCTTCCCTTTTTTTTCCACTCTTCCTTATATGTCTTTCTATTTCCTTCCATCATATTTCTTCTCTCAAAATATCTACCAATAATTAAAATCATCCAATAAATCAATTAATTAATATGAATAATTAATTAATTAAAATTGGGCTGTTACAAGTGGCACGGGTTAGAATCATATGAAATGGTGTTGTTATGGTTGTGAGTGGAATGGGAGAGGAAATCCAACCTGAGCGAGTGGCTCAACAAGCATTCTTATTGAGCAAGTTTGTTATTTTCTTCTTTTGGCATGGCTTGTGCAAAATGATACCAATGGTACATGAGTGTGTTTGAATTAATTAGGTAGTGTTTTAGCAACCAAAAGAGTGAGGTGTGTGCATGATTTTGAGGACCAAAGCTTGCTGCAAAGGTAGATTCATGTTTGTGCCTAAAATTTTGAAGCATCATGTATGAGAATCATGTCCATATGGTTGACTTTGAACCACCATAACTCCATGAATAATGGTCCAATCCATGTGATCTTTGGCTTGATAGAAATTTGAGAGCATGGTGAGCAAGTTTGATGTTTAAAGAACTTTGAAATGAAGCTTGGAAGGATAAGAAAATTGGAATTGAAAATGTGTCCAAAATCTGTCCCAAGATAACTTAGAAAAATTCTAAGTTATGGAATTTTTGTCAACTTTGACATCTTGTCTTTGAAGGCACATAACTTAATGAGTTTTGATCCAATGAGAGAGTTCTTATAATGGATGGAAAGCTTGAAGAATTCTCTTCAACTTTCGTATTGGGAGAAAATTCAATTGAAATCAAGAACTTAATGAAAAATGTCTTGGAAGTTTGGTTGAAAAATCTGTCTAACCACTTGACATCTTTGAAATCCTAATTTGGGAGTTCATAACTTGAACTCTACACATCCAATGAAGATGATCTTGTACTCAAAAGAAAGCCTGGATATTGATCTACGATTCTCATGCTGTATGAAAATTCAAGTGAAGCTTGCATCATCATGGAAAATGGGCTTGAAAGTAGGTACCTCAAACTGATTTTCTATACTTAGAAAATTTTCTAAGTGTAGAAATGTCATAATCCCCCTTTTTCCAACTTTGACTCAACATATCTCCTAAAACATGAACCTTTTGGACATGTTTCCTTCCATAAACATGTAGTTCATGATGTCCTCTTTAATTTGATAGCAAGTTTGCCGTCATTGGATAAAAAATGAGAAAGTTATGGAAGCTGCAAGATGGCTAGAATTAGGGTTTTCTACACTTAAAACTTTTTCTATCAAAACCCTAATTTAGTCAAACTCTTGATTTTATGTTTCTCCTTGATTCTTCTTGTTCCAAAATCATGAGATCACTTGAAATCAAATATTATGCCCTTGATTGACCTTGAGATCCAAGATTTTGACCTAATTGAATCACAATTGACTTTTGTTGACCAGATGAAACCCTAAGACCATTTCCACTGACTGAGGATCTTGTGATAGCTTGTGATGACACATAATCCATGTATAGGACCCCCAAGGTGTGTGTTGAGCTTTGAAATCATTTATTTCCCAAGGAACTAGTCACGAATCTCCTTTTGAATCAAAACTCTAGACAGTTATCCATGAGATAGGAGGAGAATCAATGCTTGTGTTCTTGATTCAAGTGGTTGAGTGACATGCCTTGATGGTGATGGATACTTTGTGACTTGATATTTCCACAAATTTGATCTTGAGCTCTTGATTGAGCTTTGAAGATGAAGCTCTTCTCTTGATTATTGAATAAGGTATCTTGATTCCCTGTCCAGGATCAATGCTAGGTGCAAATCCTAATGCAAATGATAATGATATGGAGGTTAAATGTTAGGGTGAAAAAGAGGGTGTGACAACAAACGAATTGAAAAACGACTTACCACAAGCTACGAACGATAAACAAACTTCCAAACACGGAAAGACGTAGTAAAAGACGAAAACAAAAATTCACAAAATGACAATGTCTTCAATTCATTCTCACCTCATTTTCACACTTTAAATAACAGCCCTTACTCCTTCATTTACCGAGCTCTTGAAGCCTATAAAAAGTTGCACAAATTCCTTCATTAAACCTCAACAACCATAACCAATCCTTCTTTAATCTACAACATAACAACCAAATTCCTTCAACCTGCACAAATAACCTTCATAAACCTACAACCTCATCTACAAAACATCACAAACCTGCAATACCATATTAGAAGGTAGATATTTGTTTCGCTTGATTGCAATTTATGGTTGAGAGAGGTGGAGCTTTAAATGGGAAAGATATGAGGTTCTATTGGGTTGTGCATCCGCCGCAGCCGCCTCTGTGAGGCATGCCGGTGTGGCCGAGGTTTATACATGACGCTCGAGGACATAGCGATTTGAAAAAGGGGGGGGGGGTCGATATCATGAAGAAGAAGATGATATTTTTTCTATTTTTTTGATTTTTTTTATTTCAAACCCTTTTGTTATTTTTTCTTTTCAAAAAATCCTTTCATATGGATTCGACTCCAATCCCAATGGAGTTTTCCTAATACATACTCCCTCCATGATCCGTGACACCCCTTCCCCACTTTTTTTTTCTTTTCTATTATCTATTTTTTAATTTATTTTTTCTCTTGATTGTTTTAACTCTTTTTAATTTTTATTTTAAAACTTCTAAAATTTTTAATAATTACTTAGTAGCATACTTTTCTTGGATTTCATTGTTTTTAGTTTTGTGATACATTTTCTTATTATTTTATCTTTATTTTGATTTTCTTTTCATTTTTGGTGGATGAGAACTTAATGGTCATAGAATGATGATTCACAAAGATGTTGAATCTCTATTATTTTAAACATGTGGTAGAATGATCATTTGGATCATTCTCTACACTTTGGGATAGTGATAGGTTGCCTTTGATTAATCGATGGAAATTCTTGATTAAGATGAAATCGTTCTCTTTTTATTTTTGTGTGACATGACTTTAGGAGAATGATCTACATATCGTTTCTCTAGCATGTTTTAACACAAACACTGTTATTAACTGGCCTCCTATAGTATGATCTTTCTCATAGATTGTGCTACGATTGCTTAACATAACGTTAAATTGGTCACGATTTGAGAAAGTGATCATTCGATCAATAACCATTAACAACTAACATCTAAATTTTACTTTCTGCTCTTTATTTTCTTGCTATTTACTTTCCGTTATTTGCTTTTCTGCAATTTATTTCATTGCTCATTTTGCCATCTTCATCTTTATTTGTTCATCTTATTAAAAAATACATAAACATGATAAAATGATCAAATAACCTAAAAACATATAATCTTGGACTATGGTTACTATCCCTAGCATCATGGAGTTTTGGACCTTGTACTTAAACCCTAGCAAAGGAGACTTGGATCTTGGGCTTCTTTATTTTTCATTGTCTTAGCTTAGGACACCATTGCACAACATTCATAGCTTACTCTTGGACTTTCATACAATGATACTTATTTGATCAATTAGTTCTAGTTAGTCGTTTAAAAGACTAGCCCACTTTGCTAGTACACTCATAGTTTATTGTTTATTCTTATCCCCAATCGGAAAAATGTACCCCTACTCCCATGACGTGTAATAACTTTATCGTTTTCCTTTATTTTTTATGTCTTGTCATTGCATCACCTAAACCATTTTCGAAATAATTCTTGATTCAACGTCGAGTCATTTTATACCCTTGTAAGACGATTGCCTTGTGCATCGCCATCAACCTTACCTAACGCCATTAGGTCCTCCATTCCACTCATTTCAAAACACTTCCCACGCCTCAAGCGCAAATTCAAACCTCGATCAACATCGAGTATTTTCTTCAAATCAAATTAAACCAATTAATCATACTTAAACCTTATTTCATAAAAGGTGAAAAGGGAGATGGTTTGGAGCCTTCGATTCCTCTCCTTGATTGTTTGGGTATGAGGATCCTTCCTTACTATTCAAACAATTATCATCTCTAAAAAACATCTAATTTGATTCACTTCAAATAATTTTCGTAATAAATTGAATCAAATTTATTTTTCTAAACACTTAGATGAAAAAGAGACTATAGCCTTCTATTCTCTCTTCCAAATAATTGGATATGAGGAGCCTTCCTTGGCCATTAGAATACTTGTAATCCGTTTAAAACACTTGTCGCTACGCGAAAAATGACACAGAGTCGCCACTGAATTTTATTTATCCCAATGAGGGAAAGGGAAATAAGGAAAAACCTTTAGGGAAAGAACATGGTCATCGCAACCTAGTTTTGGGTTCAGAAGTCGGTTATGTAAGGGGAATGTATTAGCACCCCCTCACATCCATCATACTCGATGGGAACCTTCTAAGTTGTCTAAGCTTGAATGGGTGTTTTAATCTAAAATTCTACTTACTTAAGAGAAAGAGGGGTTGGTTTTTTATTAAGAGTGCTCGCCAAGGATTGGGGCCCTTGAGCCTACGTATCTTCACATAAAAGAAGTGAAAAATCAGAGCATCCATATTTCATGGGACTATGGGAGAAAATGGGAAGTTTGGGTGGACGATGCTAACGTGCGCATTCTAGCAGTTAGGTGTATTGCAGCTCGCTCGTGGAATTTTAGGCGTTACCTGTTTGCGGTAGAACAGACGTAACATGTCCTTTTTGAATGAATAAAAATAGAAGGGTGAAAGGTGGAACAGAAAGAAGAGTGCTCGCTAGGATCATCACAATCCTATGCCTACGTATTCTCAACATGTATGAGAAATCAGAGCAGCCATAGTTTGGCCTTCGGTTTTTGAGAAATGATTGTGTGTTGGTTGATTTTATACCTTGAAAAAAGCTTTTCAGGGGATGCCCAAAGGCGAAAAATAGGTTTGGTGAGTTGATGTTGTTTTTAGGGTTTTAAAAGAAAGTTGTTCTCGATTAGAATCGCACTAAAGACTATGGGTAGAGGTGAATATTTCAAATAACCAAGTCGAGCGCCTTGTGTTCAAAATACTTGGAGTTAGTGTAGGAGGGGCTCCATTCTCACTCCTTCTCCGCCACTTAAGACTCGTGGCACACAATCCTAATTGTATTTTATTGTGTTTTGAAATTATTGACAAAAATACCACTTGACATTGGATCAAGTGTTTTATTGCTTATTAAGAAAAAGTTTGAAGTGATACGAACAAGGTTGATGGTGATGCGCGAGGTGATCGACTTACAAGTTGGGTTATGGCTTGATATGGATCAAGAATGCTTTTAAATTCGGTCCTAACTCCTAATATGTATAACTAGAGAAACAACAAAGAACAAAAATAACGAAGTACATCAAACGGTGAAGGGATACATGACAAAATACAAGGGAGAATCAAAGCGAGAAGTGAAGAGGCTCACCGTAGAATAGTACAAAAGGAATTATGTGTATGAGAGGTGTCCTAAACTAAAAAAATGAATTCAAAATACAAGCATATGATTAAAAATGAAGTAACAAAAACCACCTTGCGACTTAAGGTCATATATCTCTAATGATGATTCGGGCCTAGGTCGCACACGAAGTCCATAGACCAAACCGTTTTGTTCATAAAAAGAAAAAGGTTATACGAACCCTGTTAGCCGTTCATAATATAACATGATGAGAGGAAAAGAAAATGGTGGGTATCGGCGATGAGTAAACGCATATACAAATGAAGAAACCTCTTCATCTCTCTCACAAAGTAACAACAACAACATTAGATCCCAGATGAAAGCATCATCAAGTAACACGATTGTGAACAATCGATTTTCCTCCGACTCGCTTTGCTTTTGGTTCTGAATTCAGGTTCGTATCGCTTCTCCTTCGCCTCTCAATCACTCGTCTATCACTTCTGCTCAAACTCTATGCGATCAACTTGAGGGAGTTGTTGTTTGTTATGTGAAGATTGTTTGGATTGTGAAGGGTTTGGTGGTTATTCAACTGATTTGGTTATAAAAAGGTGTTGTTATGGTTGCGATGGTCGAAAACATTTGTTGTGGCGGTTATGAAGCTCAACATAGGGAGTATAAGGAAATGGTTTCAATGTTCACACAACGGTTGTGACGTTGAAGAAGAAACAGGACAGAAAACGATATTATCAAAGGATTTGTGAGGTTGTTGTGTTATCTGATGGAAAAAGTTTTCTTTTGGCTCAAGTTTGTCGTAATTCTTTTGCAGATTGAAGTGGGTTATTTGAAGAGTTTGTTATTCTTTGAAGGGTTTGTGCAGTGATGTTGAAAAGTTATTATTTTTGTGTGCAGTGATGTTGAAAAGGTTTAGGAAGGTGGTCTTCAGGTTTGTGTTTTTTTTTATAATTCCACTTCCTGCTTTTTTTCCGCCTTGTTCCCCTGTTCTTATCATTTTTTATTTTCTCTCCATCTCCCTTCCTTTTAATTTCTCTCCTTCTCTTTATTTAACAATCAATTTTTTTTTGAAATTGTGAGGTCCCTTTCCAAGATGCAGGTCTGCAACCTATGTTGTTGGTTGTTGTATGTGTGGTTGTTTTCAACACAAGTTGTCTCAGAGGTTTTGGAGTGTTGAAATGGTGTAGAAGGTTTTGTGGTTGTACATGTTTTTGTTGTTTTGACATAGTGTGCGCAGGATACTTTGAAGTTCTTGCAGTGGTACAACTTTGCAAGAGATTTTGGTTTGTCATGGCACAACAAGATTTTACCTTGTAGCAATTTGGCACTTTGGAAATTGTCTGATGCAAGGCTTATAGCAGACTGTATGTTGCTGGTTCTGTTGTTGTATGGTTGCAGAATTTGTTTGGAATAGTTGTCTGCAAATTCTTTGTAATTTTTTTGTATTTTTATTTTGTTTTTTTGTTGCAATTATAATGGGCTTAATTGTTGTAAATTGGAATTGGCTCTTGGATTATTTTCATGGACTTTTGTTTAAATTTTACACCTCCATATTTTGTAGAACTTTTGGTAATGTAAATGGGCCTTTGAAACATAACTTGCTATTTGAAACTTGTGTAATTTGAAAATGCCATTGGAATTCAATTGTCATCCTTGGAATTTTGTAATGTAAATCTCCATCCTTATTTTGAAACTAATTTGGATCGTGTACTTTTACAATCTTGTATCAAATTGTGGAATCAAATTGGTAGCATGTTTCCTTTGTATCTCGTGGAACTTAGAAATGGTGAAAATGAAGCATCCGCACTTTGTACTTTACTTTCTCTTTTGAATTCAAAATTTATCAGAGCCTTGAAAAATGAATCCACCTTCATCTCATAGTAATCTAAATCTTGATGGGCCAAATCCTCCACTGAGAAACTTCTTGAACATGCCTTGAAAATTGAAGAATCATGACTCGATATACACATTGTGCTGCATGAAAACCTAATATGGATCCTTAACTATAAAGCCCTTGAATTCATCAGATAGTTTTGAGTTGGCACAAAAAAAATCCTGATTAGAACCTCAACCATAACTCATTTGAATTATGCACCCCTTGGCCTGATCTTGAAACAAAACTCGTTTGATCAAGATTAGGTCAAACTCAACTGAATTTCAACCAAACCACACACTCATCTGACCTAATAATTTTTCCTGAATCTTGATTCGAACTTGAAAAACCCGAGCTTAAACCACAAGCACAAAGACACTTATTTGTATGCATGATGTTTAGGTGACATAAATAATGGATATGATGCACAAATGATGAAAATGTTATGATATGAAAGGCATGTTATGCAATGCAAATGATGTAAAGCAAAAATAAAGTCTGATGAATAAAAGTTTAAAATCCTAGGTCAAAATTAGGGTATGACAGTTGTCCTTATTTAATCTTGTTGGACTTGAAGATATGAATACCAACGACTTTTAGACATTCGAGGTAAAAGAAGATTAAATACTATAATACCTAAAAATGACCAATTAGAAAAAGGATAGATGCAACGATATGCTTGAGATGCAAATGGTTGGTATGAGCTTGAGTGCTTTGCCAATATTGAAAAGGAAGACATTCCAAGAGGGTGTGGTAGTAGTACATCTGTAATCTAAAATCTCGTCTGCAAAAGGCGGGCTTATGCTTTGAAATAGGCAATGGTAATATGTTGGGAGATATTCCTTCTACAAAAGGTAGAAAGGACGTAAGAATAAAGAGTTATGAGATCTTCCTTCTACAAAAGGTAGAGAGGACTCACGAATAAGAAGTTATGAGAGACATTCCTTCTGTGAAAGGTAGAGAGGACTCAAGAAACAAAGGATTGTGAGATATTCCTTCTACGAAAGGTAGAGAGGACTCTAAAATTAGTTTTCCTCTTGCAAAAGGCAAGGAGGACGCCTGAACAAAAGGTTAGGAGAAAATGTTTCCTTCTACAAAAGGTAGAAAGAGCTCCAGGACAAAAGGTTTGGAGACACGATAACTCCTTCTGCAACAAGTAGAGGAGACTCCCTTGGGAGAAGACGATTGCATTTCCTTCTGCAAAAAGCAGAAAAGACTCCAGAACAAAAGGTTAGGAGAAAAATTCCTTCTACAAAAGGTAGAGAGGACTCCAGAACAAAAGGTTTAGAGAAAGATGTTCCTTCTGCAAAGGACAGAGAGGACTCCTAAACAAAAGGTCAGGAGAAAAATTCCTTCTACAAAAGGTAGAGGAGACTCCCTAAGGAGAGGATGATTGTACTTTCTTGTGCGAAAAGTAGAGAAGACTCATGAACAAAAGATTAGGAGGAAAAATTCCTTCTACAAAAGGTAGAGAGCATACTTACAAAAGGTAAGCTAACAAGAACCTGTGCAAAAGGCACGGAGGGACTTACTAAAGGTAAGTTGAATCCATTACGCAAGGCAAGGAGGAGATACTTCATGAAAATGACACGGAAAGACTTAAAAAAGGTAAGTTGAGGGCAATAAATGTCCTCTTGTAAAAGGCAGAGGAAACTTGCATAAGGTATTAGAACATCATTTGACCTCACAAGCACAATGGCGGAGATGACATTTCCTGCGTATGGCGACCATTCAGTTCTTGGCCACACATACATCAAGCGTCCAAATTGATCGAAAAGAGAATAAATTATTCATCTATTCCCATATTTGTACCTAATACAAAGTTCTTTCGCATGCAAAAGGCAGCGAGAACGCTTATAAAAGGAAAGAGAAAGTATTAGATTTCACGCAAAAGGAAATGAAATCCCTTACAAAAGGTAAGGTGACTCCTATGCAAAAGGCAGGGAGGAGATACTTCGTGCAAAAGACACGGACATGACTTACAAAAGGTAAGTTGAAGAAAACTTGTGCAAAAGGCACAGATAGGCTTACAACAAGTGAATGAAGGGGTAATAACTATTCTCATGCGAAAGGAAGAGGGAACTTGCAAAGGGTATCAGAACATCGTTTGACCTCATAGGCACAACGACGAAGATAACGTTCTTTCCTTATGGCGACCATTCAGTTCTTGGCCACACAGGCATCAAGCGTCCAAATTGATCGAAGATACCCGAAACAAAGTTTTGTTGCGTGTAAAAGACAGCGAAGACACTTACGAAAGGAAAGCGAAAGGATAAGATTTCACACGAAAGGAAATGAAATCCCTTACAAAAGGTAAGGTAACTCCTATGCAAAAGGTAGGGAGGAGATACTTCGTACAAAAAGAACAACATGAGTTACAAATAGCAAGTGATGGGGATACAAAGTCCACAGAAATTCCATACCCTCTACAGGAACTAGCTAAACAAGCGTGAAAATGATGCAGAAATGTATGCAAAATGCTGGGGATATGAAAGTTTAGAGTGTTGGACGTGCCAAACATGGTTGGGCTTTGAGGGTGAATTGCCAGACGAGAACTGATTTTTAAAGGGTAGGCTACCAGACGAGAACTAGTGGCCAAATGGTTAAGTTGTCAGGCGATAACTGACTTTATGTTCGCTATCAGGCGAAAACTGGTTTCATGGTTTTCCAGAAGAGAACTGGACTTTAAAGTGGAGTTTACCAAACGGGAACTGGTATCTTGAGATGATTTTCCAGACGGGAACTGTTTTTTTGTTTTCAAAGTTTTTTTTTTATGTCAGGCTCAATTTGTGGGGTTATGCTCGATCAATGATATGATATGCATGGCTTATGCTAGAGCAAACTGACACAACTAATGCCTGAGGATGATTTATGCAATGATATGAAGGTTTCCAAAAATGGAATTAGGATCATTTGTAGCAAGGCTTTTGTTTGAGAAGGGTGATTTGGTCGGGTGGGCTAATAACATAATTCCCCAACACTCGTCTTGAACTCAATGGAGATTTCTGATGGATGGTAGAGCTTGCTTGAGAAGCTTGAAGGCATGGAAAGGAATTGCCTTAGTTTTAGTTTAACCTGCCCCAATCTGGAGGGTCTTTGGAGAATTTTTTCCTTAAAAGAGAGATTGGAGGTTACTTGCCATGAGATGACCTTGGGATGGCTTGCCGCATAATTTTGAGTCATGAAAGAATTATTCCTTGATTAACTGACTCTTAGAGTGATGGGCTTCGATGCACTCTTGAGGTAGTTTGTCCTAGAATCTGCGTTGAAGCGATTTAACTTATGTTGATTTAGCGTCGGAGGGACCTTTCCTTAATAAAAAAACTCTTGGTGGCTTGCCCTTGATTGGTAGAGTCTTGAGTTGATTTGCTCTGATCAACCGATTATTGAATGATCTTCCCCATAGCCAACTGATGCTTGAGGACTTGCTTTAAACAAGACAGGTTCCTTGGTCAACATGACATGCCCCTGATCTACAAGACTACAAGGTGCTCTTGATTCTGGTAAAATTTGATAAATGGTCAAGTCCTCTTTTATTGCTCCTTGTTGGAATTTCCTTGATGTCAAGTATCGACTTACAATTTAAATTGTTTATTCACAAACGGTAATTTTAATGTGACTCTCATGCAAATTTTGAAAAAAATTAATCATTATTGGAATGATGTGAAAGTGTGTGATGAATGTACCATTAGTCTAAACGTAGTTTTGATTTAGTTGGTGTGTGAAAGATATAGCAAGAATATGAAACCAATTATGAAGATTAGAAAATTTGTGGGGAGTCAGTTTACGCAACCTTGTTGTAGTATGCTTCCAGAATAAACCCTGTCTCAATTAGGTCTTTTGAGGGTTGTAATATGGTCTGGTTCACGATTATTTGAAACAAAGGATATAAAGCTCAAAGTTTTAATTTAACTCACCCTTTCTTCGTGACATTCTCCAGTCCTACGTTCAGTTCAACACACACATATAGAGTTTGATGGCACAAGAGTGAAGATGACGATTCAAGATTTGCTTGAAATGACAATCACTTTATTTTATTTTTTGTGGATGTCAACGACCTTTTGATGTTTGACATGGTGGTCACTGAATCTTATTTTGCTTCGAGGATTTGAGGACCTCTTTTGCTTTATTTATTTTTTGATCCCTAACTTTTGCCTAAGTCTCCTCTTTGGGTGGTGGACCTAGAGGGATTTTTTTTTGGTTTGGAAAGGCTTGTGACTGCCAAGTTTTTGGTCGTTGAAAAACAACCGCCATAACAGGAGGTTTCATCTTAATATTCGAATGTGTAATCAGGATAACTGAACACTACCCATGCCTCAGGTTAAACGTAAGGGTTTGGAAATCCGAAGGAAACTCCTACTTCTAGGCTCGAAGTGGTTAACTAGGGACTAACTCCTTATCTCTCCAGTGTTTAGGGGATTTGAAAAAATGCATATACATCATCAACAGGATTTTATCTGAAAGCATACAATTGCAATTATGGATATTTCATTTTCGTCATCCTCCCTCTAATCTTTGCTAAAATTTGAAAAAGAAAGTGGACGAGAGGTGTATATGGATGTATATTTTTTGTTTTTTTATATAAGTAAAGAAAACATGAGCGAATGCGACATGATTAATTCAAAAAGCATGATCATTTCATTAATATCACCATTAAAAACAAACAAAGTTCAAAACAAATAGCAAATAACAGGAAATAAACTACAAATGACAAGATCTAAAAATTGCCAGCATTGGGTACTGGGTTTTTCTTTCTTGACTTGTTGTTGGGCTGACGTTTTTGCTCATTGAGACCAGTATGATAACCTTCTTCACACCCATTCTTAGAAGCTTCTTCCATGATAAAGACTGACGAGCCTGCCTGACTAGATGAAGGACTGATGTTGATTTGAAGGCCTTGGTAAATGAGATCAATCTGGACTCAATTAGCTCTTGTACTTGGTACTTTAGGGTTTTAAAATCCTCGATCGTATACCCAGGTACTCTAGAATGGAGTATACACCTGACATTTGTGTCATAGCCTAGAGGAAGTAGAGTTGGAGGAGGACCAAGTTCTCCTAGCTGGACCAATGAGTTACTGAGCAAGATAGGGAGGAGTCGATTGTATGACATAGTAATAGGGTCAAAGTGTTTCTCTGGCCTCGTTGGGCGGAGTCTCTCCGCTGATCTGGATACTGATTCTTAATCTGCGCTCGGTTCCTCTGACTTGATCGAGGATCAGGTAATGGTCGTCGATAGGTACACTTTGGAAGTCCCAGTGGTAGGTCACGTTCATGAGGCATCTCTTTACTTAAGGGGGACCAGTGGTAGGTCACGTTCATGAGGCATCTCTTTACTTGAGGGGGACTTAGGTTTTCGTATAGGATTGGGCATCTCTGTGGCAACAACTGGTGCAGGGTTACCTTCCTTCCTCATCAGCGTTTGCAGAATCTCCATAATCAGATTCGCCTGAGTTTTCAATTGCTTGATTTCCTCCTTCAACAGTTCTTGGCCTTTCTGAAGCTCTTCCATAGTGATTTGAGACATGTTTTCAGTTCTGAACGTATGTTGGGAAATCAACTAGTTGGAAATGGGCAAGAGACGGAATGAGTCTTCTTGTGGAAATGGTGGGTATGTATACTGATGAGATACAGATGCAATGAAATAGATGTAATGAGATGCAATGCATATTTTTAATTTATTATTTTAGGACACGGGGTCAAAGGTCTGAGGTACGAATGAAGGATAAAACTAATTGCTCGTAACACAGGGTTCTCACTAGGTGTGGTCTAAGGTTTAATAGGGAACCCAAAATCATAGGTTCATATGAGTGTTTATCATATATGACATGAGCATGTCGGTTGATAACTCCATCACATGAACCTCTTTTGGGTGAGATCTTCATATTGAACCTCACGAGAAGAGCTTCTCCGGGATCCATACTACGAGATCATCGCATTGGGTTCTAGACAAGAGTTTCAAAGTCATGGACTTTCTCAACTGTTTGTTACGTATGTTAGTCATTGCCAGGAAATAACTCCATCAAGAAAGTTTCTTCTGAATGATCGAACCTCGTGAGAAGAGCTTCTCGGGGAACCATACTACGTGACCATCAATCTTAGTTGGCCAACGATTTAGGGTTCTAAAAAGGTCCTTAGAGTCATGGATTCCCAAGAAAATACTGATCAAATACGCCAAGAGCTTGACGATCGTCAATTTTCTCAATGGAATCTAATCTAAGCAAGGTTCTTGTATCAACTTTCACGAGATGAGAATCTCGGAAGCCCATACTACTCAACCTCTCCTATCTCAATTTTACACTCTAGACTCGGGTGTAGAGTCTTTCCCTCATAGTTTGCCATCAAAGTACCTAATCCATAACACAACATTCCATATAAGATGTGATACAAATATATAAACAAAAGGGAAAGCAATAAATCAAATGAGAAAATAATAAAGAAAAAACACCCAAACATGCAAAAACAACCTAGATTAGGCTTGACTTGCTTAGATCTCCCCAACAGAGTCGCTAGTTGTCGCTACGCGAAAAATGACACAGAATCGCCACCGAATTTTATTTTGTAAGAACAGAGTATGCCTAAGAGGGGGGGGGGTGAATTAGGACTATTGAAATTTTTCTGGTTTATATGGTATTTTGAAATATCACTGGTTTGTGTTTTTGGTTATGAAAGCAGAAGAAGAAAGATAAAAGAACAATGGACACCAGGATTTATAGTGGTTCCCCTCACAATCCGAGAGTACTCCACTCCCCTTTCAACATGAAAGAGAATTTTCACTATTGTTTAATAAAGTACAACCTATCACACCATCAACCGGTGAGGCCTACTATCAAACAATAAAACTAACAAGTGTACAAGAACAATCCTCTTGTAAACACTCACCCTTGTGTCCAACAATCCTGGATCACAAGTCAATATACACAAGTTTGTAAAGATTTGAATTTGAGAGTAATGATATCAAAGTTGATCTTCTCCAAATGATCAGAATTCACTCTTACAGTTTTCAATACAAGTGTTCAAGGATGAATATGAAATTTATGCACATATGAACACTTAATGAAAGTTTTTGAAAAAAAAGGTGAATTTGATTCTAAGATAATTTGAAAATGAATGTAGAAAGTGTTTTTGTGTTATGTTCTATTATTTCAAAATAGAAAAACTCAGAATTTATATGAGTAAAATACCCTTTCAAAAAGGTACATTGAGTAGTCATCAAAAATATAAAATGGTATAAATTTTTAAATAATTTTTGAACTTGAAACAAAGCAATTTTTCACTGCACGTTCAGTGTTAATCAGTTAACCCATATGGTTAATCGGTTAACACTGGTACGTTAGCCCAGAAAATTCAAAATTCAAATTGGTTAACCGGTTAACCTATATGGTTAATCGGTTAACACTGCTCATTTTCAGAAAAATGCTTTTTAAAATTAATGTTATACCATTTTTAAGGTTTCAAAAACATGCTTATGTATTATGCAAAAATGATTGATGTTTTTGAACACTTGTATATGAAATTATAAGGGTAGAATTTGATATACCAGTAATGCAGGCAAGTCTGGAAGAATCATAGTTCCATATGTAGCTTGACTTGAAAGATAGCTTGACTTGATCTTGATAACTTTGAACGGCTTGTCTTTTTGCAATCAAGAGATGACCTTGAGTAGTATTGACATCATCAAAACTTGATACTGAAGCATGCTTCTACATTCTCCCCCTTTTTGATGATGGCAATCAAAAATGTTATGCGATATCTCTTGGTTCTTGATCTGGTTCTCCCCCTATGTCTAGCAACTCCCCCTTTCTTAACAGAGGAACAAAAAATCTGCACACAGAGAGACATTAACAGAACCAAGCTCTTCTCCCCCTTTGACATCCGCAAAAAGGAAGAGCTTTCAAAGAAATCACAAGATAGCAGCATATATAGTAATAAGCACATGCAAAGCCAAGTAAACACAAAGCACAAACAGTAGTACATATAAAATGCAGCAAATAGAAATTGTACTTGTTACAATAAAACATAGTTCAAATGAAAGCATAAAAACTTAAGACTAGAAAGCAAAGCAATAAAAACAACAGCAGCAGCATATTCTCTAAAAATCCTCATCCTCCATATCCTCCTCCTCTTCTTCTTCATCACTATCAACCTCTTCTTCAATCTCGTCGTCCACAACTCGGGTGTTGGAATGTGGAGGGTTAAGAATGAGGTTTCTGAGGGAGGCAATTGCTCGGGAGGTCTCTCTATGCATATTCATGGATTCTCGATGCTGTTTCATCATGGTTGTGTAGAGAAACTCACTGGTAAGACCCCCTTCAGGCATTGGATAAGCGTGATGGATAGGACCGTCATCAGTATACCTGTAGGTACCGTCAGCCGCCTTGATGATTCCAGTATTCTTCACAATATTAATCTCATTGATCTCATTAGTTGTAGGTTTCATCTTGGAGGATGGTTCTCTGTTGAGGTTAAGTTCAGTTAATTCCAGAATTCTAGAAACCAAGCGAGCATACGGCAGCCGGGTAATGCAATGAAGTTGTTGCTGCAGATGATACATAATAGTCAAAATCCAATTGACTCTGATGCGATTCTTAATAGCAAAAATCAGCTGCATTTCCAAGTCGTTGATCTGAGAGTGATTTGAGTCCTTTGGAATGAGGACATAGCAGATAATGTAGTGAAGCATTCGATCAGATACTGTCAGATTCTTGGCATAGCACAACATACGAGCGGTGCGAGAGTTTGCAATAACAGTTTCTTTTGGGAACCTGCAAATCTGATAGTAATACTCCATTTTATCATAGTTTGCCCAGGGTCCATCTACATGGTTTACACCTTTCCTCAGGAAGCATCCTTTTGATGGAATCTTAAGGTGTCTAGCAAGGGTGGATAAATTCTCAACAAACTCATGATCTCTAATGGTGGACCGGATCATGTGGTTCTCATCCATGTCCAGATATACAGACATTTTATTCATAAAAGCTTTAACCAGATCAGGATAGATAATACCAGAGTCGATGACGAACTTGTCGATACGCTGATATTCCAGCAGAGTAGGAAAATCAAAAGATATTGCAGGAAAAGCTCGAAGATTCACATACTTTACCGGCATGAGTTGACGAACACGCACTTTGAAATCCATCCGTCTCTTTTTGGTGGTTTCCATTGGAATACTGTCGTCATCTGATTATGATGCAGAATGATGTTCTGGAAGTTTTCCCTTGCCGCGGTTTGATGCTGAAGCCATGGATGGAGGTTTGAGAGACCTGGGGTTGTGGGTTCTGAGGAAGTTAGGGTTTGAGAAGTTGTGGGGAGTTTTTCCAACTTTTGAGAGTGGGAGAGAGAAGTTAGGATTTTAAGAGGGAATATGGATTTTGGATATGGATTTGGATATTTAAGAGAATATGGACCACACAATATATATATATAAAAAAAATATAAAATTTTCAAAAATTTAATTAATTTTCGTTTCTGATTTTTTAGAAAAATTAACAGTGTTAATCGGTTAACCATATAGGTTAATCGGTTAACACATTAAAAAATTTAATCAGAATTGAAAATTCAACAGTGTTAATTGGTTAACCCATATGGTTAATCGATTAACATGCTCGAATTTTTGAAAAATACTTAAAAACAGAATGCATACACATGAAAACAAATCACAAATAATGAATACACATAATAGAGAAAAAATCAGATGTCACCTTCATCAATAATCCCAAGTTCTCTCCGAATTTTGTAGAATGGTTCTTTTGCCAAAGGCTTGGTGAAGATGTCGGCGAGTTGGTTGTGTGTGTCGACGAAAGTAACATCAACATCTCTGTTTAATACGTGATCTCGAAGGAAATGATGCCAGATATCGATGTGCTTTGTTCTGGAATGCATAACCGGATTCTTTGTGATATTTATGGCACTAGTATTGTCACATCGTAGAGGAATGCATCCGAGGTCAACACCATAATCCAGAAGTTGTTGTTTCAGCCATAAAATCTGTGCACAGCAACTTCCTGCGGCGATGTATTCTGCTTCGGCGGTGCTGAGTGCTACACAAGCTTGCTTCTTGCAGGCCCATGATACTAGAGCATTTCCGAGAATATGACATGTACCACTTGTACTTTTTCTATCGGTTTTGCATCCTGCATAGTCAGCGTCAGAATAACCAACTAAAGAACAAGTACTACCTTTAGGATACCATAATCCGATGTTGGTCGTTCCTTTGAGATACTTGATAATTCTCTTCACAGCAGTGAGATGCGATTCCTTCGGATTTGCTTGGAAGCGCGCACACAAACAAACACTAAACATAATGTCAGGACGGCTTGCCGTCAAATATAGTAATGAACCAATCATACCTCGATATTTAGTAATATCAATTGGAGTACCAGATTCATCTTGATCAACATACGTTCCGGATCCCATAGGAGTAGACATCATCTTGCAACTATCCATATCGAATTTCTTTATTAATTCCTTACAGTACTTGGATTGGTTGAGAAAGATTCCATCCTTGGTTTGCTTGATTTGTAGTCCAAGAAAATAATTTAACTTTCCCATCATGGACATCTCGAATTCTTCTCGCATCATGAGTGAGAATTCTTCGCAGTGTTCTTTGTTTGTTGATCCAAATATGATGTCGTCGACGTAGACTTGTACTAACAAGGTGTTACCCTTGATCCTTTTTATAAACAGCGTCTTGTCAACCTTTCCTTTTGTAAATCCTTTCTCACATAAGAAGTTGCTAAGGCGATCATACCATGCTCGTGGTGCTTGTTTTAAACCGTAAAGAGCCTTCTTCAGTTTGAAAACATGTGAGGGATTTTTGAAGTCTTCAAAACCCGGAGGTTGTTTGACGTAGACTTCCTCATTAATGTATCCATTCAGGAAAGCGCTTTTGACATCCATCTGGAATAACTGAAAATTCATAGAACACGCGTAAGCAAGTAGTAATCTAATTGCTTCTAACCTTGCTACCGGAGCGAATGTTTCATCAAAATCAATTCCTTCCTCCTGGTTGTAGCCTTGTGCGACCAATCTTGCCTTGTTACGAACTATAATCCCATTTTCGTCAAGTTTGTTCTTGAACACCCATCTGGTTCCTATAATATGCTTATTGTCTGGTCTTGGTACAAGGGTCCAAACTTGATTTCTTTCAAATTGATTAAGTTCTTCTTGCATTGCTATAATCCATTGGTCGTCGCCTAAAGCTTCATCGATCTTTGATGGTTCAATTTGAGATACAAACGCCATATTGAGACAAGCATCCTTTAAATTAAGTCGAGTTGTAACACCTTGACTAATATCACCAATAACTTTATCAATTGGGTGATCTCTGTGTGTTCTCCATTCTTTCGGAAGATCTTGATTTTCTTGAGTAACATCTTCCCCGTAATATTGTTTGATCATTTGAAACAATTTCTTCATTTTGTGGAGTATCTACAAAATCATCATCATCATCCAAAACAATATTATCCTCTTTCGAGGGGTTAGTCTCATCAAACGAAACATGAATGGACTCTTCAATAGTAAGACTTCTTTTATTAAAAATTCTAAAAGCTTTACTATAAAGAGAGTAACCAAGAAGGATACCTTCGTCGGACTTCTCATAAAACTTACCGAGATTGTCCTTATTGTTGTTGAGAATGAAGCATTTGCAGCCAAATATGTGGAAGAATGATATATTCGGTTTTCTTCCCTTGAACAACTCATACGGAGTCTTTTTGAGTAGCGGTCGAATATTCACGCGGTTGCTTACAAAACATGCCGTGCTTACTGCTTCTGCCCAAAAATATTTTGGAAGATTTGTGTCGCTGAGCATTGTTCTAGCAAGTTCAACTAGTGAACGATTCTTCCGTTCTACGACGCCGTTTTGTTGAGGAGTTCTTGGTGCCGAAAAATTATGAGAAATTCCATGTTCTTCGCAAAATTCTTCAAAGTCTGAATTTTGAAATTCTCCACCGTGGTCGCTTCTTATGGAGGCTATAGTGAGTGACTTCTCGTTTTGAATTTGTTTTGCATACTTTTTGAATGCTTTAAACGCATCATTTTTCTGCACTAAAAACATTGTCCAGGTATATCGAGAAAAATCATCAACAATAACTAAAGCATAAATACTACCTCCAAAGCTCTTCGTTCTTGATGGACCAAAAAGATCCATGTGCAACAATTGAAGTGGTCTTGATGTAGAAACCACTTGCTTGGATTTGAAAGTTGTCTTGGTCTGTTTTCCCTTTTGACATGCATCGCATAATTTATCCTTGATGAATTTTATCTTCGGAAGCCCAACAACCAGATCATGCTTGATTAATTTGTTTAAATGCTCCATGTGAATGTGAGCAAATCTTTTATGCCAAAGCCATGCCTCGTTGTTGTTCGCCATAAGACACTTTACCTTCAAGGAAGAGTCATCAAAAGAAATCATAAAAATATTATTATATCTTTTACCTTTTAGCAGAATCTCATGAGTGACTTCGTGTTCGATCAAGCATTCCTCCTTTGTGAAGTTGATTTTGAACCCTTTGTCACACAATTGACTGATGCTAAGCAGGTTATGCTTAAGGCCTTCAACAAAAAGAACGTCTTCGATGATTGTACATGGAGGTGCACCAATGGTTCCAACTCCAAGAATTTTTCCTTTATTATCATCACCGTAAGTGACGTATCCTTTGGCCTTTAATGATAGACTTGAAAATTTGTTTATATCTCCCGTCATATGCTTTGAGCAGCCACTATCAAGATACCATTGATTTGTGGTTGTCTTCAAGCATACCTACAAAACAAAATTAGGTAGTGTTAGGTACCCAAATTGCTTTGGGTCCTTGATAGTTAGTACCATTTTCCACCCACACATAATGCCCCTTTGCAATACCAACATTGCGTACATAGCAGGCATTAGGTGTGTGCCCTTTAATACCACAATAAAAACATGTAGGTTGAAAATGACTTCTATATCTAGGAATATAATTCTTTTTCTTATTAATTCTTTTCTTGTTATGATTTTGATGCTGAGTCTTAGAAGTGCTTGTCTCTTCCTTCACAATTTGTTCACTTGCTCTTACGAAAATGGTCTTATTGGTGCTTGGTTTTGAAAATTTAGAATATCCCAATCCACTTTTATCATTAGGATACCTTTGATGTTTAAGAATCTCTTCCAAGCCAATTTGACCTTTTTCGTATCTTTCTAAAACTCTTTTAAGTTGAACAATTTGAAAAGACAAAGACTCACAATTCTTACATACAAGACTTTGTTTTTCATCCATCACTTTTTGTTTTCATCTTCAATATTTTTTAAGAGATCAGAATTTTGTTTTTCTAAAATTAAAATTCTTTTCTTTTGTGATGAGATGTCTTTGTACAAAGTCTTGCACTCTTTTAGAAGTTCATCTATAACTTCTTGTGCATCATTATCATAGACAGAAAAATTACTACTAACCTCAATTTCGTCATCGGAATGGTGAGAGGCCATTAAGGCAATATTTGCGCTTTCATCGCTATCTGATTCCGATGATGAACTCACTTCGTTGTCGTCCCATGCGACATAAGCCTTCTTTGTTTTGAAATCCTTCTTGCCCTTGAATTTTCCTTTATTTGCGAGTTTTGGGCAATCTGGCTTTATGTGACCTTGTTTTCCACATTCGTAACATGTAATTTCTTGGTTTGATGTGGATGCCTCCTTTTTCCTGAAATGTCTATTCTTTTTAGAAAAAGAAGAAGTTTTATTATTATTAAAAAACTTACCAAGCTTCTTTACTAGAAGCATGAAATTTTCGTCTTCGGAAGATTCGTCAATTTTATCATCCCTTGTGTCAGTCTTCAAGGCAATTCCTTTGGACTTCTTGTCTTGACTTTCATGTTTCTCAAGCCTTCCAAGTTCCAGTTCATGCTCTTGAAGTTTCCCGAATAATGAAGCGGATGTCATTGTTGAAAGACTTTTCTTTTCCGAAATGGCGGTCACCTTCGGTTGCCATTCTCTTGTCAAGGATCTTAGGACTTTTAAGTTGAGATCATCGTTGGTGAAGGTCTTCCCAAGAGCAATCAAGTGATTTGCTAGATGAACGAACCTCTTTTGCAAGGCAACAATAGATTCACCGGGATGCATACGGAACATCTCATATTCTTGACTTAACGTGTTGAGTCTTGATCTTTTTACTTCTGTTGTTCCTTCATGCGTTTCTACCAAGGTATCCCAAATCTGTTTTGCCGATTGACACTGTGATATGCGAAAGAATTCATCCATACTGAGAGCGCTTTGAAGTATGTTGATTGCTTTCTTCTCATTCAAGATTCTCTTCTTGTCATCTTCATCATATGAGGATTTAATCTTTGGGGTTCCAACACCATTTACCACACTAGTACGAACATGTGGACCAATTTCAACGGTTTCCCATATACCATCTCCTTGAGCCTCAAGATGTGCCTTCATACGGATTTTCCAAAAATCAAAGTATTCTCCAGAAAAGAGTGGTGGCTTGTTACTACTTCCACCATCTTTGAAAACCGGGTTGGTACTTGCGGAAGCCATACTGAATCGTTAGGAACAGGTTACCTTAACCTGCTCTGATGCCAATTGTAAGAACAGAGTATGCCTAAGAGGGGGGGGGGGGGTGAATTAGGACTATTGAAATTTTTCCGGTTTATATGGTATTTTGAAATATCACTGGTTTGTGTTTTTGGTTATGAAAGCAGAAGAAGAAAGATAAAAGAACAATGGACACCAGGATTTATAGTGGTTCCCCTCACAATCCGAGAGTACTCCACTCCCCTTTCAACATGAAAGAGAATTTTCACTATTGTTTAATAAATTACAACCTATCACACCATCAACCGGTGAGGCCTACTATCAAACAATAAAACTAACAAGTGTACAAGAACAATCCTCTTGTAAACACTCACCCTTGTGTCCAACAATCCTGGATCACAAGTCAATATACACAAGTTTGTAAAGATTTGAATTTGAGAGTAATGATATCAAAGTTGATCTTCTCCAAATGATCAGAATTCACTCTTACAATTTTCAATACAAGTGTTCAAGGATGAATATGAAATTGATGCACATATGAACACTTAATGAAAGTTTTTGGAAAAAAAGGTGAATTTGATTCTAAGATAATTTGAAAATGAATGTAGAAAGTGTTTTTGTGTTATGTTCTATTATTTCAAAATAGAAAAACTCAGAATTTATATGAGTAAAATACCCTTTCAAAAAGGTACATTGAGTAGTCATCAAAAATATGAAATGGTATAAATTTTTAAATAATTTTTGAACTTGAAACAAAGCAATTTTTCACTGCACGTTCAGTGTTAATCGGTTAACCCATATGGTTAATCGGTTAACACTGGTACGTTAGCCCAGAAAATTCAAAATTCAAATTGGTTAACCGGTTAACCTATATGGTTAATCGGTTAACACTGCTCATTTTCAGAAAAATGCTTTTTAAAATTAATGTTATACCATTTTTAAGGTTTCAAAAACATGCTTATGTATTATGCAAAAATGATTGATGTTTTTGAACACTTGTATATCAAATTATAAGGGTAGAATTTGATATACCAGTAATGCAACCAAGTCTGGAAGAATCATAGTTCCATATGTAGCTTGACTTGAAAGATAGCTTGACTTGATCTTGATAACTTTGAACGGCTTGTCTTTTTGCAATCAAGAGATGACCTTGAGTAGTATTGACATCATCAAAACTTGAGACTGAAGCATGCTTCTACATATTTATCCCAATGAGGGAAAGGGAAATAACAATAAAACCTTTAGGGAAAGAACATGGTCATCACAACCAAGTTTCGGGTTCGGAAGTCGATTATGCGAGGGGAAGATATTAGCACCCCCTCACATCCATCGTACTCGATGGGAACCTTCTAAGTTGTCTAAACTCGAATGGGTGTTTTAATCTAAATTCTAGTTTGTTAAGGGAAAGAGGAGTTGGTTTTTTATTAAGAGTGCTCGCCAAGGATTAGGGCCTTTGCGCCTACGTATCTTCACTTAAAAGAAGTGAAAAATCAGAGCATTCGTAGTTCGTGGGACTACGGGAGAAAAATGGGAAGTTTGGGTGGACGATGCTAACGTGCACATTCTAGTAGTTAGGTGTATTGCAGCTTGCTCGTAGAGTCTTGGGCGTTAACTGTTTGCAGTAGAACAGACGTAACATGTCCTTTTTGGATGAAGAAAAATGGAAGGGTGAAAGGTGGAACAGAAAAAAGAGTGCTCGCTAGGATCATCGTAATCCTATGCCTACGTGTTCTCAACAGGTATGAGAAATTAGAGCATCCGTACTTCGGCCTTCATTTTTTGAGAAATGATTGTGTGTTGGTTGATTTTATACCTTGAAAAAGGGTTTTTGGGTGATGCCCTAAGGCGAAAAGAGGTTTGGTGAGTTGATGTTGTTTTTAGGGTTTTGAAAGAAAGTTGTTCTCGATTAGTATCACGCTAAATACTATGGATAGAGGTGAATATTTCAAACAACCAAGTCGAGCGCCTTGTGTTCAAAAAATACTCTGCGTTAGTGTAGGAGGGGCTCCATTCTCACTCCTTCTCTGCCACTTAAGACTCGTGGCGCACAATCCTAGTTGTATTTTACTGTGTTTTAAATTTAATGAGAAAAATAACATTTGACGTTGGATCAAGCGTTTTATTGCTTATTAAGAAAAAGTTTGAAGTGATGCGAACAAGGTTGATGGCGATGCGCGAGGCGATCGACTTACAAGTTGGGTTATGGCTTGATATGGATCAAGAATGCTTTGGGGTTCGGTCCTAACTCGTAAGATGTCTAACTAGGGAAACAACAGAGAACAAAAATAACAAAGTACATCAAACGGGGAAAATTTACATGACAAAGTACAAGGGAAAATCAAAGCGAGAAATGAAGAGGCTCACCGTAGAATAACCCAAAAGGAATTATGTGTGTGAGAGGTGTCCTAAACTAAACAAATGAATCCAAAATACCAACATATGATTAAAAATGAAGTAACGACAACCACCTTGCGACTTAAGGTCACAAATCTCTAATAATGATTCATGTGAAGCCTAGGTCGCACATGAAGTCCAATAGACACTTACAAAAGCCCTCATTTCTCAAATTATTCTTAAATATTTTTTTTTTTTGTGTTTTTGATTTTATTATTTTTTTTGTTATATTTCAATATTAAAAACCAAAGGTTACTAATAAAATCTCTAATCCTAGATTCAAAATCTCTAAATTCTTAATCCTAAAATTAAAATAAAAAAAAAAATTCTAATCCTAAAATTAAGTTACTAAATTAAAGACTAAATTATTAATCCTAAAATTTTTAAATTATAAATCCTAAAAAATCATAATACTAATCCTAAATTAAAAATTAATCCTAAAATCATAATCTCTAATCCTAAAATTAAAAATAATAATTCTAAAATTAAAATCTACTAATCCTAAAACCTAAAAAGAAGTTAACCTTTAAAAATAAACTAAACTAAATTTTTTAAAATAAAACAAAACAGTCTGGGAGGAGAAGAAAAGGGTTATACGAACCCTGTTATTCGTTCACAACACAACACGATGAGAGGAGAAGAAAACGGTGGGTATCGACGATGAGTAAACACATATACAGATGGCGAAACTGAAGGTGAGAAAAACACTTAGAAGGGGCGGGGGGTTGAATAAGAGTTTTAAGAAATATGGCAATAAAAACAACTCAATATTTTTATCCTGGTTCGTTGAACTCAACTACTCCAGTCCACCTTATCAAAGATGATTTGCCTTTCTCCACAAGGACTTAATCCAATATTAATCAACTGATTACAATAGTAAGCACTAAGAACAACTGTCTTAGTCTTCTCAAGAACTACTGACCACACCTTGGTCTTCTTAAGGAACTTCTTACAAATTAATGTAAACTAACAAGTGTTTGAATGCTTCTAAAAAACTGCATCACAACTGTGATGTTTACACTTAAGATTAAGTACAACAAAAACTATACAGTTTTATGAAAGATCAAATGAATAAGATCTTTGTGAGATTTTCACTATGGTGAATCAAGCGTGTATGAGAATTTCTATCTGAGTGAACTAGTAATGAGCAAGTGATGAGCAGGAAAATTAGCAGCTTCAAAATGTTGTAGAAGTTCTCCTTTTATAGCTTTTCCAAATGCTTTGAGTGATGTGCAGTTGAATATAATATTAGATTATAAGACTTTTCATTACCAAAAAGTATGGGCAGAGATATGCTTTCTGTAGGAAAAGTATGGTTGTAGAAGCCTTGGGATTTGCACCACGTCACTTCTTTGGACAAAATAGCTATTGGTTACTTTGGAAGTAGCACCACGTCCAATCAAGTTTACAGCTTCTTCAACAAGCTTCCTTCAGGATGAAGTCTTCATAATCTGCACTTCAGAACTTGTAGCAAGCTTTAAGATGATCAGAGCTAAAATGATTGAGATGTTCGGAGCCTTGATAGATGATCAGATCTTAATATATCAGAGTCTCAATCTTGATCAGAGTCTTCATCAGAGTATGTAGTAGAATATGCTTAAGCGTGAATATTAATGATAAGAGTCTGATGATCAAAGCCTCTGATCTTGCAGTGAAAAGAACTTCAGAGTCTGATTAGATCAAAGCTTTCAACTCTTTGTACACTTCTTTCATTAACGCTTCAGATCATTCTGTAGTTTTTGCTTCAAATCCTTCTGGCAGCGCTTCAGAATCTTCTGATAGTCTTGCATCTGATGCTTCAGAGCTTTGCATAGTTTCTTGTACTTATGTATTTTGCTTCTTTAAGAGTATTTAATTTTATACCTGAAACAATAATACTTGAACAAATTTTAGAGTGTATATTTTCTTAATACAAAATTCCATAAAAGTTATCATCAAAACATAGAGATATAAGAAACACCAATCTGTGTTCTAACAGAAACCGCTTCATCTCTCTTACAAAGTAACAACAACAACAACATTAGATTCCAGGTGAAAGCATCATCAAGTAACACGATTGTGAACGATCGATTTTCCTCCAACTCGCTTTGCTTTTGGTTCTGACTTCTGGTTCATACCGCTTCTCCTTCGCCTCTCAATCACTCGTCTACCGCTTCTGCTCAAACTCTATGCGATCAGCTTGAGGGCGTTGCTGTTTGTTATGTGAAGATTGTTTGGATTGTGAAGGGTTTGGTGGTTATTCAACTGATTTGGTTGTAAAAAGGTGTTGTTATGGTTGCGATGGTCGAAAATGTTTGTTGTGGCAGTTATGAAGCTCGACAGAGGGAATATAAGGAAATGGTTTCAACGTTCATACAAAGGTCGAGAGGTTGAAGAAGAAACAAGACAGAAAACAGTATTATCAAAGGATTTGTGAGGTTGTTGTGTTATATGATGGAGAGAGTTTTCTTTTGGCTCAAGTTTGTTGTAATGCTTTTGCAGATTGAAGTGGGTTATTTGAAGAGGTTGTTATTCTGTGAAGGGTTTGTGCAGTGATGTTGAGAAGTTATTATTTTTGTGTGCAATGATGTAAGGGTGAAAGGTTGAGGAAGGTGGTCTTCAGGTTTGTGTTTTTTTTTTTAATTCCACTTCCTGCTTTTTTTCCACCTTGTTCCCTTGTTCTTATCATTTTTTATTTCCTCTCCATCTCCCTTCCTTTTAATTTCTCTCCTTCTCTTTATTTAACAATCAATTTTTTTTTTGAAATTGTGAGGTCCCTTTCCATGATGCAGGTCTGCAACCTATGTTGTTGGTTGTTGTATGTGTGGTTGTTTTGAACGCACGTTATCTCAGAGGTTTTGGAGTGTTGAAGTGGTGTAGAAGGTTTTGTGGTTGTACATTTTGTTGTTGTTTTGACATAGTGCGCGCATGATTCTTTGAAGTTCTTGTAGTGGTACAACTTTGCAAGAGATTTTAATTTATCATGGCACAGTACGATTTTAGCTTGTAGCAATTTGGCACTGTGGAAATTTTCTGATGCAAGGCTTATAGCAGACTGTGTGTTGCAGGTTATGTTGTTGTGTAGTTGCAGAATTTGTTTGGAATGGTTGTTGTAACACGGTGGGAGAACTGACTTTAAACAATGTTGCGGATAGCAAGAGTCGCCACCGACTTTTATTTTATCCATGAGGAAAGGTTATAAAAGAACAGGAAAGACCTTAGAGAATATTTTGGGTCAGGGGGGTAGGTTATGAAAAGGGAAGGTGTTAGCACCCTTTTCATCCATGGTTATCCATGGGCTCTTAGGTACTTAAGCTCACTTTTGAATTGTTTTGAAAGTGTAGTGTGTGAATAGCAAAAAATTTCAGAATAGTTTAATAATAATCCGTGTATGGATGTGAAAAAAACTTGTTTGAAAATTTTGTTGGAAATTTGTTTAAGTGTGAAAAAGTTTTGAAGTGAGCAAGTATCTAGGAGTAGCCTACCCTAATGTTTTAAGGTCTTTCTTATTCTTTATCCTTTCCTTAGTAAGACTATCCCTACTATAATGGAGTAGGTAGTCCTTACTTTGGATGTTAAGGGACATGTGAGGGACAATTTGACTTTGAAGGCCATTGTGGGATGTAATAAGCACATATAAGGGACCATCATCATTTTTCGAAAGGGACTCGATTCGTAAAGGCAACCATAAGGGACTTTGATGATTTTTCTATTTGAGGGACTTGCTTTATACACCCCACTTAACCATTATTCGTAGGCAACTTGAGGGATATCCTTAGGAAGTGAGACGGCGATTAAAATCGACTTACGTGTGTGACGTGTTTATTTTAATTATCTTTATTTAAAAGTGATCTAAATTTATTTTAATATTACATACAGGTTGTTACACTCCCTAATTACTAACCATAATAATAATTAAATAATTAAACAACTTTACATCCAAGAAACAATTACAAAATAATAAGCAAAATAATTAAATAGCAAAGATAAATAAAATATAAATAAGCAATAATAAATAATAAAGGGGGTTAATTCTAAGTTTACTCGGCAAGACATCGCATCTTGTGCCTACGTATCCTTACGGGAGTGGAATCAGAGTAATCGTAGTTCCCCTCAATAGGGAGGTTAGAAACTTCTTGACTGTGGTCAAGGTCTCAAGGGGAATAAATGCATCTTAAGGACACGCTTACGTGGAGTGTAGAAACTCCAAATCTCTACGTTGAAATGTTAAGTTGTAATTAGGGTTAAATTAGGGATTCCACGGCGGGAAACCCTAAAATGAGCGCGGCGGCTCTTTGACCTAATGCTAAGGGTAAAATTGTAATTTTGCCTGCGGCGAGGCATTTGTGAAAATTAGGGTTTGTAGTTTGTAGTTTTGAGGATTTGAAATTGAATGTGTGAAGTTTTACGGACTATTGGCGCGGCGGCCAAACAGTTAGACCTAACCTTCGGATGTGTGCAATGTGACAGAAATAATAGTAAACGCGTGAGACAATTGAATCATGCAAACAGAGAGATAATGTCATAATTTAAACCATGCAAGCAGAAATTTAAAGGCAGAATTTAAAGAGCGATTGTTAAGTTCGCGAGGTTACATGAGAGGAGCAGATACAATATGATAATGAAATTTGAATTGAACAATAATAAAATAAAATAAATAACGGTTCTAGTTATTATTTTAAAAAAAGATTTTAGTTATTATTTTAAATTTATCTAAAAAAAAAGTTTTTTCTTAAAAATAATAGGTTTTCATATTAATTTGGAAAAGATGTTAATGTTATTTATTTTAAAAAACAGATTTTTATATTATAACAAATTTTAATAAATTAATGATAACAATAATAATAATAATGGTAATAATAATGATAATAATGATAATAATAATAAATAATGATAATAATAATAATAATAATAATAATAATAATAATAATAATAATAATAATAATAATAATAATAATAATAAAGCAATAATGAATTTTAAATGTGCCAAATAACCCAACAATGTTGCTAACGCAGAAATGCGCTCATCGCAACCAGATCTAAATCGGACGAAACAAAATTTATCGCAAAGAAAAAGAAATTAAGCAAAAAATAGTATTATTGCTCACACAAAAATGCGATCATCGCAACCAGATCGAACTAACACAAATGTCACGCGTCATGCACACAAATGTGCAAACATCGTATCGACATAATTCAATCAAAAATCTTATATATATAAACTCTAACAATTTAAAAATTATATATATATATATATATATATATATATATATATATATAAACGTAACAGTAATAGATAAAGAAAAAGAAATAACGGTAATAGATGAAGAAAAAGAAATAACGGTAAAAGATGAAGAAAAAGAAACAACAGTAATAGATGAAGGAAAAGAAATAACGGTAAACGATGAAGAAAAAGAAACAATAGTAATGGATGAAGAAGAAAACTAAATAACGGCAAACGACACTCACTCCTCTTAGTTTTTTTTCATTCTCTCCTTTTTTCCAACAAGGCAACACATGTATATATAGGGAACAAATTAGGGTTAACACCAAATTGTCAATAATGTCCCTAAAGCCCATTTTAAAGCCCAAACTAAATAATTAGTTAATAAAATTTAAATAATTTAAAATAATTAAAATAAACTTAAAATAAAAACTAATAATCCTATTGATTCCTAAAATAAAAAATATTATAAAAAGAACAAAATCTTTTTCAATATTTTTTATTTTATGATTTTTTGGATATTTTTATGAATAATTTAGAAAAAAGTGAAAAAAATAATATTTTAAAAAATGATTTAATTAAAATACGAAAATAATAATTAAATAATAATAAAAAACTATTTTTGTTATTTTTTTAATGAAAGATAGAAAAATTTAGAGTAAAAATAATAAAAAACAAAAAAAATGACAAAGGTGAGATTCGAACTCTCAACCTCTCACACTCATAACTCCTTACACATGTCCTCCTGCCAATTGTGCCATTTTTACTTTTTAGAAAAAAATGCATGCCATATGATATTTACCTGCAAAAAGTCAAACGACTACACAAATTTGTTAGTAATTGATTAAATGCAATGAAATGCGACGACAAATCTTAGGGCAAAATTTGGGGTATTACAGTTATTATGATAATATTTCTCACCCAACCTCTCTTTGATGTTGGCAAAAAAAAAATCATGAAGTTTGACTTTGGTTTGACCACAATTGACCTCAGTTTGACCTTTTAACTGCATTGACTGCTTTTGACTTATCTGATCATCTGACTGAGCAAACTTTTGAGAAAAGTCTTGAAACTTGACATGGGGGTTTTTATACACATATAAGATGTTATGAAGCTCACTTGAAGTCTTGGAAGTCCATTTAGCCTGATTAAAGTCAAAACCCTAGTTTTGGATGCACTGCTTAGGAGGTGCATTGTCTGAGGGAATTGTCAACTCTTCTGACCAATTATGAATTTTGTGAACCTTGTGAACCTTCTTGGAACACAAAGTCTTGTATTGTGAGGGCAAATTTTGGGGTGCAACAGCTGCCCCTGTTCAATTTTCTGAAACCTGAGGGGTTAGATTGGTATATTTTCCAGTCGTAACCTGGAAGGTTGAAGGGGATTGAACACAAAAGCCCAAAAATTTGCACTCACCAGTGCATGGAGTGATATTGATGGTTGGTTGAACATGATTGAGTGGGCTTAAAGATGCCACTAGGGGAAAGTTCTTCAGTAGTATAATGAGAACTGTCAGGAGTCTGGAGTAATACTGATGTAACAGCATGTCTTCATGAGGATAGAGCAATCAATAATGATAACCCTAAAGCAGTCTTGAAGTGATAAATCTGACCTCAGGAGGATAGAGCAATCAATAGCTCTAAAGCAGTCTTGAAGTAATAATGGCTTCAGGAGGATAGAGCAATCAATAGCTCTAAAGCAGTCTTGAAGTAATGGAATGGCTTCAGTAGGATAGAGCAATCAACAGCTCTAAAGCAGTCTTGAAATAATAATGTGATATGTCTTCAGGAGGATAGAGCAATCAATAGCTCTAAAGCAGTCTTGAAGTAATGATTTCAGGAGGATAGAGCAATGGATAGCTCTAAAGCAGTCTTGAAATAATAATGTAATATCAGGAGGATAGAGCAATGGAGAACTCTAAAGCAGTCTTGAAATAATTAGATGGCTTCAGGAGGATAGAGCAATGAATAGCTCTAAAGCAGTCTTGAAGTAGTAATATGACCTCATGAGGATAGAGCAATGAATAGCTCTAAAGCAGTCTTGAAGTAATAGGATGATTTCAGGAGGATAGAGCAATCAGTAGCTCTAAAGCAGTCTTGAAGTCATGAGAGGCTATCAGGAGGATAAAATAACCCTGAGGTTACAATAAAGCAGTCCCAAAGTAATAAGAAGCTCATCAGGAGGATAAAGTAACCCTGAGGTTACAATAAAGCAGTCCCAAAGATCATAAGATTGTTTGTTGGATAATTAACCTGAAAACAAGGTAGCATTCTGTATAACAACATTAGTTTATGCTTTATGTATGCATGTATGACATGATGCACTTAGGTAATGTACTATAGACATATATGTTATGGTATGATGTAAATGATGTATGTATGCTATGACACTGCTGGAAGTGTCTGGATATCCTTGTATAACAACTGCTGGCCAAGGAAAATAAATCCCGATTCGTTGTTGAAGAATATATAACCCTCCGTCTGCTGGGGATAACAAGGTATAGATAACCTCCCGTTGTTGGGGATAACAAGGTATAGATAACCTCCCGTTGTTGGGGATAGTAGGGTATAGATAACCTTCGTTTTCGTTTGATAGTAGGATAAGTATAACATCCCGTCTTCGTTCATCGTGCCCTTATTGGAAAGTAATTTCCCGTATATCCGTACGAGGATAAAAGAGATGGATATAAATTCCAGGGGAGATTAGACTTTGTGAAAATGGATTAGTCCTACTGATGGTTTGTCACTGCCTTGTAAAGATGAACCGGCGAAGCTTCGTTGAAATCCTTCCCTCGTTCGTCCTTAGTAAATACTATTACTGCATTTTCATGCATTTCTGGTAAACATCAATCATATTAAAAGGCATACATACATTCAAACACAACCAATGGACGTTTCGCTTATGTAAATAGGGTAAAAGTAAATCTGGATTCAAAAGATGGAGTTTATTTATATCAAAAGTGACCCATACACGGGTAAGTTTGTACAAGGAGACATAAACCCTAGTAAGAGAATTTTGTCATGAAGTTTTACAAAAAGAATCAGCTATGTGGGAAATAATCCTATTGAGTTTCAATTCTACTATTGCCACTCAAGTATCTCATCTTCTTGCTGTTGAGACGGAAACGATTGGATTGAGCTTCATCTGTTTGAGCTTGAGTAAGTAGTACAACTGGTTGCAGTTTCATGAGTGATCCAAACGAGACATAGTCATACGCTTTAATCCCTAACTTTTGCCTGGATTGCCCTTTCAGGTTTTCAATCCACCGGGATACCCTTTTTTGCCCAAGCCGCCTTTTCAGGTTTTCGACTTGCCGGGTGTACATCTTTTTATATATATATCCCTAATTTTTGCCCAAACCCTTTTGGTTTGCCGGGATGCCCTTATTTTTTCCTAGGCCTGTCAACCTAGCGGGTCTCTTTTTATGCGTAGTATTTTTTAACTATGTCTGCGTTTACAGGTTGTGGGAAGTCTTCACCATCCATTGTAGTCAGTATCATGGCACCTCCTGAGAACACTGTCTTGACTACAAATGGTCCCTCATATGTTGGAGTCCACTTGCCCCTTCAGTGTCAATCTCATTGCAGTATGCAGGTTTCTCAAATCTATCAATGGTAATCTTGGGAGCTTCATCATCCCAGCTGATCTCAAACATAGATGCCATGGTGGCCAATGCGTCTGCCAACTGATTCTCTCTTCGTGGAATATGTCCAAAAGTAATCTCTTTGAAATGTGGGATCAAAGACAACACATGTTCTCTGTAAGGAATGAGATTATCATGCTTTGTATCCCAATCTCCTTTAATCTGACTTACTACCAGAGCTGAATCTCCATACACCTCAAGGAACTAAATCTTCATATCAATAGCAACTTGCATACCCATGATACATGCCTCATACTCAGCCATGTTATTGGTACAATAGAAACAAAGTCTGGCAGTAATCGGGGTATGACAACCTTCAGGGGAACTAATCACAACACCAACACCATTACCATGTGCATTGGAGGCACCATCAAAAACCATAGTCCATCGGGATCCTTGTTTAGGTCCGTCATATTGTCCAGGTTCTTTGGTAACAGACATAATGTCTTCATCAGGGAACTCAAAATTCATTGACTGGTAATCATCTACTGCTTGATGAGCCAAATGATCAGCAACAACACTCCCCTTAATGGCCTTCTGAGTGGTATACTGTATATCATATTCCGTCAAGATCATTTGCCATCTTGCAATTCTTCCGGAGAGAGCGGGTTTCTCAAATATGTACTTGATTGGATCCATCTTCGAAATCAACAAGGTAGTATGGGTCAACATATACTGTCTTAGTCGGCGAGCAGCCCATGCCAAAGCGCAGCAAGTTTTCTCGAGCAGTGAGTATCTTGTTTCACAGTCGGTAAACTTTTTGCTAAGGTAGTATATTGCCTGCTCTTTTCGACCAGACTCGTCATGTTGCCCCAATACACACCCCATTGAGTTGTCTAATACTGTTAAATACATAATCAAGGGTCTTCCATCAACTGGTGGCATTAAAATTGGAGGTTCTAGCAAATATCTCTTGATTTCATCAAAGGCAGTCTGGCACTCATCATTCCATTCCATCACCTGATCTTTCTTCAACAACTTGAAGATTGGCTCACAGATGGTAGTTAATTGGGAAATAAATCTTGCAATGTAGTTCAATCGTCCCAAGAAACCTCTAACCTCCTTCTCAGTACGGGGAGCTGGCATCTCTCGTATAGCTTTCACTTTTGCAGGATCCACTTCAATACCTTTTCCACTGACAATGAAACCCAAGAGCTTTCCAGATCTAACTCCAAAAGTACACTTGTTTGGATTTAATCTCAACCTGTATTTCTTCAACCTCTCAAACAACTTGTGCAGATGATCAAGATGTTGTTCTTCATTCTGAGACCTGGCTATCATATCATCCACATATACCTCTATCTCATGATGAATCATATCATGAAACAAAGCCACCATAGCACGCTGATATGTTGCCCCTGCATTCTTCAAACCAAATGGCATTACCTTATAGCAAAAGGTGCCCCACTGTGTCACAAATGTAGTCTTCTCCATATCTTCAGGTGCCATCTTGATTTGATTGTAACCAGAGAAACCATCCATAAAAGAGAATACCTTATGCTGAGCAGTGTTGTCTACCAGAATATCAATATGAGGAAGTGGAAAGTCATCTTTAGGGCTAGCCTTGTTCAGATCTCTGTAGTCTACACACATACGTACCTTACCATCTTTCTTAGGAACTGGTACCACATTTGCAACCCACTGAGGATAAGAAGTTACGGCCAAGAACCCTGCATTGAATTGTTTCATTACCTCTGCTTTGATCTTTTCTGACATTTCAGGACGCATACGACGAACCTTCTGCTTCTTTGGACGACAATCTTCTTTCACTGGCAAACGGTGAACCACAATGTCTGTATCCAACCCTGGCATATCTTCATAAGACCAAGCAAAGATCTCCACATAGTCACGTAGCATCTGAATCAACCTGCTCTTAACACTGTCCTCTAAATCAGCCCCTATCTTGACCTCTTTTCTGTTTTCTTCAGTTCCCAGATTCACAACTTCGACTGGCTCTTCATGTGGCTGTATAGCTTTCTCTTCTTGTTGTAACAACCTAGAAAGCTCTACAGGTATTTCACAATCGTCCTCGTTTCCGTCTTCAGTTTGATAGATCGGATTCTCGAAATTGTAATTGGCAATAGTAGAACTGTTATCAACTGGATCCAGAGTGGATGAGGATCTGCATTTTAGTGACGTGGGTGTGTGTAAGAACACATAGCTGATAAAGCAAAAATAAAAGAAAAAGAAAGACAAGGAACACAATATTTACGAAAACGAAACGTCCACTGATTTTATTGAATGAAGTATGCAAATGAAATGACAACCCGTAACAAGCACACCATTGTGCCCCGGGTAAGGCACATGGCTTGAAAGTTTTAATTGTTCCAGAAATTACAAATTTAAAAACATAACACAGTAATAGTATTTACTCCTGACTAAAGGAGATAGGGATAACATCTTCAACTTTCCAATTATTGAGTCCAGCACCCACAGTAGGAAAAATCCATGCCTCCAAGTTGTAGTCTTCATCTTGATCTCCCACAGCATTGATAACCCCTTGATTGGTGATACGAACAGCACGAGCACGACGAACAGCCTTCTGGGACTCTTCTTCCACCACAGCTTTTGCATCATTGAGGGAGGCCATTGCCATTGTTGGAGGGTTTCTGATGACCACAGGAACCTTCTTCACAGCAGGAGGAGTCACACAATCCTTAACAGCCCAGGGAACCACTTCAAATGACTGACATGGAGTTTCAATGTATTCACCTTCTACTTCCAGATACTTGAAAGTGTTTACATGGCTGACAAAGTATTCTTCCTCTCCAAAGACAGTAACAACTTTTCCATTCACCGGATATCTCAACTTTTGATGTAATGTGGAGGTCACAGCACCTGCCCCATGGATCCAGGGACGACCAAGCAGACATGAGTACGAAGGACGAATATCCATCACATAGAATGTAGCGGTAAACACCTGAGAGCCAACCTTGATTGGAAGATCAATTTCCCCATGCACTACTCTTCTAGAACCATCAAAAGCCTTTACCACAATATTACTGGGCTTCAATACCGTATCTTCAGGACTCAGCTTGTTCAGGACTCCCTTAGGCAACACATTCAGAGAGGAACCATTGTCTATCAGCACATGAGACAGGGTAGTGCCCCTGCATTCAATTGAAATATGCAAGGCCCTGTTATGATCCCTCTTGGCAGGGGTCAAGTCAGCATCAGAAAATCCTAACTCGTTGTCATAGGTCAGGTGAGCAACACAATTCTCAAACTGGTCCACAGAAATTGCACTGGGTACATGAGCCATCTTTAGAAACTTGATCAATGACTTGGCATGAGCCTCAGAACATAATAACAGGGAGAGCATAGAAATCTTTGAGGGAGTATGCCCCAGCTGATCAACAATATCATAATCACTCTTGCGAATGATTTTCAATACTTCTTCCATCTGCTTAGAGAGGTCATCAGCAGCTGGTACATCAGTAGATACAGGCTCAATAACAGGACCCTTGCCCCGAGCATCAGTGGTGGAAGTAACAGCAGGAGTAACTGCACTCTTAGAAGCAACTGAAGGAGAGAAGATTCTTCCACTACGAGTGATCTTGCTAGATCCAGCAATATTATCAATGTCAACAGGCATATCAGGTAAAGGCTCCTGCTTGACACCATGGATGTAAACATCAGACCCATAGTGCCAAGGCACAGCTTTGTCAGATGTATAAGGAATAGGACCAGGAGTGGTAATGATCAGAGGAGCCACTCTGGCTTCAGCAACAACTTTCACAGGACCTTCAGCAGTAATCTTGATTGGGCCCTGATGAGTGATTTTAATGGGACCCTTTGAAGTGATTCTTAGTGGTACCTTGTCAACCATGTCAACCTCTTCAATCTTCTTACCCTGAGTCAGATGATCCACCATACTTTCTACAGATGCTGGTCTTCTTTCAAACACTATAGTATATTTATCCATGAGACGTTGAATCCCATCTCTCAAAATGAAGCAACTATCCGGCTTATAGGCACAATATAGACAATCTTCATGACAACCTGGAAAGATCCCAGCTTGTACTAACCTCTTTTTGATAACAGACAATGGTGTGCTCAACTCCATAACTGAATAGACATGCAGATCTTCTTCAATATCTTCATCAATGGCGTTGACAGTCTTCTCGTGATTTGGCATTGGAGCTGTAATCACATTTGGAGTACCTGGTGGATCAAACTCAATTTCTCCAGCATCAATCATATCCTGAATTTTGTTCTTCAAGACCCAGCAGTTATTAGTATCATGTCCTGGACAGTTTGAATGATATGCACATCGTGCATTGGGATTGTACTTGGGAGAGGTAACATTGGGATTCTGAGGGGCCTCCCTCAGGGTAATAAGTTCAGCTTTCAACAAGTGTTGCAATGCCTGAGCCATTGACATGTTGATCTTCGTGAACTGTCTTCTAGCCCTCTGTTGGTTGCCTTGAGGCTGCTCTGTTGTTGCAGGAGTTGGATTTGAAATATGAACTGCACTAACAGACTGATGCCTTCTGTTACGATCAGGCTGACCATACACAGCATTAGATTCTTTCTTCCCAGTGGGAGGCTTCTTTGCAGCACCTGATGAAGAAGTGCCCACTTGGATCTTACCACTCTTGATACCATTCTCTACTCGCTCTCCTGTCATGATCAACTCAGTGAAGCCAGATGATGAGCTTCCAATGAGATGACTGTAAAACGGACCATTCAGCGTACACATGAACATATCAACCAACTCCCTATCAGTCAAAGGGGGTTGAACTCTTCCAGCTAAGTCTCTCCACTTCTGAGCATACTCCTTAAAGCTTTCTTTGGCACCCATAGACATGCTTTGAAGCTGCATGCGAGTGGGGGCTAAGTCAGCATTGTATTGATACTGCTTGTAGAAAGCTTCAGCAAGGTCATTCCAATCTCTGATGTTGACACTCTCCAACTGATAATACCACTCTAGCTGAGCTCCAGATAAACTCTCTTGAAAGAAATGGATCCACAACTTTTTATCAGCAGTGTGGGGTTGCATTCTTCTGACATAAGACCTCAGATGCAATTTGGGACAAGAGACCCCATCATAGACAACAAATGTAGGAACTTTGAACCCAATGGGTATGACCACCCCAGATATCAAGCTCAAATCCTCAAAATCCAGCCCAGATGATTTCTGTAATTCCATAGCATCCATTCTATCCACCAGCATCTTGAATTTGTCTTCGTTAGGCTCATGGTAGTAGTTAGCCTCAGAATCAGAGTCCCCCATAGTGTTGTGGAGGCTGCCTCTCTCCTGCTCAGATTCTTCAGATTCATAGTCTTCAACCTGTTCCTTGGTCTTGGCAGGACTTTTGAACCTTCTTCCCATGTTGAGCAACCCAGCAGACCTTCTAGCCTTCTTAGTCTTCTTGGCCAGCAGTGTCTTCAATTCATCCTGCCCCTTGGATAGGTTCAGGATCAGCTCTTGGAACTGTGCATTCTGTGCCTGGAGATCCTTAACTGATTGTTCAAGAGCCATTGCTGAAATAAACAGCGAGGAGATGAGAAACCTGTGCACAATTATAAACCTGTGATGCAATGATATGGGAATGCATATGCAATGTTTTCAAGGACCGCAGGATTTAAATTTGCTTAAACAAACAAGAAAGTAACTTTTTATTAGTAATAACTTGTTTTGCCTTTTAGGCTTACAAAAAATGAAAACGAAATAAGTACAAAAGATGGGGTTTTAAGTCTCCCATGGACGTTTCCTCTTTGTGTTGAGGTATGAGTTGAGGTTTCGTTCCTCATGAAGTAGCTTTGTTAGCTCTAGGATCCTTGCTTGGCTTGCTTTGTAATGAGCCTCGAAAGTATCCCTTTGCTCTTTCAGTTGGATCCATGATCTCTGCAAGTCTTCCATATCAGTAGGCATGTCTGGGTGAAGGATGGTATAAGCTGTGTCTCCTTCAGCAACAGGTTCCATGGTAACTGGTAGGATGGCAGGATATGGCATCATGAGTGTCTGAGCGCGAAATCGTACCCATCTGAGATAAGCCTCCATAGGAATGGTGTACTTAGGCTCCAGTGTCTTGCTGTCAATCCTGTTTACCTTTCCCCAAGCTCGTATGAATCTCTGACGGTAACCCTGAAGATCGTTGTCGTAGTCAAACACAATGCCCTAAATCAACATGTCATGTGGACCATCGCTCCGGGCGTAACCAAACTGTCGTAAAGCTAGAGATGGGTTGTAGGTGATGCCTCCTCTTATGCCTAGAAGTGGTACATTAGGAAACTACCCAACACGGCGGTCAATGATGGTGACATTCTCCATAGACCTGGAGCACCAATGGATGTCTGAGTGAGAAAGTGACATGATCCTCTTGGACCATCTGAACTCTTGCTCATTCTTCATTACTGAGCGAGGAAGGTGAGAAATAAACCACCTAGAAAGTAAAGGTATGCAGCACATCAAAGTTCCTCTTGCCCTTGTAGTACGGGTGTGAAGAGAATGTAGGATGTCTCCAAGTAAGGTAGGCACTGGATTGTGACTCAGGAATATGTTGATGGCATGAACGTCTATGAACTGATCAGGATTGGGGAACAACACTAAGCCATAAATCAATAAGGCTAAGATCTCCTCAACAGCATCGTAGCTCATAGCCTTCAAGAACATTTGAGCTTTATCCACTAATACCTTGGCAAGAATACCTTTAACTCCACTTCTCGTCTCTAGAACAATGTCAGACTTCTTCAGATGTAGAGCTGCAGCAATAACTTCTGGTTTAAGCTCCTTCTCTAAGCCTGTGAATGGCTTCTGATCAAGAACAGGTATACCCAGAAGTTTAGAGAACTCCTCCATGGTTGGAACCAGCTGATAATCAGGAAATGTAAAGCAATGGTGCTTAGGGTCAAAGAACTGAAACAGCACACTCATCATGTCTTCACTGAACCCTGAAGTAACTAGATCCAATAAATGACCATGTCTCTTGTTGAACTGGGAATGATCAGGCACTAGGGAAACCAACTCCTTGAGCTTAGCAGGTATCCCTACAAAGTTGATCCTGATGGTGTTTCTACGAGCAGAAGCCATGACCTGCAACAAAGAACAAAGATAAATCCTTTGGTCCTTGAAATGGTTAGGGAAAATGATATGCTTATGATGCATGATGATGTCATGATGTCATGCTCAATCACAAACATGTGGCACACACAAACAAGTCACACCATAGCCCTAGGTTTAAAGGCTTGCATGAGGTTCAAAGGCAAGTACCCTCCCCTGAAGTTAGATGGTTCATCCTGTCCTACAAAAGTAACCAGGTTCTAAGGGATCTCAATATCATTGATCCTTCACAAGGGTGGTTGTTCAGAAGGCAACTTACTTGCCAACCAAAACCCTCCAAGTTTAAGATCTCAATGAGCGTAGTATCGAGTGTCAACCAACTTCAGTCTGCACCAAAGCCGGTTACCTCACTACTTTCTAAAGGCCAAGATGAGTTAACTAGGGTTCTAAAAGTCAGTTAGTGCATTGACAACATATGGCAGCCTCAATATTATCCTCAACTTGACTTAAGGAATATAAGCACCAACCAAGAAGTCGCACTAACTATGGCCACCAGATCAACCGTATCGATATACGTCGTACAGTTTCCTTGGTCTATTGCCATTTACCTAAGGTACACTAGATCCGGGTTAGGACCTTTCACACATAAGAGCACCCCAACAATATAATAATAAAGCAAACAAGGCAAACAATTTAAAGTGATCTTAATTCCTAAGGGTACCCCTCTTAAATAGATCCCCAGCAGAGTCGCCAGTTCTGTAACACGGTGGGAGAACTGACTTTAAACAATGTTGCGGATAGCAAGAGTCGCCACCGACTTTTATTTTATCCATGAGGAAAGGTTATAAAAGAACAGGAAAGACCTTAGAGAATATTTTGGGTCCGGGGGGTAGGTTATGAAAAGGGAAGGTGTTAGCACCCTTTTCATCCATGGTTATCCATGGGCTCTTAGGTACTTAAGCTCACTTTTGAATTGTTTTGAAAGTGTAGTGTGTGAATAGCAAAAAATTTCAGAATAGTTTAATAATAATCCGTGTATGGATGTGAAAAAAACTTGTTTGAAAATTTTGTTGGAAATTTGTTTAAGTGTGAAAAAGTTTTGAAGTGAGCAAGTATCTAGGAGTAGCCTACCCTAATGTTTTAAGGTCTTTCTTATTCTTTATCCTTTCCTTAGTAAGACTATCCCTACTATAATGGAGTAGGTAGTCCTTACTTTGGATGTTAAGGGACATGTGAGGGACAATTTGACTTTGAAGGCCATTGTGGGATGTAATAAGCACATATAAGGGACCATCATCATTTTTCGAAAGGGACTCGATTCGTAAAGGCAACCATAAGGGACTTTGATGATTTTTCTATTTGAGGGACTTGCTTTATACACCCCACTTAACCATTATTCGTAGGCAACTTGAGGGATATCCTTAGGAAGTGAGACGGCGATTAAAATCGACTTACGTGTGTGACGTGTTTATTTTAATTATCTTTATTTAAAAGTGATCTAAATTTATTTTAATATTACATACAGGTTGTTACACTCCCTAATTACTAACCATAATAATAATTAAATAATTAAACAACTTTACATCCAAGAAACAATTACAAAATAATAAGCAAAATAATTAAATAGCAAAGATAAATAAAATATAAATAAGCAATAATAAATAATAAAGGGGGTTAATTCTAAGTTTACTCGGCAAGACATCGCATCTTGTGCCTACGTATCCTTACGGGAGTGGAATCAGAGTAATCGTAGTTCCCCTCAATAGGGAGGTTAGAAACTTCTTGACTGTGGTCAAGGTCTCAAGGGGAATAAACGCATCTTAAGGACACGCTTACGTGGAGTGTAGAAACTCCAAATCTCTACGTTGAAATGTTAAGTTGTAATTAGGGTTAAATTAGGGATTCCACGGCGGGAAACTCTAAAATGAGCGCGGCGGCTCTTTGACCTAATGCTAAGGGTAAAATTGTAATTTTGCCTGCGGCGAGGCATTTGTGAAAATTAGGGTTTGTAGTTTGTAGTTTTGAGGATTTGAAATTGAATGTGTGAAGTTTTACGGACTATTGGCGCGGCGGCCAAACAGTTAGACCTAACCTTCGAATGTGTGCAATGTGACAGAAATAATAGTAAACGCGTGAGACAATTGAATCATGCAAACAGAGAGATAATGTCATAATTTAAACCATGCAAGCAGAAATTTAAAGGCAGAATTTAAAGAGCGATTGTTAAGTTCGCGAGGTTACATGAGAGGAGCAGATACAATATGATAATGAAATTTGAATTGAACAATAATAAAATAAAATAAATAACGGTTCTAGTTATTATTTTAAAAAAAGATTTTAGTTATTATTTTAAATTTATCTAAAAAAAAAAGTTTTTTCTTAAAAATAATAGGTTTTCATATTAATTTGGAAAAGATGTTAATGTTATTTATTTTAAAAAACAGATTTTTATATTATAACAAATTTTAATAAATTAATGATAACAATAATAATAATAATGGTAATAATAATGATAATAATGATAATAATAATAAATAATGATAATAATAATAATAATAATAATAATAATAATAATAATAATAATAATAATAATAATAATAATAATAATAATAATAATAATAATAATAAAGCAATAATGAATTTTAAATGTGCCAAATAACCCAACAATGTTGCTAACGCAGAAATGCGCTCATCGCAACCAGATCTAAATCGGACGAAACAAAATTTATCGCAAAGAAAAAGAAATTAAGCAAAAAATAGTATTATTGCTCACACAAAAATGCGATCATCGCAACCAGATCGAACTAACACAAATGTCACGCGTCATGCACACAAATGTGCAAACATCGTATCGACATAATTCGATCAAAAATCTTATATATATAAACTCTAACAATTTAAAAATTATATATATATAAACGTAACAGCAATAGATAAAGAAAAAGAAATAACGGTAATAGATGAAGAAAAAGAAATAACGGTAAAAGATGAAGAAAAAGAAACAACAGTAATAGATGAAGGAAAAGAAATAACGGTAAACGATGAAGAAAAAGAAACAATAGTAATGGATGAAGAAGAAAACTAAATAACGGCAAACGACACTCACTCCTCTTAGTTTTTTTTCATTCTCTCCTTTTTTCCAACAAGGCAACACATGTATATATAGGGAACAAATTAGGGTTAACACCAAATTGTCAATAATGTCCCTAAAGCCCATTTTAAAGCCCAAACTAAATAATTAGTTAATAAAATTTAAATAAGTTAAAATAATTAAAATAAACTTAAAATAAAAACTAATAATCCTATTGATTCCTAAAATAAAAAATATTATAAAAAGAACAAAATCTTTTTCAATATTTTTTATTTTATGATTTTTTGGATATTTTTATGAATAATTTAGAAAAAAGTGAAAAAAATAATATTTTAAAAAATGATTTAATTAAAATACGAAAATAATAATTAAATAATAATAAAAAAACTATTTTTGTTATTTTTTTAATGAAAGATAGAAAAATTTAGAGTAAAAATAATAAAAAACAAAAAAAATGACAAAGGTGAGATTCGAACTCTCAACCTCTCACACTCATAACTCCTTACACATGTCCTCCTGCCAATTGTGCCATTTTTACTTTTTAGAAAAAAATGCATGCCATATGATATTTACCTGCAAAAAGTTAAACGACTACACAAATTTGTTAGTAATTGATTAAATGCAATGAAATGCGACGACAAATCTTAGGGCAAAATTTGGGGTATTACAGTTATTATGATAATATTTCTCACCCAACCTCTCTTTGATGTTGGCAAAAAAAAAAATCATGAAGTTTGACTTTGGTTTGACCACAGTTGACCTCAGTTTGACCTTTTAACTACATTGACTGCTTTTGACTTATCTGATCATCTGACTGAGCAAACTTTTGAGAAAAGTCTTGAAACTTGACATGGGGGTTTTTATACACATATAAGATGTTATGAAGCTCACTTGAAGTCTTGGAAGTCCATTTAGCCTGATTAAAGTCAAAACCCTAGTTTTGGATGCACTGCTTAGGAGGTTCATTGTCTGAGGGAATTGTCAACTCTTCTGACCAATTATGAATTTTGTGAACCTTGTGAACCTTCTTGGAACACAAAGTCTTGTATTGTGAGGGCAAATTTTGGGGTGCAACAGTTGTCTACAAAGTGTTCGAGATCAGCACAACTTTGCCTTTGCATCATCAGCACAAAGTGTTCTGAGATCAGATGCAGCAGAGTTAAACTTAGAGATGAATCTGTTCCAAGAAGCTTCAGATTCAGCAGGATCCATACTAGCCATGCACTCTTTCTCCACATAAGCAATCCCCATACGTATTTCCTTCTTAAAATTCTTGAACAGAGTAGAAACATCTGATTTGGGTTTGGGGTTCAGAAAGTCTTCTATGGTGACTTGTTGTGATGGTTTAGGAGGTGTTTGGTTTTGTTCAGGAGGTAGGTGATCAGATGATGGTTGTTCAAATTGTTGTGGTATGGATGTTTGTGGTATGGTGAGTTGAGGAGTAGAGGTGTCACCATCAGATGGTGTTGATGTAACAACATCAGATGAGGGTGTTATAAAATCTGTGAAGTTGAATTTGAAGCGAAGAGGGTGGTCAGAAGTAGGTAGGTCAGATGGTAGTGGTTTATATGGATCAGGAATTTGTAAGCTAGTTGGTGAGGGGACTTCAGATTCATCAGAATCAGATGATTCAGTTGAATGACATGAAGTTGAAGAGACGACATACATGGTTGCAATGGGTTGCACATCCAGAATGTCTTCAGATGATTGTTGGACAAATGGTTCAGGATTTGGGATGGTTGGTTCTTCTGGTGGTTGAGTAGAAGGGAGTGGTTCAGATTGTTTTTGTGGTTCAGAAGATGGTTTTTGTTGTGGTTCAGATTGTGTTTGTTGAGGGGGTTGTTGTTCAGAAGATTTCTGTTGAGGGGGTTCATATGGTTGTTGAACAAAAGATAGTTGAGAATGTGTGTGAGGAGATGAAATGGGTTCAGATGATTTAGGTTCAGATGGTTGAGGAGGAGATGGTGGAGGTGAAGGTGAGGGTGAAGGGACAGATGGTTTGGGATCAGATGTTAATACCTGTTGAATTGTTTCTCTTATTTCCTCCAAGCTAGCTTCTGGAGGATTTTCCTTCTGCTTCTTGTCCTTTTCTGGTTCGTCAGCGGCATCAAAGGCTTTCCTCTTAGGTTGTGCAACAGATCCTTCCTCAGGTTTCCTCTTCTTGCGCCTTTCTCTCAGAAGATTTGGCAGAACTTTTCCTTCCTTCTGAACTATGTTAGCAGGCAGAGGGATACCATTCTTCAAACAATCAGCAATGAATGTCAGAATGATGTTCCTAGGTTCATCAGCACTGAACATAGGAAAGTCTGCTAAAGGAATTCTCCTTCTGCTGACTTCTTCAGAGTTAAATTTCATGGGATTTCCAGCAAGCTCTGAAATGACCTTCATTCTTTTCAAAGTGTTCCCATTTATGACAGATCCTACAACATAAGACAGATCATCTGTCACTCCAGCATCAGTCAGATGCTTCACAAGACCATTCTCTGTTAGAATGTATGATATCAGTCTTCCCATAGGGATCCAATTTCTGATATTTCCAGCTTTAACTCATACTTCTTCTCTTATTTCCTTGATATGGTTCAAAAGATGACTGAACAGAAGATAAGGCAGATCCACCTTCTTGCCTTTACACATGCAGAACATGAAGTACATTTGTTCTGAGTTGACATAATCTGGTGAGTTAGAAGATTTTCTATGAAAGATAGAACTCATGAAAATCTTGGCCCAGATTCTGTAAATAGGCTTCAGATCTTTGACCTTGTTGGATGGTTCCCTAGAAACACAAACTTCTTGAAAAATGTCAGCCAAGTCCACACGAGCAGTAGCCATACTTGTGATTCCATCAGTTTCCTTATACTCAAGTAGTTGTCTGATTAACTTTTTAGTGATAACAATCTCCTTCCCAAGAACAGAAGAATGAATGAACTTAGGGCAAACTTGAGCATGTATCCAGAATTCCTTCACCAATGTTGGATAAACATGACCCATCATCCTGTCAAAATACTTTTCCCAGTTCTGAGTTTTGATGGTTGGGTAGAGATCAAAACCATTTTCTTTAATGGATTCAAAGTCCACAAAGTTCTCACACAGAACCTCAAGATCTTTGATTGGAGTGAGAAGAGTTCTCACAGGTGCCTTGTACACAACAACAGTTTGAGATGAAGCAGCAGCATTTGGAGAAGATGCAGCAGCAGTTAAGGTTTGCATCTGAGCAGATGTTGAAGATGGTGAAGCCATTGATGTTCTTGAGATGCGTCTGGGTTTACGAGAGGTTTTGGGTTTTGAAATGAGATGGAAACAATAGAGAAGACAGAAATGTGAAGGTGAGAAAATACTTAGAAGGGGGGTTGAATAAGTATGAAGATAAAAACTTAGAAATAAAAACTCAAGTATTTTTATCTTGGTTCGTTGAACTCAACTACTCCAGTCCACCCTTCCTAGAGTGATTTTCCTTTCTCAATCAAGGACTTAATCCACTATTTAATCAACTGATTACAATAGTAAGCACTAAGAACAACTGTTCAAAGTCTTCTCAAGAACTACTGATCCTAACTGGATCTTCTTAAGGTTTTCTTACACTCAAATGTAATAACAAATACAAGTTTTTAAATTGCTTCTAATAAAGCTTTATCACAACTGTGATTTTTCACTTAAATATTAAGAACAAGGAAATTACTTCTAGAAAGAATGTGAATTGTATGAGAGCTTTGGATGTTGATTTCTTTTGGATAAAACGTCAACTGAAGAAGATGAGTGAAGACTTGCTTTTATAGGCAACTTGATCCAAGAGAACTTCACGTTGAGAAGAGTGTCCCAAAAGGTCTGAGCCTTTTTGTCTTCACATCAAGTGACCTTTCCTAGAAGAAGAAAGCACAGAGAAATCCTTTTTGTTTGTGTTCTTGTGTCTAGCATAAATAGGGAAAGTGTCGTTTGGATTATTCCAACGGACATAATCTTTGAATTATTCTTCTTCAATTTTCAGCAAGATTCATCAGAGTCTAATTTGATCAGAGCCTTCTGATGTTGATCAGAGTTTTGCTGAATCAGAGTCTTTGCAGCAGGTGTGCTTTTAGCGTGTGTAGATTCAGAGCATAATTGAGTCAGATCTTCAGTACTGGCAGCTCTAGTACTTTCAGAATCTTGTGTAGTAACTATGCTTGAAAACTCTTCATACAGAATTCTTCTTTGGTTCAGATGCTTCTAACTTGCTTCAGATTCTTCTGGAGCTTCTGCTTCATATCCTTCTGGAGGCTACGCTCAGGATCTTCTGTTGGTAGCATTCAGAATCTTCTAATGGATGCATCTGGCGCTTCAGAGTCTAGCATATTTCTTATGTTCAGTTCTGGTTTGCTTCTGGAGTGATAATTACTTTACTATCTGCAGTAAAAACTCTTAAGCAAATTTTAGAGTATATAATTCTTAATTACAAAATTTCATAATAGTTATCATCAAAACATAGAGATATTATTAAGAACCAATCTGTGTTCTAACAATCTCCCCCTTTTTGATGATGACAAAAACATCAGAAATTTTGTTTAATTGAAAATAGAATAATTATAACTCCCCCTGAGATGATGAATCTCCCCCTGAATTAAATATAAGTAAGGAATAGAAACTTCCCTTTTGTCTTGAATATTTTTCAGAGTTAGAGCTTGATTGTTCTTTAACATTTGAGAGTCAGAGTGTCTTGCATATTTCAGAGTCAGAGTCTGATAATTGTCAAATGATCTGAGAGTCTCAGAGTTTCTTTTACAGAGTGTACTTATCAAATGTTCTGAGATACTCAGATTTTATGTTAGATAAAATTGATATGTCTGAAGTTTCATTCTGGTGAAGTTTAATTAAACAGTTCAGATCTATATTTTCTCCCCCTTTTTTGTCATAAGCAAAAAGTAATAGCGTTGAAAAGACAAATAAAAAGGAAACAATAAATGAGATAAATCATGTGGAGAAAACTTTGAAACATTCATTCATTCAATTCAGAGCAAGAGTACACACATCAGAAGAAAATCAAAATACATATGCAAACATCAGATGCAAACAACAAAAGAAAAAAAAACTAAGAGTGTTTTGACAAAAGCATCTTCAACAGATCCGTGATCTCAGAAGAGGACTGTTCTTGTTTTGACATCCACTTAGCCATTGTTTCATTCTTCTGATCCTGTTGGGACATCCACTGAGTCATGTCTTCAGACTTCTTATCTTGTTTAGCCATCCAAGACTTGATTTCTGATTGACCAGCTTCCAGAACTTCAATCTTATCTTCAAGATCTGGATGTTCTTTCTTGATCTCAGATGAAGAATGTGGAGCAGCTTCTGAAGCTTGAACAAAGTCAATTTCCATAGGGGCTTTGGAGCTTGGAGCAGTAGAGCCAGAAGGATATTTTATCAGAGTCATGGCTAGAGGATTGTCTTCAGATGCAGATTCAGTATTCTCTTCTGATGATGAAGGAGCATCTGTAAGAAGCAGTGGTCCAGATCTCTTAACAGTCCAGAACAGACTTCTAGCAGCTTCAGCAAATCTGAGCTTCGCATCATCAGAACATACGTTCTTCAGATTTGATGCTACAGTGTTGAATCTGTTTATGAAGCCATTCCAAATGGCATCAGATTCCTTTGCATCCATTGTTGCTGAACACTTCCTCTATACAGAACCTAAATACATCTGTATTTCTTGCAAAAAAACATGTAAATAAATGATCAACATTTAGTCTAGGTTTAGGGTGTAACAGAGTTTCCAAGGTTATTGGCTTGGGTTGGGGAGTAGGTGGAAATATAGATTTAGGAATGGAAATCAGAGGAGGAGGGTAGTAAGGTATGAATGGAATATCAGATGATTTATCAGGCTTTGATCTGGATAAAGCATTCATCAGATTTGGTTTTGCTCTAGTTTGATAGGAAACCACATCAAATGGTTTATCAGAGTAAGGTTTAAAAGCAGATTTAGCATGTTTATCCAAAATAGCAGGTTTATCAGATGAAACAGGTATGTCAGATTTAGAAGATATAGCAGAGTATGGTTTTGGATCTGATGAAGGTACGGCTTATATGGTTTTGATATATGCTTGAAGCACAGATGGTAGAATGATGGTAAGTTTGGGTTTGAGAGGAGTGATGGTTTCAGAGGGTTCAATTCTGGTGTAGAAAATTTTTCAAAGTAAAACCATAAGGAAGTTTGTTAGAAGTGGATAGTTTGCACGAAGCAGAAAGTACATTCTTAGATGTTCTTGGCTTGGGTGCAGGGGTAGGATTGGGAATGGTAATTTCAGAGGATGGTTTAGGTGTTGGAATAGGATCTGGAATAATAACTTCAGAAGAAACAGGGGGTTCAGGTTGGTTTACTTCAGAATCTCTGTGAGAAGGGGATACCAGAAAATCTGGGTGTATATCAGATTCTGAGGAATTGGATGATGTGGTTGGTGTGCAAGAGGTAGAGGACACTTGAAAGACAGTTTTGAGAGGTGTAGCATCTAGAACTTCTGTCTCAGGGATATTGGTTCCAGATGGATTGGTTGATTCTGAAGGATTTTCAGAAGGTTTTGATGAGGGTGCAGATGTAGGTGGTTCAGATGTGGTTGATGGTGGATTTCCTGCCTGTGGTTGTTTCTCTTGTTGTTGTGTTTGAGGTTCAGATGGTTTTTGTTGTTGATTTTCAGAGTCTTTTTCTTGTTGAGGATCAGATAGTTTTTCTGGTTGTTTTGGGTGTTGTTCAGATTGTTCTGTAGGTTTTTCTGTTTGATGTTGGTCTGTGGGTTGTTTTTCTGATTGTTGTTGTTGTGGTACATATTGTTTGGTTGGTATTTCTGGTTGTGGAGTCTGAATTTGTGGTTTTGTTGTTGTTGGTTTTGGTGCAGATGATTGTTTTACAGGTGAGATGGAAATAGGATTAGATGATTTTTGTGGAGATGGAACAGAAACATGAGGTGGAGCAGTAACAAAATGTTTTTGGGTTGAAGGTGATTTTAGAATAGACTTAAAAGTTGAATCATTTATAACAGTATTATTTACAGAAGATACAGAAGATTTGGTACCTTTAATCTTGATGCGTTTTGCAGGAACAGAAGGAGTGTCTCCAGATTCTTTCCTCTTTAGCAGCTTCTGAGGCTTCTCAGCAATCTTGGGCTTCTTCTGAACAGGTGCAGCTTCTGCTTCTGAGTGACTTCTTTTTCTTGTGATTTCTTCTCCTCCAACAGGCAATGGTTCCCTTGCTCTTTTTATAATGTCTGCAGGAATAGGCGTTCTATCTGCCTTGCAAGCATCAATATATCTCACTATTATTTCCCTTGGTTCTTCAGCATAGAACAGAGGGTAGTCATCTACTGGGATTCTCTTCTGACTGAGTTCAGTGATGTTCAGCTTCTTGGGTGCTGTTGTGAGTTCTTCTACTATTTTTTGTCTCTGAAGACTCTTTGCATTCAGAGGTTTTCCAAGAATAAATTCAAGTTCATCTGTGACTCCAGCAGCATATAGAGCAGTCACCAATCCATTTTCTGTCAGAAAATCTGAGATTAACCTTCCAAAGGGAATCCAAGTTCTGATCTTCTGACCTTTTTCTTTCACAGATTCTCTGGAGGCATTTATGTGATTCCATAAGTGCATAAACAGAATATAGGGAAGATCTACCTTGGTGCTCTGACTTAAGCAATACATAAAGTAGAGCTGTTCATTGTTGACATAGTCTGGAGAGTTTGTAGACTTTCTGTGATGAATGCATCCCATGAAAATCTTTGCCCAGATCTTGTAATCAGGCTTCAGATCTTTGAACATATTAGAAGCTTGTCCAGCAGTCATCACTTCCTCATATACTTCATCCATATCTACACGCCCAGCTGGCAGATGAGATACTCCATCTGTTTCCTCATATCCAATGAGTTTCCTGATCAGATCTTCTGTGATGATTATCTCTGTACCCAGAATAGAAGACAAAATAAACTTAGGGTATACAGAAGCATGGATCCAAAATTCTTTCACCAGAAGCGGGTAGACTGGTCCAAAAAGTCTGTCAAAATACTTTACCCATCCTTGAACATCAATTATGGAGCGAAACTCAAACCCATTCTCAGCCAGTGAATCAAATCCCACCATTGATTCACAGAGAACCTCCAGTTTGTCAACAGACGTTAACAAAGTTCTCTTTGGTGGCGTATATGGAGTCACACCCATATTTGCAGAAGTAACTGCAACCATGGTTGATTGAAATTGTGCAGCAGTTGATGATGAAGTTGCCATTGAAGATGAGTTTGTCAAACGCTTAGGGTTTTTGTGAAGAGAGAAAAGAAGACAGAAATGCATAAACGGTTTGAGATGTAAAAAGTGTGAAAATGGTGTGAAATGAGGTATTTATACTAAACACTTAGGCATACAAATAGTCAGATAAAGCACGTTCACACAAAGCATTTAATGAAAAAGAATAAAAAATTATTTCAAGCATTTATTGATTCTGACAATTTGGGGGGAAAATCAAGATTTTCACTATTCAAACTTCACCTCAAACGTCTCTTCAGTAGTGTACACGCCACCTTTGCATATTTAGAGTGACACGTGTTTGCTTGCATGTGCTTCTGAATTCTCTTGAGAAATGAAACGTTAACCAACGTTCAGATCCTCTAAGGATTGTTAGTTCAGAGTTTCACAAAAAAAATAATTTAAGGAAATGAATAAGTAATTAGAAGAAATACTTCAGAGCATTAAACATTTTTGCATCTGTAAAATTTGCTTCTGACAAATATTATTCTGGACAGAAATCCATACCAATATTTTTCAAAATAAATTTGAATCTATCTTCAACAAGGGGTTTTGTGAAAATATCTGCCCATTGATGATCTGTATCAACAAAGGCCAAATTTATAATTCCCTTATGAACATAGTCTCTGATGAAATGATGCTTAATTTCTATATGTTTTGCCTTAGAATGTAAAATAGGGTTTTTAGACAAAGATATAGCAAAAGTATTATCACAGAATATAGAAATGTTACTTTCAAATATTTGATAGTCTTCTAGCTGACTTTTCATCCAGAGCATCTGCGTGCTACATCCAGCAGCAGCAATATATTCTGCCTCTATGGTTGATAGTGCAATTGTGGGTTGCTTCTTGCTGTACCAAGAGATTAGATTTCTTCCTAGAAATTGACAACTTCCAGAAGTACTTTTCCTTTCCACTCTGTCTCCAGCGTAGTCAGCATCACAGAATCCAACTAATTTGAAATCATCAGATTTTCTGTAACACAAATCCACATTAGAAGTACCTTTCAGATACCTTAGAATCCTCTTGACAGCTGTCAAGTGTGATTCTCTAGGATCTGATTGGAATCTAGCACACAAGCATACACTGAACAATATGTCAGGTCTAGAAGCAGTTAAATAAAGAAGAGATCATATCATACCTCTGTAGAGTTTCTAATCTACTTTCTTACTTACCTCTTCCTTGCCTAGTGAGCTAGTTGGATGCATGGGAGTCTTCGCCAGCTTACTATCAGTCATGTTAAATTTCTTCAGAAGTTCTTTAACATATTTGGTCTGATGTATGTAAGTGCACTCTGGAGTTTGGTTGACTTGAATTCCCAGAAAGAATCTCAATTCTCCCATCATGCTCATTTCAAATTCTGCCTGCATACATTGAGCAAACTCCTTTGCCAGCATAGTATTGGTAGATCCAAATATGATATCATCCACATAAATTTGACAAATTAGAAGATCTTTCTTAAATGATTTACAAAAGAGTGTTGTGTCCACTTTGCCTCTGATGAAATTTTTCTCCAGAAGAAAATTGCTCAATCTCTCATACCAAGCTTTGGGAGCTTGTTTTAAACCATATAGAGATTTCTTTAGTTTGAAAACATAATCTGGAATTTTTTCACTCTCAAAACCAGGAGGCTGGTGGACATAAACTTCTTCTTCTATAATAGCATTTAGAAAGGCACTTTTAACATCCATCTGATAGAGAGTGATGTTATTTTGTGCAGCAAATGAAATAAGAAGGCGTATAGATTCTAACCTTGCCACTGGAGCATAAGTTTCAGTATAATCAATACCTTCTTGTTGACTGTACCCTTGAGCAACTAGACTTGCCTTATTTCTTTCAACTTCTCCTTTCTCATTAAGCTTATTTCTGAAGACCCATTTTGTTCCAATTATATTGAATCCTTTTGGTCTTTGAACTAAATCCCACACATCATTTCTGGTGAATTGATTTAACTCTTCTTGCATGGCAATAATCCAATCATTATCTTGCAGAGCTTCATTTACAGAAGTTGGTTCAATTATTGACACCAATCCAAATAATGATGTTTCAGATGATCTAAGAAAAGATCTTATTCTGATAGGATCGTCCTTCTTTCCAATAATAACATTCTCTGGATGAGAAGCTTTGATTCTGGAAGATGATCCTCTAACAGTTGATTCTTCATAAGTGTTTAAATTGTTCATCTGAGAAGTTAAAGGAATTGCTTCTGGTTCCTTCACTTGAGCTTTGTCTGCCTCTGAGCCTTCAGAGTCTGTGAAGACTACTTCTCTATCTGCAGAGTTTTCAGACTGCTTTGGCTTTTTACTGCCAAGCTTATCATCAAATCTAACATGAATAGATTCTTCCACAATCTGTGTCTCAGTGTTGTATACTCTGTAGCCTTTAGAGCGTTCAGAATATCCAAGCATGAAACACTTCTGTGCTTTGGAATCAAACTTGTTCAGATTTTCTTTAGTATTTAACATATAGCAAATACATCCAAAAGGATGAAAATATGAAATGTTAGGCTTTCTGTTCTTCCACAGTTCATATGGAGTCTTCTCCAGAAGAGGTCTTACAGACACTCTGTTCTGAATGTAACAGGTTGTGTTGATTGCTTCTGCCCAAAAGTGTTTTTCCAGATTAGTCTCATTGATCATGGTTATGGCCATTTCTTGCAGTGTTCTGTTTTTCCTTTCTACAACCCCATTTTGTTGTGGAGTTCTAGGACAGGAAAAATCATGAGCAATGCCATTTTCATTAAAATATTTTTCAAAATATTTATTTTCAAATTCACCACCATGATCACTTCTGACTTTTATAATTTTGAAATCTTTTTCATTCTGGACTTGTTTACAGAAGTCAAAGAACACAAAATTTGACTCATCCTTGTGTTTTAAGAACTTTACCCATGTCCATCTACTATAGTCATCAACAATGACTAATCCATACTTCTTGCCTCTGATGGATGCAGTTTTCACTGGTCCAAACAGATCAATATGAAGTAATTCTAGTGGTCTGGAAGTAGAAACAACATTTTTTGATTTAAAAGATGATTTTGAAAACTTCCCTTTTTGGCATGCTTCACAAAGAGCATCTGAGGTGAACTTCAGATTAGGAAGTCCTCTGACAAGATTAAGTTTATTAATCTGAGATATACGTCTCATATTAATATGCCCTAATCTTTTGTGCCAGACCCATTGCTCTTCATTAATAGACAAGAGGCATTTAACATTATGAACCTTAAGTTCTGAAAGATTTATTTTATAAATGTTGTTTTTCCTCTTTCCACTAAATAGGATAGAGCCATCCTTTTGACTAATAGCTTTACAACATTTTTGATTAAAGGTAATATCATAACCATTGTCACTTAATTGACTTATGGACAATTAGTTATGCTTTAACCCTTCAACAAGTAAAACATTAGTAATAGAGGGAAGTTTACCATTTCCATGGTGCCAGATCCAATGATTTTGCTCTTCTGATTCCCTCCAAATTTCACATCACCTCCAGATCTAAGCTCCAGACTTTGGAACATAGACCTTTCTCCTGTCATGTGTCGCAAGCATCCAGAGTCCAGGTACCATGATTGGCGTCCTGACCTTGCTGCTAAGAACATCTGCAACAAGAATTATTTTACTTTTAGGTACCCAGATCTTCTTGGGTCCTTTAGGGTTAGTTGTTCTGAAGGTTTTTCTAAACTTCTGTTTTTCAACATAAGGTTTATTCTGACTAGCCTTAGATTTAAACACATGAATATTCTTTTCAGAACGTGTTTGTTCAATATCATTCAAGTGACCAAATTTAAAGTGGGAATACAAAGGAGTTTTCTTGATGATAATTTTTTCAACAGGTTTTGGATTTAAATCCTTTCCAGAGGAAGATTTATATCCAATTCCTTTTCTGTTATTTCTGCTAACTCCATAGATCATAGAAGCCATTTTGCTTTTGCCTATGCTTTTAGCAAGAAACTTCTGAAAGCTATAATCATATTTTTCCAAAATATTTTTGCATTCAGATTCAGTTTCAGAATCAGAGTTTTGTTGAGCTAATTTAGAATCATTTTTCAATTTTAAATTCTTTTCATTTAGCTCAGCTACTTCTGATTTGAGAATATTATTCTCAGATATAAGATTGCTTTGACGCTTCTTGTATTTGAGCTTAATATTGTTATAGCTCCTCAGAAAATCTGATAACACTTTGATAAGTTCTTCTTTAGTGAGTTTAGTCATTACCTCTTCAGCGTCAGAGTCAGATTCAGATCCTGAAGTTCCTTCCTCCTGATCTTCTATGTCTGCCATCAAAGCTACATTGGCACATTCCTCTTTTGACTCAGATTCAGATTCAGATGTATCTGAATCATCCCAGGTGGCCATTAGAACCTTTTTCTTCTTATCAAACTTTCTTTTAGGCTTTTCTTTCAGCACCTTTGGACATTCATTTTTGTAATGTCCAGGTTCTTTACATTCATAATAGACAACCTCCTTTTTGCCAGATCTTCTGTGTCCAGAAGATTCTTTTCTTTGGTCAGGCTTCCTGAAGTTTCTGAACTTCTTTCCTTTATGCTTCCAGAGTTTGTTTATTCTTCTAGACAACATGGATAGTTCATCTTCATCTTCAGATAAGGATTCTTCAGAGCTTTCCTCTATTACCTGCAATGCTTTAGCAGATTTATTAGATTTTAAAGCAATTGATTTACCTTTGTTTTGAGGTTCATCTTCCTCAAGTTCAATTTCATGACTTCTTAGTGAACTGATTAGTTCCTCCAAGGAGATCTTGTTCAGATCTTTTGCCATTTTCAGCGCAGTCACCATTGGTCACCATCTGGTAGGTAAGCTTCTGATGATCTTTTTCACATGATCAGCAGTAGAGTATCCTTTATCCAGAACCTTTAGTCCAGCTGTAAGTATTTGAAATCTGGAGAACATAGCTTCAACAGATTCAGAGTCTTCCATCTTAAAGGCTTCATACTTCTGGATTAGAGCCAGAGCCTTTGTTTCCTTGACTTGAGAGTTTCCCTCATGAGTCATCTTTAAGGACTCAAACATGTCAAATGCAGTTTCTCTATTTATGATCTTTTCATACTCAGTGTGAGATATTGCATTTAACAATATTGTTCTGGCCTTGTGGTGATTTCTAAATTCTTTCTTTTGAGCATCTGTCATAGATTTTCTGTCTACTTTCTTGTCACTCCCATCAATGGGGTGAACATATCCATCTATGACCAAATCCCATAAATCAGCATCATATCCAAGGAAAAAACTTTCAATCCTGTCTTTCCAATAATCAAATTTCTCCCCATCAAACATTGGGGGTTTGGTGCTGATTCTGTCTCTTTCTTCATATTTGTTGTTAATGTTAGACATTGTATTATCAGCCATAGTAACAACCAAATATATATCAAAGTTTTTCTCACTGGATCTTTACTGTCACTGTGAAGTGGTAGCACACATAGAACCGGAGCTCTGATGCCAACTGAAGGTGAGAAAATACTTAGAAGGGGGGTTGAATAAGTATGAAGATAAAAACATAGAAATAAAAACTCAAGTATTTTTATCCTGGTTCGTTGAACTCAACTACTCCAGTCCACCCTTCCTAGAGTGATTTTCCTTTCTCAATCAAGGACTTAATCCACTATTTAATCAACTGATTACAATAGTAAGCACTAAGAACAACTGTTTAAATTCTTCTCAAGAACTACTGATCCTAACTGGATCTTCTTAAGGTTTTCTTACACTCAAATGTAATAACAAATACAAGTGTTTAAATTGCTTCTAATAAAGCTTTATCACAACTGTGATTTTTCACTTAAATATTAAGAACAAAGAAATTACTTCTAGAAAGAATGTGAATTGTATGAGAGCTTTGGATATTGATTTCTTTTGGATAAAACGTCAACTGAAGAAGATGGGTGAAGACTTGCTTTTATAGGCAGCTTGATCCAAGAGAACTTCATGTTGAGAAGAGTGTCCCAAAAGGTCTGAGCCTTTTTGTCTTCACATCAAGTGACCTTTCCTAGAAGAAGAAAGCACAGAGAAATCCTTTTTGTCTGTGTTCTTGTGTCTAGCATAAATAAGGAAAGAGTCGTTTGGATTATTCCAACGGACATAATCTTTGAATTATTCTTCTTCAATTTTCAGCAAGATTCATCAGAGTCTAATTTGATCAGAGCCTTCTGATGTTGAATAGAGTTTTGTTGAATCAGATTCTTTGCAGCAGGTGTGCTTTTAGCGTGTGTAGATTCAGAGCATAATTGAGTCAGATCTTCAGTACTGGCAGCTCTAGTACTTTCAGAATCTTCTGTAGTAACTATGCTTGAAAACTCTTCATACAGAATTCTTCTTTGGTTCAGATGCTTCTGACTTGCTTCAGATTCTTCTGGAGCTTCTGCTTCAGATCCTTCTGGAGGCTACGCTCAGGATCTTCTGTTGGCAGCATTCAGAATCTTCTAATGGATGCATCTGGTGCTTCAGAGTCTAGCATATTTCTTATGTTCAGTTCTGATTTGCTTCTGGAGTGATAATTACTTTACTATCTGCAGTAAAAACTCTTAAGCAAATTTTAGAGTATATAATTCTTAATTACAAAATTTCATAATAGTTATCATCAAAACATAGAGATATTATTAAGAATCAATATGTGTTCTAACAAAATGCATATGAGAAGTGAAAAGAGTGTAAAGTGTGATTTGTGAAGTGTTGTGAGAATTTATAGAGCAATTTAGGGCATGCAAAAAGACACAAGATCTCACGCGTACACATAAGCATTTAATGAAGTGAAACATAATCATATCAAGCAATTAATGCAAGGAATAAAATCATATCAAGCATTTAAGATTCTGACAAAAGGGGAGGAAAAATCAAGAGATTTTGGATTTTAAAAGTAATACCTCAAACGTCAATTCAGTATGGTGCACTCTACCTTTCCAGATTCTGAGCTACACGTGTTTGCTTGCATGTGCCTCTGAAACTCTTTGAGAAATGAAACGTTAGGCAACGTTCAGATCCTCTTAGCCTTGTTAGTTCAGATTTACACACAAATAAATAAACACAGAATTGAAAAGAAGAAATACTTCAGAGTTTAGACATTTATCATCTGGAAAAAAATTCCATCTGATGAATATTTTATTCTGGTCAGAAGTCCATACTTATATTTTTCAGAATAAATTTAAATCTATCTTCAGCAAGGGGTTTTGTAAAGATATCAGTCCACTGATGATCTGTATCCACAAAGTTTAAGTTGATAATTCCCTTCTGAACATAGTCTCTGATGAAATGATGTTTAATCTCTATATGCTTAGCTTTAGAGTGTAAAATAGGGTTTTTAGATAAGCATATAACAGAAGTATTATCACAGAAGATAGAAATGTTACTCTCAAAAATCTGATAATCTTCTAGTTGACTTTTCATCCAGAGCATCTAGGTGCTACAACTAGCAGCAGCAATATATTCTGCCTCTGTTGTTGAAAGTGCAATTGTGGGTTGTTTCTTGCTGAACCAGGAGATCAGATGACTTCCAAGAAATTGACAGCTTCCAGAAGTACTTTTACATTCTACTCTGTCTCCAGCATAGTCAGCATCACATAATCCAACTAATTTATACTCATCAGATCTTCTGTAACACAGACACACATTAGTAGTACCTTTCAGATACCTTAGAATCCTCTTAACAGCTGTTAAGTGAGATTCTCTAGGATCTGATTGGAATCTAGCACACAGACAAACACTGAATAAAATATCAGGTCTAGAAGCAGTCAAATATAAGAGAGATCCAATCATACCTCTGTAAAGTTTTTGATCAACTTTCTTACTTACCTCTTCCTTACCAAGTGTGCTTGTAGGATGCATTGGAGTCTTTGCCAATTTGCTTTCATTCAGATTGAATTTCTTCAAAAGCTCTTTGACATATTTAGTTTGGTGAATATATGTGCATTCTGGAGTCTGATTTACTTGGATTCCCAGAAAGAATCTAAGTTCTCCCATCATGCTTATTTCAAATTCAGCCTGCATAGACAAAGCAAACTCCTTTCCCAGCATAATATTGGTAGACCCAAAAATAATATCATCCACATAAATTTGACAAACTAGTATATCTTTCTTAAATTTTTTACAGAAAAGAGTTGTGTCCACTTTGCCTCTGATAAAATTCTTTTCCAGAAGAAAATTACTTAATCTTTCATACCAAGCTCTGGGAGCTTGTTTCAAATCATAAAGAGATTTTTTGAGTTTGAAAACATGATCTGGAAATTTATCACTTTCAAAACTAGGAGGTTGATGGACATAAACTTTTTCTTCTATAATGCCATTTAAGAAGGCACTCTTAACATCCATCTGATATAGAGTGATGTTATGTTGTGCAGCAAATGAAATAAGAAGGCGTATAGATTCTAAACTTGCCACTAGAGCATAAGTTTCAATGTAATCAATTCCTTCTTGTTGACTGTAACCTTAAGCTACTAACCTTGCTTTGTTCCTAACAACTTCTCCTTGCTCATTTAGTTTATTTCTAAATACCCACTTTGTTCCAATAATGTTGAAACCTTTTGGTCTAGGAACCAGATCCCACACATCATTTCTTGTAAATTGATTCAGCTCATCTTGCAATGCAAGTATCCAATCATTGTCACTCAAAGCCTCATCCACAGATGTTGGTTCAATAATAGACACCAACCCAAGAAGTGATGTTCCAGATGATCTGATAAACGACCTTGTTCATATAGGGTCATCTTTCTTCCCAATAATCATTTCTTCTGGATGAGAAGCTTTGATTTTGGATGATCCTTTAACTGTTGGTTCTTCAGAAATATTCATGTTATTCATCTGAGCAGTCAGTGGAGTTGCATCTGGCATAGCTTCTTCTTGAGCTTTCTCTACCTCTGATTTCTCAGATTCTGTGAGAATAACTTCTCCATCTGCAGAGTTTTCAAGCTGCTTTGGCTTTTTATTGCCAAGCTTATCATCAAATCTAACATGTATAGATTCCTCCACAATCTGTGTCTCAGTATTGTATACTTTGTAGCCTTTAGAGGGTTCAGAATATCCAAGCATGAAACACTTTTGTGCTTTAGAATCAAACTTGTAAAGATTCTCTTTAGTGTTCAGCATAAAACAAATACATCCAAAAGGATGGAAATAAGAAATGTTTGGCTTTCTATTCCTCCACAATTCATAAGGAGTCTTTTCCAGAATAGGTCTAATAGACACTCTGTTCTGAATGTAACATGTTGTGTTAATTGCTTCTGCCCAAAAGTGTTTTGCCATGTTAGTCTCATTGATCATGGTTCTGGCCATCTCTTGCAAAGTTCTATTTTCCCTCTCTATAACTCCATTCTGTTGTGGAGTTCTATGATAGGAGAAATCATGAGCAATGCCATTTTCATTAAAGTATTTTTCAAAATGTTTGTTTTCAAATTCACCACCATGATCACTTCTGACTTTAACAATTTTGAAATCTTTTTCAGTTTGGACTTGTTTGCAGAAGTCAAAGAACACAGAATGTGACTCATCCTTGTGTTTTAGGAATTTTACCCATGTCCATCTGCTGTAGTCATCAATAATGACTAATCCATACTTCTTGCCTCTGATGGATGCAGTTTTCACTGGTCCAAACAGATCAATGTGAAGTAACTCTAATGGTTTTGAAGTTGAAACAACATTTTTGGATTTGAAAGATGATTTTGAAAATTTTCCTTTCTGACATGCTTCACAAAGAGCATCTGAGTTGAAATTCAGATTAGGAAGTCCTCTGACCAGATTAAGCTTATTAATCTGAGATATACGTCTCATATTAATATGACCCAATATTCTGTGCCAGACCCATTGCTCCTCATTTACAGACATAAGGCATTTAACATTTTGAACTTTAACTTCTGAAAGACTAATTTTATAAATGTTGTCTTTCCTTTTACCATTAAAGAGGATTGAGCCATCCTTTTGACTAACATCTTTGCAACACTTTTGATTAAAGATTATGTCATAACCATTGTCACTTAATTGACTTATGGACAATAGATTATGAGCTAATCCTTCAACAAGCAAGACATTAGTTATGGAAGGAAGTTTACCATTGCCTAGGGTTCCAGAGCCAATTATCTTGCCCTTCTGATTCCCTTCAAACTTGACATCTCCTCCAGATCTAAGCTCTAGACTTTGGAACATAGACATTTTTCCCGTCATATGTCGTGAGCATCCAGAGTCCAGGTACCATGACTGGAGTCTTGACTTTGCTGCTAAGGATGTCTGCAACATAGATTATCTTATCCTTAGGTACCCAGATTTTCTTGGGTCCTTTTTGGTTAGTTGCCTTAAAGCTTTTTCTAAACATCTGTCTTTCAACATAAGACTTGTTCTGATTAGCTTTAGATTTATTAAACACGGGTTTATTCTGATTAGAACTTGTGTGTTTAATATCATTTGAGTGACCAAATGTAAACTGAGAGTATAAAGGACGATACTTGATATCCAGTTTATCTACAGATTTTGGATTTGAATCTTCATAAGAGAAAGATTTATATCCAACACCTTTTCTATAGTTTCTGCTAATACCATAGATCATTGAAGCCATTTTGCTTCTATCTAGGCTTTTAGTTAGAAACTTCCTGAAACTATAGTCATACTCTTGTAAAATATTTTTAGAGCATGGTTCAGATTTTGAATCAGTGTCTAGTTGAGCAGATTCTGAATTATTTTTCAATTGAAGATTTTCAGCTTTTAGTTCAGCTATTTCTGATTCAAACTTGTTACTCTCAAATTCAATATGCTTTAGAAGCGTTTTGTATTTGAGTTTAACTTTGCTATAGTTTTCAAGAATATTAGATAGACTTTCAACAAGTTCCTGTCTAGAAAGTTCAGCAAATACCTCCTCAGAATCAGATTCTGATTCTGATCCAGATGATTCAGCACTGTCTTCAATGTCAGTCATGAATGCTACATTTGCACATTCCTTTTCTGACTCTGATGACGAATCAGATGCATCTGATTCATCCCAGGTAGCCATCATAACATTCTTTTTGTGATCTGACTTTATTTTTGGGTTCTCCTTATGAAGCTTTGGACATTCACTCTTGTAGTGCCCAGGTTCTTTGCATTCATAGCAAATAACCTCTCTTTTTCCAGATCGTCTGTGTCCAAAGGATTCTCCAGATCTTCTGTATCCAGAGTGTTCTCCAGATCTTCTGTGTCCAGAAGATTCTTTGTGTTGATCTGGTTTTCTAAAGTTCTTGAACTTCCTTTGCTTGTTCTTCCAAAGTTTGTTGATTCTCCTGGACAACAAGGATAGTTCTTCTTCATCTTTAGAAGCAAACTCTTCAGAGCTTTCTTCTATTACCTGTAATGCTTTAACAGATTTATTAGATTTTAAAGCAATTGACTTACCTTTCTTTAGAGGCTCATCTTCCTCTAGTTCAATCTCATGACTCCTTAGAGAACTGATTAGTTCCTCCAGCGTAATCTTGTTCAGATCCTTTGCCAGCTTCAGAGTAGTGACCATGGGTCTCCATCTGGTTGGCAAGCTTCTAATTATTTTCTTGACATGATCTACTGTAGAGTAACCCTTGTCCAGAACCTTTAGGCCAATAGTGAGAATCTGGAATCTTGAAAACATGGCTTCAATAAATTCAGATTCTTCCATTTTGAAAGCTTCATACTTCTGGATCAGCGCCAGAGCCTTGGTTTCTTTAACTTGAGAGTTCCCTTCATGAATCATCTTTAGGGATTCAAATATATCAAAGGCAGTTTCTCTGTTGGTTATTTTCTCATACTCAGTATGAGATGTAACATTTAGCAAGATAGTTCTAGCCTTGTGGTGATTTCTAAATTCCTTCTTTTGCGCCTCAGTCATTGATTTTCTGTCAACTTTCTTGCCATTCCCATCAGTGGGATGAACATATCCATCAATAACTAAGTCCCAAAGATCAGCATCAAATCCTAGAAAGAAACTTTCTTGTCTATCTTTCCAATAGTCAAATTTTTCTCCATCAAGCATGGGAGGTTTTGTGCTGACTCTTTCTTCATATTTGTTGTTGTTGGGTGTTGAAGTTTCAGCAGCCATAATGTATATCAACCAAGAGTATCAAGAGTTTTTCCCACTGGATCTTTTCTGGTCACGGTTAAGTGATAGCACAAACAAAACCGGAGCTCTGATGCCAACTGAAGGTGCGAAAAACACTTGGAAGGGGGGGGGGGGGGGGTTGAATAAGAGTTTTAAGAAATATGGCAATAAAAACAACTCAATATTTTTATCCTGGTTCGTTGAACTCAACTACTCCAGTCCACCTTATCAAAGATGATTTGTCTTTCTCCACAAGGACTTAATCCACTATTAATCAACTGATTACAATAGTAAGCACTAAGAACAATTGTCTTAGTCTTCTTAAGAACTACTGACCACACCTTGGTCTTCTTAAGGAACTTCTTACAAATTAATGTAAACTAACAAGTGTTTGAATGCTTCTAAAAAACTGTATCACAACTATGATGTTTACACTTAAGATTAATTACAACAAAAACTATACAGTTTTATGAAAGATCAAATGAATAAGATCTTTGTGAGATTTTCACTTTGGTGAATCAAGCGTGTATGAGAATTTCTATCTGAGTGAACTAGCAATGAGCAAGTGATGAGCAGGAAAATTAGCAGCTTCAAAATGTTGTAGAAGTTCTCCTTTTATAGCTTTTCCAAATGCTTTGAGTGATGTGCAGCTGAATATAATATTAGATTATAAGACTTTTCATTACCAAAAAGTATGGGCAGAGATATGCTTTCTGCAGGAAAAGTATGGTTGTAGAAGCCTTGGGATTTGCACCACGTCACTTCTTTGGACAAAATAGTCGTTGATTACTTTGGAAGTAGCACCACGTCCAATCAAGTTTACAGCTTCTTCAACAAGCTTCCTTCAGGATGAAGTCTTCATAATCTGCACTTCAGAACTTGTAGCAAGCTTTAAGATGATCAGAGCTAAAATGATTGAGATGTTCAGAGCCTTGATAGATGATCAGATCTTAATATATCAGAGTCTCAATCTTGATCAGAGTCTTCATTAGAGTATGGAGTAGAATGTGCTTGAGCGTGAATATTAATGATAAGAGTCTGATTATCAAAGCCTCTGATCTTGCAGTGAAAAGAACTTCAGAGTCTGATTAGATCAAAGCTTTCAACTCTTTGTACACTTCTTTCATTAACGCTTCAGATCATTCTGTAGCTTCTGCTTCAGATCCTTCTGGCAGTGCTTCAGAATCTTCTGATAGTCTTGCATCTGATGCTTCAGAGCTTTGCATAGTTTCTTGTACTTGTGTATTTTGCTTCTTTAAGAGTATTTAATTTTATACCTGAAACAATAATACTTGAAAAAATTTTAGAATGTATATTTTCTTAATACAAAATTCCATAAAAGTTATCATCAAAACATAGAGATATAAGAAACACCAATCTGTGTTCTAACAGAAACTGCTTCATCTCTCTTACAAAGTAACAACAACAATAACAACATTAGATCCCAGGTGAAAGCATCATCAAGTAACACGATTATGAACGATCAATTTTCCTCCAACTCGCTTTGCTTTTGGTTCTGACTTCAGGTTCGTATCGCTTCTTCTTCGCCTCTCAATCACTCGTCTACCGCTTCTGCTCAAACTCTATGCGATCAGCTTGAGGGCGTTGTTGTTTTTAATGTGAAGATTGTTTGGATTGTGAAGGGTTTGGTGGTTATTCAACTGATTTGGTTGTAAAAAGGTGTTGTTATGGTTGCGATGGTCGAAAATGTTTGTTGTGGCAGTTATGAAGCTCGACAGAGGGAATATAAGGAAATGATTTCAATGTTCACACAACGGTTGAGAGGTTGAAGAAGAAACAAGACAGAAAACAGTATTATCAAAGGATTTGTGAGGTTGTTATGTTATATGATGGAGAGAGTTTTCTTTTGGCTCAAGTTTGTTGTAATGCTTTTGCAGATTGAAGTGGGTTATTTGAAGAGGTTGTTATTCTGTGAAGGGTTTGTGCAGTGATGTTGAGAAGTTATTATTTTTGTGTGCAATGATGGAAGGGTGGAAGGTTGAGGAAGGTGGTCTTCAGGTTTGTGTTTTTTTTTTTAATTCCACTTCCTGTTTTTTTTCCGCCTTGTTCCCCTGTTCTTATCATTTTTGATTTCCTCTCCATCTCCCTTCCTTTTAATTTCTCTCCTTCTCTTTATTTAACAATCACTTTTTTTTTGAAATTGTGAGGTCCCTTTCCATGATGCAGGTCTGCAACCTATGTTGTTGTTTGTTGTATGTGTGGTTGTTTTCAACGCAGGTTATCTAAGAGGTTTTGGAGTGTTGAAGTGGTGTAGAAGGTTTTGTGGTTGTACATTTTGTTGTTGTTTTGACATAGTGCGCGCATGATTCTTTGAAGTTCTTGTAGTGGTACAACTTTGCAAGAGATTTTGATTTATCATGGCACAGTACGATTTTAGCTTGTAGCAATTTGGCACTGTGGAAATTTTCTGATGCAAGGCTTATAGCAGACCGTGTGTTGTAGGTTATGTTGTTGTGTAGTTGCAGAATTTGTTTGGAATGGTTGTCTACAACTTCTTTGTAATTTTTTTGTATTTTTTTTTTTTTGCAATTATAATGGGCTTAATTGTTGTAAATTGGAATTGGCCCTTGGATTATTTTCATGGACTTTTGTTTAAATTTTGCACCTCTATATTTTGTAGAACTTTTGATAATGTAAATGGGCCTTTGAAACATAACTTGCTATTTGAAACTTGTGTAATTTGAAAATGCCATTGGAATTCAATTGTCATCCTTGGAATTTTGTAATGTAAATCTTCATCCTTATTTTGAAACTAATTTGGATCTTGTACTTTTACAGTCTTGTATCAAATTGTGGAATCAAATTGGTAGCATGTTTGCTTTGTATCTCGTGGGACTTAGAAATGGTGAAAATGAAGCATCCGTACTTTGTACTTTACTTTCTCTTTTGAATTCAAAATGAATCAGAGCCTTGAAAAATGAATTCACCTTATTCTTATAGTAATCTAAATCCTGATGGGCCAAATCCTCCACTGAGAAACTTCTTGAACATGCCTTGAAGATTAAAGAATCATGACTTGATATACACGTTGCGTTGCATGAAAACCTAATCTAGACCCTTAACTATAAAGCACTTGAATTCATCAGATAGTTTTGAGTTGGCACAAAAAAATACTGATTAGAACCTCAACCATAAATCATTTGAATTATGCACCCCTTGGCCTGATCTTGAAACAAAACTCGTTTGATCAAGATTAGGTCAAACTCAACTGAATTTCAACCAAACCACACACTCATCTGACCTAATACTTTTGCCTGAATCTTGATTCGAACTTACAAGACATGAGTTTAGACCATAAGCACAAAGACACTTATTTGTATTCATGATGGTTAGATGACATAAATAATGGATATGATGCATAAATGATGAAAATGTTATGATATGAAAGACATGTTATGCTATGCGAATGTTGTAAAGAAAAAATAAAGTCTGATGAATAAAAGTTTAAAATCCCAGGTCAAAATTGAGGTATGACATCACTCTAATCATATTGGACCCCTTTATAATTAAGGATGAAAAGAGAGTTAGTCTTGAGCCTTAGATTCTTCTCTTCGATCATTTGGATACAAGGAGCCTTCCTTGGCCATCCAAGTAATTGTCATCCAAACAAAACAATCAACATATTAACCGAACTTCTCTCCGCCGTGCGATCAAAACTTTTTCTCAAAAGAATAATGTTTAGTCCTTTCTAATGCGCTTACAAACTAAATGTTTAAGCCTCCACCGAGAGTAGACAATCTAATGTTTAGCCTTTAGAATGCGACCTAAACATTTGTTCGATAAAATGAACCAACAACCCGTAGTCCCACAGACTACAGACGCTCTGATTCTTCATTTTTTTCAAATGAAGATACGTAGGCACAAGTGCTCAAATCCTTGGCGAGCACCCTAATAAAGAACCATTAATTTCCCTTTAGCAGATAAACCCTTTTCTATTAATTTTTGCATTATTTGCTTATAAGAAAACAAATAACATAAGCTAACATTCCATCACAAATCAGACTAAGAGGTTTCCATTGAGTACAACAGACGTAAGGGGTGCTAATACCTTCCCTTTGCGTAATCGACTCCCGAACCTAGAAATTGGTTGTGATGACCATTTTCTTATCTTAAAGGTTTTATCGGTATTTCCTATTCCTTCATTGAAATAAATAAAGTTCGGTGGCGACTCTGTTCGAACTAATTTTTTCCGTGTCCCATCGCGAAGGATCTTATTTTTTGAGGTACGAAAGATGATAACGAAGTATTTAAACAAATATTGGGTATACTAATATTTGTTCAAATGTGCAAGACCATAGACTAAAATTTCATGAATAATCTAAGTAGTGGTGCTGATAATGAACATCTAAAGAGAAGCTTAAAGACCAGAATTTGAAGGATCAAAAGCTGAAGACCATACTTTGAAGAAATCTACTTCTGAAGAAGTCACTCTCTGAAGTCCAGAATTTGGAAAAGTCTACTTCTGAAGATCAACATCACAACTGCATTGGAGTGTGAGGATCTTTGACAACATTACCCATTGCAGCTGCATTGGAGTAGGAGGATCTTCGATGCATCTTATCCATGGTCAAGACGATTGTTTCTAATTTTAATGCATTTGTTTGGTGGTAAAATTCATACAACTTTAGTGTCAAATTCGTCTTTTCTAGATTGCAGGTCCTATCCTCCAACAGTCCGCCTATTACTCTAAATCTTTCTTCCGCCCTTAAAATATTATGGAAGTCAAATGTTCCCTCAAACACATAAGTGTTCACTTGAAGGATTTTTCTCAACCGTCTCCAAATAAAAGACAAGCTTGCGAAGCGTGGAATCATCTTCGGGCCTCATAACACAGCATGCCCCTTATGTTTTGGTGAAAATGAATCTCATTTCCATCTATTTTTGTTATGTCCAAAGTCTGTGTTTGGTAGGCACATAACTTTGGATTGGATTGTTCTTGTTTACTTACCTTCATGTGGTAGCATCCTTGTCGATGTGAAGGAATTGGGAGGAAATTGAAGGGCAATATTAAGAAAGGCCATAGACTACTTATTTAGTTCACAATTATTAGGACAATTTGGTTATCTATAAATGATATTCTATTTAATAAAGGGCAAAAAGATGTTAATGTTTTAGTTTTCCTGACCAAATCTTTGTTTTGGAAATGGACAAGTGTTAGACTTAAGAGCAATTTTATTTGTGATAAAAATGATTGATTTGTAAACCCGTTTGTAGGGATGTCAATGGGGTGGGGCGGGGGCGGGGGGCACATCCCCATCTTTGTCCCCGCCACCAAATTCATTCCCTGTCACAGGAGAGTTTCTATCTTCATCCCCGTTTCTCGTGGATCCCTGCTCTCTACGGATCCCCACGATTCTACATTTATCTATTAACATTTTATTTTTTAAAATATCTATATTTTCTATAAAAATAAAAGCATAAGTATTTCACATATTTATTTTGTTATTAAAAAATATTAGTATTTCATATTTATTATTTTTTATTAAAAATACTAATGGGACACAAAATAATAATACTTTTTTTATAAAATTTTATAAAATATTATAAAATTCAACAAAATAAATTATAATAGTTTTTTAAAGTAATAATATGCCTAAACAACTAAGCAAATTTTATACATTAATATTTATTTATTTTTAAAAATAAATATAAAGAAGAAAAAAAAGTTAATATAAAATATAAATTATATATTAAAATAAATAGACGAGGCGAGGGCTTCGCGGGGCGCCCGATGTATTCCCCGTCTCCGTCTCCGAAGTGCTGTCGGGAGAATTTTTCTCCCCGTCCCCGCTCCCATTGAGAAAATTCCTCATTTTTGAGGTTACGAATAAGACAACCTTCCTGGAGATCCTCACTAGCAGATGCAAACTGACATTCCTATCTGTTCGTTGATTGTATCCATTAATTCTGTTTAGGACTTGTAATCCTTTTTATACTAGTGTTAAGTACCATTATAACTTCCATTAATACATTATTTGCTTATAAAATTTTTTATTACATTCATTCATAACATTGTTGCATTTATAAAAAAAAGTTTAAAATATTATCACTTTTTAATCTCTAATGTAATTTTATTTATTTACCATTTTCCAATAAATCATCTTATATTATAGGATCACAATTAAATTATGATTCTTTTTTTTATATTTATAAAAATTTAAACACGTCAATAATGAGCAAGAATAATGAATAGAAGTCTTATTATGTTTCTTGAAATTTCTTTTTTAACCTCTGTAAAGTTGTCAAATATTATAAATATTGTGGGACCGGGAGAATATAATAAACTTCTCTCAATTAAGTAAGAAAAATGTATAATTAGTAGAATTAAACGTCAATAATGATAGATGTTCTAAAATAAATAAACTTCGAAAATAATATATTCATTTATGATATGATTGGGATCTATGCAAAAATTGATCAACATTGCTAGCTCTTGTATCACTAACTAACAGCAAACAATATTCTACAGCAGCTCACCAACTACCAAACATTCATTGAGCAAAGCAAACTCATCAAAGTATCTATCCATCCACCAAACAACCGGCAAGTACTATGGCATTATGTGCACCACCAACTAGCTACTACACTCCACCTATACCATTAACAATGACACTAGGCTTAAAAGTTACTAAACTACACATGCATACTAATTAATTGTTGGAACCTTTTTAGTAATAATTAAGATGTCATAGTCATTTGTGATTAAAGCTTTCACCTTAGTGGTGAACAAGCGGCTAATCTAAAACTATTTGTTTACATTCTTTTTTAAAGCAAATGGAAGGAAATGAGTTTAGTGGAAAAAATGATTATGAGAATAAATAAGTATTAGGTTTAATTATTATTTTTCTTCCAATAAGTTATAATTAAATTGATAAAGGAGCACTGCAAGGACTCCTTAGAAAAAAAAACAGAACAATCGAATCAATTTGAGATAATCAATTATTAGTTATAAAAACTAATACAATGTCTATTTTTAAGATCAATAATCAATCAACACCAAAAAACAATTTTGACATTAGAACAATATCATCGACCTTCCTTATCTCGTCGTTGAATAGGATACCATTTCTTTTATTCTACAAGCACCAACACGTCGATAGTCGTACTATCAACTTTTTATTCTTCGACATTTTACCTTTCATTTGTTCTATGTTCTCAAATCACATTTACTTTCTCGAATATGCTCTGTACCTATCCATTCATAGATTTTCTTCCACATGGATAAGGACACTTCAAAATTAAAGAACATATGCTTCAAATATTCTTCAACAATAAAACAAAGAACACACATTAATTCATGACTTGAATGGAGAACACCCTTTTACCCGACTCACTCCTAATCATTAATCTATTCAATATGATTCTCCATCCTAAAATTTGCACCTTTGACGGAATCTTCTCTTTTCAATTTTTCTTTAGCAATCTTCGATTCCCTGTAGCACCCTCGTTTGCAGCATGTTTCATCGACAACCACCTATAACAGAATTTAACGGAGAATAAACCATTCGATTCGTTCACCCGACAAAACATCTCCTCAACATTTTCATTAGGAGAAACATCTGACAGAATGTTAAATAACTCTACACTAGCTCATCCCTCTCTTCTTGAACTTAAAACTCCTACTACCTCCCGACCCCAGCCCCGAAACCATTACACCAAGCTCCCATCTCTTCCATTTTCTCCATTTTAACATGCGATCTATCAAATTCTTCCGAAATGCTTCCTTAAGCCTTTGAGCCACAAACCACTTAAACCACAAGAATAATATACAATTCCCATTTCCTAGCTTACGCACCATACTATTTAAAAACCAATCATAACTCTCTACTTGTCGCTACTCGAAAAATGCATCGTGCAACGACGGGGAGGCGAAAAAGATAGACAGAAGAGTCGCCACCGAACTTTATTTATCCCATGAGGGGAAAGGAAAATATCGAGAAAACCTTAAGAAAGAAAAGGATAAGATGGTCTCGCGACCAAGAACGGGTTCGGAAGCCGGTTATGCAAGGGGAAGGTATTAGCACCCCTCGCATCCATCGTACTCGATGGGAACCTTTTGTTTGTCGATGTGTGAATATATTTGCTTAAGTATTATGCTATAAAAAGAGTGTTCTAAAAAGATAGAGAGAAGGGTTTAGAAACGAGGAAAGGAGGGATAGAGAGATAATGGGGGAGAAAGGAGATAGAACAGACTCGGTAGGACTTCGCGGTCCTAGGCCTACGTATTCTCATAAGATATGAGAAATTCAGAGTCGACGTAGTTCGGGGAACTACATATATGGGGGGAATGTGCTCGGCAAGGATTGTGGCCCTTGTGCCTACGTATCTTTACTTGAAAAAGTAAAGAATCAGAGCAGCCGTAGTTCAGCCTACGGTTTGTTGATGTTTTTTATGGATGATGCTATCGTGCGCGTTCTAGCAGTTAGGTGTTTTGCTGCTCGCTCGTTGGAGACTTAGGCGTTACCTGTTTGCGGTAGAACGGACGTAGCATGCCTTTCTGGGAAAGGGTGAAAAAGAAAAAGGGTGCTCGCTAGGATATTGCAATCCTATGCCTACGTATTCTCAACATGCAAGAGAAATCAGAGCAACGTAGTTCGTACCTACGGTGCGGATAACCGGTGTGTTTGGGGATGATGTTATCGTGCGCATTCTAGCAGTTTAGGTATTTTGCTGCTCGCTCGTTTGGAGACTTATGCGTACCTGTTTGCGGTAGAACGGACGTAACATATCCTTTGGGAGACTGGTTTTCGCCATGCGAGGTAAGGTGTCACGTTTGATTGGTTGAATTGTTTTTTAGGGGCGAGATAGGTCCTTGGATAGTAACCCCTACGGGTAGTATCCAATTCTTTATCTCAAAGTTTTTGTTATAAAAGGGTGTGGCGAACGAGGCGTCTTCGTATTGAAAGACGAGCGTCGAAACCACCCTCACTACAGTGGGCATCCCTACGCTCGGAGAAGAAGAGGTCTACACCCAATCCTCTCTCTTTAATTCAATGCAAAGAGAACTTCGTTCTCTTATTAAAGATGTTTTTGGTTTTGAATGGTAAGTGCTTTGCGACAGAGAACCCTACGGTAAACGTCAGCACTCGGGATAGGAGAAGGCCTACGCCTAACCACTCCACGACCATTCAAGTTTTTGTTATGAAAAGATTTGAAAATGCACTCGGTACAGGACCGAGGTTTTAGGTGACAAGGGTTGCGGGATGAAGTTGTGAAAGCGAGATGGTGGATAAAGTCGCGTCTTCGTATTGAAAGACGAGTGTCGAGACCACCCTCACTACAGTGGGCATCCCAACACTCGAAGAAGAAGAGGTCTACACCTAATCTTCTCTCTTTAATTCGATACAAAGAGAAATCAATTTATTATTGCAAGTGTACTCGGTACAGGACCGAGGTTTTATGAGGAAATGTTGGAAGCGTCTTTGTATTGACAGACGAGCATCGAGACCACCCTCACTACAGTGGGCATCCCTACGCTCGAAGAAGAAGAGGTCTACACCCAATCCTCTCTTTTTTAATTCAATACAAGGAATTGATTTTAAGGAGATGAGATTTGAAAATGGATGGGAAGCGTCTTCGTATTGAAAGACGAGTGTCGGAACCACCCTCACTACAGTGGGTATCCCAACACTCGGAGAGGAAGAAAGTCTACACTTAATCCCCTCTTTTTAATTCAATACAAAGATAATTTGATTTTGAAAAATTGTTTGACAAAGTTTTTGAATCGAGTCGGGACAAGTAATGAAGAGAGAAAAGAAGTGGTCTCAGATCCAACATTACTTATCAATAATTTGACTGGTAATGAATTACGGAGGTCTCGTCATCGACCTAAACAGAAAATGGGACAAAATGCCCAATAATAAACGCGAAATAAAATGCTATAAACTTCTAAATGTAAATTGAAATAAAATTCTAAAAAAAACTATAACATAAAATATGATATAACAACTTTAATATAAACTAGAAAGTAATATAAAGTTCTAACAACATATATAATATTAAAATATATATATAAAATAAACAAAACAGTTTTTTTTTAGAAAAAGATAATTTACAAAATAAATATACAAGATAATAATAATAATAATAATATATAATGAAAATAAAAATGAAAAGAAAGGGGAGATTATGTGGATACGGACCAAACAGGCCTGAAGCCTATCTCTCCAAGGGAAATATGGTCATAAGGTCTTTTCTTCGAAGCACACAAAGGAAACTTATCCGTTTAATTCCAGGAGAAACATCATCAAGCGTAACCACACAACTACTGAATAAAACGAAGCATTTCATACCTTACAGACAAAAAGAAGCCGTCGATCAACAATAATCAACATGGTGAATCATCTCCGCCTTCGTGTAAACTCGTCACACTCTTGCTCAATCGTGTCTCGCCCAGGTTTAAGCCACGCCGTTCTCAATTTGGATTCATTTTTGATTTCGTCTTTTTGTGTTTCGAACTCTCTCCTTCATCTCTTCTCACTCTGTTGTGTAGAGATGTTTGAGTGGATTGGAGGTTGGTGGTTGATTGTCGAGTTATGGGATTCTTTCTACGGTATCTGAAGTGAGAAGTTGAGAAGTAACACCGAACCCAACGACAGGAGTTCTCGCGAGAAGAAAATGGAGTTGAGAAGTTACGAGGAAAGATGCTGTTATGGATTCAAAATGAAGTTGGTATGAAGGAGATGAAGAAGAATATGAATGGAAGGGATGGTGTTCTAGGTTGTGAATTTGGGCGGTTGTTTATGGTGTTTACAATCTCGCCTACCACATGTTTGATGGAAGTACAGTTATGGCTTGGATGGTTGTTGAAAGGTTCTCAACATTGATGCGAACAACTCGCTGTGATGAACATACTGACGGTAATGTCAACAGAGCTTCCATGGCATGACATTTGAGGTAAAACTCTTACCCTGTTTTTCTGAGTTCTGTAGTGATATTCATTTCTTTCTCTTCTTCTGTCTGATACTCTGTTATTTGCAGTGGGGGTTAAGTTAGAAGAATGAAAGTGGTTGGTTTTTTATGAGGTAAATGATGAAAGAGGCTAAGAAGGATGATGATGAAGCAGAAAGTGTTGATGGAAAGGGATTCGGAAGTTTCGCGAGGTGATGCGTTTATTCGTTTTGGAGGTTGAATCTGGGCTTTGGAGATTTGGATTTTGAAGAGTGGATTTCTGAGTGAGGCGAGGTTTTTTCTGGATTTTGCTGAAGAACGATGCTCGAGAATATGGTTTAGCAGAGAAAAGTGTGTTTGTATGTGGTAAGTATGAAATGGAAAAATGAATTTTTCAGTTATTTTCTCCTCTTGTGGAAGCAGTGTGAGATTGTGCAGATATCTCTTGAGAACAATGACTTGTGATGGTTATGTTGTAGTTGTATCCTGTTGTTTGGAGTGTTGGAAACAGATTGGGTTTGTGTTGAAGTGTTGATGGTTGGAGGAGGATTAGGGTTTCATTTGGAGGCTGCTGGGTTTTGTGACTAGGGTTTGGAGGCTCCCCCCTCCTCCTCTGCTGTCACTTCTCACACAATTATATATGGAGAGAGTATGCAGAGGCTTGAGGTGAGGTAGTACAGTTTCTTTTGTCTGTAGTGAGGTAATATCTTCAATTACTTTTCACTGCGGTAACTCCCTCTTTTCTTTACTTTTACTGTGGCAAATGGCCTTCAATTTGATCTGTAATTATATAAAGTATGACTATTTCCTTTATGCTGATGGCCTTGTTTTCAAATATTTTTCAGGATTGTCGTTATGTTTTAGATGCAGTATTTGTGGGCGTGAAACATTTCCAACCGCGGCAACATAACCACGATCCTCCAGAAATTAGCTTTGCTACCATGTGATTCAAAAAGGTACTTTCGAATAACACTTAACAGCTTCTGGTTTCGCTTAAAGGATCATAGTCGAATGTTTCACCAGCTTTAACAAACCGGCCCTTCACACGTTTTCTGACATCGGCTCTAGCCTTCCGAGAAGCATACCTTACTTTCTTATCAAACTTCCGATTCTTTTTCTTTTCCTTATAGCGCATGACAACATTGCTGCGGTTAACAGATTGAATAGAATTTTTAGGGCAAGGAGGACACCAGGGAGGCTCCCCCGTGAGAAGCATTGAAGAAACACCGCCGCACTCTTGGTTGTCACTAGCACTAGCACTGTTGATAACGCCGGAAAATGAAACGTTTGATTGGGATTGCATTTCCGTAAAGTAAAGTATTGGTTCAGTTTTAGTACTTAACATTGAGTCTGAAGAAGCTGCAATAGCGCCCCGGCAATTGGAATCACCAGCACTAGCAGACATATCTTTTCTCTCAAATAAGCTATCAATACTGCCCTTTTCGAAAAACTCTTCGGAGTTATTGAGAGCATAAGAAAAAACTTCCTTATAGTTCTCAAGTTCAAGATCCATATCATCTATGTTGAAACCGTCGTACAAATTATCATCTTCACAAAGTGCAGATGCCATACTACCAAGACATTGTAACTTGGGCATACATTCATCGGAAGGTTGAGGTGGCTGGTCAAGAATACGAGGTTCTGCACGTGACTCGGTTACTGAAGATTTGCCGGCTGCAGACTTATCCTTGCTGGGTAGATCGGCGACTTGAGCTGAGCCAGACACGTTCTTGCTCTCTGGAGAAACCCGAGCTTTATTATCGCAGTTCTCATTAATGCTCATCAAACCGAGTTTCTGCTCACATGCTTCGCCCGTAGAAGGGATGTCCGAGGAAAAGGGCCATATAGAAGAAAGCTCGGAAGCCGAAGGACAGCCAGAGTAGCAATTGATTGATTGTCGTTTGTGTGTTGAAGAAGATGGATCAGTACCATGAGCCGACCAATCACAATTCTGACAAAATGAAACTTTCTCTTCAACACACCTCACATATGCAGGTTGTAAATTACACTTCTCGCATACGAGTGTTCTTGAATGACACTTAGAAAGTGCATTAGCGGAATGAACATTTTGATCACACGACAAACATAAGGAAGCAGCGTCGGAGCGGCAGTACACCAAGGATCTCTGGTCTCCACAAAAATCACATAAAGAACCCATCTTTAGACCACTCTTCCTTTGCTCCTTAATCCAAGTTCCAAAATTAGTATCGACCAACGCCGAAAAAAAGTTACACTTCAAAGCTTCAACTAGAATCAATTCTACTTTTTTTCTGTGTTCTTGTGTTGTTTATTATTTGGAAATTATGACTTATAAATGGGAGTTCTTGATGCAGGTCATAAAATTTGTGGCATGCTGTCGGTAGAGGTGAAATTTGGATGCGCAGGGAATAACGTAACACGCAACTGACCGAGCCACAACTTCGAACAATATCCTCTACCAACTCAAGCCGGTGAAGCCTATTTCTGTCTTGTCATTCTCCATATCAATTCTTCTCTCCATTCAACCTTCTCCTTTCATCTCTTTTCATCAAATTTTATCTATTTTCCGTATTGTTTCCAATTGAATTCGAGTTACAATTTTTGTTGTTGCCCGTGCAGGTGAATCACGAGCTGACGCAGGAGCCAATTTGGTGCTGGTTAGCGGTATGCTGAAGGCGTGTTTTGCAGCTGAGCTGTATCGTTGGAGCACACATATGAGCCACGGTCCTGCAACTGTTATGCGTGTGCTGTGTAGTGATCGTACAAGTATTGGTGTCGTGAGCTGCTGTGAAATTGACCGTTGGTGCTGCCTGGCGTTGTACGACGCGGACAACTCTTTCATAAAAGCTTTTAATGTGCCGTTGTTGGTTGTTTGTTGGCGTGGTGTCACAGCCGCTTCGTAAGAACGATTCTAGTGTGGTCTTTTGACTTTGTCGCTTCCGCAACAACTTCTTCAAGCTATGCTTTAAGATTCCTGTTTTTTTTTGTACATGTCACATGCTGAGACTTCAATACGGAGACGTGGGCTGTGCGGAAAGTGGTGGTTTGGTTGTGCGAATTAATGGTTGCGAACCGTTACGGCAGCATTACAGAACTTATTCTTAAGTTGTCATACAAAGTAGAAGAGTTGTTTTCTGAAGTTTCAAGACTGATATCAGGGTTGGCAAACCCAGCAGTGTATTAAACACGAGCTGAAATTCTGCCCACTTTGGAAGACGGGATCAAATTCATCTCAGAATCCCTTTCATTACCTTCTGCCAGCAACACTTGTTTTCCAAACTCAGAAACTAGTTTAATAATCCCTAGAAGCTAGATTTCTCTCTTGAGGTAGTTCCATTAATTTGGGAAGAACTTTCTTTTTTTTGCTTTTTAGACTAGCTTTAGACTTCCCGTGAGCTTATGATACTTCAGAAAATTGTTGGGATTTTTCTTCTTCTGGCATTATCCTGTGTAATAGTGTAATGAACAAATTTGGGAGCTTTCATCCTTGTATGTAGCAATTGTAAAATTGAAATGGTTTTTTTCTTTTCTTTTCATTTGATTGTAAACATACGGGCTTGTAATTGTAGGATCTTGTAATGGACTTTGAAATGTGTTATGGGCTTTTTATGTGAATAATGAACTTGAGAAAAAAAAATCTTCGACAATCCTTTTTATCATTTGTGAACTCTTCCAAGCTTGCAACGCATAAAAAACCTTGAATCAACTCTACATGGTTGATCCATTTCTTATAAAAACAAACGAAGCCATGATTTAATTTTAAGATGATTCCATATTGACCCCAACTGAACATGATATGGTCTTTGATGGTTTTCAATCACTTCAATCTTACCTTTTCATTTGAAACAACACAAGATATTGACAACTTACAGGTGGATCAACCTTAACTTGTTTGGGCACAAATTAAATCCAAAACTCTCCTTACTACACATGCATTTACTATGGACCTCCAATAAGCATCTCGATTTCATTTACTTCCTCTTGTGATCCTCTCGGTCCAGACAAGTAAAGCAGAAGCGACACATCTCTTTTTTTTTAGTGCTGATTAGTAGACGGATGTACAAATGAAGGTAATACAGGTAGGACAAATTTGGGGTATGACAGATGCCCCTATCTAATTGGCTTAGACCATGTAAGATGAATGGCTATGGCACTCACTCTTTCAAGGTAGAAGATAATTAGATATAAAGAAGACCCTGAATTTGTCCGAAAAGAAAAGGAAAGTTTGGGAATTGAGGATGCTGGATGAGGTGTACCTCTGAGTAAACTGTAAATAACAGAGCAAAAGGTCGTCATCACCAAAAGGATGATGGAAAGAAATGAACACGGCTATTACCACCAAAGGGCGGTAGAGCAAAACACAATCGCACAATCTGACATTGACGAAATGCCAGACCCACCACCAAAAGGATGACGGAAAATACGCTAGTCATGACACCAAAAGGATGCCAGACCCATCACCAAAAGGATGATGGAGCGGGACAACATCGACCCTAACATCAAAAGGATGTAAGGAGTCCATTACCAAAAGGATAATGGAAAACACGCTAGTCATGACACCAAAAGGATGCCAGACCCATCACCAAAAGGATGATGGAGCGAGAACGCTAGTCATAACACCAAAAGGATGCTAGACCCATCACCAAAAGGATGATGGAGCAAAACAGAATCAACCCTAACACCAAAAGGATGATAGGAGGATAAGCTTCTCTGAAGAGATTGCCACTTATCGCTGAAGACGGATAAGCTTCTCTCAAGAGACTGCCACTTATCGCTGAAGATGGATAAGCTTCTCTGAGGAGATTGCCACTTATCGCTGAAGATGGATAAGCTTCTCTCAAGAGATTGCCACTTATCGCTGAAGATGGATAAGCTTCTCTGAAGAGATTGCCACTTATCGCTGAAGATGGATAAGCTTCTCTCAAGAGATTGCCACTTATCGCTGAAGATGGATAAGCTTCTCTGAAGAGATTGCCACTTATCGCTGAAGATGGATAAGCTTCTCTCAAGAGATTGCCACTTATCGCTGAAGATGGATAAGCTTCTCTGAAGAGATTGCCACTTATCGCTGAAGATGGATAATCTTCTCTCAAGAGATTGCCACTTATCGCTGAAGACGGATAAGCTTCTCTGAAGAGATTGCCACTTATCACTGAAGATGGATAAGCTTCTCCCAAAAGATTGCCACTTATCACTGAAGACGGATAAGCTTCTCTGAAGAGATTGCCACTTATCGCTGAAGATGGATAAGCTTCTCTCAAGAGATTGCCACTTATCGCTGAAGACGGATAAGCTTCTCTGAAGAGATTGCCACTTATCACTGAAGATGGATAAGCTTCTCCCAAAAGATTGCCACTTATCACTGAAGACGGATAAGCTTCTCTGAAGAGATTGCCACTTATCGTTGAAGGGTCAAGTCTGTCGGAGACAAAGCATGGGGGATCGCCCATGACTTTTCTGGAGATGCCCCTGTCTAGGCTGAATGTTGATTTGAAAATTTGATTAACCACAGGGTTGAAATATGTCATGCAATACACCCATGGTTTTTAAAAAGACGCCCTTGGCTGGGCTGAATTTTTGCTTTGATAATCTTGAATTCCATGGGAGGACCCATGGCCTTTGCAGATAATGCCCCTGACTGGGCTGCTGATTGCCTTGAAGCTCAAAGAGTTGCAAAACTTTGTGGGGGACACCCACGGTCTTGTGGAAGAATGCCCCTGATTGGGCTCAATCTTGTCTTGATATCTTCTGAATCTAGTAAGAGAAACCCACGGTCTTGCAAGAGGTGCCCCTGTCTGGGCTGATGATCTTGGAAATCTTCGTGATTGATCCTGGATCTGAGCTCGCATATGTGAATGCTTGATGATAATGATATTCCATGCAAATGCAAATGCTAACACGCGGAGATGCAAGAATTGGGGGAAGTATGATATGATTATGGATCTGTACATGATGCAAGATACTTATGAAGCTGAATGCGATGCGTATGATGTATAGGATGCATATGGGTAATTGGGAATGCAGGTGCCGACGTGGCGGACTTTTGGTAGTTGCCAATGCGGATTGGACTCTGGGTTATGTGGGAAAGTGGAGGACAAGCCTGACTTCCTTACATCGTTTTAAACTTAACAGTTAATGAACTTGGTTGAGTAGCTTGCCATGAGACGTACTCGAGATGGTCTACCCCAGAGTTTGTACCACAAATGGATCCATCATTGATTAGCCGATTCTTGTGGTAGTTGGCTTCAATGTACTCTTGGAGTAGCTTTCCCCTGAAAGAGCGTGGAAGCGATTTAACTTATCTCGATTGAACATTGGAGGGATCTATCTTCAAGTCAAAGAAACTCTGGGTGGCCTGCCCTTGATCAGTATTCTCGAGATGATTTACTTCTGATCAACCACTTCTTGAATGATTTGCCCCATGGTCGGCCGATGCTTGGGGATTTGCCTCAGACTGACTGATTTCATGCTCTCGGATGTCAATGCCCCAGGTCCATAAGGTTATATGGTATACTTGGTTCTGGTCCAGACCGCTGAATAATCCAGTTATGCTTGATTGCTTTGTGTTGGAATTTCTTTAATGCCAACTACTAACTTGTAAACAAAATTGTTTGTTCACGAATGATAATCTTAGTGCAAAGTTCATGCAAGTTTTTGAAAGAATTGTCTTTTATTACGTGTCGTGAGAGTGAAACGAATGGACCATTTAGTCTAAACGTTGTGCTAACTGGATTGGCGTGAAAGATATAGCAAGGATACCGACACCAATGTTGATGATTAGCAAAATTGTAAGGAGTCAGGTTACGCAACCTCGCAATAGTATGCTTTCAGAATAAACCCCGCCTCAATTAGGTCTTTCGAGGGTTGTAACGTGGTCTGGTTCGCGGTTATAGAACAAAGGATATTAGGCTCAAACTTAATTTGTACCCACCCCTTCTTCTTGATGATCTCCATACCTACGTTCAGTTAATTCTATGCATGTTTACCTTGACGGTGTAAGCTTAATGGTTCAGGGTTTGCCTGAGATGGCAGTCACCTTATTTTGATGGATGTCAGTAGCCCCTTGATTTGGGTGACCACTGAATCTCATTTTGTTTTTGTTGAGGGTTTGGGGACCTCTTTTGCTTTTGTTTATTGATCCCTAACTTTTGCATGAACTGATTGTGCTTGTCAGATCCATCGGGATTGCCTTAATTTTTGCCTAAGTCCCCTTTGAGGTGCTTGACTTAGTAGACTTTTGATTTTTTTTTCGAATTTTGTTGGAGGATAGTGACTGCCATGTCGTGGATTATCGATGAACAACCTTCATGTCTTTTAAATTTTGAGTGCGGGATTGGATTAACTGAATAACTACCCTGCCCCAGGTTGAGTGTTAAGGGTTTGAATATCCGAAGGAAACTCCTACTCCTATGCTCGAAGTGGTTGACTAGGGATTAACTCCTTATATCTCCGGTGTTTAGGGGATTTGAAACAACGCCTGTACATCATCGTCAAGATTTTATCCGAAAGCATACAATTTGCAATTATGGGTATTTCGTTTTCGTCATCCTCCTTCCAATATTGCTAAACAATAGTGAAAAAGTGGAGTGGATAAAAAATATATGTGTCTGTGATTGTGATAAGTGGGAATAATGAGCGAATGCGACATAATTAATTCGGAAAATGCATAATCATTTCATTAATGTTACCATTCAACATAACAATGTTTAAATAACAAGTAGCAATTGACAGAAAATAAACTACAAATGCAAATGATAAAAGCGTCTAAGGACTGCTAATGTTGAAGATGTCTGCCAGCTTGGACCACTGGATTTTGGAGATGACCACAAGATTCTTCAATCATATTTGTTGAGTGATGAGCTGACATTGGATTAGTTTTGATGTTTAGGGGTGTTTCGGGTAAAGTTTATCGCCTTTGAATCGAGGAGATCTTGTACAATGTGCTTCAGAGTCTTGCAATTTTCAATGTCATGGCCTGGGGAGCCAGAATGGAATTCACATTTGGCATTGACATCAAATCCAAAAGGAAGAACCTCCGGAGGATCCCTCATTTCCCTAAGCTGAACAAGACCTCCTTTCAATAGGAATGGCAATAACTTGGCGTATGTAGACGGTGTTGCACCCCAAAATTTGCCCTCACAATACAAGACTTTGTGTTCCAAGAAGGTTCACAAGGTTCACAAAATTCACAATTGGTCAGAAGAGTTGACAATTCCCTCAGACAATGCACCTCCTAAGCAGTGCATCCAAAACTAGGGTTTTGACTTTAATCAGGCTAAATGGACTTCCAAGACTTCAAGTGAGCTTCATAACATCTTATATGTGTATAAGAACCCCCATGTCAAGTTTCAAGACTTTTCTCAAAAGTTTGCTCAGTCAGATGATCAGATAAGTCAAAAGCAGTCAATGCAGTTAAAAGGTCAAACTGAGGTCAACTGTGGTCAAACCAAAGTCAAACTTCATGATTTTTTTTGCCAACATCAAAGAGAGGTTGGGTGAGAAATATTATCATAATAACTGTAATACCCCAAATTTTGCCCTAAGATTTGTCGTCGCATTTCATTGCATTTAATCAATTACTAACAAATTTGTGTAGTCGTTTGACTTTTTGCAGGTAAATATCATATGGCATGCATTTTTTTTCTAAAAAGTAAAAATGGCACAATTGGCAGGAGGACATGTGTAAGGAGTTATGAGTGTGAGAGGTTGAGAGTTCGAATCTCACCTTTGTCATTTTTTTTGTTTTTTATTATTTTTACTCTAAATTTTTCTATCTTTCATTAAAAAAATAACAAAAATAGTTTTTTATTATTATTTAATTATTATTTTCGTATTTTAATTAAATCATTTTTTAAAATATTATTTTTTTCACTTTTTTCTAAATTATTCATAAAAATATCCAAAAAATCATAAAATAAAAAAATATTGAAAAAATTTTTGTTCTTTTTATAATATTTTTTATTTTAGGAATCAATAGGATTATTAGTTTTTATTTTAAGTTTATTTTAATTATTTTAAATTATTTAAATTTTATTTTTTCTTAACTAATTATTTAGTTTGGGCTTTAAAATGGGCTTTAGTGACATTATTGATAATTTGGTGTTAACCCTAATTTGTTCCCTATATATACATGTGTTGCCTTGTTGGAAAAAAGGGGAGAAGGAAAAAAACCTAAGAGGAGTGAGTGCCGTTTGCCGTTATTTAGTTTTCTTCTTCATCCATTACTATTGTTTCTTTTTCTTCATCGTTTACCGTTATTTCTTTTCCTTCATCTATTACTGTTGTTTCTTTTTCTTCATCTTTTACCGTTATTTCTTTTTCTTCATCTATTACCGTTATTTCTTTTTCTTTATCTATTACTGTTACGTTTATATATATATAATTTTTAAATTGTTAGAGTTTATATATATAAGATTTTTGATCGAATTATGTCGATACGATGTTTGCACATTTGTGTGCATGACGCGTGACATTTGTGTTAGTTCGATCTGGTTGCGATGATCGCATTTTTGTGTGAGCAATAATACTATTTTTTGCTTAATTTCTTTTTTCTTTGCGATAAATTTTGTTTCGTCCGATTTAGATCTGGTTGCGATGAGCGTATTTCTGCGTTAGCAACATTGTTGGGTTATTTGGCACATTTAAAATTCATTATTGCTTTATTATTATTATTATTATTATTATTATTATTATTATTATTATTATTATTATTATTATTATTATTATTATTATTATTATTATTATTATTATTATTATCATTATTTATTATTATTATCATTATTATCATTATTATTACCATTATTATTATTATTATTATCATTAATTTATTAAAATTTGTTATAATATAAAAATCTGTTTTTTTAAAAATAAATAACATTAACATCTTTTCCAAATTAATATGAAAACCTATTATTTTTAAGAAAAACTTTTTTTTAGATAAATTTAAAATAATAACTAAAATCTTTTTTTAAAATAATAACTAGAACCGTTATTTATTTTATTTTATTATTGTTCAATTCAAATTTCATTATCATATTGTATCTGCTCCTCTCATGTAACCTCGCGAACTTAACAATCGCTCTTTAAATTCTGCCTTTAAATTTCTGCTTGCATGGTTTAAATTATGACATTATCTCTCTGTTTGCATGATTCAATTATCTCACGCGTTTACTATTATTTCTGTCACATTGCACACATCCGAAGGTTAGGTCTAACTGTTTGGCCGCCGCGCCAATAGTCCGTAAAACTTCACACATTCAATTTCAAATCCTCAAAACTACAAACTACAAACCCTAATTTTCACAAATGCCTCGCCGCAGGAAAAATTACAATTTTACCCTTAGCATTAGGTCAAAGAGCCGCCGCGCTCATTTTAGGGTTTCCCGCCGTGGAATCCCTAATTTAACCCTAATTACAACTTAACATTTCAACATAGAGATTTGGAGTTTCTACACTCCACGTAAGCGTGTCCTTAAGATGCGTTTATTCCCCTTGAGACCTTGACCACAGTCAAGAAGTTTCTAACCTCCCTATTGAGGGGAACTACGATTACTCTGATTCCACTCCCGTAAGGATACGTAGGCACAAGATGCGATGTCTTGCCGAGTAAACTTAGAATTAACCCCCTTTATTATTTATTATTGCTTATTTATATTTTATTTATCTTTGCTATTTAATTATTTTGCTTATTATTTTGTAATTGTTTCTTGGATGTAAAGTTGTTTAATTATTTAATTATTATTATGGTTAGTAATTAGGGAGTGTAACAACATGTATGTAATATTAAAATAAATTTAGATCACTTTTAAATAAAGATAATTAAAATAAACACGTCACACACGTAAGTCGATTTTAATCGCCGTCTCACTTCCTAAGGATATCCCTCAAGTTGCCTACGAATAATGGTTAAGTGGGGTGTATAAAGCAAGTCCCTCAAATAAAAAAATCATCAAAGTCCCTTATGGTTGCCTTTACGAATCAAGTCCCTTTCGAAAAATGATGATGGTCCCTTATATGTGCTTATTACATCCCACAATGGCCTTCAAAGTCAAATTGTCCCTCACATACCCCTTAACATCCAAAGTAAGGACTACCTACTCCATTATAGTAGGGATAGTCTTACTAAAGGAAAGAATGAAGAATAAGAAAGACCTTTAAACATTAGGGTAGGTTACTCCTAGGTGCTTGCTCACTTCAAAATTGTTTCGCACTTAAACAAATTTTCAACAAGTTTTCAAACAAGTTCTTAACACATCCTTACATGGATTATTTATTAACTATTCTGAAAATTTTCTATTCACACACTACAATTTCAAAACAATTCAAAAGTGAGCTTAAGTACCTAAGAGCCCATGGATAACCATGGATGAAAAGGATGCTAATACCTTCCCTTTTCATAACCTACCCCCCGGACCCAAAATATTCTCTAAGGTCTTTCCTGTTCTTTTATAACCTTTCCTTATGGATAAAATAAAAGTCGGTGGCGACTCTTGCTATCCGCAACATTGTTTAAAGTCAGTTCACCGGGTTACAGAACTGGCGACTCTGCTGGGGATTTATTTAAGAGGGGTACCCTTAGGAATTAAGATCACTTTAAATTGTTTGCCTTGTTTGCTTTATTATTATATTGTTGGGGTGCTCTTATGTGTGAAAGGTCCTAACCCGGATCTAGTGTACCTTAGGTAAATGGCAATAGACCAAGGAAACTGTACGACGTATATCGATACGGTTGATCTGGTGGCCATAGTTAGTGCGACTTCTTGGTTGGTGCTTATATTCCTTAAGTCAAGTTGAGGATAATATTGAGGCTGACATATGTTGTCAATGCACTAACTGACTTTTAGAACCCTAGTTAACTCATCTTGGCCTTTAGAAAGTAGTGAGGTAACCGGCTTTGGTGCAGACTGAAGTTGGTTGACACTCGATACTACGCTAATTGAGATCTTAAACTGGGAGGGTTTTGGTTGGCAAGTAAGTTGCCTTCTGAACAACCACCCTTGTGAAGGATCAATGATATTGAGATCCCTTAGAACCTGGTTACTTTTGTAGGACAGGATGAACCATCTAACTTCAGGGGAGGGTACTTGCCTTTGAACCTCATGCAAGCCTTTAAACCTAGGGCTATGGTGTGACTTGTTTGTGTGTGCCACATGTTTGTGATTGAGCATGACATCATGACATCATCATGCATCATAAGCATATCATTTTCCCTAACCATTTCAAGGACCAAAGGATTTATCTTTGTTCTTTGTTGCAGGTCATGGCTTCTGCTCGTAGAAACACCATCAGGATCAACTTTGTAGGGATACCTGCTAAGCTCAAGGAGTTGGTTTCCCTAGTGCCTGATCATTCCCAGTTCAACAAGAGACATGGTCACTTATTGGATCTAGTTACTTCAGGGTTCAGTGAAGACATGATGAGTGTGCTGTTTCAGTTCCTTGACCCTAAGCACCATTGCTTTACATTTCCTGATTATCAGCTGGTTCCAACCATGGAGGAGTTCTCTAAACTTCTGGGTATACCTGTTCTTGATCAGAAGCCATTCACAGGCTTAGAGAAGGAGCTTAAACCAGAAGTTATTGCTGCAGCTCTACATCTGAAGAAGTCTGACATTGTTCTAGAGACGAGAAGTGGAGTTAAAGGTATTCTTGCCAAGGTATTAGTGGATAAAGCTCAAATGTTCTTGAAGGCTATGAGCTACGATGCTTTTGAGGAGATCTTAGCCTTATTGATTTATGGCTTAGTGTTGTTCCCCAATCCTGATCAGTTCATAGACGTTCATGCCATCAACATATTCCTGAGTCACAATCCAGTGCCTACCTTACTTGGAGACATCCTACATTCTCTTCACACCCGTACTACAAGGGCAAGAGGAACTTTGATGTGCTGCATACCTTTACTTTCTAGGTGGTTTATTTCTCACCTTCCTCGCTCAGTAATGAAGAATGAGCAAGGGTTCAGATGGTCCAAGAGGATCATGTCACTTTCTCACTCAGACATCCATTGGTGCTCCAGATCTATGGAGAATGTCACCATCATTGACCGTTGTGGGAAGTTTCCTAATGTACCACTTCTAGGCATAAGAGGAGGCATCACCTACAACCCATCTCTAGCTTTACGACAGTTTGGTTACGCCCGGAGCGATGGTCCACATGACATGTTGATTCAGGGCATTGTGTTTGACTACGACAACGATCTTCAGGGTTACCGTCAGAGATTCATACGAGCTTGGGGAAAGGTAAACAGGATTGACAGCAAGACACTGGAGCCTAAGTACACCATTCCTATGGAGGCTTATCTCAGATGGGTACGATTTCGTGCTCAGACACTCATGATGCCATATCCTGCCATCCTACCAGTTACCATGGAACCTGTTGCTGAAGGAGACACAGCTTATACCATCCTTCACCCAGACATGCCTACTGATATGGAAGACTTGCAGAGATCATAGATCCAACTGAAAGAGCAAAGGGATACTTTCGAGGCTCATTACAAAGCAAGCCAAGCAAGGATCCTAGAGCTAACAAAGCTACTTCATGAGGAACGAAACCTCAACTCATACCTCAACACCAAGAGGAAACGTCCATGGGAGACTTAAAACCCCATCTTTTGTACTTATTTCGTTTTCATTTTTTGTAAAGCCTAAAAGGCAAAACAAGTTATTACTAATAAAAAGTTACTTTCTTGTTTGTTTAAGCGAATTTAAATCCTGCGGTCCTTGAAAACATTGCATATGCATTCCCATATCATTGCATCACAGGTTTATAATTGTGCACAGGTTTCTCATCTTCTCGCTGTTTATTTCAGCAATGGCTCTTGAACAATCAGTTAAGGATCTCCAGGCACAGAATGCACAGTTCCAAGAGCTGATCCTGAACCTATCCAAGGGGCAGGATGAATTGAAGACACTGCTGGCCAAGAAGACTAAGAAGGCTAGAAGGTCTGCTGGGTTACTCAACATGGGAAGAAGGTTCAAAGGTCCTGTCAGGACCAAGGAACAGGTTGAAGACTATGAATCTGAAGAATCTGAGCAGGAGAGAGGCAGTCTCCACAACACTATGGGGGACTCTGATTCTGAGGCTAACTACTACCATGAGCCTAACGAAGACAAATTCAAGATGCTGGTGGATAGAATGGATGCTATGGAATTACAGAAATCATCTGGGCTGGATTTTGAGGATTTGAGCTTGATATCTGGGATGGTCATACCCATTGGGTTCAAAGTTCCTACATTTTTTGTCTATGATGGGGTCTCTTGTCCCAAATTGCATCTGAGGTCTTATGTCAGAAGAATTCAACCCCACACTGCTGATAAAAAGTTGTGGATCCATTTCTTTCAAGAAAGTTTATCTGGAGCTCAGCTGGAGTGGTATTATCAGTTGGAGAGTGTCAACATCAGAGATTGGAATGACCTTGCTGAAGCTTTCTACAAGCAGTATCAATACAATGCTGACTTAGCCCCCACTCGCATGCAGCTTCAAAGCATGTCTATGGGTGCCAAAGAAAGCTTTAAGGAGTATGCTCAGAAGTGGAGAGACTTAGCTGGAAGAGTTCAACCCCCTTTGACTGATAGGGAGTTGGTTGATATGTTCATGTGTACGCTGAATGGTCCGTTTTACAGTCATCTCATTGGAAGCTCATCATCTGGCTTCACTGAGTTGATCATGACAGGAGAGCGAGTAGAGAATGGTATCAAGAGTGGTAAGATCCAAGTGGGCACTTCTTCATCAGGTGCTGCAAAGAAGCCTCCCACTGGGAAGAAAGAATCTAATGCTGTGTATGGTCAGCCTGATCGTAACAGAAGGCATCAGTCTGTTAGTGCAGTTCATATTTCAAATCCAACTCCTGCAACAACAGAGCAGCCTCAAGGCAACCAACAGAGGGCTAGAAGACAGTTCACGAAGATCAACATGTCAATGGCTCAGGCATTGCAACACTTGTTGAAGGCTGAACTTATTACCCTGAGGGAGGCTCCTCAGAATCCCAATATTACCTCTCCCAAGTACAATCCCAATGCACGATGTGCATATCATTCAAACTGTCCAGGACATGATACTAATAACTGCTGGGTCTTGAAGAACAAAATTCAGGATATGATTGATGCTGGAGAAATTGAGTTTGATCCACCAGGTACTCCAAATGTGATTACAGCTCCAATGCCAAATCACGAGAAGACTGTCAACGCCATTGATGAAGATATTGATGAAGATCTGCATGTCTATTCAGTTATGGAGTTGAGCACACCATTGTCTGTTATCAAAAAGAGGTTAGTACAAGCTGGGATCTTTCCAGGTTGTCATGAAGATTGTCTATATTGTACCTATAAGCCGGATAGTTGCTTCATTTTGAGAGATGGGATTCAACGTCTCATGGATAAATATACTATAGTGTTTGAAAGAAGACCAGCATCTGTAGAAAGTATGGTGGATCATTTGACTCAGGGTAAGAAGATTGAAGAGGTTGACATGGTTGACAAAGTACCACTAAGAATCACTTCAAAGGGTCCCATTAAAATCACTCATCAGGGCCCAATCAAGATTACTGCTGAAGGTCCTGTGAAAGTTGTCGCTGAAGCCAGAGTAGCTCCTCTGATCATTACCACTCCTGGTCCTATTTCTTATACATCTGACAAAGCTGTGCCTTGGCACTATGGGTCTGATGTTTACATCCATGGTGTCAAGCAGGAGCCTTTACCTGATATGCCTGTTGACATTGATAATATTGCTGGATCTAGCAAGATCACTCGTAGTGGAAGAATCTTCTCTCCTCCAGTTGCTTCTAAGAGTGCAGTTACTCCTGCTGTTACTTCCACCACTGATGCTCGGGGCAAGGGTCCTGTTATTGAGCCTGTATCTACTGATGTGCCAGCTGCTGATGACCTCTCTAAGCAGATGGAAGAAGTATTGAAAATCATTCGCAAGAGTGATTATGATATTGTTGATCAGCTGGGGCATACTCCCTCAAAGATTTCTATGCTCTCCCTGTTATTATGTTCTGAGGCTCATGCCAAGTCATTGATCAAGTTTCTAAAGATGGCTCATGTACCCAGTGCAATTTCTGTGGACCAGTTTGAGAATTGTGTTGCTCACCTGACCTATGACAACGGGTTAGGATTTTCTGATGCTGACTTGACCCCTGCCAAGAGGGATCATAACAGGGCCTTGCATATTTCAATTGAATGCAGGGGCACTACCCTGTCTCATGTGCTGATAGACAATGGTTCCTCTCTGAATGTGTTGCCTAAGGAAGTCCTGAACAAGCTGAGTCCTGAAGATACGGTATTGAAGCCCAGTAATATTGTGGTAAAGGCTTTTGATGGTTCTAGAAGAGTAGTGCATGGGGAAATTGATCTTCCAATCAAGGTTGGCTCTCAGGTGTTTACTGCTACATTCTATGTGATGGATATTCGTCCTTCGTACTCATGTCTGCTTGGTCGTCCCTGGATCCATGGGGCAGGTGCTGTGACCTCCACATTACATCAAAAGTTGAGATATCCGGTGAATGGAAAAGTTGTTACTGTCTTTGGAGAGGAAGAATACTTTGTCAGCCATGTAAACACTTTCAAGTATCTGGAAGTAGAAGGTGAATACATTGAAACTCCATGTCAGTCATTTGAAGTGGTTCCCTGGGCTGTTAAGGATTGTGTGACTCCTCCTGCTGTGAAGAAGGTTCCTGTGGTCATCAGAAACCCTCCAACAATGGCAATGGCCTCCCTCAATGATGCAAAAGCTATGGTGGAAGAAGGTGGTTGTACTATTTGGGGTCAGCTTCCTGATATTCCATACAAGTCTGACAAGTTTGGTTTGGGTTTCACTGCAGAGTCCCAGAAGGCTGTTCGTCGTGCTCGTGCTGTTCGTATCACCAATCAAGGGGTTATCAATGCTGTGGGAGATCAAGATGAAGACTACAACTTGGAGGCATGGATTTTTCCTACTGTGGGTGCTGGACTCAATAATTGGAAAGCTGAAGATGTTATCCCTATCTCCTTTAGTCAGGAGTAAATACTATTACTGTGTTATGTTTTTAAATTTGTAATTTCTGGAACAATTAAAACTTTCAAGCCATGTGCCTTACCCGGGGCACAATGGTGTGCTTGTTACGGGTCATCATTTCATTTGCATACTTCATTCAATAAAATTAGTGGACGTTTCGTTTTCGTAAATATTGTGTTCCTTGTCTTTCTTTTTCTTTTATTTTTGCTTTATCAGCTATGTGTTCTTACACACACCCACGTCACTAAAATGCAGATCCTCATCCACTCTGGATCCAGTTGATAACAGTTCTACTATTGCCAATTACAATTTCGAGAATCCGATCTATCAAACTGAAGACGGAGACGAGGACGATTGTGAAATACCTGTAGAGCTTGCTAGGTTGTTACAACAAGAAGAGAAAGCTATACAGCCACATGAAGAGCCAGTCGAAGTTGTGAATCTGGGAACTGAAGAAAACAGAAAAGAGGTCAAGATAGGGGCTGATTTAGAGGACAGTGTCAAGAGCAGGTTGGTTCAGATGCTACGTGACTATGTGGAGATCTTTGCTTGGTCTTATGAAGATATGCCAGGGTTGGATACAGACATTGTGGTTCACCGTTTGCCAGTGAAAGAAGATTGTCGTCCAAAGAAGCAGAAGGTTCGTCGTATGCGTCCTGAAATGTCAGAAAAGATCAAAGCAGAGGTAATGAAACAGTTCAATGCAGGGTTCTTGGCCGTAACTTCTTATCCTCAGTGGGTTGCAAATGTGGTACCAGTTCCTAAGAAAGATGGTAAGGTACGTATGTGTGTAGACTACAGAGATCTGAACAAGGCTAGCCCTAAAGACGACTTTCCACTTCCTCATATCGATATTCTGGTAGACAACACTGCTCAGCATAAGGTATTCTCTTTTATGGATGGTTTCTCTGGTTACAATCAAATCAAGATGGCACCTGAAGATATGGAAAAGACAACATTTGTGACACAGTGGGGCACCTTTTGCTATAAGGTAATGCCATTTGGTTTGAAGAATGCAGGGGCAACATATCAGCGTGCTATGGTGGCTTTGTTTCATGATATGATTCATCATGAGATAGAGGTATATGTGGATGATATGATAGCCAGGTCTCAGAATGAAGAACAACATCTTGATCATCTGCACAAGTTGTTTGAGAGGTTGAAGAAATACAGGTTGAGATTAAATCCAAACAAGTGTACTTTCGGAGTTAGATCTGGAAAGCTCTTGGGTTTCATTGTCAGTGGAAAAGGTATTGAAGTGGATCCTGCAAAAGTGAAAGCTATACGAGAGATGCCAGCTCCCCGTACTGAGAAGGAGGTTAGAGGTTTCTTGGGACGATTGAACTACATTGCAAGATTTATTTCCCAATTAACTACCATCTGTGAGCCAATCTTCAAGTTGTTGAAGAAAGATCAGGTGATGGAATGGAATGATGAGTGCCAGACTGCCTTTGATGAAATCAAGAGATATTTGCTAGAACCTCCAATTTTAATGCCACCAGTTGATGGAAGACCCTTGATTATGTATTTAACAGTATTAGACAACTCAATGGGGTGTGTATTGGGGCAACATGACGAGTCTGGTCGAAAAGAGCAGGCAATATACTACCTTAGCAAAAAGTTTACCGACTGTGAAACAAGATACTCACTGCTCGAGAAAACTTGCTGCGCTTTGGCATGGGCTGCTCGCCGACTAAGACAGTATATGTTGACCCATACTACCTTGTTGATTTCGAAGATGGATCCAATCAAGTACATATTTGAGAAACCTGCTCTCTCCGGAAGAATTGCAAGATGGCAAATGATCTTGACGGAATATGATATACAGTATACTACTCGGAAGGCCATTAAGGGGAGTGTTGTTGCTGATCATTTGGCTCACCAAGCAGTAGGTGATTACCAGTCAATGAATTTTGAGTTCCCTGAAGGGGCATCTGTCAAAGATAGGAAGTTCCTGAGAAGGTTTTCTGCTAAGTTCTTTCTGAGTAATGGCATTCTGTATAAGCGTAATCATGATTCAACTATGCTTCGTTGTGTGGATAAGAAGGAAGCTACAGAAATTATGGAAGAGATGCATGATGGGATCTTTGGCACTCATTCTAGTGGTCATACCATGGCAAAGAAGATTTTGAGAGCAGGTTACTATTGGTCTACCATGGAAGCTGATTGCTATCAACACTCCAGAACATGTCACAAATGTCAAATCTATGCTGATAAAGTACATGTACCTCCATCTCCATTGAATGTGTTGACTGCTCCTTGGCCCTTTGCCATGTGGGGCATTGATATGATTGGTGAGATCAAGCCTACTGCTTCTAATGGGCATCGTTTCATCCTGGTTGCTATTGATTACTTCACGAAGTGGGTAGAGGCAGCTTCATTTGCATCTGTGACTAAGAATGTTGTGGCTCGGTTCATTAAGAATAATCTCATATGTAGGTATGGTATCCCTGAAAGGATTATCACTGACAACGGCTCTAATCTGAACAACACTATGATTACTGATCTCTGTACGCAGTTCAAGATTAAGCATCACAACTCTTCTCCGTATCGTCCAAAGATGAATGGGGCAGTTGAAGCTGCTAATAAGAACATTAAGAAGATTGTACAGAAGATGACTGTTACTTACAAGGATTGGCACGAGATGTTACCATTTGCTCTGCATGGTTATCGTACTACAATACATACTTCAACAGGGGCAACCCCATTCTCCTTAGTCTATGGTATGGAAGCAGTTCTGCCTATTGAAGTTCAGATCCCCTCCTTGAGAATTATGAAGGATGCAGGCTTGGATGAAGATGAGTGGATTCAGACTCGATTTGACCAGATAAATTTGATTGATGAGAAAAGGTTAGCAGCAGTTTGTCATGGCCAGATGTACCAGAAACGGATGATCAAAGCTTTTAACAAGAAGGTTAAGCCAAAGGTATATCAGGCTGGTGACTTGGTAATCAAGCGTATCATATTACCACAGGGTGATCCTAGGGGCAAGTGGACTCCAACATATGAGGGACCATTTGTAGTCAAGACAGTGTTCTCAGGAGGTGCCATGATACTGACTACAATGGATGGTGAAGACTTCCCACAACCTGTAAACGCAGACATAGTTAAAAAATACTACGCATAAAAAGAGACCCGCTAGGTTGACAGGCCTAGGCAAAAATAAGGGCATCCCGGCAAACCAAAAGGGTTTGGGCAAAAATTAGGGATATATATATAAAAAGATGTACACCCGGCAAGTCGAAAACCTGAAAAGGCGGCTTGGGCAAAAAAGGGTATCCCGGTGGATTGAAAACCTGAAAGGGCAATCCAGGCAAAAGTTAGGGATTAAAGCGTATGACTATGTCTCGTTTGGATCACTCATGAAACTGCAACCAGTTGTACTACTTACTCAAGCTCAAATAGATGAAGCTCAATCCAATCGTTTCCGTCTCAACAGCAAGAAGATGAGATACTTGAGTGGCAATAGTAGAATTGAAACTCAATAGGATTATTTCCCACATAGCTGATTCTTTTTGTAAAACTTCATGACAAAATTCTCTTACTAGGGTTTATGTATCCTTGTACAAACTTACCCGTGCATGGGTCACTTTTGATATAAATAAATTCCATCTTTTGAATCCAGATTTACTTTTACCCTATTTACATAAGCGAAACGTCCATTGGTTGTGTTTGAATGTATGTATGCCTTTGAATATGATTGATGTTTACCAGAAATGCATGTATGCTTTTAATATGATTGATGTTTACCGGAAATGCATGAAAATGCAGTAATAGTATTTACTAAGGACGAACGAGGGAAGGATTTCAACGAAGCTTCGCCGGTTCATCTTTACAAGACAATTACAAACCATCAGTAGGACTAATCCATTTTCACAAAGTCTAATCTCCCCTGGAATTTATATCCATCTCTTTTATCCTCATACGGATATACGGGAAATTACTTTCCAATAAGGGCACGATGAACGAAGACGGGATGTTATACTTATCCTACTATCAAACGAAAGCGAAGGTTATCTATACCCTACTATCCCCAACAACGGGAGGTTATCTATACCTTGTTATCCCCAACAACGGGAGGTTATCTATACCTCGTTATCCCCAGCAGACGGAGGGTTATATATTCTTCAACAACGAATCGGGATTTATTTTCCTTGGCCAGCAGTTGTTATACAAGGATATCCAGACACTTCCAGCAGTGTCATATCATACATACATCATTTACATCATACCATAACATATATGTCTATAGTACATTACCTAAGTGCATCATGTCATACATGCATACATAAAGCATAAACTAATGTTGTTATACAGAATGCTACCTTGTTTTCAGGTTAATTATCCAACAAACAATCTTATGATCTTTGGGACTGCTTTATTGTAACCTCAGGGTTACTTTATCCTCCTGATGAGCTTCTTATTACTTTGGGACTGCTTTATTGTAACCTCAGGGTTATTTTATCCTCCTGATAGCCTCTCATGACTTCAAGACTGCTTTAGAGCTACTGATTGCTCTATCCTCCTGAAATCATCCTATTACTTCAAGACTGCTTTAGAGCTATTCATTGCTCTATCCTCATGAGGTCATATTACTACTTCAAGACTGCTTTAGAGCTATTCATTGCTCTATCCTCCTGAAGCCATCTAATTATTTCAAGACTGCTTTAGAGTTATCCATTGCTCTATCCTCCTGAAATTACATTATTATTTCAAGACTGCTTTAGAGCTATCCATTGCTCTATCCTCCTGAAATCATTACTTCAAGACTGCTTTAGAGCTATTGATTGCTCTATCCTCCTGAAGACATATCACATTATTACTTCAAGACTGCTTTAGAGCTATTGATTGCTCTATCCTCCTGAAGCCATTATTACTTCAAGACTGCTTTAGAGCTATTGATTGCTCTATCCTCCTGAGGTCAGATTTATTACTTCAAGACTGCTTTAGAGCTATTGATTGCTCTATCCTCCTGAAGACATATCACATTATTATTTCAAGACTGCTTTAGAGCTATTGATTGCTCTATCCTCCTGAAGACATATCACATTATTACTTCAAGACTACTTTAGAGCTATTGATTGCTCTATCCTCCTGAAGACATATCACATTATTATTTCAAGACTGCTTTAGAGCCATTCATTGTTCTATCCTCCTGAAATCATATCATTGCTTCAAGACTGCTTTAGGGTTATCACTATTGATTGCTCTATCCTCATGAAGACATGCTGTGACATCAGTATTACTCCAGACTCCTGACAGTTCTCATTATACTACTGAAGAACTTTCCCCTAGTGGCATCTTTAAGCCCACTCAATCATGTTCAACCAACCATCAATATCACTCCATGCACTGGTGAGTGCAAATTTTTGGGCTTTTGTGTTCAATCCCCTTCAACCTTCCAGGTTACGACTGGCAAATATACCAATCTAACCCCTCAGGTTTCAGAAAATTGAACAGGGGCAGCTGTTGCACCCCAAAATTTGCCCTCACAATACAAGACTTTGTGTTCCAAGAAGGTTCACAAGGTTCACAAAATTCACAATTGGTCAGAAGAGTTGACAATTCCCTCAGACAATGCACCTCCTAAGCAGTGCATCCAAAACTAGGGTTTTGACTTTAATCAGGCTAAATGGACTTCCAAGACTTCAAGTGAGCTTCATAACATCTTATATGTGTATAAGAACCCCCATGTCAAGTTTCAAGACTTTTCTCAAAAGTTTGCTCAGTCAGATGATCAGATAAGTCAAAAGCAGTCAATGCAGTTAAAAGGTCAAACTGAGGTCAACTGTGGTCAAACCAAAGTCAAACTTCATGATTTTTTTTGCCAACATCAAAGAGAGGTTGGGTGAGAAATATTATCATAATAACTGTAATACCCCAAATTTTGCCCTAAGATTTGTCGTCGCATTTCATTGCATTTAATCAATTACTAACAAATTTGTGTAGTCGTTTGACTTTTTGCAGGTAAATATCATATGGCATGCATTTTTTTTCTAAAAAGTAAAAATGGCACAATTGGCAGGAGGACATGTGTAAGGAGTTATGAGTGTGAGAGGTTGAGAGTTCGAATCTCACCTTTGTCATTTTTTTTGTTTTTTATTATTTTTACTCTAAATTTTTCTATCTTTCATTAAAAAAATAACAAAAATAGTTTTTTATTATTATTTAATTATTATTTTCGTATTTTAATTAAATCATTTTTTAAAATATTATTTTTTTCACTTTTTTCTAAATTATTCATAAAAATATCCAAAAAATCATAAAATAAAAAAATATTGAAAAAAATTTTGTTCTTTTTATAATATTTTTTATTTTAGGAATCAATAGGATTATTAGTTTTTATTTTAAGTTTATTTTAATTATTTTAAATTATTTAAATTTTATTTTTTCTTAACTAATTATTTAGTTTGGGCTTTAAAATGGGCTTTAGGGACATTATTGACAATTTGGTGTTAACCCTAATTTGTTCCCTATATATACATGTGTTGCCTTGTTGGAAAAAAGGGGAGAAGGAAAAAAACCTAAGAGGAGTGAGTGCCGTTTGCCGTTATTTAGTTTTCTTCTTCATCCATTACTATTGTTTCTTTTTCTTCATCGTAATCCGTTATTTCTTTTCCTTCATCTATTACTGTTGTTTCTTTTTCTTCATCTTTTACCGTTATTTCTTTTTCTTCATCTATTACCGTTATTTCTTTTTCTTTATCTATTACTGTTACGTTTATATATATATAATTTTTAAATTGTTAGAGTTTATATATATAAGATTTTTGATCGAATTATGTCGATACGATGTTTGCACATTTGTGTGCATGACGCGTGACATTTGTGTTAGTTCGATCTGGTTGCGATGATCGCATTTTTGTGTGAGCAATAATACTATTTTTTGCTTAATTTCTTTTTTCTTTGCGATAAATTTTGTTTCGTCCGATTTAGATCTGGTTGCGATGAGCGTATTTCTGCGTTAGCAACATTGTTGAGTTATTTGGCACATTTAAAATTCATTATTGCTTTATTATTATTATTATTATTATTATTATTATTATTATTATTATTATTATTATTATTATTATTATTATTATCATTATTTATTATTATTATCATTATTATCATTATTATTACCATTATTATTATTATTATTATTATTATCATTAATTTATTAAAATTTGTTATAATATAAAAATCTGTTTTTTTAAAAATAAATAACATTAACATCTTTTCCAAATTAATATGAAAACCTATTATTTTTAAGAAAAACTTTTTTTTAGATAAATTTAAAATAATAACTAAAATCTTTTTTTAAAATAATAACTAGAACCGTTATTTATTTTATTTTATTATTGTTCAATTCAAATTTCATTATCATATTGTATCTGCTCCTCTCATGTAACCTCGCGAACTTAACAATCGCTCTTTAAATTCTGCCTTTAAATTTCTGCTTGCATGGTTTAAATTATGACATTATCTCTCTGTTTGCATGATTCAATTATCTCACGCGTTTACTATTATTTCTGTCACATTGCACACATCCGAAGGTTAGGTCTAACTGTTTGGCCGCCGCGCCAATAGTCCGTAAAACTTCACACATTCAATTTCAAATCCTCAAAACTACAAACTACAAACCCTAATTTTCACAAATGCCTCGCCGCAGGCAAAATTACAATTTTACCCTTAGCATTAGGTCAAAGAGCCGCCGCGCTCATTTTAGGGTTTCCCGCCGTGGAATCCCTAATTTAACCCTAATTACAACTTAACATTTCAACGTAGAGATTTGGAGTTTCTACACTCCACGTAAGCGTGTCCTTAAGATGCGTTTATTCCCCTTGAGACCTTGACCACAGTCAAGAAGTTTCTAACCTCCCTATTGAGGGGAACTACGATTACTCTGATTCCACTCCCGTAAGGATACGTAGGCACAAGATGCGATGTCTTGCCGAGTAAACTTAGAATTAACCCCCTTTATTATTTATTATTGCTTATTTATATTTTATTTATCTTTGCTATTTAATTATTTTGCTTATTATTTTGTAATTGTTTCTTGGATGTAAAGTTGTTTAATTATTTAATTATTATTATGGTTAGTAATTAGGGAGTGTAACAACATGTATGTAATATTAAAATAAATTTAGATCACTTTTAAATAAAGATAATTAAAATAAACACGTCACACACGTAAGTCGATTTTAATCGCCGTCTCACTTCCTAAGGATATCCCTCAAGTTGCCTACGAATAATGGTTAAGTGGGGTGTATAAAGCAAGTCCCTCAAATAAAAAAATCATCAAAGTCCCTTATGGTTGCCTTTACGAATCAAGTCCCTTTCGAAAAATGATGATGGTCCCTTATATGTGCTTATTACATCCCACAATGGCCTTCAAAGTCAAATTGTCCCTCACATACCCCTTAACATCCAAAGTAAGGACTACCTACTCCATTATAGTAGGGATAGTCTTACTAAAGGAAAGAATGAAGAATAAGAAAGACCTTTAAACATTAGGGTAGGTTACTCCTAGGTGCTTGCTCACTTCAAAATTGTTTCGCACTTAAACAAATTTTCAACAAGTTTTCAAACAAGTTCTTAACACATCCTTACATGGATTATTTATTAACTATTCTGAAAATTTTCTATTCACACACTACAATTTCAAAACAATTCAAAAGTGAGCTTAAGTACCTAAGAGCCCATGGATAACCATGGATGAAAAGGATGCTAATACCTTCCCTTTTCATAACCTACCCCCCGGACCCAAAATATTCTCTAAGGTCTTTCCTGTTCTTTTATAACCTTTCCTTATGGATAAAATAAAAGTCGGTGGCGACTCTTGCTATCCGCAACATTGTTTAAAGTCAGTTCACCGGGTTACAGACGGGATTGGATCAAGTCTTCTTTCTGGCCTCCTCTGTCTTTGTAGACCCTGGTACTGATTTTGTCTTGGTTGATAGGATTGTTGTTGCCTGTTTGGTTGAAACACGGGTTGATTTGCTGGAATGGACAACGGCTGTTGTGGAGCGACAGCAGCAACATGGTGATAACCCTGATGAGTTCTTCCTCTGTTGATGAACACTGCACTAGCTTCGCCTTCCCTTTTCTTAACGAAACCCTGATAAGGCTTCTTGACCCCGCTTGCAGATTCGCCTGCATTCTGAATTTTTCCCGCCTTCATGAAACTCTCTAATCTTTCTCCAGCCATGACAAGTTCAGAAAACACTGTGGAGGTTGAGGATGCTAACCGCTCAAAGATCGGTCCTTGTAGCGTGCCCATGAATAGGTCTGTCAGTTCTTTCTCCATCAGTGGAGGTTGTACCCTTGCAGCCACTCCCCTCCATCTCTGCGCGAAGTCCTTAAAACACTCATTCGGCTTCTGAGTCAAATTCTGAAGCTGCATACGATTCGGAGCCATGTCAGTATTATACTGATAATGCTTCACGAAAGCGTCTGCTAACTCTTTCCAGCTTCTTACGTTGGATCGTTCAAGGTGCATATACCATTCTAGGGATGCCTCTGTTAAGCTATCTTGAAAGAAATGGATTAGTAGCTTCTCGTCATCAGAATAGGCAGCCATCTTCCTACAGTAAGACCTTATGTGGGTCTTAGGACAACTGTTACCCTTGTACTTCTCGAAGGTTGGAATTACAAACTTTGGAGGTATCTTAACTCCGGGTACAAGACATATTTCAGCGGCATCCAGTCCCAAAACATCGGGGCCTTGCAATGCCCTTACCACCTCTTGTAAGGCCTTGAACTTTTTCTCCAACTCAGCGGTTTGGGGTGCACATGCTTCAGCTGAATTCTCATAGAAGCCCTCATGTTCATCGTACTGGACTGGTATTGGGATCACAGTGCCATGAGGTTGAGTAGTACCGACTGGCGGAGGGACGGTGTTGATAGGTACGGCGCCGGCAGAAGTAGGAATTGCCCCAACAGGGGTTGGGGTGGCATCAACAGGAATTGGAATTGCACCATTTGCATTGGGAATTGCACCAGCCGAAGTTTGATTAGCGTTCCTCTCTGCTGCTTGTCTCATCTCCTCTTGACTCCTGGCCATATTCTGAATCACCTCCATGAGTTGATCCATCTGCGTTTTCATGCCTAGCATCTCGCTCCTCATAGTAGCCTGGTCTTGCTCTATCTGATCCATGATTCTCTTCTGGCTATTCCTTGTGTTATACCGATGCCGTGAAGTCAGCTTGCTTTACTCTTTCTGAAAGGGTAAGCGGCGTGTAAGATCGGGTTGTAAGGAATGCAAGAAATGATGCAGAGATGCTTATGCAAATGTAATGTAATGAGCACATGATGAAAGAACAATAGCGAGATCAAAGTCATAGGTCCTGCAAAACAACAAAAAACATCTCTCCCATCGGGTAGGTTATCTATTGGTTTATAAGAGGGTATCCCAAAGGCTTTTAAACAAAGTCATATGTACTAACCCTCGAAAGTTTTCCATCATAACGACTACTCGTAAGACGGTAATCCCTTCAAAGGATGAACACAGAGTCATGTCTTAGCAACCTTTGGAATAAGGTTCTACAAAGGTCCTCAGAGTCGCGGACTCCCACGTCGGAAATAAAGATGTCATTACGACTACACGTAAGACATAATCATTCCAACGGGGTCTCATCTGAGCGGTGGGATTCGATCCAACTCAACGAGTCCTAAGTCTCGTAAATCAGAAAGAAACCACCTCCTAATCTTAGTGTATACTCGAAAGCTCGGGTAGAAAGCTTTATCTCACAAACCATCCAATAAACCCAACAGGTTAGAGAATCAAAGCATAGGCAAATAGAATCATAAACACGACAAACAAAATAGGCTTGGCTCGCTAGGGGTCCCCAGCAGAGTCTCCATCTGTCGCTACTCGAAAAATGCATCGTGCAACGACGGGGAGGCGAAAAAGATAGACAGAAGAGTCGCCACCGAACTTTATTTATCCCATGAGGGGAAAGGAAAATATCGAGAAAACCTTAAGAAAGAAAAGGATAAGATGGTCTCGCGACCAAGAACGGGTTCGGAAGCCGGTTATGCAAGGGGAAGGTATTAGCACCCCTCGCATCCATCGTACTCGATGGGAACCTTTTGTTTGTCGATGTGTGAATATATTTGCTTAAGTATTATGCTATAAAAAGAGTGTTCTAAAAAGATAGAGAGAAGGGTTTAGAAACGAGGAAAGGAGGGATAGAGAGATAATGGGGGAGAAAGGAGATAGAACAGACTCGGTAGGACTTCGCGGTCCTAGGCCTACGTATTCTCATAAGATATGAGAAATTCAGAGTCGACGTAGTTCGGGGAACTACAGATATGGGGGGAATGTGCTCGGCAAGGATTGTGGCCCTTGTGCCTACGTATCTTTACTTGAAAAAGTAAAGAATCAGAGCAGCCGTAGTTCAGCCTACGGTTTGTTGATGTTTTTTATGGATGATGCTATCATGCGCGTTCTAGCAGTTAGGTGTTTTGCTGCTCGCTCGTTGGAGACTTAGGCGTTACCTGTTTGCGGTAGAACGGACGTAGCATGCCTTTCTGGGAAAGGGTGAAAAAGAAAAAGGGTGCTCGCTAGGATATTGCAATCCTATGCCTACGTATTCTCAACATGCAAGAGAAATCAGAGCAACGTAGTTCGTACCTACGGTGCGGATAACCGGTGTGTTTGGGGATGATGTTATCGTGCGCATTCTAGCAGTTTAGGTATTTTGCTGCTCGCTCGTTTGGAGACTTATGCGTACCTGTTTGCGGTAGAACGGACGTAACATATCCTTTGGGAGACTGGTTTTCGCCATGCGAGGTAAGGTGTCACGTTTGATTGGTTGGATTGTTTTTTAGGGGCGAGATAGGTCCTTGGATAGTAACCCCTACGGGTAGTATCCAATTCTTTATCTCAAAGTTTTTGTTATAAAAGGGTGTGGCGAACGAGGCGTCTTCGTATTGAAAGACGAGCGTCGAAACCACCCTCACTACAGTGGGCATCCCTACGCTCGGAGAAGAAGAGGTCTACACCCAATCCTCTCTCTTTAATTCAATGCAAAGAGAACTTCGTTCTCTTATTAAAGATGTTTTTGGTTTTGAATGGTAAGTGCTTTGCGACAGAGAACCCTACGGTAAACGTCAGCACTCGGGATAGGAGAAGGCCTACGCCTAACCACTCCACGACCATTCAAGTTTTTGTTATGAAAAGATTTGAAAATGCACTCGGTACAGGACCGAGGTTTTAGGTGACAAGGGTTGCGGGATGAAGTTGTGAAAGCGAGATGGTGGATAAAGTCGCGTCTTCGTATTGAAAGACGAGTGTCGAGACCACCCTCACTACAGTGGGCATCCCAACACTCGAAGAAGAAGAGGTCTACACCTAATCTTCTCTCTTTAATTCGATACAAAGAGAAATCAATTTATTATTGCAAGTGTACTCGGTACAGGACCGAGGTTTTATGAGGAAATGTTGGAAGCGTCTTTGTATTGACAGACGAGCATCGAGACCACCCTCACTACAGTGGGCATCCCTACGCTCGAAGAAGAAGAGGTCTACACCCAATCCTCTCTTTTTTAATTCAATACAAGGAATTGATTTTAAGGAGATGAGATTTGAAAATGGATGGGAAGCGTCTTCGTATTGAAAGACGAGTGTCGGAACCACCCTCACTACAGTGGGTATCCCAACACTCGGAGAGGAAGAAAGTCTACACTTAATCCCCTCTTTTTAATTCAATACAAAGATAATTTGATTTTGAAAAATTGTTTGACAAAGTTTTTGAATCGAGTCGGGACAAGTAATGAAGAGAGAAAAGAAGTGGTCTCAGATCCAACATTACTTATCAATAATTTGACTGGTAATGAATTACGGAGGTCTCGTCATCGACCTAAACAGAAAATGGGACAAAATGCCCAATAATAAACGCGAAATAAAATGCTATAAACTTCTAAATGTAAATTGAAATAAAATTCTAAAAAAAACTATAACATAAAATATGATATAACAACTTTAATATAAACTAGAAAGTAATATAAAGTTCTAACAACATATATAATATTAAAATATATATATATAAAATAAACAAAACAGTTTTTTTTTAGAAAAAGATAATTTACAAAATAAATATACAAGATAATAATAATAATAATAATAATATATAATGAAAATAAAAATGAAAAGAAAGGGGAGATTATGTGGATACGGACCAAACAGGCCTGAAGCCTATCTCTCCAAGGGAAATATGGTCATAAGGTCTTTTCTTCGAAGCACACAAAGGAAACTTATCCGTTTAATTCCAGGAGAAACATCATCAAGCGTAACCACACAACTACTGAATAAAACGAAGCATTTCATACCTTACAGACAAAAAGAAGCCGTCGATCAACAATAATCAACATGGTGAATCATCTCCGCCTTCGTGTAAACTCGTCACACTCTTGCTCAATCGTGTCTCGCCCAGGTTTAAGCCACGCCGTTCTCAATTTGGATTCATTTTTGATTTCGTCTTTTTGTGTTTCGAACTCTCTCCTTCATCTCTTCTCACTCTGTTGTGTAGAGATGTTTGAGTGGATTGGAGGTTGGTGGTTGATTGTCGAGTTATGGGATTCTTTCTACGGTATCTGAAGTGAGAAGTTGAGAAGTAACACCGAACCCAACGACAGGAGTTCTCGCGAGAAGAAAATGGAGTTGAGAAGTTACGAGGAAAGATGCTGTTATGGATTCAAAATGAAGTTGGTGTGAAGGAGATGAAGAAGAATATGAATGGAAGGGATGGTGTTCTAGGTTGTGAATTTGGGCGTTTGTTTATGGTGTTTACAATCTCGCCTACCACATGTTTGATGGAAGTACAGTTATGGCTTGGATGGTTGTTGAAAGGTTCTCAACATTGATGCGAACAACTCGCTGTGATGAACATACTGACGGTAATGTCAACAGAGCTTCCATGGCATGACATTTGAGGTAAAACTCTTACCCTGTTTTTCTGAGTTCTGTAGTGATATTCATTTCTTTCTCTTCTTCTGTCTGATACTCTGTTATTTGCAGTGGGGGTTAAGTTAGAAGAATGAAAGTGGTTGGTTTTTTATGAGGTAAATGATGAAAGAGGCTAAGGAGGATGATGATGAAGCAGAAAGTGTTGATGGAAAGGGATTCGGAAGTTTCGCGAGGTGATGCGTTTATTCGTTTTGGAGGTTGAATCTGGGCTTTGGAGATTTGGATTTTGAAGAGTGGATTTCTGAGTGAGGCGAGGTTTTTTCTGGATTTTGCTGAAGAACGATGCTCGAGAATATGGTTTAGCAGAGAAAAGTGTGTTTGTATGTGGTAAGTATGAAATGGAAAAATGAATTTTTCAGTTATTTTCTCCTCTTGTGGAAGCAGTGTGAGATTGTGCAGATATCTCTTGAGAACAATGACTTGTGATGGTTATGTTGTAGTTGTATCCTGTTGTTTGGAGTGTTGGAAACAGATTGGGTTTGTGTTGAAGTGTTGATGGTTGGAGGAGGATTAGGGTTTCATTTGGAGGCTGCTGGGTTTTGTGACTAGGGTTTGGAGGCTCCCCCCTCCTCCTCTGCTGTCACTTCTCACACAATTATATATGGAGAGAGTATGCAGAGGCTTGAGGTGAGGTAGTACAGTTTCTTTTGTCTGTAGTGAGGTAATATCTTCAATTACTTTTCACTGCGGTAACTCCCTCTTTTCTTTACTTTTACTGTGGCAAATGGCCTTCAATTTGATCTGTAATTATATAAAGTATGACTATTTCCTTTATGCTGATGGCCTTGTTTTCAAATATTTTTCAGGATTGTCGTTATGTTTTAGATGCAGTATTTGTGGGCGTGAAACATTTCCAACCGCGGCAACATAACCACGATCCTCCAGAAATTAGCTTTGCTACCATGTGATTCAAAAAGGTACTTTCGAATAACACTTAACAGCTTCTGGTTTCGCTTAAAGGATCATAGTCGAATGTTTCACCAGCTTTAACAAACCGGCCCTTCACACGTTTTCTGACATCGGCTCTAGCCTTCCGAGAAGCATACCTTACTTTCTTATCAAACTTCCGATTCTTTTTCTTTTCCTTATAGCGCATGACAGCATTGCTGCGGTTAACAGATTGAATAGAATTTTCAGGGCAAGGAGGACACCAGGGAGGCTCCCCCGTGAGAAGCATTGAAGAAACACCGCCGCACTCTTGGTTGTCACTAGCACTAGCACTGTTGATAACGCCGGAAAATGAAACGTTTGATTGGGATTGCATTTCCGTAAAGTAAAGTATTGGTTCAGTTTTAGTACTTAACATTGAGTCTGAAGAAGCTGCAATAGCGCCCCGGCAATTGGAATCACCAGCACTAGCAGACATATCTTTTCTCTCAAATAAGCTATCAATACTGCCCTTTTCGAAAAACTCTTCGGAGTTATTGAGAGCATAAGAAAAAACTTCCTTATAGTTCTCAAGTTCAAGATCCATATCATCTATGTTGAAACCGTCGTACAAATTATCATCTTCACAAAGTGCAGATGCCATACTACCAAGACATTGTAACTTGGGCATACATTCATCGGAAGGTTGAGGTGGCTGGTCAAGAATACGAGGTTCTGCACGTGACTCGGTTACTGAAGATTTGCCGGCTGCAGACTTATCCTTGCTGGGTAGATCGGCGACTTGAGCTGAGCCAGACACGTTCTTGCTCTCTGGAGAAACCCGAGCTTTATTATCGCAGTTCTCATTAATGCTCATCAAACCGAGTTTCTGCTCACATGCTTCGCCCGTAGAAGGGATGTCCGAGGAAAAGGGCCATATAGAAGAAAGCTCGGAAGCCGAAGGACAGCCAGAGTAGCAATTGATTGATTGTCGTTTGTGTGTTGAAGAAGATGGATCAGTACCATGAGCCGACCAATCACAATTCTGACAAAATGAAACTTTCTCTTCAACACACCTCACATATGCAGGTTGTAAATTACACTTCTCGCATACGAGTGTTCTTGAATGACACTTAGAAAGTGCATTAGCGGAATGAACATTTCGATCACACGACAAACATAAGGAAGCAGCGTCGGAGCGGCAGTACACCAAGGATCTCTGGTCTCCACAAAAATCACATAAAGAACCCATCTTTAGACCACTCTTCCTTTGCTCCTTAATCCAAGTTCCAAAATTAGTATCGACCAACGCCGAAAAAAAGTTACACTTCAAAGCTTCAACTAGAATCAATTCTACTTTTTTTTCTGTGTTCTTGTGTTGTTTATTATTTGGAAATTATGACTTATAAATGGGAGTTCTTGATGCAGGTCATAAAATTTGTGGCATGCTGTCGGTAGAGGTGAAATTTGGATGCGCAGGGAATAACGTAACACGCAACTGACCGAGCCACAACTTCGAACAATATCCTCTACCAACTCAAGCCGGTGAAGCCTATTTCTGTCTTGTCATTCTCCATATCAATTCTTCTCTCCATTCAACCTTCTCCTTTCATCTCTTTTCATCAAATTTTATCTATTTTCCGTATTGTTTCCAATTGAATTCGAGTTACAATTTTTGTTGTTGCCCGTGCAGGTGAATCACGAGCTGACGCAGGAGCCAATTTGGTGCTGGTTAGCGGTATGCTGAAGGCGTGTTTTGCAGCTGAGCTGTATCGTTGGAGCACACATATGAGCCACGGTCCTGCAACTGTTATGCGTGTGCTGTGTAGTGATCGTACAAGTATTGGTGTCGTGAGCTGCTGTGAAATTGACCGTTGGTGCTGCCTGGCGTTGTACGACGCGGACAACTCTTTCATAAAAGCTTTTAATGTGCCGTTGTTGGTTGTTTGTTGGCGTGGTGTCACAGCCGCTTCGTAAGAACGATTCTAGTGTGGTCTTTTGACTTTGTCGCTTCCGCAACAACTTCTTCAAGCTATGCTTTAAGATTCCTGTTTTTTTTTGTACAGGTCACATGCTGAGACTTCAATATGGAGACGTGGGCTGTGCGGAAAGTGGTGGTTTGGTTGTGCGAATTAATGGTTGCGAACCGTTACGGCAGCATTACAGAACTTATTCTTAAGTTGTCATACAAAGTAGAAGAGTTGTTTTCTGAAGTTTCAAGACTGATATCAGGGTTGGCAAACCCAGCAGTGTATTAAACACGAGCTGAAATTCTGCCCACTTTGGAAGACGGGATCAAATTCATCTCAGAATCCCTTTCATTACCTTCTGCCAGCAACACTTGTTTTCCAAACTCAGAAACTAGTTTAATAATCCCTAGAACCTAGATTTCTCTCTTGAGGTAGTTCCATTAATTTGGGAAGAACTTTCTTTTTTTTGCTTTTTAGACTAGCTTTAGACTTCCCGTGAGCTTATGATACTTCAGAAAATTGTTGGGATTTTTCTTCTTCTGGCATTATCCTGTGTAATAGTGTAATGAACAAATTTGGGAGCTTTCATCCTTGTATGTAGCAATTGTAAAATTGAAATGGTTTTTTTTCTTTTCTTTTCATTTGATTGTAAACATACGGGCTTGTAATTGTAGGATCTTGTAATGGACTTTGAAATGTGTTATGGGCTTTTTATGTGAATAATGAACTTGAGAAAAAAAAATCTTCGACAATCCTTTTTATCATTTGTGAACTCTTCCAAGCTTGCAACGCATAAAAAACCTTGAATCAACTCTACATGGTTGATCCATTTCTTATAAAAACAAACGAAGCCATGATTTAATTTTAAGATGATTCCATATTGACCCCAACTGAACATGATATGGTCTTTGATGGTTTTCAATCACTTCAATCTTACCTTTTCATTTGAAACAACACAAGATATTGACAACTTACAGGTGGATCAACCTTAACTTGTTTGGGCACAAATTAAATCCAAAACTCTCCTTACTACACACGCATTTACTATGGACCTCCAATAAGCATCTCGATTTCATTTACTTCCTCTTGTGATCCTCTCGGTCCAGACAAGTAAAGCAGAAGCGACACATTTCTTTTTTTTTAGTGCTGATTAGTAGGCGGATGTACAAATGAAGGTAATACAGGTAGGACAAATTTGGGGTATGACACTACTTATTTAATTCCTAGCACTCTCAAGTCTCTCCACCAAATGGAATATGTATTGTCCAAAAAGTACAGGTGTGTGCGTTCCGCCTACAAGGGCAAGGAGACTCAAAGGCTTTAGTAGGTATATTGCACATTTAGGGGTGAGGGTTAGCTCACGGCGATGAGTATCCTAATATAAGGGGTTTTTGAGGCTATTTAAGGGACCGAATCATGTGAGGTGAGAGGTCCTGTTGAAAGCTATCACTGTTGGGTTGCAGATGGAGGGTTAGATTGACGATGTTAAGGTTACTAGGAGCGTGAAGCTCTCTGAGTAGTAGTAAGTGTGTATGACTTAAGGATTTGTCCTTATCCCCTTGATGTATAATGTATTTATAAGAGTTCCTTATCCCTAGGGTTTCATCGGGAAAGGTCGTCACCCACCTAGTCAAAAGGTGGACAGTTGAATCCCTATTTCTAAGGGAGACGTGAGTGAGTAACGATTATAACTTTCTCTTTATCCAAGACACGTCTTATCTCATGTTTCTTCTCTCTAGAAGTGAGGAAAACCTAAGAGTGAGATGATACCTTCCTTTAGGCGGCCTCACGTCGTTGCCATTTCCTAGTGTCGTCTCAAGCTATCGCCCTTTACAAGGTTATTTGCAAATATAACACTACACAGTCCCTTAGGCATGAGTCCTTCGGTAGAGGGTGGAATTTTTTTTAGCTGCGGCTAATGGGAGTATCCCGAGGAATGATGTTTTCCTTTATGAGGTTCTAGTTGACCTTTAGAAATTCAGGCCTTTACAGATTTATTGCCATGCAGCTTGGTGTCATACCCCAACTTTGTCGAAGGACTTTAAATTTTCATGCAACCAACTTTATTTTGTTTTGTCCAAAATAAATTTCAATTTTACAAACAGACTGATTGAACCGATTTCTCAACCCACGTAAAATCAATGAACAATGTTTTATGGTTTAAGCATGCAACTGTCTATTTTATTGATCTATATTACCCTAAGTTTAATCCGATGTGCTCATTTTATTTTTTCGCATCCGTGCGCGTTCACATCTTGATCATTCTGAGCCTTTTCTTCTGGGTATTTTTGATTGTAAGATTTAATTCGCAAGGGCCTGTTTTACTAAACTATATTTTGCATAGATTATTTTAGTGCATTCATTTATTTTTTCTGCACACTTGCGCGTTCAATTTTTATTCATTTTTGTTTTGTATTTTAATCAAAATAATTGAGAAAAATAAATAAGAATAACTAAATAAATTGAATTAACTTATTTTTTATTAAAAAATATTGTGATTTTGTTTCATCATTTTTAAACTCAATTTGATCACTCAAACTTATCTAAGAGTATTATTAGGATTAAATAAAAATTGCAACCCTAATATGCCTACTATATAATCTAACTATTGGTTAATGCAAATTATATATCACCCGCACCAAACATTGACATCACTCCACATCTCACAATTTAAAAAAGTTTTAAAAAAATGGAAGTAGATGTGAGTTTCTTCTTTTAATCTCACAATGGACTTAGTTTTTTCTTCCCTCGCTATTCAGCATACACACCATACATCTTTTCACCCTCACTTCATATTTCCACGTCTACTCATCCTCTCACCAACCTACTCTCTCTTCACTCTCACACTTCATACACACCATACATCTCCCCCCCTTCATCATCACCATCTTACAAACACATTACATATGTGATACATACTTCCTCCGTCCTGCTCACTAACTTTTGGCCAACCACCATTTCCTCCTTTTTCTGGGGAGCTTCATCACACACTTCTTTCACGACTCGTTTACACAACTCACTTCAATAACAAAAACTCACTCCCTCAACCTCAAGTATCTCGCCAGAACACCACCACAAACGAACTCCTTCCAGCCACCATTAACCACCAACAACAACCTCACTTTCTAATAGATTTCGATCGCGAACAACATTCCATACACCTCCTTCTTTTTTCTCCATATCTTCAAGCCACTAAAACTTCTCCCACACTTTGATCTCACCATTTGCGACAACCACCAACCTCCTCATGCGAAGAACACAAGTGAGTCACCCTTTTCCTTCACCCTCTTTTGCCATTTCCTTCATCAAACTCAGTGACACCATCGCTGGCAACACAAAGGAAGAGAAGAAGCAATATCAAAGTAACTTTTTTGGTAACGTTTTGGTTTCGAATATTCTTTTGTGGTGTTGTGCTTATGCTATTTTATTATGTATTTAAATTTCAATTGTCGATTGTGTTCAGTTTCGCTGTGTATGCGGAACTTTTCTCGATTATGTAATGATATAATATTGAAATATTTTTTTGTTGTGATTGTGCTGTTGTTCTTTGTTTTCATCGTGTTGAAATCGGAACGATTCGCAAGTTCAAAATGATTTATTTGTCCTGACTTTGCTGAATTTTCTTTTTGATGTAACAATGAAAAATATTTAGTATATGCGTTGTTGTTTGTTATTTATTATTGTGCCAAAATTGGAACCGAGCATATTACGTGTATTCAGTTTGGTTTTGTTTGTTAGTGTTGTGTTACATGCCTTTTGTTTAATTACGAAGATCACATTTTTGCGTTAGCGGTTTGTTGGCTGGTTTTTTTTTTTGTTTACGTGCGACATTTTGATTTTGTTGTCGTGGGGTTTAACTTAAATTTGTACACACTTTTGGTAGTTTGGTATAGCGTCAATTCATGTTTTCTTTCACCACTTTGTGTTTCTTCATGTGACATTATTTACACTATGATACGATATGTTGCATTATGTTTATTTGAATTTCGTTTTGATTGCAATCATTGTGCTCTGCGCTAGCAGTTTGTTTGTTTGATTTGTGTTGGCATGCGATATTTTGATTTTATTGTATTATGTCTTTGAATAGGTATATTGTTTGAGGTATGTTTTTGTATGGTGTTGTATTTTGTTTAGGTATGTTGTTTGTTTTATTTTAGAAATTTTTGTTCAAATATGTTTATGTTTTTGTTAAGGTATGTTGATAATGTTATTGTTGAGGTATCTTGATAAATGTTGTTGTTTGTGTTATTGTATTATGTGTTTGAATATGTATGTTATTGTTAATGTTGTTACTTGTAAATTGTAACTTTTATTTCGTTCAACCAACATGTCCTAGAAGATGAGTTTATTATGTCGTATGTGGTTTTAATGTTTTACCAAACCCTCATTGATTATATAACCTTTCAAATTGAATCAGAAAATAATAATTAAAAAAATTAAGTTATGTTAGAAAAAAACACTTACATTGATCAATGTTTTACAAGCTTTCTGTATCCCATTATCCTCATCTTGCTCTTTCACTATTAGAATTTGGTTTAATACTTTTAACTCTTCAATCAACACTTTCTTTTTTTACTAGTTCATTTTACAAAGTTACTAATAATTTTTAAACGAACTAGTAATGAAGGAAGTGTTGGTTGAATAATTAGAAACATTGAACTAAATCAAACCGTTAAAGGGCAAGATGCAGATAATGGGTTGTAGAAAGTTCGAAAAACATTGATTAGTGTAACACTTGTTCTTCTAATATAACTCAGTTTTTATATTATTAATTTATAAAATAGATTGAAAGGTTATACGTTTATTGATCAGTTTGTGAAATACGTATTCCACATATGTTATAATAAACTTAAGTGAACATATCACCACGATTGGAAGGTTGACCCGCTGTGAAAAGTTGTACGCTAGGTCTTTCACTACAATTGGAATGTTCAATCATGGTGAAATATCTAAAATCCTCTCAAAATGCTAGCTCTGAGAATCGAACACATGACCTCTATCTTTTACTACAGTTGTTTTCTACAATAATAGTGATATGTTACACGCTTCTGTGTTTTTACTATGGCTACCATCCCGTGATAGTAAAAAGGGCACACAACCATACTATTCGTTACCACGGGCCACAAAACATGGGGGAATCCTTCTTCCAACCGTGGTAAAATATTATTTTTGTAGTAGTGTATGTTGTTTCTTATAGCGGCATTTAGGCTTTTAAACTTAGTTTGGATACTCTTTTTGAAGAATCAAAAGAATTTTTTTTGCTATTATCTTGGCTTGAGCTTTAGCACCTACTTACTTGTTGAAGTAAGCATCTGATACAATCAAGTTCTTTAGTTGGTTTGGTGTCATTAGCAAATGTCTCAAGATGTCCGTCCTAGTTTGGTGTAATTAAGAAATGTCTCAAGATGTTCATCCCCCACTAGGAGAAGAACCATGGTGAAAAGAGTGTGTTCATCTCTGCAGGTGAGGATATGTGTGACACTTCATGCCTATAGAATTTTTCAAACCTCTATAGATACTCTTTGCCATCTTTATTAATAATTAGATCATATTACTTGGTCCTTAAGACTATTTTTGTTAGGAATCTTTTGCCTAGTTACTTACCAGCCACCCTTTTATAGATCTTCTCCAAGACGTTTTTCCCTTATTCCTTTTCAACAACGGGTTTGTGAAAGATCATAGGTATAAGATATCTTCAAACAAGGAATAAAAGTATTCCCGCCTCCAAGTTTTAAAAGATTCATTATTCTCTTTTGGTAGTTTTCTTGTAAGGATGCACCTAATTGTTGATGTCACCTAGGTGATTGGATTCAACTCTTTATTCTCCTTCCTAATTGTGTTTATGACACTAGTAGTGTGAATGATGCCAATGTTTAGTGTATCACCAGTTTGTTTCATTTGTTGTCCTTGAAGATAATGAGTGTAGATAATAATTTCTCCCTCGAGTTCTATTTCTATCCACATGGTGTACCCCCACCTTATTAATATTTACTATGACACCCTTCACAATCATCAAGTATTGTTGTATGATTAGATCCTTCACCTGGTAGTCCACTTTGATTTAGGACATCACGCTTTGAGAAATTGATTTGAGCAATATGTCCTTCGATCCTATCTCTAGATCCATCTAAAGGTAGGTTAAACAAGCCTCGTACTTTGACTAGTTATTGGATGTCGTGAAATTAAACTTTCCTTATATTTTGATGGTGAGCCCATTTTCACATTCAAGTAGAATCAAACCTAGTAATCTTTGATGTTGGATGACTCGTCTACAAATATTATCCATATAGAAAGTGTATCTTATGTTCCTAATGTAGTCTATGTTTCTAAATTCGCAAGAGCTTCGACTTTGAGGGATTTATGGGGTTCGTAAGTACTATAAAACTCAAAAGCTCCATGGTTCACTTAGGGTCCGTTTGGTTCAAATGAGGGGAAGGGATGAGAGGGATTTTAATAAAGGGGATGGGAGAGGAGGGGAGGTGAGGGGAAGTATTTTAATTAAACCTATTTTTAGTTCATAAGAGGGGGAGGGGAGGGGAGGGAGAAGTTTTATTCAAATATATGTTTGGTTCACATGGGGAGGGGAGAGGTTTTAAAACTAATTTACTTTTTTGCCCTTAAAATATTATAACACTCATGCTAAATAAATTTTTAAAAAAAGTATTCACCAAAAAAAGTTGTTAATTCATAAAAAACATAGATAATTAAACACAAACTATTTAATATTTAAAATACTCTAAAATATCATAAAATAAAAATAAAATATTGATAAACGTCATAAAATCAAATTATATGATCAATGATCATATAAATCATTTTCTCACCTTGATGATCCATTTAATCATATAACATATTTATAAAATTAAATTCTACATAATATATAACTCATACTACAATTATATATTAATATTTAATATAATACAATAAATTATAAAATAATTAAGTTATTACAAGCAAAATATTAAATAAAAATGAATAGAATAAAACACATGGGGAAAAAAGTTGAATCATAATAATAAAAATAATGGAGTAGCCATTAAACAAATGGAGGAATTATAATAAGGTGACAAAAATTAAGGTATAATATTAATAAAGGCAATTAAAAATTTTATTAAACAAAAGTGAGGATAATTTTATCAATATAATAAAAATAGATGTTATCATAATCCTCTCCCTCCCCTCCCCTCCGAAAATCTCCAATTCGGAGGGAACGAAAAAGTGCTCCAGGAGGGATTCTGATTACCTCCAATCCCCTCTCCTCTCTTCATAAAAAATTGAACCAAACACACATATTTTAAAATATTCTCTCCCCTCCCCTCATAATAAATTGAACCAAACACACATATTTTAAAATATTCCCTCCTCTCCCCTCCCCTCAAAAACCCCCTAACCAAACGGACCCTTAGTCATTCTTTCAGAAATATCATTCCTAAAAAATACCTTCACAGTCAGATGGTATATCCTAATTGTAATTCGGTGTACCAAGAAGTATTGTTTTAGCTTGCAAGTCGTTGTTATGAGAACCAACATAATATTCTTCAACTTTTGGTAACTTGTATTTGTCCCATGTAGTACTTTGCCAATGAAATAGATCGATCATTGAAACTCCTTGTATTCCTATACTAAGAACAATTCAATGGCTTTGTTAATACATATGGATAAACTAATAGAATTTCCCAAACTCGGGTCTAGTTAGTATGGGAGGATGAGATAATACCTCCTTGAGTTTGGTGAGCACAACCTTGCATTCTGGTGTTCACTCACAAAATTTCTCCTTCCTCAATACATAACATGAAAAATAGAAATACATGGTGGGTCAACTTTGCGATTAATCTTTAGAGGAAGACAAACATACAATTTAACAGTTGCATTCTATAAGTGGTCATAGTAGTCTCCATGTTTATGATGGCTTTACATTTGTCTTCATGAGGTAGTACACTAGGAACTTCCCTATTCGAATAGTAATTGTTCATTTCTGAAGGTTCAGTCGCATGTTGTACATATGGACCTTACTAAACAAGACCTTTAGATGGTTCTTATGAGCTTTTCCCAAGGAGGATATCACTATCATATTCGTGATGTATACTTATAACATGTCTCTAATTTGGTCTTTGAAGACCTTGATCATCATTTGTTGATAGGTTTCTTCTACATTTTTTAGTACAAATGGGATTATTTTACTATAAAAACTTTATTCGTCAGTCATTAACGCCCATTTTGTGCGGTCCTTAGGGTCCATCTATATCTAATTGTACCCTAAATATGCATCCATGACAGATAAAAGTTTGAAGTTAGATTAGTTGTCCATGATCCTATTGATATTTAGTTAAGGATAAACTCTTTTGGGGAACACCTTGTTAAGGTATAATTAATTAATACATACTCCATTTGTTGTTTGACTGATTAACGAGCACGAAGTTTGACAACCAAGTGGCATACTTTTCCTCAAACACAAATTTGGCCCTCAAGAATAATTTTATATGGATTTTGGTATATTATGCCTTCTTTAGTGACTATTTTTGGTGACACTAGGCCATATAAGAATAATTGTAATGTATGACTAGAGATTAGCGAACTACTATTGATCTATGTCAGACATTTCCTCTACAGATCGGTGAATAGACTTACGTTGTTTTGTTAGCATCTCAAGAATTTATAATATACCTCTTTAGGAAAGTTCACTCTTATCTTGATGACTTTTGAAAGGTTGTCCCTTGTGGGGATCTCGACGAAGTCTCGATTTTGCTACTAGCGTTCAACCTTCATACGTGTTTTTAAAGGAAATATTCATTGGTAATTTTCGTAATTTCTGATGGATTGTGGTTCTAAATGGGAGTCCAAATCAATCCAATGAATACACGTTACTTTTGTAGTGTGGCTTCCTTAAACTCTTTGTATTTCCCCAGTAACGTGAGGAAATAAGCATGAGACATTTTCAAATCGACTCAAGTCTTACAACTTTTTCTATGCTAGAATGGTATTTTAACCTCAAGTGTCCACCTGACTATACAGTTGTAAACAAATTTAGTGGAGATCACAAAAAATATGGTTTTCATAACCTTCTTACTCTCATTCTTTCCAAATTTTAGCAAAAACTCGACATATTCATATGGTTTACTGTCAAGTTTGTATCCTTGGAGCTTGCTACAAAAGTACAATTGCAAATGTCACTCAAGCTTCATGGTGATGAACAATAAGACAGACATGACACCACACAAATTCCTTTAGTCCCTTAACAAACAATGAGTGACATACCGTACCATTGTGGCATTCACCAACAATAGGGATGTAGTAGTTTAGTACTTTATTCACTATGTCCTCTTAGTAAAATAATAAAGAATGTGTCTTCCTCTTCAAATTTGCATCTATATGCTTGCGGGTGTGAATTTGATGATCTTGATGTTAGTGATATTCTTGGTATTTTGATAACGATGACGCTTATGCTTGTTGAAGTTAATGGTGATACATTTCCAACTCTTTGATGATGGTGATTAACTTGAAGATATCTCAAGCCTTTCCAAGTAGAAGATTCAAGATTCTAATAAAGTGCTTATATGATCAGTTTAGCTGACAAAGGAACTTGGAAGATTCATAGTTTTGAAAAAATGGAAGTGTGAAAGATCACTTGGTCGTCTTTTTTTGAGTGGTCAGAGTCTTGCGAAAGTAGAAGAGTAACTCTTAATATAACAAGGCAACACACACACACACACACACACACAAACACACATGCATGCACATACACTTACACTTACACGCACACATAGGCACACACACACAAATGCACACACATACACACATGCACACACAGACACACGTGTGCACACACCCATACACAAACTCACACCCACACCCATACACAAACACACACGCAGACACGCGCACCGCGTGAACACAAATACACACACATAAAATATTTTTGTAACCTCTTTTTACATAACAAACACCTAAATATGTTTACAAAATCTAGCCAATTGATTAAGGGATTGTCAACTTGATAAGAAGAAAATTTTGAACTGTCTAATAGATTATTGCAATGATCTAATCATGATTGATAACAACTCTATATCATAACTTTCCTTTTCGAGCCATAATAATTGATTATTATAATTATCTAATCAATTAGCTAACCAATTAGGTTATTTAAAAGGTCCATGGAATTTTCCATTTTTAGTATAACAATTCCTACATAAGGGAAACTTTTCCTCACTTCATTACACACCAAAAATTGGAGTTTTCCTAATTCTTTAGAATTTATCTCTCTCTCTCTCTCTCTCTCTCTCTCTCTCTCTCTCTCTCTCTCTCTCTCTCTCTCTCTCTCTCTCTCTCTCTCTCTCTCTTTCTCTCTCTCTCTCTCTCCTCTCTCTCTCTCTCTCTCTCTCTCTCTCTCTCTCTCTCTCTCTCTCTCTCTCTCTCTCTCTCTCTCTCTCTCTCTCTCTCTCTCTCTCTAAATATTTTTCTTTCACGAAAGTTTCCTTAATGCCTTGTAAATGAAAATTGCTGGTGAGGAAAGAGTTGTAATAGTGTTATGTCACTGTTGTTATTTTAAAGAGTGTGATATCCTTGAAGAACTGAGTTTGGTTCTTGAGATCAATCACTTGAAAAATATCTATTTGGAGTTAGAACTCACTCTGAAAAAGTTTTATTTGGTTATTGAGATCAACCTATAAAATCTCAACCGGTTCGTGAGTTAATCTCATGAAATCTATTTTGGTCGAAGGGATAAACCAGTGTAAAATCTCTCAATTTGATTGTATCAAGGATTCATGGATAACATGTAAAAGCTCAGTATTATAATGAAATCTCAAGAAGATCTCTTGGAGACAAAACTAGACCAACGTTTGGCCAAACCTCAATAACTCTTTGGTGTCATCTCTCTAACTCTATCTATTTTATTTACTTTACCACTTTATGTAAGTACAGAGTATGCTAAGAGGGGGGGGGGGGGCGGGTGGGGGGGAGGGTGAATTAGGACTTTAGAACTTTTTCCGGTTTTTATGGTTTCTTGAAATTTTACTGGTTTGTGTTCTTGGTTATGAAAGCAGTAGAAAGTAAAAGAATAGTGGACACCAAGATTTATAGTGGTTCCCCTCACAGTCCGAGAGTACTCCACTCCCCTTTCAACACGAAAGAGAGTTTTCACTATTGTTTAATAAAGTACAACCTATCACACCATCAACTGGTGAGGCCTACTATCAAACAATAAAACTAACAAGTGTACAAAAACAATCCTCTTATAAACACTCACCCTTGTGTCCAACAATCCTGGATCACAAGTCAGAATACAAATACTTGTAATGATTTTGTTTTGTGAATAATAATATCAATCAAAATTGATCTTCTCCAAATGATCAAAATTCACTCTTATAATTTTCAACACAAGTGTTCAACAGATGAATATGAAATTTTTATGCAAATATGAACACTTAGAAAGGATTTTAAAAATGGTGAATTTGATTCTAAGAATATTTGAAAATGAATGTTGGAGGTGTTTTTCAAAATTGAAAAACTCAGAATTTATATGTGTAAACACACCTTTTCCAACAGGTATATTTGAGTATAATTCAAAATATGAACTGGTATAATTTTCAAACCATTTTTGAACTTGAAACAAAGCCATTTTTCAAAATACGTTCAGTGTTAATCGGTTAACCTATATGGTTAATCGGTTAACACTGGAACGTTATACCAGAATATTTAAAATTTGAAATGGTTAACCAGTTAACCTATATGGTTAATCGGTTAACACTGCTATTTTTTCAGAAAAATGCTTATAAAAATAGTGTTATACCAATTCTAATATTTTAAAAGGATATGCTTATGCAATGATTAAATGATAAAGATGTTGAACACTTGTATATCAATTAAATTAATGAATTTTGATATACCATAGCTTGTGTCCAAAACATGAAAGCTGATCAGTCAAATGTTCATGAAGCTTTGAATGTTGATCACTTCCATTCCACTTGATCTTGGTCTTTTGAAAGCGTTTGCCTTTTTGCACAGATGAATTATTCTTGATCTTGATGTTGACGTCATCAAAACTTTGAGATGAAGCTTGCTTCTACAGTCTCCCCCTTTTTGATGATGACAACCAAAATGATCTTGTGCAATTTTTTGACGATGATTAGCAGTGATCTTGTTTTCTCCCCCTATGTCCATGAACTCCCCCTATTGAATACATAGGCAAAAATTCTGCACACATAGACATAAGAAAGTCAAAGCTCTTCTCCCCCTTTGTCATAAGCAAAAAGGAAGGAGCTTTCAACAAAGAAAACTAGATAGACCAATAATGCAAGCAATCACAATAAAATGGAAGCAAAGCATACTGAAATTAAAAGATAGCAATAGTGCGAATATTGTACGAGTTACAAAGCCAAATTAAAACAGAGTTCAAACATAAATGAAAGCATAAACAACAAAAACTAGAAAACAATGCAATAAAAGACATCAATAACAACATATTCTCTAAAGATCCTCATCTGCCATATCCTCCTTCTCTTCTTCCTCTTGTCCTTCATTTTCTTCATCAGATACAACAAAGTTGTCAGTGGTGGTGCGGTGAGAGGAAAGTACAAGGTTTCGGAGAGAAGCAATGGCCCGGGAGGTTTCTCTATGCTGAGTCATTATAGTTTGGTAAAGGAAGTCATTTGTAATGCCTCCTTCAGGTACGGGATAGGCTTGGTTAGCATTGGCTCCTTCATCTGAATACTTATAAGTATCGTCAGTATCCTTAAAAATTCCAGTATTCTTGACAATTGTAACCTCGTTGATCTCATTGGTGGTTGATTTCATCTTGATGGTTGGTTCACGGTTAAGATCCAAAGTAGTTAGTTCCAAAATTCTTGATACCAGCCTTGCATAAGGAAGACGGGTTAAAAGAGATAGTTGTTGTTGAAGGTGATACATGATGGTCAGAATCCAATTGACACGAATCTTGTTCTTGATGGCGAAAAGGAGTTGCATTTCCAGATCATTAATTTGGGCATGATTCGAATCCTTGGGAATCAGCACATAACAGATTATGTAATGAAGTATCCGATCAGAAACGGTAAGATTCTTTGCATAACACAACAAACGAGCAGTGCGTTGGTTGGCGATAATCATCTCCTTTGGAAATCTACTGATCTGATAGTAGAACTTCATCTTGTCGTAGTTTGACCATGGCCCTTCCACGTGGTTAACTCCCTTTCTAAGAAAGTACCCAGATGATGGTATGTTCAGCATTGCAACAACATCAGACAGATTTTCTTCCACAACACAGTCTCTAACAATTGTTTTCATAATATGCTCATCATTTGCATTTATAAACACAGACAGTTTATGCAAAAAGGATTTGACAAGATCCGGATAGCAGTTTCCAGAATCCGACACAAATTTATCGATCCTCTGATATTTGAGCAAAGCAGGAAAATCAAAAGATGATGCTGGAAAAGCCTTAAGATTCACATACTTTACCGGGAGGATGGAACGAACTCGGACTTTGAAATTCATTTTGCGCTTCTTGGTTGTTTCCATAGGGATATCTTCTTCATCAGATGCAGAATGATGTTCTGGTACCTTTCCCTTGCCGCGATTTGATGCTGAAGCCATGGATGAAAGTTTGAGAGAACTGAGGTTGTGGGTTCTGAGGAAGTTAGGGTTTGAGAAGTTGTGGGGATGGTTATGAGGAGTTATCCAACTTTAGAGAGTGGGAGAGAGAAGTTAGGGTTTGAAGAGGGAAGTTCCACAAAACTATTTAAGAGAGGATATGATTTTGGATATGGATTTGGATACTTAAGAGAATATGGACCACATAAAAAATGCATTTATGATATATAATATTTTCAAAATTTTAATTAATTTTCGTTTCTGATTTTTAGAAAATTTAACAGTGTTAATCGGTTAACCATATAGGTTAATCGGTTAACACATTAAAAAATTGAGTCAGAATTGAAAATTTAACAGTGTTAATCGGTTAACCCATATGGTTAATCGAGTAACACACTCGAATTTTTGAAAAATACTTAAAAACAGAATGCATACACATGAAAACACATCACAAATAATGCATACACATATTAGAGAAAAGGTCAGATGTCACCTTCATCAAGAATCCCAAGTTCTCGCCGAATTTTGTAGAATGGTTCTTTCGCCAAGGGTTTGGTGAAGATGTCGGCAAGTTGATTGTGCGTGTCGACGAAAGTAACATCTACATCTCCATTCAATACATGATCTCAAAGGAAGTGATGCCGGATATCTATATGTTTTGTTCTTGAATGTATGACCGGGTTCTTTGTAATATTGATGGCACTTGTATTATCACATCTAAGAGGAATGCAGCCGAGATCTATACCATAATCGAGGAGTTGTTGCTTGAGCCACATAATTTGTGCACAGCAACTTCCTGCTGCAATATATTCCGCTTCGGCTGTACTGAGTGCCACACACACTTGCTTCTTGCAGGCCTATGACACTAATGCATTCCCGAGAATGTGACATGTATCGCTTGTGCTTTTTCTATCGGTCTTACATCCTGCATAGTCAGCTTCAGAGTAACCAACTAAAGAACAAATACTACCTTTAGGATACCATAATCCGACGTTCATTGTCCCTTTGAGATACTTTATGATTCTCTTTACGACTGTGAGATGCGATTCCTTCGGACTTGCTTGAAAGCGTGCACACAAACAAACGCTAAACATAATGTCAGGACGACTTGCCGTTAAATATAGTAATGAACCAATCATACCTCGATATTTTGTTATATCAACTGGAGTACCGAATTCATCTTGATCAACGTACGTTCCGGAGCCCATAGGAGTGGACATTACCTTGCAACTATCCATATCGAATTTCTTCAACAATTCCTTGTAATACTTGGATTGGTTGAGGAAGATGCCATCCTTAGTTTGCTTGATTTGTAGTCCAAGAAAATAATTCAATTTTCCCATCATGGACATCTCGAACTCTCCTTGCATCATAAGTGAAAATTCTTCGCAAAGTTCTTTGTTTGTTGATCCGAAGATGATGTCGTCGACATAGACTTGAACCAATAAAGTGTTTCCTTTGATCTTCTTTATGAACAATGTCTTGTCAACCTTTCCTTTTGTAAATCCCTTCTCACATAATAAATTACTAAGGCGGTCATACCATGCTCTTGGTGCTTGTTTTAGTCCATAGAGTGTATTTTTCAGTTTGTAGACATGTGAGGGATTCTTGAAGTCTTCAAAACCCGGAGGTTGTTTGACGTAGACTTCCTCATTAATGTACCCATTCAGGAAAGCGCTTTTGACATCCATTTGGAACAACTGAAAATTCATAGAACAAGCGTAAGCAAGTAGTAATCTAATTGCTTCTAACCTTGCTACCGGAGCAAACGTTTCATCAAAATCAATTCCTTCCTCCTGGTTGTAGCCTTGTGCGACCAATCTTGCTTTGTTACGAACTATGATCCCATTCTCGTCAAGTTTGTTCTTGAACACCCATCTTGTTCCTATGATGTGCTTATGGTCTGGTCTTGGTACAAGACTCCAAACTTGATTCCTTTCGAATTGATTGAGTTCTTCTTGCATCGCTACAATCCATTGGTCGTCGCCTAAGGCTTCATCAATCTTGGTTGGTTCAATTTGAGACACAAAAGCCATGTTGAGACAAGCATCCTTTAGATTAAGTCGAGTTGCAACGCCTTGACTAATATCACCAATAACTTTATCTATCGGGTGATCTCTATGCATTCTCCATTCCTTCGGAAGATCTTGATGTTCTTCAATGATTTGAGTGACATCTTCTTGTGGTATTTCTTGATTCTTTGAAATCTCTTCTTGTTGTTGTGGAGAACCTACTATATCATCATCATCATTCATAATAATATTATCCTCTTTCGAGGGGTTAGTCTCATCAAACGAAACATGAATGGATTCTTCAATAGTAAGTGTTCTCTTATTAAAAATTATAAATGCTTTACTATAAAGAGAGTAACCAAGAAATATACCTTCGTCGGATTTCTCATCAAACTTACCGAGATTATCTTTGTTGTTGTTGAGAACAAAGCATTTGCATCCGAATATGTGGAAGAATGCTATATTTGGTTTTCTTCCTTTGAACAACTCATACGGAGTCTTTTTGAGGAGTGGTCGAATATTGACACGGTTGCTTACGAAGCATGTTGTACTAACTGCATATGCCCAAAAATATTTAGGAAGATTTGCATCGCTGAGCATTGTCCTTGCAAGCTCTACCAGTGATCTATTCTTCCGTTCTACGACACCGTTTTGTTGAGGCGTCCTTGGTGCTGAAAAATTATGAGAAATTCCATACTCTTCGCAAAATTCTTCAAAGTCTGAATTTTGGAATTCTCCACCGTGATCGCTTCTTATAGAGGCTATGGTGAGTGATTTCTCATTCTGAATTTGCTTTGCATATTTATTGAATGCTTTAAAAGCATCACTTTTCTGCACTAAAAACAATGTCCAAGTGTATCGAGAGAAATCATCAACAATAACTAAGGCGTAGAAATTACCTCCGAAGCTTTTTGTTCTCGATGGACCGAAAAGATCCATATGCAACAATTGAAGTGGTCTTGATGTAGAAACCACTTGCTTGGATTTGAAAGTTGTCTTGGTCTGTTTTCCCTTTTGACATGCATCACATAACTTATCCTTGATGAATTTTATCTTCGGAAGACCAACAACTAGATCATGCTTTATCAACTTGTTTAAATGCTCCATGTGAATGTGAGCAAATCTTTTATGCCAAAACCATGCCTCGTTGTTGTTCGCCATAAGACACTTTACCTTCAAGGAAGAGTCATCAAAAGAGATCATAAAAATGTTATTATATCTTTTACCTTTTAGCAAAATGTCATAAGTGACTTCATGTTCTATCAAGCATTCCTCCTTTGTGAAGTTGATTCGGAACCCTTTGTCACACAATTGACTTATGCTAAGTAGGTTGTGTTTAAGGCCTTCCACATAAAGAACGTCTTCGATGATTGTACATGGAGGTGCACTAATGGTTCCAACTCCAAGAATTTTTCCCTTATTATCATCACCGTAAGTGACGTATTCTTTGGCCTTTAATGATAGACTTGAAAATTTGTTTATGTCTCCCATCACATGCTTCGAGCAACCACTATCAAGATACCATTGATTTATGGTTGTCTTCAAGCATACCTACAAAACAAAATTAGGTAGTGTTAGGTACCCAAATTGCTTTGGGTCCTTGATAGTTAGTACCCTTTTCAACCCACACATAATGCCCCTTTGCAACACCAATATTACGTACATAGCAGGCATTAGGTGTGTTCCCTTTAATTCCATAGTAAAAACACGTAGGTTGAAAATGACTTCTATACCTAGGAATATAATTCTTTTTCTTATCAATTCTTTTCTTGTTATGATTTTGATGCTGAATTTTAGAAGTGTTTGTCTCTTCTTTAACAATTTGTTCACTTGCTCTTACGAAAATGGTCTTATTGGTGTTTGGTTTTGAAAATTTAGAATATCCCAATCCACTTTTATCATTAGGATACCTTTGATGTTTAAGAATTTCTTCCAAGCCAATTTGACCTTTTTCGTATCTTTCTAAAACTCTTTTAAGTTGAACAATTTGAAAAGACAAAGACTCACAATTCTTACATACAAGACTTTGTTTTTCATCCATCACTTTTTGCTTTTCATCTTCAATATTTTTCAAGAAGGCAGAATTTTGTTTTTCTAAAAGTAAAATTCTTTTCTTTTGTGATGAGATGTCTTTATACAAAGTCTTGTACTCTTTTAGAAGTTCATCTATAACTTCTTGTGCATCATTATCATAGACGGAGAAATTACTACTAACCTCATTTTCGTCATCGGAATGGTGAGACGCCATTAAAGCCATATTTGCGCATTCATCGCTATTTGATTCCGATGATGAACTCACTTTGTTGTCGTCCCATGCGAAATAAGCCTTCTTCGTTTTGAAATCCTTCTTGCCTTTGAATTTTCCTTTATTTGCAAGTTTCGGGCAATCTGGCTTTATGTGACCTTGTTTCCCACATTCGTAACATGTAATTTCTTGGTTTGATGTGGGTGCCTCCTTTTTCCTGAAATGTCTATTCTTTTTAGAAAAAGAAGAAATTTTATTATTATTAAAAAACTTACCAAGCTTCTTTACTAGAAGCATGAAATTTTCGTCTTCGGAAGATTCGTCATTTTTATCATCTCTTGTGTCAATCTTCAAGGCAATTTCTTTGGACTTCTTGTCTTGACTTTCATGTTTCTCAAGCCTTCCAAGTTCCAGTTCATGCTCTTGAAGTTTCCCGAATAAGGAAGCGGATGTCATTGTTGAAAGACTTTTCTTTTCCGAAATGGCGGTCACCTTCGGTTGCCATTCTCTTGTCAAGGATCTTAGGACTTTTAATTGGTGAAGGTCTTCCCGAGAGCAATCAGATGATTTGTTAGATGAACGAACCTTTTTTGTAAGGTAACAATAGATTCACCGGGCTGCATATGGAACATCTCATATTCTTGACTTAACGTGTTAAGTCTTGATCTTTTTACTTCTGCTGTTCCTTCATGCGTTTCTACCAAAGTATCCCAAATCTGTTTTGCCGATTGACACTGTGATATGCGAAAGAATTCATCCATACTGAGAGCGCTTTGAAGTATGTTGATTGCTTTCTCCTCATTCAAGATTCTCTTCTTGTCATCTTCATCATATGAGAATTTAATCTTTGGGGTTCCAACACCATTTACCACACTTGTAGGAACATGTGGACCATTTTCTACGGTTTCCCATATACCATCTCCTTGAGCCTCAAGATGTGCCTTCATACGGATTTTCCAAAAGTCAAAGTATTCTCCAGAAAAGAGTGGTGGCTTGTTACTACTTCCACCATCTTTGAAAACCGGGTTAGTACTAGCGGAAGCCATTAGGATCGATAGGAACAGGTTACCTTAACCTGCTCTGATGCCAATTGTAAGTACAGAGTATGCCTAAGAAGGGGGGGGGGGGGTGAATTAAGACTTTAGAACTTTTTCCGGTTTTTATGGTTTCTTGAAATTTTACTGGTTTGTGTTCTTGGTTATGAAAGCAGTAGAAAGTAAAAGAACAGTGAACACCAAGATTTGTAGTGGTTCCCCACACAGTCCGAGAGTACTCCACTCCCCTTTCAACACGAAAGAGAGTTTTCAGTATTGTTTAATAAAGTACAACCTATCACACCATCAACTGGTGAGGCCTACTATCAAACAATAAAACTAACAAGTGTACAAGAACAATCCTCTTGTAAACACTCACCCTTGTGTCCAACAATCCTGGATCACAAGTCAGAATACAAATACTTGTAATGATTTTGTTTTGTGAATAATAATATCAATCAAAATTGATCTTCTCCAAATGATCAAAATTCACTCTTATAATTTTCAACACAAGTGTTCAACAGATGAATATAAAATTTTTATGCAAATATGAACACTTAGAAAGGATTTTGAAAATGGTGAATTTGATTCTGAGAATATTTGAAAATGAATGTTGGAGGTGTTTTTCAAAATTGAAAAACTCAGAATTTATATGTGTAAACACACCTTTTCCAACAGGTATATTTGAGTATAATTCAAAATATGAACTGATATAATTTTCAAACCATTTTTGAACTTGAAACAAAGCTATTTTTCAAAATACGTTCAGTGTTAATCGGTTAACCTATATGGTTAATCGGTTAACACTGGAACGTTATACCAGAATATTTAAAATTTGAAATGGTTAACCGGTTAACCTATATGGTTAATCGGTTAACACTGTTATTTTTTCAGAAAAATGCTTATAAAAATAGTGTTATACCAATTCTAATATTTTAAAAGGATATGCTTATGCAATGATTAAATGATAAAGATGTTGAACACTTGTATATCAATTAAATTAATGAATTTTGATATACCATAGCTTGTGTCCAAAACTTGAAAGTTGATCAGTCAAATGTTCATGAAGCTTTGAATGTTGATCACTTCCATTCCACTTGATCTTGATCTTTTGAAAGCGTTTGCCTTTTTGCACAGATGAATTATTCTTGATCTTGATGTTGACGTCATCAAAACTTTGAGATGAAGCTTGCTTCTACACTTTATTTATTTTTCTTTATCTTTTCTCTCTAATTTTGTGAATACTAACACAACTTTATTCTTAAGCAATAAAATCTTTAAAAGTAATAAAAAAATTTGAATAACAAAATTTACCCCCTCCCCCACCACCACCCCTTCTTGTACTAGGAGTCATTTGTCCAACACAAACTTAGTTCTGGCTCGTCCCTCCATATGAAAACTTTTGTTTTTCTCTCTCGAAGGAGTATCATATGTTAGTTCGGGGTTGAGGAGACCCCATTGATAATAAAGGTGTCACATGAATGTTTGTACTCTAATAACTCGTCTCTCCCCAAAACCTTAATGGGTAGATTTTTTCAAGAATACATTCGCTTTTTGATACCTGCCACAGTAGGAAAATTGTCCCATAGATTGAGCATCTCATCGTAATGACTTAGTCTTCTCGGCACAACCATTGATTTCTTCGTCCTTTTTTACTTGATTGTCATAGACGTTTCTTCTACTTCTGAATACTTTCAAATGTTTTCTAGAAGGTCCCTCAAGAAACTTCTGATGCTCAACGCGTAGAGCAACTCATTAGTTTGTGTGTATTCGTAATTCACTATTAAATAGAAAAATGAGCAAAAATGTTGGAGGATATTTTCAATAGAGTGTGCAAAATGATCGATGTGATATTTCTGTTCAAGTATTGTTGGTGATAATATGAATCTAATGATGAACTCTCGTAACAACTTTCAAGCTCTTTTCGACAATGAGAGTTGTATCTTCAAACTCTCTAATAATGATTGTAATAACGGTTATAAATGCATGGGATTTATATTTAAAATAGTGTGTATTTTAAAACCAAATCATTTTTTAACCTTTATAACACATTCATAGAGTTTGAGACACTAAAACCTTCTTTAAAATGACCCATGTCAAAAAAAAAAAAAACTTTTGTTAACAATCACGTTTCTAAATATCATTGAATGGGATCACAACATCAATCCTTTATACAAAACCAAAACATAGGCTTAATTGTAACTCACAATAATAATAACCTTATTTTTTAATGTGGGAACTAAATAAATAATTTAAAAGAAAGTTAGCATAATAAAGTATCACAATCATGCATTAAAAATATCGATGTATTTAAAATTGTTGGGAATCCTGTGATTATTGGCAGTGTATGTTATAAAGTATAATAAACGACTAAGTCACGATCAAACAAAACTCGAATGAGAAAATTAAAATAAAAAAAAAAAAGTTATCCTCAAATTCATAGGTGTGATTATAAAAGGGGAAATAATAAATGATGTGGGAGGAGTATTGAAGTAATAATGTTTAATACTAACACACAGGTTAATATACAATTTGTAACACACAGGTTAATAAATGATGATAACTATAATTAAAATTCAGAGAATTAGTTAATTAGTTGTAATTGACTTTTCTTCAAGAGCTTAATGTATCTCTGTCGTGTAAGAAAATAATAAATGAGAAGTTGTTTGCAATGCCAAAGTTTCAACTCAAGTATGGTATTATACGGTTAGATCCATTCACATTTTTCTTTCGTTTTTTTTGTCATCACTCATCTTCTTTTTCATGTGTTTTCTCTCCATCCTCATCAAGCTTTAGAGAAGCTTCCATCTTGTTGCACTAAGTTTTAAAGAAGTGTTTCGTCTATCCCTTTCGTCGATCATAAATATTCATGTGACATTGAGAAATGACAGATTTTGTTGAATCGAATGTCGCAAATTCAAGCTTCCCATTTCCTAATTTCAAGCATGTTAGAACCAAAGTTTTCAATTAAACTCCAAGAAAACAATTTTTTTATTCTGAAATAAAAATTTGAAGGGCGTAATTCTAACTCAAACTCCACAAATTTTTGTTAATCCATAAATTCCCCCAATCTTCAAAAGTGAGGAAGATTGTGTCACCAACATAAAATCGAAGGAGTATGAATCTTGGATAGTTCAAGATCAAGTTCTCTTTACTTGCATACTTTTAACAATCTCAAAATATATTCTTTTTATTGAGATACAAGTGTAAGTTATATATTATTTGAAAAAATGGAGGTTGAACATTTATAAGTGAGAGGATCCAATGTCTTAATGTTTTTGGTGAATATGAGGTGTCACTTTCACTTTGGGCGAATCTTTGACCCAGGGTGAATGCTTTTTCTCATGATGACTCTTTAGTAGTATCAGAGTCGATCATTCGAGTAAGAGACCGGTTCCATGTATCGAAAGTCTTTCAAACATGGTGTTCGTTAGGCGGTATGTCTCGTTGAAGTGCTCGTGACGTGGTAAGGGTGTCAACGACAATAAAAGTATATACGGATGAAAGAGCATCTGCTTGAGGGTGACATATGTAACACCCTTCTAACCCCACATGAAAATACATAAATAATTAGAGTAAATTAACATGCTTTCACAAAAGGGCGTCACACAAAATTTCAAAACATCAAAACCACCTGTCATGCTTTAAACACTCAAATAAAATAATCATGCTTTTCAAAGTTCACTTTGCATGTAGCAGCGGATTCAATTTATATTCATAATTCTTTTCACATAGCATTCATGTTCATCTCATAATTCAACAATACTTGGGCACTAAGGCCAACATCACAATATTTTGATACATTTAAAACACAACTTAAAATACATAAAATATCTCTAAAGCAAAAACCCAAATGATCCTAGTGTTACATAACCAGAGCATGACTCGACCCAACATAATTAAAATACTAAACGACTGCACCAGCAGAGACCTCGCAACTACTAGCAGTACAACTCCAAGATACCTGCACGATGTCATAAAGGACATCATTCCAGCAGAAGGGTGAGAAATATTACCATAATAATCAAAGCACATAATCATATATAAATGCGCAAGTACAAAATACATACATTTCACATTTTCTCACCACAATGCATATTAACACAATAACCATGCACATAATATATATCCATAGCATCAAATACACATATTATACTCCTCACCACAATACCTCACATACCCACTAACATACATCGCAAAGCATATATGTATAAAACCAAGCATTTCATCATGCATACATTCGCAATTACAATTAATCCTCACAAACATACACGTTATGTTTCACTCATCACGAATCATATAACATACGCCATCATGTTTAATCATCAATTCATTATTCAATATCTTTCTCAATTACTCAATCGCAACCCATAATTCAACAATTCATACTCACATGCATATTTCATATAACACTCATAACCATGCCATGTGACTCACTTAAAACTCACCCAATATCACCAATCCCCTTTTTAGGATTATGGGTATGTCACTTATACCCTACCAGGAATAACACCTCAGTTATTCTACCCCGGTAATTACTCCACTAGGAACGACACATTGTCATTCTACCCCAGTGAGTACAAATCTATCACATAAACATTATTATCTATATTACTCTCATATTTACCAATCATTACCTATATACATGTACTATTATATTCTCAGGCATTATTCACAATTCATCACATACATTACACTGCATGTATATATATATATATACACAACTAAGCATACTCACCAATCATGCTTCTACAATTCACATCATTTTCACACAAACATTTATAATTATATTTATTCATGCATCTCAATCATTCCATACATCCCAATGTATCCATATAAGTATATATATATATATATATATATATATATATATATATATATATATATATATATATATATATATATATATATATATATATATATATATATATATATATATATATATATATATATATATATATATATATATATATATATATATATATATATATAATATGTATATATATATATATATATATATATATATATATATATATATATATATATATATATATATATATATATATATATATATATATATATATATATATATATATATATATATATATATATATATATATATATATATATATATATATATATAGAACATCAAGCATATACAATATGCATTCACCAATGTTTACATCAATCCATGTAAACCCACATATATATACATATCTTCAAGCATACTCACTCATGCCATTATCGCAATTCGCGTTAGTTCACATAAATATACACAATATGTTTATATCATCACCATTTCACATAAACATTCACATACATGTTTATTTCACCAATGCATCATATAAAGATGAATTATGCAACTCATAGAGACCGACTCACGAATCTATGTAGATGCAAATGCGGTACCGACTCAATTCAGCAGGTTCAATTGAAGAACCAAATGGAACCATCGCTCGTTACCGAAGTAACTCCCCGTCGTGCCTACGATGTTCACCCATTGCTCACACCCCACATGGGCACACAATGTTTATGGATTGCTCACACCCCACATGGGCACACAATCCGATTGCTCACACCCCACAAGGGCACACAATCGTTCTGCAGATTCTACGCGGAATCAAATATAGACCATCGCTCACACCCCACATGGGCACACGATGTCTCTGCAGATCCTACACGGGATCAAATATAACCATCGCTCACACCCCACATGGGCACACGAGATTCTGCAGATCCTACACGGGATCAAATAACACAAATGCATATCATGATGCTTCACATGCAAACATGACTCAATCAACTATAAACCATCGCTCACACCCCACATGGGCACACGAGGTTTCTGCAGATCCTACGCGGGATCAATCAACACAAAATGCATACATGTTTACAAACATACTCATGCATCTATCACATTTCACTGCATACATTTATTATGCATTCACAACATATATATATCATAATGCAAATATATATATTCATCATTTATTTCACACCATTTCATACATGGTTCTCATACAAAATGACTCAATCAGTTATAGACCATCGCTCACACCCCACATGGGCACACGATGTCTCTGCAGATCCTACACGGGATCAATCAACACAAACTGCATACATATTCGCAAATATATTATCATGCATTCTTCACACATCAACACGTACAATCATCATGCACTCACAATGTGTATTATATTCATCATTCATCATAATTGTCATGCATTTTTATTCAATTATAAACAATGCATAATTTGCCCAAAGGCCACGATTCAAAATCATATTCATACACTAGGGTTCACGCCTTACGGCTACCTATAACACAACAGTTAATAACACACAAATTATCCTTACGAGACGAGACCGATCGCAACCGGACGCTCTAGCTACTATAAGCTCTTCTCACTCAAAATCATTAATCCCGACTAATCGGTAAAATCGGCTAAAAGTTGGCTAAAAATAATATTTCTTTTCACCAAGTTGTAGAACATTTTATTAGCTTCAGTTTGATATAAAGAACGTCAAAATCCGATAAACGGTGAAAAAGTTATGAATTTTCGAAGTTTTGAAAAATAATATTTTCTCACACTTACAGTGTTAATCGGTTAACGTATATGGTTAACCGATTAACCACTCCAAAAACTCAGTTTTTACGCCAAAAACTCAATTTTTAGGCCCCCAACACTGTGTTAATCGGTTAACGTATATGGTTAACCGATTAACACCTGAAAAACACAGAAAAACAGCTAAGGGTTCGGGCTTAAAACCCTCAAAAACCCGACCGATTAAATAGTTTTCACCCGATTAAATACCTATCTATCCTTACTAATCATATACAGATATATTAGGGTCATAAAACTCAACTTTCGCGACATTCGAATTCCACTCAAAATCTTAACCTCAATTTAACCGAAAATGGTGAAACTCACAATATCACCCGATTTTCGCCAAACTAGTTCCAATAATCTTAGTCTAACATATCCCGACTAAGCTACGAAAGTTATTCTCGATTTTAACCGTCCGAACATCGGCTTCTATCGATTTCTATCATTTCGACCTAAATGGAAACAAGGTTGGAAAACAACCAAACTCATCCACACACATACACAATCATACACAATGATTAAGATAGTAAGGTTTCACACCCTTACCTTAGATTAATCGAAGCCAGAGGATGTTCTTGATGATTCTCCAAGTTTCCTCTTTTTCTCCTCTTTTCTCTTCTTCCTCTTTCTTTCCCTTTCTTTCTCTTCCTTCTTTCTTTTCTTTTTCTTTCCACTTCCTCATATATATATATATATATATATATATATATATATATATATATATATATATATATATATATATATATATATATATATATATATATATATATATATATATATATATATATATATATATATATATATATATATATATATATATATATATATATATATATATATATATATATATATATATATATATATATATATATATATATATATATCTTTCCCTTTATTTCTTTCCACTATATTTCCTTTCTCAAAACATCTATCAATCCATTTAAACAATCATCTAATTATTCAAATAATTAGAATAATCCAAATAAATCAATTAATTAACACAATAATTAATTATTGAAAATTGGGCTGTTACAACTCTCCCCCACTTTAGGAATTTCCGTCCTCGAAAATGTTACCTCAAAGAACAGAGTTGGATACGACTCCCTCATCTCAATCTCTCAAATCCCACTTTCTCTAGTTGGTTCCCCTAACTGTCTTTACCGAAGAAATCTTCATTATCTCGAAGTTACCTCTTGCTCATCAATCCCTACTAGCAATGTCTCAACAGTCAAATCCTTCCTCACTTGCACACCATCTATTTGAATGAATGCACTTGCACTTCCTCAATTAGGCACATACCACATCATGTAATTTCACAAGCGACAGCGGTAAGACAATCTAACATGATACTTCTTCCACGCTTCCGCTGCGCCACTCTGATACCAAGCAACAAAACACGGTGTGTGCTTCCGAGACTTCAAAGCTCGATCAACACCCGTCACCACTGTAACCCTCAGAACATGTCCTTTCTTGGATCTTCTTGATCTTTTAAGTCGTCTCTTACACAATCCTCAGGTCCGAGCACAACACCCTCGCCTGAATCATATCAATACAAAGGAGTCCTACACCTCCTACCATACAAAGCTTTAGATTCCCATATGACACCATATTCGATGACAGCTCATACAATCTTTATCACTTCAGCGATATACATCTCAACCAGCTCCAACATAGAATGATTAATCCTCATTGGTAGGAAAAGAGCCAATCTAGTCATTCCATCCAAAATCACTCAATTAAAACCATATTCCTCAAATTCTCCGGAAAACCCAACGCAAAATCCATGGGAATACTATCCGATTTCAACTCTGGAATATACAACAGTCACATCAAACCCAACAGTCTCAGACGTTCATTCTTCGACTTCCGATAAGTCTAACCAGCACATACAACTAAACCACTTATCTCTTCATCTATGGCCATCAAAATAATTTCCTCAAATCCGGTTACATCTTTATAGCACTAGGATGGATACTCCATCTACCACAATACTCTTATTCCACTTAATAATATCTAGAACACAACTCTATCACGACATCTCATGATACCATTCCCATTAATACGAAAATCAGTCCTTCGACTTAATTCATCAAATTCAACCATCATCAGTATATACCAAAACTTCAAATTGATGCATCAGCTACCGCGTTGCTCTACCCGAATGGTAATTCAATCTAAAACCATAATCCCTCAGAAGTTCCAATCGTTTTCTTCTGCCTCATATTCAATTCTCCCAATTCAAACCAATACCTTAAGCTCTTAAGATCACCAACTGTTACAAATCTCATACTAACCGATTTGAGCCTCCAACTCAGGCACAAACACAATAACAACCCACTCTAAGTTACTTGTCAAATAATCCCTCTTATATGCTTTAAATTGCCTCTAAGCAATTAAACTTGCTGATGTTGCACTTAACATATCTCCCAATCATACCCCCATGGTATTCCACATCTTACTTTCCTTAATAATCATCGAAAGTCATTATCCACCTTTATACTCTACTCCACAATCAGTTGCCATAGCATACACACCAGACACAAGTCTCAAAACTACTCAATCAATTTTAATTCTTTGATCATCTAAACAGACATACCATATGGAGCTCTCAATATCTGACTAGTTTCCGCAACTAAGTGGATCACAACTCCACTTCACGTCCTGGCTGTATAACACTTATCTTGTCAGTATAACTCTCAGGCAACCATAATCAAACGGTAAACCGCCAACTTCCCACTTTCATTAATACTCAAAATTTCCATCAAAATTAAACATCTCATCACTGTCCTGCGCCGACTCATCAAAACAATTCTTAAGCACTCAGCTTCACTCAAAAAAATTCACTGCACCACGCCATCTAAGCTTGCAAGATACATCTATCCCATCCAACACAATCCCAACTACTATCAACAAGAGATTAAGGGTGATCAGTTCCTCAATTTGTCAATAGACAGCCAAAAATCATGATGGGGTATAAACCATCTTTACCAAACTATAAGAGCATTCAACCACACGGAGCTATAACTCCACACTTGCAGCAACCTGGAGAAGCACAAGTTTCTCCCCCACTTTAATCATTCCCACTCCTTGCAGACAAAGGTTAGACAACCAACACGTACCGACAGTGTTTTCACACACATGTCGCATACAAGGGAACAACCAACATTAGACAACTTGGCCGGATGGACCGACCTGCTCTGATACCATTAATGTAACACCCTTCTAACCCCACATGAAAATACATAAATAATCAGAGTAAATTAACATGCTTTCACAAAAGGGCGTCACACAAAATTTCAAAACATCAAAACCACCTGTCATGCTTTAAACACTCAAATAAAATAATCATGCTTTTCAAAGTTCACTTTGCATGTAGCAGCGGATTCAATTTATATTCATAATTCTTTTCACATAGCATTCATGTTCATCTCATAATTCAACAATACTTGGGCACTAAGGCCAACATCACAATATTTTGATACATTTAAAACACAACTTAAAATACATAAAATATCTCTAAAGCAAAAACCCAAACGATCCCAGTGTTACATAACCAGAGCATGACTCGACCCAACATAATTAAAATACTAAACGACTGCACCAGCAGAGACCTCGCAACTACTAGCAGTACAACTCCAAGATACCTGCACGATGTCATAAAGGACATCATTCCAGCAGAAGGGTGAGAAATATTACCATAATAATCAAAGCACATAATCATATATAAATGCGCAAGTACAAAATACATACATTTCACATTTTCTCACCATAATGCATATTAACACAATAACCATGCACATAATATATATCCATAGCATCAAATACACATATTATACTCCTCACCACAATACCTCACATACCCACTAACATACATCACAAAGCATATATGTATAAAACCAAGCATTTCATCATGCATACATTCGCAATTACAATTAATCCTCACAAACATACACGTTATGTTTCATTCATCACGAATCATATAACATACGCCATCATGTTTAATCATCAATTCATTATTCAATATCTTTCTCAATTACTCAATCGCAACCCATAATTCAACAATTCATACTCACATGCATATTTCATATAACACTCATAACCATGCCATGTGACTCACTTAAAACTCACCCAATATCACCAATCCCCTTTTTAGGATTATGGGTATGTCACTTATACCCTACCAGGAATAACACCTCAGTTATTCTACCCCGGTAATTACTCCACTAGGAACGACACATTGTCATTCTACCCCAGTGAGTACAAATCTATCACATAAACATTATTATCTATATTACTCTCATATTTACCAATCATTACCTATATACATGTACTATTATATTCTCAGGCATTATTCACAATTCATCACATACATTACACTGCATGTATATATATATATATATACACAACTAAGCATACTCACCAATCATGCTTCTACAATTCACATCATTTTCACACAAACATTTATAATTATATTTATTCATGCATCTCAATCATTCCATACATCCCAATATATATATATATATATATATATATATATATATATATATATATATATATATATATATATATATATATATATATATATATATATATATATATATATATATATATATATATATATATATATATATATATATATATATATATATATATATATATATATATATATATATATATATATATATATATATATAAATAGAACATCAAGCATATACAATATGCATTCACCAATGTTTACATCAATCCATGTAAACCCACATATATATACATATCTTCAAGCATACTCACTCATGTCATTATCGCAATTCGCGTTAGTTCACATAAATATACACAATATGTTTATATCATCACCATTTCACATAAACATTCACATACATGTTTATTTCACCAATGCATCATATAAAGATGAATTATGCAACTCATAGAGACCGACTCACGACTCTATGCAGATGCAAATGCGGTACCGACTCAATTCAGCAGGTTCAATTGAAGAACCAAATGGAACCATCGCTCGTTACCGAAGTAACTCCCCGTCGGGCCTACGATGTTCACCCATTGCTCACACCCCACATGGGCACACAATGTTTATGGATTGCTCACACCCCACATGGGCACACAATTCGATTGCTCACACCCCACAAGGGCACACAATCGTTCTGCAGATTCTATGCGGAATCAAATATAGACCATCGCTCACACCCCACATGGGCACACGATGTCTCTGCAGATCCTACACGGGATCAAATATAACCATCGCTCACACCCCACATGGGCACACGAGGTTCTGCAGATCCTACACGGGATCAAATAACACAAATGCATATCATGATGCTTCACATGCAAACATGACTCAATCAACTATAAACCATCGCTCACACCCCACATGGGCACACGAGGTTTCTGCAGATCCTACGCGGGATCAATCAACACAAAATGCATACATGTTTACAAACATACTCATGCATATATCACATTTCACTGCATACATTTATTATGCATTCACAACATATATATCATAATGCAAAATATATATTCATCATTTATTTCACACCATTTCATACATGGTTCTCATACAAAATGACTCAATCAGTTATAGACCATCGCTCACACCCCACATGGGCACACGATGTCTCTGCAGATCCTACACGGGATCAATCAACACAAACTGCATACATATTCGCAAATATATTATCATGCATTCTTCACACATCAACACATACAATCATCATGCACTCACAATGTGTATTATATTCATCATTCATCATAATTGTCATGCATTTTTATTCAATTATAAACAATGCATAATTTGCCCAAAGGCCACGATTCAAAATCATATTCATACACTAGGGTTCACGCCTTACGGCTACCTATAACACAACAATTAATAACACACAAATTATCCTTACGAGACGAGACCGATCGCAACCGGACGCTCTAGCTACTATAAGCTCTTCTCATTCAAAATCATTAATCCCGACTAATCGGTAAAATCGGCTAAAATTTGGCTAAAAATAATATTTCTTTTCACCAAGTTGTAGAACATTTTATTAGCTTCAGTTTGATATAAAGAACGTCAAAATCCGATAAACGGTGAAAAAGTTATGAATTTTCGAAGTTTTGAAAAATAATATTTTCTCACACTTACAGTGTTAATCGGTTAACGTATATGGTTAACCGATTAACCACTCCAAAAACTCAGTTTTTACGCCAAAAACTCAATTTTTAGGCCCCCAACACTGTGTTAATCGGTTAACGTATATGGTTAACCGATTAACACCTGAAAAACTAAGAAAAACAGATACGGGTTCGGGCTTAAAACCCTCAAAAACCCGACCGATTAAATAGTTTTCACCCGATTAAATACCTATCTATCCTTACTAATCATATACAGATATATTAGGGTCATAAAACTCAACTTTCGCGACATTCGAATTCCACTCAAAATCTTAACCTCAATTTAACCGAAAATGGTGAAACTCACAATATCACCCGATTTTCGCCAAACTAGTTCCAATAATCTTAGTCTAACATATCCCGACTAAGCTACGAAAGTTATTCTCGATTCTAACCGTCCGAACACCGGCTTCTATCGATTTCTATCATTTCGACCTAAATGGAAACAAGGTTGGAAAACAACCAAACTCATCCACACACATACACAATCATACACAATGATTAAGATAGTAAGATTTCACACCCTTACCTTAGATTAATCGAAGCCAGAGGATGTTCTTGATGATTCTCCAAGTTTCCTCTTTTTCTCCTCTTTTCTCTTCTTCCTCTTTCTTTCCCTTTCTTTCTCTTCCTTCTTTCTTTTCTTTTTCTTTCCACTTCCTCATATATATATATATATATATATATATATATATATATATATATATATATATATATATATATATATATATATATATATATATATATATATATATATATATATATATATATATATATATATATATATATATATATATATATATATATATATATATATATATATATATATATATATATATATATATATATATATATATATATATATATATATATATATATATATATATATATATATATATATATATATATATATATATATATATATATATATATATATATATATATATATATATATATATATATATATATCTTTCCCTTTATTTCTTTCCACTATATTTCCTTTCTCAAAACATCTATCAATCCATTTAAACAATCATCTAATTATTCAAATAATTAGAATAATCCAAATAAATCAATTAATTAACACAATAATTAATTATTGAAAATTGGGCTGTTACAACATAGTTGATGGACTCACACGTGAGAGGAAAATTGTTAAGATACAAGTGTCAGTTAAGTGCCACATTGCTTGAAAAAATGGTGGTTGAGCCTTTTATAAGTGAGATGACCCATATACTCAATGCCTTCAAGTTTTGGGTGAATAAATGGTGTTTGTCTCACTTATCTGGGTGATTTTTTAACCCAACGTGAATGTTTCTCCAAATTACATGACCCATCACTTTCATGTGTTTTTTCTTACAAGCATGGATATGAAGTTTGGGATGTTGTAGAAAATGGTCCATTCGTTCCCACAAGTGTTGTTAATGGTGTTGGTACATCCAAAATCAAACGTGTTTGGAATGAATATGATAATAAATAAGTTCTCTATGACAAGAAGGTGAAGAACATACTACAATCGGCACTTGGAATGGATGAATTCTTATGTATCTCTTGATGCAAAACATCGAAATAAGTACGGGATACGTTATAAGTCACTCATGAAAGAACCGTGGAAGTGAAAAGATCAAAACTGAACATTATCTCAAGAATACAAAATGTTCAAGATGCATCCCAGAGAATCAATTCTTTACTTGCACAAAAGATTTGCACATTTGACGAACCACTTAATGGCACTTGGTAAGACTTTTACTAATGATGAATTAAATCTCAAAGTAACCAGATCATTAACAAAGGCATGGAAACCGAAAGTAACATCAATATAAGAAAAGAAGAGTCTCTCCAAAATGACTTCCCACACCATTGTTCGAAAAACTCCAAGAGTATGAGATAGAACTTTAAATATTGGAGAAGCGTGAAGATCAAGAAAATAATTTTAAAAATATTGCCTTGAAAACTAGATTAAAAAATCATTATAGCAATCAAGAGGATAAGTCCACTGATGATAATGATGATGGTGATGATGATCTTATCAAAAAGTTTGAAAAGTTCTTAAGAAAAGAAATGAAAAAGGAGTCATTAATAAAGAAGCACCAATAAGAAAGGTTAAATGATTTGAACATGGAAAAGAGGACATGTCAAGAGTGAATGCCATGCACTTGAAAAGAACTGTAAATTCAAAAGCAAGAAAAACAAAAGGACAAAGAAAACATACATAGCATAGGATGACAATAAAATAAGTCCATCTTCAGATGAAGATCATGCAAACAAGGCATTGATTATATCACATAATTCAAGTGATGAAGAACATGAGGTTAGTGATTCTGAAATTGATGATAGTCATTCATATGATGAATTACAAAGTGTTTTTTTTTTCATGAATTACATGATGAATTATTGAAACTTTCTAAAAAATGTTCAAAACAAAAGACAACTATTTTAAATCTAGAAAGTGAGGCTTGTAACACAAAAGTGGAGTTAAACATAACCAAAAATTTAGCATGCAATAATTGTTCATCTCTTAGAGTCTAAAATTGTTGAATTAAACCAAGTGATCATGAAATATGAAAATGTCAAATTGGCTTGGATAATATGTTGAGTAGTCGAATATATTCAAGTAATAAATATGGACTTGGATTTTCTAATTTGATAAACCTAGTACTAGTAAACTATCTTTGTAAATGCTACTATCAAATTCAACAATAAGGAATCAAATAAAGTACATGTTATAAATCATCCTAAAAGTACTCATGATATAAATAACTTTTATGTCAATAAAAATAATAATATTTTTAGACCTACTTGTTTTTATTGTAATGCAAAATATCATACTTCTAATATGCGAGACATAAGAAATTATGGTATTATTTATGGTGAGTATGCATGGGTAAGGAAGAGATCTAATCCAAGTGGACCTAACGAAGATTGGGTACCTAAGCATTACTAATTATTTTGTAGGTACTTGAATATCATATGATAGTATTGTCATATCAAGATTGATCTTTCAAGATAGAGTACCATATGATATGGTAGTTTTAAGAGTACTTTATGAATTAAAGATGATTTGAAAAAGGATTGACATATTAATATGGTATTAAATATTAATGAAGGATATAGGTATTGTCGCGGTGAGAATTGGATATCAACCTATTGATTAACTTGAATCGCAAATCATTATTCACCACCGGTTTTTAATTTGTCCAAGGGAAGGGAAAAAGATCGAATTACCCATGAGCATGCAATGCAATGCAAAGCTAGAGAGTCTAAGGTTCGGGGGTTGGTTAAACCTAGGAAAGATATTAGCATCCTAAGTATCTGTAGTATTCTACAGGAACCCCTTACTTTAATGTGTTATTGTTGTTTGCTAAGGGTAAGAGACATAGGGTTTTATTTCTAAGTATGCTCGCCAAGAAATCGCATCTTGTGCCAACATATCCTGATGGGAGTGGAATCAGAGTATTCGTAGTTCCCCTATAGGGATGAGGAACTCTCGACTGTGGCCAAGGTTCCAGAGGGAGAAGTTTGTTGATTGATTCTAGGAGAAGAGACAAGTCGTCATCTTAAGGAGAATACTCAACTTAAACCACCACAATCATATGAAAGATGGTTTTTGCTTCACCTTGAGAGAAGGGCTCCAACTTGAATTTAATCGACGAGTATACCACGCACCTCTCTCAAGCGGAAAAGATTCTACCTCTTTCTCGACTATGTTATGGGGTAGGAGGATTATATCTCGGCTACATAGATGAATCATGTTTAGTTCTCTTGTGGGAGAATAGGGGATTTAATTTGATAAGTTATCTAAGTTGAAATCTTAAGGGAAATTTATCCTGAGGATAAGAGTATAACTTAGGCTGATCAACCTAAAGTGAATCGGGGATCAAGCAAGGGAAATGGTGCAAATAAATAATGCATTGCGTATAACTTATAACAACACACACAAGTTCCTCCCTTGGACATAGACATGTGCAAGCAACATTTATAAAAGAGAGAACAGATAGAAACATTATGTATTAAAGTTAAAGTCATGATTTAGATATTCAACATATAAGATACGCAATATAGTACAACCACCTTATAAATTGATGTATCTCATCATGAATCGAATATTATCGTGTCAAGCACATATAAGTACCAAGCGAATACAAGCACATAAAGGTATGGAGAAGCTTGGTATAAATCATAAATAAGATTCTCTCTATCTTCATTTTAACAGAGTTACAGATAACTATCAATCTTAAATTAGTACGAATATTTAATTAAATAAATAACGTAAGTACTAAAAAAAATGGGGATGAAAAAATAAGCACATGATTAAATTTTAACAAGAGTAATTATAAAGAGCAGATTCTAAATTTAATTAATCATTTAATAAAACCAAGAATCAATTTTGTTGTTTAATCATAAAATAAATCAAATATAAAAGGATCTAAATAAAACTTAAACAATTGAAATCATTTTATTATTAAAAAAAGAAAAGGTTTTTTATTTTTATCTTTTATGGTTATATAAAAAAAACAAGAAAACAAAAACAAGAAGAAAAACGGAATAAGACAAACGTGGCAAAAGATTGTAGACCTAAAGGGGGGGGGGGGGTCCACTGTGGACCTCTGGGGGAGTTTCTTTTATAATATTTTCAGCGGACAAAGCCTTAAATTTTAAAATAAAGGGAGATAAATACAAGATATGGGGAGTTTCTAGTGGCTGCAAAAAATCGCAAAAGTCATATATTTTGAAGAAACTCTTTGAAGAACAAGAAAATTTCAAAGGATGTTTGTCATCATAAAAAAAATGGGAGGATGTGAAGAAGAGTTTTTCTTGGCCTAGGTTAAAGTTTTGATGAAGACAAACGCATCAGCAAAACAAAGACAAAAGTTTGTCTAAGAAGAAAAAGATTGAAGACTAGCATAATCAAGCTCAAGTGATCATAAGATTTATAAATCAAACAAAAAAATTAAGATGGTTAAAGTATACATTACAATTCATATTCCATATCTTAATGGCTCAGAAATTATAATGCATATTCATCTGAAACCTTTTATGCATCATTAAGATGTTTTAACTTAGGTTCAGAATCATAAAAAAAAGTATTTGAGATTTTTATAACAAATGTAACGGGTTACAAGTTTTTGGTAACCGATTACACCTGAAGCAAACTATTTTCATTTGAACTAGCATGAGTCTAAAAGGTTGCAACTATTCATGATAATGTTTCTAAACATATATGCATAAATTCATAGAGGTATTTTATGACGTATATAAAGGTTCAAAAATCAAGAAAAATTCAGCAAGTCTAATTTACCCCCCTCTTAGATTATACGCTCTATGCTTGCATTTTGCATCATAGTAGGTTATTGGTAACTTGCTCCTTAGATCCAGAAGATGGCTTCCATAAATACGGTTTTTAGAGATGGTGGTAGTAACGATAGGCCTCCTTTGTTATGTGGTGAATATTATGATTTTTGGAAGATCCTCATGCAAGCATATCTTGAGGCACAAGGTGGTGACATTTGACATGTTGTAGAAAATGATTTATTCGTTCCTCCAAGTGTTGTCAATGACGTTGGTACATCCAAGATCAAAAGTACTTGGAATGAAGATGATAATAAAAAAGTTCTCTATGACAAGAAGGTGAAGAACATGCTACAATCTACATATGGAATGGATGCATTCTTTTGTGTCTCTCAATGCAAAATAACTAAATAAATATGGGAAACGTTAGAAGTCACTCATAAAGGAACCGTGGAAGTGAAAATATCAAAACTGAACACATTACCTTAAGAATATGAAATGTTCAGGATGCAGCTCATAGAATCAATTCTTGACTTGCAAAAAATATCTTCAAACTTGACGAACAACTAAATGGAACTTGGTAAGACTTTTACTAATTATGAGTTCAATTTCAAAGTACTCTGGTCATTAACAAAGACATAACAATCGAAAGTGAAAGTAATACCAACAAATAAGAGTCTATCCAAAATGTCTTCTGCAAATTTTTTTAGAAAACTCCAAGTGCATGAGATAGAACTTGAAAGACTGGAGAAACATGAAGATCAAGAAAAGAATTTAAAAAATATTACTTTGAAAACTAGAGTAAAAAATCATGATAGCAATCAAGATGATGCATCCAATTATGATGTTGATGATGATGATTATCTTATAAAAAAAATTTGAAAAGTTCTTAAGAAAAGAAATGAAAAAGGAGATCATTTAGAAAGAAGCACCAATAAGGAAGGTTACATGCTTTGAACATGGAAAAAGAGGACATGTTAAGAGTCAATGTCATGCACTTGAAAATAAATATAAATTCAAAAGAAAGAAAGAAAAAAGGTCAAAGAAAGCATATGTAGTCTGGAATGAAATTGAAATAAATTCATCTTTAGATGAAGATCAGGCAAACAAGGCATTGATGACATTACAAAATTCATGTGATGAAGAACATGAAGTTAGTGATTCTGAAATTGATGATAGTCATTCATATGATGAATTAAAAAGTTCTTTTCATGAATTACATGATGAATTTTTGAAACTTTCTAGAAAATGTTCTAAGCAAAAGAAAAATATTTTAAATCTAGAAAGTGAGGCTAATAACACAAAAATAGGGTTAGACTTAATAAAAAATTCAACATGCAATGATTGTTCATCTCTTGAATATAAAATTGTTGAATTAAACCAAGTGATCAAGAAATATGAAAAAGGTTGAATTGACTTGGATAATGTGCTAAGTAGTCAAAGATATTCAAGTAATAAATATGGACATGCATTTTCTAATTTTGATAAACGTGATACAAGTCAAACTATCTTTATAAAGACTAATAGCAAATTCAAAAATAAGGAATCAAAGAAAGTACATGTTATAAATCATCATAAAAGGTCTCATGATAGAAATAACTTGTATGTCAATAAAAGGAAACATATTTTTTAACCTACTTGTTTTATTGTAATGAAAATGGTCATACTTCTAATAATTGCAACATAAGAAATTATGGTATTTCTTATGGTGAGTACTGAGTATGTATGGGTGAGGAAGAGATATAATCAAAGAGGACCTAAATAATATTGGGTACCTAGGTATTATTAATTTTTTTTGTAGGTACTTGAATATCATATGATAGTATTATCAAATCAAGATTGGTCTTTAAAATTACAAGACTATATGATATGATAGTTCTAAAAGTTTTCATTGAATTAAAGATAATTTGAAAAAGGATTGAGACATTGATATAAAGATTGGCATCAAATACTTAAAAAGGAGATAAGTGTCTAATTATGTGTTAATAATTTTCATGTCTCTTGATATATCTTTTATATGGTATCACTTTACTTTGGACTTTATTCTACTTTCTCTTCATTTTGATGATGACAAAAGGGGGGAAATAGAAGATATTGTACTTTTTCTTGTTCATAAAATTTTTAGGGGAGAAATCCTTAAGTTGTACAAGAAAGGGGGAGTTTCTAGTTGTTGTACAAAATCACAAAAGGCATATACTTTGAAGCAACTCTTTCATGAAAAAGAAAATTTCAAAGGATGCTTGTCATCATCAAACTGGAAGAGATTGGGAAGAAAAGTTCTTCTTGACCTTGGTTAAATTTTTCATGAAGACAATCACATTAACAAAAAGAATACAAAAGCTTGTCTAAAAATAAAAAGATTGAAGGCTACCACAACCAAGCTCAAGTGATCATAAGTTTTATAAATCAAAGGAAAGAATCAATATGGTCAATGTATGCATTAAAATTCATATTGTATATTGTCGCACCCTAATTTTTGAGCGTAAGATCCCACCTCTTTTTTTGCATTCTCATGTCGTTATTTTAAATATTTAATATTTATGTGACTAACCAGTTTTTGTGCAGACGCGGTAATATCGAGTGGAGATAGCGTTCATTCTCACGACCAACCATCCACGTTACTAAGTATTTTATCCGTTTTGTTTATTTTTGCTTTGTGAGGTTCGGTCCGCTACTGAAAGTTCAAGAATTCATGGAGACTTTATGTGTGCGCTTATTATAATCTAAAAGCTTGACTCATGTGTGCCCCTTTGAGATTCAAATAGAGGAGGTGTTTGTTCAAAATCATCATTTAAATAACAAACGTTGACTGCATCATGCCATTAGATTCGAGATTAATTCAAGGAAAGCATTGTTCTTGCCCAAGAGGATTGGACCGTCTTTTTGGTTCCTTAATTTTTTTTAAGGGAAGAAGTTGGGTTTTAGTAGTTCGCAAATGATGTTCAATGGTTCACTCAAATTACAAATTATCCCACTCTCAAGCTCAAAAGATGTAAGATTTCTCCCATATAAGATCAACACCAAAGTACGTTGCAAATGGCAAGTCATATCCAATTCACAGCTTGAAGACAAGACTCAAATGATGTTCTGTGCTAAAAATTCGAAACTACTGTGTTACATGAGAAACGAGCCAGCATGAATCCTACAAATCTACAGAATTACAACAGCTTAAGACAAGTTTCCCCGATGATTACAACGTACTGTGGTAATAATGCGAAGAGTTCATGGATCCTAATACCAAGAAAGTTTTTTCAGCCTGGAACTTAAAAGCACAAGACTATTAAAAATTGCCATGAATAAGCAAGCTCAGGTTAAAGCAGCGCCGTTTCCCGTTTGTCGCCTTCTTTGAAGCAACTTTGAAGTGATCTTCGACCTCGACATAAGTATGTCTCCCCGAATTCTTAAAACACTCACAAAGCCTACTGTTATCTCTTCCCAAAACAACAAAGCGAGTTGTTCGCAGTGCTTCACAAAACCACCTGTCAAGTAGCAGAAATCCAAGTTAGCACTGCACCTGCAACATACAAGGATATAATTAATGACCGCAACCGGTGTTTCGAATGCCATGCCAGAAATAAATTAAAGGTTAAAAATTGGAAAGAATTGCTTTAGTTCAATCCTCAGTTTTGAATCATCATCGGGAAGAAAATTCGAGTGGCCGGGAGGACAACAACCAAAGTCGTCGCCGACTCCTTACCGTACATAAAGAAAATCGAATTTGGGACGAGGAAAACAACTAGTTTCAGACGGTTTCCACACAAGGCAACCATATTCTCAAAACCTTCCGGTTCAGACGCGAAGTCATCACTACCGACAAACCTTTCTCGAACCCGGGCTAGAACCAGCAGTTTCCGCACCATTAATCGGGTCCTGAAAGAAGAAGAGGAAAATTAGAAATAACAGCAGAAGGTGTCCTTTTCAAACAAAGCTACCTCAGTTGCATCCGTTAAGGCATAAAAAAAACCATAACAGGTTATAATAGCAGGCTGCAGTCAACTTCAAGCAGGCAATACCAGCCACAACAGGTAGTGGAGCACAAAATCAGCATCTGTTACAACAAGAGGACAACACGAGTTACAACCATGAACCACTAGCCCACCAGCGGCACAATATCACCAGGAATAGCCTAACAGGGGGACAAGGACAACATAGGCCACAACAACACACCAGTTGGTAAGCCTTGCGCACGACGACAACAATTATCTCAACAAACAATAACAAGTAGTTCCGCACGCTGGCAGCAGAACAACAACAGGTATTGGCAAAACATCTGCAAACAAGCATAACCAGCAACAAAAGCGAATGATAGTAGCAGCTGCATATATTCTCAAAGGTCCACAAACAACGCTTATGTTGTGAAGCCATTCTAAGATGCCCATGCTGATTCAGCATTTCAAGTGGCAGCAGCCCCCAATGTCTTCCACTCCAGATGAACTGCAAACCATGGAATTCCCAATGCTCATTAGATACCACACTTTTGTTTTCAAATACACTATAATAGGTTAAACTGAATGAAAGATAAATCCATACAACTTCAAACATTATTTAACAGATTGAAGAGAGATGAAAATCATTTTTGTACGACTTATGGAAGGGATTGTGGGGGACCAGGTGCTCAGAATAGCATTGACAAAAGTGCAACAACAAATAAAAGCCGACGCAGGTTCCTCAAGGCAGCAGCACATGTGAAGAATGCACCCTTTGTTACTCGCCAACGGCTTCGGCTTCCACTGACACGTTTCTGTAACCTGCGTTCACGATGAAGGACATGATTATCAGCTAAATTCAGAACAACTTGCAACGATACTCATGATTGAATTTTAAGTAGAAACTCAAGCACAAAGAACACATAATAAATTCTATCCTATTTTGCTGAACTATCTTTTGGAGCAGGGTTTTTTTACCAATACTATCCTAGACACCAACCTACAGATAACCAAAATGGCACACTCCCTCACACAACTTCTATACCTTCAACTTATGATCATGATTCTGACCATAGTCTTGACCCTTCACAACACAGTGACATTCTCTTGACTTAGTCTGGCATTGTTCATCGCCCTAAAAGCCCCACTTGCACAATTCCTCTACCCGACATCTCCACCAAAATCAGCAAGAACAGAAATCCACATGTCCATTTTAAAGATTACGTACTTCAAGCAACCAATGCATGCTTTCATCTACAGATCATGAGCCAAAACTTATGAGGAAGAATTCACATATGATCGCAGCATGATTAAACTAAAACAGACACCAATTCCTAACATGAATCAGGCATTTTTCGGAAGAAGGAACAATCCGTAATACCTCAGAGAAGGCCAAGAATACCATGCCACTTTGCTCATGCATCCACACCAAGTGCAGACCTGCTACGATCAATCTCGCCACTTTCAAACAGTCTGAAACATAAGCAAGTAGAAGAGGGAGCTTTATTCGACCTGTTCACAAAACCTGTCAAAGCAAAAGGCGAAGCTTTTTACAACTCATGGAACGTTTTCAGACCAATTTTTTTAACTGAGATAATCAAGCACGAGTTTACCCCTGGGCTGTCCATCCTTTGGCCCAAGACTCCTTCACTTTCTACACCTGCCAAATCCCAAATCCGAGTTAGCAAATCAAATCAGGAATATACCGTGTGAGAGAAAAAGGTTCCAAAAAGATCCTATCCAAACCCTCAGAAACATTGAACCTGAACAGTTGAGTTTCAACAAATTTGATACGGTATCAAAGATTGAGTTTTTCACTTAAACAAAGCATTTAACAAAATTATTTGAAAAGAGAAAGTTTTCAAATATTGTCTACACAAAATAGGAAGGTTTTCAAATCCAGTTAAACCCAAAGTGGAAAATCCCAATCAACAATCAAATCAGCATTCAAGTTATCATTCAAACTTGTTTTCATTCAAGGGCCTATATAAGGAGGATAGTAGGAGGAGAAGAGATCGACCAAAAAATCAAAAAAAGAACCCTACTTTCGAAAACATAAGGGATTGAGGGAAAAGAAGCTTATCTTTTCAACCGTCGAAGCCACCGCCGCCGCCGCAAGCCCATCGACCTCCGTTCTCACTTCCAAATACCGCCGCCATCGCCAACGTTCGGTAAGCTCCTGCTGTTATCAAAACGATTAAACTACTGATGTTTCTTGCTTGATTTCAGGTCCAGAAAGATGGAAGAAAACGATGAATGGAGAGGAAGAGGAGAGGATCGAGAGAGGGAGAAGCCCGAGTGATCTGGGGATTAGGGTTCACAGATTTCTTTTCCTTTCTTTGTTGTTTTTTTGTTCTTTTTATGTTTGTAATCATGAATCAGCACACACCACACTACACAAACCCTATTAACCGATAATCACCCCCTTAATCCCTTTAAATCTTTTATTATTTAATATGTTTCAACTAATATAGTTTTTTTCTAATCAACATCTAAACCTTCTAATTAACCAATCAAACCTTTTTTTTAAAATAAATTAATCCATCAATTAGCTTTATCCTTTTTAACTAATTATTTTGGTTAGCCCTTTAAAAATCATCCACCATATTTATTTAATTTTGAATCCTAATATTAATCAATCTTATGGTTATAACTAAAACAACCTTTTTTTAAAATCCCATTAGCTCCTGTTTAAATATTTTGATATCTCCTTCTTAATTTTAATAACTAAAAAATAGGTATCTCATCCATTAACAACTTTTGTAAAATTGCACCTTTGTCAAATCTATTTAGTTAATAATAAAATTCTTAATATTAATCTTTTAAAAATAAAATGAAACTAATAAGTAATTCAATCTTTATAATCATTTCACATAAGTTTTGATAATAAATTAAATCATTGTAACTTTTATTCAAAAATCTTTAATTTATAGATTAACCTCATCTAAAGAAACAATTTTTTATCTTAAAATCAACCTAACGTTCCCTTTATCAATCAACTACTTAAAATCAACTCACGACTTAAAACTCAATCTAATCGTGCACCCCACGACATAATACGCTTGTACACCTAGCGCTTTCATGCGTATGTTTGTTTTATCTTTATCCGCTCTTATTCATCCACAACTCAAACACTCACTCAGCGCTTTCATGCGTGTGTATAGTTTATTTTACAAGCAATTTACATTACCGCAATTTACATTATCGCATTGCATTCCGTCCAAAGGAAGAATCTTCGCGTAACTTAAACAATTGCGCGTATGCATCTCATTTGCATCATACTCCCGCTCGATCCTTGATCCCATTCAAGTTGATCAATTAAGTTATATCCTACCCCATAGGAAGGACCTTTCTCTTACAACTTAGACAATCAACAGTTAAACACAATACAAACAATCAATTCAAAACAATTATTCAAACACATTAGAGAAAAATGTTAATCATCTTAAGTGAGATAGAATCTCCACCCCACAACAATACAATCAAGCCGTAGGGACTTTGCCTTAAGAGAGATAAAGGTGTACCTCGTTGATCCCTATCCGAGTACATAAGTCCTTTTCTTAAGACGATGCAAAGACTATTTTCCTACAACTTGTGGCGGTTAAATCTCCCTTAAAATGAAGACACATCTCTTCTCCTAAAATCAATCAATCAACTACCCTAAACCCGTAGGAACTTTGACCATAGTCAAAGAACTCCTCATACCCTTTAGGGGAACTACAAAATACTCTGATTCCACTCCCGTAAGGATATGTAGGCATAAGATGCGACATCTTATCGAGTATACTTAGAATCAAACCCCTAGGTCTTTAAACCTTAAGCAGATAAACACTTAGCAATAAACAATATAAAACAAGAGGTTCCTGTAGAGTACTACAGAAACTTAGGATGCTAGCACCTTCCCTAAGTTTAACCAACCCCCAAACCTAAAACTCTCTAGCTTGCATCTTGCATTGCATCGTGGGAATTTCGATCTTTATCCCTTCCTTTGGACAAATCAAAGTTCGGTTGCAAATGAATTAAAGATTCAAACTAATCAATAATTTGGTATCCAAATTTCACCGCGACAGAAATGGCGATTTCACTGGGGACCCCTCAGTGGGTTACCCTACCTTGTTTTATTTATTTGTTTATTACTTTATATTTGCTTACTTGTTTATTTGTTGATTTATTGTTTTCTTTATTTCTTTTGGGCTATTATCTTTGAGTGGTGAGACAAAGTCCTACACCCGGACTTGAGAGAAATTATGATAGGATGGTGATATATTCGATGAGGCTTATAGGGAGTGAGTCCCGGCTAAGTTGATTCGAAAATCCCGCTTAGTTGAGACCCTTTTGAAAATAGTTCGGTTGAACGAGTTTAGTCGTGAAAACTTTTACTATTCCCAATTGGAGTCCATGATACTAAGGACCGTAGTTACCTTTAACCCCACTTTGGCCTTTATTAGGGCGTAGTGCGAGGCTATAAGGGAGTAAGTCCCGAAATAGTGCTACGCGATGCTACACTCAAAAGAAGTTCTCTTGAGAATATTATTAACCCCCGAGTTAGTTGGGAAGTTGATAATATCTGAAGGATGGACTAATGACTTTGGGACCTCCTTAGAACCTTGTTATGCAGGTACCATCCACCTCTAGTCCTTATCCTTTGGGAATGAGTATACCCTTGGCTCCATGCTCGTTGCAAACCTAGGACCTTTGTTTGTTTATCTTTGTGTACCCTTATGTGCTTACTTATGTTTGTTGCATTCATATAGCATCATACTACATTGGACTTCATGGGATTTACCCTTTATTTATGAACATTGTAGGACATCATGGATAGACGAAATACTCTAAAATATACTTTTAAGAGTCCCAAATTGGATGACCTAAGGGAATTGGGAGCTTTGATTGAAGACTAAGAGAAGTTCAAAGGTAAATATGGGAAGTTACTATCTCTGTTGAGACGTAAAGCAAATGAAGACCTACTTTCTGCTCTGTTACAGTTCTATGATCCGATGTATCACTGCTTTACTTTTCCAGATTATTAGTTGTTGCCAACTTGGGAAGAGTACTCTTTTTTGGTAGGGTTACCCATTCTAGAAGAACCTCCTTTCCCTTTCTTAAAAAAGGACCCCGAAGAAAGAGACATCGCTAAGGCCCTTTATCTCAGGGTATCCGATGTTAAGGACAACATGGTTATTAAAAATGGGACTTTCGGTTTGACTACGGATTTCTTATTCGAAAAAGCTTCATTTTATACTGATTTTACGAACAAGGCTCCATTCGAGGCGATCTTCGCCTTACTTGTCTATGGGGTATTTCTATTTCCGAGTTTTGAGGGGTTTGTGGACCTTAACGCAATCAAGATCTTCATGAAGAACAATCCAGTGCGGACTCTATTGGGTAACACCTACAACTCTATACATCTCCGAAACCTTCGTGGTGGAGGAATGATTACATGTTGTGTGCCTTTACTATACAAATGGTTCCTTACCCACTTGCCCAAATATGTTTCCTTTTGGCACATTAAAGACAAGCGTTGGTCAGAAAAGATTATGGCTTTGACTCATTCTGACATTGATTGGTATAACCGTGAGTATGATGGAATTCTAATCGTTGATGGATGTAGAGATTTCGCTAATATACCGTTACTCAGCTTTGGTGGAGGGATCAGTTACAATCCGGTTTTAGCTCGCCGACAGTTGGGATATCCGTTGAAGGAACCACCTAAGAGCATACAAGTTAAGAGTGTCTTCTTCGAGGATAACCAAGAACTCCGAGAAAAGATTGTGGAAGCTTGGAAACATTTGCATAAGAAAGATAGGAATAGTTTGGGAAGGCCCAACTGTGTGTCTCTGGAACCGTATCTCCAATGGGTCAGGAATAGGGCAATCAAGCTGGGGATGCCTTATACTCGTCAAGATCCTATACCTCCAAGAGAAGAACCTACTTATTTCTTTATGTCTGACGCTGAAAAGTTGGGGGTTGCCTTGAAGAAATCAAAACACGAATCAGAAGTATGGAAGAACAAGTATTTAGTGTCCGTTGCAGAGATTGGCGAACTCCAGAAGCAATTATAGTTGAAGGATGAAGAGATACTCCCTCGCAAGAGGAGGAAAGTTATGGAGGATTTATTTTTCTCTGATCCACAGTGCACTATTTGGAAGTTGATCGTGGACAACCTCATCGTGAGAAGACGCAATTAGAAGAGCAACTTAAGCAGCAGAATTCGAAACTTCTTTAGTGTCTTTACTAGCTTTTATTTAGCTACTTATTTGGGACTTTTAAAAGCAATTATTTGTATTCCGTTTCGAAATTAATAAAAAAAATGTTTTCGTTTGCTACAATGTTTATAAATAGTTAGGATCCCATGAAGTCCTACTCATCTTGCATTGCATTCTTTCTTTACTCAAGAAACTCAATTTTATTTCTCAGGTATTGTAACCATGGATTTCAAAAGAGAAGCATTGGAGTACACTTTCCAGAGTCCTAACATTGAAAGCCTAAGAGAACTAGCAGACCTCATCGAGAACCGTTACGCCTTCGCATCAGAATATGGGGAAGTCTTTCGTTTTCTCGAACTCGAGATGAAAGGAGGGCTGTTGGAGACCTTGGTTCAGTTTTATGATCCATTGTACCATTGTTTCACTTTTCCGGATTACCAGCTGATGCCGACACTGGAAGAGTATTCTGATTTCCTAAAGATGCCCGTAACGGCCCGTCCCATATTCACCGGCCAGGAAGACACACCCAGTCATCAAGAAATTGCCAACGCTACTCATCTCAGTTTGGCAGATGTTCAAGCGCACCTAACCACCAAGGAAGGAGTCCTTGGATTCTCCGCTGAATTTTTGATTGAAAAAGTCCGCTACCATGCTGAAAGAAAGGAAGTCCTTATCATGGAAGCCACCTTTGCTATGTTGGTCTATGGGATTTTCTGGTTCCCAAAGATCGATGATTTCGTTGACATGGATGCGATTAAACTATTCATACTCAAGAATCCAGTCCCTACTTTGTTAGCTGACACATATTACTCAATTCATTCAAAGAATGCTGAGGGAGGGGGACATATCGTCTGTTGTACTGCTCTATTGTATTCTTGGTTCATTGCTCGCCTAACTCGGCACCCGTCTATTTGGAAAGAGGAAGAATCGCCCCGTTGGTCCGAGATAGTCATGGCCCTTACTCACTCCGACATGGTGTGGTACGACCCTACCTATGGCGGTATATGTATGATTCGTAGCATCGGAGGATTTACTAACATACCGCTCATTGCGAGAGAAGGATGCATAAGTTACAATCCCGCCCTGGCTCATCTCTAATTTGGGCATCCCATGATTGAAGTGCCTGACCAGACTCTGTTAGAAGGAATCTTTCTCAAGGAAGGAGAAGACCCAGACCTGAAGACCGTCATAATCTAAGCATGGAGATACATCAATAACGAAGGAAAAGCTGCTTTAGGATACCCCAATTGTGCCGTCTCTGAAGAATATCTACGTTGGGTGCGCGAAAGAGCTATCGACCTCAAAATGTCGTTCCCTTTCCATGAACCTATGGTATTGGCTTTTCACGATCCAGATTGGTTTGATGTGAGTGAAGTAGATCAGTTGAAGGTTGCCTTGGATGGGGCTCAGAAGCTGAAGGCCGCTTGGAAGAACAAGCTTTTCACACTTAAGGTAGAGAAGGAGAAGTCCCAGAGGCTGCCAGAAGTAGAACTTGTGAGGAAAAGAAAGGCGCGAGAGGATTTATTTTCCTCTCACACCTCTTCAAGAGCTGTCACCAGTGACGATCTTCCCCCAGATACTGTGGCTTGGAAGGAATTTGTTGACCGACTCATCAGAGAGAATGCCGAGTTGCAAGAGCGCATCAGTCAGCTAGAAGGATAACTTCGCATACAGAAGGAGCGTAAGGAGTAGATCTCCGAGTTTCTCTTTTGCTTTTGATTCAATGTAATAAATTCTTAAAAGAGTACTCCGTTTTGTAATGCTTCGATCATCAAAATAAAATAAGTTTTTTCTCCAACGTTACAATACCAAAATAATTTGAGTTTCTTGAAAGTTCATAGTCATTTGCATTTTGCATAAGCATAGCATCATTTGCATTCCAGGGTCTCACTCTTGCTTCATTTCCGCAGAACAAGCTGAATCACTGATACAACACTCGAGCTAGTCAACGCCAGAAGATGGATCAACTAGAACAAGAGAACAGAGTGCTCCGTGATGAAGTTGCAAGTATGAAAGAAAGTTTGGAGAGGTTGAATGGTCTAGTGGAAGCCTTGTCTAGTCAAATCTCGATCAACAACCAAGAAGTTCCAAGGACTGTCGTATCCGAAGTAGTATCGGCACCGATCCCAGTGGTGTCTTCTGTTGCTGAAATATCCTACAGTATGCCTCAAGGTTTCCCATGGGGATTGTCTCCTAATTTCTTTTCGACCGGTTACCGTCCGTCTGTGTCTGAGATCCCCGTTGTGACCACTGTTCAAGCTGCTCCTGTAGTATCTGCTGTGATGACTACCGCATCTCCACATGTGAACGTTGTTCCGTATATTCTGGATGAACCAATTTTACATGGGTCGCCAACCAAAACTGTGGGTTTGGAAGAGAAGATAGACGGATTTCAATACCAGTTTTCTAAAATACAAAAGGAGTTGAGAGCCCTTCGTGGGAAAGATTTGTTCGGTAAGAGTGCTTCTGAGCTGTGCTTGGTTCCGAATGTTAATGTTCCACCGAAGTTTAAGGTCCCTGATTTTGAAAAGTACAAAGGGAATACTTGTCCTCAGAGTCACCTTATTATGTATGCCAGGAAGATGTATGCCCAAACTGATAATGATCAATTACTCATTCACTACTTTCAAGACAGTTTGACAGGCGTCGCACTCAAGTGGTATATGGGGTTGGATAATACGAAGATTCGAACTTTCAATGATCTAAGAGGAGCCTTTGTCAAGCAATATAAGTACAATGTGGGCATGGCGCCCGACCGAGATCAGTTGAGAGCAATGGCACAGAAAGATAAAGAGAGTTTCAAAGAATATGCTCAACGTTGGCGCGAGTTGGCCGCGCAAGTCACACCACCATTAGAAGAAAAAGAGATGACCAAGATTTTTATGAAGACACTTGGTCCTTTCTTTTATAAGAAAATGGTAGCCAGCGCGCCCAGTGACTTTACTGAAATGGTCAATATGGGAATGCGTTTAGAAGAAGGTGTTCGCGAAGGAAGATTGACCAAAGAAGAGAGCACTCTTAAAAGGTATGGGAGCAGTTTTGTGAAGAAAAAGGAGCAAGGTGTAAATGACATTCAAAAGGGACAATTCAGAAAGAGGTACATGCCACCATACCAAGTTGCAGCGGTATCGCCAGTGTTTAATGCTCCGACTTATCAGCTACAGTCTCCGCAAACCTATCAGCAACCTCAGTCTCCCGTTGCTCAACAACCACAACCTCAGCAAAGTCCACAGTACCCTCAGCAGAATCGGCCATCCAGCAATCAGGGTCGTGTGTATAGGAAAATAAATTTTGATCCGATCCCAATGACATATGCTAATTTATTCCCCGCTTTGATTAAAAAGGGTCACATTCAGACAAGAGCTCCACCTTTGGCCCCCGCGAACCCTCCTCCTTCCTATAGAGCTGACAAGTTTTGTCCTTACCATCAGGGTGCTCCAAGACATGATATTGAGAGTTGTTTCAGTTTGAAGATGGATGTCCAAAGGCACATTAAAAATGGAATCTTGTCTTTTAGGGATTCTGACCCTAATGTACAGAAGAATCCATTACCACCACATGGTTCGCCCTCTGTCAATATGATTGAAGATTGTTTGGAAAGTGATGATCAAGAAGTTTCAAATGAAGAGGCTGAAGAAGTTTGTGTCATAGTACCCCACTTTAAGGAAGTGGAACGTTTAGAGATCGTTTACAATAGCAAGAAGCCAACTGTTACTCCTTTGGTAATCAATGTGCCCGGACCTGTCCCTTATACTTCTAGTAAGGTTATCCCCTACAGGTACAACGCTACAATGTTGGAGAATGGAAAAGAAGTGCCTTTGCCCAATGTACCCTCAATAGTTAATATTGCAGATGTCAGTAGAGTGACAAGAAGTGGTCGAGTCTACCCAACTTTGCCACCGAAAGAAAAAGAAGTTTTGTTCGAACCATCAGGCTCAAAAGACCCAACTGTGGGGCAATCTGGTGGATCTAACTTATCCAACTCAGATGAATGTTTGAAAGTAATCAAAAGAAGCGAGTATAGGGTTGCAGATCAGCTTCTGCAAACCCCGTCGAAGATTTCTGTGCTACAATTGCTGATGAGTTCTGAGGCTCATAGAGAAGCGCTTCAGAAGATTTTGGAACAAGCCTATGTCGAGCAGGATGTGACTATGGAACAATTTGATAACATCATTGGCAGTATTACTTCAAGTGATAATCTGGGTTTTAATGAAGATGATCTCCCAGAAGAAGGAAGGAAACATAACATGGCTCTACATATTTCTATGAACTGTGGAAACGACTCTCTGTCCAGTGTGCTGGTTGATACTGGATCGTCTCTAAATGTAATGCCTAGAACTACTCTATCTAAGCTGTCATACCAAGGACCGCCGATGAGGCCAAGTCGCGTTATTGTCAAAGCTTTCGATGGGTCAAGGAAAACGGTAATTGGCGAGGTAGATTTACCCATGACTATCGGATTACAGACTTTCATGATCCCGTTTCAGGTCATGGACATTCGTGCCGCCTATAGCTGTTTGCTAGGGAGGCCATGGATACATGAAGCTGGAGCAGTTACTTCTACCCTACATCAGAAGTTGAAATATGTTTTTGAGGGGAAAATAGTTACAGTTTATGGAGAAAGAGCTTTGGTGGTAAGTCATTTGTCATCATTCTCATATGTCGAGGCTGAGGAAGAGATTGGCACGCAATTTCAAGCTTTGTCTATTATGGGCGAAGGTGTCCAAAGATCTCAGGCATCCATGTCATCATTTAAAGACGCGCAGCGAGTAGTGAACAGTGGTTATCAAACAATGTGGGGAAAGGTGTTGTCTTTGCCAGAGAACAAAAATAAGGAGGGTCTCGGTTTCACCAGCAGTTCTGCTCAACAAGGCACCAAGAATCAAGGGTTTCCGTTGATCAATGAAGTGTTCTGTAGTGGAGGAGTCGTCCATCATCCTCAGATTAATGTTGTGTCAGAGGACGAAATTGAGGGCTACATATCAGATGGTTCTGCAAGGTCCTCCATTCCTTACGAAGACTATGAGCCCTATATGGAAGATCCAGGCTATGTTTCGGATGAATTTGATTATACCTTTGGAGTTTATGCCGTCACCGAGGAGGATCCAGATGAGGACATCCCAGACTTTGTGACCCCAGGCGCCGTTGTCAAGAATTGGAATGCGGTTGAAGCCCCTGCTGTCATTCATATATCTAAATTGCTACATAAAATACATCCTGGGAATAATGATCCACTGCCTTCCCCAAATTTCGAGTTTCCTGTGTACGAAGCTGAGGACGAAGAAGATGATATCCCAGAAGAAATTTCCAGACTGCTTGAGAGAGAAGAGAAATCTATCCAACCTCATCAAGAGCCGGTGGAGGTAATCAACTTGGGATCGGAAGAAATCCGTAGAGAAGTGAAAATTGGAGCTCTGCTTAAACCCGATGTGAAAAAACAACTGATTGATTTGCTTGGAGAATTTGTCGATGTGTTCGCTTGGTCATATCAAGACATGCCCGGATTGGATACAGCTATAGTCGAACATCATTTACCATTAAAGCCAGAGTGCCCGCCAGTAAAACAGAAGCTCAGAAGGACTCGACCTGACATGGCTCTAAAGATTAAGGAAGAGGTACAGAAACAAATTGATGCAGGTTTCCTTGTCACTGTCGAGTATCCACTATGGTTAGCTAACATTGTACCCGTTCCGAAGAAAGATGGTAAGGTTCGCATGTGTGTAGACTACAGGGATTTGAATAAAGCCAGTCCGAAAGATGATTTTCCATTACCTCACATTGACATCTTGGTGGACAGTACTGCAAGATATGAGGTTTTCTCCTTCATGGATGGTTTTTCAGGTTACAATCAGATTAGAATGGCTCCCGAGGACAGAGAGAAGACGTCATTCATCACGCCCTGGGGAACCTTTTGTTACAAAGTTATGCCGTTTGGATTAAAGAATGCAGGGGCAACATATCAGAGAGCTATGACTACTTTGTTCCATGATATGATGCACAAAGAGATCGAGGTGTATGTGGATGATATGATAGCTAAGTCGAAGACCGAAGATGATCATGTTAAACACCTGGCTAAGCTGTTTGGTCGTTTGAGGGAATACAAGCTTCGTTTGAACCCCAACAAGTGCACATTTGGAGTACGATCAGGGAAACTATTGGGTTTTATTGTCAACCAAAGAGGGATTGAAGTGGACCCTGACAAAGTGAAAGCTATCCGGGAAATGCTAGCTCCCGCCACCGAGAAACAAGTCAGAGGATTCTTGGGACGTTTGAACTACATCTCCAGGTTTATATCTAACATGACCGCTACATGCAAACCTATATTCAAGCTTCTGAGGAAAGAACAGGGGTATGTTTGGACTGAAGATTGTCAAAGGGATTTTGATAGTATCAAAGAGTATTTGCTTGAACCACCTATCCTGATACCGCCAGTTGAGGGACGACCTTTGATTATGTATTTGACTGTTTTAGAAGATTCAATGGGTTGTGTACTCGGCCAGCGAGATGAAACAGGAAAGCAAGATCATGTCACTTATTACTTGAGCAAGAAATTTACTGATTGTGAAACAAGGTACACTATGTTAGAGAAGACTTGTTGCGCTCTAGCGTGGGCCGCCAAGCGTTTGCGCCAGTATATGTTGAACCACACTACTTGGTTAGTTTCAAAGATGGATCCTATCAAGTATATTTTTGAGAAGCCCGCTTTGACTGGGAGAATTGCTAGATGGCAGATGTTGTTGTCTGAATATGATATCGAGTACCATACTCAGACAGCTGTTAGAGGAAGTGTTTTGGCTGATCATCTGGCTCACCAACCCATTTTGGATCATCAACCCTCAAACGACGACTTTCCCGATGAAGATGTTATGTTCTTAAAGATGAAAGATTGTGAAGAACCCGTACATGGTGAAGGGCCAGAGCCAGGTTCTCAATGGGGTTTAGTTTTTGATGGGGCTGTCAACGCTCATGGAAAAGGGATAGGTGCGGTTATTGTGACTCCTCAAGGGACCCACTTCCCATTTACCTCCAAATTAACATTCCAGTGTACTAATAATGAAGCTGAGTATGAGGCATGCATTATGGGTCTCAAAGAAGCAATCGATTTGAGAATCAAGAATTTAGATGTGTTTCGTGATTCTGCAGTGGTAATCAACCAAATTACTGGAGAATGGATAACTCGACATGATAATTTGGTCCCATACAGGGATTATGCTAGAAGACTGTTACCGTTCTTTGATAGAGTTGAGTTTCATCACATCCCTCGTGATGAGAACAGAATGGCAGACGCGTTGGCAACTTTGGCCTCGATGATTGTGGTAAACTTTTGGAACGAGTGTCCTCGGATTGAAGTAAAATGTCTTGATAGACCTGCCTACATCTTTGCTGTCGAAGAAGTTGAAGATGGCAAACCCTAGTACCATGACATCAAAGTGTTTCTTAGAACTCAAGAATATCCTTTGGGAGCTTCCAACAAGGACAAGAAAACTTTGAGAAGGTTGGCTGGAAATTTTCTTCTGAGTAACAATGTGTTGTATAAACGAAATTTTGACATGGTCTTGCTGAGATGTGTTGACAAGCAAGAAGCAGATATGTTAATGACGGAAATTCACGAAGGATCTTTTGGCACTCATGCCAACGGACATGCTATGGCTAAGAAGCTTTTAAGGGCTGGTTATTATTGGATCACAATGGAATCAGATTGTTACAAGTTTGCTAGAAAGTGTCACAAGTGTCAGATTTATGCAGATAAGATTCACGTACCTCCAACTTTGTTGAATGTTATCTCATCACCGTGGCCATTCTCTATGTGGGGAATTGATATGATTGGAATGATAGAGCCGAAAGCGTCTAATGGACACCGATTCATCTTAGTAGCCATTGATTATTTTACCAAGTGGGTCGAGGCGGCTTCCTATGCTAATGTAACTCGACATGTGGTTGTCAAATTTATCAAGAATCAGCTCATTTGCCGATATGGTGTGCCAAGCAAAATTATTACAGACAACGGTTCTAATTTGAACAACAAGATGATGAAAGAGTTATGTGAAGAATTCAAGATTGAGCATCATAACTCTTCCCCTTACAGACCAAAGATGAATGGGGCCGTTGAAGCCGCCAACAAAAATATCAAGAAGATCATTCAGAAGATGGTTGTTACTTACAAAGATTGGCATGAAATGCTCCCATTCGCCTTACATGGATATCGTACGATGGTACGCACATCGACTGGGGCAACTCCATTTTCACTTGTCTACGGTATGGAAGCAGTACTCCCGATAGAAGTGGAGATTCCTTCTATGAGGATTTTGGTGGAGGCAAAGTTATCAGAAGCTGAATGGTGTCAAAACAGATATGATCAGTTGAACTTAATCGAAGAAAAGAGGATGGCCGTGCTATGCCATGGGCAGTTGTATCAGCAGAAGATGAAGAAGACATTTGACAAGAAAGTTCGACCCCGCGCATTCAAAGAAGGTGACCTCGTGCTTAAGAAGATTCATGTCTTTCCTCACCGACATCAGAGGAAAATGGGCCCTGAATTATGATGGACCATATGTAGTAAAAAAGGTTTTAACAGGAGGCGCTTTGATGTTAGCAACAATGGACGGAGAAGAGATCACTCGCCCCGTTAACACGGATGTTGTTAAGAAATATTTTGTTTAAGAGAAGCAAGTCATTATTCCCTTTATGTAATCGCTATTATTTTCCAACACTGTAACATCAGGGTCACGCTTTTCTGCTGACCACCATTCAATAAAAAGTTTTCATTTATCACAAATCTGTATTATTGATAGCAAAATCCAGATTGACTTAAACTTTTTCGAAACTTTATGCTCTACTCGATATATGAATAACAAGAGGATGACCATGGACGTTTATTTCGTCCGAGAAAAAACAACAATATTATATGCTTCTCCAGGGCAAGAGGATTTATTTTATCCAGACACGAAGGTTGTCTCTATTCGAAGACTTTCTTCGCAGGCGATAAAGGATCTACAGAGATTTTGCTTGAGTACCCTTCCGTTTGAGGCGTTTATTTCGTTTCTCCCATCCGTCGGCATACACATAGCATATAAGTAGACAGCATGGCATGTGCATTTTTCGCATTCTTTGTATTTGTTTTATTCTATCGCTTTGGCTATAGTTATCCCTAGGTGTCTGGGTGCGTCTTATCCCTCCACGTAGATTCGCCTACCCTAGGCAAAAAGAGCACAATGTTTCATTTTCCCCATGAAGTTCAACCCTTATGGAAGATGGTTACTTTAGTGCAATCCCATTTGAGTTCATATCTCAATGGTTGAGTCTTGCTTGACAGTTTCTCTCCAGCTATTCCCTGAATTGAACTTCGGTCTTTGGCAATCGCATCATGGACATCTCCAACTTTTAAGCATGGTTGCATTTATTTTGCATCCTACTTCCCAGGAAGAATATTCATAAAGACAGACATTCCTTCAACAATAGCATCACAGGATCCTCTCGAACATCCACACTCTGACTAAATAATCTCTTTATTTGAGCAACTCGTTTTGATCAGGACCTTATTCAAAATGACAAATGGCATTTTCTACAAGAACAGTTCATTCACCCTCAGTGGGTCCTTCAGCATCATCAAATCATCAAAAGGTATCGCTTCATAAATTCATCAAAGCAGCTTACCGAAGACATTACAAGACACCTCTCTTTGTTTTGAGAGCTTACAGAACATTTTGCAATTACAAAGACACTAAACAGGAACACATTCTCCAGTGAGTTCATCGCACAAGTTTATTCACATCAAGTGACATTCCCCCGAAGAAATCGAGGAAGTTTATCACGGAAGTCTCCCTTCATTTGAGAAGACATACATTACAACTCAATCGGCGCGCATCTCTTCCCAAAATCCCCGGTGGAGTTTTACGAACTACATCTACATTTAAAACTACATTTACAAATTTACAACTACAACTACAGATTACATCAACTACAATTACATCCGCAAGTTCTACAACGAACTACATCTACAGTTTACAATGACATCTACAATCTACGAAATTTACAACTCCCTGTGAAGATGCCCTCACAAGTTTTTTTCATCCTTTCGGGTAAGAGACTGAGACCAGCTCATGGTACCCATACCATGACGCTCGGGGAGGTTCTACATCAAGAGACTGAGACCAGCTCATAGCATCCAGACTATGACGCTCGGGGAGGTTCTACAATAGAGACTGAGACCAGCTCATGGTTCCTATACCATGATTCTCGGGGAAGTTCTACAACCACAACGACATTTACGTATACATCTACAAATTACAGTGATTCTACCATCTACAAAATTTTGACATTTCGGGCAGAGACTGAGACCAGCTCATGGTACCCTTATCGCGACATCAGGGAGGTTATACACTTTACTATTCCTAGTTAAAAAAAAAAAAGAGAAGAGAACAAAATAATACATGGAGAAAAAGAAGAAAGAAAATATAAGATAAAACTGAATTATGGACTTGATCAAGAAATCCATTTGGATTGTCGCCGATCACCACATTATGGTAATAAGCATATCTTTCAACTACAAACTTCTCTCCTATTACCGCATCCTTGGTGTATGAGTGATTGTTGCACTTCTGGAGATGTCCCATTAGTGATTGTTTCCTGTCCTCGTGGAGTCCCGCCTCGTTGGGTCTGTCGCTCTTTTGTCTAGCATGTTGTATCCAGTTCATCCCCTGTGACCTCCTCTCCTCACATAACCCTTGTGTCTTGCATTTTCATATCATTGCACATCATTCGCATTCGGTGGCTTCTTAGGGCCAAAAAATTCGTGCAGTGTTTATATTTAAGTCTCTCCTATTTCGTCGAGACGGAGATTTCAATCTCCACATCTCCGAATAGAAGTAACTTAAATAGGGGCATTTGACGCACCCTAATTTTTGACCGTAAGATCCCACCTCTTTTTTTGCATTCTCATGTCGTTATTTTAAATATTTAATATTTATGCGACTAACTAGTTTTTGTGCAGACGCGGTAATATCGAGTGGAGATAGCGTTCATTCTCACGACCAACCATCCACGTTACTAAGTATTTTATCCGTTTTGTTTATTTTTGCTTTGTGAGGTTCGGTCCGCTACTGAAAGTTCAAGAATTCATGGAGACTTTATGTGTGCGCTTATTATAATCTAAAAGCTTGCCTCATGTGTGCCCCTTTGAGATTCAAATAGAGGAGGTGTTTGTTCAAGATCATCATTTAAATAACAAACGTTGACTGCATCATGCCATTAGATTCGAGATTAATTCAAGGAAAGCATTGTTCTTGCCCAAGAGGATTGGACCGTATTTTTGGTTCCTTTGTTTTTTTTAAAGGAAGAAGTTGGGTTTTAGTAGTTCGCAAATGATGTTCAATGGTTCACTCAAATTACAAATTATCCCACTCTCAAGCTCAAAAGATGTAAGATTTCTCCCATATAAGATCAACACCAAAGTACGTTGCAAATGGCAAGTCATATCCAATTCACAGCTTGAAGACAAGACTCAAATGATGTTCTGTGCTAAAAATTCGAAACTACTGTGTTACATGAGAAACGAGCCAGCATGAATCCTACAAATCTACAAAATTACAACAGCTTAAGACAAGTTTCCCCAATGATTACAATGCACTGTGGTAATAATGCGAAGAGTTCATGGATCCTAATACCAAGAAAGTTTTTTCAGCCTGGACCTTAAAAGCACAAGACTATTAAAAATTGCCATGAATAAGCAAGCTCAGGTTAAAGCAGCGCCGTTTCCCGTTTGTCGCCTTCTTTGAAGCAACTTTGAAGTGATCTTCGACCTCGACATAAGTATGTCTCCCCGAATTCTTAAAACACTCACAAAGCCTACTGTTATCTGTTCCCAAAACAACAAAGCAATTTGTTTGCAGTGCTTCACAAAACCACCTGTCAAGTAGCAGAAATCCAAGTTAGCACTGCACCTGCAACATACAAGGATATAATTAATGACCACAACCGGTGTTTCGAATGCCATGCCAGAAATAAAGTAAAGGTTAAAAATTGGAAAGAATTGCTTTAGTTCAGCCCTCAGTTTTGAATCATCATCGGGAAGAAAATTCGAGTGGCCGGGAGGACAACAACCGAAGTCGCTGCCGACTCCTTACCGTACATAAAGAAAATCGAATTTGGGACGAGGAAAACAACTAGTTTCAGACGGTTTCCACACAAGGCAACCATATTCTTAAAACCTTCTGGTTCAGACTCGAAGTCATCACTACCGGCAAACCTTTCTCGAACCCGAGCTAGAACCAGCAGTTTCCGCACCATTAATCGGGTCCTGAAAGAAGAAGATGAAAATTAGCAATAACAGCAGCAGATGTCCTTTTCAAACAAAGCTACCTCAGTTGCATCCGTTAAGGCATAAAAAAAACCATAACAGGTTATAATATCAGGCTGCAGTCAACTTCAAGCAGGCAATACCAGCCACAACAGGTAGTGGAGCACAGAATCAGCATATGTTACAACAAGAGGACAACATGAGTTACAACCATGAACCACTAGCCCACCAGCGGCACAATATCACCAGGAATAGCCTAACAGGGGGACAAGGACAACATAGGCCACAACAGCACACCAGTTGGTAAGCCTTGCGCACGACGACAACAATTATCTCAACAAACAATAACAAGTAGTTCCGCACGTTGGCAGCAGAACAACAACAGGTATTTGCAAAACATCTGCAAACAAGCATAACCAGCAACAACAAGCGAATGATAGTAGCAGCTGCATATATTCTCAAAGGTCCACAAACAACACTTATGTTGTGAAGCCATTCTAAGATGCCCATGATGATTCAGCATTTCAAGTGGCAGCAGCCCCCAATGTCTTCCACTCCAGATGAACTGCAAACCATGGAATTCCCAATGCTCATTAGATACCACACTTTTGTTTTCAAATACACTATAACAAAGCATTTAACAAAATTATTTGAAAAGAGAATGTTTTCAAATATTGTCTACACGAAATAGGAAGGTTTTCAAATCCGGTTAAACCCAAAGTGGAAAATCCCAATCAACAATCAAATCAGCATTCAAGTTATCATTCAAACTTGTTTTCATTCAAGGGCCTATATAAGGAGGATAGTAGGAGGAGAAGAGATCGACCAAAAAATCACAAAAAGAACCCTACTTTCGAAAACATAAGGGATTGAGGGAAAAGAAGCTTATCTTTTCAACCGTCGAAGCCACCGCCGCCGCCGCAAGCCCATCGACCTCCTTTCTCACTTCCAAATACTTCCGCCATCGCCAACGTTCGGTAAGCTCCTGCTGTTATCAAAACGATTAAACTACTGATGTTTCTTGCTTGATTTCAGGTCCGGAAAGATGGAAGAAAACGATGAATGGAGAGGAAGAGGAGAGGATCGAGAGAGGGAGAAGCCCGAGTGATCTGGGGATTAGGGTTCACAGATTTCTTTTCCTTTCTTTGTTGTTTTTTTGTTCTCGTTATGTTTGTAATCATGAATCAGCACACACCACACTACACAAATCCTATTAACCGATAATCACCCCCTTAATCCATTAAATCTTTTATTATTTAATCTGTTTCAACTAATATAGTTTTTTTCTAATCAACATCTAAACCTTCTAATTAACCAATCAAACCTTTTTTTTTAAAATAAATTAATCCATCAATTAGCTTTATCCTTTTTAACTAATTATTTTGGTTAGCCGTTTAAAAATCATCCACCATATTTATTTAATTTTGAATCCTAATATTAATCAATCTTATGGTTATAACTAAAACAACCTTTTTTTAAAACCCCATTAGCTCCTATTTAAATATTTTGATATCTCCTTCTTAATTTTAATAACTAAAAAATAGGTATCTCATCCATTAACAACTTTTGTAAAATTGCACCTTTGTCAAATCTATTTAGTTAATAATAAAATTCTTAATATTAATCTTTTAAAAATAAAATGAAACTAATAAGTAATTCAATCTTTATAATCATTTCACATAAGTTTTGATAATAAATTAAATCATTGTAACTTTTATTCAAAAATCTTTAATTTATAGATTAACCTCATCTAAAGAAACAATTTTTTTATCTTAAAATCAACCTAACATTCCCTTTATCAATCAACTACTTAAAATCAACTCACGACTTAAAACTCAATCTAATCGTGCACCCCACGACACAATACGCTTGTACACCTAGCGCTTTCATGCGTATGTTTGTTTTATCTTTATCCGCTCCTATTCATCCACAACTCACACACTCACTCAGCGCTTTCATGCGTGTGTATAGTTTATTTTACAAGCAATTTACATTACCGCAATTTACATTATCGCATTGCATTCCGTCCAAAGGAAGAATCTTCGCGTAACTTAAACAATTGCGCGTATGCATCTCATTTGCATCATACTCCCGCTCGATCCTTGATCCCATTCAAGTTGATCAATTAAGTTCGATCCTACCCCATAGAAAGGACCTTTCTCTTACAACTTAGACAATCAACAATTAAACACAATACAAACAATCACTTCAAAACAATTATTCAAACATATTAGAGAAAAATGTTAATCATCTTAAGTGAGATAGAATCTCCACCCCACAACAATACAATCAAGCCGTAGGGACTTTGCCTTAAGAGAGATAAAGGTGTACCTCGTTGATCCCTATCCGAGTATGTAAGTCCTTTTCTTAAGACGATGCAAAGACTATTTTCCTACAACTTGTGGCGGTTAAATCTCCCTTAAAATGAAGACACATCTCTTCTCCTAAAATCAATCAATCAACTACGCTAAACCCGTAGGAACTTTGACCACAGTCAAAGAACTCCTCATACCCTTTAGGGGAACTCCAAAATACTCTGATTCCACTCCCGCAAGGATGTGTAGGCATAAGATGCGACATCTTATCGAGTATACTTAGAATCAAACCCCTAGGTCTTTAAACCTTAAGCAGATAAACACTTAGCAATAAACAATATAAAACAAGAGGTTTTTGTAGAGTACTACAGAAACTTAGGATGCTAGCACCTTCCCTAAGTTTAACCAACCCCCGAACCTAAAACTCTCTAGCTTGCATCTTGCATTGCATCGTGGGAATTTCGATCTTTATCCTTTCCTTTGGACAAATCAAAGTTCGGTTGCAAATGAATTAAAGATTCAAACTAATCAATAGTTTGGTATCCAAATTTCACCGCGACATATATATTAGTTGTTCGAAAATTATCATGAATATTCATCTCAAAGCTTTTATGCATCATTAAAATGTTTTAACTCTGGTTCATAATAATAAAAATAAGTATTTTGCATTTTTGTAATAGGTGCAACCGGTTATAGGTTTTTGGTAACTAGTTACATGTACTAAAAGTCTTAAAATTTTAATGTTGGTGAGGTGTAATAAGTTACATGTTTTTGGTAACTGGTTACACCCGAAGTAGAATGTTTTCATCTGAACCATCATGAGTCTAAAAGGCTTCAAATCTTCATGGCAATGTTTCTAAACATATGCATCAATTCATAGAGGTGTTTTATGATGTATATAAAGGTTCAAAAATCAATAAAAATGCAACAAGTCTAATTCACTCCCCCTCTTAGATTGCGCACTTTATAATTACATCTCTTACTGATGGAAAGAAACATAGAGAGAAGATTTCTACGGATGTAGTGGAAGCATATCAGGCATTTGAAGTGGATCAGAAAGCTCTTTAGTAAAGGAAGGAGGACCGGTCCAATGATTTGAGGATTCTCAAAGAAGGGGTGGTTGCTGCTCGACAAAAGTCTCGACAATCTCTTGAGCCAGCGATATAGGCTATGGGTATGGTTTGGGACGAAATGTGGGAGCAGGCTTGGACTTTTTGTCCTGGCCTCACTCTTATTGCTCACCATTTAAACCCTTTAGTTGACCTGTTTTAGAAGGAGTCGAGTGCCGATGATTGAGTGTTGTTTCGTTCTTTTCCTTTTTGTCTGCTCTTGTAACATTTGGTCAGGCTTATATGCCTCGGCTTATAAACAATATTTTCATATATGCATTTCAATTTTTACCTTTGCATGTTTATGCTTTTCGGCATAATATTGTTTCTTTCTCAATTGTTGTAATTGTCAAGCTGGGATCTGAGGAGAATTTGGATATGGGGATTGCTAAGGATTGCTTTCAGAATCATGCATTTTATGTTAGTGTTTGCTGTAAAAAAGAGATAATAATAATTTCTTAAAGTGTAAATGAACTTAAATCTTTATGGAGTCTTGTAAGGCTATTTTTTTCGGAGGCAAGTTGCATTAAGATGCATGTAGCGTGTCGATAGAATGTCGAGGTAATAGCACATGGTTGTGCTCAAAATCGACCTTTACAAAGGAAGCGTTATTGTAGTCTCGAGTGTTCGTATGCCGGAATGGAAATGGTGGAGCGTGATTTCAGATCTTAGCATTTATTCTCCTAGTTTTACCTGTAAGTATTTTATATTGAACTAGTTAGATGTGACTTTTCCTTAATCATATTCATATGGATAAGATGTAAGTCATGTTAGTCATAGTGGTGTTTCGAATTATACTTACAGATGAAGGGAATGAAACCAGCTAGATGCGATCATGCTTTGAGCTGTGCTCCACATCACTGATGATCTAACCTAGCCAAAGGTAGATGATCCTCGTCCCTGCACCTGAGGTTATGGCTTGGATTGAGGTGGACGTCTCTAGGCTTCACCATGCTCGCCCTCGAATCAGCTAGATCCATAGGGGGTGTATTTCTTTGACAGGGGGTATCTGAATGCTAAAATTTAGACATGCAAAGCGTCTCTAATATCACCCATGAGGGAATTAGTTGTTGTAGTCGAATGTGAAAAGCCTCTTCGACAACTCCCCTGGATTCTAAAGGCGCACGAGGTACTGTGGGGAATTGATTATTGTAGTCGGGAGTATCTGATAGCACCATTGACTTCTGAAGGTGGACAAGGAGATGTGGGGAATTGATTGTTATAGTCGGGCGCTCGAAGCGTATCTGACAACACCCATAACCTCTGGAGACGCATAAGGAACTATCTGGAATTGATTGTTATAGTCAAGTACTCAAAGTGTATCTGATAGCACCGCTGACTTCGTGTGTGCAAGGTGCCATGGGGTTTTGATTGTTGTATTAGTAAGCTCGAAGCATATCCAGCAGCACACCTGGGTTCCATGGATGAGTATCAACTGTATCAGTTGCTCCCTAGTTCGTTGCAACCTGCATTTGCATTTTGGTGTCCTAAAGAAGAAAAACAAAAGTGTAATAAAAAATAGATAGATTTATATATTTCATTTCACTATTATATAATTAATTTACAAATACATTAATTAAACACTACAGTTGGCCACCCTCGGATGTGGCATCCAAGTGGCTAAGTGCTCAGTTAATCTGTCAGACCCTATAATACGAATAGATGTATGGCTCCTTTGGGCGTTTAGGAGTCTACTTTCCTGCGTTAGTTGCTCTGGGTCATGTCGGATCTGACGTGCTTCCTTGGGGTGAATCCTTATAGCCTTGCTCGCATCTAGACTAAAATTTTCCTCGAATTTTTGTGAGATCCAGACAGAGGTGTGCCAGGTGAGATTTGACGCATGGTTTTGCTCAGTCATGGACCCCTAGTCGACCAGGACGTCCCTAGACACGATCTTTATTTGAGGCTTTCATTGACATCGCTCTGGGGCGGCTTAGAATCGACGTAATTGCTTGCTCGGAATTAGATCAAAGTTTGATGGAAACAACGCAGATCTGAGATTTTGACTTCGTGAAACTTCAATTTCTTTGCTGGAGATCTCTTTGGAATTCAGATATGTAAATCGAACATGAAATTTTAGAAATCATAGAAATCATAAATTGATTCCCACAGACGAAACTGTTGTTCCGTTGCGGAACCATAAATGGTAATGATTGAGGAAACTACGGAAGAATGAAGCTTTTGGTGCACTACATCGTTGTGACACTATGGATCGAAGGCTGGGATCACAATGCTTCTTAAACCAGAGGTATCGATGTAGATGCGATGATGTTAACAATGTTTTTGTCTCTGATATGGTGGACCTAGGGGATACCTGTATGGTTAGCACTACAATACCCAAGTCAATTTAAAGTTCAAGATTGAAGGTAGTGAAAGTGGAGATTAAAGATTGTGTACCTTATAACTTCTTAAGAAGGTATTTATACATTGGGTTTGGAAAAATAAGCCAAATAATATACCTCGAGCTATTGGGCCTTTGACCGACGAGGATAATGGATCTGAGTCTTTGGTCGACGTAAACCAGAAGGTCCCAGATCTTGGACGACACAGACCGATGGGTTGGGGTGTTCAAAACCAAATAAACTCAATAGAAAACCGCAAACCAAACCGAAACTGTAAAAAACCGCATTTGGTTCGAATGTGTTTGGATCATTTTTTAACAAAACCGCGCAGTTTTGTTTGGTTTGTGGTTTGTATTTTGCAAACCAAATTAAACCAAACCAAACTGCATTATGTTACAACTCAAACTTCACTTATCTCACATCCAACCCAAACCTATTATGCCTTACCAATATTCTCTTACTCACATTTAGGATTTTAGTTTCAACATTTTCAAATCTCTCATAGTAGTATCACACATTCTTCTTATCTTCTTTGTCATGTACAACTCATCTCGTCTACTTTAAGTTCTCCTCTTTTACGTTCTTTCTTTTTCATCTTCTCATTTTTATGTTATTGTTTTCTTTTCCAATTACGTTTTTATCGTACCTTTCTTCTCTAATCTCACATCTCTTATGTTCTCTTTTTTCATCTTCTCTAATATCTTCTCTCCTCAGTTTTTCTTTTATATTTAAATATTTTTTATATTGTTTTATACTACTATTTTATGTTTTTATTCCACTTTTGTCTAATATGACTTTTGTATATTGAATGATGTGAGATATTGGATCGAACTCTAGTATGGTTGAAGGGTAGCTTCTAGTTCGACAGGAATTAAGCATGAGGTCGAAGTATGTTCGCATGATTCTGTCGGAGTAATGCGTGTTGTAGTCGAAGTTTGTTCTAACATGCATTAGTCAATACTTCTAGGGTTGTTAGTATGTTGAATTGGACCTTGCTTGTAAGTCCAATTGTTTAAGTTAGCTTGTACCATAAGTTAGCTTGTAATGGGTAATTGTTAAAAAGTCCATTAGGTTGGTGTGCTATTTTTTCTTATAAATAGGACGCTAGTTTCTCAATCTTGACATAAGAAAAAATAGGAAGATAAAATCCTAATTTCAAGAGAGAGAGAGAGTGATTATTTTGTTATTCTTGTATACTTGTAATCTTGTTTTAAGAGAAGGAAAAGAATAACTGTTTATAACCAATCATTGTTGTTCCTTGTTGTTTTACCTTGTTTTCTTTGTTAACCTTAACCCTTGTGTGTTTCTTGATCATAAAGAAACTGTTTATACTTTTTTTAAGGTATCCGATTCGCAACAAATTGGTGCGGTGAGCATGGAGAAGATGCCTTCAACAAAGTATGAGATTAAAAAGTTCACCAGAGTGAACGACTTCGGTTTGTGGGGCTTGAAGATGAAAGCCCTACTGGTTTAGCAGGGTTGTTTGGAAGCGTTGAAGGGAGAGGCAACCATGGACATTGCGTTAATGGAAAAAGAAAATACAGGCATGATCGAGAAATCCCACAATGCAATATTATTGAGCCTTAGTGATAAGGTTCTTCGATAGGTATCAAAGGAGACTACAACATCGGGATTATGGGTGAAACTTGAAAGTTTTTACATGACCAAATCTCTAGTGAGTCGACTCTACCTGAAGCAAGCTTTGTATTTATTCAAGATGAGTGAAGACAAAGTGTTGGTTGAGAAGTTGAATATGTTCAATAAGTTGATTCTTGATCTTGAAAATATTAATGTGAAGATCAATGATGAAGATCAAGCACTGTTGCTGTTGTGTGCTTTGCCTAGAACACATGCTCACTTCAAAGAAACTCTCTTGTATGAAAGGGAGTCCCTTGCCTTTGAAGAAGTTTAATCAACCTTATATTCTAAGGACTTGAACAAATGAAAGGAGCATAAACCTTCGACGGTGGGCGAAGGTTTGGCTGTTAAGGAAAAGTTCTTGCGAAAGAATGGTAAGTTCGACAAGAAGAAAGGTAAAAGTCAACAGAAGTCTTATAGTGGCGAAACATTTGGTATTCGATGTTATCACTGTAAGAAGGAAGGTCATACAAGAAAGGTGTGCCCTGAACGCCTGCCAGATCATTGTTCAAGATGACTTCGACTCATTTGATGTTCTTGTGGTTTCAAGTGGCGACTTGAGAAAAGAGTAGATTATGGATTCAGGTTGCACTTGGCACATAACTCCAAACGGAGAATTATTTTAGGAGCTATGTGATCAAGATGGTGGATCTATGTTGCTGGGAAACAACAAATCTTGCAAAATTGCAGGTATTGGATCTGTGATATTCAAGCTTCATGATGAGTCAATAAGGTTATTGACTGAAAAGTCAGAGAAATTTGATTTCTCTTGGTGAATTCGACAGAAAGGGATACGTTTTTCAAGGAGAGAAAAGTATAATAAGAGTCATGAAGGGGTCGAGGAAGTCTTGAGAGGCGTGAAGAGACAAGGCTTGTATACCCTTGAGGCTGAGGTTGTAAGTGGTTCGACTAATATTGCATCCACGAAACCTATGTCGAAGACAAAACTATGGCACATGAGATTGGGCCATGCCTGCGAAAGAGGCCTGGTGGAATTGGGGAAGCAGAATCTGCTAGGCGGTGACAAAGTCGAAAAGTTGGAGTTTTATGAATCTTGTGTATTTGGTAAATCCTGTAGAGCGAAGTTTAACAAAGGAAAGCAAAGAACACATGGATCTCTGGATTACATTCATGTTGACCTTTAGGGGCCTACAAGGAATCCTTCACACTTAGGTACAAAGTATTTTCTATCCATCGTTGATAACTATTCCAGAAAACTATGGGTATTCATTCAGAAGACGAAGGATGAAACTTTTGAGAATTTTAAAAGTTGGAAGATTCTAGTCGAAACTCAAACTGGCAGAAAGTTTAAGAGGTTGTGAACCGACAATGGCCTTGAATTCTGCAATGAAGTGTTTGACAGTTACTGTGTTAAGTCTAGGATTGCAAGGCATAAGACTGTAGCAGGTACTCCTCAACAAAATGGCTTAGCTGAGCGATTCAATCGAACAATCTTTGAAAGATTTAGATGCATGTTGGTTAGTGCTAGATTGAAGTAGGTGTTTTGGGCGGAAGCTGTTTCGACAACAGCTTACCTGATAAATAGATGTCCCTTGACTGCCTTGGGAATGAAGACACCTGAAGAAGTTTGGTCGGGACATCCACCTAGTCTCGACAAACTGGGAGTATTTGGCTGCGTGGCCTATGCTCATATTAGGCAAGACAAGGTCGAACCTAGAGCTCTGAAATGCATGTTCATGGGATACCCTGAAGGAATCAAAGCTTACAGGCTACGGTTCCTAGAGCCAGGTCACAGGAGGTGTATCACCAATCAAGATTTAGTTTTCAATGAAGCAGAGATGGCTTTCAAGAAAATTGATGGTGCTGACAAAGAGCTGGAACAGGGAGAGATTCCTGTTAAGGTGGAGCATGTTGATGCTAAACTGCGTACCCCAGATGAAGTCGAAGAAGACGCATAAGATGTTGTCGAAGATGAGGAAACTAATAATGACTACCTGCTAGCAAAAGACATGTCGAAGAGAGTCATGAAGCCACCTCAGAGACTTGGGTATGCAAATCTTATAGCTTATGCCTTAATCTCTGCAAGTGAGGTTCTAGACGAAGAACCTAGAGACTATAAGGAAGTTATGAGGAGTCGAAAGAAGACTGAATGGCTGAAGGCCATGGAGGATGAGATGAAATCTCTTCATGATAACAATACTTGGGAACTGATTAAGAAACCTGTTGGAGCCAGGTTAGTCAACTGTAAATGTATTTTCAAAGTTAAGGAAGGAATCGAAGGAGTGGTGTCGAAGAGATACAAGGCAAGATTAGTCGCTAGGGGGTTCACTCAGAAAGAAGGTGTCGACTTCAATGATGTTTTCTCTCTTGTTGTGAAGTATAGATCCATTCGAATGTTGCTTGCCACTGTGGTACAATTCGACCTTGAACTAGAACAAATGGATGTGAAGACTGCGTTCTTGTATGGTAATTTAGATAAAACAATCCTGATGAGGCAACCTGAAGGGTATGTCGAAAAAGGGAAGGAATATTATGTGTGTAAGCTGAATAGATCCTTATATGGACTGAAACAATCTCCTCGATAGTGGAATAGGAGATTCGACAAGTTCATGGCACACATAAGTTTCATCAGAAGTCAGTTCCACCACTGTGTTTACTTCAGATTTCGACCGGGTAATTCATTTGTTATTTTGTTGCTCTATATGCATGATATTCTAATAGCAAGCAACAATGTCGAAGATGTAATAATGGTGAAGGCTGAACTTAATAAGGAGTTCAACATGAAGGATCTGGGAGTTGCGTCCAGGATTCTTAGGATTGACATCCGGAGAGATAGAAAGCAGTCAAAATTATGCTTATATCAAGAGGCATACTTACGAAAGGTTCCCGAAAAGTTTGGTATGTCGAATTCAAAGATGAGTATAGATCAGTGTCCCAACACTGATGTTGAAAGAACTTATATGAATAGAATTTCATATGCTAATATAGTGGGTTTTTTGATGTATGTTATGGTCTGTACTAGACCCACATAGCATATGCAGTAAGTCTTGTAAGCAGGTACATGGCAAATTCTAGAAAGGCTCACTAGCAAGCATTGAAGTGGATTCTAAGGTACATAAATGGGTCTCTGAATAGAGTCCTAATTTATGGTGGAGCCTTGGGTGAAGATAGTAAAGCAGCAATCGAAGAATATGTCGACTCTGATTATGCAGGTTGTATGGATTCTAGAAAATCTATTTCTGGATATGTGTTCACTATGTTTGGGACAGTAATTAGTTGGAAAGCAACACTTCAGAAGGTCGTTGCCTTATCAACCACTGAAGCGAAATATATTTCCCTAACTGAAGCTATGAAGGAAGCATTATGGCTTGAAGGTTTTGTAAAGGAGCTAAAACTTCAAGGTTGGGTTATCACTGTTCAATTTGATAGTCAAAGTAGAATACACATGTCGAAGAATTCAGCCTATCATGAGCGAACCAAGAACATTGATGTGAGGCTACATTTCGTCAGAGGGGTAATCGAGCATGGAGAAGTCCAAGTGCTGAAGGTTTCGATAGATCATAATGTTGCTGATATGATCACAAAGACGTTTTCCAGTTGCAAGTTTTTTCACAGTATGCAGTTGATAAAGCTGCATGAAAAAAGCTAGTTTCTTGATGTTATAGAGTTAGATCCAAGGTGGAGATTTGTGAGATATTGGATCAAACTCTAGTATGATCGAATGGTAGCTTCTAGTTCGACAGGAATTAAGCATAAGGTCGAAGTATGTTCGCATGCTGCTGTCGGAGTAATGCGTGTTGTAGGCGAAGTTTGTTCTAACATGCATTAGTCAATACTGCTAGGGTTGTTAGCATGTTGAATTGGGCCTTGCTTGTAAGCCCAATTGTTTAAGTTAGCTTGTATCCTAAGTTAGTTGTAATGGGTAATTGTTAAAAAGCCCATTAGGTTAGTATGCTATTTTTTATTATAAATAAGATGTTAGTTTCTCAATCTTGGCATAAGGAAAAATAGGAAGATAAAATCATAATTTCAAGAGAGAGAGGTTATTTTGTTATTCTTGTATACTTGTAATCTTGTTTTAAGAGAAAGGAAAGAATAACTGTTTATAATCAATCCTTGTTGTTCCTTTTTATTTTACCTTGTTTTCTTTGTTAACCCTAACCCTTGTGTGTTTCTTGATTATAAAAAAACTGTTTATACTTTGTTTCAAGGTATCTGATTCACAACAAATGAGAAGTTTTTGTCTAAATATGATGATTTTTGTTGTTATTCAATAATGTATGAATGACTAAGCACAAAGTTATATTGTTCTCTATAAGTGTATGTATAACTCAATAAAAATCTTGTAAAAAACCGAACCAACCAAACCAACCCAGACCGTATTGGTTCGGTTTGATTCGATTCAGTTTTATTTTTAAAAGCCAACCAAATCAAACCACGTGTTTTTTTCTCTTGCGGTTCGGATAATTTTTAGCATCAAAATTGTCCAAACCGCATCTCAAACACCCCTACCGACGGGTCATGGATCTTTGGCCGACACAAAATAAAAATTAATTTTTATCCATAAAATAAATTAAAAACTTTATTTATGAAATTTGGTATTTACAATAAATTATTAAATACAATAAATTTATTTTTCTTAATAATTAAACTAGAATAACTTTACATAGAATTTATCTTATATATATATATATATATATATATATATATATATATATATATATATATATATATATATATATATATATATATATATATATATATATATATATATATATATATATATATATATATATATATATATATATATATATATATATATATATATATATATATATATATATATATATATATATATAATCTAAAAATTATTCTTTCTTAACTAAATTCTTTTAATAATTATAAAAACTATTCTTTTCTTATAATAATTATTACATAAAATATTTGTTAATTATTCGATATTACTATAAACTTAAAATAAATGATATATATTACAAACTCGTAAATATTTTTAATTAAAATATATAATTAATTTATAAAGAAAAAAATATTTCACTAAAACTGAAAATGACTTTTACTAAACATTTCTTTTATAAAGATATCAATCATTAATACGAGGGAAAGGGGAAAAAAGTCATATATGTGAATGTATAAGTGAGTGTGCAGTCTATCCACCCAAAAATATAAAAATAGAAAGTTACGTGTTCGGTAAGTAATTGCTAATTAAGGACTAAAATGATTTTTTCCCCATGCAGAAGCCATGCAATTCTTTCAATCAAATTTTGAAACCTTACTACTTGCATGACAATTGTTAGTTATGCATTCGAATACGATCCTATCCGATCAGGGCTCATTCAATTAAATAATTCAACTTTTTCTTATGTCCCAAGTTATAAATCATGTTGACAATGTCATACAAACTACTATTAATATTTATGAAAAAAAAATGATGAATATTTATTAAAATATATTTTTAATAATATTTAGGTTAAATTATGGTCCTCTATTTTATTTTAAATAGTTTTAGTTTTTCATCATTAATTTTGCTTAAAAGAACACTAATGTGTCAATTTTTTAATATTAGCAAGATTTTATATGACATGACATTAGGCAAAAGAAATTTATTTTTGTCAAGTCATTTTTTTACATTGTTAATTTATTAATTAAACTTAAATTAATTAAAATAAAATTTGTAAATGGATTAGAAGACTTAAACACGGGAAACAAACAAAGTGCAGGCAGACGAAGAAACAAGGTGACGAACACAAATGGACGAACGGTGAATTCAAGTGTATATATCCGGAAATTTAGTTGATCAGTCGAGGTATGAGCTTGGAAGAGGCGATTTTAGGTCTTAAAAAGACTCTGACCAGGTTGGATGGACGACCGAGTAAAGGGAACTTACCAAGTCGGAAGGACATATTCCTACCTATGAATCGAATTTCGATTATGGGTATTCACATAAACAAGGCGAAGCCGACTTCATATAAATTGAGACCTATTTCATTCATGTTAGTCGGGTCCGACGACATGGCTACGATGCCATGTGAAGGGTCATAAGAAACACTTATGAAACGAGGTATAATGGCTGAAGAGTTACAATATTGGTAAGGCATGCGCTACACTGCCATTATAGGTGATAACAAACGTTACTGAGGAGATATTTATGAGGAGTAAAACGAGGGGAGAAGTGGTCTTAGAGTTGTTCGGTTAAACGAATCTCTAGCGCAAAATCTGACATTTAGCATGGATGAAGTCATACATTAAGGAAATATGGAAAAAAGGTCCTGGGATGCCAAAGAAAAAACACGGATAGGAGAAGAGGGGCCGGGTCACAAGAGGGAATATTCTAGGAATGGAACACGGGATCTGCAGGCACATAGGTTGTCCTAACGTCCACTTGAAAAGGAGCTAGAGTATACCCGTTAAATGCAAGACGGTGAGATATCCTGAAGGAAGTGTGTCACCTTAACCTATTGCCCATACCGAAATCCCCCAAAGAAGGGGTACATTCAATAATGGGAAAGGATGAAAGTGTGTGGTATGCGTACCATAGAGTTCACGAGCATCACACAGGAATATGTCATCAATTAAAAAAGGAAATTGAATTTTGATTTAAAGAGGTAGGTTGTTATCATATGTCAAGGTCACAAGGGGACAACCGGGAAAGAGAAGTCCCCCCGAGAAGACAGAGCTGAGAATTCAACGCAGAAGAAAGGAAAAAAATACTGAAGAGGTACGTGAAACCCGAGTAACTCGTCATACACTTAACACCATCGCATTGGGGTTCGCTAGAGGTGGAGAGACCAACTTGGCAAGAAGAAGGTATGCCAGATCGGTTATGCACATTTAACAAAGATCTCCTTCAAGAGAAAAAGGAAGCTCGTCTGCAGTGAGTTTTTCCAAGAAAGATGTGGAAGGAGTACTAGCTCATGAGACTGATCCAATGGTGATTAAAGTTTAGATACAGGATTGAAGTGTAAGGCAAGTCCTGATTGATCCAAGAAGTTTGGTAAACATCTTATACTGAGACACATTTAAGAGAATGAACTTCGAAACCTCGGAGTTATTATCATCTAAAGGTACCTTGGTGGGGTTCTCTGGTGAACACGTACATGTACTCAAGTATCTGCCCATAATGACGACTTTTGGCAGCGGAGATAATTCGAAGAGTATCAAGGTAAGATATTTAATTGTTAACGTTGCATCCCCCTATAGCATTATTTTTGGCAGACTTTCATTCAATGCTTTAGAGGCGATATTGTCCATGTTGTGTCTCGCGCTGAAGTATCCCCATGAAGACGACTGAGTATAAGTAATAAAGGACGACCAAGGGATAGCCAGGATATGTTACAAGGATAGCTTAAGACTCAAAAGAAATGATCAAGCCAAAGGTTTTGTCAAAGAAGAACAACTAAAAGTGAATTTAGTAAAGGTTAACTTAAAAGGAGAGATATTATAAGGTTTCCTAAAAACCAGGATGGGAGATATTCCACTAGGGCTCACTGCTCGAGTTGAAGAAGAGATATTAGGCAGAAGAATTCTAACGGTAAAAAAGGTGGAAAATATCAAGAAAAGCCAAGCGGCGCTAAGGAACGAAGGCATCGATAATAGGACTCCAAGTTTAAAAGGAAAGTAGGATATATTGGGTGGGAGTGTAATAAAGTCTTAATTTTATATAAACCTTATAATAAGAATTGTGAATAAAACTGTTAGGGTGTACTCTTTTCCCTCCGAGAGGGTTTTTAATGAGGCACCCATATTTCAAATAATTGTAAAACAGATAAGTGAGTCCTAAGACTTCGTCCGGGCTATGCGCACTTGATTCGTCTAGCCAAAGTCCAAGTTAATATACTTGTGGCATGATCAGCTTTGTCTAGGATATGCGCACTTGATGTCTATGATGAAAGTCCAAGATAATATACCTCTGGCATGATCAGCTTTGTCCGGGTTATGCACACTTGATGTCTCTGGCCAAAGTCCAAGTTAATATACCCCTGGCTTGACGACTTCGTCCAAGCTATACGTACTTGATGCATATGGTCAAAGTCTAAGTTAATATACCTCTGGCATGATCGGCTTTTTCCGGGATATGCGCACTTGATACCTCTGACCAAAGTCTAATTTAATATACCTATGGCATGATTGATTTGTCCAGGATATGCGTACTTGATACCTATGGCTAAAGTCCAAGTTAATATACCTCTGTCATGATCGGCTTTGTTCGGGCTATGCGCACTTGATGTCTCTGGCCAAAGTCCAAGTTAATACACCTGTAGCATGATCAGCTTTGTTCGGGCTATGTGCACTTGATGCCTCTGGCCAAAGTCCAAGTTAATATACCTCTGGCATAATCTGCTTTGTCCGGGCTACGCGCACTTGATGCCTATGGCCAAAGTCCAAGTTAATATACCTCTGGCAGGATCGACTTCGTCCGGGATAGGCACACTCGATGCCTCTGGCCAAAGTCCAAATTAATATACCTCTGGCATGATCAACTTCGTTTGGGCTATGCCTGCTTGATGCCTCTGGCGAACTCAGGTATTATGTGGGACACGTTAATATATTGTAAGTCTGTTGGCATTTGACCTATGGGGATTTTAATGCCGCTCATGCTAAAATAACACAGTCTTGAACAATACAATGTCCAATATAATATGATCGGATTAAATATTTTGGGGTCCAAGATCATAGGGGCACCTAGGATTCACGGTTGGGGCTCTCAAGTCATAATGGGATTATGTTAAGGTGAATTGTTCAATCAATATATATATATATATATATATATATATATATATATATATATATATATATATATATATATATATATATATATATATATATATATATATATATATATATATATATATATATCCTAATGATCGTTGACATAAAATGAGAACCACGTGTTCTAGAGGATTAAATGAGACTATCTCACAAAAATTCAATTCTCGTTCAGAACACGGCTTTGCAATTCGCCGATTTGTATGACCAGGATAAATGTCTTTGGCCCTAGTGTTTATAACTAAATGTATCTTATTGACTTGTTCACACAAATTAGCGTAGAAAAATAATAAATTGCGGAAATAATATTCATAAGGCAAAAACATCTTTATGTTATGGGCCTTAATAAGGCTTGGGTATAAAAAGGGAAGGTCACAATCATACTTAGAAGCATTACAAAAAATAAGAAACTAAAACTATTCCTCGGGTTTGTCTTCATAAATGGATTCAAAAGTAGGGTCAACGATAGGATTTTCTTGGGCTGGATCATCAATAGGGGAAATCTCGGTATCTTCCATGTCCACAAGACAATCGTCGTCCTCAACCTTAAAATAATCCATCTCGGATAAGTCAAGGAAGAGATAGTGACATAAGACCTGAGCCTTCGCCCTGCTAAAAGCGGCATCACCTGCATCGAGGATGTCCATATGAGCTTGTTTCAAAGAACTCTGCAGGTGACCAATTGAGTCTTGGTTAGCTTTACTCTCCATATATTATTTGTCAATAACTGTCTGTAGTTCAGATTCTGAGCTCTCCCTTTTAGCCTTCTCCTCCAACAGTTGTTTCTCCAAGTTAACTACCTTAGTCGCCTGTGACTCCTCGTTTTCTTTCAGCTGAGCAATTTCACATCTCAGGTTAACCTATATTTACTTGCTATCATCACCAGCTTCAATCAAGACTCGGGTGAAAACATCACACCTCATTAGATAAGAACTGATATTTTGAGTCAAATTCTGATGCCCAATAGCACTCACCTTGTTCACGTCCTTTGAGGCGTTTAAATGGTCATAAAGGCGTTTCAATCCATCAAAGTTGTTACTCTAGAACTTGAATTCATTAAATGATTGAGAATGATCACTTCCTACAGCTTCACGCATCAAGGAATAAATCTCTCAATTGCCCTTGTAGATATCATTAATCATTAAAGTTCACATAACCTTAGGAGATCTTGGACGAGCTTCTCTCTGAGGGGAAAAGGGGGTAGCAAGAGACCCAGAGACATTTGAAACCGCCTTGTTGGATGTCTGCTCCCTTTTCTTCTGAACTCGTGTTTCCAGGCCGGACAAATCCGATTTGGTAGCAGCTTGACCATCCGCAAGCCTTGTAGCTCGAGCTTCTGACATCAATCTCCTCTGCTCTGTCAAAAATTAGTAAATGGAACTTGGACTTTAAAGTCTTCTAACACCCCAACATAAAAGTGGAAGTACTCCTCTTTAACTCCTTTCATACATTTTGACCCTAGATTCCATCATTGTTCTAGTAGCATCAAGCATTGCATTGCTAACCCTAATATTATTCAAGTTTGTTCTTGTTTGATTCCATCTGAATTAGGGTTTTGGCTCAAGAAAATTGTAAGTGCTCTTGATTGGCAGCATTTTGTGGCAAAACATTAGAGTTTGCATGTATGTCATACTGGATGTTAAGACATACATAATGATATGTGTGCAAGGTAAGTTAACTAAGTTAAGCTGAATGTCATACAAAATGTCATGACACTGACCGTATGACATCCAACGGGCAGGTTAGTTTTTCTGGTATCTAGAAATCAGGAAACAAATCAGGAGCTCAAGCTGAAAGACAAGAGACATTTGAGAAGCCCTAGAGTGAAACAAATGTCCCTGAAATAATTGGCAAGCGTGCAGATTATTGAAGAGAGGTTTGTTATGGATAAAACCTAATTTGTGCACCAAGGCCCAAAGGACTGACTGCTGCTATAAATATCAGAAGGAGTAATCCTAGAAGAGCAGCTCTTGACAGAAGATTAGAGAGTACATATTAAAGAGTCCTTGTGAGTGAAGAAGGTTGTTCTTCACGTGAGTATTGTGAGTGAAAAAAGTGTATTCTTCACGTGTGAATTGAGTCTTAGAAATACTTGTTTACCAAGTAACTGTCTGCTGCATTGGTTAGGTAGGTTCTAGGTTGTTGTGTCACTCAAAGCTTTTAAGCAAGAGTGTGTGATCCTTGATCAAAGATGTGAAGCAAGATCGAGGTGTGAGGTTGAAGTGTTTCTTCATCTGTATTTTGTAATTGTGAATTGTATATCACTGTGGTGTGATTGAGGGGGAGTGAGTGGGAATACTCAGGTCTAGAGTATCTCTAGGTTGAAGTGTCATTGGGTAGGTTTTAAGTGAGGAGTGCAAATTGGGTTGTTTGACTCTGAATTAATTCTACTGATAGTGAATTTCCTGCCTGGCTTGGTAGCCCCCATACGTAGGTGTTGTTGACACTGAACTGGGTGAACAATTGCTATGTTATTTACTGCTTTTACTTACAGTTTAATTAGTTAGTACATTAGTCAATGTCATAATGAATGTTATAACTTTGGTAATAACATCCATCGTGTGCTTGCCAGAATTTCAATTGGCATCAGAGCAGGCACCCTGCCTGTTTATTCTGGGTGAGATCTAGGGAAGATAAATTCTGGTACTATGGATAAAGACATAGGATTCACGAATAGACCACCAATTCTGGATGGCTCTAATTATGACTATTGGAAACCTAGGATGATTTCCTTCTTAAAGTATTTAGACAATAAGGCATGGAGAGCTGCAAACTCTGGCTCGGAACATCCTGTGAAGACTGATAAGGATGGAGTATCTGTGTTAATTCCTGAAGAGGAATGGAACAAAGAAAAAGAGGCCTTAGCTCTTGGAAACTCTAAAGCATTGAATGCACTCTTCAATGGTATAGACAAAAAGACCTTCAGACTGGTACGCCTCTGTGAACTAGCAAAGGATGTCTGGGACACTCTCAAAACTACTCATGAGGGAACTTCCAAGGTCAAAATGTCAAGACTTCAAATGTTGACCACCAAATTTGAAGGTCTGAGAATGAAGGAAGATGAGAACATTCATGAGTTTTACATGAATGTTCTTGAACTTGCAAACACCTCAGGATCCTTGGGAGAAAAGATGGCTGAAAAGAAGCTTGTAAGGAAGATTCTCAGGTCCTTACCTAAAAGGTTTGCCCTGAAAGTAACAGCCATTGAAGAAACCCAAGACATATGTGTTGCACCCCAAAATTTGACCAACATTTATTCATTCATGGAGTATTTGAAAGTTGATACCTTCATCAGACAGTTCAAGAGATCCTCAGAGGAGTGGGTTGAAACCAGGGTTGTGTGCTTCACAGTTTGAAAGTTGTGGGTGCTCCTCAGATGATTCTGAGACTTTGAGAATGAACTTGGTGTTATGAGAAAGCTTATGAGATGCCTTGATAGCCTTCATGAAGCCCAGAGAAGTCATTATGCAAGGATTCAGAAGATTCAACCATGAATGGTAGAATTAGGGTTTTGACTGGGTCAACCCTAGATCAGCTGAAGATTTGGAGAAGGTTGAGACTTAATCCAAGGGCCATGAGATCATGGAATGATACATAGAGATTATATAAAGATGATTCCTAGACCAACTCATCATGATTGAGGAGTTTGAGAAGTTTTGAGTTAGGGTTTCTGAGGATTGTCAGTGGAAAAACCCTAATTTGATCCCTATCTTCCAGGCAGCTTTAGCACTAGATGTGATTGAGATCTCATCTTTCCCACAACATGAATGTTGTAGAGCTTGTTCTAAGCTTTAATTTGAGTGGTGGAAGTCCTTGATAGGAGTTACAGAGCTCAAGTTATGGTTTTGGCAAATTACAGGTCAGCAGAGGTGTGTGAATCTGGGTCCTTGAAAGTCACCCAACTTCCAGACAACTTTTGCCCTAGTAGGTTGATTCCTATGGTTTCTTGGTCAACATGAATGTTGAAGAGGATCTTCTTAGCTTTAATTTGAGTGGTAGAAGTCCTTGATTGGATTTGTGGAACTCAAGTTATGGTTTGAACAAGGCAGGGGTATTTTGGTCATTTGTCAGTTATAGGTCATTTTAGCCAATGCCTAAAACTCATATTTCCAAGCCTCAAATGGAAAAACTCAAAACATGAAAGTTGCTCAAAATGTGATTTTAAGTCTAGAAAGAAGGTCACAAATTGTTGAAAAAGCTCATAGCATGAGATTCCATGATTGGTCAAAAATGAACTAAAAATGACTTATAACTTTGAAAAGTTGAAATTGAAAAGTGATTTGGGAGATCCACAAATCCAAAATAGGTCATCCAATATATCATTTTGATTGGAAAAAACATTTTAAGAACTTTGGTTTAAGTAGAATTTTCATTTGAGGCTTAAAAAATGAGGTTCCTTTGGAAATTTGTTACTTGAAAAAGAAGGCAATGTTGGAAAACTTAACATAAGGCAATTACAAGGCATGTGAGCTTCCTTACCATTCCATATTATCATGTGGTGAGATTTTAAAGGGTGTGTAAGTTGGTTAGAGGTGATATATCATGAGATGTGAGAAATCCAACATGGCATATCATGGAACTTTCATGAACTTTCCACACTCTTCTAGATGAATCTAGAAACATCCAATGATTAATATTTAAAGAGGGCATCAAAGAGTGATGAAAGGTTGGTGAAAATTGGAATCAAGTCAGAGGAGAAAGAAGGAGAGATAGCCATTGAAGCCATTTCTTCAAGTTGAAGCAATCCAAGATACCTTCTACTACAAGCCACTTCCTCCCACACAAGTGCAAACAGAAGGTTCTTCACCATTGTAGGAGCATCTTGGACCAATTTCAAGCCTTGCAAGCATCCCCACGAGCCTCCTCCATCATTGCTTGACAGGTTTCTTCTTCACCCTATATCTCTTAAATTATTGCAGTTTAGTTAGTTTCATAGTCATAGAGTTGATGTACTAGGCTAGAGGATCCATCCCTGAGAGTTGCAGCTTGTTCCATGGCAATCCATAACAGAACCAGAAAACTTTGATTTTCAAGAACTATTAGTTTAGGGCATTTCAATCATCAAGAAGTAGTGTATAATGACCAGGGTAGCGTGTAGTGTATCTGTAAATCATTAGGTTGAAGTTTGGTGAAAGTTTGATAGCAGTTGAACATGGTGGTACCAGGATGTTGAGGCATTCTGTTAGGGCAATCTAGGAAGAATTAAGAAAAGGTGAGCGTATGGTTTTATTCCTCTCGTTTAGTAGATCATTTTTCGTGTTTAGACCTTGCTGAACCGTGGCGTGTGGAGAGAGCTAGTAGAGCTCGAATATATGAGTGCATGAGAGAGGGTTCTGCAAAACCCTAGTTTGTTTGAAGACGATGAAGGCCAGCCATTGGATCGTTCCTAATGTTTGACAAAATCATCTAATCTAGTGGCCAGGATTTAACCTGAGAAAGAGAGGGAAATTCAAACTATATCCAAACGCCGCGTTTCATTTTAAAGGCGTTCTGGGCCTCAGTTTCTATTCCCACCCCCCTATTTGTGTAGCCCAATCCATTTTAACTAGCGCGCTTGCTATTCTGACCCCCCACCCCTATAATTCATTTTATTTCTTTTATTTTCTTTTTAATATTTTGTCTGTTTTGTAAAATTCATTAAAAATAGATAAAAAATGATTTTTAATTTCTTCTTTTTTCTATGAGTAGATTAAAATGAGTAGAAAATTATAAAAATAAAATTGAGATTTTATTTTTAGGTTTAATATTTTTAGTAGATTTTCCATTTAAATAGCTTTTTAATTGTTTAATTTGGTATGTGATTTTGTAGGAATTATTTTAGAACATTCCCTTAGGGTTTTTTACCCATTCTTTTTTATGCAATTAGATGATGAGCCATACTTCCCCATAGGATTTTTTCTAGATTTTTTAGAATTAATTTTGATTAGTTTAATCAGGGTTGATTTAGGGTGTCCTAATTAGGGTTTAGATTGTGTTTAGGTGATGAATCATTTTCTTTGATTGAGTTTTATCTTGATTTTTAGGTAGAAACCTTTGTAGATGTTATGAGTAGGTGTTGAGGACCCTTATGAATATTTGTTAGATTTTTCCCCATTAGTTTAATATTTTTAGGTATTATCTGAAGATTGCCTGATGATTTGGTTTGTTCAGTGGGTTATCTGTTCATCTGTGGGGATCTTTCTGAGGAACTTGTTGAAGGGCTTGTATTGCCTTGAGGAGATTGATGGAGAGCATCATGAGGAGAAGCTTGTAGATCAAGATTCGGAGGCCCAGAGCTTGGCTGATGCCCTGTTGGTGAGGTTTGAGATCCTGAAGTTTGGAGGAAGTTCATGGTACTCTCCTGAGGAAGGCACTATGAATGACTTTCATCCTTCCTTCTCACCTCTTTCTCAAGTATCCAATGATGTTGGAGCCAACTTGTGAGTTTAATTTCTCCTGAGGAGGAATGTAAACTGATCACATGTTGTTGAGCCACATGGGATACAACTCCTAAGTGGAAGCCTCCTAGTACTTTCCTGAGGAAGGTCCTATGAGTCTATTCACTTAGTTCCACTAGTTGATCTAGGATTTCTTAAGTATCCAATGATGTAGGAGCCAACTTGTGAGTTTAATTTCTCCTGAGGAGGAATGTAAACTGATCACATGTTGCTGAGCCACATGGGATACAACTCCTAAGTGGAAGCCTCCTAGTACTTTCCTGAGGAAGGTCCTATGAGTCTATTCACTTAGTTCCACTAGTTCAGATAGGATTTCCTAAATATCCAGTGATGTTGGAGCCTGCTTGTGAGTTTAATTTCTCCTGAGGAGGGATGTAAACTGATCACAGTGGTTGAGCCACATAGGGTATGACTCCTGAGTATACACCTCTTAGTGTTCTCCTGAGGAAGACACTATGAGCTTGCTTGCTTAGCTCCCTTTCTTTGGTAAGCTTATTCTGAAGCTTGAAGACTGGGAATGATTTCTCCTGTTTAGGGTTCTGCTTGAGAGCTTTGCTTAGGTTTGTTTAGATCCTGTGATTAGGGTTAGGATTAGAGAATAGATGATTCTTTCTCAGGCTTGTGTTTTGTTTGCCTGATGGCACTTCATTTCTTTTACCTATTCATTGCTTGATAGCATGTGGATTATTTTCAGTATGATTACTGTTATTGCATGACTGGCTTGAGGTTGAGATGAGCTTGTGGAGGTTGAAGCCCCACACACATTTCCTCCCTCACTTGCATTGCATGCACTTTACTGTTAAAGCTGATGCTTTTGTCTGTTTTGGTGTATCATTGACATGATCCCTTAGGACTCTCATTTCTTCTGATGAGGATTTGAGGATAGACTTTTAGGTTGAAACCTATGCATGACAACATCTAGGAGTTCCCTGTTCAAACCTCAACCATAGGATGAATCCATGGCATGATAACAGTAGGACTTGATAGTCTCCCTCCTAGTTGAGTTTCTTCCTGTAGTTTCCCGAACTACGTTTGCTCTGATCTTTCATACCAGATGAAAGTACGTAGGCATAGGATGCGATATCCTAGCGAGCAACCTTCCCCATCTTCCCCCGTAGTTAGCCGAACTACGTTGACTCTGATTTCTCGTTCCTGATGAGAATACGTAGGCATAAAGCGCGACGCTTTGCCGAGTCATTTTTCTTTTCTTTTTCAGCCAGCCTTGATAGGTAGATAGAATAAAACCAACCCGTCCAAGTAAACAAACAAGCGAGGATCCCGTCGAGTACGACGGACGTGAGGGGTGCTAATACCTTCCCCTTGCGTAACCGACTCCCGAACCCAGACAATGGCTGCGACGACCTTGTCTTACCCTTATTCGTCAGGTTTTTCCGATCGTTTCCTTTCCCGTTCTGAGGGATAAATAACGAAAGGTGGCGACTCTTCTGTCATGCCGGCACCTTATTTTCGCGCAAGCGCCAGCTGGCGACTCTGCTGGGGAGAATTGAGTCATCTAGGGACTTTTCCCATCCCTTATGCTGGGACCGTTTCCCATCCCCTACGCGAGTCAATCCTATCGTTTGTGTGTTTGCTTGTTGGGTTGCGTTTATTTATCGCATCTTTGCTTCTCGCATTTTTACTTCCCGCATTTTATCTCCCGCATTTTATTTCCAGTTTGATATGATTATCTGTGCTGCTGTGGGAGAGGGATGTTACTGTGAGTGAAAAGCCGGACCTGGGCTTGAGTACACACCTAGATATAGTTGCGGAGAAGTAGTAGACGAACCTGTCTGTTGAACAGGCACAGTTCCCTACGAAAATCTGCGCTCAGACGAGATTCTTGCAGAGGTGCTCCTTTCCGGTCCTGAGGATCTGAGGGGAGTCCAGACGTAAGGATTGTCGACTCTGGGGACCGATCATTTGGAAGTCAGCTAAGAGAGGCCTCTTCATGACTTGACGATGCCACTCCTTCTGGGAATCGTATTGTCACTCATGAATGTCTGTGACGCTGACGACCGCATAGGATGCCGTACCTTTGTCCGTGGATTAGGTCCATCATACCTGTGAGTGGGGTTGGGATATTGCAGGAAACTTTGACCTCCAGACTACCCGGTTTTCTTGACAGTGAATCAGTTATGTTGGGTTCTCAGTTGCAGATATGTTCTTGACAGAACGAGAGTTTGATCAGAGGATCTTATCATCAGGTGTTTGTTCTTGATAGAGCAGGTTCCGATCAGAGTATTGTTATCAGAGGTTTGTTCTTGATGGAGCAGATTTTTGAGTGAGGTCTGAGGATCTCGTCAGCAGTTGTTATTTTGTTCTTGATAGGGCAGGTTTTGAGTGAGGTTTGAAGATCTCATCAGCAGCCGTGTATTTGTTCTTGAGAGGGCAGATTTGTGATTTGGGGTCTGAAGACTTCTCCAACAGATATTCCTTGATCTTGCATCCGGGGTCTTTATTATCAGGCCTTCGTTCTTGTCAGAGCAGAATTTTGATCTCGATCCTACCAGAGGGTCGTTCACAGCAGATCAGATCAGTGGGTTTACACCGGGGTTTCCTTCTCAGCAGTGACTGTTGACATCGAATCTCCACAGCAGCCACCGGGATATATTATTGCATGACTGCATTTTGCATTAGTTTGCATATCCATTTTTGCATTCCATTAGCATGTGTCTGTGCTGCAGGCGTGTTTCGTACCCTGATCCTAGTGTCCCGAGCAATATGAGATATCTTCTTCCATGAATGGATCCAGTCTTATCATTGCATTGACACTATGTTGGCACGTTAACACCAAAATCAGGGGTGATCCCCTGAACGTACAGACACCCATAATTCATCTTGCATGGCAGAAGCCAGGACTTGTCTTCTAACCTTTGTGTTTGCAGGTTTGACTCAGAATCTAGCAGCTCAGACTAATGGAGCAGATACAAGCTGAACTGGGGAAAGTCCAAAGCCAGTTGGGGCAGGTCATGAATGACATACAGGCAGTGCGTCTGGACCAGCAAGTGCTCAGAGAGGAGAATCAGCAGCTGCAGAATCAGCTGAGCTTTCTCATGGGAGTAGTGAGAAGCATGCTAAATAAGGAGAATGGTCAAGCACCCAAGGAGGAGACCAGAGTGCTTCCCCCGTTACCGTCAGTGCCACCTGTGCTGAAGCCAAGTGGACCTCATGGACCCTCTACACAGCAGGAAGCTCGAGGCCTGTCTCGTCGTCAGCCGCGCCGAGCATCTCAGAATAATCCTGAAGGTTATGGTCAAAAGAAGAAGCTACTTGATAGAGCTGTGGACCCACTACCTGTGAGTTATGCCCAGCTGCTGCCGCTGTTGGTTCAGAACCGTGTTCTCAAGCTTCGGACCTTAGATCCACCAGATGAGGGGTCACCAGACGTTGATCTAAGCGTGCGTTGTGATTTCCACTCAGGAGCGCCAGGGCACCATGTTGAAACATGTAAGGCTCTCTGGAATAAGATTCAGGACCTGATCGACTCGAGGACAATTAGGCTTGTGCCGGGCGGCATGAGAGCATCGGGAAAGTTTATCCCCTACCCTGCAGGAGAAGTGGATGATTCCACTCCTTTGCCTGAAGCTGAGAAAGATCTCGAATACGTCCCTCAACCTTTGGTGACTGAATCACCTCGCTCGCAGTTCCTACCTGGATCGAGCTCAAGGACGCAAGCGCCTAAACAAGAGACCGTCGCCGTTCAGAAACGACGACCTCTTGCTCCTGGGCGGAAAGAATACCAGCCCCAGGATCACAAGAGACCTCGCAACCTCGTGGAACGAAGGAATGCTTCTCCCCATCCAGTGCCTGTGCCGTATAGCCAGATTCTGCCACTGTTGGTTCAGAATTCCTTGGTGGAACCGAAAGCTCTCAAGCCCGTGCTAGAGCCTTACACTCCAGGGTACGATCCTCATGCTCAGTGTGGCTACCATGGTGGATCTCTGGGGCATTCAACTGAAGATTGCAAGGCTTTCCAGGCGAAAGTGCAACAATTGATCGACCAAGGGTGTATCTCCTTTCCAGATGGAGTTTTGGTTGTACGTGACGACCTCTCAGCCATCTGAGCTCGTAGATTCAGAGGGTTGTTTCCAGAAGCCAGTGATCCAGACGGGCAGACGTCCTCAGCATTGGCAGTCCTCGGACTTTTTACCATTTTGCATTTGTAGTCTTTTTTCTGTTAGTTACTACTTGCTATTAAACATTGTATGTTTCGAATGGTAATGATAATAAAGTGACTATGCATTTCTTCTGAATTGGTTATGTCGTTGTCACTCATTTACTGCATTGCGCTGACTTGCATTTTATTTACTCCGATTTCTTACTATGATTAGCAATGAGCGGAGGGAGGATGATGAAACTAAATACTCATGACCGATGATCGTATTGCTTTCGGATGAAACCTTGCCGATGACGTACAAGGCATTGTTTCAAATCCCCTAAACACCGGAGAGATAAGGAAGAGAATCCCTTGTTAACCACTTCGAGCCGAGAAGTAGGAGTTTCTTTCGGATTGTTAAACCCTCACATCTTAACCCGGGACAGGGTAGTTGTCAGTTAGCTTGATCGAGCGTTCAAGTCTTATAGAGGAGTGTTGTCCTTCGAGGACCAATCACATCATATTCCTCTCCAGAGGTCGTACCTCATCAACCACAATGGTTAAACCTCACCAATCAGGAGTGAGACAAGTTATAATCCTTTTGGAGCAATCAAGACAACCAGTGTCGCACGACTTTGTTCCAAGAAAAAAGAGAAATAAGAAAGCCCGCTAAGTAAAAAAGAAAAGCTAGAAAGCAAATACTTAGGCAAAAATCAGGGCATCCCGCTGGACTTCAAAAAAAAATCGAAAAGAACTCAAAAGGAGTCAGTCCAGGCAAAAGTTAGGGAATCAAAAGGATGAAAAAGAAAGGATATAAAAAAGAAAAATCCTCGAACAAGGACAAAGTCGTGTAGACACAGACGCCGAAAACGAAAAAGGAGTAACTGTCACTCCGAAACACCTTGTGAATTCTTTAACCAGTTGTTCCCAATGTTCAACATACCTCTCGAAGAGGCGAGCGCTCGACCCAAGTTGACTGAACTTTAGGATCGGAGAACATCACGTAGACAGGGGTGGGTACAAATCATAATTTGAGCCAAATATCCTTTGTTTCGCGAACCGTGAACCCGACCACGATACAACCCTTAAAAGACCTAATTGAGGCATGGGTTTATTCTGAGAGTGCATTACGATAAGGTTGAGTAACCTGACTCCTTCATGATTTGCTAATCATACCCTTATTGCATTTTTCACTGATTATATCAGCACTACGTTTGAACTCTTTGGTTCATTCGTCACTCACTAGCATGACACGTAAATGAGTGACAGTACAACGTTTTTCGAAATTTGCATGAACACTGCATTAAAATTACTATTCGTGAATAAACAATTTTAGTTGCAGGTTAGTAGCTGATGCGAAGGAACTTCAGCAAGGAATAGTCAATCAGGACTGAATCGCCAGAGGTCTGGGTCAGAACGGTATGCTGCGAAACCCTGTGAATCTGGGGCAATGACTTCCAGTGAGTTTGGAATCGGTTTGTCTGAGGACAAGGCCCGGAGCATCACTTGATTATGGGGCAGTTTATGCAAGAAGCGGTTGGTCGGAAGTGAATCTTCTCGAGACCCAATCAGGGGCAGTTATCCGGAATCCTTGCAATTTAAGGGCAGATCCCTCCAGTGTTCGATCAGAGCATGTTGAGTCGCTCATCGCTCGTTCAGGGGCAAACTACTTCAGAGATATTGAAGCCAACCATGCTGAAAGTTGATTAGTTGAGGATGAATCCTCCCGTTGTGCAGATGCTGGGGCAAGCCACCTGAAGATTGTCTTGTTGCCAGTTGTTTTCGGCTCAGAATGAGTCATTCCCAAAGGTCGGATTGGGGCAAGTTGAATTGCGCTGGGGCAAGTTGTTCAAATGAGTTTGTTCACCCGGGCAAGAATTGAGTATCGGGGAATCGTGTCGTTACCCCGTCAAAATCCGAACCTTCTGAAGAAGCCTTGCGGTCATTGAATTGCTATCCTACAGCATAACCTGTTACTTGACTCCATGATTGGTAGCCTGTATTCCCTGTGTTGGCGTTGTTGAATCAGGATTGTTTCTCCGCAGAGGCGCACAGTTTGAGGTTGTTCCCCTGTACAGTGCGAGACTGCAGCAGATTAAGATGGCGTTTACCCCTCATCAGATTAGGGTCAAGATTACCCTCAGCAGACCAGGATTGATATCCCCGAAGCGGAGCGAGTCCTCCCTCTCCGGCAGAGTTCAGTAGTCTCTCCTCCGTAGAATCAGCGCCAGATAGTGAGCATTGATATGTCTTCCCCAGGTAGAGGTGATTCTCTTCCCCAAACAGACGCATCCTGAAGGAATGTCACCTCATCGGCTGAATCAAGCACCGAAGAATGATGTCTCCCCCAGCACCGGGTCACAAGTGCAGAGTTCATAGAAGTGTTCGGGTACCGAAGCTCGTGTTTTCCCAGTAAAGTCGCCGAAGCAGGATTCCCCCCCGCACCGGGTCACAAGTGTAGGTTTCGCAGGAAGCTAGTCGTATACCGAAGTATGCAGTAACTGATGGTGCCAGACTGAAGTCTCCAGTGGAATTGAGATTCCCCACCAGAGCCGTATTCTCTCCTGAAGTTGGACGATCCCTTCTTCCCCAGTGGAGTCTTGGAACAGCTGATGTTGTATTCCCCTGCAGAGTTGTACTCTCCCCGAAGTCAGGTGATCCTTTCCTCCCCAGCGGAATTGAAGTTCCCCATCAGAGTTGCCCTCTCCAGCGAAGTAGAATGATTTCTATCCCCGGCCGAGTCCGCAGAAAAGCAGAATCCTCGGAAGTTGATCAGGTCATGATCAATTTTCCTCAGCAGAGCGTAGAGCAGCTGATGTTGTATTCCCCCAGAGTCGTACTCTATCCAGCGAAGCAGAACGATTTCTCCTTCCTCAGCCAAGTTTGCAGATGTCCAAGAGATCCGAATCCTTGGAAGTTGATCAGATCATGATTGGTTTTTCCCCAGTGGAGTGTTGAGCAGCTGAAGTTGGCTCCCCACAGAGTGGTCATCCCCAGAAGAGTAGCCGAGACGGCCGCGCATTTCATTCTCGCGATTGATATCAGCAGATCCAAGTTCTCGTAGAGCTTCATCCCCTGCAACAGTCAGCTGAAGTTGTTTCCCTGCAGCAATTCGCGGAAGATCAATTCCCTAGACAGAGCCTAATTGATATTGGCGTGTTCACATTCTCCTCAGCAGGATGATTCCTCTACCTGAGTGGTTCTTTCTCCTTGACAGGAGGATTCCCCCCTCGGCATTTATTTTGCTGACGGGATCGTATCATTGTGCATGACTGCATAGCATTCAACACTGCATGGCATTATGCATGATTGCATAGCACTGAGCATGATTGCATGGCATTTAGCATAAATACATATCATTCCCACCGTGTGGGGCATAGTGCAGAAGCATACACATCATAAACATGATCTAGGTCATTATCATCCTTGTTGAACAGGTGTATCCCAAAAGACCGGTTGCTCAGGACGATTCTTGATGTTCTCCCCAGCCAGGTTTTTTTCTTAGATGATTCTAAAAGACCCCGGTGTGATCCCCGCAGTTCGCTCGCTCAAGATGATTTTTGAGATCCCCAGCGAAGTCTTCGGTTCAAGATGATTCTCGAATTCCTCAGCAAGGCCGTTTGCTTAAGATGACTCTTAAGACCTCAGTACAGTTTCCCGAGTTGTTCGCCTAAGATGATTCTTGAACTCCCCAGTAGCGTCCGCAGCAAGAGTTGCCCAGGAAGATTCCTGGAAGTACCCAGCAGAATAAAGTCTCCAGAAAGGTTATCAGTCCAGGATGATTCTTGGAAGCGCCGCCGGAGTTGTTTGTTCAAGATGATTTCTGGAACCCCCGACAGAGTGAAGGTCTTTTCCCCAGCAGGTGGTTGGCACTTCCCCAGCAGCAGGCAGGTAGATTGATGTCCCCAGCCGAGCACAATCATGATTGGCAGATGAAAGGTTCCCCCAAACAGATCCCGAAGGATTGTCCAGCAAGCTGAAGTTTGTTTATCCCGCAAGTTTGAGAACTTAATGACATGAGTGTCTTGTAGCCTGACGGCTATGTTCCCCAGAAGGGTCATTTCCCAAAAAGTCGTTCAGGGCGTCTATCGCTTTCCCCATGCAGAGTATAGCAGAGGATAGTGTGTTGATCAGCCTGATGTGCTGTGCTCCCCGGAGGAATCCGTCATCCTCAAGTATAAGTCCAGATGAGATTGGCAGAAAATGCAGCTCCCTTGAAAGGTAGCTCTCCCTCGGTAAAATTGGTAGGAATCGTCTGAGTGTGCTCTTTCGTTTTTTCTCCAGCAGTTGCTGAAGTCGTTTGGGTGAACTCTCTCGTCTTTCTGCAGCAAAGTCTACAAGGTCGTTGGGTGAACCCTTCTTCCTTTTTCCCCAGTGAGTCGTCAGGATTATTTGGGTGAACCCTCATTCCTCTCTCCTCAACAGAGTTGTTAACTTGGTGATTATGTCTGGTGACTCGGCATGTTTGCTTTTATTTAGCAACAACTTGACAGGATGTCAAGAGAATAGCAGCGTGATATGTCTGCTCCAACAACGATGTCTAATCTGAAGATGGATTTCGTAAGCGCCCGATGGCGATATCAGAAGGTTCCTGTGAAGCCAGATTTCCGTGTGGATGAAGCAACGGGTGGCTGAAGACAAGGTTCCGGAGTTGTAGATACAACAGAGTGATCCGTGTGAGTCTGAAGACCACGTCAGTTATCCTGAGGTGATGATTGATTGCGATCAAGTGAATGATACGTCTTCCGATTGAAGTCGAAGATGTTCCTCCAGCAATGATGTCTAATCTGAAGATGGATTTCATAAGCGCCAGAAGGCGATATCAGAAGGTTCCTGTGAAGCCAGATTTCCGTGTGGATGAAGCAACGGGTGGCTGAAGACAAGGTTCCGGAGTTGTAGATACAACAGAGCGATCCGTGTGAGTCTGAAGACCACGTCAGTTATCCTGAGGTGATGATTGATTGCGATCAAGTGAATGATACGTCTTCCGATTGAAGTCGAAGATGTTCCTCCAGCAATGATGTCTAATCTGAAGATGGATTTCATAAGCGCCAGAAGGCGATATCAGAAGGTTCCTGTGAAGCCAGATTTCCGTGTGGATGAAGCAACGGGTGGCTGAAGACAAGGTTCCAGGGTTGTAGATACAACAGAGTGATCCGTGTGAGTCTGAAGACCACGTCAGTTGTCCTGAGGTGATGATTGATTGCGATCAAGTGAATGATACGTCTTCTGATTGAAGTCGAAGATGTTTCTCCAGCTGAAGCGGAGTTTTGCCTATAGGCAAAGTGTTTGAATCCCCGTGGAGTCATGAATGGCTCAGGATACCATTTCTCTGACTAAAGTCACAGATTTCTTATGCTGAAGCGAAGGTGCCTAAAGGCAAGGTTATCCCCCAAGGTCGTGAAGGACCTAGGATTCATTGTTCGGACTGAAGGCCGAAGTGTATCCCTGACTGAAGTCACGGATGCTCTATAGCAGAGGTGGAGTTGCCTGAAGGCAGATCCATGTATCCTTGAGGGCCAAGGATCATTTTCTTCAGACTAAAGTCGAAGATACCTCCTGCAGAGTTGCCATCCTTGAAGGTCGAGGATGCTTATCTTCAGAAGTACTTGAAGATCTTTTCTAGCTGAAGCCGGAGTGGCCAGGGGCCAGGGTTTCATCTATCTTCATAAGTACTTGAAGATCTTTTCTAGCTGAAGCTGGAAGTGGCCAGGGGCCAGGGTTTCATATATCTTTAATGTTGAAGTTCTACGGCGGGCAGTGTGCAGCAGTATTCCGATGTTCGTCATGGTTCTGAGGGTGAACCCCAGATCAGAGTGTGCTCGGTTAAGTCTCTCCTTCCCAGCGGAGTAGCTTCAGGCAGCGAGGTTGGATGTTTGTTTGACGGCAATGTCAGATTCCTTAAATCCCCAGCAGAGATGATGTTGGTGCGACGGCGATGTTGAGTGTCTCTCAGAATGATGTTTGTTTCTGGCAGCGATGTCAGATCAGTATCTCTCCAGCTAGTTGTTGAGCAGCTAGTGTTGCAGTGTTCAAAGATTTGTTCCCCGCAGAGTACCGTGCGCTCGTGCAGTTGGCAAATTTTCGGGTTTACCGATATTCAACCGTCTCGTACCTTGATTGGTTGAGGGCCGTTCGCTTCTCACCCAGTCAGGTCCAAGCCGTTTGAATAGGGGCAATATGCAACATGAAAGTGGATGAACTCATAGGTTCTCTTAAAACATTTGAGATGGGCATGTGTGATAAAACTGTAGAGAAAAAGAGCAAAAGCATAGCTCTTGTCTCAAACACTGTTGAGGATTCAGAAGAAGAGGGTGGTGAAATAGAGGAGAATTTGTTAGAGGCCATAGCTTTGCTTGGAAGACAATTTAATAAATTGATCAAAAGGATAGATCACAAGTCTAAACCTTATGCCAAGAACATGCCTTCTAACATCAGCAGAAGGGATAAAGAAACATCTACCCAAAGCAAAGGAGTTCAATGCCATGAATGTGAGGGATACAAACACATTAGAAAGGAATGTCCTACTTACCTTAAAAAGAAGGAAAAGGCTTAAGTATCACTTGGTCTGATGGAGACTCTGAAAGTGGATCAGAAAAGGAGTATGCCAGGCATGTCACTGTTCTAAACAGTGTATGTTCATCTGATGGTGACTCAAGTGAGGATGAGCTGACTTTTGATGAGCTTGCAGCTTCATACAAACAGTTGTGTTTCAGAAGTGCAGAGGTATGCCAACAAGGAGAAAATCAGAAAGTGATCATTAAGAAGTTGGAGGCTGAGAAGAAGGAACATCTTGCAACAATAGACTCACTCAACAGCGAGGTCAGCCTGTTGAACTGTAAACTTGAGTAGATGACAAGGCCAATCAGATGTTAAACCCTGGGAATGACACACTTGAAAAAATTCTACAGAGTGGTCAGATAGCAGGTGACATGTCTGGACTGGGGTTTGTTGGTGAACAAATACCCATCTTGGGGTTCAAGATACCAGAGTCTGAAAATCAGAGGTCAAACCAGATGTCACGATCAATGTCACAACATCAGAGGAACAAGAACATGAAGCAGACAAGAAGAAAGTTCCAAAGGTGGAGGTGTCATTACTGTGGAAAATTTGGTCACCTAAAACCTTTTTGCTTCAAACTGCATGGATATCCTAGTCACACTTATCAAAGGGCTCCTGCCAAGAAGCAACAATGGGTGACAAAGGAGGTTAGTCTGATAGCTCACACCTCTCTAAGAGTGTCAGATAAAGAAGATTGGTACTTTGATAGTGGATGTTCTAAACACATGACTGACATAAAGAATCTGTTGGTTGACATCAAACCTCATTCCAATAGTTATGTGACTTTTGGTGATGGAGCAAAAGGAGAGATCAAAGGGGTTGGGAAACTAGACTGCCCTGGAGTACCTAACCTGGACAATGTATTGCTAGTGAAAAGACTAACTACCAACTTGATCAACATTAGTCATCTTTGTGATCAAGGACTAAGTGTGAAATTCACTGAAGAAGAATGTGTGGTCACAAATGGTGATAATGAAGAAGTAATGAAGGGGTCTAGATCTAAAGACAAATGTTACTTATGGGAGCCTAAGGACTTAAGTAGATCCACAACATGCTCTATGGCTAGAGAAGAAAAGGAGGTAAAGTTGTGGCATCAAAAACTTGGGCACCTTCATCTAAGAGGAATGAAGAAGATCATCTCCAAGGAGGCTGTAAGACAAATTCCAAAACTAACTATTGATGAAGGAAAGGTATGTGGTGACTGTCAAGTAGGCAAGAAAACCAAGACATCTCATCCAAGGGTTGGTCACCTGATTACCTCCAGAGTTCTGGAACTATTGCACGTGGACTTGATGGGACCAATGCAAGTAGAAAGTCTTGGTGGTAAAAAGTATGCCTATGTAGTTTTGGATGACTACTCCAGATACACCTGGATAAGCTTCATTAGAGAAAAATCAGATGTATTTGAGGTCTTTAAGGAGCTGTGTATCAGAATCCAAAGAGAAAAGGAATGTGGTGTGGTCAAGATCAGAAGTGATCATGGCAAGGAGTTTGAAAACTCCAAGTTTGCTGAGTTCTGCTCATCTAAAGGGATCAGCCATGAGTTTTCCTCTCCTATTACTCCTCAGCAAAATGGAGTAGTGGAAAGGAAAAACAGGACTATCCAAGAATCTGCCAGAGCCATGATACATGCAAAGAAGTTACCTATGCATTTTTGGGCAGAGGCTATGAACACAGCTTGTTATGTTCACAACAGAGTGACCTTGAGAAAAGGAACATCATCTACTTTGCATGGAATGTAGAAAGGAAGGAAACCAACTGTGAAGTACTTCCACGTGTTTGGGAGCAAGTGTTACATCTTGACATATCGTGAACAAAGGAGGAAAATGGATCCCAAGAGTGGTGAAGGCATTTTTCTAGGATACTCTATCAATAGCAGAGCTTATAGAGTGTACAACTCCAGAACAAAAGTCTTGATGGAATCCATTAATGTTATAATTGATGATCAGTATGAAGAAATCAATGTCATAGAGGATGTTGGAACATTGCTTGAGACACCAGCTGATGGTATAGTGAATACTGAAGATACTCAAGTTGTAACTCCAGATTCTGAACCAGAAACTACCATTAGAGAACCTTCTATCAGAATCCTGAAAGATCATCACAAAGATCTCATCATTGGAGACCTCAACAGTGGGGTAAGGACCCGAGCTAGAGAAGTAGTCTCAAATTCATGTTTTGTGTCCAAGATTGAACCCAAAAATGTGAAGGAAGCCTTAACTGATGAATACTGGATCAAGGCCATGCAAGATGAATTGGAACAGTTTAAAAGAAATAAAGTATGGGAACTGGTGCCAAGACCTAAAGGAACAAACATCATTGGCACCAAATGGATTTCCAAGAATAAATCAGATGAACAGGGAATTATAGTCAGAAACAAGGCTAGACTAGTGGCACAGGGGTACACTCAAGTAGAAGGAATTGATTTTGATGAAACCTTTGCACCAGTTGCAAGACTTGAGTCCATCAGGCTACTAATAGGAATTGCCTGCATTCTAAAATTCAAACTGTTCCAAATGGATGTGAAAAGTGCATTTCTGAATGGATATCTAAAGAGGAAGTATATGTAGCACAACCCAAGGGATTTGAGGATCCTAACATGATAGACCATGTATACAAGTTAAGGAAGGCTCTCTATGGATTGAAGTAAGCTCCTAGGGCTTGGTATGAGAGATTGACTAAGTTTCTTACTACCCATGGATACAGGAAAGGAGGCATAGAAAAGACCCTCTTTGTGAAAAATGAGAATGGAAAACTCATGATTGCTCAAATCTATGTGGATGACATAGTCTTTGGTGGAATGTCTGAGAAATTAGTTAAACAATTTGTCAATCAGATGCAATCTGAGTTTGAGATGAGTTTGTATGGAGAACTAACTTATTTTCTTGGGCTGCAAGTCAAGCAAATGGAAGAGTCTATATTTCTCTTCCAGAGTAAGTATACCAAAAGCATAGTCAAAAAGTTTGGCTTGGATAATGCTGGTCACAAAAGAACACCTGCACCTACTCATCTGAAGTTATCAAAATATGAAAGTGGTACTAGTGTGGATCAAGGCCTGTAAAGAAGCATGATTGGAAGCTTGTTGTATCTAACAGCCAGCATACCTGATATTGCATTTGTAGTTGGTGTATGTGCCAGATATCAAGCAAACCCTACGGTAAGTCACATAAATCAAGTCAAAAGGATTCTCAAATATGTGAATGGAACCAGTGATTATGGTATACTGTACACACATGGGTGTGATCCTACATTGTCTGGATACTGTGATGCTGACTGGGCTGAAAGTGCTGATGATAGAAAAAGCACCTCTGGTGGATGCTTCTTCTTGGGGAATAATTTTATATCATGGTTTAGCAAAAATAAAAATTGTGTCTCATTGTCCATTGCAGAAGCTGAATACATAGCAGCTGACAGTAGCTGCTCTCAGCTAGTCTGGATGAAGCAAATGCTGATAGAATACAATGTCACGCAGGATGTCAAACACTGTATTGTGACAATCTTAGTGCTATCAATATCTCCAAGAATCCAATTCAGCATAGTAGAACTAATCACATTGATTTAAGACATCACTACATAAGAGACCTTGTGGAAGATAAAGTGGTCTCCTTGGAACATGTGCCCACAGAAGTACAGCTGGCTGACATTTTTACTAAGGCCCTTGATGCTGCTCAGTTTGAGAATTTGAGAGGCAAATTAGGTATCTGCATAAATGAAGACTCATAGCAATTAATGGCACGTGGGAGTTTTAAAACTTCAATGCAGTCCACGACCTTGACCACAAAAACTCTCTTCTCCATGCAAACGTGTTATATCTCTGCATATACAATTTTCTCTGCCTCCTCCTCTCTACAGAATTCTCAATCTGCACTCTGCAACAAGATGTCTTCCTATCATAATGCCTCCTCCTCCAAGACCCCTCCCAAATTCGCAAAAGATGCCCCTCCTACTGCTGAAGCACCCAAGCGCAAGTATCCTCCTCCCACTGTTGAAGAACTTAGGTGAATCAGCAACAGGGAAGGCACGACTTACATGGAAAAATCAAATAGGAAAATTATCGATGATATACTCAAAAGAGGGCTACCAATTCGGGGTATCACCATTCCCCTGGCTCGCAGGGATCCTCCTCACAATTATGATATGCCAGAGGATAATCTTGGTGACATCAATAAGGACATCTCACTATCAGATTTAGATGACAGTGATTCCAGCTCTTCTGAGGAAGATGATTAATGTGGGCTGATAGACTGCTGTGGGGCTCAGTCTGCTGGTTGCTGAGCTAATGTCATGTGCTGCTGGTTTGAGTATTTCATTGTTTTTGTTTTTTTTGTTTTTTTGTGACAGCAAGAATTGTGTTTGTGATGCTCTCTATGAGCAGTTTGTATAATTAGCCCCTAACAGTTGTAATGTTACAATTTATGATCTATGCTAAGTTCTTAGTTGGATCTTAATTTGTGGCTAAAAAGGGGGAGAGAAAGATAATAACAGCAGGTGCAGAACATGTGGATAGCTTGAAGAGCATATGTGCTATTGTGTGCACATGGTATAATCATGCTTGCAGGTGTGACCACAGGTGCTGCTGAGGATATATGTGATAACAACTGTCTAGTGCTGTTAGTAATGTGCTATGTATGTGAGTTCCTTGATGGAACCTAGTAGCTTTATAACTACTAGTGTTGTGTGTATCTGCAGGATGATTGTAGAATGTTGTGCATCTCTTCAGGGGGAGTAGCACTGGTGGTTCCACAGCAGGTGTGCTTCAGGATGTCATTCTGAATGTCATAACATCCAGAGCAGGCTCGATGAATATGTGTGACTGCAAGTCTGGTTGCAGGTTGTGTGCTCAGCTGAGAGGATATGCATAAAATGCATCAGTTGAGGGGGAGTAACCCAATGTTACTCAGCAAAGTGTGACATCTGTAGTGGTAACTAACGGATGGTTAACAAGGTGAGGTATAACAGTGAGAGCTAACTGTGAGGACTCTGAGTGTGTTGAGCTAGTAACTTTCCTGCATGACAGGACACATGATAAGTCTTCTGTTGTGTGTAAACTCTGATATGTTAACAGGGCCTTTTAGCAAAAAAATTTCCAAATGGGGAGTTTGTAAGTGCTCTTGATTGGCTGCATTTTGTGGCAAAACATTAGAGTTTGCATGTATGTCATACTGGATGTTCAGACATACATAATGATATGTGTGCAGGGTAAGTTAACTAAGTTAAGCTGAATGTCATACAGAATGTCATGACACTGACCGTATGACATCCAGCGGGAAGGTTAGTTTTTCTGGTATCTAGAAATCAGGAAACAAATCAGAAGCTCAAGCTGAAAGACATGAGACATTTGAGAAGCCCTAAAGCGAAACAAATGTCCCTGAAATAATTGGCAAGCGTGAAGATTATTGAAGAGAGGTTTGTTATGGATAAAACCCAATTTGTGCACCAAGGCCCAAAGAACTAATTGCTGCTATAAATATCAGAAGGAGCAATCCTAGAAGAGCATCTCTTGGCAGAAGATTAGAGAGTGCATATTAAAGAGTCCTTTTGAGTGAAGAAGGTTGTTTTTCACGTGAGTATTGTGAGTGAAAAAAGTGTATTCTTTGTAACACCCTTCTAAACCCCGCAAATAATATATGCATAATCAGAGTAAAAGTTAACATGCATCCATAAAAGGGCATCACACAAAACTTGCACCACATTAAAACAATTTGTCATGCTCATAAACACCTTTTCATTTAGCAGCGGATTCATTAATAAAAATCCTTTAAAAGAAACATTTACTTTCATCATATAAAATCAACATCTCTAGGCACTAAGGCCAACATCTCATCATCTCAATTATTCCAAATATGAAAACATAACTTAGGTTACATAATGTAATCCTAAAACATAAGCAATTGATCCCCGTGTTACACGACCAAAGCATGACTCGACCCATAAATAATTACTAAACCGCTACACACGTAGCGACCTCGAACTACAAGCAAAACTTCATAAAGGCCTCCAGCAACCTAATCTGCAATGCCTCATAGAGCATTGTAAAACAGCAGAAGGGTGAGAAATATAACCATAATAATCAAAGCATAAGATTATATATATATATATATATATATATATATATATATATATATATATATATATATATATATATATATATATATATATATATATATATATATATATATATATATATATATATATATATATATATATATATATATATATATATATATATATATATATATATATATATATATATATATATATATATATATATATATATATATATATATATATATATATATATATATATATATATATATATATATATATATATATATATATATATATATATATATATATATATATATATATATATATATATATATATATATATATATATATATATATAGGTAATCAATACAAGTTCCTCTCCGTATTTCTCACCACAATTCAATTTCTCATAATCATAATTATATCACGTTCACATATATCAGCATTATGAACATTCACAAGCACATCCCTTCATGCTTAATTTCACAATCATTCACAAGCACATTTATACAACAACAATATTATGCAATGTGACTCAACATATCCAATGCAACTCAATGCTATGCGGTACCGACATTAGTTATCTTTTTTCGGTTTTTCACTCTAAACCGGGTCCACCCTTCTAGACCGATAACTTGTTATCATTTTTCGGTTTTTACTTTAAACCGGGTCCACCCTTCTAGACCGATAACAACCAAGCCCGTCCCCTAGGCTTCAAACTCACCCTTCTAGGTTTGGGACAAGCCACTAGTTTCCACGAAACTAACAGACATTGCCTCTTGACTGAATGATGCATGTACAATCAACCAATCACAATAAATGCACTTAAGACCGTTCCCGCGTCTTAATCCCATGCATTCGAATAATTCACCCCTTCGAGAATTTCATTATGATTGCACATACAACATATATCAAACATTTATCAATGTATTCATTTCACCCATCATCATCATCATATTCAACAACAATGCACACATATCACATATGTTCCCATGCATCTACACAACAATCGCATACAAATATGCACTCACAATTCATTAGACAATACACATACATTCATCATTATATTCCCATGTATTCGAATAATTCACCCCTTCGTGAATTATATCATGATTGCACACACAACATATCATAATAATCATCAACGTATTCATAATTCAATACTATCACACAATGCACACATATCCACGATATGTTCTCATGCATTATTCACAATTAACTACACAATGCACACATATCCACGATATGTTCTCATGCATTACCCGCATACAATCACAATTCATTTCAAACATTATATTTATCAAGCAATGCACGCATATTCATCAATATGCTCTCATGCATTCTTCATGTATTTTAACATACAATCGCATATAAACAATATGCATTCACAATACATTTTTCATAGTATGTTTATTATTCATCTCATGCCATTTTATACAAGGTATATGCCTCACAATACCAATAATACAATTATAAGCCATGCACACATATATCCACAATGTTCTCATGCATACTTATTACATAATTGTACATAACAATCAAACATTCATAAACTCATCAATTAATACACACATAATCATCATTATGTTCTCATGTATTTTAACCGATTACAATTAATCATTCGTATCACAACTCTAAGATTCACGCCCAAAGGCTACCCACAACACATATCATCACCATGGATCACATACTTATTCATATCATAGAGGTATTAACCTATGTGAATCAACCAAACAATCACCACATGAGCAACACAGCAAAAGAAAAATGATGTCACATTCGCCTTCATTCGCCTGGCGAACCCTCGCAGCGAACCTTCGCTGGGCCTTCGCTTGGCGAACTCTCTCAGCGAACACTCGCTAGGCTTCGCCTGGCGAGACTTCCCAGCGAGCCCAAGTCAGTAGCTACTGACTTCATTCGCCACCATTCGCCAGCACCTTCGCTGGGCGAACCTTCGCTATCCACCTTCGCTTGGCGAACTCGCCAGCGAAGTCCACTGGGACTTAATCATAATTACTCGCCAGCATTCACTAGGCTTCGCCTGGCGAAGCTTCGCCTTCGCTCGCCTGGCGAGAGCCAGCGAACCTGCGCAGAACAAAACTCTATTCTGCCTCTCCTTCATCAATCCATCATCAACCAAACCTTGAACATCCAAATCAGTACAAATAGCATCAATACATGTTACCCGACTATTCTACGGCATTATTGCTCAGTTTCAACCGATTAAATCATCATTCTACCGATTAATCCAACTTTGCCCTAAAATGGAAAGTTATGAAATACACCCCAAAATCCACACCCAACATACATAATAGCATACAATGATTAAATAGCAATGTTTCTCACCCTTACCTCGATTAGTCGGAGCTTCGAAATCGGTTCTTGAAGATTCTCCAAGCTTTTCCCTTTTCCTCTTCATTTCTCCTCTTCTTCCTTCCTTCCTCTTTCTTTCCAAAATGTTTTCTATCGTTCTTTTCTTTTCTTTCTCTCTTATATATCCCTTTTATTTTCTTTCCTTCCAATTTCCTTTCAATTCTCTATTAATTCCAATTAATAAAAATTAATTCCAATATTAACATAAAATCCCACTAAATCAATTAATTACTACAATTAATTATTTAATGAAATTTGGGCTGTTACAACTCTCCCCCACTTAGGAATTTTCGTCCTCGAAAATGTTATCTGATCCAAACAACTCTGGATACGACTCTCGCATTCCAATTCTTCCAAATCCAATTCTCCCATAACTATTTCCACCAAAGGAATCTCTATACTTCGAAGTTGTTTCTTATCAACAACTAGAACTAGCCACACCTCCGAAGTCAAATTCTCTCTCACTTGTACACCATCCACCTGAATCAATGTACCTCTTCAACTTAGACATATGAGCACCTCATGCAATCCTCTCAAGCGACAGCGGTAAAACAGTCTAACATGCTATCTGCCTCACGCTTCCGCTGCGCTACTCTGATACAGATCAACAAAACACAGGGTACTCACGAGACTTCAAGCTCGACCAACACCAATTACTACCATAACTCTCAAAACACGGCCTTACTTGGATTCTTTGATCGTTTCCATCGTCCCTTGCATGGTCTTTAATCCGAGTACAACACTCCCGTTAGACATGCAACAACACAAAGGAGTCATACCCTCTTACCCAACGAACTTCATACGATGTTGTTTCCGATACGAAATGGCAACAGTTATTGTAGGCAACTCCATCAACGACAATTAACTACCCTTAGATCCATCTTGGTCCAACACACAAGCTCTCAACAAGTCCTCTTCATACTGGATAGTTTCTTCGTTTGTCCATGCCATTCACGGACGCTAGTCAGAGTTCATCTTCAACATGGCACCCAACCGCTTTCGCAATCTTTCCCATAATCTTAACGAAAAACTTGAGTTCCCATCTAACAGAATGATTCATCTTCACTGGTAGGCAACGAGTTACTCTAGTTAATCCATTCTTAACTGTCCAAATCGGATCATACTTCCTCAAATTCATCAGAAAACCCGGCACAAAGCCCATGGGAATACTATCCCATCCCACTTGAAATACTCAACAGTTGTATCAGATCCAACCATCTCTAATGTCCATACTTCAATTCCCAGCAAGTCTATTCAACATATACAAACTCAATCAATTCCTTCTCCATCTATGGCTATCCAAAACTATTTCTCAAATTCGGTCGCATCTTCCTAGTACCTGCACGGATACTCCATCTTTCTCGATGTACTTCTCCCTGAGTACTCTTATCCAACTCACACTATTCAGAATACACACTTCATCACGACATCTCACAATACCATTTCCCTTAATCCGAAAATAAGCCCTCTGACTTTTATCCATTAAATTCAATTAATCTCTCAACTCAACTCAGAATTCCGATTTCCTCGAACCTCATCAGAATACCAAAAGTCAATCTCAACATCCAAGGCTCAACCCCATAAGAAGTCTCTTCACAGGCCGAACTCATATCTGAATTTGCTTAATCAGTTCTAACTTCCTTACCATCTTCATTAGTGTATACCAAAATTCCCGATTCGATATCTTAGCTACCACTTGGTCTCATCCGAATGGTAATTTAACCAAAACCATACTCCTTCAGGAGTTCCAATTACTTCTCTGTCTCATATTTGACTCTCTCTCAAATAAAACAAATACCTTAAGGTCAGTAACCATCTCAAATCTCAACTAAACAATTGAGGCTTCCAAACTCCGGTACAAACACATAACAGCAACCCACTCCAAATTACTTGTCAGATAATCCCTCTCTGTACTTTATATTGCCTTCAAGCATAACCAAAACTCATTAATGTTGTACTTAACACATCTCTTAATCATATCAACAAAGTATCTCAAAACACAACGACAATCCTGTCGGACCTGGCAAAACCAATACACGAACTGTTGACAGCTTTCTCAAAACTCTTTGAACTTTCTTCACAGTAGTACATCACTGCCTCTTCCTCAATACTAATAACTCAAGTTCCCGACGCTCAACATGAACCCCTATACTCTCCGAACATATCCAAACACCATCGGTTACATAACCATTGACTCTCTCAATCAAGTGTGGAAAATCATTATATCAAACGGACACTCAGCTGTGAACTTATGGTGATAACACAAACCGCACTCTCCGCGCTTACCATAACATCCAAACATTTTTCGCCAATAAATACTTAATTCCATGTCACTACTTTCCCATCACATAGAGCACTGTAATATCTTCCAACGCTTCTAATCTTGCGTCATTCCGAATTACGGTTTTCCGTTACGACAAAATCACGGAAACAACCCTTCCACACTTAAAGGTCATCCAATACCTCTCCAACTCTTGAAATGCTTAAGGGTCCAATTATACCAACCATGTATTCCACATCTCATTTCCTTTAGTAATCACTAGAAGTCATTATCCACCCTTATACTCAACTCCACAATCTGTTGCCGTAGCACACACACCAGACATAATTCTCAACACTACTCAATCAATTTAATTCTTCGACTGTCCAAACAGATATAATTAGTCGGCAAAACCGCCATCTTCCCACTTTCATTAGCACCCCGAATTCCCATCAAAATTAACCATCTCCTCACTGCCTCGTGCCGACTCATCAACACACTTCTTAAGCACCTGGCTTAGCTCCAAACAATTCTCTGCTCACGCCACCTAAGCTTGCAAGACACGTCCATCCCATCCAACAGAACTCCAACTACTATCAACAAGAGATTAAGGGTGATCAGTTCCTCAATTTGTCAATAGGCAGCTGAAAATCATGATGGAGTATAGACTATCTTTACCAAACCACAAGAGTGTTAACCACCCACTGAGCTACAACTTCTACACCTGCAGCATCTTGGAGAAGCACAACTTCTCCCCCACTTAGATCATTTCCACTTCTCCAGACAAGGTTAAGCAACAACATGTATCGACAGTGTTTTCACACACATGTCGCATACAAGGGAACAAATAACATTAGACAACTTGGCCGGACGGACCGACCTGCTCTGATACCACTAATGTAACACCCTTCTAAACCCCGCAAATAATATATGCATAATCAGAGTAAAAGTTAACATGCATCCATAAAAGGGCATCACACAAAACTTGCACCACATTAAAACAATCTGTCATGCTCATAAACACCTTTTCATTTAGCAGCGAATTCATTAATAAAAATCCTTTAAAAGAAACATTTACTTTCATCATATAAAATCAACATCTCTAGGCACTAAGGCCAACATCTCATCATCTCAATTATTCCAAATATGAAAACATAACTTAGGTTACATAATGTAATCCTAAAACATAAGCAATCGATCCCCGTGTTACACGACCAGAGCATGACTCGACCCATAAATAATTACTAAACCGCTACACACGTAGCGACCTCGAACTACAAGCAGAACTTCATAAAGGCCTCCATCAACCTAATCTGCAATGCCTTATAGAGCATTATAAAACAGCAGAAGGGTGAGAAATATAACCATAATAATCAAAGCATAAGATTATATATATATAGGTAATCAATACAAGTTCCTCTCCGTATTTCTCACCACAATTCAATTTCTCATAATCATAATTATATCACAACATGTTACCCGACTATTCTACAGCATTATTGCTCAGTTTCAACCGATTAAATCATCATTCTACCGATTAATCCAACTTTGCCCTAAAATGGAAAGTTATGAAATACACCCCAAAATCCACACCCAACATACATAATAGCATACAATGATTAAATAGCAATGTTTCTCACCCTTACCTCGATTAATCGGAGCTTCGAAATCGGTTCTTGAAGATTCTCCAAGCTTTTCCCTTTTCCTCTTCATTTCTCCTCTTCTTCTTCCTTCCTCTTTCTTTCCAAAATGTTTTCTATCTTTCTTTTCTTTTCTTTCTCTCTTATATATCCCTTTTATTTTCTTTCCTTCCAATTTCCTTTCAATTCTCTATTAATTCCAATTAATAAAAATTAATTCCAATTAATAAAAATTAATTCCAATATTAACATAAAATCCCACTAAATCAATTAATTACTACAATTAATTATTTAATGAAATTTGGGCTGTTACATTCTTCACGTGTGAATTGAGTCTTAGAAATACTTATTTATCAAGCAACTATCTACTACATTGGTTAGGTAGGTTCTAGGATGTTGTGTCACTCAAAGCTTTTAAGCAAGAGTGTGTGATCCTTGATCAAAGTTGTGAAGCAAGATCAAGGTGTGAGGTTGAAGTGTTTCTTCATATGTATTTTGTAACTGTGAATTGTATATCACTGTGGTGTGATTGAGGGGGAGTGAGTGGGAATACTCAGGTCTAGAGTGTCTCTAGATTGAAGTGTCATTGGGTAGGTTTTAAGTGAGGAGTGCAAATTGGGTTGTTTGACTCTGAATTAATTATACTGATAGTGAATTTCCTCCCTGGCTTGGTAGCCCCCATACGTAGGTGTTGTTGACACTGAACTGGGTGAATAATTGTTGTGTTATTTACTTCTTTTACTTACAGTTTAATTAGTTAGTACAGTAGTCAATGTCACAGTGGATGTTATAACTTTGGTAATAACATCCATCGTGTGCTTGCCAGAATTTCAAAATTCAAGTGGATCTTTGTTTGACCATTCAATGTTTTGGAGTGATAATCAACCTATCAAGTTTACATACACTCAAGTGCAATTGGGTCTTATCATGAGTCCTTTGAAGCTCAAATTCATATGGTCACAAATTAGAGTTTTGTTTGGAAAAGTCAATTGTTCCTTTGACTTTTGACCAAATCATGATACCAAGGCTTAGGACATGGTTCAAGACACTAAAATACATCCTTGGAGTCCTTCCATGATGTTTGAAAGATTCAAGAATGCAAGATCATTGAAGATCACACAGTTGAATTCATCTGATACATAATCTTTATCTGACAAAGTCAACTCTTTAACTTTTGGTTTCTTTGGTCAAAATTGAGGTCATCATGCCAAATTTCATCAAGAAATGTTTAATAAATGAGTTTTAGCATGCAAAATGAATATTTTAATGGTTTCTTGCAAAAGGGGCAAAGTTGAGAAACTTGAATTTTTTTTAAGTATAGTAAAAAACCCTAGTTTTGGTGTCAACATTGAAAAACCATAACTTTCAATATACACATCGAATTTTTGTGTTCCAAAGATCAAATTGAATCCCTTATGACATTCTAAAAATTTGTCACTTTGAGTCAATTCCAAAAAGTGCGTGGATTTTGACTTATGGAGTCATCAAGTTTAGAAAAATCATCCAACACTTAGAAATTTTTCCATAACAGGTTTTGTTCATTAAAAGCACCAATCGTTGGAGCTAGTGTTCACCATGATCCATTGGTATTAAAGAAATTCATCAAACATAAAAGTTGTAGATCATGTTTGGGGCTTTTCAAAAAGTACAAGAACTCATCCATAACATTTTTGAACAAGGAGTTTCAAAGAGAGGAAGTTAGCCTTCCACACATGAAGTTTTGGCCATTTCCATCCAAGATACAAGTTGCAAATCCAAGTTGGTTCTACATAATCCTTGTTTATAGGTCTTGAGACTTTTAAATCTAGCCACGATCAGAAGATTACACTTGCTTTTGGTGCATTATCCAAGTGGTTTTGGCTATGTTAATTGAATCATTCCATTTTGGGAAGAAAGTTCACACTTCCATTTCCATAAAGGCACTTTAACTACAAAAGTCAACTTCTTGAGCCCATACTTGTTTCTTCTACACTCTAACTCCTTATTGATCAAAAGAAAAGCCTCTGAACTTCCTAACAACTTTAAGACGCATGGTACAATGCATTGGAAAATCAAATTTCATGAAATCACCCTTTGAAATCCAACCAAACCAAATGAACTATGCCATTTCATTTTCTGGAGAACTCAAGCCTCAATATTTCCCTATAAATATAGGCTCATTCCAAGCCTGTAACACACAAGAAATCCTCATAAATCACCCTTCCAAAAGCCTTTAAACTAGAAACTTGCCCAAACCTCCTTTTGTGCCAAGTAACCTTCAACTTGCACAAACATGTAATCTGCTAACAATAAAACATAAACCACCAATCCAATTATCCAAGCATATTACAAATCATCCCTTTAAGGTGTTCAAACCTTCATCTTAACCCCAAAATACCATAATAAAAAATTCAATTATCAAAACCTCATATCTTTGACTTTTTGCATTTCACAAGCCATGTCTTAATCCTTGTCTTTTCCAAACCATAAAAAACTTCAAACACACTCTAAATAACATCCCTAATCCATCCCAACAATAGTTTCTCAACTGTAACATCATTTGGTGGAGTTTCCATTTTGGCCATATTTGACTATTTTGCAAAAAGGAGCTAGTTTTTATCCTAGAAGTTTTCCTCTTGTTCCAAGCATCCAAGAAGTTTCTTTGAGGTATATTTGAGGTTTTCAAAGATTTGGTTTACTTCTGTAACAAGAATCTTGTAAGTGAGCAAGTGAACTTCAAGAGGTAAGTGCACTAAAGCTTTGAACTTTGTTAAAAATGCATGACTTTGTTTTACACTGAGTTTGAACATGTCTTATATGTCATTTATGTTGTGTTTGAACCATGTTTAAGTGTTATTATTAAATGTGTATAGATTGACATGAAACTTGCAAAAGCATGTCATTTTAGGTCTTACTATCGTGTTTTAAAATGCAACCATTCTTAGCAAATTCTAAGACCACCATTAGATTTATTAGGAAATTCTAAGTGAGTTTGATCTTTGTTTCATCCACTTTCATGGAAAAATAAAGAAGTTATGACCTTCTTGCAAATACCACAAAACCTGAACTTTTGCCCAGCCAAACCAGCCATGGGGCCTTCCTTGTTTCAGCATTTAGGCCAATGTTGGGTACATGTATTAATGGGATGGGGTGATGAAATGGATGTATCACCACCCTAGTGGTTAAACCTGCGCGACTTGTGTCCTTTGAACATTTGAAATCGGGGTTCGAATCCCCCTCGCCCCAAATTCATTTTATTTTTCTGGATTTAATTTGAATGACACATATAATATGTTGCTTGCCATATATAATCACTACGCGCGTGTAGTTGAATTGGTTGTCGTTTTGAGATATCAACATGGTGTCTTGGGTTCATGTCCCATGGAGACCATTCCCTATTATTTTTAATGACTTGTTTCTTCACTTTTCTTTGCAACTTCATTTGTCCATAACTTCCTCATTTTTTTTATCCTTTTGAACCCTTTGTTTTTAAATTTTCATAATGTTGCGTACTTTCTGTTTGTAAAAAGAAAACACCAAATATAATTATTTTTTATGCATTTATGAATGTTCAAAGTATGTGGCCATTTTAGGGTTTCCTTGAGTTCATCTTGATTCTTTTGAATGATTCCCTAGTTTTCCTTAAACGTGCTGATTTGTGTGAACCCTACACACTTTGTAGAAACTTTATTTGGCCTTGTGAACTTGTGCATTTTGTTATTACTTGACTTTTATGCCTTTTAAATGCATGTTTACATGTTTAAAGTGTATGTTGAACCTTGTCCTTACCATGAGGCTTTGAACAACTATCTTGCCTTAACATGAGATGTTCTTTCCATGTTTACATAACCATGACGTGCATGTTTGCCTTTGTGATTAATTTCACCATGTTTATTTGTTCTTAAACACTTGAGTTTTGCCTTGAAAATGATTTTAAATACATGTTTGTATGCCTAAACTTTTATGATGTTCTTACTTGTTTATGATCATGTTTGAGCCCTAATATCCATGTTTGGTTGTTTCCTACTTGTCTTAACATGTCCAACTTGTATCCATGCCTAAACGTTCAAGTAATGTCTTAACTTGTACACATGAAGTTTGAATTTAAACTTGTCATCTTTAAACTTGTTCACATACCATCTCTTGTATGTTTGCATCATCATTCACATGTTATTATCATAAACATGCTCCCTTTTGTTCAAGTATGGTTGGTTGTTACCTTTACTTGTCTTAAATTATATTCATGATTAAGTGATGTTTTAACTTATACATGTTTACTTTGAACTGCGAATGACACCATGTTAAGTAATGCTTTAACTTATACAAGCCTTATTTAATCTTTAAACTTTGTCCTCATCCATGTTTAAGTATTGTTATAACTTTTACATGTTAACTTGAACTTTGTTTCCATCCATGCTTAAGTATTGTAATGACTTATCCATGTTGAAATGTTTAAATTGTATTTATGATTAAGTGTTGTTATAACTTGTTCATGCTTGTATTGTATTCATGATTAAGTGGTGTTAGTAAACCCTAATACATGCTTGCTTTGAGTTAGAACTTAACTCATTATCCATGATGCCTTAGTCTTGTTAGAACTATACTTCATGACTGTTTAGATGTTGTAACATCTATGTTTGAATGTACTTACCTTGGTTGCCACCATGATTTATAATTTCTTTGAATATGCTTGGTTGTTACCTTATCCTTTATTACTTTTGTCAATTCTTTACCATAGATGTTGTCACATTTATCATTATACTTTGGTTGTAACCATATGCTTTATATTTGTCAATTAACATAATGTTTGAATGTTACTTTGAATATTTCAATTGATATCATGTTTGAATATCATACTTATCCATATCATCCTTTCATCTCCTACTTCCTTTAACTTTGTCAAGTTATTCCCCCAAGAGATATTAAATTGTTAGCTTCCATCCTTAAGTTTCCTTTTATTCCTTAATCCAAGGGAAAGACTCTCTATTGGCTTAATGTCATATATAGCTTAGCCATACCCATTCCCTTTGACCTTGTTAGAGTCATTAGGCCTTTCAACTTAGACTTGAGACAAATCTTTTGACTTTGTTAAGTCAAGCAAGTGTTAAAACTTTAACACTTAATTCCCCTTTGAACCTTGATCATAATCAAGTGTTCATCCATCCCTAATTAGGTGAACTACGAGTCCTCTGATTCCATCCTAATAAGGATATGCAGACACAAGACTGCGATGTTTTGGCGAGCATACTTAGTGACTAAAACCTTAGGTTCATATCTTTCACCATACAACCCAAACACAAAACAATAGCAAATAATCACACAATTACATATCAAGAGGTTCCTATAAAGTACTATAGATGCTTAGGATGCTAACACCTTCCCTATATATAACCAACCCCCAAACCCCACAATCTCTTAGCATTGTTGTTACATTGCAAAATTAAGGTTTTTTTGCGATCTCTACCGTTTCCCTTAGATAAATCAAAGCTCGGTGGTGAATATTTAAAGATTTTTTATTCAAGCTTAATCAATAGCTTGATATCCAGTTCTCACCGTAACAGAAATGACGACTTCACTGGGGAAGCCCAAGAGGGTTAAACCTAACTTGCTTATTTTTGATATTATTTGCTTGCTTGCTTGTTTGTTTGGTTGTTCTTATGGGTTGTTACCTTGTGTGGTGAGATAAGTCCCAACCTTGGAATTGAGCATGAAATAAGATATGAAGGTGGTATATTCAAGGAGGCTTATAAGGAGTTAATTCCCGACCAAGCTAACTTGAGAAATCACCACTTAGTGGGGGCACTCTTAAGAATAAGTATTGTTGATCAAGAGATTGTGAAAAAAATACTATTTCTTGATTGGGCCTATGAAACTATGAACCTTTAGTCACCTTTAACCCCACTTGGCCCTGTAAGGAGCATAGTGTGATGACTATGTGGTGTATACCCAAAATAGTCGATATGCAATACTACACTTAAAAGAGGTTCTATTTAGAATATTATTAACTACTGTGTAATTGGGAAATTGATAATATCTGAAAGATGGACTGATGAGTTTGAGAACTTTTTAGAACTTGTTGTACATGTACACAATAAACCCTAGTACATACCTAATGAAAGGGGTAAACCTTTGACTCCGTGCAAGCCTTACACCATCTTTGAGTGTGATCTTTGCTTTGTTTGTGCATCGCATACATTCATAAGCATCATTTTTCATAAAAGTTTCATGGAACTTAGACCTTTTATTTGCAAACATCATAGGATCATGGATTGTGAAAGGAAAAAGACTTTGAAGTACACTTTTAAGATTCCTAAGCCAGATGATCTAAGGAGATTGGGAACTTTGGTTGCAAACCAATAAGGTTTCAAGAACAAGTATGGGAAGTTGTTATCTCTATTTAAGACAAAGATGGAAGAAGAACTTCTATCTACACTATTTCAGTTCTATGATTCGGTCTACCACTGTTTCACTTTCCCCGACTACCAACTTGTGCCTACATTGGAAGAATAATCTTATCTAGGTGGGTTGCATATCCTTGATGAGTCTTGCTTTCCTATATTGGAGAAGGATCCTAAAGATCAAGACACTGCCAAAGCCACACATTTGGATTTCTTTGAAATTCAAGCCAATATGACCACCAAAGGAGGAGCCTTTGGGTTAACTACGTAATTTTTGGTAGGAAAAGCTCAGTATTATGCAGATCACTTGAGTATGGATGCATTTGAGGATATCCTTGCCTTACTCATCTATGGTGTGTTTCTCTTCCCAAGTTTTGAAGACTTTGTTGACCTCAACACTATCAAGATTTTCCTAAAGAAGAACCTAGTGCCTACTTTGTTAGCAGATGCTTATCACTCTGTTCACTTAAGGAACTTCCATAGAGGAGGAATGGTCACGTGTTGTGTGCCATTATTGTAAAAGTGGTTTATTTCTCACTTGACCAAGTCTAACTCTTTTTGGAATCTCAAGAATGGTTGGTGGTCTTAGAAGATTATATCTCTTACTCACTCTGATATTGATTGGTACAATCGTTTCTATGATGGGGTAATGATCATTGATAGCTGTAGAGACTTTGATAATGTACCTCTTCTTGGTATCAAAGGAGGAATCAATTATAATTCAGTATTGGCTTGTCGTCGGCTAGGGTATCCTTTAAAAGGCACACCCAATGGTGTTCATGTGGAGAGTATCTTCTTCTAATATGGTGAATATAGCAAGGAGCTCAAGGAAAATATTGTGGATGCTTGGCGCCATTTGCATAGGAGAGGAAATAAATACTTGGGAAAACCTAATTGTGTTTCTTTGAAACCTATCTCCAACGGGTCTGAGATAGGGCCGTCAAGCTAAAGATGTCATATCCTTGACAAGATCCCATATATCTAAAGAAGGAACCTACTCTAATTTTCATGTTTGAAGCAGAGAAGTTGAAGATCGCTTTGAGCAAAGCGCAACAAGAAGGTGATGCTTGAAACACAAGTATCAAGTAGTCGTCGAAGAGAATGCAGAACTCCAAAGACAACTACAGATGAAGACTGAAGAAGTACTCTCTTGTAAAAAGAGGAAGGTGCAAGAGGATTTATTTTCCTCTAGCCCTCAATCAACTCCACGGAAGCTGATAGTGGATAAGCTCATTCTTGAGAAGACTCAGATGAAGGGGCAGATCAAGAAGCTCAACATGAGGCTGCTAGGAGAATCTCCTTAGGACTTTTGTTAGCTTTTATTTAGCTTTTTTTTTGTTTAGGACTCTTGTAAGAAGTACTAAATATTTTGTAATCCTATCTTTCGTCAACACTGACGTGGAACCTCCACCAGTTATTACAACGAGTCAACCTCTGTATGGTTTACCTCCTCATTTTATGCCTACACCTGTTGTGGATCCTACTACTCAACAAATTGTGCCTCTGGTATCTGAAGTTCCGCATATAGTTCCTACATTTGCACCATCTGATGTGCATACACACATGAAACCATACTTCAATGAGCATTAACCTATTTATGATGCACCTAATACATTAGAATTTGATTTTAAGAAGAATGATAAGCTCCGTGAGAACGTAGAGACTATTGAAAAAAGGCTGAGAGCTGTAGAAGGAGATCAAATCTTCAGCACTGCTGCCAGAGAAATGTGTCTCGTATCTGGTCTGGTTATCCCTCTGAAGTTCAAAGTTCTCAGTTTTGATCACTATGAAGGTAGCTCATGCCCAAAAATCCATTTGATCATGTACTACCGAAAAATGGCTTCCCATGTTGATAATGATAAGCTAACGATACACTGTTTTCAAGACAGCCTAAAAGGTGCTTCGTCAAAGTGGTATTTGGGATTAGATCAAACTCGTATTAGATGCTTCCAAGATCTCTCTGATGCTTTCATTAAGCATTATAAGTATACTATGGATCTGGTTCCAGATAGAAGACAATTACTGAGCATGTCGCAGAAGAGATCTGAATCTTTCAAGGAATATGCACAAAGATGGGGGAGACTGCCTCTCAAGTAGAGCCTCTTTTGTCAGAGAAAGAACTAGCAGATTGGTTCGTTGATACTGTGCGACCAGAGTTTTATGAGAGAATGGTGGGTAGTGTCACTACCATTTTTTTTTTGATTTGGTAGTTGTGGGAATTAAAGTAAAGTTGGGTCTGAAGAATGGGAAGATGAGTAGTTCTGTTGGAAGTTCTAATGGTGTCAATAATCATGCGAAAAAGCCTTCTAGCAGTTTTCATAAAAAGAAAGAAGGTGAAACCAATGTTGTAATATCTTCCCATAGAAGAAATTCATCTTAGAAACAACAACCACAATATCACAACAACAACAGTTCGTTCAACAACCAACGTATTAGTATTCCTCTCAACCATATGTGGCAGTTGTTACCCCAGCTTTCAATCAACAAGTGCCCGTATTTTAACAACCTCCACCAGTTCCTCAGTATCAACAAGCATCCAGAGCTCCTCAAAGGAATCAAAATCAATGCCAGAATAACCAAGGTAGAAGGCAGGGAGGGATGCCTCCTATACCCCACATCCCTATGACTTACACCGGTTTGTATTTGTTCCTTATTGAGAACGTCTTGGCAACTCCAAGGCCTTTGGGCCCTCTTCCAGATCAACTTCCACCCTTTTTTAGTCCTAACACCCATTTTCCGTTCCATGAGGGGGCTTCCGGACATGATCTTGAAGGTTGATATGCCTTAAAACATATTGTCAGAGAATTTATTGAGATGAAAATTCTGTCTTTCAATGATACCAATCCAAATGTGAAGAGTAAGCCTTTGCTCACCCATGGGGCATCTTTTAATGCTATAGAAGAAGAACTTGATGAAGTCTTGATCTATAATATAAAGGACATCAAAAATCCTTTGCTAGAATTTAATGCAAGATTGTTTGAAGTTGGTTTAGCCAAGATGTCTCACAAGCATTGTTCTGATTATGTTGTTCAGCCAAAAGGGTGCGAGGGAGTCCAAAGGGACGTCCAAGTTTTAATTGACCAAGGTGTGCTTCAGATTAGCAAATGTATGAAGAAGAATGTGGTAGCTGTGATTGAGCCAGTGTTTAATTTACCAACTCTTGTGTTCATGTTGGTCGAGCCTACTCACAATGAAGTTGAACTTGTCTTCAATTTATCTAAGCCAGTTGTTAATCTTCCAGATCCAGTTGTGACTCCTGTCCAAGGTAAGAAGATGGTTTATGTTCCTAAGTCATTTGTTGAGCAAAGACCCACTCTGTTTGCTTTCAAGAGTACAAAGGTTGTGCCTTGGAATTATGAAATGGTTGGTGGTAATCAAAAGACTGCGAATCTAGAAAAAGGGCTGAAAGTTGTTAATGATGAGGTGACAAATATAGCAGGGCCGAGCATAATGACACGTAGTGGTCGAATTTATAATCTTCCTATCCGTGTGATTCCTCAGACGTCAAAAAAAGCTACTAGCGTTTCCTCAAAGAACAAAGAAGTTTTCCCATTCAATGAAGATGAAGAATTCCTCAGAATTATCAAGAAAAGTGATTACAAGATTGTTGAGCAATTGCATCAGACACCATCAAAAATTTCCATACCGTCTCTCTTTATATGCTCTCCCGCACACCGCAATGCTCTGCAAAATCTTCTTACTCAAGCTCATATTACACAGGATATTACTGTTGAATAATTTGATAATATGATAGCTAACATCACCGCCTGTAAAACGTTAAGATTTGCTGTGGAGGAATTTCCCAAAGAAGTTAACAGTCACAACCTTACCTTGCACATCTCTATTAAATGTCAATAGGACACGTTGTCTAGGGTGTTGGTAGACACTGGTTTGTCCCTCAATTTTTTGCCCAAAGAACTCTTGCAAAGCTGGCATATGTAGGAGCAGAGATGAAGCCAAGTTCTCTTGTGGTGAAAGCGTTTGATGGTTCGAGAAGGATCGTGATTGGTGAAGTGGAGTTGCCTATTCTCATTGGTCCCTATGTCTTTGATATAACCTTTCAGGTTATGGATATCAACTCTAATTATAGCTTCTTATTGGGAAGGCCGTGGATACATGCCACAGGCGCAGTGACATCAATCTTGCATCATAAAATGAAGTTTGTCGTGGATGACAAGTTGGTGACTATATTTGGAGAAGAAGATCTCGTGGTAAGCAACCTTTCTTCATTCAGATATATCGAGGCAGATGAAGACGTGCTGGAAACTTCTTTCCAAGCGCTTGAGATTTCAAATGCAGTCTTGTTGGAGGTAGATGAGCATGTGCAGAGGGTCTTTCCATCTTTTACATCACTAAAAGGAGCTATTTCTGCTATTGAGGATGGTAAAACTAAAGGCTAGGGTGATGTGATCAGCGTCAAAGTCAAGAAGGACCGCTTTGGATTGGGTTGTAAACCAACTGCCAAGAAAGCGTCAACTTCAATCAAGGGTTGTCCAAAGGAAATCAAAGAGGTATTCGCCAGTGCTGGCTTCCAAGTGAATGCAATTGGCAAAGATTTTAAGGATAAAGACTTAAGCAATTTGGTGTACCATTCGGATGTGGCTCTACGCATATGGGATTCTGTGGAGATCCCTAAAATTTTCCCTTTATCAAAGTAATTCTGTTGTTTTGTCATTTTGATGTTTTCAAAATCCATAGTCGTGCCCAAGGCTATAGGATCATTTTGTAGGGCACCTTTTCTGATTTTCAAATCTTAATGAATGAAGGCATTTTGTTAAATTCATGTTTTGTTCATTTACTATTTTTTTCTTTCCACTTTTAAAATGAAAATGGTAATCTTTCAGAAAACCACTAAAAAGAAAAAAAAAGCATTCTCTCTTTGCATCACTTTTGTTTTTCATTTTAATAAAAGCAATCATCTAAAACATGCAGAATCATTGATACCCCCATTGAATCCGATGACTCTTCGATCTCTCCTAACATTGATGCACCCATCAATCAGGCCGATGAAGAGAGTGATGAAGATTGTGACATCCCAGATGAATTGGCTAAGATGCTTGAATATGAGTACACAGATCTCCAACCTCACCAAGAGCAGGTTGAAACCATCAACTTGGGCAGTGAAGAAGAAAGAAAAGAAGTCAAGATTGGCACCACACTTAGGGCAGATGTCAAGGCAAGGTTAGTCAAGCTTCTCCAAGAATATATGGATGTGTTCGCATGGTCATATCAAGATATGTCCAGTTTAGATACAAACATCGTTTTTCAGAAGCTACCACTCCGACCTGAATGTCCTCTTGTCAAGCAGAAACTCCAAAGTACAAGATCAGACATGGCCTTTAAGATCAGAGAGGAGGTGAAGAGACAAATCGACGCCAGTTTTCTTGCTGTTGTAAAGCACCCTCAGTGGGTGGCCAACATCGTTCATGTACTAAAGAAGGATGGAAAGGTTCAAATGTGTGTTGACTATAGGGATTTAAAGAAATCCAGTCTGAAGGATGACTTCCCTCTTCCTCACATTGATACCTTGGTGGATAATACTGCTAGATTCACTATCTTTTCTTTAATGGATGGTTTCTCAGGCTATAATCAGATCATAATGGATCCTGATGACATGGAGAAAACTACCTTCATCGCGCCTTGGGGGACCTATTGTTATAAGGTCATGTCATTTGGTCTAAAAAATGCAAGTGCTACTTATCAAAGGGCAATGGTTACTCTTTTCCATGACATGTTGCATAAGGAGATAGAGGTCTATGTCGATGACATGATCACTATATCCCAAAGAAAAGAGAACCATGTGGATCATTTGTTTAAGCTATTTGAGCATCTCAGAAAGTTTATATTGCGACTAAATCCAGCTAAGTGTACTTTTGGAATTCGGTCTGGAAAGTTGCTTGGATTCATTGTTAGCCAGTGGAGGATTAAAGTTGACCCAGATAAAGTCAGAGCCATTCAAGAAATGCCCGATCCGCAGACTGAGAAACAAGTCAGAGGTTTTCTTGGAAGAATAAACTACATCTCCAAATTCATCCTTAACATGACTGCTACTTGTGAGCCTATCTTTAAGCTGCTCCGAAAGGATCAAGCAGTCGAATGTAATTCTAATTGTCATCTAGCCTTCGAGAAGATCAAGGGTTATCTACAAGAACCTCCAATCCCGATTCCTCCTGTGCTAGGGAAACCTCTATTCATGTATCTGACTGTGTTAGAAGGTTCTAAGGGTTGTGTATTGGGGCAACATGATGAGACTGGACATAGGGAACATGCTATCTACTATTTGAGCAAAAAGTTTACCGATTGTGAAAGAAGATATTCACTCTTGGAGAAAACTTGTTGTGATTTAGCATGGGCTGCCAAGCGTCTCAGGAAATATATGATATGTCATATTACTTTATTGATCTCTAAAATGGATTCGATAAAGTACATTTTTGAAAAGCCTGCTCAAACTGGAAGACTCACCCGTTGGCACATGCTGTTATCCAAGTATGACATCCAGTACGTGACTCAAAAGTCCATTAAAGGGAGTATCTTGTTAGATTACCTTGCAGAGCAACTAGTTGAAGAGTATAATCCTCTAAGGTTTGAATTCCCAGATGAAGACATTATATTGATAAAGAAAGATTGTAAAGAACCTGGTTCAGATGAGGGTCCCGGTCCAGGTTCCTGTGGTTCTTCTAAGTATAGTGGGCATGGCGTATATGCTATTTTGATTAATCCAAATGGTGGCTACACACCATTCACAGTGAGATTATGCTTTGAATGCATGAACAACATTGCCGAGTATGAAGCTTAAATTCTAGGGCTTGAAGCAGCAATTGATCTTCGCATCAAAATTTTTGAAGTAAGTTGTGATTCACGCTTGGTGATTTATCAAGTCAAGGGTGAAGAAGAGACCCGAGATGCGAATTTGATTCCCTATCATGCTTATATTGTGGATTTGATCAATTAATTTGATGAGATCACATTCAGACATATTCCAAGGTTCAATAATCACATTGTTGATGCTTTGGCCATGCTAGCCTCTATGTGGAAGGTCAGATTTGTTAATGAAGTTCCACTCATCATAATTAAACGAAAGACCAGGCCTTCCTATTGTCAACTTGTTGAAGAGGAAACTGATGAAAATCCATGGTTTCACGACATCAAGGGGTATTTGCAGAACCAAGAATAGCCAGTTGATGCTACAACTCTTGACAAAAAGACTTTGAGAAGATTGGCGTCCAAATTCTTCCTCAACAATTATGTGTTGTATAAGAGAAATCATTACATGGTTCTTCTTAGATGTGTCGACAGACGAGAACCAGTCCTGTTGATTCAAGAAATCCATGAGGGGTCATTTGTAACTCACGCCAATGGCCATGCTATGTCCAAAAAGATCTTGAGAGCTGGGTATTATTGGTTGACCATGGAATTCGATTGCATCTAATATGCTACAAAATGCCATAAGTTTCATATTTACGTTGATAAGGTCCACGTGCCTCCAACGTTGTTGAACGTTTTAACATCACCTTGGCCTTTCTCTATGTGGGGCATTGACATGATTGGAGCAATCGAGCCTAAAGCCTCCAATGACCATCGTTTCATCTTGGTTGTCATCGACTACTTTACAAAATGGGTAGAATCTGCTTTCTACACCAGCGTGACCAAGAAAGTGGTTGCCCACTTCATCAAGAAGGAAATTATCTGTCATTACAGAATTCCAAGCAGAATTATCAAGGATAATGGAACTAATTTGAACAACAAGACTATGAAATAACTTTGTGAATCCTTCAAGACCGAACACCATAAATATTCGCCTTACCTTCTGAAGATGAATGAAGCTGTTGAAACTGCCAACAAAAACATCAAGAAGATCCTGCAGAAGATGGTCAAGACTTACAAGAATTGGTATAAAATGCTACCCTTTTCTTTGCATGGATACCGAACCTCAGTCCACACTTCAAAGGGGCAACCCCATTCTCTTTAGTTTATGGCATGGAATCAGTTCTCCTAATGAAAGTGAAGATACCATTCTTGAGAATCTTGACGGAAACCAAGTTGGAAGAAGCAGAATGGATTCAAAGTAGCTACGATGAGTTGAACCTTATTGATGAAAAGTGGATGACAGCCATGTGCCATGGGAAGTTTTACCAAAAGAGGCTTAAGAGAGCATTCGACAAGAAGGTTCGCCTACATGAATTTAAAGAGGAAGATCTGGTACTCAAGAAGGTATTGCCATCTCAAAAAGATGCCCAAAGGAAGTGGACTCCCAACTACGAAGGCCCATTTGTTGTGAAGACAGTCTTCTCATGAGGATCTCTAATCCTCACAATAATGGATGATGAACAACTTGCACATCTAGTAAATGTCGATGCAGTCAAAAAAATATTATGCCTAACTAAAACCCGCTAGGTCGAAAACCAGAAATGACGACTTAGGCAATAATGGGTATCCCGATGGATCTAAACCTATGAAGGAGATCTAGAAAAAAGTTATAAAAAAATAAGAGCTTACTAAGTTGAAAACTCGAAAGGACAGCTTAGGCAAAAAAGAGCGTCCCGGTGGATTAAAAACCCGAAAGGGCGATCTAGACAAAAGTTAGGGACAAAAGGGAATTTAACTGCATCACATGGTGTTTACCAGTACTGAAGAATCAATAAAAGGCTAATCTTGTCACTCTCGTCAAAAGCAAGGATCTGGGGCATCTTAGTTATTAGGGATTGTAGTAGTTGTTGGATTCAATGTAAACATTTCACTGTTACCATTTTCAAAATTGTAATACTCCATGGAGCTTTTTCCATTTACAAGCTACCATTCATGAATAAAATACAGACTTTTCCCATCATTTGTTGTCATTTATATTTCTTTTACCTTTTCTTGTTATGCAAAATGTCATTTATTTGTTAATAATGGATTTTGAAAATAAAAGGTCTTTGAAAAAGAAAATGTTTGAAAACATCTTTGATAAAATAATAAAATCTCTTTGACATATGGAGGATAAAAAGGAAATCCTAAGTAGCCTAAAAAGTCTCAAGGTTGCAAAGGCATTGCCATACCATTTTAAAATCCCCACTGAAGTCAGACTGATAACACTTTTGGATTGATCTGTTGATCAAATGTGAGCATCAAGTTTGAGGATGTTTCCTCAGTATCCATCCTATGGAATTTTTTCTTTGAGTTAATGATGTTGAGGATTCCTTCCCCAGTGGAGTTATCTCTTTTTGTTCCTCACTAAAAATGTTGTATCTCCAAGAGTCAGCATTTACATACCATGATCATACACATCATGTTCAATCATGTGCATTTAGCATTAGCTTCTTGTCTTAGATCTTGATTGTTACCAATTTCCTTTCCCCCAGATCGTCACCGATTATTTTTTTCCCGTTTATCATTGGCGTTCACCAGTTTGTTTATTCTTGGTGTCTTAAAATATTGTATGCTACCAATGTTTCTTTCCCCAGCTTGCCTGCTTGAAGTCCAACTGTCATCCGGTAGTTTTATTTTGGTTGTCACCAATTTCCTCTTAAAGTCTAGTTGTTACAAGCACCAATCCGTCGGAAGTTGGTCATGATACCTTTGCTCGCGGTCAAAGTCCAATTGATTTGGCACGTACAAAAGGTTTGTTACCCTATACATTTCCTGATGGTTCCTGAAGATCTCGTTTGAACTCTTCACTTTAAGGAATTTCCAGTAGATTGGATGTCTGAGAACTCCAATAGCATGCGTTGTTGATCCTATGGGTATAAGGATTCTGTTATGCTCGGTAATCCTATTTTTATGAGTATCAATCATATTGTTATGAGGATTTTACTTTTGCTTGCCTTTCCTATTGTCATGAGGACATTGTCAACGCAACCTTATTGTTATAAGGATTTTACCTTGCTTGGTGTCCTATTGTTATGAGGAACCTACTATTGATTCTATTATTATAAGAATCCTCTTTGTCTCCCATTGTTATGAGGAACTTATTGTTGATTCTATTGTTATAAGAATCTCTTTTCTATCCTTTTGTTATGAGGATTTTCTTACCAATCATATTGTTATGAGGATCTTTCCCTATTATTATGAGGATTCCTATTATCCTATCCTATCGTTATGAGGATTGTGTTGTCCATCCTATTGTTATGAGGATCTAATACTACTTTGCATCCCATTGTTATGAGGATCGTTGTTTGCCTAATCCTTCTGCTATGAGGGTTTTGTCTTATCTTTTGTTCTAGAATGTCAGCCGGTCATGCTTGAACCCGTTGGTCAACTGCTTTAGATATACCCCGGTGGAGACCATCTTTTCTGTGTTGTTTCCTTTTATTATGAGGATTCCCTTTTGTCTTTGATCTCTCGTGATAGATCTTACCTTTGCCAATTATCCTAGTGGTGCCTTCTTTGGTTATCCCCGTTGTTATATATGTTTTCCCCAACGAGTCTTTACTCATTGTCGTCTTTATCCGCATTTTGAATTTACCATTCCATCATGGATCATCATACTAGAGTTCATTGCTTGTTTGCATCATTCCTAGAATTTGTATCAGTTATTCAGGTTTTTCTGTAACATTGCATGCCAATGCATCTAGGGGCAAAATTTCCAGTTATTTTTGTATTTAAATACCTTTTACTCTGATTCTATGAGGGGTTGTCACCACTCATGCCATCCAGTAAAGTCATTTAAATAAGGGCAACTATCATACCCTAAAAATTTACCCTATAATCCATCATCCTTCTAGGAGAGTCGAGCATTGCTTTTCTAACCCTAATATTATTCAAGTTTGTTCTTGTTTGATTCCATCTGAATTAGGGTTTTGGCTCAAGAAAATCAAGAGGATCTTTGTTTGATCAGTCAATGTTTTAGATTTATCATCAACCTATCAAGTTTGCATACACTCAATATGTCTCTCTTCATCAAAAATCAGGGGCAAGTGGGTCCTATCACAAGTCCTTTAAATGACAACTTCACCTGGTCACAAATTAGGGTTTTGTTTGGAAAAGTCAGTTGTGCCTTTGACTTTTGATCAAAGCATGATCCCGAGCCTTGGGGCATGATTCAAGATACTCAAATACATCCTTAGAGTCCATCCATGATATTTGAAAGATTCACTAATGCAAGATCATTGAAGATTACATAGTTGAATTCATCTGATACATAAGCTTTATCTGACAAAGTCAACTCTATGACTTTTGGTTTCTTTGGTCAAAATGAGGTCATCAAGCCAAATTTCATCAAGACACGTTTAATCAATTAGTTTGAGCATTAAAAATCAATATTTGAATGGTTTCTTGCAAAAGGGGCAAAGTTGAGAAACTTGATTTTTTTTTCTAAGTATAGGAAAAAAAAACCTAGTTTTGGTGTCAACTTTGAAGAATCATAACTTTCAATCTACACATCCAATTTTTGTGTTCCAAAGATCAAATTGAAGACCTCATGTCATACTACAACTTTGTCACTTTGAGTCCATCGCCAAAAAGTGCTTGTATTTTGAGTTATGGAGTCATCAAGTTTAGAAAAATCTTGCAACACTTAGAAATTTTTCCAAAACAGTTTTTGCTCATTAAAAGTACCAACCTTTGGAGTCAGTTTTCACCATGATCCCTTGGGATTCAAGATATTCATCAAACATGAAAGTTGTAGAGCATGTTTGGGGATTTTCAAAAAGTACAAGAACTCCTCCATAACATTTGTGAGCAAGGATTTCCAAAGAGAGGAAGTTAGCCTTCCACACTTGAAGTTTGGCCATTTCCATCCAAGATACAAATTGCAAATCCAAGTTGCTTATGCATAATCCTTGTTCAAAGGTCTTGAGACTTGTAAATCTAGCCATAATCATAAGATTACACTTGCTTTTAGTGCATTACCCAAGTGGTTTTGGCTTTGTTCATTGAATCATTCCATTTTGGGAAGAAAGTTCACACTTCCATTTCCATAAAGACACTTTAATCACAAAAGTAAACTTCTTGAGCCCATACTTTGTTTCTTCTGCACTCTAACTCCTCTATTGATTAGAAGAAAAGCCTCTGAATTTTCCAACAACTTTAAGAGGCATGGTACAATGCATTAGAAAATCAAATTTCATGAAATCACCCTTTGAAATCAAACCAAACCAAATGAACTATGCCATTGTATTTCCTGAGGAAATCGAGCCTTAATATTTCCCTATAAATATAGGCTCATTCCAAGCCTCTAACACAACAAATCCTCAGTAATCACCCTTCCAAAAGCCTTCAAACCAAAAACTTAGCAAAACTTCCTTTTGTACCAAGTAACCTTCAACTTGTACAAACTTGTAATCTGCTAACTATAAAACATAAACCACTAATCTAATCATCCAAACACATCACAAATCATCCCTTGAAGGTGTTCAAACCTTCTTCTTAACTCCAAAACACCATATTCAAAAAGTCAACTATCAAAACCTCATATCTTTGACTTTCTGCATTTCCCAAACCATGTCTTAATCCTGGTCTTTTCCAAACCATCCTACACTTCAAACACACTATAAATAACATCCCTAAGTTATCCCAACATTAGTTTCTCAACTGTAACATCATTTGGTGGAGTTTCTATTTTGGCCATCTTTGACAATTTTGCCAAAAGGAGCTAGTTTCTATCCTAGACGTTTTCCTCTTGTTCCAGGCATCCAAGAAGTTTACTTGAGGTATATTTGAGGTGTCTAAAGCTTTGGTTTACTTCTGTAATAAGAATCTTGAAAGTGAGCAAGTGAACTTCAAGAGGTAAGTGCACTAAAGCTTTGAACTTTGTTAAAAATGCATGACTTTGTTGTACACTGAGTTTGAAGATGTCTTATATGTCATTTATGTTGTGTTTGAACCATGTTTGAGTGTTATTATTGACTGTGTATGTACTGGACATAAAAGTTGCAAAAGTAGGTCATTTTAGGTCTTAGTATCGTATTTTAAAATGCACCCATTTTAAAAAAATATAAGACCTCCATTAGATTCCTTAGGAAATTCTAGGTGAGTTTGATCTTTGTTTCATCCATTTTCATGGAGAAATAAAGAAGTTATGACCTTCTTACAAATACCACAAAACCTGAACTTTTGCCCAGCCAAACTAGCCATGGCGCCTTCCTTGTTTCAGCAATTAGGCCAATGTTAGGTGCATGTATTAATGAGCTGGGGTTATACAATGGATGTATCACCACCCCAATGGTTAAACCTGCACGCCTTGTGTCCTTTGAACCTTTGAACCTTTGAAATTGGGGTTTGAATCCCCCTTGCCCCAATTTCATTTTATTTTTCTAGATTTAATTTAAATAACACATATAAAATGTTGCTTTCCATATATAATCACTATGCACGTGTAGTTGAGTTGGTTGTTGTTTTGAGCTATCAGCATGGTGTCTTGGGTTCAAGTCCTATGGGGACCATTTCCCATTTTTTTTAATGACTTGTTTCTTCACTTTTCTTTGCAACTTCATTTGTCTATAACTTCCTCATTTTTATCCTTTTGAACCCATTTTTTTAAAAAAATGTTCATAATGTTGTCTACTTTCTGTTTGTAAAAAGAAAACACAAAAAATAATTATTTCTTATGCATTTATGAATGTTCAAAGTATGTGGTCATTTTAGGATTTCCATGAGTTCATCATGATTCTTTTGAATGATTCCCTAGTTTCCCTTGTACATGCTGATTTCTATGAACCCTACACACTTTGTAGAAACTTTGTTTTACCCTGTGAACTTATGCATTATGTTTTTACTTGAGTTTTATGTCTTTTGGATGCATGTTTACGTGTTTAAAGTGTATGTTGAACCTTGTCCTTACCATGAGCCTTTGCGCAACTATCTTGCCTTAACATGAGATGTTCTTTCCATGTTTACATAACCATGATATGCATGTTTGCCTTTGTGATTGATTTCACCATGTTTATGTGTTCTTAAACACTTGAATTTTGCCTTGAAAGTGATTTTGAATACATGTTTGTATGCCTAAACTTTTGTTATGTTCTTACTTGTTTATGATCATGTTTGAGCCCTAATATCCATGTTTGGTTGTTACCTACTTGTCTTAACATGTTCAACGTGTATCCATGCCTAAATCTTCAAGCAATGTCTTAACTTGTACACATGAAGTTTGAATTTATACTTGTCATCTTTAAATTTGTTTGCATGCCATCTCTTGTATATTTGCATCATTATTCACATGTTACTGTCATAAACATGCTCCTTTTTGTTCAAGTATGCTTGGTTGTTACCTTTACTTGTCTTAAATTGTATTCATGATTAAGTGATGTTTTAACTTATACATGTTTACTTTGAACTTAGGATGATGCCATGTTAAGTAATTCTTTGACTTATACATGCCTTATTTCATATTTGAACTTTGTCTTCTTCCATGTTTAAGTATTGTTATAACTTTGCCATGTTAACTTGAACTTTGTTTCCATCCATGCTTAAGTATTGTAATGACTTATCCATGTCGAAATGTTTAAATTGTATTCATGATTAAGTGTTGTTATAACTTGTTCATGCTTCTCTTTTATTCATGATTAAGTGGTGTTAGTAAACCCTAATGCATGTTTGCTTTGAGTTAGAACTTAACTCGTGATCCATGATGCCTTAGTCTTGTTAGATCTATACTTCATGATTGTTTAGATGTTGTAACATCTATGTTTTAATGTACTTACCTTGGTTGTCACCATGATTTATAACTTCTTTAAATATGCTTGATTGTTACCTTATCCCTTATGACTTTTGTCAATTCTTTACCATAGATGTTGTCACATTTATCATTATGGCTTAGTTGTAACCATATGCTTTATCTTTGTCAATTCACATCATGTTTGCATGTTACTTTGAATATTTCAATTGATATCATGTTTGAATATCATACTTGTTTATATCATCCTTTCATCTCATACTTTGTTTAACTTTGTCAAGTTATTTCCCTAAGAGATGTTAGCTTGTTAGCTTCCATCCTTAAGTTGCCTTTTATTCCTTAATCCAAGGGAAAGACTCTCTATTGACTCTATGTCATAGATAGCTTAGCCATACCCATTCCCTTTGACCTTGTTAGAGTCATTAGGCCTTTCAACTTAGACTTGAAACAATTCTTTTGACTTTGTTAAGTCAAGTAAGTGTTAAGACTTTAACACTTAATTCCCCTTTGAACCTTGATCATAATCAAGTGTTCATCCATCCCTAATTAGGTGAACTACGAGTCCTCTGATTCCATCCTTTTAAGGATATCCAGGCACAAGACATTGATGTTTTGGTGAGCATACTTAGTGACTAAAACCTTAGGTTCCTATCTTTCACCATACAACCCAAACACAAAATAATAACAAATAATTACACAAATACATAGCAAGAGATTCCTATAAAGTACTATAGATGCTTAGGATGCTAACACTTACCTAGGTATAACCCACCCCAAAACCCCACAATCTCTTAGCATTGTTGTTACATTGCAAGCTTAGAGTTTTTCTACAATCTTTACCCTTTACCTTGGATAAATCAAAGCTCAGTGGTGGATCTTTAAAGATTTGTGATTCAAGCTTAATCAATAGCTTGATATCCAATTCTCGCTGCAACAACTCCCCTAGGACGAACTATACAAACGCGTTCCCCAGGAATACAAGATTCCAAAACGACATCATTTTCGTTCCTGGTAGAGGAAATATTTCTCAAAGACCAAAGTTTGGCAATCTCAAAGTCATTGATAAAACTATGATCGTAGCTCATTACTTCTAGGTTGAATGAATCTGTAATCTACATTAGCACCTCTATAGATGAAACTGATGAAGAAGATTTGGAATCAGAATCATGAAAAGAAATGGAAATATTTTCATAAGCCTCCTTTACAGTCCGATCAAACTCATCCTGGATCAAAGTATCCCTACGATCTCTCACATCAAACTCCCAAAGATTTTGTTATCTCTCAAGCACTCAAGGTTCTCAAAGAATCGACATTATCATTAAAAGAATAAATAATAGCCATATTAAAGAACATAACAAAATAAGTAAAATGAGTGTACCTGGTCTTGACAAAGAAGGGAGAACTCTGAAAGTCGCTTCGAAAAATATGGAGATGAATGGGTAAGTTCAGTGAAGGAAAACCACTTTAAAAACTCAAATAATTCAAAATTATAAGAGTGCCTAAAAATATCAAAATTCCCATAAAAATCATCATTGTTAAGATAACAGAAAATATGGAAAAAGATACACCATGACACGTCATTAAAAGAGGGAACTGGAAGACATTTCTAGTTCAAGGGCCGAGCGCAACAGGAATTTCTGAGCACTTGTTTGTCTGAACAATACAATCCTTCTGAATTCATGCTCCGGGGGGGGGGGGGGGGGGGCTTATGTACATACCAAAAAATTGTGTTGACCAGCCGAGACATGAGCTCAGAAGATCCGATTGTAGGTCTTAAAAAGACTCTGCCAGGTTGGATGGATGGTCGAGTAAAGGGAACAAACCAAGTCAAAAGGCCATATTCCTGCATATGAGTCAGAATCCGATTATGGGTATCCACATAAACAAGGAGAGGCCGAATTCATATAAAACGAGACCTATTTCATTCATGTTAGTCGGGTTCCAAGACATGGCTAGGACGCCATGTGAAGGGTCATAAGAAACAGTTATGGAACGAGGCATAATGGTTGGGGAGTTACAATTATTTAAAAGGCGGATTTTACACTGCCATTATAGGTGACAAGTGACGTTATTGAGAAGATGTTTATAAGGATTAAAATGAGGGGATAAGTGGAGACCTGTAAAGGGATATGGAGTTTGGAAGGAAGGGGGATAATAATTAACAAAGATATACACAATAGACACTCCAACCATTTATTTTCGACTCTCCATGACCTAGAACAAGGAAGTAAATCATTTTAGTGTTTTTAGCAAGAGCACCAAGAAAATTAAGAAGAATAGTCATTGATAAATGTAGCAAGAAGATGATTTCAATGAAATTAATTTCACCAATTTTGTTTCAAGGTAATATGAGTAATTTCTGAATCTTTAGGTTAAGGACTTTGAAAACCCTAACTTCCATTTCAATGACAAAAATGTCTGTGCACCTTCGTCTTGGACTAAAGAAGATCCCAAGTTTTATTCTAGGTATGTTGATTATTGACTATGAACTGAGTATGTGCTATTTTGAAATGTTAAATGCACTTGAACTGAATTGAGTATGTGTTATTTTGAAATGTTAAATGCACTTGAACTTAATTGAATATATGTTGTTTTGAAGTGTTAAATGCACTTGAACTAAACTACATATTTGTTGTTTTGAAATGTTAAATGCTAAACTGGTTTTTGTTTGTTACCATGATGAGATGCTATACTTTTTTGGTTTGTTCTAGGCCAACTCATACACATGCATTTAGACTAGGAATTAATCTTAGGGGGGATTTAGTTCATTGTCCTTGCAAGATTTATGTAAATGGAAAGGTAGATGAAATGAATTGGAAATGTGATGTGGATTTTATGTCATATATGGATATTTTAAAGATTATCAACAAATTAGGTTATGTAAGAATCAAATGTATGTGGTATGAAGTTTTCATTTGAGTGTGGGCTTAGACCTCTTAACAATGATATATATGTTTTGAAATTAGGGGAAGACATGAATGGTTATGACCTTGCTAATATCTATGTTGAGCATATACTGGATGAACCTATTGTTATAACAGAAGATGAAGTAAAAGAGTATAGCGAACATGTACATGATCCAATTCATATCGACTCAGATGATAAAGTCCATGTTTAGGAGAAGGGAGAAGTACATGTTAAGGACAGGTAGGTAGTACATGTGGATGAGATGGAATAAGTAAATTTTGAGGAGAGGAAAGAAGAATATGTGGATGAAAGGGAAGAAATACATGTTGAGGAGAGGGAACAAGTACGTGCGAAGGAGAGTGAATATGTTAGTAAGGAAGATGAAGATTTTGTGCAAGATGATAATAATGATTCAGGGATTCGATGACTTAGATGAAGATGATTAGGATTGAACACATGAAGTGCCTAGCCACACACTTATGCAAGAAAATAATGATGCAAACCAGTTCTCTTCAAACCAAGAACTAATAATAGATCTGATTTTGAAGAAGGTCATGACATTGAATCTGATAACCTTGTCATGACAATTTACAAAGCGTACTAATTGTATCTAAGTAATAAAATTTATAAGTTTGTCTCGACAGGGATTGTGTTATTTTAACAAAGTGATCTACGAGCTATTGAAATTAAAATTGGGGGATTCTCAGGGTTTACTAGGTAAAATAAAAGCGTAAACAAAATTGGTGGAAAACTTAATTAAATTAATGACGACTATACCAAATTTTGAATCCCTTTTATGTCATTGTTGATGTTGGCGTCTATTTTCCACTAAGATGATTTATTATTGATTACAATGATTTAACTTAGCCATTATACTCAATTCCATGGTGTATAACTCACTATTTTATACTACACTCATTAATCCCTTAAGTCACCTGGCTAGTTAAAACATGCAATGTTTCTACGCGTTGAGCTCTAAGTCACAACTTATAATTTCTTGCCTATAATCAATTACTAAGTTAAACAAATTAATTTAGTTCAATTCATAGTTATGGTTAGTAATCCTTTTGAGTCTATATCAATATACGTATTCCTAAACACATATAAAGCAATGAACACAAAATTAAATTGAATAATAATCAAAGATGCAAATAGTATAAAGACTCAAACATATGTCCCAAGAGGTTCATACAGGTTTATCTGACAAGCCCTAATCAATAAAACTTAGCTATTAATATACATAAGATTCATAATTCCAGTAATAAAGAAACAATACATGAATATTTGGTTAGTATTTAGCTTCCGGTGATAAAAACCTTCGCTCTAGAGCTCACGAAAGTGTTTTTCCATCGAAATTAAGTCCCAAGTCACACCTTTTTCCCTTTTTATAGAAGCAAACATTTTCCAGAAAATCCTTTCGTCATGCCCACGATGATGTGATCGCGCCCATGATGGTTTTGTCTCAACAACATCTTGCTCACAATGCTTTTTTTCCTGCTTTGCAATGATTACTTCGTGGTTGAGATAATTCCAATGTCTAGAGCTATTTTTTTAGATTTCTTTTGAAAAAAAGTCTTATGTCAATCCGAGCTACGAAACTCCCAATATGATTAAATCATTGGACAAACGTCATGTTGTAGATTATGCTGAAAAATGCTCTTTTTTTCCGCAATTTATCCTCTTTTTCATATTTAAGCTTTCTTTCTTCACTTCTTCATTTTCTTCATATTTCTTCATAAAACTCAAATATAACTAATTGAAATTTAATAAAAACAACTGCAAATTCTTATAAAAATTACATGATGAGAGATTGTCATCACCTTGATACTCCCCAAGGAAGTGAAGTTGAAGGTCATGAACATAAGTATCCTAAGCTTAAAATGCCTGACTGTGGTGATGAGGTGAGACTTGAGCTTGAAATGACATTTTCCACAAAGAATATTATTAGAGATGCAATTAAGTCATATGCAATGTAGAGGAAAAAACTTACCGTTTAAGAAAAATGATAACAAAAGAATTGCTTTCAGGTGTGACAAGGTTTGTCAATTTCACATGAGATTTAGTAAAAAGGTACCCAACCAATTATGGTAGTTGGTGAACCTTACTAATGATCATACTTTTCATAGGACGACCAAGACTAGGCAAGCTAAAAAAGAATGGCTAGCTAAGAAGTTTATACAAGTCTTAAGGCATACACCTGAAATGAGGCCAAAGGGATTGATTAGAAAGGTACTTGAAAAGTGGGGTGTGAAGTTGTCCTCAGCTCAAGCATATATAGCCAAAACAAGAGCATTGGAGCTAATACAAGATGTTGAGACTGAGCAATACTCTTATTTGAGGAATTATGCTAAAGAACTGAAAAGATATTAACACTATTATGTTTTTATAGGGTTTGATACCAACTATTGCTAACTCTGGAATGAATGTAGAACACATGCCGTGTGTTAAACATTTGTATGCCTTGTTGGCTGATATATGACTTGTTAATTATGTTTCCCATTTTACTCAAGCCTTTAAATATGTCTTACATTGACTATGTTGAATTTAACTCAAGCCTTTACACATGCATTACTTACTTATGCATAATGAGATGCATTCTTTACTTTTGCATATTGAGTTGACTTATTAATGCATTGTGATATGTGATAATTGGCATATTCATACTAATATTTGCACAAATAACTAGGAAATCAAGATTCTTGGCAACTTCTCGCATATTGTGCTACCATCCAACTAATCAAAACTATGGCCTTCAACTAGTGGGAAAACAATTAATTCACCGGTCATGAAAAGAGCTTCGGGTAGATCTAAGAAGAAAAGAAATGAAGATAATGACGAACCATGTTCAAGCAACGTACTACCAAGAAATTTGACAACTACAAAGTGTAAAAGTTGTGGGACTTTGGGGAACAACTCAAGAACTTGCAAAAGGAAAACAACGGCAGATCGACAGTTGTCCAAAGGTTATAACAAGGCTAAAAAAAAAGGAGAGCATAAACCAAGGAATCACCCACTGTATTGATCCAAGGATTACAAGCGTCAAAATACAAGAATCAAGTTGAATAAACATGTTGTAAAATGTATTAATTTTTCTGTAATGGATCACATGTTATTTGTGAAACCTATTAATTTTTTGTGTAATTGATCATATGTTATTTGTGAAACATATGACTTTTTTTATAATGGATCACATATTATTTGTGACACCTATCAATTTTTTGTAAATGGATCTCATGTTATTTGTGAAACCTATCATTTTTTTGGTAATAGATCACATGTTATTTGTGAAACCTATGAGTGTTTATAATGGATCCATTATTAATGAAATGTTGTGTTTCCTAACTAACATAATTTAACAGAATAATGTACCAACACAAAATAGGTTAACTCTAAACATACAAAATTTAACTCAAAAGTGAAACAGAATAATACCATCTTAAAACTAACAAAATTTAACTAAAAACAAAGTTGGATAGTTAACATTCCATTCCATTAAAAACAAGTTTACAACATAGTCATTATAATATTAGAATAACATAACACAATCATTACATTATTCAGAACAAAATTACGTCATCTAGTGACAAAATTATATTATCCAAAAAAGATTTTTGTGATCAACAAGATGATCAAAACCCATGACAAAATAAATAAATAACCAACAACTTGATCCTCTTCTTCAGGTCATAATGAGTTTTCTTTGCTAAACCATTATTCTTCTTCAAATCATTTACCTTCTGCAAAAATGAGTTAATTACTTCCTATGAATGTTCTGCCTTCTGCTCATCAGATTTGAGAAGATGAAAACACAAACTAAATAATACAAAAAGAAGGTGGAATTAAGAAATTACACAGAAAATCAGATTTGAGAAGTGAAAACATAAAACAAAAATTAGGGATTTAGATGTACTTAACAACCCACCGACATAAAACCTCCGTCCTAGATTTTAAGGTGTTCACGCAGTCACAAATGGTGAATCCAACTCACAATAATAACATTGCATCTTTCTCCTCCTAGATTGAGAAAAATAACTTGATATTTGCACAGAATCGAAACCCGTGATTTCCACACATTCACAAGTGTTGTTAGGATTTTTTCAAATAAGTCGAATGGATGCAGATTTTTTCTAGCGAGCCGAAATGATAGCTATTGAAGTATATAATGGAAGAGATTTATGACAATGAAGAACAACTTGAAAACAAAAACACCGGAACTTGTGATTTATTTTTCCCCTTTTATGTTCAATTTAAATACTATATTATGTATTATTTAAATTTGATAATTTGTTTTTATTTAATTATAATTGATCCGACATTAAAAAAAAAGAAGCTGACATATATTAAAAATATTGACACGTAAGTGTTTTTTAGAGTAAATTTGAGGGTGGGGGGCTAAAGGTATTTAAAAACAAAATAGAAGATGAATTTAGAATAGAGTAAAATAGGAAAATTATAAGTGTAATTTAATCTAATTTATAAAAGATAAATAATAATAATAATAATAATAATAATAATAATAATTAAATTGTATTATATAGAGAAATAAATTAAATTGCGTTGATTATGTAAAACAATTTAGGTTTTATTTGACAAAAAAGAAAAGTATATATAAATGAATCTATAGTGGATGATGTTGAAATATTTTATTATATTACTATTTTAATAATTATTGCCTACTCATATATATATTTATATTAAATATATTAATCATATTAAATATATTAATTATTTATTAATTCAGAGTATTAATTGATTAATGATGCAAATTAAATTAAAAAATCAATTAAATTTTATTTATGTAATCAATTAATTAATTAATTTAATTAATTGATCTGAACATAAGTATGAGTGAATGTCAAATGATTTATTTTGTAATAATTATATATAAAATATCTTATATGTAAAGGAAATAGAACAGAAACGTAAGCTAGAATACTTGTTACTTTATTCAAAAGACTGCTATAGCTTTTATAAAGCCTTACAATTTAAGTATAACTGAAATAGAGAAAAATAAGAAAAACAAAATATAACAAACTGAAATAAATCAACTCCTAAAAACTAGCTTATTAAGACCTATTCTCTAGCTTTAACGGTAAACCCAACAAATTTTTCCCCTTAAACTGACACATGCTTAACGAGCATCAGTTTACTCCTCAAGTCGTTGAACACCAAAGTTTCACAAACTGATCCAACTTAATAGGTTTAGTCATGATGTCTGCCACTTGATCATCAGTTCCACAAAATGCTAACTTCACAGCTCCTTCACTTGATAAATTGCAAAGATAATGATATCTAACATCAATGTGTTTTGTCCTTCGATGCATCACTGGATTCTTGGATAGTTTAATTGCCGAACTGTTATCACACATTATGTGAATGCAATTACAGTCTTTGAAGCTTAACTCTTTCAAAATTCCTTTCAGCCAGACGCAATGACATGCGCAGGCAGTGGCAACTACATACTCAGCCTCTGTAGATAAGAGAGTCACTATCCCTTGTTTTCTTGAACTCCAACAGATTGCTGCTCCATTTAGTAGAAATACATAGCCCGGAGTACTTTTTCTATCGTCCATATCTCGTGCGTAGTCGCTGTCTGTGTATCGCATTTGTGCTTTTCTTGTAAAAAATTCCCAGTTCCAGTGTTTCTTTCAAGTACCTCAGTACCCGCTTTCCAATCGACATGTGTTCTTCTTTAGGTTCAGCCATATAACGAGAGATTAAGCATACCACAAACATTAAATCCGGACGTGTTACCGTTAGATACATTAAGCACCCTACTAGTTGTTTGTACAATATTGCATCAGCACCGTTGCTACCTTCATTTGACAGAACAGTACCAGGAATAATTGGATTCTTGACAGCATTACAACTCCACATATGGAACCTTTGCAAGACTTCCTTAGCATACTTCTTTTGGCACAAGTGAATTCCATCTTTACGCTGATAGATTTCAACTCCAAGAAAAAACTTCATTTTTCCCAAGTCTGTCATCTCGAACTCCTTCTGCATTGACAACTTGAACTCTATGCACATATGCTCATCGTTTCCAGTATATATTAAATCGTCAACGTAAAGACTTACCGCCAATAGCTTGTTTCCATTTTTCTTCAAGAACAAGGTGTGATCGTAGTTGCTTTTCTGAAACCCTTCCTTCTTAAAGTGACTCTCGATTCTGCTGAACCAAGCTCTTGGGGCTTGCTTTAAGCCATAGAGCGCCTTCTTTAGCCGATACACCTTATCTTCCTCTCCCTTTTTGATAAACCCTTCCGGTTGATCGATGTATACCTCCTCCTTTAATTCTCCGTACAAAAAAGCACTTTTAACGTCAAGTTGGTAGACACACCAGCCACGCTGAGCTCCTACTGCCAGGAGAATTCTGATGGTATCCCAACGAGCCACCGGTGCATACACTTCATTGTAGTCTACTCCTGCTGTTTGCGAATACCCTTTGGCAACTAGTCTAGCTTTGCATTTTTCCACCTTACCTTCTTCATTCAATTTTGTTTTGTATACCCATTTAACACCAATTTTTTTTACTTGATGTGGCAGTGACACAAGCTCCCAAGTCTGGTTTCTCTCTATAGCTTGAATTTCAAGCTTCATGGCCTCCTGCCATTTTTCTTCCTTCGCAGCTTCATCAAAACTTACTGGATCATCATGAGATATATACAAGGCTAAGTTTTGTTCTGGTACCTCTTCTTCAGATAAGCCTTCACCGCTTTCATAATTACTCATCCAACTAGGCTTCCTTCTCTCTCTTCTTGTTCGTTCTTCAGGTGCTGACTCTTCAGTTTCTGGAAACTCCGTTGCACTATCGTATTCAATTTCTTCAGCATCCTCATCAGTATCTTCTGCTTCAGGTTCTTCTGTCACAACTTCATCTTCTCCCCATGCAAGAACATTCTGCTTTACGTCTGTTGCATTCAAGTTCCAATCCCATTTACCGCCTTCTTCGAATATGACATCCCTACTTATAATTATCCTTTTTGTTACCGGATCATACAGTCGGTAAGCTTTAGATTCCTCACTGACCCCAAGCAAGATGCATTTGTGACTTCGATCGTCAAGTTTGACTCTTTTCTGTTCAAGGACATGTACATGTGCAATGGAGCCAAATACTTTGAAGTAGTCCACCTTTGGTTTTATTCCTGTCCACCTTTCTTCAGGTACCATATCTTTTACCGCCTTTGTAAAACTTCGATTCAAGACGTGAGCCGTCCATCTCGCTGCATCTGGCCATAGGGATCTCGGCATCACCTTCTCAGATAACAAACAGCGCACCATGTTCATGATGGTTCGATTCCTTCTTTTTGCCACTCCGTTTTGCTGTGGAGTGTATGCCGCTGTCAATTGTCGCCTTATGCCATGATCCTTGCAGAACTAGTTGAATTTATTTGACGTAACTTCTCCTCCCCTGTTAGTTCTTAGTCCGCATATGGAATAATTCATTTTTTGTATTTTAAAAAAAATTTTTTTTAATATATTTATGAAAAAATTGAATTTTTTGTTTTAAAAAAAAATATATTTTGTATTTTCAAGGAAAAAAATTGATATTTTAATTTTTGAAAAAACCCGATTTTTTTCCAAAAAAAAGTCAGTTTTTTTTGGGGGGAAAATTCGAATTTTTTATATTTTTCAAAAAATTGATATTTTAATTTTTTAAAAAAATCAGTTTTATTTCAGGGAGAAAATCAGTTTTTTTTTGGGAAAAAAATCAGTTTTTTTTTTAAAAAATTGTTTCTTTTCGGAAAAAAAATCGACTTTTTTTTATAAAAAAAAATTCAATTTTTTTTGTGAAAAAATTCCAATTTTTTTGTCAGAAAAAAATCAGTTCTTTTCTTTAAAACAATTCATTTTTAATTATTTTTTTAAAAATAAATCTAATAAAAATAAAAATAATTCATTCGATTCTTAAAATATGTTGGATGTATTGAATCAATCTATGCATATAAATGGATGAATTTAATCCAATTCATTAACTTACTTTTTATGTGGTAGATGTATTAAATGAATTTTTTATGGATGAATTGAATAAATTATATTTTAATGGATCCAATTGTCACTTTACTTGTAAGTATAAAATTACATAAAATATGTTTAATTAATTGTTCTTCAATTAAAATAGTAATGATAAGCTATAAGCTATTTTAATTAATATTTAAATAAACTATGTGTCATTAAAAATTATATATAAGCTGGTAAGTATAGATGTCAATTATCACATGGATCTTTTTTAAAAATATGAAATTATATATTATAAGTCATAAACTCAAAATTTGACCTTGTTAAAGAGAACATTAGTGTATGTCAGTATGTGTATGTTTGACTCAATTTTTGAAAGACTCAAAGTTGATTATAGAAGTGTATAATTGATTGATTTTAATATATTTGATTTTGTTTAACTTTGTATTATTCTTGTACTAAGTTAAAATATTACATCATGTCTTTAGAGGTAGTTGTAATAACTCACTTTGACGTAACAAAATATATATTATTGAGGCCTATTTTGCATAGTACAATAGAAAAATAAACTTTGGCCTTAAACCAATTTTCTTTGACATATCTCCCATTAAAAGTAATGAAGGGCCAAATAAAATATGGTTGTTGGCCAATTATTCAGTGAATTATGATAAGGTCATTGAACAAACTGTATGGATCTAAGGGCTTAGAAACTTTACTTTGATCGATGTTGTCATAATAAAGAGAGCAGGATTGGAATGCTAATAATTTCTCCCTAAGGATATCCAATAAATTTCAAGTACAAGCTACTTGTTCATTGTTCATAATGAAGTTGAATGTGAAACTTTAATGGTAGAATTCAAATTGTTGTTAGAATCCATAGCAACCAACATAATAGTTCGAGGGGATTTAAAATTAATGATCATCCAGATAAATGGAATTTACAAATGATATCCATTACTTGAACGATAATAATAAGAAGACGACATGCTCTCCAATAAGAATAGTCCGTGCTTTAAAAAATTTATGTAAACAATTATCGTAGTTTGAGCCATGTGCAAACATGTGTCAGACATATAGGCCGTGTTAGATATGTGAATATTTAAACAAGAAGAGAGTGAATTATGAAGGTTTGAAAAACTATGGTTTAAAACAAAATCATTTGTAAATTTAGAGTTTAAAAATATGTTTTAAATTAACAAATAAGTAAATATGCAGCGAAAAAAATAATTGAAAATAAAAAAGATAAGAGATAAGAAGGACATTAGAGAATTATACATGTTCGTCCTTAAGGTGACTTACTTCTATCCTTGAGAGTTATTCTTGAGAATATCCATTAATTTTAAAAGATTTTAGAAGGATGTGCCAACGAACTTTCATATACAACGAAATGAAGTTTTCAGGCTAATTTCTAACCAAACAACGAATAATGTCTAATAAGAGCGGTTAGTCACTAGACCAAATAACAAACAAGACTTGGAGTGGTTAATCTTTAGAGCAAACAACGAACAAGGCTAAGAGCAGTTAGTCTCCAAACCAAATAGTGAACAAGAGTTATAACGGTTAGTCTCCAAACCAAACACAGATATTCCACAGGTTGATCTCGAACCTAATAAGTTTGTATACCATACTGAACTCACAAACCAAGTGACATTTCATACTAGACTAATATCGAATCAATAAAGATTTAAACTAGACAGAGCTTAAGAACTATTACAGATATTTTCACTGGTCAATCTACACAAACCAAAAGAGAGATTCTTCTCCAAGGCAAAGCTCACAAACAAAACAGAGACTTCCTAAGACAATTCTTTAAAAGTACAATAGTTTTAAACTAGTTTAGTTCGCAACCAAAATAACACCTTCCTATGCAAGAACTATTTACATAAGAGAAAAAAATTCTTGGTAAATTTACAATTTTGCCCTCACTCAGAAAAATGAACCTCACTTAGACTTAAGAATATTCTCGAAACACTATGGCTAAATATATGTGAGAGAAAATGAGAGATTTTGAGAAGTGGTGAGAGAATTGAAAAGTGAGATTTAAACTCGTTTTTTGGATGTGAAAAATGACAAAGAAGCTCTATTTATAGGTCAAGAAATTGTATAAATTTAGAAACAATACATGGGTCTATTCAATGTCATAATCGATTAGACTAATCGACTAAACAACCTAAATAATTGATTGTTAAGACCATATATATATATATATATATATATATATATATATATATATATATATATATATATATATATATATATATATATATATATATATATATATATATATATATATATTACCAATCATTAAGATGATGTCACAATCGATTTTAGACTTAACTAAGCATGATCTAATCAATTAGACAAAGGATCTAATCGATTATTCAGTTAAAAAATTTCTTTCGATCAATAACACTCTCTTAATCAACTGACTAGGTCTCAAAAGTATTTTTGGGTGTTTTAAATAAAATATGAGAGGTTTTTCAAAAACAATTATGTGTGTGTGTGTGTGTGCGCGTCTGTGCGTGCGTGCGTGTGTCTGTGTGCGCGCGCGTGTGTGATTTAACCATAGTATTTCTAGAAATACCCTTGTGTCTTTACAAGACACTAATCACTTAGACTAACACGATTAGACGAGCTTTTACACTTTCTCTCTTTCACATCTCTAAAGAATCATATCTTTGAGTTTATCATCATTCAAGAAATTTGAATCTTCTTCAAGACACTTGAGATAACTATATATTGATTACTATCATTTGAGAGGTTAACCCACGACTTGAATTAAAAGTCTTCACTTGAAAGTCATTTGACCATAATATTGACTTTAAATAAATGCCTTAATCTTTGTGAGCATAGTTTTATTTGGGAGGATAGTTTGATTAACTATCGTGTGCATCTTTGATCATTTGAAGTGTCAGTTTCTTGATTTTAAATATTGTCATCATTAACACTAAACAACTATTCAATTATCTTACCATTTTGCTATTCAAATGTTTCACCATATTAAATTATTTGACTATATCTACAAACTCATTGATTTAAAAGTAGAGTAATTTAATATAAATAAGAGATCATAGTTATAGCAAAGAAAGTTCATTTTATATATTTAAAAAAAAAAAAAAAAAAAAAAAAAAAAAAAAAAAAAAAAAAAACTAGCCATAAACATCTCAATATCCGCATTATAAGAATTGAGCACATCATGGAGCCAGTAGATAAAGTGTGTAACTAAAATTTAGTTGTTATGATTCTTTTTACAAGTATTATACTTACTTTCTCTTGGTAATAGTTTTCTAAAGTAGTTTTTCAATGAAAGTGTAAAACACAATTAATCCATCAACATCTAAAGGTTCAAACAATAAAACTTTTAATTCAAAACCCAATATGATCTAAATCTAAGCCTAGATTGATCTTCAAGCTCATTTATTGGTGAAATTATGTTTTTCAATCAACTATATATATAAATAAATTAATCAAAATCAACTTTGAATAATATTAATATAGATCTAGATTTAGAAATAATGTAACTTGTGTTCCACAATAGAAATTCTATCTCTTATGTTGTTGGTTGGAAATAGAACATGGAAAGAATTTATATAAAGTGATGTATTTTATTTTATAAACCGATTTTATAAAAATAAATTAGATCAAATTTTAATATGATATTAAAGTCTATCGATCGAACATTGATCTGTGCATAATTTAAATCTATATATCAAAATTTAAAAGAGTGTTGGATGTGATGTGGTGTATTGCGAAACTCTCAAATCTCACATTGATTAAAGGTAAACATTAAAAAAATTATATAAAATGATATATTTTATCTTATAAGTTAGTTTTGTAAATATAAATATAAATAAACTCTTATATAATTTCACTCGTGTATAATTTTCTTAGTAAAAGTTTTCAAAACTTTCTTTAAACTAAAACAATTTATTTATGCCACAAGGCCTATGTGACTGTAATCACAGCCATGCGTGATTCAAATCATCAAACTATTTTTAAACGTGTTATTTGATTTTGATGTGTTGCTAACAATAATAAGTACACATTATTTTCACACACCAAGACTTTAATGTATGAAACAAGTAATAATAGAAATCAACTAAATAGCTTCAAACAGAAAAAAGAGAATAGAAAACAACACAGAGAAATTTTTTACCGAGTTCGATCAATCAATTTATATCTATGGAAAAAAAAACTCTCCAATTCAATATAATTAAAAAGTTGTTAAAAAAGATTATAATATAAATTATAAAAAAATAGTCTTTGAAATTTTAAAACTAAATCCAATTTTCTACTCATGTGTTTCTTAATCTCTCCTACTTTTAATATAACAAACATATAAATATAAAGTGTTTAAAGTGTTTTCCAAATCCCTTTGATAATGCCAAAAGGCTACAAACTTCCAAGAATATAATCCTATGAATTTTTATCCATTTCCTTCTCACTAGATCACTACCTTACGCACCTTCTACAACTTTTGTTAACAAGAAATGACATAGAACCATATGTTAGACTAAGGCACGGATCTAGAAGGGGGGGTTGAATAGATCCCTTTTAAAAATTTGAGTGGCGCTACCAATAAAATTGGTTTTCAAAATTGTTTTCAAATGCGGAAGCGGCCTTGGAAAATATAGTCTAAAACGAACAACTATTGGAGAGCCGGATATGCGTCAAGCAGATGAATTTAAGACGATAACGGATAGTAAATCACTACACACTTTTATGCAAAACTCAGATGTGATTCACTCGTACTATTTCCTTATTCCAATGATCAAAAATTACACCAAAACTAGCAGCAAAATTAAGGCAATTTTAGTTCAGCACTTTTGTCGAACAGTTGGTGTGCACAAAACTAGCAGCAAAATTAAGGCAATTTTAGTTCAGCACTTTTGTCGAACAGTTGGTGTGCACAAATACCTTAAATGATATTTGTGTTGAATGAGTGATTGAAAAAGCCTTAGTACAGTATTTCTATTGTACTTAGTAGTTAAAAAACAGTGTTTCACCAACTCACTCAATCAATACTACAATTTGACAAAATCACTTATTCTAGAATCACTTAATTTTTAAGCTGTAATTGAAAATGCAGAAAATAAAGGAACACAAGATTTGATGAGGCAGTTCCCCCAGTCGTCCTCGCGTTGGGGTACGTCTGCCCTCAATTCTACAATGAGAATTGAGATATGTATTGAATAGATATCACCTGTTTGGTAGAACAGTTATACACAAGAATCGATAGACAATTGATACAAACAATCTTAATGTTGCTGATAATTTCTACCACTTCTTGCCCCTTGATTCAAGATGAATCAAGTCCTCCAATTTGATGTGAATGACCTCCGATTGCAGCCACCTTATTGACAACTCTTCCGTTGATCAAACCTTCGGCACGGCTGATCTTAGACACACCCAAATTGAACCCGGAACGTCTTCAACCTTTCAACGCCCTAGCTACTAGATTGATCAACCTTCCGCTAATCAATCACCTTCGCACTCGCTTGATTGTTGAACCGACGATTCCGTAACAAAAGCCTTCAAAACCTGTAGTCTTGATAGGTAAAACCTCAAAGGTTTTCTCCCAAGAAACACCTGCACCAGCTTCCACTCGAACCGGATCTTCAATCACGCGTTCGAACCTTATCACCGTCGAGCAAACCACAAACCGCAGCAAAAAATTGATTATCTGTAATTTGAGGATTTGTGAGTTGATTGAACGATGAAGATGAAGAACACTGATGCACCTCTTTCACGTTTCTTGACCTGAACACTTTCTCACAATGCTTTCAAAAATGTTCTTTTTTAAAATTGAAAAGACAGCTATTTATAGTAATATACAAAACAGACAGTTGACAGATCAATGAAACAAAGCAGAATTTCTGTTTCTGCGCGCGAACGGTCGACCATAGGGTCGGCGTGCGCTGAGCCGTGTGACACTCAAACTGTCATGCGCCGAGTCAGCGGTCGACGCATGATCTTCATGCGCTGACCCGTGAGATTCTTAAACCTGCATGCGCCAAGTTAACGGTCGACGCATGGTTCCATGCGCTGACCCGTGTGAACTGAATGAAACTGTGTGCTGACGGTATGGTCGGCTCATGGTTCAAAAATCTGCAAAAACATAAATATGTTTGTTGTTTCGTGCATCTTGTCACGACCAAACATTAGTCACATATATTGCCAATTAAATATGATGATTTAAAAGGATATAGGAAGGATGTAATATGTTAAGTATTGCATGACGATTCTGATTCATCTGAGGTTGTACTTTGTCATCATCGAAACTTGAGAACGTATGTTGTGAGACAGTTTTCCCTCACATTCTCCCCCTTTTTGATGATGACAAACCTGTGCGAAGCTTGGTGAACACAACATGCGATATCTTTAACATAGTAGTAAGCTCCCCCTTTCTTTTACAATCATAGCTGTTGTGGTCTACAATCTACTTGTCTTTTCTCCCCCTTTGACAACATCAAAAAGAGATGGAGAAAGGTAAAGTTTTGGCATATTAACAATTAACAAAATACTCAACAGGTTATAAGTAATCATATACCAATATCCACACAAAATATTGACAATGAGCAAAATATTGAAAATAGATTAAACCAGATTAAGGACACATAAGTCATAACATTTTATAGGAATCAAGACTGTAAAACAAACATTAGTGTGCACTTAGGAGAGATAAAACAGAACATGATAACAAAAACAACATGGAGAATGAGCAAATGCAAAAACAAATGACTAATATCCTTGTCCCTTGCCCATATCAAAGGAAGACGGATAACGATATGGATCAGCCATATCAGTGAGGTAATCCACTGCTTGATTCAGGCGATTGATGTTGCGAGAGACGACTGTTTCTTGGTATCCATGGGCAGTTGTGAAAGCTGCAAATCTTTCATTCATTCTTGTTGAAAAAGAGTTGAACTGTTCAGATTTGGTGTGTAGCTCAGTTCGGATGCACAAATGTAGATTTGCACTTAATGTCACATATCAAGCCATATTTGATGCCTACCTAAAATGCCACAAAACAATTTGCATCCAAACAGTTTATCATACAAAAAAAAGTTTCATACATATGCAACATAGGTCAAACGATACAATTGTTGATCATGAGAGTTATTAGAGAGAGATAGAGAGAGAAATGGAACAATATCACCTTAATGCCGGAGTAGCTTGATAAACAACATACTTGTACTTGCAAAAACGTCAATTTGTTAGAAGTACAAAAATATGGTTTTAAATGAAATAAGATAGAGTAAGCAATTTAAGACTCCCGCTCTGAAATGTCGAGAATGCCAAGTTCTCGGCGGATATGAAAGAAAGGTTCCGTTGCTAGCGGCTTTGTGAAAATGTCCGCTAGTTGGTTTTTAGTGTCAACGTGTTCAAATACAACATCACCTTTCTCAACATGGTCCCTAAGAAAATGGTGTCGAATTTCTATATGTTTAGTGCGAGAGTGTAATACGGGATTTTTGGTAAGGTTAATAGCGCTAGTGTTGTCACATAGGATAGGAATACGTTCAAGTTTAAGATTGAAATCTAGTAGTTGTTGCTTAATCCACAGAATTTGAGCACAACAACTACCAGCGGCAACGTATTCCGCCTCGGCCGTTGATAAAGCAACTGAAACTTGTTTCTTGCTATGCCAACTAACCAAGGAGTTTGAAAACAAATGACATGTACCACTAGTGCTTTTCCTATCCGATTTGCACCCGGCAAAGTCGGAATCGGAGTAACCTACCAACGAGCAATCACTACCCTTAGAATACCACAATCCATACTTCGGGGTACCTGACAGGTATCGAAGAATTCGTTTAACAGCTTTTAGGTGGGATTCTTTGGGACATGATTGGTATCGTGCACACATGCACACACTAAACATAATATCAGGACGTGACGCAGTAAGATAGAGAAGTGAACCAATCATACCTCTATATCGTTTTACCTCTACGTCCTTGCCATTTTCATCTTTATCCAAATTTACGCATGTAGGCATTGGGGTGTCTATGGCCTTGGATTTTGCCATGTCAAATCTCTTGATCAAGTCCAAACAATATTTTGTTTGGCTCACGAATGTCCCTTCTTGGAGTTGTTTAATTTGCAGGCCGAGGAAGTATGTGAGCTCCCCCATCATACTCATCTCGAATTCGCCCTGCATGAGGTCAGAAAACTCTCTCACGAGATTCATGTTAGTGGATCCAAATATAATATCGTCAACATAGATTTGCACCAAAATCAAGTGCTTTCCTTGACGTTTAATGAAGAGTGTAGTGTCAACCTTTCCTCGTGAGTACCCCTGATTAAGTAAAAACTTACTTAGTCGCTCATACCAAGCTCTAGGAGCTTGTTTGAGACCATATAAAGCTCTTTTTAACTTGTAAACATGTTCAGGGTATTCATGAGATTCAAAACCGGGAGGTTGAGACACATATACTTCTTCATTTATGTGACCGTTAAGGAACGCACTTTTAACATCCATTTGAAATAACTTAAAATCCTTTGCACATGCAAAGGCGAGTAAAAGGCGTATAGCCTCGAGTCGGGCAACCGGCGCATAAGTTTCCTCATAGTCGATGCCTTCCTCTTGGTTATACCCTTGAGCGACCAATCTCGCTTTATTACGGGTTATTACCCCGTTTTCGTCCAACTTGTTCCTAAACACCCATCGGGTGCCGATTACTCGATGGCCTCGCGGAGGAGGGACAAGGTCCCATACCTCGTTTCTTTTAAACTGATTTAGTTCCTCTTGCATCGATAAAAACCAGTGCTCATCGAGTAGGGCCTCTTTGGGGTTTTTAGGCTCTATTTGTGAAACGAAAGCGAAGTGATAACAAAAGTTACTTAGCTTAGATCGAGTGGTGACTCCCTTTGTGATGTCTCCGAGAATATTGTCAATTGGATGATCTTTACACGACTTCCAAGCTTGAGGGAGATCATCGTTTGTAGGCGGATGAGCTTCCTCAGTTACCTCATGGTGTGCATCCTTATCCTCCTCAATTTTGACTCTATCGGGTTGATCAATCCCCGTTTCGCCACCTTTGAGTATGTCTTCTGTGGATGTACCTGCACCATGAACAACACTATCCTTTCCGACATTTCTCGGATAGGACTCATCAAACGTAACGTGCACAGACTCTTCAACAGCTAGTAATCTTTTATTATAAATCCTATATGCTTTACTCTAAAACCAATAAACACATTCTTCTTATCACTTTCATGCACAATTTTGCAGCAATCTTTTGAAAAGGAAACATTGTAACCTTTGTCGCATAATTGGCTAATGCTAAGGAGATTATGTTTAAGGTTTTCGACAAGCAACACATCGGAAATTGTAGTAGAGGAGGGATTACCTATACTACCTTTACCTAGTATCGCTCCGCGGTTGTTATCACCGTATGTTACATACCCTTTCTTCTTAGCCACGAAGTCTATGAATAAGGATATGTCTCCAGACATGTGCCTTGAGCACCCACTATCAAGAACCCATCTTCTCTCGGTGGACTCGACACATTTCACCTGTCAAAATATAACTTACAAAAGGGAGGTACCCAATGGCATATTGGGTCCTAATAGGTTAGCGACAAGACGGTTGCGTTTGGGCAACCATTGGTAGATGCCTTTAGGAACAAGAAATCTCCTAAATCGACATTTACCAATGGAGTGGCCTTTCTTGCAACAGTAAAAGCATACAAAGTCGACATTAGAATCACTTTCACTTGCTTGATCCCTAATTACATATGCATATTTTTGATATGGGTTTATCATACTTTTTCTAAAATCCTTTTTATCAATTGCAAATGTAATTTTAGGTTCAAGTGCCTTGTCTAATTTGGCCTTAAGGTTTCTAACCTCACCTTGCCAAATATGACAAGTATCACAACCAAAGTTGAAAGGATTACTATTGTCCTTACAATCCGATTCATTATCTTTCACAATGGAAGCCTTAAGGTCCTCTAATTTCTTTTCGGACTCTAAGACTTTGTGCTCTAAATATGTAAAAATTCTTCTATTAGAAGCAAGTTTCTTAAAGGCTTCAGTTGCTTCCTTGTGTAAAACATCGAATGCGGTTTGTAATTCGGAATGAGACATATTAGATGACATATTATATCTAGAGTGACGTACCTGTTTCTTTTTCTTTTTCTGATTTGCGGAGAGACATAGATTCACGGACTCTTCTTCATCACTAGAGCTTTCATTAGAGGAGGAAGAATCACTGTCGCTTTCCCACGCGATGTACGCCCTCCTAGGCTTTGATGCTCTCTTATGTGACTTCGATTGTTCCATTTCTTTTCCCTTGTTGTTCATTGGACAGTCCGGTTTGTAGTGACCGGGCTTTCCACATTTATAGCACGTTCCTCTAGTCTTTTTGCCTTTTTGATTGTCATCTTTGGAGAACCTTGATTGCCTTCGGAAATTTACCAGGTTCTTCTCCGAATGTTGGATGCCGTTCTTTCTCACGTACCGGTTATACCGTTTAACGAACAGCCCCATGTCCTCATTTATGTCTTCTTCTTCGTCGTCGCTTGAAGAATAATCACTTTGCTCTTTTGCTTTAGACTTCGAGGAAGAAGCCTTAAGAGCTATGGACTTCTTTTCACTCATCTTTACTTTGTCCTTCTTTTCTTTCCTTTCATGTTGGTCAAGACTCAAGAGTACCTGTTCATGCTCTTGTAGTTTGCCAAACAATGTAGTCAGGTCTAATACCGTAAGATCATTTGCCTCTTTGATGGCGGTCACTTTCGGCTGCCATTCCCTGCTAAGACATCTCAAAACTTTATTAGTAGCAAGATCATTGGAAATAGGTCTTCCTAGTGAATGTAATCTGTTTATGAGATGAGTAAATCTCTTTTGCATGTCAGCAATGGTTTCCCCTTGCTCCATGAAAAAAAGATCAAACTCTTGTATAAGAGTGTTGATTCGAGCCAACTTAACATCGTTTGTCCCCTCATGGGCAATTTGTAGTGCATCCCACATAGTCTTAGCCGTAGGGCAATGGGATACACGGTAGTATTCATCTACACCTAATGAGGAGATTAGAATGTTCTTAGCTTTCCAATCGTAATTATACTTTCGCTCATCGTCGTCGGTCCATTGTGCTTCGGGCTTTGGCACAACTTCGTTATTCTCATTTGTCATGGTTATTTCAATCGGACCATTGAGAATAACGTTCCATATCTTTCTATCTATGGAATTAATGTGCACCCGCATACAGTCTTTCCAATAGCTATAATTTTCACCGTTAAAAACGGGAGCTCTATTGTACGCCCCTTTTGGTTCGTTAGCCATTATTCTATCAATGTTGTATTTGAAGCACCGGAGAACCGGAGCTCTTGATACCACTTGTTAGACTAAGGCACGGATCTAGAAGGGGGGGTTGAATAGATCCCTTTTAAAAATTTGAGTGGCGCTACCAATAAAATTGGTTTTCAAAATTGTTTTCAAATGCGGAAGCGGCCTTGGAAAATATAGTCTAAAACGAACAACTATTGGAGAGCCGGATATGCGTCAAGCAGATGAATTTAAGACGATAACGGATAGTAAATCACTACACACTTTTATGCAAAACTCAGATGTGATTCACTCGTACTATTTCCTTATTCCAATGATCAAAAATTACACCAAAACTAGCAGCAAAATTAAGGCAATTTTAGTTCAGCACTTTTGTCGAACAGTTGGTGTGCACAAAACTAGCAGCAAAATTAAGGCAATTTTAGTTCAGCACTTTTGTCGAACAGTTGGTGTGCACAAATACCTTAAATGATATTTGTGTTGAATGAGTGATTGAAAAAGCCTTAGTACAGTATTTCTATTGTACTTAGTAGTTAAAAAACAGTGTTTCACCAACTCACTCAATCAATACTACAATTTGACAAAATCACTTATTCTAGAATCACTTAATTTTTAAGCTGTAATTGAAAATGCAGAAAATAAAGGAACACAAGATTTGATGAGGCAGTTCCCCCAGTCGTCCTCGCGTTGGGGTACGTCTGCCCTCAATTCTACAATGAGAATTGAGATATGTATTGAATAGATATCACCTGTTTGGTAGAACAGTTATACACAAGAATCGATAGACAATTGATACAAACAATCTTAATGTTGCTGATAATTTCTACCACTTCTTGCCCCTTGATTCAAGATGAATCAAGTCCTCCAATTTGATGTGAATGACCTCCGATTGCAGCCACCTTATTGACAACTCTTCCGTTGATCAAACCTTCGGCACGGCTGATCTTAGACACACCCAAATTGAACCCGGAACGTCTTCAACCTTTCAACGCCCTAGCTACTAGATTGATCAACCTTCCGCTAATCAATCACCTTCGCACTCGCTTGATTGTTGAACCGACGATTCCGTAACAAAAGCCTTCAAAACCTGTAGTCTTGATAGGTAAAACCTCAAAGGTTTTCTCCCAAGAAACACCTGCACCAGCTTCCACTCGAACCGGATCTTCAATCACGCGTTCGAACCTTATCACCGTCGAGCAAACCACAAACCGCAGCAAAAAATTGATTATCTGTAATTTGAGGATTTGTGAGTTGATTGAACGATGAAGATGAAGAACACTGATGCACCTCTTTCACGTTTCTTGACCTGAACACTTTCTCACAATGCTTTCAAAAATGTTCTTTTTTAAAATTGAAAAGACAGCTATTTATAGTAATATACAAAACAGACAGTTGACAGATCAATGAAACAAAGCAGAATTTCTGTTTCTGCGCGCGAACGGTCGACCATAGGGTCGGCGTGCGCTGAGCCGTGTGACACTCAAACTGTCATGCGCCGAGTCAGCGGTCGACGCATGATCTTCATGCGCTGACCCGTGAGATTCTTAAACCTGCATGCGCCAAGTTAACGGTCGACGCATGGTTCCATGCGCTGACCCGTGTGAACTGAATGAAACTGTGTGCTGACGGTATGGTCGGCTCATGGTTCAAAAATCTGCAAAAACATAAATATGTTTGTTGTTTCGTGCATCTTGTCACGACCAAACATTAGTCACATATATTGCCAATTAAATATGATGATTTAAAAGGATATAGGAAGGATGTAATATGTTAAGTATTGCATGACGATTCTGATTCATCTGAGGTTGTACTTTGTCATCATCGTAAGTATGCATGACGACTCCGATTCATCCGAGGTTGTACTTTGTCATCATCGAAACTTGAGAACGTATGTTGTGAGACAGTTTTCCCTCACACCATATTTATAATGGCCAAAACCTTAACAAGGCCAAGATATGACCCATTAACGAATAAAGATGTTATTTCAGACATAATCTATGACTAAATGACTTATTCATATATAATTATTCAAATTTGACCTACATCTCAATAACAATTTTCTCCCTCGTAAATTCCCTTAATATTTTATCTCTGAGACACATGATAATGACACTTCTAGCCTTATCCACCATCTATGTCTTCTCAACTTGTGTTAGGCTTGTAGGCATCAATGACACTCCCTTCAATTCTTCTACATACCTTTGTTGAATTAGTATTACTTGCATCTTCATCTTCCACAATATGAATTTGCTGTAAACTTAACCCCTTTGTCCATGGTGGGCGCCACTTATTGAAAAAATAAGTACAAATGATTTTCATAGATTAAGACTTTGATGTGTAAGACAAATAATAGCAAAAATGGTGCTTGTTAAAAAGTACAGATGTGTGACACCCCTATGCTGGTAGGGTGTCGAGAGGCTTTAAGGAATTTTGGTTGTATTAGGGCTTGCTAACAGTTATGAGAAACCTTGTTTTTTTTTTGGCTATGCAGGGAGAAAGCTCACATGAGGTGAAAAGTTATGTAGTTCTTGGGTGTTTTTGTGTGTATATCTGAGTTGTTTCTCTGATCCTTGGGTTGAGGTATTTATAGTGGTCTATATGTAAGAACAAGATTTGGTTCTACATCCGACCTTTGAGTTTTGATGATAACTACACATGTCATCTAAGAGAACAATTATGTATGATATGGTTTCTGTCTAGGGTGTGGCTGTTGCCAAAATGATTCTGAATTTGATAAGAAGACGTGTGACGTCATCAGACTCTATTATCAATACTCTGGAAGAAAACCGATATGTGTACAAGATAAAGTCAAGATTCAGAAAAACTTCTAATACAACGGTTCTAAGGAACGTTAGTAATGAGGTTTCTGATTGATACTTTATAAGTAAGCCTAAAAGGCTTTACAAGAAATGCGTTTTCTGTAACACCCTTTTCTACCCCACAAATATAATGGCAAATCAATCATATTTATCAGAGTAAAATATTGAACACAATAAAATCAACTCAAAAGGGTGCACATTTCTCAAATTTTCAAATATAGTCTATGCTCCGTAAACAACGGATTTTCCCAAAATTACTCAAACTATTACTCAAAAGGCAACGAAACTCAAAAAGGCAAAAATCCAAAATTTTCCTTGCGCCGCAAGGCAATCAACATAACAAAAACTCAATAAAATATAGTTTGACTCAAAGATCCCAACCCGATGTTACACTATCAGAGCAAGACCCTCTAAGTCAACCACAATGGCCAACGACCCAAAAACTTCAAAATTCCTCAACGGCATCCTCGGCTAAACCTAGTCATCTGCACGTTACCCACGTGGAGGCAACATTCAAACAAGCAGGGTGAGTAAAACGATTCATAATAATCAATATAGGAATTAATATATAAAATGGCGTCATTTTCATATTCAACATCATCGAAGTTATCAAGGAACATCAATGGCCACACCATTATAAATTACATTAAAATGTCATATAAATACAAATGCAACAAGACTCATGCATGTGATACCAATAAACAAAATTCGATGGACACTGGATCATCAACCCTCCATAGATCCACAACAGTAGGATTGATTCTACACAAGAACCGGAGCACAAAAAAATATCTCACATCCGCACAATGGGACTGAAGCCACAAAAGTCAAGGTCTTGAACCGAAGTCCGAATGCATATGAATGCATGATGTAGACGTCAATATTATCCTCATAATAAACTCATTAGGTGCATCATCATTCATCAAAATCATCATAATAATCATTTCATCATATAATCATCAAAATTCATGGAATCAACATCATAACTCATCATCATTACTCATAGGAATCATCATATAATCATGTAATAATCACATGGGAATCATAGTCATACTCATGGTAATTCATCAAAGAAATCACATCATCAAAACACCAAGACATCACTGTACAAGATCAGAATTCGTGAAACTCTTCTACGTTCACTAGCAAGTTCGCTGTGCGAATCTGGGGCGAATGTTCACTGTGCAAAGCATTCTTCGCTGTGCGAACTCGCGATTACAGCAAATCGCTGTTATGCACCAGCACCAAAACCAGACCAAAAACTTCTACGATTTTCTTTCCCAATGCCCCCAAAAACATCCCTAGATCATTCCCAAGGTATTACGACGATAAAGGCACAAAATCTACAACTTATTAGGCCAATCCCATATCATATTTACGCCTCCAATTCCCATAATTTCTTACAACTACCCCACAATCATTAAGGTCCTCATAATCAATTACCCTGTACAGTTAAAACCTCTACAACAGATTTTGGCTACGAAGGTCTAATTTCCCTTTTTCTCAAATCAGCATCAAACCTATCAGACCATTAGTTCAAATCCCTCAAACTCATTGAACTCACCATCAAAAAGGCAACAACAATTCAATGCTCAAAAATTCCTAAACCCTTAAATCAGCTTTAAATACATTGAGTCGCATATTAAAAACAATGAAGACAATACTCCTCATACCTTAATTGCCAACTCTAAGTATTTCTCTTTGATTCTTGGAAACCTTGCAAAGTTTTTTCCTTAATCCTCTTCCTCAGAGCTTCGACCTCTATTTCTTCCATTTTCACGGTCTAACAAGAATGAATCCTAATTCCCTCAAAATTCCTTTTTGTTAAACCTAACCTTGGGCCTTAAAATTGGGCTTTCCAACTTCACCCTCACTAACTCCTCCTCAAATGTCCACTTTGCCCTTAATTCACTTATATTTATTTAAATTAATAATAATGTCAATATATTCATATTATATACTATTTTTTAAATAAATAACTCAAAATCCATAATTCCCAATATTCACACCAACCACCAAAATTCACCAAAAATGCGAATATTCATATTTAATAAATTAAATAAATATTCCAAGAATTTGGGGTGTTACAACTCTCCCCCACTTAAAAGAATTTTTTCCCTCGAAAATTACCTCAAGGAAACAGAGTCGGATATGACTCCCTCATCTGATCCTCGCGCTCCTAAGTCATACTTCCTCTAGCTAGTCCTCCCAAACTACCTTTACCTCGCGGATGCTTCACTTCTCGTTCTTCAATCCGAACTGGCAATGCCTTAACAGTTGAATTATCTCTCACTTGTACATCATCCATCTGAATCACATGTGACAGATCTGGAATGTACTTCCTCAACTGAGACACATGAAACACATCATGCAAAAGGTGCGGAAATGCGGGTCGACAGAGTCGCCACCGAACTTTATTTTACCCGAATAAACGGGAGAGGAAAATATCGAGAAAACCTCATAAACGTGTAAGGAACATGGTCGTCGCAGCCATATTCCTGGGTTCGGGAGTCGGTTACGCGAGGGAAAGGAATTAGCACCCCTCACGTCCGTTGTACTCAACAGGAACCTCTTAATTCGAGTTATGATGGATGTTAGCTAGGTTTAATTCTTCTCTTCTCAATACTAAATACTAAACGATACTATAAAGGCTAAAGACGCTAGGGGAAGGGGGATGGTTAGAGGATAGGGTGCTTGCCAAGGATTAGGGCCCTTGTGCCTACGTATACTCATTCAAACGAAAATGAGAAATCAGAGCGTCGTAGTTCGACTACGGGAAAGGATGGGGGGAAATGGAAGATGGAGGGGATTGTGCTCGCCAAGATCATTGCAATCTTGTGCCTACGTATCTTACATTCAAGAATGAATGAAGAATCAGAGCAGTTGTAGTTCGTGGTAACGACCACGAAAGAAACGGGATTGAATTGGTTTGAAGATGGGTACGGATGACAATTACTCGAAGCTTAAGAAAGACTTCTCGGGCCCAAGTAATCGGGAGAGCGAACCAAAGACTTGGAACTCTCTCTTTTTCATCTTGAAGATAAGGTTGTGTTTAAAAAGGGTGAAGTTGAATTGATGACGATTACTTGAAGCTTAAGAAATACTTCTCGGACCCAAGTAATCGGGAGAGCGAACCAAAGACTTGGAACTCTCTCTTTTTTCATCGCAAAAGAAGGTTGTTTGAATGGGTGATGTTGATCGGATGACGACTACTTGAAGCTTAAGAAAGGCTTCTCGGACCCAAGTAATCGGAAGAGCGAACCAAAGACTTGGAACCCTCTCTTTTTCATTGTGAAAAGAAAGTTGTTAAAGTTTGAAATGGATTTTGGAAGGATGAGTAATTGAAGGATGGTTGAATGTTATCGAGTTGTTAATGTTATTTAAAGGCGTCAATTGCTCACACACCAATAAGATAACTCGCATATAAACAACGGAAAGCAAGATCAAAGACTTGAACCTACTCTTTACACCTTGAAAAGAATTGAATAGTTGTTAATTGATTGATAGTTTGTTACGAAAATCCACTTGACGTTGGATCAAGGGTTTGACTTATTATCGCGTGCAAAGCATGTAATGGACATGGTTTGAGAAACGAGATCGACTAGACTTACGCATCAAGGGTCGAGTTGTGTGCCATAGGTTGATGGCGAATGCGTATGAGCACTCGACTTACAAGGATTTGAAAATGGCTCGATGATGAATCGAGAATTAGTTTGAAAATAGTTTAATCTGCTCTAGTCCCTATGGGTGATCCTAGGAGATAAACTAATAATCACAGAAATACGAAACATACATCGGAATGGGGAAGGGATACATGTAATTTACACGGGATTGCACGAAATAAAGGGGTCTCATTGTCAGGTAGCCCAAGAGAAAGCCGTGTGTGTGCATTATGTCCTAAACTACGCCTTGAGCAAAGTCGGGCACGACTCAAAATTAGAGTTCCTGCAAATAACCAATGATACAACAGTCCACCAATTCGGCTTTTAAGATTTCGATAATTTATTATGTATTTTCGAATAAGGTGTGAATAAGAATGAATAATGAGTATGACAATATGAATATAGATAATATAACAATAATATCTACAATAATATTTGACAGGAATTAAAGTTAATGGTCAATTTAATGAATCGAATCGGGACACGAAAGAATGAGATCTCGTCTTAATCGCAAATATAATGCCGATTAATCGAAGGTAGCCTATCACGATCCCAAAGTAAGGAAAATGACCCCAATGGTCATTCCTCATAGATTTGAAATCGAGAAGGTTATCAACTTCGGTACGCGACGCTTACGAATAAAAGACTTCATCGATCCAAAAATCAAAATAAAATCGGAAGAAGAAGGTGATCTCGGATCCTTTGTTTCACGCCAATAATTTGACGGCTAAACGGTGGTAATCTCGTCATCGACCCTAACACGATAAAAGAAAAAAAGAATAAAAGAAAATATAATCAAAAGCATAAACCAAAATTAAATACCCAAAGAAACTATGAGAATATTAACATTATGATTTGGAGAAAACAGCTGTACATAAATTAATTGAAGTTCTTACTAAAATTATTTAAAAACATTATGAAAACTTCGTATTAAAACTTATTAAAAGAAATCTTTACAAGAAAAGGAAGGGGCGCTTGGGAAAAAAGGTAGTATGAAAACAAGAAAAGGAAAGTGTATCTCGGAACGGGCCATCGAGCCCAAGATACCACCAAAACCCATCCGAAAGAACACCCAGAAGATGAAACACAACGCAAGCTAAGAAAAACACATTACGTTAAAAAATCGTTTTTTCATTCTTTCTTATGAAATCGATTCGCTACCTCTTCTCCGTCCGGTGTCATTCAAATCCTTCTCTCTCGATTTGCCTTCTTCTTTTGATCTGGGTTTATTTCTCTCACTCTCTGTTCTGGGTTCAATATGTGTAGTTAGTAATGGAGCTGGGTTTTTTTTATTGGTTTGGGTGTTATAACAGAAGTAGAACGTTGAAGGATGAGTTGGGTTTCAGCAGGTTATGGTTTGAAGGATTTGCGGTAAGTTTTAACTGCGGAAATGGGTTGAGAGGAAGATGACGGTGATGGTGTGGGTTTTGATATTTGAAGAAGAAAAAGGAGCGATTACGGTTGGGGTTTATGAGTGTTTGAGGGTTTAGAGATTGAAGAAAAGAGGAAGGTTGAAGGGGAAATTTAACGAGAGAAGGTTGGATTCGTTCGTGAATGGTTTTTTGTGATTTATGTTGTAGTTCTGGATTAAAATGAGTTGGCGTTTTGAAGATTTGAGGAAGAAGAATAGGCTTTGTAAGATTCAAGTCATCTCTGAGAAAAGGTTCACGGCTGATTGATGATTTTGGGATGAAGGTTCAAGAGGAAAAGGGGTAGAGATTTTTTTTGCTGTCCTTTATTTTCGGATCTTTGAAGTTATTAAAAAGAAGACATTAGGGATTTGGTTATTAATGGATGGAAGGGATTAGGTGAAGGGTTTTTGGAAGGAGGTGGCGGCTAGGGTTACCTTTGTTGTAGCCTCTCACATGGTTTTATATGGGGAGAGTATCTGGAGGATTGAGGTGAGGTTTTGCCTCCTCTTTTGTCTATAGTGAGGTAAAGACTTCAATTGGTTTTCACTGCGGTAACTGCCCTTTTCTTTTTTACTTTTACTGTGGTAAATGGTATTCATATTGATCTGTAATTACATTTGACAATGATGCAGGGTATGACTTTGAGCTGTGGCAAATTGAGTACAAGAAGCAAATTGCATTCAAGAAGCAAATCGAATTTCAGAGTAAAGGCTTTTGCAAACTCCTTGGTAAGTTCACTGATATTCATCCCTTTCCTAATTGGTTTGCGAGTATGTGAAAAACTGTTATGGTTGCAACTTTATTCTGGTGATTCATTTTGTCTTTTGCAGGTTTGTCTTGTTACTTTGTGAAAGTGAGGTTGTGGCTTAAGTTTGTTATGTGAAATCCACCTTCAGCGTATAATGGTTGCTCGCGTTTTTATTCGAAAATTGGTAGGGTGATATGTGTTGCAGATTGGTTTTGGTACAGACTGTGACTTGATTCCTTGTTTTGTTATTCCAGGTGATTTGGTGCGTGAAACAACTTAAATGTGGCTGTGTATAACTCTGGCAGCACCGTTTCATCCCGTGGCAGTGTGATTACTTTGTAAGTTCTCCTATTTTGGAAAGTTGGTGTAAATATGAACTTGTGCAGATTATAGGTTGAAATCACCAATTCATGTCGTTGATGCGTGTCACGCTTAGCAGGTATCGGTGGAGGCTTTCTTGGTGAGATGCGGTTATGTAATGTTATGCAAACTTATGGCTCGTATGATGCAAATTGTGGCAAGCCATGGACCTGTTACTTGTTTCCCTCATGCTATCAAGCTTGCGAGTTGTACGTCGGCAGCTGCGAATTTGCGCGTAACAATCCCAAGGCTAACAAGTTGCGATTAGGGTACGTTTGTGAGCCATTTACAATAGTTTCAATTATTCATGCTTCCGCACACAATATGCCACGACATATTTACAGTAACCGTCACATTAAAAATGAGCCTATCTTTTGAACTGGACTCCCCTGTTAAATTGTTGCTGTCATTTTCAGGTTGTGGTGTTAAGTTTGAAGAATTTTGTTCAAGGTTTGCTATCGTTCCATAATATTCCTCTGTGTTGTAATGAACTGGTCTTGGTTGCAGGTTTTTACGGTGTGAAGCTAGCAGATTGGTAAATGAAGGCTTGGTTTGCTTGCTGCGAGAAGTGGATGTGCGGCATGTGACGGTTTCACGACGTTATTTTACTGTGGCTGGTTTGTGAAGCATCATGACTTACTAGTCTTGGATTTTAACTTGGCAAGTTTGATTATGCAGGAAAGCATGTGGGGTTTATTGTAATTCAAGTTGTGAACTGGTGCAAGCTGGTTTTTTTTCGCAGACGGTTATGGGGTCAAGTTGTGAAAGTTCATGGGTGTGTGGTGTTTTATTGTACAGGTCCTCCTCTCCTTCAATTGAAGGTACTCGTACATGTAGTGCAAACCGGGGCTTTTATGGAAGAGTTGTGATAATTGAGGACACTGCGAGCTGGAATCCATTTTGTTGTATAGCGACACGTGAAGCAATGCTTGTCGTACGTGTGATTCTTCTGTTATGCAGGTTGTACACACACGATACATGGCTGTGAAATGGTAATTGATGGTGTGTAGTGATTGTACCAGTGTTTATAATTCACGAAATTACGGTGACGGTAGCTGGTATCATCACTTTTTCTTTCCTTTTCTTGCAGATTGACTGCTTCAACATTTGGCTCCTGTAGCAGCTTTTCTGTGGACAATTTCGGAAAGCTTCAAATGACTTGGGATTCCACTTATGGGCTATTCTTATTTGGTTTCAAGTGGTGCACTGAAGGTCTTTGAAATATCTGATGTAAGATTTTAGGGCCTATGCAAAATACTATCAGTGCTGCGGAGGGTACACGACTTTGTGACTTCTCCATTTGTGGACAAAACAATCTTGCAGCCCATTTTAAATGGCATTCGAACTGTTGTGGCAGGCGATAAGCGTTGAAAGATTATTTTGTGAATTGTAGCATATTACTTCTCATGTATATTATGTCTTCTACCTTGACACTTAACTATGAGCATAACTCAGCTAAATAAAAACGCTGCCAATTAGGTGTGATACTCCTTGTCCAAATGATATATGAATTATGCTTTGAAAACTTTGTCTCTCATTTTGAAATGCAATTTGACAACTCTATATTGTGCACTAATGATATATATTATAACATGATTTGCCATGTAGTTTGGGAAATCTCATCAAGCTTCGAAGAACCAAAACATGATTTATCAATTTGACATCACTAAACAAGGTCAAAGTATTGTGACTTGATTTACACCTCATGGCTTAGACACAATTGATGTCGTCTTGAAAATTTCCATGCACGGTTGGAACCTCCAAATAGGACCAACAAATTTGCTTTTAGACATAAGTGTCCTGAAAGATGAAATTATTCTTGAACATAGGCTTAGCATCTTATGACGATTATGACATGAGCCCTTTGAAAGTCTACTTGCATATGCCTTTAAAGTCATTCACCCATATTTGAATCACTTCAAGCTTGGATTAAACAAATGACCAAATAATCTTAACATCACGTTGGTACGCCACTCGGACTCATCCTGAAATATGGCCCAAAACCACTAAAACCAACAAACCATGCTCTGAATTCAAACTCCTTGCAAAAGCCCATAATCAATATACACATACACAAGGTTCCATGACCTATCTTTTAGAGGACCCTGACCATAGGTCAAATGACCATCTAAAGATAAACCGTTAATTAACATAAGTACTTGTTAATAAACAGGTAGGACAAATTTAGGGTATGACACCATGAACTATTGATGAGTGTTTGGTGTTCTCTTGTTTGTTCTTCATTGTTATCACTTATGCTTAAAGTTTCATCCTTGGCTCCCTGTTGTTACAATTTGTCTATTTCCCTGGTTCCAAAGGAAAGGATCCCATAGTTGACTGCCATGTCATTTAGGATAGCCTTGTCCACCATTTACTTGAGACTTTATTAGAGTTTCTTCTTACCTTTTATCCTAACATTAGTTTAGAGTCGCCGCATTCTATGTAGGAGTCTCACTGCAGACAGTTACTTTTTTTCCCTTTGGAACCTTGACCACTGTTAAGAGTTCCTCACCCCTATTAAGGGAAACTACGAACGCTCTGATTTCTCATTTATCGATGATAATACGTAGGCACAGAATGCGATTTCTTGGCAAGCTCACTAACAACTAACTTCCTGTTAACATTTGCAACTTAGAATTGGAGTCGTTGTGCTCTAGGTAGTCGTCTCGCCGTGGACATTTCCCTTGTTTACTTTTGCCATAGGACTTGGAGTTGACGTGCTCTATTTAGTCGTTTCGCCGTGTACATTCCCTTCCTTGCTAACTTAACCTTGGTTTAGAGTCGCCGCACTCTATGTAGGTGTCTCACTGTAGACATTTACTTTTCCCTTTGGAACCTTGACAACAGTCAGGAGTTCCTCACCCCTTTTAAGGGGAACTATGGTTGCTCTGATTCCATTCCCGTCAAGATACGTTGGCACAAGATGCGATGTCTTGGAGAGCATACTTTGTACATACTTAGTGTACATACCCCTAGGTCTTTACCTTAGCATTTCCCTTAGCAAGCAAACTTTAGCGTAACACAAATAATAACAAGAGGTTCTTGTAGAGTACTACATATGCTTAGGATACTAACACCTTCCCTAGGTATAATCAACCCCGAACCTTAGATCTCTTAGTTATGTTGTTACATAGCGCACTTAGAGTTTTCTTCGATCTTTACCCTTTCCTTTGGATAAATCAAATCTCGGTGGTGAATTTCATGATTTATGATTCAAGTTAATTAATAGCTTGATATTTGATTCTCACCACACCAATATGCATACTAGCTTATTTACCTCTTTATTTATGGCGGCTCTCTTATCCTTGCTAATTTTCCACTTTCTTTGTGACAGTGGTCTCACAGAGGGGTTGACAGTAAGGTGATTGCACACCACTCTAGTATATATGCCAAGCATGTTGAAAGAGGTCAAAGAGAGAAATTTATGTTTCTCATGAGTTGGTCGACTAGTTTGCGCTTTTTGCAACACCCTAATATAATACATGTCTAGAATTGTACTAGTTAAAGTATTAAACTAGTGTTGAGTACATACACTTAGTGCCTAAATGACATCTTGAGTCATGTATAATATAAAGTACAACTAACATAGTACTTGAAATACGTCAGATGGCTATACAACCACTATAGAAAAATCGCACAAAGGATAATAAACATAAACATCAGAGCCTTCAAGTTTTCATGCCATCTTGGTCTTACCTTTGGTTTTCTTCGGCTGCCTGAAAATGAACAATATGAATGGTTTAAGATATTATATCTGAATGGAGTTCCATGTATTATGGGTTCACTCAGCTCTACAAGGTTCATTATCACACATTCATGTAACTAATACTACTCTCGCGTACCATAATTGACATAACTACGAAGCTTACATTTGCTTCACACAACACGTGAAAGATTGGTATCCTAGATACACTTGTCATGTAAAACAATAGAAATTGTAATTAATAAACCATATGTTCTTTTAAATATTAGATTTCTTGCATTCGAAATCACAAGACAGATCCGAGAATTCCTTACAAACGGATCCTAATATGATCCTAAGGCATTATCACTTGCCAAGAAATATCCATTAGGCAAGCACATACGTAAGTATGGTTCCTCGAATACACTTTCCCTAATTAATTTCCTTTAAGGGATAGGTTCCTTACTTACGAATTAATCTCCATTAGACAAGTTCTTCACATACATCAGAAGGATTCTCATTCACTTATCCTAATTGATTTAATTCCACGAGACACTCCATTGTTCCCCCTCATCAATTAATCAATTGAATTTACATAATTCATCCTTACATTTATACCCTTGTTTATCGTACATGATTGTCAAGAGTTTACAATCTACTAATTACATTTGACCTCTCATGACCTTGCAAGATAAGGTTGTACCACTTTAACCAACTAGGATTCATTATCAAAACAACCAAACTGATTAAGGTTCACACACAATCATTTAAATTGACAAGGGTTATCCATAATGAGTCAACCTGATTAGGGTTTATACACAACTATTCAAACCAATTAGGCCTTGCACACAATTATTTAATTCAATAAGACTTCATATATTCAAATGCTTAACTAACTAGGGTTTACACCTTTAACTACTAACGACTAGGGTTCACACGTGTATGCTTATAATCAGCGAGTTCCCGAACAATATCTGTCATTTCTCTTTGATGGTATTCGCACACCTCTACACACAACACATATTATACAACTTGTGCACCATTTAGGGTTTGATAAGGCACAAGAAATAATACACATATTTCTTACAATATAAAAAGGAACACATTATCAATCAAACATGTTAAGGTTCATGAAATCTAAAATTTCCACCACAAGCTATGGAATACAAGCATCATTATACTTCAGCATAGGGTAAAGCCTTGAACTAGCTTTCCAACGCATTTGACTATGTCCCAATCAAAGTTACGAAACTCATTTTATGGTTGTTACAAGGTGCACAATCGATTGTTAATTTGGTGAAATCGATTGAACCCGCATTTGAAGGTGGAATGATGAAGATGTTTATGACAATTACTTATTATGAACATTCTTCTCCAATCAATCAAGAATCTTCCACATGCACTTTAAAATGGTTGGATTTAATCAAAACTCTGTGTGTGTGTGTGTGTGTGTTGTGTGTGTGCATGTGTGTGTGCATGTGCGTGTGCGTGTGTATGCATGTGCGTGTGCGTGTGTGCGTGTGTATGTGTGTGTGCGCGTGTGCGTGTGTGTGTGTGTGCGCGCGCGTGCGTGTGTGTGTGTGCGGGTGCGTGTGTGCGTGCCTGTGTGTGTGTGTGTGTGTGCGGGTGCGTGTGCATGCGTGTGTGTGTGTGCGGATGCGTGTGTGCGGGTGCGTATGTGTGTGCGTGTGCGGGTGTGTGTGTGTGTGCGGGTGTGTGCGGGTGTGTGTGTGTGCGGGTGTGTGTGTGCACGCGCGCGCGTGTGTGTGTGTGCGCGTGTGCGTGTGTGTGTGTGCGCGCGTGCGTGTGTCTGTGTGTGTGTGTGTGTGTGTGTTTACGCGCGTGCGTGTGTGCGTGCACGTGTGTGTGCGCGTGTGCGTGCTGGTATGGGTGGCCAAAAGCTTATAGATTGTGGTGGTTTTAGGGCAAGCTCTCGATAGTGAAAGCCCATGTTTTGGGGTATTTTTGTGAGGTGGGAGCAAACTCATATTGAGTGAAAAACTTTGTATTTTATATATTTCACAGTAAATTTAAAATATGTCTTCTCATCCCTAAGGATGAGTTATTTTTAAAGGTTTGCGAGCATGAATTTAGGATTTCTCGAGAATTGCCACCTGCAACCTAAAAATAGTAATAGACCTTTGAATCCATATTTTCTATGAAGAAGTGAGTTATTCCCTTGACTTTTTTTAGAATATCTCTTACTAAGACATGTCATTTCCCATATTTCTCTATGCTAGACGAGTGAGAAATGTCACGAACGAGATTATCTCCCTCGTGAGAGGCTAGACGAGTGAAGAATGTCACGATCGAGGTTATCTCCCTCTGGAGAGGTAGAATTTTGTTGCCCCTTATTAGCGACATGATCTTCTCTTTCCTAGTAGAACCTTCGAAAATATATCACAACAATTATAAGTTTATATCACAACAATTATAAGTTTATTTTAGCCTCGTATATGTCTTAGTGATTCAAAACATGCTATATGATGAATCGAATTATGGAGCAAAAATTGTCCCACATGTATATTTGATTAAATCACATTTAGAAAAGAATCATATGCCCCTCAAAATGTTAATTCGCAAAATTGTACTTTGAGAACCCTCGAAATACATGTGATTGAATTATACCTTTTTTGGACCAAAGCCTCACTTGCTATTCTTAAGAAAACCTAATGACTATTTGCCACGGATGTATATATACTTCTTCATGCGTAAGATTTTCTTTAAGGTGCATACACTATTTGTAATTCACTCTATCATTTTATCTTACTCTATTGAAATGTTAACTTTCCAGGTTTACAGAGACTTACAACACCACTCCAATATCACAATTCACACATAACTTGGGTTTCGATTCAGAACAATTTTATTGAACTAACTAATAGTATGAAATAACTTAAAAGTTTATATTTAAATATCATTTATACTTTTATAATAAATATTGCAAAAGTAAAATTAAGAGAGAAAAATGATAAACTCTAAATTTTAAGTTACTTGACTTTCTTATCAAAATAAACTATAAACTATAAAAACTATTAGATCATGAAAAATATGACATAAAACAAACATGTGTTTCATAAGCTCACAAGAAAGTGGTGTCAAAGAGACCCTAAATTTTCCTTGCAAGTACTACTATGGACTAGTCAAATTAAAACATCCTCTAATTTAAGGAAAGTAGATGGAATTGCAACACTTGACCCAATGAACATTATTTCTGCATATTGAATACTTCCATTGAACAATGATTCAATGCATATCTAAAATAACAAATTAAAATTGTTTTCTTCCTGTTTTCTTATAGACTAAAAACAAGAGTTGCCCAAAATTAAGAAGCAAATCTTTCATAATTTCTACAAAATTTCTATAAAAAAAAAACTCAAAATCAAGATTCAGTCATTGAAGAAAAAAACATAAACCAGAACATTGGTATCATGTTAAACAACAAAATCTAACCCATTCATCACAAAAACCAAATAAACATTTCTTTAACATTACATAATGATGATGATTAATATACAAAAAGATTTTAACAACAAAGGAAAAAACATAGACTAAACCTACCTTAATTTCTTCAAATTTTCTTCATTATTTTTTCCCTTGCAAATTCATTCACTATCCCCAAACACCCCAAATCCTTTCTCCAATGAAACTCACAAATTTTCTCACTGACCCTTTCTCTTCATCTTCATCATCACCACCACCACCACCACCAACAACCACCCTTTCACCACTTTCACTACCACCACCACCACCGCTACTAATAACACTATTACTACTTTCCCCCACCGATTCCATCTCAGCCGACTCGTTCACCACAGACCGATTCAACTCACCGGAATGAGTATGACCCGACCGCTTATTCCCAAACCCTTTCTTGTTTCTCTTCTCTTTCTTTCCTTTCCCTTTCTTCCCACCTTTATTACTCTGAGCCAACCACTCCTCAAAAGCATCGATGATTTCATGTATGAGTTCACGATTCGGCGACTCGTCCCATCTGACCCAGTAACTCGTGTAGCATCGGAAACAGCTACAGTTGAAGAGAGTAGCATGATCGGTGTTTCTGACGGTGCTCCGTTTCGGGTTACCGGTAGGGGTTACAGCGGAAGAACAGTAGATGAGGTAAGCCAAGACTTCCCTGTCTTCGGTTGAGAGAGCGGCAGCTAGGGTGAGGATGGTTGCCGGAAGGAAGGAAAGTTGGTCGGTGATAACCGGTGGGGTTGGATGAACCGTCGCTTTATGGTAGAGCTTCTTCATGGTTGAACAAAAAGATGAAAAAAATAAAGCTAGAGAGAGAAAGAGAAAGTGTTTTTTGATATTCTTTTTTTCTTAGCAAACACCGAACAGAGAGAGAGAGAGAGGGTTTGGTTTTTGAAGTTTGAAGGGTTGATGAGTGTTTTTTGCTATTGGAGTTGTTGACGTAGTTTTTGGGCTAGGGGAGTGATAGGGTGTGACGCGGGACATGGTGATATGATGTATCAGTTGTGTAGACTTGATTGATATTGGGGGACTCATAGGGTGGGACCCATGTGTATGATTTGTCCTTGTCGTCTCTTCTGGGTCTGTTTTTGAATCCTTCTTTATTTATACGGATATAAAGATTATATTTACTGTGTCCCCTTGTGTCAGAAAAAAAGAGTTGTATAGCATAACTTATAAATAAAGATAAGTTATTGTCAATTCTTTTTGGGTGGAAGCAGTTTGAATTTCCTGTTTGGAGAGTAATATAAAAATCAATTATACAATAGGTCTAAAAAAAATCAATCATATATGGTTCTGGCCGAACTCATGCTAACCAGCATTAAATTTGGTGCAAGAGGTATGTTACTTTGAACTTTGGTGACTTTATTACTTTCACTTTATTTATTTTTTTTTAAATTAATCATTTTCTTTTAATAAATAATTTAATTTATTTAATATTTTATATCTTAAATATATTAAATTTACAAAGTCATTACAAAACTAGAGTCGTTCAATTTTTGTAGGTGAGTTGATATGGTTAATTGGGTACGTGGATGAAACATATGAAATGAAATCGAATAAATTTGATTGGATTTGGTTTTAAATTTTTAGATGTGTTTGAGAAAGTGTCGTGTTAGTAAAACCCTAAAAAAATCTATGTTGATATAGAAGTTTGATTTTTTATATTCGGTATTATTAAATTAACAATTCATTGAGATGTGTCAAATTTACTTTCAACGTCAAACTAAATAGATGTTAAGTTGTCGATGATCGAAATCATTTGAGATGGTAAGAATAAGAATAATTTTTTTTATCTCATTTTTAATATTGACAAGTAGATCAACATAAAATTTTATAAATATTAACTTAAGCACTTTTGTTTCAAATCTTGTGTTTTAGGGTTTTTTTTTACTAACTTAAGTATAATCAATAGCTTGTCTCAGGTCGTGAGAAGCTTTAAGGACCGCTAACCAAGTTTAGTAATTCATAACGTAAATATCCTATATTAGAAGACATTCACACATGCATGTTTGTTCACTAAAAAAATGGAAAGAGGTGATAATGATAATGACAACTGAAAACATGATAGAAAGATAAGATTAGTTTAGTTTGTTTAGAGATCTCCTTTCTATTATCGATGGATTAAATTTAACTTTCAAGAGCAATATGTGAAGAAGTAAAATATTGAAGAAATAAAGTCGAAGAACGAATTGTTGAAATTGAGAACAAAACAAATTTTTTTTATAAAAAAGTTACATGACCTCGTAGTGTTAGTGTTAGTGTAACATGATCATATTTCATGTACTTTAAAATATAAAGAACTTTCAGAATTAAATCAACCACACTATTTGATAAATTTGTAGAACAAGGTTGTGTTGTCTGCAACCATTCTAAAATCATGAATTTTTTGTATTATGCACTCTAATCATATTATATATATATATATATATATATATATATATATATATATATATATATATATATATATATATATATATATATATATATATATATATATATATATATATATATATATATATATATATATATATATATATATATATATATATATATATATATATATATATATATATATATATATATATATATATATATATATATTTGTATTCTTGTCTTTCAACTTAATTTTGCTCGGTGCTAATCATGATTTTATTATTTTGTTTTTTTTATGTCACTTTGTTTCTTTTATAGTTATATTAGAGTAGTACTTTATCTTGGAATTGTGAGAACTTCAATAATAATTCTTATATAAAATTTATTTTAATTCTACGTAGTGTATGTATAAATTTTGTAAATTAATCTTAGTGAATTTTATTCTTGAAAGCTTAGATCTTATATAATTGAGCGACAATCAAAATAAAAAATTTGATTTATTAACATATAAGATTAAAAAAGATAGTTAAAACATAAATATAATTTTAATAATCTTGAGACCATCTAAAATACACACGCTTAACATACTATGTTATATGTATACCATAAAAATAGAAGGGCTATTAGTTTAAAGCAAACATTCTTACTTTAATATGAAAAATGTATGATAATATATGTCTATCATATTAAAGAGTCACAATTATAAGGTTTTATTATAGTTTTTATTTTCCAAAGTAATAATCAACCAACAACTTTTTGCTCATTTAGATAATCACAACAGAAAATATGTTAGTGCTTAAACACAAATTTTTGTGGGAACAAATTATTTTACTGCATGATAAAATAATACACTTTCAAAATTATCATTTTCATAATTATCCTCAAATTAACTAGAAAATTGCATCCCTTTACACATATGATATATTATGATTGTTTTATAAGTTATTATAAGGCTCAAACCCATTTAAAAGACATCTTATCCTTCTTAAATATCTGAAAATTTATAATAATTATTAAAAATATAATTTAAAAATTAGTATGTTACTTAATACGAATTATAATCGGTCGTGCTAATATGCTTATGGGTATTCTTTCATAAATTTAACTAGTATCTAATGTGTTTGATGGTTATTTTAAAAATAATTTTAAAATAGATTCGAGTTTTAAGCTTGAAAAAAAGTTTGAAAGTTTGATATGGAAAAAAATAAAAGTTTGCAATAAAGTGACATGCAGTTAAATAATAAGCAATTAAAAAAATTAAAATGACCGTGATTTATGAAAAACAAAGTACTAACAAAGTAAATGAATTTAAAACATAATCCTTTGAAAGATAAATTTGTTGAAAATAGAAAACAAACTTAAAGATTGTAGAATATATACTTAAAGTTTTAAAATTTTTGATTTTGTTTTTGATTATGAGTAGACCTCGTAATTTAAATATTTGACCCGTTGTTATTCATAAAACTCTTGTTTATAAGAAGAAAAAACTAGATATCTATTTCTTTAATAATAAGTCACAATCGTGGCATTTACTTTACTGAGCTAATACCATATATTGAGACACATATAATGTGCTTTTAATGTAAAACTAAATAGATGTCAAGTTGTTCATTGAGATGGTAAGAATAGGAATAAGTTTTCTTTAATCTCATTTTTAGTATTGACAAATGGATAAACATAAATTTTTATAAATACTTAATTAAGCACTTTTTTTAAGTATTGTGTTTCGTGGTTTTTTTAATTATCATAAGTCTCATCATTAGTTTGTCTCATGTAGAGGTGACAATTGAATTCATTAAGGCAAAATTCATTCAATCTATCTATTAAAAAATCTATTCAATCCATCTACCACACAAAAAATAAGTTAATGGATTGAATTAAATCTATCCATTTATATGCATGGATGAATTCAATCCAACATATTTTAAGGATCCAATGGATTATTTTTATTTTCGTTAGATTTAATTTTTTTAAAAATAGATTTTTTAAAAATAATTAAAAAATTATTTTTTTTTCAAAAAAAATCGGTTTTTTTCAGAATAAAAAACTAATTTGTTTTTCGAAAAAAAAAATCGACTTTTTTTTTTGGAAAAAAAATCAATTTTTTTTTTCAGAATAAAAAACTGATTTGTTTTTCAGAAAAAAAAAATCGACTTTTTTTTTCTGAAAAAATTCGGTTTTTTTTTTCAAAATAAAAAACTGATTTGTTTTTCGAAAAAAATAATAAATTTTTTCTCAAAAAAAAACCGATTTTTTTTTCAGAATAAAAAACTGATTTGTTTTTCGAAAATAAAATAAAATTTTTCTCGAAAAAAAAACTGACTTTTTTTTTTGGAAAAAAAATCGATATTTTTCAAAAATTAAAATATTATTTTTTTTTTTGAAAATACAAAAAATTCAGTTTTTTTAATAAATATATTAAAAAATAATTTTTTTTAAAATACAAAAAATAAAATTTTCAAAAATAAAATAAAAATATATATTTATTTTTACGAAATAAAAAAAAAGTTGGATGGATGGATATCCATCCATTAAAAATATGTTAATTGATGGATTTTATTCTTAATGGATGGATTGGATTGGAAAATTTTAAGAAAATTTTAGTGGATTGTTAATGGACTAATGGATTGTTTTAATCCATCCATTAACAATCCCATCCATATCCTTCCAATTCATCCATTTTGCCACCCTTAGTCTCATGTCCTAAGAAGCTTTAAGGTCTACTAGTCGAGTTTAGTAATTCATAACCTAAATATCTTACATTAAAAGACATCTGGACATGTATGTTTGTTCACTCAAAAAAATTGAAAAGAGCGTGATTATGATAATGACAACATGCTAAAAAGATTAAATAACTTTAGTTTGTTTAAAGATTTTTTTTTATCCTATGGATTAAATTTGACTTTACTTTTTTTTTTTAATTAATCATTCTCTTTTAATAACTAATTAATTTAAATTAATATTTTGTATTTTAAATATATTAAATTTACAAAGTCATTACAAAACTAGAGTCATTCAATTTTTTATAGGTAAGTTGACATGGTTAATGGGGTACGCAGATGGAACATATGAAATGAAAACGAATAAATTTGATTAGGTTTAGTTTTAAATTTTAAGATGCATTTGAGAAAGCGTCGTGTTAGTAAAACCCCAACAAAAAATCTATGTTGATATAGAAGTTTGATTTTCCATTTTCGGTATTATCAAATCAACAATTCATTGAGACGCGTCAAATTTACTTTCAACGTCAAACTAAACGGATTTTAAGTTGTCGATGACCGAAACCATTTGAGATGGTAAGAATAAGAATAAGTTTTCTATCTCATTTTTAATATTGACAAATCGATTAACATAAAGTTTTATAAATATTAAGTTAAACACTTTTGTTTCAAATCTTGTTTTTTAAGTTTTTTTTTACTGATCAATAGCTTGTCTTATATCGCGAGAAGCTTTAAGGACCATTGGCTGAGTTTAGTATTTCATAACCTAAGTATCTTACATTAGAGGACATCCACACATGCATGTTTGCTCACTAAAAAAATGGAAAGAGGTGACTATGATAATGACAATTGACAACATGATAGAAAAATAAGATGAGTTTAGTTTGTTTAAAGATATTCTTTCTATTATCAATGGATTAAATTTAACTTCTAAGAACAATATGTGAAGAAGTAAAATATTGAAGAAATAAAGTCGAAGAACGAATTGTTGAAATTGAGGATAAAACAAATTAAAAAAAAGAAGTTATATGACCTCGTAGTGTTAGTGTAACATGATCATATTTTATGTACTATAAGATATAAAGAACTTTCAGAATTAAATCAACAACACTATTTGATAATGTTGTAGAACAAGGTCGTGTTGTCTGCGACCATTCTAAAATCATCAATTTTTACTATTATGTACTCTAATCATTTTATATATATATATATATATATATATATATATATATATATATATATATATATATATATATATATATATATATATATATATATATATATATATATATATATATATATATATATATATATATATATATATTTTGTATTCTTATATTTCAACTTAATTTTGCTCGGTGATAATCATGATTTTTTTATGTCATGTTTTTGTTTATTTATGAAAAACAAAATGCTAACAAAGTAAATGAATTTAAAACATAATCCTTTGAAAGATAAATTTGTCATTTTCCAGCAATATGCTCGGTGTTGTTCCCCAGCGGAGTTGGTATCATCAATGGTTATTGACATCCTCGACAGGTTAAATTCCAATGGTTATTGGCATCTCTAGCAGATTAAAATCCAATTTTCATTGGCGCATTCCTTCACTAGGGTTTGCAAGTTCCTTCATCGTGTCACAATAGAGGTCGCAGCTCCAGTGGTTATTGGCAGTTCGGTTTATTATTTTCTTATGGAATATCAGATCCTGATGATCCCTTCCCCAGCAGTCGCCTATTTGATCGTGCTCTTCCCTGGCGGAGTCCTCTCATTTCATTCTAGCATATAATGGTCATCATCACATTGCATCCTCAAAATGCATAGAATTTCCATTTGATATGGAGCATTATACCATGCAAAAATTATTCAAACATGCATACGAAATATAAGCCAGATTTGGTACCTTCCATTCCAAATCATTTCCCAATTAGAGAGTGATGTAACCTCAGGGAGAACGTTCGACTCTTTCCCCAACAGGTGTTCCGATCAATCCTTAAGATTGTAGATTCGTCGATTTGACCCTATGGTTGTCTTTTCCTCCTAGTGGAATCATCCTTTATTCCCCTATAGAGTTGTCTATCTAGGACTTCTCTTCCCCCCGCAGAGTCGTTTCTCTATGACTTCTCTTCTTTTTTAGGTCGTATGACGGTTGATTCTACTTCCTTTCACCCTTTGTCCGGGTGGTATATGTCACTACTGCGAAAAAGGGCCGGCGAAAGACAGAAGAGTCGCCACCGTTCGTTATTTATCCCAAAGAGAGGGAAAGGAAACGATCAGAGAAAACCTACGGAAAGGGAGAAGACAGGTCATCGCAACCAAATCTCGGGTTCGGGAGTCGGTTACGCAAGGGGAAGGTATGAGCACCCCTCACGTCCGTCGTACTCGAAGGGATCCACGCTTGTTATCTATCTAAAGGGTGTTAATCTATCTAAGCTACGGGCTCACAGGGACAAAAGAAAAGAAAAGAGACTCGATAAAGTATTGTCGCTCTATGCCTACGTATTCCCTCGTGCAATGGGGAAGTCAGAGTCAACGTAGTTCGGAAACTACGGGTGAAGGTGGGGAAGGTTGCTTGCCAAGACATTGTCGTCTCGTGCCTACGTATCCTCGTCTGGTACGATAAATCAGAGCAAACGTAGTTCAGGCTGACACGACCGTAGATTGGTTCAAGTGTTTTACCTGAGTAAGGTTAAACCTTAGTTCTAGTAGTTAGGTGTATTGTTGCTCGACCATTGGAGACTTAGGCGTTACCTGTTTGCGGTAGAACCATGAGTTAACAACACTCTCTTTGAAAATGGTTTTCAATTAATCCCGAAGGATGAAAACAGTTTGATGTTTGTTTTTGAGTCTTTTAAGAAGAAGAAGTGAATTGAATTGTGTTTTTAATTCATGTTGCACTAAAGACTATGACTTAGGAGCGAATGCGTCGTATATCGCCCAAAGGGCATATGCTAAACACTCTAGACAATTGAGAGGAGACCCCCCAATCACCATTTCCCAAATGCTTAAGGCTCGTAGCGTACAACACTCATTATCCTTTATTACATGTTTTGAAGAAGTTTTGAGATGAGAAGAGAGAAGACACAACTAAGGGGAAACTAACTCAACCCTAATGTTATCATGCAATGTGCTCCTATGATTAAGATTGAAAGGGGAATCTATCCTAATGTTATCATGTAAAGGATTGAACACCTAATGTCTCTCCTACTCCCGAGGGACTAGGAATCCTAAGGGATCATGACAACAAAAACCAAGTAAACACAAGATACATCAATCACAAATGAAAAGGAAGAAAGGGATGCAAACATGAAATGCAACACAAAGAAAAGAGGGAGGAAAAAGGTGTGGGGCAGCAACCACCACAAGCACATCTCAACCTCTTGAAAACAAACAAATAGATGCAAAACAATAGAGGAATGCAAGCAAAAGAACTCAAACAAATGAACATCACTTGAACCACATCTACAAAAGTATGCATTCAAATGGAAATCGAATAACGTGTGTCGAATAATCAAGATTAAACAATCAAGAACAGCAACACATATCCAAAACAACTCACTCAAATGCATCATATTGATCCATGAAGATTCAAAGTGAGAAGCAACTAAAACAAGCTTGAAAAACAGCAAATATGACATTCTAGTTCAGTGTTAATCGGTTAACACATATGGTTAACCGATTAACCAGTTTAAAATGTTTGAAAATTTGAACATTCGCACTGGTTAATCGATTAACCAGTTTGCACTGCAACTGGTTAACCGATTAACACTGTACCAGAAGCAGAAAATCAGCAACTCAAAAGCACTTTCAGCAAATAATCACTCCTCCAATAATCCAGATGATCACATAATTGATTATGCACGAAATTAACACCAGAAAACAGTGATCCAACAACATGTAAACACATTCAAACAACAAGATCATAAATCACATGGATCAAAAATCAACAAAATCAATCAAAAATGAAGATCAACATGATGATTATGTAAATAAGCTCAAAAATAGAATCGGATCTTGAATTTCCAACCTACAAAGCGGAGATTTGTTTTGGTGAGTGTTGATTTACTCCAAATGAGCAGATCCAAGCAAGAAACCCGGAGATTCTTCAAGATCCAAGTGATTGCTTGTAGTAGAAATGAAGATCCACCAAAATTAAGCAAGAATTATCCAAATAAGCTCCTCTAGATCAACTTCAAAATTCAGATCCACAATAGCACGAAATTTGAATGGAGAATTGGAGATGATAAGGATGAAGGATGAAGGTTTTAGCTCTAGAATTCCATGATTCCAATGGAGAATCAAGGAATTCAAGGTGAGAGCTCTAATGGAGTTTGGGAGATGGAAAAGTTGAGAGAAAATTGAGAGAATGAGAGTGAATTCTGAAAATGAAATGAAATTATGAGGATTGATTGTGTGAGGTTTGGAGCAAATCATTTAAATATGCTCTAGGTTAGGAGTAGAATGGTCGTTTGGAGTGTGGTTATGAAAATTGAAATGGGATTAGGAGTGGGAAATTGGAGGGAATTTGAATTAATTTGAAAACTAATCAAAATTCAAAGTGGTTCTAGATCCTTCCTCTGGTGTAAAATCAACTTCACAAGTGATCAAAATGGACCCCAAAAGTGGTACCCTATGAAAATTCACGTGCAAAGGAAAAATTTGTCTTGGTTAACCGATTAACCATTTTGATTAATCGGTTAACCTCTTCAAAAATTCAAATTTGGCCTGATTTTGCTTTGGTTAATCAGTTAACCAATAGTGTTAACCGATTAACACCTTGAAAATTTGAATTTTGGTGCCTTTTGGAGGGAAAAGTTCACAAGTGTCTGTGTTCAACCGTTCTAAGCCTTGTCTAGCCTCTAAAACTTGCTCTTGAATACTATAACTGTGAGAATGCTGGAGATAGCCTGAATGCTACTTCTTGAGCTAAAAATAACCTGCAAAATAAAATAAAATCGACCGCTCGATCGCCGGGAAAAACAAATGCCGGAGCCTCTGATATTCGCTGTTTAGTCTCTTGCACTAAAAGCGAATTCTGAGCCACAGGAAAACCTTGATCCCCTGCCTCAAGAACAAATACTATGACTTGCAGAAATGCAAAATGAAAAGAAAACACAAGCCAAGTACAAGAAACGGTTGGTCAAATTTTGGGGTACAACAGTATATCGGTTGAATTATTCCTTGAAGAGTCATAAAGTGGTTGGTTCTACTGCTTTTCACCCATCATTCGGGTATTAGATCCGTTAATCTCGGTCCTTTCAGGATCCCCAACTTTAGAAAACACTCGTCTGTGTTTATTTCATTTCTTCAATACTTTGTTCGTATTGCTCTTGAAAACTCATTCGTGTTTATTTCATTTCTTCAATACTTTATCCATATTGATCTTGAACACTCGTCTGTGTTTATTTCATTTCTTCAATACTTTGTCCATATTGATCTTGAACACTCGTCCATGTTTATTTCATTTCTTCAACACTTCATCTGTATTGATCTTAAACACTCATCCATGTTTATTTCAATTTCTTAAGTACTTCGTCCGTATTGATCTTGAACACTCGTCTGTGTTTACTTCAAATTTTCAATACTCGTTTGTATTGATCTTCAACACCCGTCTGTGTTTATTTCAATTTCTTCAATACTTCGTCCATATTGATCTTCAACACTCGTCATATTTGTTTCTTTCTTAAACACTCGTTCATATTGACTTTCAACACTCGTCCGTGTATTATTGCCTCTTCAAATACTCGTCCGTATTAATTCTCAACTCTCATCCATGTTGAGGATATCCTTTTTTGTCACTCTTCTATGATGATCCATTTTCTCAGCGGTTTCTTTTTTCAAGCAAAACCCCAGGGTCGTAGATCATGCGTCAATCTTAGCTTTTCGTTTACTTTGTTCCTCAAAGGAGTCTTTTTTCACCCATAACGCAAATTTTGTTCGATTCTTTTGGTATTCAATCCCCTTCCACTTTGAATGTCTGAGTGACATTGCTCTTCATACCTTCAAGTTTAATTGATTGAACAGGGGAAGCTATTGTACCCCAAAATTTTCCCTCTTGTTTCTAACCCTAATTGGTTTTTGCTTCTCGTTCACATGCATCTCCCTTAGGTCATGATATCATAATCATTCATGTGTATGATCTCTTAAGGCATGGGATCACAACTTATTTCTTGTGGTTCAGGGTTTTCTTTATTTCAGAGAGTATTTTAGCAGCATTCAGAACTAAACTCGCAGTCATTAGAGGCTTCAAGCATTTATTTTGCTCAACAAATGGTCAGATTACTTCAGAATCAAGAACAGAAAGCACAAAGTTCATATGATTTGTTCAGACAAGTTATCTATCATATCCCAAGCATCATTCAAGTGTCATACCAAAGATTGAGGTTCAAACGCAGATCCATGCTCAGAACAGGTTGTAATAGGGCATTTTTCTCATTTCTGCACTGATGTAACTGGTTACCCAAACACCTATAATCGGTTACACCCATCACAAGTGGCGCCATAATTTAAATTCTCAAGCATATAACCGGTTTCCCTGTTTCATGTAACTAGTTACACCTGGTGAATTTTGCCAAGAACAACAGTTTTCAATTCTGCAACAGCTTTCACTCCAATTGATTTTGCTATGCATCACTATTACATCAGATGAAAGGATCTAAAACATGAAATTTATAACAAAATCCATGCCAAATACCAAACATAATCCCATACTTATCTCCAAGTCACATTTCTAAACCAAATTCCAAATCTCTTTGAGCTCTAAGCCTAATTGTTATTTAAACAAACTTGCTCCATTCCACAAGGGGACCCTAAGCATTTTCTGCATTTTTCTAAATTCACTCTTAATTCTCTCTCACTTTTTCACTATCCATTTTCATCTTCATCCCTAACCTCACCAAAGTTCCACCATTAAAGTTATCAAGCTTTTCATTGAAGCTTGTTAATCTTTGAGCATAACCTTCATCAAATCACTCTCTCATTGTAAGATTTTGTAACTTCAATAAGTTTTCATCTAGATCAAAGCTTTGGAAGTTGATTCTTGAAGTGATTTTGGAAGCATGTTCATAATTATTTGCTTATTGGTTTGTTCTTCCATTTCCTTGTGAATAATTCATTAGATCTCCGGTTTTCTTGATTACATCCACCATTTTCTATTTGCGACAATTACTAAAGCAAATCTCAGCTTTGTAGGTTGGTAATTCTAAGATCTAAATCTGTTTTAGCTTAATTTGCAATTTTACAATGTAGTCTCTTGTGATTTATGTGTTGTTTGATCCATTGATTTGCATGCTTGATGATATTAATGTTGTATTGATTTAATTGGTGTTTGTTTGCTCATAAATTTTGTGAATTTCGTATACAATTGTGTGCCCTAGCAAATGGTGTTTAGATCAAATAAGTGATTCTGAAAAGTGCTTTTCAAAATTATGTTTCTGCTATTTTTGCTGGTGTAACCGGTTACTGCATATGGTGTAATCGGTTACACCCTCTGTTGTGCGTCTAAGAATTGTTGTTGTTCATTGTGTAACTGGTTACACCATTTTAGGTAACCGGTTACTCCTGACATAATTTGTGTTTTTGGCTTGTTTTTGGGGTTGTTTTGAATCCTTTCCACTTTTAACCTCTATTGCATGACATGTTTGATATTTATGGACATTTCTAGAGCTGTTTAGCCTTCATTTGTAATACGGATGTGGATATTTGATACATGATTGTTTATTATGTGCCGCATGTCCATGATAGTTGCTTGCATTCTTGACGAGTGGTCATGTTGCTTAATTGCTTACATGTTGACATTTGCTTGTAATTATTGCATATTCATGATGCTTGATTGTCAATTACATGTCTACATCAATCGTTTAAATGTTGATACTTGCTCATACGCATTGTTGGTTTTTGAATTCCATGATGCATGTTCGCATTTAATTGCTCCATTGTTGATGCATGTTCATATTATTGATTAATTTTTTGATATATGTTTACATGCTTTGTTTGATCTTGCATAACACATGTTCATGTTAATGTATGCTTGATCTTATTGAGTGTATTCAATGTTGTTGGTGAATAAATTATTGTTGTGCATAATACATGTTGTTATATGTTGCCATTTTGTTGTTGTTGCATATACCTCTATGTAATACCCTAATTTTTAACCATAAGATCCCACATGCCATTTACATCTTACATCACAAACAAGATCGCTAGCTTTGCTTCCCTTATCCTCCTCTGTAGGTTTGCTTATGAGGGAGATCACTAAGCACCCCTGTGTGTTTTTTACTTGCTTTTATTTAGTAGTTTATGTTTACTAACCCTAATAAAAATACCAAAAATATGTTTGTTTTTCCGTTTTCTAACATTTTAAGGAATTTTTTATCAAGAACACAAAATACTAGTTCCTCATATCAAACGAAATTCACCTGAACAAAGTCAAAGTTGATCTGCAAATAGTTCAAGAATCACTTGATCAAGAGTTTCCCAAGATTTAATTGTTTATTACTCAAGAGACTCTAAGGTTCATGTGTTTATTTTCATGCCTTCTTTGACGAGTCAAAAGAATCGAGCCAGAGCCAAGACCAAAGGATGCAACAAAAAAAACAAATTTTCTACTTTTCACTGATGCAAATCTATTTGCATTATAGTGCAATCGATTGTACACCTTCAAAATGGAGCAAGATTGTAATTTTTTTTCCAGCAGTGCAAATCGATTTGCACTACTGCAATTTGGCCATATTTTCAAATTCTGCAATATTTTGGCACCAATTTTCAAATGTGACCTCGTGTGGAATATTCTAGAGCATGCACAATTACCCCAAAAATAATTCTCCTACATAGTCACAATTAGTTTCATCATACACCCTCATTTAATCACACTTTTTAACCACTTGATCTTTGATTTTGCTTTTAATCCCATTTCCAAACCTAGATTAAATTCCAATCCAAACTCTAAACCACCAAAATTCCCAAACCTAAACTCTATAAATAGAGCTCTCATTTCATTCATTCTTCAAGCTTTTGATAGCCAAATTCACCTTGTCAAAATTCCTTCTCATTCTCTCAATTTCCTTCACTCACCCAATTTCACTCAAAGCTCTTTCTTCCATTAAAATTTAGTAAGCTTTTCATTCAAGCTTAATAATATTTGAGCTAAACCTCCATCAAAACACTTCATCAACATCAATTTATGTAGATCAAAGCTTTGGAGTGTGATTCTTGGAGTAGATTTGAAGCATTTTCAGATTTGAAGTGATAATTCTCTAGTTCCACAATTGTTGTGCTTGTTCTTACATTTTCCATAATGTGATCTCTTTTTGATCTTTCTTTATTGATTATTTGAGAAACACTTTGTGATTCCACTTGTGTTATTTGCTCTTAATTTGATGGAATTTTCGTGCTCAATTGCATCCTTGATCATGAGGTGTTTGGAGAAATGATTGATCTAGGATTATACATTTTTCAAACTATTTTTTATTGTCATAGCAGGTGAAAATCGACTTAGACCCTTGTGCAATCGATTTGCATTCTGTTTTTTTGGGCTGAATGTGATGTCTAGCACTGCGCAGTCGATTTGCACACTGGTGCAATCGATTTGCACAGCGCAGTTTATTTACACACTAGTGCAATCAATTTGCACTCTAGCATACATTAAGACATACATCATTATTGACCAGCCTTAAATAGTCATGGCTTCTGCATAAGTCCGATCACAATTGTTTAACATAGCGCTAAATTGTCCCTAAATCGAAATTGAGTTTTTTTGTAAGTGAGTTATCAATCTTCTAATCGTTGTAGCATGGCGCGAGATAGATCGTTTCCTTGTTGTTAAGGGAGTTAATTGGCATACTCGTTGATTTAATTCGAGTTGGACCCCGGATTGTTATGACCTTATGCTTGGACCTTGGACTTGGACTTCAAGCTTAGATCTAGGATCCTTGTCCCATGCTCTTGGAAATTTAAGACCCTGTACTTTTGTGTTGCTTTTGTCTGTTTGGTTGGAAATTTTCTAAGTGCGGGTGTTGATACTTTGGCATTACGAAAATCATCTGAGACATGACCCTCCTAATTAGCTTTAATCCTTGAGAGGACCTTGCTTTGACTTTGTTATGGCTTAATTTGATACTTCCTCTAATGTTTTATTTCATCTGGTTATTATGGTTGTGGTTTAAATCCAAAAGGAATAGGATTACTTATCTTGAATTCTTGTCAAGTGTTAGCTTCTTGTGTGGCTAGATCTTCCCATCTCTAGATCTTATTTTGCTTTCTAGGGTAGTCACTTCTTCTCCACCCCTTCTTCAGTATTCAAAATCTTCTCCCTTTTTCAAAAATAAATCTCTTCCATAAAAAATCTTGACTTTTGTCAAGTAATTTTCAAACTTCATTTTCTTTAATAAATGTAAATGAATGTTAATCATACTTTGACCATTTCAAAAAGACATAAAGAATACAAAAACTCATTGAAACTTTTTGTGCCTTCGTGCACTCTTTCATTTAAAAAATTTCATACAGTTTAGACATGAGTCACTTTCATAGTTGAGATGTAATTCTCCTATTTCCCATATTATTTAAGATGTTGACATTTTTTCTCTTAGATGTTTAGTGATAGACTTGTTTATTTTTATCCAAGAAAAATCATCCATCTTAAGATGATGCAAATGTTGTTTTATTATACTTATGGGCGATTAGTCATAGTTTTCTTCTTAAAATGACGAGTTGTCTTGTCCTTTAAAATCAATCATAACAAACAGTTATTGTTATTTTTACCATAAACGACGAAGTTTTGATCCTATATTGCACTTTGTGGATACGTAGGCACGAGGCTCAAAAAGTCTCTTAAAACACAAAAAAATCTTTAAAAATATTTCTCTTCTCAACTCCCCAATCTTTTTTCAAACAAACCTTTTCAAACCAATAAGCGTAGATATTTTAAAGGGCTCCTATAGAGTACTATAGGCGTTTTGGGTGCTAACACCTTCCCTTAGCGTAACCAACCCCTTACCCATTCTCTGTTTGTTCTTGTTTTAGAACTCTTTATATTTTGTTCGCTCTTTTTTCTTTCCTTTTGAATAAAATAAAAGTCTGGTGGAGACTCTTACATTTTAATTTAAGTTAATCAATAGCTTACACTCACAAATTTTCCCGCTACAGAAAAATGGCGACTCTACTGGGAAACTCTGGTTCTTAGTGGGTTCAACCTACTTTGGTTTATTTATGCTTATTTGTTTGATTTGTTTGTTATTGCTTGTTCTGCTTGGATGCTTGGTGATCTGTATGGTGAGATAGGTTCTAACCCAAACCTGAGAGAACTTATGATAGGATGTGTGGTATAATTTAGAAGATGTGCTTAGAGTAGTCCTTTTCATATCAAGTCGAGATCCACCGCTCAGTAGAAGCTTCCTTGGGATTACTGATGTCATACGAGTAGTCGTGATTGGCATTAATTTTTCCAACCTAAGAGCTCGAGAAGGTGAGGACCATAGAACCTTTAACCCATCATGCCCTATTAGGACATAATGTGGTGATTATCCAGGTGTAGATTTGAGGTGATTGTCATGCGATACTACACTCAGACGAGTTTCTCTTAAGAATATTATTGATAAGCCATTAGTCGTTCATACCGGTAACATCCAAAAGACGGAATTATGACTCTAGGAACTTTTTAGAACCTTGTTTTACATGTGTTTATACCCTTAGTACATACCATTGTGGGGTTGGTTCTCACCCTTGGCTCCATGCTCGCACCAAACCTTTGGACTCGTGTGCTTTGTGTGATCTTGTTTGTGGTTGTTGCATCCATACATCATAAACATCTTCGCAGTTGTTTTCAAGGAAAACAACTCAGACTATTGCAAATATGGACAAGGCAAATGTCCCTTTGGTGAAATTTATAAATAAAAGTTGTGATGCCTGTGTTCTCGATGTTTCCCATGTTTGCAATAATCGGGTTGACTTTGTGTTATAATTCCCTGAAAATAGAAAATAAAAATGAAAGCATTGCATTCATAATTTACATACATGCATTTCCCTAAACAAAAACTCATTTATCCTTCTGTCCTTGTACCAGTTAATTGATTTCCTGACATTCATGCAGAATTTAAAGTAGTTACTGAAGGACAATAAAGAGAACATAGAATATGGATCCCATGTCAGGCTTTAGAGTGATGACCAATCCTATGTACGGGTTTCCTCCAGACGATAATGCTTCACAAGTGGATGTTCCTACCCAATCTCAACTTATGCAAAATAACCTGGTTGTTCAAGTTAATGAAAGAGATTCCCTATTTCTGAGCTATATGCCAAATCCTCATAATGTCCACCCTGTGACAAAGATGAAAGACCCTAGAGTTGTGGAAATCGAGGAAGGAGTTCATGATCTCAAGGGACAATTGAAGATGATGAAAGGACACAATGCATCTGGTCTTAAGGCTCATGACTTGTGTCTGGTTCCGTGCGTGGTTATTCCCCCAAAGTTCAAAATTCTTATCTTTGAAATATACAAGGGTGTTAGTTGTCCAAGGCACCATTTAATGATGTTCTGTTGAAAGATGACTGCTCATGTCGACAACGATAAGCTGATGATTCACTAATTTCAAGAAATTTTATATGGGGGATCCTTGATGTGGTATATGAAGCTAGAAAGGAACCATATTCAATCTTAGAAAGACCTAGTTGACATTTTTGTGAAACAGTATAACTATAATTTGGACATGGCTTGAGAGAGTGATCAATTGATGAGTATGAGTCAGAAGGACAACGAATCCTTCAAAGAGTATGCACATCGATGAAAAGCATTGGAAGCCCAAGTTCATCCACCACTCTTAGAGAAAGAACTGGCCAAAATGTTTCTAAGAACACTGTCAGACTCTTACTATGTTAGGATGGTAGGCATTGTGCCTCTAGAGTTCTCCAAAATTGTGGAAGTTGGAGTAAACATCGAGAACACATTCGAAAGTGGAAGAATCCAAGATGGTTTGAATGACCAAGCTAGTGAAGAAAAACTTGTTAGTGATTACTAAATGGAAGAAAATGTCGAAGTTGATGCAATTCAGGATTCTCCTCAGATTCTCAAGCTCTAGTTCCGGTGCCTTATCACCAATATCAAAATCAGTGCCAAAATCAGCATAGACCTCCGAATAATCCAAAAGGAGAGACTCGCCAGTTTGATCCAATCCCAATAACTCAGTAATGACACCCAGAAAGACCAGATTCATGAAATCTCATCCTCATTGGTGCAATCCAAATACTAGTTTAGTTTCATGATGGAGTATTGGGGCACCCGATGGACGAGTGCAAGCTTTTCCAAGAAAATTTTCAAGAGATGATCAACGATGAGGCGTTGACCTTCAAGAGAGGAAGCCCATTTATGAATAGAATGCCTTTATGCTGATAAATATAAAAACTCAAGGAAAGTTCCTATTGTCGATGTTAGTAGAGTGACCCGAAGCGGTCGTGCATTTGCTTTTGTGTCTCCCAAGAAAGTTGAGGATGTTCTTTCAAGCTCATACTGAGATAGTCTCTTCAGATCTCTAGTTTATTACTGAAATTCTATTTGTAATCTTTTATGATTTTTAATGCTTTGTTTGCAAGTAGAAACTTGTTTGACTTTGAATATTATTTATAATGCAATGAGTATATTTGTCTTGAAGTAATCCATTCGCATTCGCTCATAACAATATTTTTTTGCATTACACTACCAACTTCTTGTTTAAACTCTTGGAGGGAGGATGATGAATTGAAAACAGAAAATTTCTGGTTGTATGCTTTTGAATAAAACTCTATTGATGATGTAAGGCATTGTTTCAAATTCCCAAACACCGGAGATATAAGAAAGATAATCTCTTGTTAATCCCTTTGAGCCTTGAAGTATGAGTTTCTTTTCTAAATGAAGAAAAAACCTTACATTTAACCTAGGGAAGGGTAGTATTTATTTAATTTGGCCAAATGTTCAAATTTTAAGGGGAGTGTGCATCTAAGGATCTACCACAATGGTTATCCCTCATTCCAAAGGGAAGAGGCAATCAAAACCCTTCTTAACAAGTCAGATAAGCCAATGTCGTGCGATTTGTTCAAAAAAATCAAAAGAAAAAGAAATGCTCGCTAAGTCGAAAACTTGAAATCAAGTAACTTAGGCAAAAATAAGGGTATCCCGCTGGACATCAAAAAAAAATTCAAAAGAGTTGGTCCAGGAAAAAATTCATGAAAAACAAAAGAATGAAAAGTGCAAAAAGCGAAAAGAAAGGATTACAAAGAAAAATCCTGAACAAATCTATGTGCCTACAACAAAAAAAGGGTGACTATTATTCCCTAAAAAGACAACATTAGTTCCTAAATCATCAGTTTCATCGATTCCTCAACTATCATAAATAAATTATCTAAATATAAGATTGAAGAACATCACGGAGAATGGGTGGGTACAAATAATTTTTGAGCCTAAAAATCCATTTTTTCTTAAAATCGTGAACCAGGCCATATTACAGCCATCAAAAGACCTAATTGAAGCAGGGTTTATTTTGAAAGAATACTTTAACGAGATAGTGTTCCTGACTCCCATGAGTTATGCTAAAAGATCTTTGTTGGTATTGCATGTGCATTCAAAAGAATCAATGTCGCATCTTAACTAGTGACTCATTCACAAGATTTTGTGATATCTTTTCAGTAAAAACTTCAAGACTAACATGTGTAATTGCATTGGATTTATCATTCTCAGAAATAACATTTTCTACTTGCATACATTTGTTTGACATCATAGAAACTTACATATAAGCATCAGTCATGAGTCTAATCTTTTGAGGCCTGAAACTCTGATGAGCAATTCGCAAACCATTTCAAGAATGAGTATATCAAGGGGCATGTTGCCTGAAGACTTTGTTAAGTATGAGCAAGTTTGTTTCCCTAGTTGATACTTTCATATGGGGAAAAGCTTGAAAACTCTATTGATCAAAGATTATGCCAAGTTCAATCAATCTGGGGCAGTTACGTCGAGATTCGACGAATCTCTCCAAGAGTTTGAAGACACTGGGGAAGATTATCTCAAGTCCTTATGGTACAAAGTTTCCTCTTGGTGTAAAAAATTTTGTAGACCATGCAGTCTAGGGCAAAAGTTATAATTGTAAACTCAACACTCCCCTAAGAAGAGTTTGTTCTTGTGTTCTAGGCAAACTCAGTTTCCTCCCCAATAGGGTTTCCCAGATGATTCGTGTGGATGTTTTGTATCCCCGTCAAGTCTTTCCATCCCCTTTATCACGAATAGTTAATGTTATCCTCAAATGAATTTACTTTACGTGCATCTCTGACAGACCCTCATCTGTCCCCAAACAAAGTTGGAAGATTTATTTTGCTGCGTTTCTCCAGCATATCCTTCCCTTGAAGCAGAGTTCATTTTGTTGTTCCCTCTCATGGATTATTAATGTTAGAAAATTGATTTTTAGGTTTCTTCCCAAACATTATCTTCCTCTCCTCTGCGAGATTTGAACCTTGTAGTAGGATTTATTTTCCTTTGATGGCTTTTGTTTATTCCCTGCAGGTTTTCTTCAGCTAAATCCCTAGTGGAATTTCCAGTTATATCTCCATCTTGTTGAGATTAGCAGAGTATCTGGTTGTGCTGTGGTGATTGGTCGTCCCCAGTTTTCTCTTGTCTATTTTGTCAGCATATTCATACCCATATGCATTGCATGCACATTCATTTATTGTGCATAACATCTTGTTGTTACATTTTTCATTTTTGCATTCTTGCATGCTTCCCCACTCTCTGGTGTGTTTTTCCCCGCAAAGCGTCTATGTCCTCTCTCCATTGAGTGTTAACCCGTAGGCAAAAAGTGTTTATCCTTTCTAAATTACCCACCGAGTTTGTTCCTCGTTGAAGATGATTATTTTAGCTTTCCTCCTCAGCCTTTATTTGGATGAAATTACTCCCCAATTGAGTTATTTTCTCGTTGGGTTGAGTCTTATTTGACCGTTTCTTCCCATTTTGTTCATGGATTAAACTTTGGTCTCCTGCGGCAGTTATCTTGATTTCTCTGAGATGTGAAACCTATATGATGAGAAGGCATTTATTTTGCCCTTGGAGGATTTATTTTCTTCATCAAAAATCTATTTGTGAATTCCATCAGAAGATGAAGATCTATATTTCCCCAACAGTGGTATGATAACACTCTTTTGGAATTTTTTTTGCTAGGCAGCAAATGGTGTTCTCTTTATTTGAGAAACTTGCGTAGTCTCAACATGTCAACAAGTGGCAATCTCTTTGAGAAGCTTGTTTGATACATTAGCCTTTTGTGTGACTTCAAGTGGCAGTCTCTTTATTTGAGTAGCATGTATGTCCCTTGGCAAGGTAAAACTCCCCTAATAACAAGTGACAACCTCTTTGTTTAAGCAGCTTGCGTATCATCGGGAATCAATTTGTATCTTTGCAGTAAATGACATCTCTCTAGATTATCCTCAACAGAGAAGTTTATTGTGAAATGTTGGGTATGTATCCCGCCAATATTTTCCATCAAATGGCATCTCTCCGAAAAAGTCTCGAAGGAAAGTTTGGTGAAGTTTTCCTATCAAATGGTTTTTCTCTCCAACAAACCTCGGCAGAAGGTGGCTCTATTTCAGATTTTTTTGGTTAATCTCGACAGTAGATTCTCTATTAAATTTCAAAATATAATTTTCAACAAACCTCGACAGAAGGTATTTTCTTTCCAAGAATCTTGACAGTAGATTCCTCAGATAATTTCAAAAAAAAGATTACAACAAACTTCGGCAGAAGGTGTTTCCTTTCATTTCTGGGCAAATCTCGGCAGAAGATTTCCAGTTGACCTCAGCAGAAAAAACTACCGAACTTTTCAAAATACAATACTGAGCTTTTAAAAAAACTACAAATTTTTATCAGTTTTTTCAAAAAAAAACTATTAATTTTTACCTGATTTTTTTAAAATTTTGATAAAATTAATTTCAATTTTTTTATGCCCATTAAAAAAAAATTACCGGTGTTTTCAGAAAATTATAAAATATACTGGATATTTAAAATGCACTACTGAATTTTTCTATTCATATCAAAATTTTAAATTATACATATTTGCTCTTTTTTAATAAATGTATTTTTGGAAATATAAAAATACGTGGGGTACATATCAGATTTGGAAGTGTCATAATAAAACCTCAAATTTTCCAAACATTAAAGTCCAAATATCAAAAGTGTCATATTCATTACGCAACTAATAATATAATTAATTAACTAACAATATAATTAATTAACTACCACCAACGGCCCCTTGTATATTGAAAAATTATTGTAATTATTTTATCCAAATAATGGATAAAAAATGCTAATAAAATATGATGAAGTAGAGACCAAGGTCTTGAATATATTGATCTATGTATCAATCAAAGAAAAAACTTCAAACATTGTAGCATCTTTCTATCTTCAGCTTTTACAAAGTTCATGATTATCCCTAAGTTTTTGTTAAACTTTGTTTGAATCCAATGAAAAAAGTAAAACCCAAAATCAGACTCAAATTTTAAGTCTTGATAATAATTCTAGTATTTTATTTTATAGTTGAAACAAAGACAAAACCACAAAAGAACAAGAAAGAAACCGTAGACCAAAAAGAGCCTCTTGGTCATTCCTTTCTTATAAGACCAAAGTTTCAAACTTTTGATTAAAAGATGACCAGGTAACCAAATTAAAAAATTCATTGTAAAATATGTTGAAAGTTGTTGTAATGAAATTAATGATTTGTTGATATACTTGAATATAAGATAGTGAAATTCTTTAAAATTATGTTAATGACTTTGCTTGTGACTTCGTCAAAGCTTTGCATATTTTTACAAGTCTCAAATTCCCTTTGACTCCTCTTGCCTTATGAAGTAGCTAGTGTTTTATATTTTGATTTAGATTGGTTGTTCTGAATTTGTGTTGAATATTCAAATATTTAGGATGCTGTTTTTTTATTACTAGTGTCATTTTACATTTATAGTTGGGTTATGTCTCAAACACTGATTGAACTTTATCTGACTTTGAAGAAATATGAATATTTAAATGTGAGTAACTCTAATGCCCTTGGGGTAATTGAAGGAAAATTTGTGATTTAGGGCATGAATATGTTACGGGATTGGCCTAATAAACCGTAGGTTTTGTGCCTTTATCGCCGTAAGAACTTAGGGATGATTTAGAGATGTTTTGGGAGCATTGGGGAAGTGAATCGTGTAGACTTTTGGGTTGACTTAGGTTCCGGAGCATAACAACGTTTTGCTGTCCGTCACGACTGTTCATGTTTTCGGTCGAAATTGTTTTGGACGTAACTTTTGATCCGTAAGTTCGTTTTGACCCACGTTTGAAGCGTTGGAAAGCTAATGAATAGAGTTATAACATAGTATAGACAAGGTAATTGGTTTTCCAATATTTTTATATCTAATTATGTTTGATAAGTCAATTGTGTATATGTTCTATTAATGAATCATGTTTTGATGCTGCGATTTTCCTGATGAATTACCATGAGGGTAACTGTGATAATATGTGATAATATGATTAATTAACATGAGTAGGACTGTGAAATTTATGTGATTAATAGGCGATGGTATGAGGTTTACCGCGAGTATAATTATGAAATAATAGGTGATAATATGTGATAATATGATGAATTAATATGAGTATGATTGTGAGCACTACGTGATTTGTAAATAATTATATGATGATTTTATATGATGTATGATGATGATTATTATGATGAATTCTGATGACATGATGTATGATGATGGTTATTATGATGAGTTATGATGACATGATGTACGATGATGATTATAATGATGAGCTATGACTATGACGTTTGATGATGATGAATATGATGAGGTATGACGTTTGATGATGATGAATATGATGAATGATGATGCACCTATAATGTTATTATGAGGATGATTTGTGACGTGTGCATCATGTATTCGTGTGCATCCAGACTTCGGTTCAGGATCTCGATTACTTTGTCTTCAATCCCACTGTGCGGATGTGAAGTATTTTGATGTGCTCCGGTTCTCTAGTAGAATCGATCCTATTGATGAAGATCTATGGAGGGTTGATGGGACAGTGTCCATCGCGCTGTGATGATTGGTACCACATGCATTGAGTCTTGTTGCGTTTGCATTTATGAGTCTTTTTGTATAAATTATGATGTTGTGGCCTTTGAGGCCTATTGAAGAATATGGATGTGTTGAATATGAATATGACGCCGTTTATATGTTGATTTTTATACATTGATTATTATCAATTCTTTTACTCACCCTGCCTGTTTGAATGTTACCTCCACGTGGATAACATGCAGATGACCAAGTTTAGCTGCGGACGCTGTCGAGGAGTATTTTTGAAGTTTTGCGTCTTTAGCCTTTTGGTTAGTTTAGAGGGTCTTGCTCTGATATGTAACATCGGGTTGGGTTCTTTTGAGTTAAACTATATATTGTTGAGTTACTTTTCTTATTTTCCCTGATGAGGAAACCTTGATTTATGCCTTTGAGTTCCGCTGCTTTGTGCAATTTGATGTATTTTGAGAAAACCCGCTGTATATGGAGCATTGACTTATTTTGAGACATCGAGAAATGTACGCCCTTTTTGGTGGCTTTTTATTGAATTTAATAATTTACTCTGATATCTGTGTTATTTTGCCTTAATAATGGTGGGGTAGAAAAGGGTCTTACAAGTTTCATGCAAGACACCTTTCATATGAAGGTTGCACTCACAAGTTTTCCTTTGTACACAACAAGCAAGTGTCGAAGATGTCTTTCAAGCCACACAAAAAAGTCAATGATGGTTCACCGTATTCATTAAGCTAGGCAGTCACTCCCTTTCTTTCGAAAAAAAAAAAGAAAAGAAAATCAAAAGAAAAAGCCCGCAAATTTGAAACCTATGAAGGAGACTTAGGCATGATTGGGGCATCTCACTAATTGTAAGCTTCGAAAGAAACAGTTCAGGCAAAAGTCAGGGATAATAAAAGAGGAGATCTTTAAATCTTTCACACTGAAAATCCTCAATGGAAAAAAATAACCAAATGTTATAGGGAAGTAGTGACCGCCTTTTCAAATGTCTCTTGACTTTTGAACCATCACCATGGCTATCATTGATGCAATTTCCCACCTTTGGGAAGCTGAGCACATAGTCTGAGTTAACCAAGCGTAGGACTGAAGATCATCACGAAGATTGAATGGGCACAAATAAACTTTGAGCCTTTATCCTTTATTTCGTAAACCATGAACCAGGCCACATTACAATCCTCAAAAGACCTAACTGAAGCAAGGTTATTTTGAAAGCATACTATAGCAAGGTTGCGTAAACTGACTCCAAAAAATCTTTGTGGATCATTTGTTTTGGCATTATACCTTTTGCTTTACTTCTCACTTTAAATGTCTTGAACCACTCTGTTTTGACCAATGATTCATTTGTTTTGCATCTTTCCAAAAATGATTTTGATTTTGAAAGTTGCATGAACTTTGCATTTACCATGTTTGTACAAATAATTTTGTTTGTAAATTGGATTTCCTCTCAGGGGATTTTCAAATAGTTAAGAAACTTGATCAATGATCCTATCAGGGGCATGTTTCTTCCAAATTCTGTTGAAGAATCAATTCAAGATTTGTGGTTTAGTGTAAGTCTTTCTCTAAATTGGTTTATCCAGAAGATTTTTCAAGACTCATATTGGGGCAAGCTTTCCAAGAGCACAGTAAAAGCAGTCATTTACAAAATCAGACAAGTTGAAGCAATGGTTAGCTCATCTACAACAATCAGCTAATCTGGGGAAATTTACTTGAAGAGTCCCCAAGTAGCTCCTCATCCTTCCTACGAGGATCAAAAACTTGATACAGTTTACAAGTGTGGCAGATATGTGTTCAACAATAACATCTTTAGTCCCCGAGCAGAATGGCAGCGACATCCGTGCCGAGGAATCAGTTTTTCAGTCTTGTCTTCTCCCCAAAAGAGTCGAGTCATATCGTCGACATCTGCATTTACATTTGCATTTGATCATATATCATAGCAAAATTCATATACATATGCATAGAAATAGTTTTTCATCCTTATTTGCATTCACCAGAGGTCGTTACCCACATCTTACCTTGTGGTCAAAGTCCAACTTACTTGGTGTCTACCAAACAGATATTGTCATGTCTATCTGATGTTCTTCCAGATATGACATTTCTTATCCAATGTTTTTCCGGATATGTCTGTTGTCTTTTCATCCAATGTCATTCTTGGGTGTCACATGTGTTTATCTCTCTGATGTTTTACCAGATTGAGTCTCTTGTTCTGATGTTCTTCCAGAATCTAACTAATGTTTTTCCAGATATTTCTTTTGATTCTGATGTTTTTCTAGAATCTACCTGAGGTGTTACCTGATGCGTTTGTCTCTCTGATGTTTTTCCAGATTGAGTCTTTTGTTCTGATGTTATTCCAGAACCTATCTGATGTTTTACCAGATATTTCCATTATGATTCTGATGCCCTTCTAGAATTGGTTTTACTCCCTAGTGAGTTTCCAGATATATATACCTCTGTAATTCTAATGGTTTTGCCAAAATTTCATTTCTCTTACCGTCTGATATTTTTTCAGATGTGTCTTTTATTCTGATGTTTTCCCATAACTCCTTTGTGTCTATCTGATATTTTTCCAGATACGACTTTACTTCTGATATTTTTCCAGAAACCCCCTTGTGTCTATCTGACGTTCTTCAAGATACGACCTTGTTTATCTGACGTTCTTCCAAATATATCTTCAAAAAAAATTCCCATACATTTAATGCTTTTATAAATTTCTCGGGAGTATCTTCAGAATCTTTGTCTTCATCTAATTCTCTTCTAGATGTCTTCAACATATTTCTGACTATGGTTAACAATTGTTGATTGTTTTTAAGTCTATTTCCATTTTTCATCCAAAGATTTTCTGAATTTGTTCAGGAGTTTATTCGATGTTTTTCCGAATATCTCTGATGCTTTCCAGAGTTTATTAAATGATTTTCTGAATATCTCTGATGTTTTCTATGTTTTCCAGAGTTTCATTCAATGCTTTTTTGAATGCCGCTGATGTTTGCTCGAAAGTCCTTAATGCATTTCCCTGAATTCTCCTCACCTTATTCGATGATCTTCTAAATGTTGTGACTCTTTTCCATCCAATTCCATTCATGGATGATGACTGTTGATTCCCCAATGAAGTCGCCATTTCTGTCTCGGTGAGAATCGGATTTCAAGTTATTGAATTAAGTTGAATCACAGAATCTTAATTCACCACCAATCTTTAATTTATCCAAGGGGAGATAAAAAGAACGAATAACTCAAAACATGCAATGCAAAACAAAGCAAAAGAGAATCTAAGGTTCGAGGTTTGGTTATACCTAGGGAAGGTGCTAGCATCCTAAGTATCTGTAGTACTCTACAGGAACCTCTTGTTTTATTATTTTATTTATTATTTTGTCTGCTAAAGGGTGAAAAGGTAAAAGGGTCCTAAGGTGTTACTTTTAAGTATGTTCGCCAAGACATCGCTTCTCGTGCCTACATATCCTGACGGGAATAAAATCAGAGCAGTCGTAGTTCTCCTCAATAAGGGTGAGGAATTCTTGACTATGGTCAAGGTTCCAGGACGGAGAGGTAAGTGTCTATGATAGAACACCTACATAGAATTAAGAAACTCTAAACCTAAGGCTATATTGAAAGGGAGGTAAGTGCCCATGGCATGACACTTACATAGAGTGTGGCGACTCTAATCTTAAGGCTAGGATAAACAGGAAAGAGAATGTTCATGGCAGGACACTCACATAGAGTACGGCGACTCTAATCTTAAGGCTAGGATGAAAGGGGAAGGATCTAAGGTTAGACTAAGTAGGACATGGCAGTCAACAAAAGGGATCCTCTTTTGGAATCAGGCAACAAAAAATTATTAATTAATTTAAATATTAATATTTAAATCGAATAAAAATTATGACACAAATTTATTTACATTTAAATATAATCCAAATTAACTAATAAAAACTAGAAATAAAAATACTAAAATAAACAATTAAAATATTTTTGGTATTTCCATCCTTATAAAAGTAATTAAAACAAAATTTTTTACATTTTTCTATGCTAAAATAAATAAATTAAAATATATATTTTTAGTCTTTTTAATATTACAAAATTAACTAATAAATTAAAAATAAGAAAATCTTTTTAGTATTTTCTAATATTATATAAATAATAAAAAAATAAACTTTATTAATAAAACAACTCAGAATAATAATAACCGATATTCAAAAATAAATTAAATTTGCCTCTTTCTAATATATTAAATCAAAGCCACACACTATTTCGTTCACAACTCATTTTTTATTTGCCACATCATTAAAAATCTTATGTGACACTCTTCAAAATACAATATTCTAAACCTTCTCTAATTCATTGTAGAAATAAGTGAAAATTTTCATGTATAAATTAAAAGGCTTCTATTCATTGTAGAAATAATTGTAACGTTTCATGTATAAATTTCATTTAATTAAAAGACTTATATTATGATATTCCATGAATTATCTCCTTCTATTCCTCTAACTTAAAATCTATTATATTCATTGATTTATTTCCTTTATATCTTCACTTTATATATAACTTAACATCAAAACACATATTATTATAAATTACATACAAGGTACAAATTATATATTCACCCTTAATCAAAATTCAAACTATTAAATTTTTATTCTATTTTCTATTACGCACACTTATTTTCTATAAAAAAAATTAAATTAATCAATTTTCAAACAATTCAATAAAAAAACTAAATTAATCAATTTTTCAATAACTTGATAAAAACAACTAAATTAATCAATTTTCAAATAACTCAATAATAAAACTAAATTAATCAATTTTTCAATAACTTGATAAAACAACTAAAGTAAAAATAATTCGATAAAAAACTATGAGATCTGGATTATTTCCTAAAAAAATAAAATTAATCATTTTTTGAATAACTCCAAAAAAATCATGTCAAAAAAAAATTCAAAAATATTATTTAAAATTATAATTGCCGATAAATATTACAAATTAAACCATAAAATTTGATCTATCATTGTTTACATAAAAATGTTCTATAATGTATTGCTACATGGTAAATAATTGAAATTGAATAGCTAATTCAATTGAATTAAATCAATTATAAATGTTATAAGTTAATGATATAGTTAAATAGAGAGTTTCATCTAAAATTTTAGTGTTGATTGACATACATGATTACATAGAGTGTGATTTATTTAAATATGAAACATTTTTCATCTATGAGATAATGAAGAATAGACATTCTAAGGGATGTTGGGAAAAAAAAGAAAGTATAAAAAAATATTGAAATTTTTTACACTTATTTTACATTTTAAAATTAAATTTCTATTATTCAAACATATTTCTTTTCATTTAAAATTTTACTCTCTTTTATCATCTTCATCTTATCGTCACAATTAAAAAAAATTTATAATAAACAAAATCAAAATCTACATTTTATAATACAATTTAAAATTTTCATTTCAACCCGCGTATTGCACGGGTCTTAATCTAGTATAAAATAAAATAAAATTTATTACAAAATTTGATCTATATAACCGACTCTCGTTGAAGTAAATTTAATTATAGTTTTTATTGTATTCATAAATAAAATAAAATAAAAGACAATAAAGCACATATGAAAAAAACACATGCAGTCCAAAAACATTCATCATGATAAATATTTGTGGTATAAGAAATAAATAAATTATTTATTCAAACTTAGACTATATAAGATACAAAGAAAGAAGGAATAAACACTCATAGAAATGTCAATTTACGACTGTTAGCGGAGATCCTTGCGAGGATTGTCCTGTTTAGAGCTCTAAAGATGAGGAATTTCCTCTCGCAGAGACAGAAATGAGGAGAAAAATTTCTCTGACAACACTTCGAGAACGGAAAATACATTCCCCGCCCCGTAAAACCCTCGACCCGTCTATTTATTTGAATATAGTTAATTTAAGATATAATTTATATTTTACATTAGGTTTTTTAATTATTTTTTTATGTTTATTTTTAAAAATAAATAAATATTAATGTATAGAATTTTTGTAGTTGTTTAGGCATACAATTATTTTAAAAAAAATACTGTCATTTATGTTGTTGAATTTTATAGCATTTTATAGAATTTTATTTAAAAAAATTATTATTGTGTCCCATTAGTATTTTTAATAAAAAGATAACAAATGTAAAATACTAGTATTTTTTTAATAACAAAATAAATATGTGAAATACATGTGTTTTTTAATTCTCATAAAAAATATAAATATTTTAAAAAATAAAATGTTAATGGAAAAATGTAGGATTCACGGAGATTTATGGAGAGCAGGAATTCGCGAGAAACAGAGATGGAGATAGAAACTCCCCTGTGACAGAAATCGGGAACGGAGACAAAAAATGAATTTAGTGGCGGGGACGGGGACAAAGATGGGGATGTATCTCACACCTCCGACCTGCCTCATTGACATCCCTAGACACTCGAGTTCAATTTATCCAGCCATAATATTACTTACAATGTTTTGAAAAACCAGATCAATTATCTATATGGAGAGAAACAAATGAATTATTAATCGAACTATATGATTAAATTGAATTAAATTGAATAATTAAATTGAATAAATCAGTTTCTATAACAAAATTATATTTATTAAATTGAACTAATCAAATAATTTAATCTTTAAAAAATATCACGACATCATTTTAGAATATCACAATTTCATTCCTTAAAATCAAATTTTAAAGAGTCATTACACACAACAAAATAATATAAAATACAAATTCAAATAAATTTTGAACAAAATATAATTCTAAATTAAAACTAACTAAATTTTGAATAAAGTTTGCTTATATTTTTATTTTATTTTTAAAAAAATTATCAAAATAGTGACATTTTGTCTCAAGAATAAAATGCACGTATTTAAGTCTTCGATTTTCCAAAATTCTCAATTCATGAATTTTTATAAGTTTTGATCGATTCTAGTCCGTTCTCACTAATTCAATAATATATTTGATCTAACAATTTTCTCGCATTTTTAATTCAACTGAATCAAACAGCTGACTCAGTCCAATTTTTAAAACACTAATTTATATAAAACAACATGAAATAAATTTAAATTATTTTTATAAAATATTTTAAAGAACTTATTTCAAAATTTATTCTAGCCAGGAAACTACACAATATCCGGCGATTGTCCCAATTTGTTCCAAACCAAACCAACATGCTTCAACATGAAGACTTATTCACCCGCTTGAATCCACGTGTCGAAAATTAATTGGCTAACACGGAGGAGTGGATTTCATAATGCAGTGTCTCACGAGGTAGCAGAATTTGAACCCAAATCCAATTCGCTTTCCATAGGAGAAAAGGAGAATAATTCATTTCATGGCTTCAAAGTTTCGAGCCTTTTGGAATCACCCAATTGGACCCAAAACCGGTGAATTACTTAGATTTTTTCGTTTTTTTTCCTTATCCTTTCATGTTTTTGTTATGAATTAGTTCTTTTCAATTTGATAATGCATTCATTGGATTTGGATCCCTGGATAGTGTTTTATTAAAATGTCAATGCTTAATCAGACTTTTGATCTATTACTTTTATTTCACATGCTTTAAGAACAAATACCAAATAGATTATATTTTTCATCTGATTTGAACTGTTGTCTTATTTTTTTTCATTCACCAATTTTGTCGTGAGGGTTAATGTTGTTATTTTTGACCTGTATCGATGCGTAAATTGTGACTAATTTTGTTTGTTCAGTTCACTTCTGGGCACCTACAATGAAATGGGGTATCAGCATTGCCAATATTGCTGATTTTACAAAACCACCTGACATGATCTCGTATCCTCAACAAATAGGTATGTGCATGCATATATATAACTCTATGTAGTGTCGTCTTTTGCGAACTTCTCTCCGTTCGCGCCCTTTTGCTCATCATTCATCCTTGTGAAAATGTGTATTTCTGAATTCCTTTTGTTTTTTACCCAGCTGTTATGGCTACTGGACTAATCTGGGCGCGTTACAGCACTGTAATTATACCAGTAAGTTATCTTTTTTTTCTCAGACAGATTGCTTTTAACTAGTACATGAAATGTTGAAAATTATACCAGTGCAAGAAAATTTTATAGTTTCACTTCATTATCTTCATAATTCTGGTTTATAGTTACATTATCTTTCTTGCAAGACTATGACATGCTCAACTTGTAAGATTCTGTAATTCTGATATGTTAGTGCCAACTACTTTCGATGTTACAGAAAAATTGGAACCTTGTTAGTGTAAACCTTGCAATGGCTGGAACTGGCATATACCAACTCTCGCGCAAATTGCGGTAAGTGATATATAGTTATCAATATTTATGTGAAGTTTTTGTGAGATTGCTATTCTGCTACTTTGCCCCAAAAGTATCTGTTTGATGAGGTTAGTTTGTCCCTTCCTAGGCCCAAAAATAATCGAAACCTCAAACACTATTTTTTATCAGTAATTATAAAGTTTATTTTCTTGAGAGGATTGAATTGAGGTTATATAAAATCAAAATTTGACATCTTTCCTCAAAATCTTGAAGAAAAATGTTGAAGGACAAAGTACATTTACAATGTAAATGGAAAAACTTTCGTTTGTAGATTAACCTTGTGTGATGGATAGCCTTTGATATATCTTGGTGCTGTGTTTGGATCTGTTTTGCTTCTCCATGCTGATATTAATTTAACTTGTGATCTACTTTCCAGGCAAGATTATTCTTCAGAGGAAGCTGTAGCAAAAGAATGATGTCGCAGAATTTGAAAATATCAAGTTATTGTGTGCTTGGCGATGAATCACATACTCTAACACGGGCATCTTTCACGACACGAGTTCATCATGTTTATTTAAAAATTGTATAACAGTGACATATATTCGTTTATATAGTATAATTAAATAAAATATGAACATTCTGCATAAAAATTTCAATTGAAAAAATATGTATATAGCAATTTGTTGTTACATAAGTGTTTTTAAATCAAATATGATAGTTATTCATCTTTATTTATACATCAACTATTTCAAAAAGCTAAAAATGAGGTAATGCAACACAATGATTTTAATTATTGTTTGAACATATCTTTAGTTTTCTTTACATAAGTGTCTAAGAGATGTGATGTCTAAGGTGTGCCAAAGCAAAAAAAACATAAAAAAGATAATTTTTGACACGTCTTAAGTTTTAAGTTTTGTAGCCATGAAATATTTTGAAACAATATTATCATGTCTTCCCCAAATCAAAACCATGATTGGAAATTGTTTTGGACAATATGGCTGCAACTTTTTAGGCATATAGTGAGGAAATCAAGGTTGGATTCTTAGAAACTTTGTCCATATGTGTCTATTATGGAGAGAGAAATATAAATGGTTGCCATACAATAATTCTTATATAATCTATGTTTAAGTGATGTTTTTAATATTGTTATTGCGAGCCATACTCCTTTTGCGATATTTGTTTGATGAGTCATATGATCGACCATTGTCAAAACATTATTTCACTCCAAATACAAGAAAATCGTGTACATTTTATTGTTGGAAATTCAACAGAAGTTATGAGGAATTCCACTGCAATCTTAATTAACAAGAATCATTTACACCGATCAAATTCTCTCTCATTCTTTATTCTTCACTCGAATAAATCAATCAATCTTGATTACAAGATGATTCTCACTGCACAATTGTTGATAGAAGAAAAAAGAAAATATGAAATTGAAGAAGAAAGAAATTAGGGTTTAGGCAAAATAGGAGAAGAAGAAAAAATTTTGTGCAGAGCTTCTCTCTGCTTTCAAATTGGAGTTTTATTCTTTACAACGACAAGTTATTATACAATGATAGAAGTTACTACTTATTTATAGATTTGGGTTTGTTTGCTTCTTAAGCAAAATCCAAAATACCTAATTCTGCTAACACTACAAAATTAGACCTAAGTCGAAATTCCTGTTGAGGTACATTACTTCGACGTTTTGACACTAACATGATTTTGACATTTCCTTACTTCTGTCGAGCAACATGTTTCGACATAAGGAATTACATTCTCAACACACCATCTAATTCATTGTGTCTAAGTTACTACATTCATCATATACATTAGTTTTTTGAACACTTCGACCTGCACTCCTTTCGTCATGATGTTTGCAAATGTTCCAAGTTCAGCTTCGCTTTTGCAACTTGCTCTCAAAGATAATGGAATCTCATTTCGATGTGCTTGCTTCGTCCATGCGCTATCAGATTCTTCACTAGATTAATAGTCGACATGTTGTCGTTCTTCATGGTAATTTCTCAATGATTCTTCCCTGTAATCTCTTCCACCAAATTCACCATCCATGTTGATTGACATGCATGGAGAGAAGCAACTATATACTCTACTTCACAAGACAAAAATGACATTTCCGATTTCTTTCTTGAACTCCAAGCAACTGGTATACCACCAAGCATAAACACACAGCCAATTGTGGATTTTCTATCCTCAGCATCACTACACCAACTTGAGTCGGTATAGCCCGTTAGCTTGCATTCTTTTCCTTCATCAGTTGTAGGAAACAAAATGCCATAGTCGAGAGTTCCTTTAAGATACCTTAATATCCTCTTCGTAGCTACTAGATGTGATACCTTTAGCATTTGCATGAATCTACTCACCATACCTGCACTATGTGCTAAATCAGGCCTTGTGTGACAAAGGTATCAAAGTGATCCAATGAGTCTTCTATACTGCCTTAGATCAACATCATCTTCATCTGTGTCTTTCGATAGTTGCCATTTGGGCTCAATTGGAGTCGAAGTTGAATTGCAGTCTTGCACCTCAATTTTCTTGTGTATTTTGTCTGCATACCTTCTTTGGTACATCATTACGCCTCTACTACTCCTATAGAATTCGACAACAAGGAAGTATGAGATATTTCCCAAGTCTGGCATTTCAAACTTCTCACTTAAGTCATGTTTGAAATCTTCAATCCCCTTTTTCCAACTTACTGTTATCAACAGGTCATCGACATAGAGACATGGTATAAGCAAATCATTATTGCTTCTTCTTACATATACTTCATTCTCAGTTGTGCACTTCACAAATTCCTTCTCTCTTAGGAAATTGTCTACCTTTTTATTCTAAGCTCGTGGAGCTTACTTAATACCATACATGGCTTTATGCAACCTGTATACCTTACTTTCTTCGTCTTACTTCACAAACCCAACTGGTTGTGCAACATAAACTTCTTCATCTAAGGGGTCATTCAGGAATGCACATTTCACACTCATCTGACATATGTGTCAGTTGTTCATGTTTGATAGACCAATAACCAACCTGATTGTTTTGATCCTAGCAACAAGTGCAAAAACTTCGTCGAAGTTCATTCCTTCTTTATGAAGAAACCCTTTCGCCATAAGTCTTGCCTTGTGTCGAGTTATTTCTCCTTTGAAATTCAACTTCACCTTATATACCTATTTCACATCGATTTCCTTTTTGTCTTGAGGCAATTTGACAAGTGACCAAGTGTTGTTGACTTCGATGGACTTCAACTCCTCATTCATTGCTTTTACCCATTTTGAATCCTTCATTGCTTCAACTGCATTGACTGGTTTGACATCTACAAAGAAAACATAGTGTACCAACTCACCTTCATCATCGACCACATCATTTGATGTAATCACACATTCTTGCAACCTTGTAGGCACGTATCTTGTTCTTTGAGGCATGCTTGTGCTTGCTTGACCTTTGACTTCTTCCTGTCGAACTTCTCTTTCGACTTCACTTGCTGGTTCTTCATATAAAATTCTCAATGAATCTTTATTTGCATTTTCAGTCCAATCCCATTCCTTAAGCTCGTATATGATCATGTTCGTATTGATCACTACTTGTTTGTTCACTGGGTCGAACAACTTGTATCCTCCAGTCGAATGATATTCTACTAGGATCATTTGACTCGACTTGTCATCAAGTTTTCTTCTTAACTGATCAGGTAGGTGTCTATGTGTTATAGATCCAAATACCTTCAGACGACTTAAGCTAAGCTTGACACCAGACTAACATTCTTCTGGCATAATTCCTTCTAGCCTTTTCGTCGAACATCTGTTTAAAATATATGTTGCAGTCGACACAGTTTCTCCCTATAATTCTTTGGATAGATGTTTGCCTTTCAACATACTTCTCAACATATTCATGATGGTTTCCTTTTTACTGAAAGTGAGATCAACATAAGAAAATTGGGGGTTTGAATTTGGGTTTAAATTGAACAAAAACTTTTTACTCGCTCAATAAAAATCACCGCTAATAAACAACAAAGAGAAATACACTTCGATTTTTATACCGGTTCACTTGAAAATCTCAAAGTTAATCCAGTCCATCCGTCAAGGTGATTTCTCCTTATATCCAAGAACTTAATCCACTCTAATCAACTAATTACAACTGTACTAGCAATCGCTGGTGACTAACAAACCACAAAGACGCACAATCTATGTCTTCTCAAGGATCCTGACCTAACTGGTCCCTTAAGGAAATACAAACAACAACTTGATTACAACTGCACTAGCAACCGCTGGTGAATAACAAACCACAAAGACACACAGATTATGTCTTCTCAAGGATTCTGACCTAACTGGTCCCTTAAGGAAATACAAACAACAGTTTGATTACAAAGTTGTGTTTACAAATATTACTTCTACACAAGCAAGTATAAACAAGTTAAAAGCATAATACACTTAAAGAAAATTCTGCACAAATTTAGACAACAGTCTTGTAAAAATTTATTTGTTATTTTGCTTGCTTACTTGCATGCTGTAATTCTTTAAGTCTTCAAGTCTTTATATAGCTAGTAAAAAAGATCCGTTGAAGGGTAGATCTGGTATTCTTCATGAATGAGTTGGCGACTTGATAACAGTTTGATACGGAGGGGACAAGAATCGCACTACCTCAATTTCCTTACTCCACGAAATTCTCTTAGTGGAAGGAATATTGGTTTGTACCATGTACTATTTTTCTCACGTATAAACTCATCCCTATCTTCTATTCTTCAATGGCTTCTGGATAAATCGTTGTTTAAAGCATGATTTAGAATAGTCGATTTTACTTGAGTTCAGAAACTTCAATCATTAATCAGAAGGTTGATCACATCAATATCTGACTTGAGATTCTTCAGATTTTTTAGAACCTTCGGCGTTTAACCTTCGAAAGCTTGAGGAGTCTTCAGAAGTGAATTGATCAGAGTCACACGTCAGAAGCAAGATCCAAGAGAATGTTTCAGCAACAACATACAGTTTTCTTAGAAGCTTCTCATCTGTGAGTTTGAGCAGAAGCGATTTAAATCAATATATTCAGAAACTTGTAACGTTTTACGTTCAAGAGTCAGAATCAAAGTTGTTTGCTAAAGATACACAATAACACACTGTTAGGGTACCAAAATTATTCTCACACAAATACTAACTTGTTATCATCAAAAATTAGAGATACAAATGTAGAACAAAATCTTGTTCTAACAATCTCCCTCTTTTTGATGATGACAAAACACTGTATTTTGATGAACAATTTTTGTCGGGTAATCACCAAAACATATATCAGAAAGAAGCACAAAGCTCCCCCTGAGATGAGCAACCCTAAAAAGATAATCAGAATGAAATAACACTTCCCTGATTAACCTTTTTGTTGGAGTAGATGAACCTTCTGTTCAAAAGAACTGTTTATCTTTCAGAAGTTTCTTGAACTTGTCCTTATTGTTGTTAAGCATTTTAAAAAGGATTTAACACACGGTAACAAATATTAACTTCTGATGAGTTTTATTTCTGATCAGTTGGATAAACTTGAATAATCTTTGAAGTCTTTTCTCACTCAAGATGATTCAGAACTTTAAGAAGCTATCATATCTTCAGAGTTTGGGCTTCATACATTCTGTTCTGATTTTTCAGGTGTTTCTGATATATAGTAAGTTTTTCTTGAAAGAAAACAACTAACATAATATCCTTTTAAACAAGGGTTAGTGAAAATATTTGAAATGTTTGGGTTTGATTAAAGAGAAATTAGGTATATCAAAATCAATACTTTCTCCCCCTTTTTGTCAGTAATCAAAAAGAAAATATGCAATAACATGCAATCAGATGCAACAAAAAGATAATATGTAGGTATAAAGATTCTGAGACTTAGTGCATCATAAGCCACATCAATCATATCCAACCGAAAAGAAGTTCATTTAAGATTAACGAAATTCAACCGAGTTACAAGGACATGATTAAATAAAAGACAGACAAGACACACAAACAAGATGGTTAATAAAACACATAAATTGAGAGAACAAATTTCGATACACCAACAAGGAAACCCGCCCAGTAAGCATCAAAAACCCTGCACCTTATTGACTTTTTCACTTTTTTCTTCAATCGTAACATTGTTTGGTCCAAGCCTTTTGACTAATCCAATGATTTCAGCCTTGAAGAACAGCTTAGACAGAATTTTTCCATAAGGAACGAAGAACTTATGCTGAATTCTGGAAACTTCAAATGATTGAAGATAGTTTGAGGCAGGTTGACCCAAACGTTGTACATCATAAAGTAGATAAAAAGTCTATCATCATGAGACAGAACGTTTTTGGCCACTCCTTAAGGACGAAAGTTGGTTAGCAGGAGTTGAAACCATACTTTAGCAGTGGAAAGGAGCCCTTCAAGATTGTTGGATTCATATCTAGGAAGAGAATCATCATGAATGACAATGAGTTTCTCAGCAAAGGTGTAGTTCAGATGAAAATCTTCTACGGTGACTCCAGTTCAGAAATAGTTGATGGCTTCAACAATGGAGGTAGGTGTTATGATGAAAGGAACTCCATAAACAGAGACCAGATAGTGTTGTCATCTTCGCCAACCCTTGCATATTTCCAAAACTCCTTCACAAGGTTAGGATAGATGGGCATGTGCAAGATTGCATAGTAACCAGACCATCCTTGAAACTACATGCTCCTAGTTATGTTCAAACCTGAGTCTCTTAGTCTAGGAAAGTTAGACCTTTTATTAGTGATTACTTCCAAGACTTCTTCATTTCCATAAAAAAATTTGATAGACATGGTGACAAAAACAGGATAAGGAAGATTTGAGAGACTAAGGAAGATAAATAAGGAAGAACTTGGAAATAAAGTTTAGATGAATTGAAACGAAAATTCTTCATTTCCCAGACAAGTGACGTAGGACATAAGCAGAGTAAGAAACAAATATATAAAAGAATGGGAAGGAGTGTAACTGTCTCTTATTAAAGAGAATATCCAAAAGGTCATAAAATAAGTATACATTATTCAAGTCTTGATATCAATCAATAAACACGAATATATGTATACTTAAAGGTGGCAAAAGAAATCTGACACGGAATAAAGATTGAGAAGAGAAATACTTAGTCTCAAGAAATCTTTAACTCACATAAATCTGATGAATGCACAATTATAGGGGAAAGGCATAAAGATCTAACATATTCTCAAGAAGGTTACGAAACCCAATGCGTTAATTCATGATTATGCATGTTCATCAAATGGGGCAGTTGTCACCAGTAGCGTTCACACGTTCTCAGATGAAAAGACAACAATTAATGTTGTAACTGTTCATAATCCAGAATACAAATCAAAGGATTTCCTTCTGAAAAGAAAAGTTATAATTCATGAAACTCCCTTACTTCAAAAAGCTCATGTTTCAAAATCAAACGTGTAATTTAAAAATAAAATAAACAAATAAACAAGCAAATTCATCAAAATCTTATTTCAGAAATTCTGGTAACTTGACACGTTGAAATTTCATCAACTCATTATGGACACAGTTTTATAAATAAAGTTTTCATAATGAATACGAATCTATCTTCATCAAGGGATTTTGTGAAAATATCAGCCCACTGGTGGTCGGTATCTACAAATTTTAAATGAAAAATGCCCTTCTAAATATAGTCACGTAAAAAGTGATGTTTTATTTCAATATGTTTAGCCCTAGAATGCAGAATAAGATTCTTGGATAGACAAATAGCAAAAGTATTATAACAGAAGATAGGAATGTTAATCTCAGAAATCAAATAATCTTCTAATTGACTTTTCATCCAAAGAATTTGTGTGCTACATCCAGAAGCTGCAATATATTCAGCTTCAGTAGTTGATAAAGCAATTGTGGACTGTCTTTTGCTGGACCATGAGATCAGGTTGTCTCCCAAAAATTGACAACTTCTAAAAGTACATTTTCTTTCTATTCTGTCTCCAGCATAGTCAGCATCACAATAACCTACCAGTTTGTACTCAATTGATTTTCTATAGAATAGCCCAAGGTTAGAAGTACCTTTCAGATACTTAAAGATTCTATTAATAGGTGTTAAGTGAGTTTCTCTAGGATCTGATTGTAAACGAGCACATAGGCACACGCTGAAGAGGTTGTCTGGTCTAGAAGTAGTCAAATAAAGGAGAGATCCAATCATGCCTCTGAGTAGCTTCTATTCTACCTTACCACTTACCTCTTCTTTCTCCAGAATACATGTAGGATGCATTGGAGTTTTTGATGGCTTACATTCTGACATGTTGAACTTCTTCAGAAGTTCCTTGGTATATTTGCTTTGATTAATATATGTTCCTTTAGTTCGTTGATTAATTTGAATTCCCAGAAAGAACTTCAGTTCTCTCATCAAGCTCATTTCAAATTCAGCCTGCATTAACTTAGAAAATTCCTTGCACAGGGAAGTATTGACAGAACCAAATATAATATCATCAACGTAAATTTGCACAATCAGAATGTCATTTTTATAGGTTTTACAAAAGAGTGTCGTATCCATTTTTCCTCTGCTAAAGTTATTTTCCAAAAGAAAGATACTTAGCCTTTCATACCAAACTCTGGGAACTTGTTTCAGACCATATAATGATTTCTTAAGTTTGAAAACAAAATCTGGGTTTTCAAAACTTTCAAAACCAAGAGGTTGGTGCACATACACTTCTTCAAAAATATACATGCTTAAGAATGCACTATTTACATCGATCTGATATAAAGTGATCTCATGATTTACAACAAAAGAAACTAAGAGACGAATGGATTCTAACCTGGAAACTGGTGCAAAGGTTTATGTATAGTTTATTCTTTCTTGCTAATTATAACCTTATGCCACCAGTCGTGATTTGTTTCTTACGACCTCACCTTTTTCATTGAGCTTGTTTCTGAATACCCATATGGTTCCAACAACGTGGACACCTTTTGGTTTCTGAACAAGATCCCAAACATCATTTATGGTGAATTCATTTTGTTCTTCTTCCATAGCCAGAATCCAGTCATTGCCTTGAAAAGCTTCATCTATAGAGGTTGGTTCGATGAGAAAGACCAAGCCAAGAAGAGTTTCTTCAGAAGGTTTAAATGATGATCTAATTCTAACTGGTGCGCTGTTATCTCCCAAAATGAATTCTTCAGAATGAGAAGTTCTTGGTCTGATTTTCTTCTGATGAGATGGACCAACAACAGTTTCTGATTGAGTTGTTTCTGAATCTTTAGTTTCAGCAGCTATGTGTTTATCTCCAGAGTCTTTATCCTTAGGTTCTGAGAAGATGATTTCTAAATCTGCAAGTTTCTCAACTAGCTTTGACTTTTTAGGTTCAAGCTTATCATCGAATCTAACATGAATTGATTCTTCAACAAATTGTGTTTTTGTGTCATAAATTATGTAGGCTTTTGAGCGTTCAGAATATCTTAACAACAAACACCTTTGAGCCTTAGAATCAAACTTGCCAAGATTCTCCTTAGTGTTTAACATAAAACATGTACAACCAAAAGGATGAAAATAATATATGTTGGGCTTTCTATTCTTCTACAATTCATATTATTGTCTTACCCAGAATAGGTCTAACAGAAACCCTGTTCTTGATGTAACATGTTGTGTTTATTTCCTCTTACCAGAAATGTTTAGCCATATCAGTTTCTTGGATCATGGTACGAGCCATTTTTTACAAAGTCCTATTATTCCTTTCTACAACTCCATTTTGTTGTGGAGTTCTAGGATAGGATAAATTATGGGAAATAACATGAGAATCAAATAGATCCTCAAAGTATTTGTTCTTAAATTCTCCGCCATGATCACTTCTGACTTTGACTATTTTGTAATTCTTCTCTATTTGCACTTGAGAGCAAAAGATAGAGAAGACAGAATGCGACTCATCCTTGTGTTTCAAGAACTTTACCCATGTCCAACGACTATAGTCATCAACTATAATTAATCCATACTTATTTCCACTGATTGAAGCAGTTTTCACTGGTCCAAACAAATCAATATGTAGAAGTTCTAACGGTCTAGAGGTGGAAAAAACATTTTTTGCTTTGAAGGAAGTTTTAGAGAACTTGCCTTTCTGACATGCTTCACAAAGAGCATCTGAAGAAAACTTCAGGTTTGGTAAGCCTCAGACTAGTTCAAGCTTATTTAGCTGAGAAATCCTACTCATGCTAACATGGCCCAAACGTTTGTGCCATACCCATTACTCTTCATTAACAAACATTAAGCATTTGACATTATGTTCACTGAGATCAGAAAGTATAATCTTGTAAATATTGTTTTTCCTCTTTCCGATAAAAACGATTGAGCCATCTTTCTAATTGACAACCTTACAGAACTTTTGATTAAAGATAATATCATAACCATTGTCACTAAGCTGACTGATAGATAATAAGTTATGTATCAAACCATCGACCAGAAGAACATTAGTAATAGAGGGAAGTTTACCTTTACCGATAGTTCCAGAGCCAATTATTTTTCCTTTCTAGTTTCCTCTGAAACCAACGAAGTCTTCAGGCTTAAGTTCCAAACTTTGAAACATATGCCTTTTTCTTGTCATCTGTTGTAATCAACCACTGCCCAGGTACCATGATTGGTATTTCAATTGAGCTGCTAAGGATGTCTACAATATAAACTCTTCAGAACCATGATTAGATTCTGCTTCTAAGTCTGATGATACTTTGTCTTCGGGCTCTCTAAAGACTTCAACATCAAAGGTTGTTGCCATCAATGCAACATATGCCTTCTTCTTGTCATGTGTCGTAATCAACCACTGCCCAGGTACCATGATTGGTATTTCAATTGAGCTGCTAAGGATGTCTGCAATATAAACTCTTCAGAACCATGATTAGATTCTGCTTCTGAGTCTGATGATACTTTATCTTCGGGCTCTCCAAAGACTTCAACATCAAAGGTTGTTGCCATCAATGCAACATTAGCTTGTCCTTCTTCATAATCTTCTTCTTCTGAATCAGAGTCATCCTAAGTAGCCATGAGTCCTTTCTTGCCTTTGATAGAACTCTTTTTATGTTTTTTGTCTTTCTTGAGCATGGGACATTTATTCTTGTAATGATTTGGCTCTTTGCATCCATAGAAAATAACTTTTTTCCAGAACTCGACTTCCTTTGTCCAGATATTGAGTCGGAACAACCGGCAGTCCTTTTAGCTCTTTTGAACTTTCCTTGATCATTTTTCCTGTTCTTCCAGAGTCTGTTGATCCTCCTGGAAATTAATGAAAGTTCATCATCTTCTGAGTCTTCATCAGAATCTTCTGAGATTTCCTCAGCTTGATAAGCCCTTGACTTTTCAGAGTTGGATTTCAAATCAACTGAATTTCCTTTCCTTTGAGGTTCATCTCCCTCAAGCTCTATATTATGACTTCTTAAAGAACTAACAAGTTCTTCAAGACTGATATTGTTCAGATCTTTAGATAGTTTCAAGGTAGTTACCATAGGTCTCCACTTCTCAGGAAGGCTTTTGATGATCTTTTTGACATGGTCAGCAGTTGAGTATCCCTTGTCCAGAACCTTGATTCTCGCGACTAGCATTTGAAACCTTGAAAACAAAGTTTCAACTATTTCGTCATCCTCTATTTTGAATGCCTCATATTCCTAGATTAGGGCAAACACCTTTGTCTCTTTAACTTGAGCGTTTCCTTCATGAGTCATTCTTAGATAATCAAAAATGGAGTTGGCAGTAACTTTGTTTGTTATCTTCTCATACTCAGTATAAGAGATAACATTTAGCAGTATAGTTCTTGCCTTGTGATGATTCTTATAATCTTTCTTTTGTTGATTAGACATAGCACTTCTTGACACGTTTTCTCTTGCAGCATTAACAGGATGACTGTAGCCATCAACAAAAAGATCCTAAAGATCTACATCATAACCAAGAAAGAAACTTTCAATTCTAGCCATTTCTTTCATTCTGATTACTTCAGAATCCTATGAATTTTCTAGAGCAGGTAGTCGGAATCTTGATGGCCATAATCAAAGCTTATCTACAGTAGAATTAGTTTATGTTGAATGAGAAACTGCTTTATCTTCTAGAGAGATCTTCTGCAGCAAACTTTCTAACCATAACTTTCTGCATTATGTTAGATATCTCTTCTTCTTAGCCTTTTTCTCATGAGAATTTCATGCATTCTTGTTTGGGTTTATCTTTTAGAAGTCAAGATAGACTCATCTGACATGATATAACTTAATTCACTTATAGCAAGTGACTTCGTTTGCAATCAGACTTTTCTCTACATCTTCTGATCTTGATTTCTTCAAGAGAGACTTTTATTCCAGATCTTCTACATGCTTGATCATTTTCCATAAGCTTCTATCCAACTAGCAAGCTTCTGATCATCTTCTTCAAGAATTCTGATGAAGAAATCTTCATTCAGAATCTTAAGTTCTGCGATCATGATTTAAATCTTGATTACAATATTTTTAACATCTTCATTATACTTCATCTTGAAGTTTCCATGCTTCAGAATCACGACAATAGCATTTTCTCTTCTTCACATGAAAGAGTTCCTAATGAGCAATACTGAGAAAGTCAACGATAGACCGAGTCTGTTTGTTGAAAACATCTGATACTCAGAAAGAACTATCTTTTTAGCAAACATGATTTCTTTCTTGATGATTCTTGTTGATCTCTTCTAGATCATTCTTCTTAAGACTTATCTAGGCATCACCTGAGGAGGTACATAGCTCTCAACTAACGTATTCCAAGAATATCATTCATCAAATTCTTCTACTAATCTGATGAGTCTATTGTCCTTTTACCAGCTGATTCTTCAACTTGCTTTCAATTTTCTTGCAAGCGCTATAAGCGAAAATTATGTAGTCAATAATGACTAGCTCTGAGAATCAGTGACACAATCCAGACTGAACCTTTTTGGTTTGTCATTTCAGTACTCAATCTTTTTATCATTGTATGAGACTAAAACTGTAGATGGTAGAGGAGATTAACCAGAGCATTTCTCAAAGCTCATTGGGATCTTTATCTGATACAGTTATGTGTTTGATAAACATTTATAATAGAATCGGAGCTCTGATGCCAATTGAAGGTGAGAAAAATACAAGAAATGGGGGGTTGAATTGGGGTTTTCAAAAACAAAAGCTTTTTACTCACTCAATAAAATTTACTGCTAATAAACAAAAAAGAGAAATGCACTTCGATTTTTATACTGGTTCACTTGAAAATCTCAAATTTAATCCAGTTCACCCGTCAAGGTGATTTCGCCTTATACACAAGGACTTAATCCACTATAATCAATTGATTACAACTGCACTAGGAACCACTGGTGACTATCAAACCACAAAGACACACAATTTATGTCTTCTCAAGGATTATGACCTAACTGGTCCCTTAAGGAAATACAAACAACAGTTTAATTACAACAACACTAGCAACCGCTGGTGACTAACAAACCACAAAGATACACAATCTATGTCTTCTTAAGGATTCTGACCTAATTGGTCCCTTAAGGAAATACAAACAACAGTTTGATTACAAAGTTATGTTTACAAAGATTGCTTCTACACAAGTAGGTATAAACAAGTTAAAAGCATAATACACTTAAAGAAAATTCTGCACAAATTTAGACAATAGTCTTGTAAAAATTTCTTCGTTATTTCGCTTGCTTGCTTGCTTACTTGCATGTTTTAATTCTTCAAGTCTTTATATAGCTCGTAAAAAAGATCCGTTGGAGAGTAGATCTGGTATTCTTTATGAATGAGCTGGCGACTTGATAACAGTTTGATACGGAGGGGACAAGAATCATACCACCTCAATTTCCTTACTCCACGAAATCCGCTTAGTGGAAGGAATATTGGTTTATACCATGTACTATTTTTCCCACGTATAACTCGTTCTTATCTTATATTCTTCAGTGGCTTCTAGATAAGTTGTTGTTTGAAGCATGAGTTAGAAGAGTTGATTTTGCTTTAGTTCAGAAACTTCAATCATCAATCAGAAGCTTGATCACATCAATATCTGACTTGAGATTCTTCAGAGTTTTTAGAACCTTCGGCGTTTAATCTTAGAAAGCTTGGGAAATATTCAAAAGTGAATTGATCAGAGTCAAACGTCAGAAGCAAGAGCCAAGAGAATGTTGCAGCAGCAACATACAGTTTTCATAGAAGCTTCTCATCCGTGAGTATGAGCAGAAGCGATTTAAATCAATGTATTCAGAAACTTGTAACGTTTTATGTTCAAGAGTCAGAATCAAAGATGTTTTCTAAAGATACACAATAACACACCGTTAGGATACCAAAATTGTTCTCACTTAAATATTGACTTGTTATCATCAAAACTTAGAGATACAAATGCATAACCAAATTTTGTTCTAACATTTACAATTCCATTATGTTGTGGAGTGTAGGGTGGCACCACCTCATGCATAATCCCTTATTTCTCACATAATGTGTTGAAGTATTTCGACACATATTCTCTACCACTATCAGTTCTTAGAATCTTGAGCTTTCGACCACTTTGTCTATCGTCCATAGATTTAAACTTGTCAAATACCTCGATCACTTCACTTTTCTTCTTGATCGGGTAAGTCCATATTTTTTGACTGAAATCATCTATGAAAGTGACAAAGTATATGTTACTTCCAATCGAATCCACCTGGATAGAACCACATACATAAGAGTATATGATTTCAAGAATTTCCTTCGACTTGCTTCCTGCATCCTTGCTGAATTTATTCTTGTGTTGCTTCTCCTGCATACATTCCTCACATGCTTTGTTTGGAATGTTGATTACTAGTAATCCTGAAACCATATTTCTTCTCTTCAAAACTCTGGTGTCTTTAAAATTGAGATGACCAAGTCTATAGTGCCATGTCCATTTATCCCTGCTGGATAAAATTGCAAGGCACTTGTGCTCCATCATATTAAGTTCAATCCTGAAGGTTATATTTTGCGACATAGGTGCCTTCAAGATTAACCTTCCACCTGAGTCAAGAACTCTTATCATCTTGTCTTCAATCAACACTTTGTAGTTCTTTTCAACTACCTTCCATATGATGAGCAAATTACTTTTCATACCTTGTATGTACAACACATTAGAAATTACAGACCTTTTTCCATATTTCCTCATAATTAGAACATTACAAATACCTTCAATTGCTAAAGTATTGTCATTTGCAAATTTTACAATGTTCTTTATTGAGGGTTTTATGTTGACAAACCAATCTTGTCTACCAGTCATGTGTGATGAGCATCCTGAGTCCAAATACCATCGGTCCTAGAATCTTTCTTCATCTCTTATTGTGACCATAAAAAAACATATCTTCTTATTCATGCTTTGCAAATTTTGCACCATTTTCTTGATTCTTTTGTTTTTCATGGCAATCAATAGAGTAGTGATCATACTTCTGACAATTAAAACAGTGAATGTGACTTTTGTTAGGTTTTTTACCTCCACCTCTTCCTCTAACAGTAACACCACCTCTTTTGTTAATATAATAAGAAAGAAAAATATGAAATTGGAGAAGAAAGAAATTAGGGTTTAGGCAAAATAGGAAAAGAAGAAAAGATTTTCTGCAGAGCTTCTCTCTGCTTTCAAACTGGAGTTTTATCCTTTGCAACTACAAGTTATTATACAATGATAGAGTTTACTCTCTATTTATAAATTTGGGTTTGCTTCCTCTTTAAGAAAAGCCCAAAATACCTAATTCTGCTAACACTGTAAAATATGATATAAGTAAAAATTCTTGTCGAGGTACACTACTTCAACATTTTGACACTAACACGATTTTGGCACTTCCTTGCTTTTGTCGAGCAACATGATTTGACACAAGGAATTACATTCTCAATACTTATACCTATAGAAGAATATAAGTTTGAGATGCCTCTAAAAAAATATGATCTCGAGAGTAAAATCGAAGGAATAAAACTAGATCTTGCAAGACAAGCTTAGAACGTTAAGTAAGTGGTGATTGGGAAACAATCCATAGTAAGTAACTATATTTTTAATTTTTATTTTACTAGTATTTAATTTAGTTTTTGGGATTTTGAATAATCCCTAATGTTGGAATTTCACCTAAAATTTGGTGAATTCTAAATTAATCTTGATGAATAAGAATTAACTATTCCTATTAATTCCTTCTCTTATTCTTCACTCTTCCCTCGAGTGAATCAACCACACTTTGATTGTAAGATGATTCTGCTGCACAAAAATCTGAGAAGATAGAACAGATGAATTGGGGAAGAAAAGAGAAATTAGGATTTCACTATTATAAAATAAGCCTTTTGTAACACCAATATTATGACATCCATAGTGTTAACTGTGGTAATAGATTAATCTTGGGTGCATATTTTTTTTATTTACCAGATGACATGTCACAACGGTCAAATGTAGCAACCGTAGTGAAAAGTACACAAAGTAAAATGGGTCGAATCCCATTATCAACAATTAACAATTTATCGTGATAAAAATATTATTGACCATGCATATCACCACGGTTTTTATTTCCACCAGTGGTGAAACGTGATATTTATTTATATATAAGAGAAATTATTCATGGCTTCAATACATAACAACCGTCTCTCTCAAAACAAAACCCTAAAAACTCTTTCACTCGTCTCTCAAAACGAAACCCTAACAACTCTGCAATTAAGAGGATGAAGATAAATTTAGCCTGACAAACTTGTGTCAAGATTCAGAATGACATCCATTCAAAATATACACAAGTTTTTTCGTCTAAATTTATCTTCATCCTTATTTTATTGTTGACACTCTATTATGGGACTTGACATGTATGGTATGTTTCTAAAGCATTTTATGCCTTGATATGTTTGTTGTATCGTGTTTGTTGTTTATAGTTTGTTATTGATGAATGTTTTTTATGAATGTTGTTGTTAATGTCTATGTAAAAGATGAGTTTATTATATATTATGTGGTTTGAGTGTTTTTCCAATCCCTTAACGAATATATAACTTCTCAAACTGCATTAGAAAATTATGATATGATAGATAAAATTGTACTAGAAAATAAGTACACACTCAATTCTTGACAAGAATTCTTCACACTGTTAACTGCATGTTGTTCCTCGACCGTTAGAACTTGGTTTAGTGTTTGTAGATCTTCAACCACCTCTCTCTCTCCACTTCTAATTTTGATTGCGAACTAAAAAATATTTTGCAAAAAGAATTAGAGGTAAAGGCAGAGGTTGTTGAAGAACTAGGATCATTAAACCAAGTTCTTATTGTCAAAGAACAAAATACGAATAAGGAGTTGAAGAACCCTTGTCAAGCATTGAACGTGTACTTATTATTCTAATAAAACTTAATTTTTCATATTTTAATGTTCTAGTGTAGACTGGACGGTTATATGTTTAGTGAGCATTGGCAAAATAAGCATTCCACATGATTTATAATAAACCCAGGGCTATATTTAACAACGGTTTTCTAGAACAACCGTTGTTAAATACGTTGCATTTTAATATACCACAACGGTTGTTTAAAGAAATCGTTGTGGTAGGTAACATGGATACAATCACGGTCGCACACTCGTGGTTAAAATCATCATACATACAATCACACCTTACGTCACAACGGTTGGACCTGCGTGATGGTATCCATTTTCTAACCGTTGTGATATGGGTTTTCCATAATAGTGTTTGAGGTAAAAGGGGAAGAAGGAGAATATTTATGCAGAGTTCCTCTCTGCCTCAGACTGAATTTTATTCAATCTTTTCTTAATTCAACTGCATTATTATAATGATAGGGCACCTCCCTATTTATATGTTGAGATTGTTTACACACCAAGCAAAATCTAACTAACCTAACTCATATGAAACACAAAGTTAAAACTAAGTCTAAATATATGTCGAGATACACTTCTTTGACATTTCGACAGCTATAATTTTGTTGCGCATATCACTTTGACAACAACAGACTCTGTCGAAATGGTGCTTTCACACAAAAAATTATACTTTCAACATACCACCTAATTCATTGTGTCTAAGCTATATATTTTCAACATTATTCTTAGTCTTTTGAACACTTCGACCTGCACACCTTTTGTCATTATGTTTGTAATCTAATTCTCAGTTTTACAGTGTTCCAAGTTCAACTTTCCATTTTCTACTTCCATGTGCTATCAAATTCTTTGCTAGATTGATAACACATATATTGTTGATCTTTATGGTAATTGCTCCATGATTATTCCCTATAATTTCATCGACCAAATTTACCATCCACGTTACTTGATATGCACAAAAGGAAACAACTATGTACTCTTCTTCACACGATGATAATGCTACTACTGATTCTTTTCTTGAGCTCTAAGCAACTCGTGTACCACCTAGCATAAACACATAACTAGTTGTGGATTTTCTATCCTCGGGATCACTACACCAACTGGAGTCGGTCTAACACACTAGTTTGCATTTTTTCCTTCATCAGTAGTAGGAAACAAAATTCCGTAGTCGAGAGTCCAACTCAGATACCTTAGTACCCCTTTTATAGCTGCTAGATGTGATACATTTGGCTTTTGCATGAACCTACTCACCATACCTACATTGTATACTACATCATGCCTTTTATGAAAAAGGTACATTAATGACCCAATAATTCTTCTGTACTGTGTTGGGTTAACATCAACTTAATCTAATTTTTTTGACAGTTGCAATCTTGGTTCAGCAGGTGTCAAAGTCGCGACGCAATCTTCCATCTCAAATTTTTTGAGTATCTCATTATATCTTCTTTGATGAATCATTAGGCCTCTATGACTCATGTAGAATTTGATACTAAGGAAGAATGAAATGTTGCCCATATCAAACATTTCAAACTCCTTGCTTAGATCACCTTTGAAGTCTTCAATCTCTTTCTTGCAGCAACCTATTATTAACAAATCATCGACATAGAAACAAAATATAATCAATTCACTATTAATTCTTCTTTCATATACTTCATGCTCAGTTGTTCACTTCACAAATTCCTTCTCTCTTAGGAAACTATTTATAGTCTTATTCCAAGGTCTTGGAGCTTGGTTTAGTCCATACAGGGCTTTATGCCGCTTGTATACTTTTCTTTCTTCACAAACCTAACTAGTTGTGTAACATAAACTTCTTCATATAAGGGGTCATTCAAGAATGCACATTTCTCATTGATCTAACACATATGCTAGTTGTTCATGTTTGTTAAACCAACAACAAACTTGATTGTTTCGGTTCTAGCAATAGATGCAAAAACTTCATCGAAGTCGTTCCTTTTTTCTGAAGAAATCCTTTCGCCACAAGTCTTGCCTTGTGTCGAGTTACTTTTACTTTAGGATTTAACTACAATGTGTATACCTATTTCAAATTGATTTCCTTCTTTCCTTTAGGCAGTTCGACAAGTGACCAAGTCTTGTTGACTCCGATAGAATTTGGTTCCTCGTTCATCGCTTTCATCCACGTCGAATCCTTCAATGCCTCCGTTACATTGACTAGTTCAACATCTGCATAGAAAGCATAATGTAAATAGTAGTTTTTAAGGACAAAATTTATTAACTTAATTTCAAAGTATTTCATATAAAAAAACTCCAACTATCATGTAATAGTAGTTTTTTGGTCAATTTCCACTTCTTGCACCTATTTCTAATCATTTTGTAGGTATTTTTGCATGTCTTGAAGCTTGATAAAGAAAAACAAGGAATTAAGCGTCAACACCCTCGCTTAGAATCTCAAAGTAATGACCAAGTGAGCCTTAAAGTGAGGGATAAACAAATTCATAGCGAGTGCAAATATAATGTCCAACTTTTCCAACATCAACAACCTCGCTCAGTAAGGACCAAGCAAGCTCCGGGCTAGGAAAAACAAAATGACAAAGTTTGGAAAAATCAACAACCTCGCTTATCTAGGTGAAAGCAAGCTCCAGGCGAGGTAAGTCAGCATGTACAAGATTCTCCAAAACAACGTTTTCTCTTAGCACATAAGAGCTAGATCAAAGTGAGAAAGCTCGCTAAGCAAGGCAACACTCTCTAAGAGAGATAAGACGATTTAAAGTTTATATGACAAAAATCTTCATGAAGAAAGGCCGACTCACTAGGAAATCCATACGTTGCTAAGCGAGCCCAAGTCTTCAAGAATAATATAAATACATTTTAGAACATAATCAAAAAGACACTTTTACATTTCTAGAGACCAAAAATACAGAAAGAAACACAAGAGAGTCAGAAAAAAAAAAGAATTCAAGGTGGATATGAAACACTTGTTCGAGAAATCAACGTTGATGCATATTCATCAGTTTTCTTCTCATTCATGTAAGGCTACTGTGACAATGAGTAGCTAAATCTCTTTTTTGTTGAGATTAGATGTAATTAATTGTACTCGTGTGTATCTCTTTTGATCATGTGTTATGTATGAACTAGTTACTCATCAGTATTGATGTTATCCTTGTTTCAATGTTTAACTTTATGAATTTGAATTATTATTGAGAAAAACCTTTTGAATATTGATTATTAATGCTACCAAAATTATTAATAGGTTTATAGATCATCGATTAATCATACGGTTGAATTCACATCATTGTTTAGACATAAATAATGTTTGTGAGCGATACGTGATAATATTGATTAATAGTTAGGATCTATATAACTGACCGGGAAGATACATGTGAAATAGGTTAATGAAATCTAATCCTCATCAAGCTGATATCTCTGTTAATTTTTTTATCATTTACCATCATTACATTCTTATAATTTACAAAAACAAATATCTTACCATCACCTTACTTAAAATCATATTAACTGTTGAACAACAATATTATCGCATTACTTTATGTGGATACGATAAACAAAAATACTTACTTTTGATTCTACACATCATTGATTGATCTATCATTTATCCATATGGAGTTCTCAAAGATGTGGTTGTGAGAGCAAATGATTAGTTTTCCCTACTGATTTTGTGATCCTCGATATGCCAGAAGATTCTAAAACACCATTATTAATAGGAAAACCTTTCTTAACAACATGCAGAGCTCTGATTGATGTTGAGATGGGAGAATTAATTTTGAGATTCAACAAAGCACTAGTTGTTTTTAATATCTTTAAAATTGTATATTATTATTTTTATGTTCTTATAAAATATTTTATGATGTTCTCTGATTGAATACTCATATTTCGTTAAGAAATTTGTGTTTGAATTATGAATGATAAATATAATCATTCTTATGATAAACTTACAAAGATAAAAAAAAAGTAATTTTGTTTTGAAATGTCTTCTTTTTCCTTGTGAACCAAACACGTTTTGCTTTAAAATCTCCCCGCACCCAACCCACCTCCATTCTCATATTTTGAATCAAACATATAAGTAAATCAAATTCTTCCCCATCCTTCCCCTCTTATACTATCACTTTGATAAAAATCTCTCCCTTCTCCTTCCCTCCTCTCAATTGAACCAAATGGATCCTTTAATATCATATTCAACATTTTTTATACATAAACCCGCTTTTCACTCCCCACCTAAAAAAATTCAAAATAACCTCACATTGAAACTCTTTCTCACTATACTCTTCTATTTTCCATTTTTTTAAAATCTTTAAATAGATAGAAAGATAATAATTTGACAAGTTTCACTAAGTTATGAGATATATCATGATCTCATCAACATTATTGGGAAAATTCAAATTTATTAAACTATCATGTTTAGATGTGACTGTTGTGAAAATTCTAAAAAAATTAGTGAATTATTGATGACTTCAAACACACTAAGAAATTTGATGTCTGAGACAAAGCACATTGACAATGAAAATAAATATCCACAGGAAACACAATAACTTGATAACATGTCAAGAATGAAGGCAAATCCACTGTGAGACATTGGATCAAACTCTAGAATGGTCGAAGTCTGTTCGCGAGTAATGCGTGTTGTAGTCGAAGTTTGTTGTAACATGCATTAGTCAATAATGCTAGGTTTGTTAGCATGTTGAATTGGACCTTGCTTGTAAGCCCAATTGTTTAAGTTAGCTCGTACCCTAAGTTAGCTTGTAATGGATAATTGTTTAAAAAAAACCATTAGGTTAGTGTTCTATTTTTCTTATAAATAGCATGCTATTCTCTTATCTTATATAAGGAAACATAGAAAGATAAAATCCTAATTCAAGAGAGAAAGGTTATTTGTTATTCTTGTATACTTGTAATATTATTTGATAGATAAAGGAACGGATAACAGTTTATAACCAATCCTTGTTGTTTCTTCTTGTTCTTCTTGCTTGTATTCTTTGTTAACCCTAATCCTTGTGTGTTTCTTGATTATAAAGAAATCATTTATATTTTGTTTCAAGGCATCCTATTCACAAAAAATTGGTGCGGTGAGTGTGGAAAAGATGCCTTTAATAAAGTATGAGATTGAAAAGTTCACCGAAGTGAACGACTTCGGTCTGTGGCGCTTGAAGATGAAAGCCCTACTGGTTCAGCAGAGTTGTTTGGAAGCAATGAAGGGAGAGGCAGCCATGGATGCTGCATTAACGACAAAAGACAAGACGGCCATGATTGAGAAAGCCCACAATGCAATATTGTTGAGCCTTGGTGATAAGGTTCTTCGACAGGTATCAAAGGAGACTATAGCATCAGGATTATGCGTGAAACTTGAAAGTTTGTACATGACAAAATATTTGGTGAATCGACTCTACCTAAAGCAAGCTTTGTATTCATTCAAGATGAATGAAGATAAAGTGTTGGTTGAGTAGTTGGATATGTTCAACAAGTTGATTCTTGATCTTGAAAATATTGATGTGAATATCGATGATGAAGATCAAGCACTATTGTTGTTGTGTGCTTTACCTAGAGCATATGCTCACTTTAAAGAAACTCTCTTGTATGGAAGGGAGTCCCTGAGATTTGAAGAAGTTCAATCAGCCTTATATTCTAAGGACTTGAATGAACGAAAGGAGCATAAACCTTCGACGGTGGGCGAAGGTTTGGCCGTTAAGGAAAAATTCTTGTGAAAGGATGGTAAGTTCGACAAGAAGAAAGGTAAAAGTCAGCAGAAGTCTTATAGTGACGAAATATCTGGTATTCGATGCTATCACTGTAAGAAGGAGGGTCAGACAAGAAAGGTGTGCCTTGAACGTCTGAAAGATCATGGAGGTAAGGATAATGGAAATTCAACCATTGTTTAAGATGATTTCGACTCATCTGATGTTCTTGTGGTTTCAAGTGGCGACTCAAGAAATGAGTGGATTATAGATTTAGGTTGCACTTGGTACACGAATCCAAATAGAGAACTATTCAGCGAGCTCAAGTTCAGGGTTGTGCTTGGTGTCCAAGTTCAGGGTTGTGCAAGATTGAATTCAAAGTTATCAAGGCATGTGTTAATGTCGCTACTCGAAAAATGCATCGTGCAACGACGGGGAGGCGAAAGAGATAGACAGAAGAGTCGCCACCGAACTTTATTTATCCCATGAGGGGAAAGGAAAATATCGAGAAAACCTTAGGAAAGAAATGGATAAGACGGTCTCGCGACCAAGAACGGGTTCAGAAGCCGGTTATGTGAGGGGAAGGTATTAGCACCCCTCGCATCCATCGTACTCGATGGGAACCATTTTTGTTGATGTGTGATTATATTTGCTTAAATATTATGCTTAATAGTATTCCAAAAGAAAGGTTAGAAACGAAGAAAGTGGGGATAGAGAGGTAACGGGGGGAAGAAAAGAGAAAGAACAGACTCGGTAGGACTTCGCGGTCCTAGACCTACGTATTCTCAATAGGTATGAGAAAGTCAGAGTCGACGTAGTTCGGGGCTACGGATATAGGGGGAATGTGCTCGGCAAGGATTGTGGCCCTTGTGCCTACGTATCTTTACTTAAAAGAAGTAAAGAATCAGAGCAGCCGTAGTTCGGCCTACGGGGTGCGAGAAAGTGGGGTGTACTGGTAGACGATGCTATCGTGCGTATTCTAGCAGTTTAGGTGTTTTGCTGCTCGCATGTGAGGAGACTTATGCGTTACCTGTTTGCGGTAGAACGGACGTAGCATGCCTTTCTGGGAAAGGGTGGAAAAGAGAAAAGGGTGCTCGCTAGGTTTGTCGCAATCCTATGCCTACGTATTCTCAACATGCAAGAGAAATTAGAGCAATATAGTTCGTGCTACTAAGGGTAACCAGTGCTTTGTGGATGATGTTATCGTGCGCGTTCTAGCAGTTTAGGTGTTTTGTTGCTCGCATGTGAGGAGACTTAAGCATTACCTATTTACGGTAGAACGGACGTAACATATCCTTTTTGAAAGACTGGTTTTTGCCATGCGAGGCAAGAAGTCACGTTTGATTTTGTGAGATTGTTTTTAGGGGTGAGATAGGTCCTCGGATAGTAACCCCTTGCGGGTAGTACCCAATTCTTTATCTCAGTTTTTTTTTATAAAAAGGTGTGGCGAACGTAGCGTCTTTGTATTGAAAGACGAGTATCAAAACCACACACACTACAGTGAGTATCCTGACACTCGGAGAGGAAGAAATCTACACTCAATTCTCTCTCTTTAATTCAATACAAAGAGAACTGCATTCTCTTATTAAGGTGTTTTTGGTTTTCAATGATAAGTGTTTTGTGACAGAGAACCCTACGGTAAACGTCAAGCACTCGGGATAGGAGAAGGCCTACGCCTAACCACTCCACGACCATTCAAATTTTTGTTATGAAAAGAAGTTTGAAAATGCACTCGGTGCGAGGCCGAGGTTTTAGGTGAGAAAGATTGCGGAGAGAAATTGTGAAAGGAGAGGTGGTGGATAAAGTTGTCTTCATATTGAAAGACGAGTATCAAAACCACCCACACTACAGTGAGCATCTCGACACTCGAAGAGGAAGAAGTCTACACTAAATCCTCTCTCTTTAGTTCAATACAAATAGAAATCGATTTTCTTATTGAAAAGGTGTTTTTGAAAATGCACTCGGTACTGGACCGAGGTTTTAGGAGAAAAGGTTTTCAAAGGAAGTTGTGGGAAGAGGTGGGGAAAGAGATAGGTGATGGATAAAGTCGCGTCTTCATATTGAAAGACGAGTATCGAGACCACCCACACTACAGTGAATATCCCAATACTCGGAGAGGAAGAAGTCTACGCTCAATCCTCTCTCTTTAGTTTGATACAAAGAGAAATCAATTTATTTATGAAAAGTGAACTCGATATGGGACCGGGATTTGAAAATGTACTCGGTACGGGGCCGAGGTTTTAAATTGTACTCGGTACGGGGCCGAGGTTTGAAAATATACTCGGTACGGGGCTGAGGTTTTTAGGAGAAAAAGGGGTGGAAGCGCAAGTGTCTTTGTATTGAAAGACGAGTATCGAAACCACCCACACTATAGTGAGCATCTCAACACTCGGAGAGGAAGAATTCTACACTTAATCCTCTCTCTTTAATTCAATATAAAGAGAACTCGGTTTATTATTGAAAGCATTTTGAAAATGCACTTGGCACGGGACCGAGGTTTTAAAATGTACTCGGTACGGGGCCGAGGTTTTTAGGAGGCGAGGGTTTGAAAACGTACTCGGTACGGGGCCGAGGTTTTTAGGAGAAAAAGAGGAAATGCACTCGGTGCGTCTTCGTATTGAAAGACGAGTATCGAAACCACTCACACTACAGTGAACATCTCGACACTCGAAGAGGAAGAAGTCTACACTTAATCCTCTCTCTTTAATTCAATACAAAGAGAATTTTATTTTCTTATTGAAAGTGTTTGAAAATAGACTCGGTGCGGGACCGAGGTTTTTTAGGAGAAAAATGGTTTGAAAATGTACTCGGTGCGGAGCCGAGGTTTTTTAGGAGAGAAGGATGTGGATGAGTGTGGAGAATACAAGCGTCTTCGTATTAAAAGACGAGTATCGAAACCACCTACACTACAGTGAGTATCTTGACACTCAGAGGGGAAGAAGTCTACACTTAATCCCCTCTCTTTAGTTCAATACGAATATAACTCGATTCCTTTATTAAAGATGTTTTTGAGAACCTGCAAAGAGATGAAAAACAGAGATAGATATATACAGGATACAGATAAATAAACAGTCCACCAATTAGGATTTTATGGTTTGATATTTATTAAATGTTTTTTATGAGAATGTACAAGTTAATTAGAATATTTACATGATAATAATAATATACAGAATATATAACATGTACAAGAATATAATGACTGAAAAATAAAGCAGTTAATATTTGACAGAAATTAAAGGAGTTTTATATTGGTTAGTGGATTGAATCGGGACACGAAAGAATGAGATCTCGTTTTAACTGCAAACAAAATGTCGATTAATCGAAGGTAGCCTATCGCGATCCCAAAGTAAGAAAGATGACCCAAATGGTCATCCCCCATAGATTTGAAATCGGGAAGGTTATCGACTTCGAAAATCTGACGCTTGTGGATAAAAAGACTTCATCGATCCCAACAGTCAAAATAGAATCGAAAGAATAAGAGAGAAAAGAAGTGGTCTCGGATCCTTTGTTTCACGTTAATAATTTGACGGCTAAACGGTGGTGATCTCGTCATCAACCAAAAAGGCAAAGATGCCCAAAAACAAAAGAGAAATAAGTTTCAACTTCTAAAAAGAAAATAAGATCCTACACTCTAATATTAATAGAATAAAAATCTAAAAGAAATTGAATATAAAATAAATCCTAGAAAATAATATATACATATATAAATAATAATAACAAACTTCTAAATAAAATATATGCAAAAGTTATCAAAAGAATATTAATAAAACTTTTTAAAAGAAATAACAAAATATATATAAAATATATACAAATTAACAAAGTATAATATATTTACATATGCCATAAAAACCGTTAGAAAAATAAAAATATAATATATATATATATATATATATATATATATATATATATATATATATATATATATATATATATATATATATATATATATATATATATATATATATATATATATATATATATATATATATATATATATATATATATATATATATATATATATATATATATATATATATATATATATATATATATATATATATATATATATATATATATATATATATAATATCAGCAATTTACAAAATAAAATAAAAAAGATAAACAAAAAAATTTATGAAAAAAAGGAAAACAGGGGAGGGGTTAGAGATGGAAAAAGGGGGGTCAGTCCATGAAGGACTCGGTTGGGCTCAAAGGCTTTGTGACCCAAGTCAAACTCATAATCCCCAAATCAACAAAAGAAAGAAAAAAAGAGTAAATCAACGAAGCACAATAGAACCACGATCGGTCATCCTCAACCTTCTTTCGTCTTGCCTTCGATCGCATCGTTCCAGATCGAATTCAAGATTCATTTGGTTCTCGCATTTATGTTCGATTTTGTTTATGATTTGGTTTCCTAATCTCTCTTCATCTCTTTCTCCGTTTCTCGATCACTGTTACGTGTTGTGAGTCTGGATTTTCGGTGAAATGGGTTCCGGTTTGGGTGATTGGTTATGGATCTGGGTTGGATTTGCTGTGTATTTTTGAGGTGGGTTTGCGTTTTGGTGAATGTTGCTGGGTTTTTGAGGTGATTTGAGAGGAAAGAAGATGAGGAATAAGAGGGGTTATGAAGGAGAAGAGGTTTCGAACGGGTTTGAAGTTTGGTGTTGTATGGTTGGAAATGGAGATTTAGAGGAAAGCGAAAATGGGTCTGGAAGAGGATGTGTGGTGTGTTTGAAGGAGTTTGGATTTGGTGAAATCGAAAGATGGTGATGAAGTTGGAAGGTGTTTGGTTGTCTGAAAATGGCGGATTGAGGTTAGAGCGGAGATTTGGAGGTGACGGTATGGATTCGTTCAATTTCTGGGTGCAAAGATGAAGGAGATTAGCGGTAACGGTTGAAGTTAATGCGGGTTGGGAAGTTTGATATTGGTTCTGGGTTGTTTCGTCGAGATTCTGGGTTTAGTGGTTTTTGCTGGGTTGTTCCACTGAGTTTGTTGGGTATTGTTGAAGTTATGGGTTTGAAAGATGTTTGATGATGAGGGTTAAATGTCGTTAATGGAGGTTTTAGTTGGAGGAATAAGTTTGGATGAGATTTCTGGGTGTGGATTTTGTGGATGATGAAGATCTAGAAGGTCTTCATGAAAATGATGATGAAGGTTCATGAAGGTGGGTGAAAAAATTTTGGAAAACTGATGAAGGTTTGGTGAGGGAGATGGTAGGCGCCGCTAGGGTTCATTTTAGGGTTAGGGTTGAAGCTTTTATTTTAGCGGCTAGGGTTTTTTGGTTTAGGGTTGTCTGAAGCTGGAAGGAAGTGAATAGGGCACTCCCCTATATAGGGCTGCCACATGGCAGCTGGGGGGGGGGTTTAATTGATGATTAACTGGCTAATTAATTACAAGGCTGATGATGATTAATGTACTTAAATGAACTTAATTACTTAATAACTAAATAAACCAATGGATAATAAAGCACAACACACACAAGTCCATCCGCTGGGGCGGGTATACATCCATTAACAAAGTTGCACAAATACATATATGTTACATAAAAAATCAGATTTAATTAAAAAAACTTATTTAAACTAATTAATAAATAAACAATAATAAAAGCTAATAAATATTCTATGTTAAAACTATTTCTAATATAATAAATAATAATCATAATAATAATCTAACTAGATAAATAAATAAACAAAGATAATTAATTACTAATAATATAATTAATGTTAAATAAATAAAATCTAATAATAAGAATAAAAATCTAATTAATAAATAATAAATAATTAATTAAAAGAGAAAATAAAAATCTAATTAATAAATAAAACTCTAAACAACTTATTAAAAAAACTATTTAAAAACTATAAAATATATTCTAAAGGAAAAATAAATAACTAATTTAATTCTAAAAATATAATAAAACAAACTATTTAAATTAAATAAATGAAAAAAATAAAAATGTGAACAAAAATTTAATATTTGAAAAGAAAAATGGGAAAATGAAAATGGAAACAAAATTTACCAAAATGCCCTTAGGCCACGTGTCACGCTCCCATTGGGAAAAATAATCGAGATTTGAAAAACGCCCAATCGGGGATGGACACGTGTCTAAACGACATGAAATTAAGTTAAATAAATGCAAAATAAAATGCGAAAATATTTACAAAAATTGGCGGGAAAATTTAGGGTATGACAGTTAAGTGAAGTAGGTCTGACCTAATCTTGGTCAGACAAGTTTTGTTTCAAAATCCAGGCATGGGTCTGATTGGTGTGGGTCTAAGCTTCCAGTTAGGGTTCTGTGAAAATTCAAGTTGTGTGTATGGAGATTAGGTTATCAGGCTATGCCTAATTTAGATGTTTCATGGTTAAGAATTGTCAGAATTCAGTTTGGTGCCAAGTTAAGTCATTTGATTGGAGTCAAGTTGCAGAGCTTTCAAGCGTTAAGACATTTGGTCAATGTTTTAAATCTTGATCATGGGATTCAAGTGTTTGTCATTAGTTCAAGGAGATTTTAAGCTTGAAATTCAGTCCAAGATCATTTCAAGATAGATTCATTTGTTTTTTGGTGTTATTCATCAGGAATCGATTCAGAGTTTCAAGTCTTTTCTGATTTGGTTCAAGATGCTGAAAAGTGGTTTCAAGGTTGGTCTTTAGTTAAGTCAAGAAAACCATTTATTCAAATTTCAATTCACTTCTTAGTCATTTCTTAAATTAAATCAAGACTTAGTCAAATTCAAAAGATTGATTCATGTCGAGTTTAATTGCACAGATAAAAAACATGGAGATGTGAGAGTGTGTCAATAATACTCGTGTCTAATCACAAATTTTTCAAAGCCCAGTGTCCATTTTTTCTTCAAGCCCATTTCATTCATCAAAAAACTATATAAATACAAGTTTATACCATTTTTTCTTGCCAAGGCCCATTGTCCTTCCAAAGTCCATAACAATAAAGTCCATACATTTTCTATTTACATTCCAAAAACCCATAAGCCCATGTTACAAAAATAGTTCCCAAATTTCTTCTACATAAATGTTATACCCATATTAATCCATCAACATAAGCCTGTAAAAACAAAAACAACAATACTTCTTGAGTTTTTGTACAATGTATCAGTCATAAAGGTCAAAATCACAAGTTGCCCAACACACATAGAAATTAACCCCATTTTTTCGCATAATAAAGTCATTTATCAATCCACAAAAGTTCCATCAACACTTGCAGTACAAAGTCACACGGTTATACACCCCATCACCTAGCCGGAAATCGCCATATGAAATTTGCAATGGGCCAAGAACACGTCTTATTGTAAAGAGCTTTGTTTTTCTAACCGCCTTCCGGAGTCGGTGGAGGAGCATTTGAAGGAACAACATCTTTTTACACAAAAATTACATTTTTATTCTTGACAATTCTCGTATTTCGAAGACATGTAGAACCATTTATCTCACACTCTTTTGAATTTATAACAATCTTCGGTTGTTTTTTTAAAGGTAAGTCAATTGATTCCAAAAATTTCAAAACAATTCTTGCATACGGAAGTCTTCCACTTAAAGTTTGTTGATAAAGCATGTGATACATGATGGTGTATGCCCAATTTACTTTCAACCCATTTTTGAGAGCATACATAATTTGCAACTCTGTATCACTAATCTGAGCATGATTCGAATGCTTCAGCATCAATACATAAGCAATAATATAGTGAAGCATTTGATCACTAACAGTCAAATTCTTTGTAAATAATAAAACCCCAAAAGATGCAACATTTTGCCGACTCAGAATTTCAGCTTGACTTATACGAGAAATTCTGAAATAATAATCCATTTTATTGTAATCCTTCTAACCATCAGAATCTGGGGTATAACCTTGACAAATAGGCTGACCCTCATGAGATACACCTAAGCATTTTCCAAACGTCTCTAAATCTAAACTTGATTTTACATTCTTAACCTTTGATGTTAAAATATGATCATCAAATTCATCAGTTCCAACATGCAAATTTGAGAAAAATTCCTTAACTAGGTCAGGATAATAAGGACCAATTTCAGATACTAATTCCATGGTTTTTCAACAGATCTAGAAAAGAAAAGTTATGCTCAAGAAAAGATGACAGATTTACATACTTTACCGGCATTAAAAGTCTATTCCTGAAGTTGAAGGTTAGCCTCCTGGACTTTGTGGTTGGTGCAAGCTCTTCTTCTGGATTTGAGCTATCTTCTCTCATTTTGGATTTTCCCTTATCTTTCCTTGAGGGAGCCATGGATGAAAATGGAAGTTTGAGAGTTAGTGGTTTGAGAAGCTGCTTTTCAGATTTGGAAAGGAGAGGGTTTTGACATGAAAGTTTTGAGGTGTGAATAGGTTATAAGGAAGATTTAGTTGAGTGGGTTTTAATTTGAGGTTGAATGGAGTTAATATTTGAAAAAGAGAGTAAATGAGAGTTGAAAGCTTTGAAGAGTGAAGAGTACCAATGTATAAGTTGGAAAGTTAAAGACTTTTCTAAAAAGCACTTAAATGAATAAGACAAAAGCATTAGAAGACAAATAAATGAAAAACATAAATGTTGCATAATAATAAAAACGTATTTTTCCAAAATGCTCAAGGGTTAATCAATTAACCCAAAACCAGTGTAACCTGGTTAATCCATTAACGCTTTAAATTTTTTTGTAAATACGTACAGGGGTAATCGATTAACATATTTGAACATGCAAATGATTAATCGATTAACATACCTCAAAAAATATCAACTCCATATCTTTGAGTATGACATGAAAATTTTCAATCTAACACTTTGACATGTTATAATATAATATAATGCAACTTTTAATTAATCAAACATGTCATAAAAATTATTTTAAACACCATATAATATGAAAATAAGAAAAACTTACATATATTGGAAATTTAAAATTACTAAAGATGAAATTTAATGAGTACCTTTGGTTCATTATTGATTATAATGAATAAAACTTGAAGACTTATATGTCACCTTCATCTAGAATACCAAGCTGCCTTCGAATTTTGAAAAATTGTTCTTTTGCAAGCGATTTTGTGAAGATGTCTGTTAGTTAGTTATGAGTATTTGTGAAGGAGACTTCAACATCGCCTTTAAGCACATGATCTCGTAGAAAATGATGTCGAATATCTATGTGTTTAGTTCTTGAATGCATGACTAGGTTCTTTGTAATATTTATAGCCCTTGTGTTGTCGCATCGAAGTGGTATGCATTTGAGATTTAGTCTGTAATCACTCAGTTGTTGCTTTAGCCATATAATATGAGCACAACAACTTCCCATTGCTATGTATTCCGCTTTTGTGGTACTAAGAGCAACACATGCTTATTTCTTACAAGACCAATAAAATAATTCATTTCCTAGGATGTGATAGGTTCCACTTGTAATTTTTCTATCAGTTTGTAACATGCATAATCCGAGTCAGAATAACGAACTAAATCACATATACTACCTTTTGGATACCATAAGCCGACGTTCATTGTTCCCTTTAAGTACTTCATGATTATTTTCACCGAGGCAAGATGTGATTCCTTTGGATTGGCTTGAAACCGTGCACAAAGACAAACACTAAACATAATGTCAGGATGACTTACCGCCAAATATAATAGTGAACCAATCATACCTTGATATTTTGTAATATCAACTGAAACACCTGATTCATCTTGATCCACATAAGTTTCGGATCCCATAGGTGTAGACATTGCTTTGCAACCATCCATGTCGAATCTCTTCAACAACTATTTGCAATACCTGGCTTGGTTGATGAATATTCCATCCTTTAGTTGCTTGATTTGTAATCCAAGAAAATAGTTCATCTTACCCATCATAGAAATCTCGAATTCTCCTTGAATCATCAATGAGAATTCTTCACAAAGTTCTTTGTTTGTTGATCCAAATATAATGTCGTCAACATAGACTTGAACCAATAAAGTATTGTTCTGAATTATTTTAATGAACAAGGTTTTATCAACTTTACCCTTTTTAAATCCTTTTTTCACAAAGAAAGTTGCTAAGTCGATCATACCACGCTCTTGGTGCTTGCTTTAAGTCATAAAGAGATTTCTTCAACTTGAAGACAGGTGAAGGATTCTTGAAGTCTTCAAAGCCCGAGGGTTGTTTTACATAGACTTCTTCATTGATGTAACCATTCAAGAATGCACTCTTGACATCCATTTGGTAAATTTGAAAATTTAACAAACACACATAAGCAAGTAATAAACGGATAGCTTCTAACCTTGCAACCGGAGCAAATGTTTCTTCAAAATCAATTCCTTCCTCTTTATTGTATCCTTGGGCCACCAATCTTACTTTGTTTTGAATAATCATCCCATTCTCATCAAGTTTGTTTTTTGGTACCTATGATGTGTTGACCACTTGGCCTAGGAACATGTTCCCAAACTTGATTTCTTTCAAATTGGTTTAACTCCTCTTGCATAACAATTATCCACTAGTCATCTCCTAAGGCTTCATCAACTTTGAAAGTTTCAATTTGTGAGACAAACACCATATTCAAGCATGCATCTTTGAGATTGAGTTTAGTTGTAAAGCCTTGACTAATATCACCAATGACTTTATCAATCAGATGATCTCTATGAGTTCTCCATTCCTTAGGTAGATCATTATTAGATGACTCTTGTTGAATTGGTCTTGATGCTTCGGTTGATCATTATTGATTTCTTTGGAAGTATCTGCTTTAGGAACATCTATAATATCATCATCATCATCATACAAAACAATTTCCTCCTTGGAGGGGTTAGATTCATCAAATGAAACATGCATAGATTCTTCAATTGTTAAAGTTCGTTTATTATATATTATATATGCTTTACTATTAAGAGAATAACCAAGAAAAATACCTTCATCGGATTTCTCATTAAACTTACCGAGATTGTCTTTGTCATTGTTTAAGACAAAGCACTTGCATCCAAAAATGTGAAAATAAGAAATGTTTGGTTTCCTTCCTTTGAAGAGTTCATATGGGGTCTTTTTCAAAGTAGACCTAATAATGACTCTATTACTTACATAGCATGTCATGCTTACCGCATCCGCCCAAAAATACTTTGGAAGATTTGAGTCGCTTAACATTGTTCATGTAAGTTCTACAAGTGACCTACTCTTTCTTTCCACCACTCCATTTTGTTGTGGAGTTCTTGGTGTTGAAAAATTATGATTGATTCCTTGTTCTTCCCAAAACTCTTCAAAATATGCATTTTGAAATTCTCCACCATGGCCACTTCTTATGGAGCCAATTTTTAATGATTTTGAATTTTGAATTTGCTTTGCCTACTTCTTGAATGCTTTGAAAGCATCACTTTTCTGAACTAAAAAGAATATCCAACAAAATCTAGAAAAATCGTCAATAATAACCAATGCATATACATTACCTTCGAAGCTTCTTGTTCTTGATGGGCCAAATAAGTCCATGTGCAACAATTATAATGGCCTTGTAGTGGACACCACATTCTTAGATTTGAAAGTTGATTTGGTTTATTTTCCCTTTTGACAAGCATCATATAATCTATCTTTGACAAACTTTATCTTAGGAAATCCAATAACAAGATCATGCTTGACTGACTTATTTAAATGTTCCATATGAATGTGAGTAAATCTCTTATGCCAAAGCCATGAATCGTTATTATTTTCCATTATACATTTTACCTTCAAAGACAAATCATCTAGGGAAATCGTGAATATATTATTGATTCTTTTTACCTTTGAGTTTTACCTCATGTGTGACTTCATATTCTATCAAGAATTCATCCTTGGTGAACTTGATCTTGAAGCCTTTGCCACAAATTGGCTTATACTTAGAAGATTGCGCTTTAGTCCTTCAACATAAAGAACATCTTCAATGGATGTGAAAGGTGGCGCTCCAACTTTGCCTACACCAAGAATTTTTCCTTTGTTGCTATCTCCATAAGTAACATAATCCTTGGCCTTAAGCATTAGATTTGGAAATTTGTCAATATCTCCCGTCATATGCTTCGAACAACCACTATCTGAAGGTGAGAAAATACTTAGAAGGTGGGTTGAATAAGTATAAATAAAAACTTATGGCAATAAAAACTCAAAGATTTTTATCCTTGTTCGTTGAACTCAACTACTCCAGTCCACCCTATCAAGAGTGATTTGCCTTTCTCAACAAGGACTTAATCCACTATTAATCAACTGATTACAATAGCAAGCACTAAGAGCAACTGTTCTTAGTCTTCTTAAGAACTACTGATCCCAACTGGATCTTCTTAAGGATCTTTTACAATCAAATGTAAGAATAAAACAAGTGTTTAAATGCTTCTAATTAAGCTATATCACAACTGTGATTTTACACTTAAGATTTAAGAACTAAGAAATAAATTCAGCAAGATAAAGATTTGTATGAGAGCTTGTAATGAATTTCTTTCAATGATTTCGTCAACTGAAGAAGAGTGATGGAGTCTTGCTTTTATAGGCACAGAGGTCCAAGAAGTCTTTCACGTTGAAGGCTGTGTACTGAAAAGGTCTGAGCCTTTTTGTCTTCACATCACATGACCTTTCCTAGAAGTAGAATGCACAGATAAATCCTTTTTGTCTGTGTTCTTGTGTCTAGCATAAATGAGGAAAGAGTCGTTTGGCCAAACCAACGGACATAACTTTGAATTCTTCTTCAACAAGTTTCAGCAAATATCATCAGATTCTTGAGTGGTCAGAGTCTTCTGATGTTCATCAGAGTTTGCTAAATCAGAGCAATGCAGCAAGTGTGCTTTCAATGTATAATACTTTAGAGCAGAGTTTGGGATCAGATCCTTTGTATTGGCAGCATAGTACTATCAGAGTCTTCTGAAATAAACTAAGCTTGAAACTCTTCATACAGAATACTTCAATGCTTCAGATGCCTTTGGCTTCTACTTCAGATTCTTCTATAGCTTCTGCTTCAGATCCTTCTATAGACATTACTCAGAATCTTCTGTAGGCAGCGTTCAGAATCTTCTAAGAGATGCTTCTGACGCTTCAGAGCCTTGCATACTTTCATGTTCAGATCTAATTTGCTTTCAGAATAAGATTCACTTTTAATATCTGCAGCAAACATACTTAACCAAATTTTAGAGTATATAATTCTTTAATACAAAATTTCATAAGAGTTATCATCAAAACATAGTGATATAATTAAGAACCAATCTGTGTTCTAACAATCTCCCCCTTTTTGATGATGACAAAAACATAAGAAATTTTGTTCAATAAAAAATAATTATAACTCCCCCTGAGATTAAGAATCTCCCCCTGAATTGAATACTTAGAAGAAATAGAAACTTCCCTTTTGCATGAGTATTCTTTTCAGAATCAGAGCCTGATTGTTCCAAAAATTAGATCTTGACTTGGAAAGATGTTTCAGAATCAGAGCCTGATAGGTTAAAGCTTGATCTGGGGATCTCAGAGTTACTTTTAAAGAATTTGTCAGATTTTTCAAATGTTCTGAAATGCTAAGAATTCACGTTAGTTATAATTAGATATGTCTGAGTTTCATTTAGGTAGAGTTTATTTGAACAGTCAGATCCATTTTCTCCCCTTTTTGTCATAATCAAAAAGTAAAATGTTTAAAGACAAATAAAAGGAAATACAGAAAAGATTCATTCATGTAGAGAAAACAGCAGAGTCATTCATTCATATTAAAAACAAACAGACACATCATCAGATAGTAAGTTCAAGTACACGTGCACAAACATCAGATACAGAAAAACATAAACTAGGTTTGCTTGGACAGAATCATCTTCAAAAGTTGAGTGATCTCAGATGAAGACTCTTCTTGCTTTGTCATCCATTTTGCCATGTTGTCATTTTTTTGATCTTGCTTAGACATCCATTCTGCCATGTTCTCAGTCTTCTGATCTTGCTTGGGCATCCATGACTTGATCTCAGATTGTCCAGCTTCCAAAACTGCAATCTTATCTTCCAAATCTGGATTCTCTTTCTTGATTTCAGATGAAGAAGGTGGGGCAGATTCTGAAGCATGAACAAAGTCAATTTCCATTTGGGATGCAGAGTTAGGAGCAACAGATCTAGAGGGATTTTCCACAATTGTCATAGCCAGTGGATTTTCTTCAGAAGCAGATTCTGCAGAAGTTTCTGTAGCAGATACTCCAGAAGATGAAGGGACATCTTCAAGAAGCATAGGTGCAGATTTTTTTACACTCCATATCATGCTTCTGGCAGTCTCAGCAAATCTGAGCTTCGCATCATCAGAACATACATTCTTTAGATTTGAGGCTACAATATTGAATCTGTTAATGAAGCTATTCTAGATAACATCAGATTCATTTGTATCCATGGTTGGCAAGCATCTCTTCTGAACATATCCTAAATGCATCTTTATTTCTTTCATAAAACTTGCAAATAAATTATCAACGTTTAGCCTAGTTTTTGGTTTCAGAAAGGTTTCCAAGGTGAATGGCTTGGGTTGAGATGGAGGTGGAATGGTAAATTTTGGAATAATGATCAGAGGGATAGGATAAGTTGGTTTCTTCTTAGCTGGCATAATACGAAAAAACGGTTTGATTCTGTGAATGGAAGGGATGACAGCTTTTGGATTATCAAAATAAGGAACAAAAGCTGATGGTTTTGACTTATCAAGGCAAGGAACAAAATCTGAATGAGGTGGTTGATCAAAAAAGTGTTTTATTTCAAGTCCAGATGGAAGGGGATCAGAAGGAAACGGTTTAGAAGAAGCAAATGAAACAAATTCAGATGTTCTTGGTATAGGTTCAGGAGTGGGTTCAGGAATGATAGTATCAGATGTAATGGGTAGATCTAGTTGGTTAGATTCAAATACTCTAAGGGAAGGGGGTGAGATAATATCTGGATGGATATCAGATTCAGATGAATCAGATGAGATGTTTGGGGTACAAGATGTAGAGGATACAACAAACATAGTCTTGAGAGGTTGAACATCCAGAATCTCAGAGTCAGGTATGTTTGTTTCAACAGGATTGGATGGTTCTGGTTGAGGATCAGAAGGTTTAGATGTTGGTGGTACATATACAACTGGTTCAGATGCAACTTGTTCAGATGCAACTTGTTCAGGTGCAACAGTTTCAGATGCAACTATTTCAGATGCAACAGTTTCAGATGCAACTGTGTCAGATTGTATAGGTTCAGATGCAGTTGGTTGTTGTGTTTCTGGTTGTTGTTATGTTGTAGGTTGTTTTGTTGGTTTTGTTTGTGGTTCTATTGGAGGAATGTCAGATGATTTAGGTGGTGTTGTGGAAACAGGATCAGATGATTTTGGTGGTTCAGAGGTTTGAGATGGAGCAGGAATTGTTTGATTTTGAGTGAGAGGAGGTTCAGGCATAGAACTATTTGTTGATATATTTACAACAATTTTAGAAAGAGAAGGTAAAGATGATTTAGTACCTTTTATCTTGATGCGCTTGGTGGGAACAGAGGGAACTTCTCCAGAAGCTTTTCTCTTAATCTGCTTTTGTGGTTTGTCAGCAACTCTTTGTTTCTCCTGAGCAACAGCTTCATCTGCCTCTAATTGTTTTCTTTTCCTCATGTTCTCATCATACACATCTGGCATAGGTTCTCTTGCTCTTATCAGAATATCAGTAGGAATAGGTGTTCCATCTGCTTTGCACACATCAATATACCTAAAATAATCTCCCTAGGTTCTTCAGCACCAAAGAGTGGAAAGTCTTGTACTGGAATCCTCTTCTGAATAACTTCAGAAACATTTAGCTTCTTGGGAACAACTGTGAGTTCATACATAATCTTTAGCCTCTAAAGACTCTTTGCATTCAATGGTTTTGCAACAATTGATTCAAGCTCATCTTTAACTCCAGCTTCATAAAGAGCAGTTACCAGACGATTCTCTGTCAAAATGTCTGAGATCAGCCTTCCAAAAGGAATCCACGTCCTGATCTTTTGTCCCTTATCCTTTATGGATTCTCTGGATGCATTGATGTGATTCCACAGATGCATAAAGAGAATGTATGAGAAATCTACCTTTGTACTCTGACTCAAGCAGTACATGAAGTAGAGTTGTTCATTATTTACATAATCTGGAGAATTAGTTGATTTTCTGTGATTGATGCATCCCAGAAAAATCTTTGCCCAGATTTTGTAGTCAGGTTTCAGATCCTTAAATTTGTTAGAAGCATGTCCAGATGCAATCACTTCCTCATAAACTTCTTCCATGTCAACACGCCCAGCTGGCAGATGACAAACTCCATCAGTTTCCTCATACCCTATGAGTTTCCTGATGAGATCTTCAGTGATTATGATCTCCTTTCCCAGAACAGAAGAGAGGATGAACTTTGGATAAACAGAAGCATGAATCCAAAATTCCTTCACCAAGTGTGGATACACTGGACCAAACAGCCTGTCAAAATACTTAACCCAGCCTTGTGCATCAATAATAGAACGTAACTCAAACCCATTTTCAGCTAGAGAGTCAAATTCCACCATGGATTCACAAAGAACTTCAAGCTTGTCCACAGGGGTTAACAATGTTCTCTTAGGTTCCTTAAAGGGAGTAATACTCATGTTTGCTGACGTAATTGCAGCCATAGATGATTGAAACTGAGCTGATGTAGAGGATGATGTTGCCATTGTTGAAGATGAAGATTTGGACGAAGGTTTAGGGTTTTTATGAAGAGCAAAGAGCAAGCAGAAATGCATATAATGTTTGTGAAGTGAAAAGTGTAAAATGGTGTGATTTGTGGTATTTATAGAGAAAGAAATTAGGGCAATCAAAAAGACACATTCACCACGTTCCACTTAGCAATTAATGGCATTTAATGAAAAGAATAAAAATCATTTCAAAGCATTAATTGATTCTGACAATTTGGGGGGGAAAACAAGATTTCCACTATTTAAACAATACCTCAAATGTCTCTTTAGTAATGTGCACGCCATCTTTTCAGATTCAGAGTGACACGTGTTTGCTTGCATGTGCTTCTGAATTCTCTTGAGAAATGAAACGTTAGCCAACGTTCAGATCCTCTAAGATTGGTTAGTTCAGATACACACAAATAATAATTCAATAAATCAAATAATTGACAAATGAAATACTTCAGAGTTTTAAGCATTTTACATATGAGAAGTTTTGCTTCTGATAAATATCATTCTGGACAAAAATTCATACCAATATTTTTCAGAATAAACTTGAACCTATCTTCAGCAAGGGGTTTTGTGAAAATATCAGTCCACTGATGATCTGTATCAACAAAGGCTAAGTTTATAATACCCTTCTGAACATAGTCTCTGATGAAGTGATGTTTAATTTCTATATGTTTTGCCTTAGAGTGTAAAATAGGGTTTTTAGACAAACATATAGCAGAAGCATTATCACAGAATATAGAAATATTACTTTCAAAGATCTGATAGTCTTCTAGTTGACTTTTCATCCAGAGCATCTGCGTGCTACATCCAACAGCAGCAATATATTCTGCTTTTGTAGTTGATAGTGCAATTGTAGGTTGCTTCTTGCTGTACCAGGAGATTAAATTTCTTCCTAGAAATTGACAACTTCTAGAAGTACTTTTTCTTTCCACTCTGTCTCCAGCGTAGTCAGCATCACAGAATCCAACTAATTTGAAATCATCAGATTTTCTGTAACACAAACCCACATTAGAAGTACCTTTCAGATACCTTAGAATCCTCTTAACAACTGTTAAGTGTGATTCTCTAGGATCTGATTGGAATCTTGCACACAAGCATACACTGAATAAAATATCAGGTCTAGAAGCAGTTAAGTAGAGAAGAGATCCTATCATACCTCTGTAGAGTTTCTGATCTACTTTCTTACTTACCTCTTCCTTACCAAGAGTACTTGTTGGATGCATAGGGGTCTTTGCCATCTTACTATCAGTCATGTTAAACTTCTTCAGAAGCTCTTTAACATATTTGGTCTGATGAATGTAAGTGCAATCTGGAGTTTGGTTGACTTGAATTCCAGAAAGAATCTCAATTCTCCCATCATGCTCATCTCAAATTCAGCCTGCATACATTGAGCAAACTCCTTTCCAAGCATAACATTGGTAGATCCAAATATAATACCATCCACATATATTTGGCAAATTAGCAGATCTTTCTTAAATGTTTTACAAAAGAGAGTTGTGTCCACTTTGCCTCTGATAAAATTTTTCTCTAGAAGAAAATTGCTTAATCTCTCATACCAAGCTCTGGGAGCTTGTTTTAAACCATAAAGAGATTTCTTTAGTTTAAAAACATGTTCTGGAAATTTTTCATTTTCAAAACCAGGAGGTTGGTGAACATAAACTTCTTCTTCTATAATTCCATTTAGAAAGGCACTCTTAACATCCATCTGATATAGAGTGATGTTATTTTGTGCAGCAAAAGAAATGAGTAAACGAATAGACTCTAACCTGGCTACAAGAGCATAAGTCTCTTTATAATCAATTCTTTCTTGCTGGCTATAACCTTGAGCAACAAGCCTTGCTTTGTTCCTTTCAACTTCTCCTTTTTCATTCAACTTATTTTTGAAGACCCATTTAGTTCCAATTATGTTGAATCCTTTTGGTCTTGGAACCAAATCCCAAACATCATTTCTTGTGAACTGATTGAGCTCTTCTTGCATGGAAATTACCCAGTCATTGTCTTGCAGAGCTTCATCCACAGAAGTTGGTTCAATAACTGACACCAACCCAAATAGTGATGCTTCAGATGATCTGAGAAAGGATCTTGTTCTTATTTGGTCATCTTTCTTTCCAATGATCACATCCTTTGGGTGAGAGGCCTTGATTCTGGAAGATGATCCTCTAACGTTTGATTCTTCATAAATGTTCAAGTTGTTCATTTGAGAAGCTAAAGGAATTGCATCTGGCATTACTTCTGGTTCCTTCACTTGAGCTTTGTCTGCCTCTGAGCCTTCAGAGTCTGTGAGAATTACTTCTCTATCTGCAGAACTTTCAAACTGCTTTGGCTTTTCAATGCCAAGCTTATCATCAAATCTAACATGTATAGATTCCTCCACAATCTGTGTTTCAGTATTGTATACTCTATAGCCCTTAGAGCATTCAGAATACCCAAGCATGAAACACTTCTGTGCTTTAGAATCAAACTTGTTAAGATTCTCTTTAGTGTTCAACATATAGCAAATACATCCAAAAGGATGAAAATATGAAATGTTGGGCTTTCTATTCCTCCACAATTCATAGGGATTCTTTTCCAAAAGTGGTCTTACAGACACTCTGTTCTGAATGTAACAAGCTGTGTTTATTGCTTCTGTCCAAAAGTGCTTTGCCTGATTAGTCTCATTGATCATGGTTCTGGCCATTTCTTGCAGAGTTCTATTTTTCCTCTCTACAACTCCATTCTGTTGTGGAGTTCTAGGACAGGAAAAATCATGAGCAATGCCATTTTCATTAAAATATTTTTCAAAATATTTGTTTTCAAATTCACCACCATGATCACTTCTGACTTTAATAATTTTAAAATCTTTTTCATTCTGAACTTGTTTGCAGAAGTCAAAGAACACAGAGTGTGACTCATCCTTGTGTTTTAGAAACTTTACCCATATCCATCTGCTGTAGTCATCAACAATGACTAATCCATACTTCTTGTCTCTGATGGATGCAGTTTTCACTGGTCCAAACAGATCAATATGAAGTAATTCTAATGGTCTTGAGGTTGAAACAACATTCTTAGATTTAAAATAAGATTTTGAAAATTTTCCTTTTTGACATGCTTCACAAAGAGCATCTGAGTTGAACTTCAACTTAGGAAGTCCTCTGACCAGATTGAGTTTATTAATCTGAGATATACGTCTCATATTAATTATGCCCCAATCTTCTGTGACAGACCTATTGCTCATCATTAACGGACAAGAGGCATTTAACATTTTGAACCTTAAGTTCTGAAAGATTTATTTTGTAAATATTGTTTTTCCTCTTCCCATTAAATAGGATTGAGCCATCCTTCTAACTAACAGCTTTACAACATTGCTGATTAAAGATTATGTCATAACCATTGTCACTTTATTGACTTATAGACAATAGATTATGTTTTAATCCTTCTACAAGTAAAACATTAGATATAGAGGGAAGGTTACCATTGCCAATAGTACCAGAGCTAATGATCTTGCCCTTCTGATTCCCTCCAAACTTCACTTCTCCTCCAGATTTAAGCTCCAGGCTTTGAAACATAAACCTTTCTCCCGTCATGTGACGTGAGCAGCCAGAGTCCAGGTACCATGACCGGCGTCTTGACTTTTCTGCTAAATACATCTGCAACAGGGATTATCTTATCCTTAGGCACCCAGATCTTTTTGGGTTCTTTTGGGTTATTTACATTGAAAGTTGGTCTGAACTTCTGTCTTTTTACAACAGTTTTGTTCTGACTTACTTTTGGCTTAAACACAGAAACGTTTTGATCAGAACGTGTGTGTTTAATGTCATTCAGATGACCAAACTTGAAATGAGAGTATAAGGGAGTTTTCTTGATTACAAGTTTATCAACAGGCATTGGATTTAAATCCTTTCCAGAGGAAGATTCATATCCAATTCCTTTCCTGTTGTTTCTGCTAACCCCATAGATCATTGAAGCCATCTTGCTTCTATCTATGCTTTTAGCTAGAAACTTCTGAAAGCTGAAGTCATATTCTTCTAAAATGTTTTTTTCATTTAGACTTAGTTTCAGACTCAGAGTCTTATTGAGCTTTTTCAAAATTAGTTTTCATTTTTAAATTTTTTTCTTTTAGCTCAGCAACTTCTGACTTTAATAGATTATTCTCAGATTCAAGATTGCATTTAAGCTTCTTGCATTTGGGCTTAATCTGATTGTAGTTTTTCAGGACTTCTGATAAAACTTTAATAAGCTCTTCCCTAGTCAGATCAGAAAGTACCTCTTCAAAGTCAGATTCAGAATCAGACTCAGATCCAGATGATCCTTCATTCTGATCTTCAATGCATGCCATCAGAGCCATGTTGGCGCATTCATCTTCAGATTCTGATGAAGATCCAGATTCATCTGAATCATCCCATGTTGCCATCAAAACCTTCTTCTTGTGCTCAGGCTTTCTTCTGGGCTTTTCTTTCTAAAGCTTTGGACACTCATTCTTGTAGTGGCCAGGTTGTTTGCATTCAAAACAAACAACTTCCTTCTTTCCAGATCTTTTTGGTCCAGAGGACTCCTTGCGCTGATCTGGCTTCTTGAAGTTCTTGAACTTCCTCTGCTTGTGCTTCCAAAGTCGGTTGATTCTTCTGGACAGCAAGGACAGTTCATCTTCTTCTTCAGAACTCTCTTCTAACACCTGCAAAGCTTTCACAGATTTGTTAGATTTTAAGGCAATTGACTTACCTTTCTTTTAAGGCTCATCTTTCTCAAGTTCAATTTCATGGCTCCTTAGTGAGTTGATTAGCTCCTCCAAAGTGATCTTGTTCAAATCCTTAGCAAGCTTCAGAGCAGTGACCATAGGTCTTCATCTGATAGGAAAGCTTCTGATGATCTTCTTCACATGATCAGCAGTTGAGTAGCCTTTGTCCAGAACTTTTAGACCAGCTGTGAGGATCTGGAATCTAGAGAACATAGTTTCTATAGACTCAGATTCTTCCATTTTGAACGCTTCCTACTTCTGTATTAGCGCCAGAGCCTTGGTCTCTTTAACTTGAAGGTTTCCTTCATGTGCCATCTTCAAAGACTCAAACAGGTCAAATGCAGTTTCTCTATTTGTGATCTTCTCATACTCAGTATGAGATATTGCATTTAACAAGATTGTTCTAGCCTTGTGGTGATTTCTGAACTCCTTCTTTTGGGCTTCAGTCATTGATTTTCTATCAACTTTCTTGCCATCCCCATCAGTGGGATGAACATACCCATCAATGACCAAGTTCCATAAATCAGCATCATAACCAAGGAAGAAACTTTCTATCTCGTCCTTCCAATAATCAAATTTCTCCTCATCAAACATAGGGGGTTTTGTGCTGATTCTTTCCCTTTCTTCATATCTGTTGTTACTGTTAGATGTTGAAGTTTCAGCCATAATAACAACCAAATATATATCAAAGTTTTCTCACTGGATCTTTTCTGTCACGGTGAAGTGGTAGCACACACAGAACCGGAGCTCTGATGCCAACTGAAGGTGAGAAAATACTTAGAAGGGGGGGGGGGGGTGAATAAGTATAAATAAAAACTTATGGCAATAAAAACTCAAAGATTTTTATCCTGGTTCGTTGAACTCAACTACTCCAGTCCATCCTATCAAGAGTGATTTTCCTTTCTCAACAAGGACTTAATCCACTATTAATCAACTGATTACAATAGCAAGCACTAAGAGCAACTGTTCTTAGTCTTCTTAAGAACTACTGATCCCAACTGGATCTTCTTAAGGATCTTTTACAATCAAATGTAAGAATAAAACAAGTGTTTAAATGCTTCTAATTAAGCTATATCACAACTGTGATTTTACACTTAAGATTTAAGAGCTAAGTAATAATTTCAGCAAGATAAAGATTTGTGTGAGAGCTTTTAATGAATTTCTTTCAATGATTTCGTCAACTGAAGAAGAGTGATGGAGTCTTGCTTTTATAGGCACAGAGGTCCAAGAAGTCTTTCACGTTGAAGGCTGTGTACTGAAAAGGTCTGAGCCTTTTTGTCTTCACATCACATGACCTTTCCTAGAAGTAGAATGCACAGATAAATCCTTTTTGTCTGTGTTCTTGTGTCTAGCATAAATGAGGAAAAAGTCGTTTGGCCAAACCAACGAACATAACTTTGAATTCTTCTTCAACAAGTTTCAGCAAATATCATCAGATTCTTGAGTGGTCAGAGTCTTCTGATGTTCATCAGAGTTTGCTAAATCAGAGCAATGCAACAAGTGTGCTTTCAGCGTGTAATACTTCAGAGCAGAGTTTGGGATTAGATCCTTTGTACTGGAAGCATAGTACTATCAGAGTCTTCTGAAATAAACTAAGCTTGAAACTCTTCATACAGAATACTTCAATGCTTCAGATGCCTTTGGCTTCTACTTCAGATTCTTCTATAGCTTCTGCTTCAGATCCTTCTATAGACATCGCTCAGAATCTTCTGTAGGCAGCGTTCAGAATCTTCTAAGAGATGCTTCTGACGCTTCAGAGTCTTGCATACTTTCATGTTCAGATCTAATTTGCTTTCAGAATAAGATTCACTTTTAATATCTGCAGCAAACATACTTAACCAAATTTTAGAGTATATAGTTCTTTAATACAAAATTTCATAAGAGTTATCATCAAAACATAGAGATATAATTAAGAACCAATCTGTGTTCTAACAATCTCCCCCCTTTTGATGATGACAAAAACATAAGAAATTTTGTTCAATAAAAAATAATTATAACTCCCCCTGAGATTAAGAATCTCCCCCTGAATTGAATACTTAGAAGAAATAGAAACTTCCCTTTTGCATGAGTATTCTTTTCAGAATCAGAGCCTGGTTGTTCCAAAAATTAGATCTTGACTTGGAAGGATGTTTCAGAATCAGAGCCTGATAGGTTAAAGCTTGATCTGGGGATCTCAGAGTTACTTTTAAAGAATTTGTCAGATTTTTCAAATGTTCTGAAATGCTAAGAATTCACGTTAGTTATAATTAGATATGTCTGAGTTTCATTTAGGTGGAGTTTATTTGAACAGTCAGATCCATTTCTCCCCCTTTTTGTCATAATCAAAAAGTAAAACTTTTAAAGACAAATAATGAGAAAATAAGGTTTTTATAGACACAATAAGATTTTTAATGACATCTTTTTCATCATTATCATAAAGAGAAAATACATTACTAACCTCATCACCTTCATCATTGGAATTGTGTGTAGCCATTAATGCTAGATTTTCACTTTCGTTGCTTTCCGAATCGGATGATGAACTTATTTCATTATCTTCCCATGCAATATATGCCTTATTATTCTTTGTATCCTTTTTGCCTTTGATCAATCCACCTTTCTTTGAAAGATTCAGACAATCTAACTTTATATGATATTGTTTACCACATTCATAACATGTGACATCTTGTGTTGAAGTGGAAGCCTCATTTTTCTTGAAATGTTTATTTCTTTTTGCATAATTAAAGGATTTATCATTTTTACCAAAGAACTTACCAAGTCTTTTTACAAGGAGTATGAAGTTTTCATCTTCCTACGGTGCATCAGCATCTTGATCTTCTTTTGAATCTACTTTCAAAGTGATGCCTTTGGGTTTCTTCTCTTGATTCTGATTCTTTTCAAGTCTCCCCAGTTCAAATTCATGTTCTTGGAGTTTTCCAAATAATGATGTGGATGTCATGGTAGAAATACTTTTCTTTTCTGATATTGACGTCACTTTTGGTTGTCATTCTCTAGTCAAGGATCTTAGTACTTTAAGGTTCAATTCATCATTAGAAAATGTTTTACCAAGTGCAATCAAGTGATTTGTTAAATGTACGAATATTTTTTGTAAAGTGACGATGGATTCTCCGGACTGCATTCAGAATATTTCATATTCTTGACTTAATATATTCAATCTTGATCTTTTAACTTCGGTGGTTCCTTCATGTGTCTCCACCAAAGTGTCCCAAATTTCTTTTGCGATTTACATTGAGAAATATAGAAGAATTCATCCATACTTAATACACTTTATAGTATGTTAATGGCTTTCTTCTCATTAAGAACTTTCTTTTTATCATCTTCATCGTAAGAACTTTTAGTCTTTGAAGTTTCGACACCATTGATGACACTAATAGGATTATGTGGACCATTTTTGACGGTTTCCCAAACTCCATCTCCCTGTGCTTCTAAATGTGCCTTCATGCGTATATTCCAAAAATCAAAGTATTCGCTAGAAAATAGTGAGGGTTTGTTGCTACTACCATCATCCTTGAAAATCAGATTTTTGCTTGTGGAAGCCATACTAATCTATAAGAATAGGTTACCTATAACCTGCTCTGATGTCAATTGTAATTATAGTTTGCACCTAAGAGGAGGGGGGGGGGGGGGGGGGGTGAATTAGGTACTTTGAAATTTTTCTGATTTTTATCTTTAAGTTGTGTTTTCTTTCCTGATTATTTTCTAAGTTATGAAAGCGATAAAGTGCGAAAAGTAAACGACGCAAGGATATATCCTGGTTTCCCTCACAGCCCAAGAGTACTCCAGTCCCCTTTTAACATAAAAGAGATTTTTAATATTCATGTGACCTATACAAGACTAATCCTAGTCTTCCTATCACTAACAAACCAAGAATAATCCTCTTGAAATTTTCACTAAGTTCAAATGAGAACAACCCTCTTGGAATTTTCACTAAGCTCAAATGAGAACAATCCTCTCAAAATGAACCTCTTGGTTTCAACAACCTGGACAACAAGGATAACAACTACACAATCCTATATCTAACAATCCTGAAAAATAAGATGTGATACAACAAGAGTTATTGAATTTTTACAAGAGCGATATGTAGAATAAACTTATCAATCTATTGATTGATCTTCTCCTTTGAACAAACAAATTATCAATGATATGCAAGTGTTCAATGTTATATGGAATGAAACTTAGAAAGCCTTTTAAATGAAGGTTAAGTGCAGAAAATTTTGCTCTTAAAATTCTGGTGTTGAACACTTAGAGAATTTTTGAAAGATGAGAAAAAAATTTGAATGTATGAAATTTTGCAAAAGGAGGTGAGTTTAAATATGAAAATAAAGGTGTTTATATAGACACAATTCACCTTTACTGATGAGTGCAATCAATAAAATATTTTCATGCTTCAAAAACCACATTTGGAAATCATTTGGCTGAAAAAATAAAGTATTTTTACATACTGCTTCAGTGTTAATCGATTAACCCATTTGTATTACCAAATGACTAATCGATTAACCCATTGTAACGGGCAAAAAAATTCAAAAATTACAATGGTTAATCGATTAACAGATTAACACATGACTTGGTTAATCGATTAGCCAGTGTCTAAAGTTGAAAAATACTTTTGAAAATGATGTAAAATGCAATAATTTTCTAGAACAAATATTTTAATGAATCATGGCAAGTATGAGTGAGGTTTTGAACAATTGTATATGAAAAGACAAGTTGAGTTCATATACCTTAAAATTCATGATCAATAACCTAAAACTTCAAGATAATTGATACACTTTGAAACTTGAAATATGCTACTAGTCTTGAGCCATTTTCTTTTTTAGAGCTTCAATTGGTTGTTGAATGTTGTTGTCTTTATCAAAACATATTGAGAAGCTTGATTCTTCACCTAGTTCGATCAAATCAATCTACTATAAGGGAAGAACATCTATCTAATTCCTTATACTTCCAAAAATTGTTAGAAAATATTACCAAAGAGTTACAATAAAATAGTCACCCAAGTTCTCAAGAACATACTCTGTTTTCTATCCAAGCGTTTCTCAATTTCTCTAACTCTCTCTATATATATGAATAACACAAACTAAAAATGTTTAGAAGTGTTTCTCAACCTCTTTAAATACATCTAATAATTTCCCAAATTCTAAGAACTACAAAGAATTTCTACAATTGCCTTTCTAAGTTTCTCAATAAGATTACTAACCTACTATTAGTCTTGAGTTCTAAAGGTTGTTAAGACAAAAACGATAGAGATGCATATTTATAATTGTTCAAATTCAATAGATATTTAATGGTTTTAAACACAACATATTAACGAATAAACCAATGATGCAATCGGACCACCACTTAATCGTTGCCACCGGACCACCGAACAACGTTCGATGATCAACCGACCTCCAGAACTTGTTGCTCACTTTGGAAACCTCCGCCAGTTGACCTTGCCGCCATCGAACAGTCATCACTAGACCCCAATTCGAGCATACCGTCGACTATGATTGCCTCCATAGCAGCTCCAACTAATGATGGGCACCACCCCCTTGTTCTTCTTAGTGGCTCCACCATCTTTCGTCAATATTGTTAATGCTTTTTAGCTTTGTGATTTTAAAATTTTCAAGATATATTTTCTTTTATTTTATTACTTAAATGTTTTTCAAAAAATTTCAAGATAGATTTTATTTTATTTTATTACTTAAGTATTTTAAAGCACATCAATATTCATATCAATATCCTTTAAAATATTTGTTTTGATTATATCACTTTATTGTTCATATCATATCAAATATCTGTTTTAATTATATCATTTTATTGTTCATATCATATAAGATGACTTTATTATTCATATCCTATGATATCAATCACTTAATTTATAATTGTCTTTTATTAAAATATTTATATTTACATAATTATTGGTTGAGACCGTAAAAGTACATCATCCCTTTTCTTTAATCATTATCGATAACATTTTTAAAATTACTAAGAATAAAGTATATGTGACCCATGCCACTCACGAGGATTTTGACACTTAAATAAAAAATATAATATTATAAATAATTTAGTTTATCAAGCCAGTGGAAGAAGTCGAATCCAAATCCAATTCAATTTCAATCGGAGAAGAGACGAAGGGTTCATCTCATGGCGACTTCAAAGCTTCAAGCCTTTTTGAATCACCCAGCCGGACCCAAAACCAGTCAGTTACTTCGTTTTTTTGGTTTCCCTTTGTGTTTTTCTTTGTGAATTCATTGTTTTCCCTTTGATACGGTACCTAGCAGTTTTTTTATTAGTGATTAGTGACTTATTAGATGATCAATGTTTAATCTGATTACCGATTTATTAGGTCGTCAATGCTTAGTCTGGTTTTTGATTGCTCCGTAAAAAGGGGTAATTTTTTTAGGGTGAAGGGTTGCAAAAAGGTTGTTATTGGAAATTGGGGATTTGTTTATTAGTTTCAGTTCTTATTTCATTTTATTTCAGTGTAGTGTTTTGCTTTTTATGTTTATTGTGATGTTTTGCAATATCCTGATTCCGCACATATATGGCCTCAACATGTGCTAAGTGGGAGGAATCTTCGTTCTATAAGTTAGTTTTATAAGAATGAGTTAGGTCTAACCACAATTCTTAACATGATAAGAGTCAGGTTTAAGATCCGGTGGACCACCTGGACCATCTGCTATCAAGTTTCTACTATCGGGTCACCGACCATTAATTTCCACACTTCACAGTGTGTTAAGAGTCCCACATCTGACAAGTTTATAAGTGGGAGTAATCTTCATCCCACAAGCCTTCTTAATATTGATGCTTCTTCGTGAAACATGGACTTATTATTCATACTATCAAAGATTTAGAATTGTAGCACAATCTAGCCTTTTGTAGATAAGAAAAGATAATGAAGATTTATGCATCATGCACACACATACGCGCAGTGTATGAACACTCTCTTGGTCACTATTAGAAGTAAATTTGACTTTTTTTTAGTTCATTCGTATGTTGATGTATCTCATGTATCTGGTTTATATGTAGACGATACATCAATTGTTCAAAAAAGTTAATTTTGCTTATAATAGTGAGCGAAGAGACTATGTGTGTGTCAATTGCTTTAAGGATTAGTACCAATGTTGTCTCTTATTTTTTTACAGTTACCAATGTTGTTGTCAAGTGTTAATGTTGTTATTGTTGAACTGTATCGGTGCATAAATTGACCATTTATTTCGTGCAGTTCACTTCTGGGCCCCTACATTTAAATGGGGTATCAGCATTGCCAACATTGCTGATTTTTCAAAACCACCTGAGAAGATTTCATATCCTCAGCAAATAGGTATGCACCTGCATATATATAGCTGCATTTTGTGTTATCCATTGCAGACTTTTCTCTGTCCCACACACACTCGTGTGCGTTTGCTCATCATTCACCCTTGTATATTTATGGATTCTCTGAAAGGAGCCGCCATGTGCAAGTGAATGAATTCACGGAATGCTGAGTATTCAAGTTAATAGCAGTTCTTAGCATATATTGTCGTGTATTGAGTTTTAGTTACATCTATGCTTTGCTGAGTCCTTTTGTTTTTAACACAGCTGTCATGGCTACTGGACTTATCTGGTCGCGTTACAGCACTGTAATCACTCCAGTAAGTTTTTTTCCTCTCAAAGATAGATTACTTTTGACTAGTTCGTGAAAAATTGAAAATTTAGTGGATTGAGGATCATTTGCGGACCTTTAGTGCAAGTAAAGTTTCACTTCACTATCTTCATCACTATATGTGATGTGTGTTTGATTCTGGTTTGAAATTGCATTTTCTCTCTTGCAAAAGCATGACATACCGAACTTGTAAATTCTGTAACATCAGTTAAACACTGTAACATGGTATCTCTATCATGCAATGTAGAATCTATAAAGACTATACTTGTATTCCTGTTTAAATCATGCGATAATTAATATTGTTTTCTTCGGCATTTATCTCTTTCTCCATAATCTTTGGTTTCTTCTAAACTTTAGACCTTACTGTTGTTTGCTTTATCTGAATTGTTATCATATACCAATCAGCTACCTCCCTAAATGTATGCATGTCTGCCAACAAATTGAAATCTCATGCTAGGCTTAATATTAAACATGGAGTATACAATAATTTTAATCTCCATTGACACAGTGACTATTAGGTTCTATGTGCAATACAATTTTCCGTAATGCTGATATGTTAGTGGCTACTTTCGTTGTTGCAGAAAAATTGGAACCTTTTTAGCGTAAATGTTGCAATGGCAGGAACTGGCATATACCAACTCTCACGCAAATTGCGGTAAGTGATATTTTGCTACTTTGTGATTCAATGTTCATGGGCCCAAAAATATGTAGTTTATGAAGTTAGTGTGGCCTTTCATAGGACCAAAATAATGGGAACCTCAAACACTATTTTTATTCTGTACTTATAACATTTAGTTTTTCAGAGGATTGGATTGAATTTATCTTAAAATCAAATTTTGACATTTTCCTGAAAGGCAACATAGAAGGGCAAAATACAATTACAATGTCAATCGAAAAAACATCCTTTTTTTGTGTGTAGATTAACCTTGTGTGATAGCCATTGATATATTGGTGTTTTTGGAAAGATTGATTTTGGTACTGTTTTTTATCTCCATGCTGAAACAATATTAACTCGGGTCTATTACTTCCCAGGCAAGATTATTTCTCAGAGGAGGCTGTAGAAAAAGAATGATGACGAAGAATGTGAAATGGCAAAGAATTTGAAAATAAGTTATTTGGAGTTTGATGCCCTAATTGCAATATTCATGTTGAACATTTATTTGAATTATAATTTTCAGAAGTGTGTGGTTCATTTTGTAGCTGGCAAAGGCTTAACTTTTAAATCTTCTCAATTCTGTGTATTTTTCATATGGTACTTGAATGTTGTAGGATAGGGACTCAAGATAAGTGGGCAATCTCAACACCACATGCTCCTATTTTATCCATCTTTATATTTATTGTTATGTTCATAGATCTTGTCTTCAAGCCTGTTGGTTTTTACTTTAAAATATTATTGACTCTGGAACGTACCAATAGTGTTGGCGATGCTTTGTCTAGAATAGTTGGCCCACCATCATCAATAATTTCCCCTACTTTTCCATCATTAGGACCTTTATTTTAAATCAATTATGTTCCTCTTATGTCTCACCCTCCAGGTATCACCTTTCCCACTAAGTTCTAGTCCTAACCAGTTCATGTTTCTACTTTTTCATTCAAATAGAGTATCATGTACTACAAACTACAAAGATAGACCTTTTATTCCGTTGGAGTGAGTTAGGACCTCAATTGTTACAAAAATTCCAAGAGGTTCCCATTGGAGGTTGTTCCAGGGTACACGGCACCTTGGTTTGTTTGGATGCCTCGTTCTCCTAACCATGTCTTTCACACGATGTTATGGAATTTGTGTGTGCATCCATCTGCTGTCAAACAATCAATTATTCAAATCAGAAACCATTTGGCCTTTGAAACCCCTTCCAATACCTTCCCAAGTATGGGAGAGAAAATATCCACGGGTTACACCCATAATTCAAATCAGAAACCATCTGGCCTTTGAAACCCTTTCCAATATCTTCCCAAGTATGGGAGAGAAAATATCCATGGTTTACGCCCCCATATACCTTTCGTCGAGAAACCTGACATTTGAGTGATCAATGACCACCATATTAAGTGCTTCGATTTGGACACTAAGCCCAGAACAACCATGGTTCATCCCTAAAGGGCTACAACTTTTTAAGAAAACAACATACTGTTCGATCAAAACAAATAAAATTATGACTTTTATTTATCTGACGTCGGACCAGTGATGTCAGATCAAAGCAAATAGAATTATGATTTTTATTTATCTGGCGTCAGACCAGTGATGTCAGATAAAAATGTCACTATTCCATTTATGACCATCAAGAAGCGCCTTAGGAACAAGCATGAACTTGCCCTAACCACTTGATTAGGGAAAATGATTGAAGCAGGGTCATTAGATCATAGAACGAATGATATTCAAACAAATATCCCCTTTCTCCACATATGTCATGCACATAAGGTTTTACATTTTATAAATCATGGGACAAATTGTTCTTTTATACACATATGTTCTGCATATAAGGTTTGATTAGGGAAAATGATTGAAGTATGTCCATTAGATCGTAGAACGAATGATGTTCAAACAAATATCCCTTTTTTCCACATATGTCATGCATATAAGGTTTTAGGTCTTGATCTTGCCGGATTAGAAAGGGGATCAGCAGCTAGCAACACGTCGTGAGCTTCAAGTTCGTTGGTGGTGAAGAGGAAGGTGTATACCTGCAAGACACTCCGATGTCAAAGTAAGGAACGGGGCAAAGAGAGAGCAAGTACAGAAAAGTGGATATGAGTTAGAATACCTGACCCTCCTTTGGAGGAAGATATTTATAATGCGCCCCCAGCGTTGGGCCAACGGTTATCTGCATTGGGTTGGATCTTTAGCCCCAACACAGATAACTGTTAGGATATACGTGGAGTAGGGAAGACTAGCACGTGGTCTTCGTTCTGGGTCAACTACCCCGTGGACTTCGGGAGGTGGAGGACCTGTTCTTGAGGGAGAAACCGTAGCCCAAAAGTCGTGGTTAGTTGGCTGATGACGCGTTCCGCGTGGGGAGCACGTGGAGAGCGCAGGGAAGACGCGTGAGAAGTGTTTCCCGTATGGGATGATGGATTGGCTTTTTGTTAGGTCTTCCCCGACGAAGAGCTGGGTTGGGTCGTGCCCGACGATGGGTTAGCCTCTGGCCCAGTCCAGAGCAAGATCCCCCCCAAGTCGTTGCTTCTAAGCATATGAGTAATGACTTAGGAGTCGATTCTTATGTTGAAGAGGGGCACAGGGAACTTTTCCGGAGGAGCATCGCTCGTGCTTAAGATGACGAATTTGCGGGGCCACGTGTATCGCTACTCGAAAATGCAACGACGAAGAGGCGAAAATGGAAGAACAAAAGAGTCACCATCGAACTTTATTCATCCCAAAAGGGGAAGGGAAAACATCGAGAAAATCCTAAGATGAAACGGATAAGATGGTCTTGCAACCAAGAGAACGGAATTGGAAGCCGGTTATGTGAAGGGAAGGTATTAGCACCCCTCGCATCCATTGTACTCGATGGGAACCATTTGTTTGTCTATGCGTGAAGGTATTTACTAAAGGGGTATTGCTATCTAAATGTTCCAAAGGATAAAGAGAAGGGCTAGAAACAAGGAAAAGAAGGATAAAGGGGAAGAAGAGACTCGGTAGGACCTCACGGTCCTATGCCTACGTATTCTCAACAGGTATGAGAAAGTCAGAGTCGATGTAGTTCGGAAAACTACAGATATAAATGGGAAAGTGTACTCGGCGAGGATTTGGGTTCTCGTGCCTACGTATCTTTACTTAAAAAGAAGTAGAGAATCAGAGCAGTCGTAGTTCGGCCTACGGTTTACTAGGAAGTTTTGGTAGACGATGCTAGCATACGCATTCTAGCAGTTAGGTGTATTGCAGCTTGCTTGTGGAGTCTTATGCGTTACCTGTTTGCGGTAGAACGGACATAGCATGTCTTTCTCTGAGGGAGAACGGGGGGCTAAAGGTGGAAAAGAAAGAAGAATGCTCGCTAGGATCATTGCAATCCTATGCCTACATATTCTCAACAGGCATGAGAAATCAGAGCAGCCGTAGTTCGGCCTACGGTTAACTGGGAAGTTCTGATAGACGATGCTAACATACGCATTCTAGCAGTTAGGTGTATTGCAGCTCGCATGTGGAGTCTTAGGTGTTACCTGTTTGCAGTAGAACGAACGTAACATATCCCTTTTGAAAAGAGGTAGTTTTCGCCATCGAGGCAAGATGTCACATTTGATTTGTGAAAGTTATTTTTAGGGATAAAATAGGTCTTCGGATAGTAACCCCTTGCGGGTAGTACCTAATTATTTATCTCAAAGATTTATTGTAAAAATGGTGTGGCGAATATAGTCGTGTCTTCGTATTGAAAGACAAGTATTGAGACTATACACTCTACAGTGAGTATCCTGGTACTCGGAGAGGAAGAGGTCTGCACTTAATCCTCTTTCTTTAGTTCAATATAGAGAGAACTTTATTCTCTTATTAAAGATATTTTTGATCTTGAACGGTAAGTGCTTTATGACAGTGAACCCTAAAGGTAATGTCAAACACTCGGGATAGGAGAAGGCCTACGCCTAACCATTCCACAACCATTCAAGTTTTATTAAGAAAATGAGTTTGAAAATGCACTTGGTAAGAGATCAAGGTTTTTGACCTAAGAAGTGAAGATAAAAATGAGAAATGGAGTGAATGGGTGATGATTACAAAATTTGATCAAGAGGATAGCCATAACAAAATTGAAATTTGCAAGATCAGACAGAATAAACTCTAAGCTGCAAATTCACAAAATTAGAGATCAAATGGATAATGATAAGTAGAAAATGATGAGAAAGAGGTAGTCGAGACAAGGATTGCAATCATAGGATCAAAACCAACGAGAATCTAAGTCATAAGTCCCAAAAGTTAAAAGTTAAATCGATAAAAAGGAAACTAAAATCGAGATGATAAAAAAATAAAAGAAAACCCTAATATCTACATTTTTGAATATGAATTAAAATTATGAGAACTAATCCATAAACTAAAAAAATGATAAAAAAATATTTTTGAGATTTTTTAACATTACTAACACAAACTTAATTAATCTAAACGAAAATTACTAACTCTAATTTAAGATAAATAGATAAAACCTAGTTTACTAAAATAAACTGATTAATAAAAAAACTAAAATTGATTCTAAATAAAATTCTAAATTTAATATATAAAAATAAAACCTAAATTAATTCTAAAATAAAACTCTAAATTTAATAAGTAAAATAAAACCTAAATTAATTCTAAAATAAAACTCTAAATTTAATAAATAAAATTCTTAAGGAAAATAAAAGATATTGGGCTGGATGGGCTTTTCTTAAAAATTATATTAAAAAAATGAAACCCACAACACACAAAAAAAAGTTGTCGGGTCGAGTGAAGTGACCGGTTTGGCTTAAAGAAAGAGGGTTCAAGAAAACCCTACCACATGCCTCCAGAATTCTGGACCTTTCTCATTCTCGTGTTCAATATTGTCGTTCTCTCTCGACCCATTTTCGCCTCACGCGTATCACCGCCATTTTCCTCAGATTTCGCTTTGTTTCACTTCGACGCAGTTCTTCTTCTCTCAACGACCTCCCTCTCTCGTCTCAAATCGCAGCAGTTTGTTTGGATCTCGGTCTCTTTCTCGCTTACGACGGCCACATTGTTGAACATCGAGGAAGGTTTGCGGTTGAAAGGGATAGAAGATGGTCGGAGGATTTGCGAGTGTTGGTTGAAACGAAGGTGATGAAAACAATAGGTGATTCTTTCCATTTGATCTGTGAATGGAAGTGATGGTCTGAAGCAAATGAATGAGAAGGTAGAGTAAGGTTGGTACGGTGGAAGTGAGACGTGGTGGTGTCGAGAATTTTGACGAGAACAGAGGCGAAGGAAGATTGTTGGTATGTATGGAAGGAGATGTTGTTGTTGCTGTGAAGAGATCGTTCTGCTAACATGAGAGGAGAATCGATTGGGCAGCGAAGGTGAGTACTACGTAACAAATTTCTTGGTATTTTCAAAATGTTCCTTCTTTTCTTTTTCACAGTGGTGGATATCATGTAAATCCTTCTCCTCTCTTTTCTATTTTTTTTTAAAATTTCTTCATTCTTGATGGCAATTTGGACCGTTAATCAAAATTGTGTCCCTGAGGTTTTTTCAATGGTGATGGCAGGTGTAGATTTATAGGAGGGTTATCCCAAGATGAAGAAGCCCCATTAGGTTTGTCCCTCATCCCCTTTTATCAAAGAAAATAACCATGTTGGTTAGGTTTTTTTGGGGGTACATATTGAAAGGTCTCTTTAATTCGCAGGTTTGTGCAGGTCGGTACAGTCCTTGCAGCAACAATTTTGTCTGGTGTGTTTTGATGGAGTGTTGCAGCAAGCCTTGTGTAGTGGCAGGATGCAGTATATTGTTGGAGGTTCTTCAGAATTGAAGTAGGTTTTGTTTGATGGTTGTGTCGTGGCTGGTGCAAGTTAGTTTTGTACGGTTTGACTTCACATGTCTTCGGTCTTGTAATTTTTGCAAGTAGTAGATGTAGTTTTTTTAAAAGTATGTTGTAAATATGGGCTTTGTAAAACCTTGTTGACCCAACAATGTCATTTTTCTCCCTTTTGGTTTGAAAGTGCCAATGTGTGATGGGCCTTGAATTCTGATTTGTAACTTTGAATCAAAATTTGTATCTTAGTACAAATGAGGGAAACTTGATTGTGAATTGGAAATGAATCTTGGATTAAAACTTGGAATTTTGAATTTTGAAATTAATGTGAGATGAGTGAAATTTGAAAAGAAACTTGTAATTGAATTTTGAATAAAGCACATTTGAATCTTGAATTGGAATGAATTTGGCATCATAGCTTGGATCTTGCCATGAAAAGAATTCATTTGAATTTGTCCTGGAATTAAAACTTGTTATGAACGGTAAATTGGAACATGATTTGGTAGGGAATTCAGATGTAACTTGGGTTCTGGATTTAAACTCACAGTTAGGAACTTGGAAATTGGAAAATGGCAACTTAGAATTGAACTAAACATTTGCAATGGTTTTGAATTTCACAATTATGAATGAACTTAGAAATCTTGATCTTGAATTTAGATCGAATTGATGATTTGGATCTATATTAAATACGAAATTTTTCCATGAAATCGAATTTGGATTTGTCACTTAAAACTTGAATTTAGATAAAATGGTAACTTGGAATTTTGAATGAAATTGACCATGAATTTGGAATTGGAATTTGAGGAGGACTTGAAAAATGGCACGTGGATTTGAATTTAAATGGATAGGAGAAAAAGTGATTAAACGGACAACAATGATTTTTGAATACGAGAATTTGTTATTGATTGAGAAAACAAATGAAAAAATGGATATGAAAAATGGATATAAAAAATTATTTGGATAATGGAATATGGGGTCGAAGTGGGAAAACATGACTTAATGACAGGAAGAATACCCCTTGAGAAATTATGAATCAAAGTTGAACTTTCTTGCATGAAAACCTTGATAAAACTGAACCATACATTGACAATCCTCAGTTATTGGAGCGTTTGACCTACCACATCCTAATAATTTAATCCTCACACAGATGACTTGATCATGAAACCAAGTTCTTGCCTAACCACACACTCCTGACTGGACCACCTCAAATGAGACACAAACTTAGGCAACGAGAAAACGACATATTACTTTATTTTTTTGGATTTTTGAATAAATGTTAGTGGCTGAATATACAGGTAGGACAAATTTGGGGTATGACAACGCGCGTGACTAAACGTAGAAGTTACCAGTCGTCCTCGACAGCGGGGTTTGCCTGTGATTAACAAAAGGGTCCACTCAGGCATTTGGACAGGTGCACGTGTGGAGGCTTGCCCGTCACACGTGTTCATGACTTGTTTCCAAGTCTTCCCGAGGAAGTGTTCGCGACAGCGCGAGAGTCAAGCATCGGCTCGATGTAGTGGACGATGTGACGGAAGTGAAAGGAGCGGACATGTCATTTCCTCGAGTTGTGCGAGGGGAACTTGAAGAGACACGCATGATGTTATCTTAAGCCACGTTTCAGAAGTAATAAATGTCTATGATGACTACGAGTAGGGGTGCTTGAGTGCCTAGGCAAGGCTTCACTTTCCGCACCAAGGATATAAATAGGGGGAGACTAATTCATTTGCACGCTCACAAAATTCAAGCACACAAGACGTTCCTCAAGTCTCTTAGGGTTTCTCTGCTATCCTATCGTTTGTACGCCATCGTTATCGCCTTCAGCCCTTTCTTTCGTCGTCGTAATCTCCATAACCTTCTTCATATAAGTTTTTTGTCTTCTTTTGGATAGCATGGTAGTTACGTGCTTTCCGGTGTTGTTATGCACTTTCCGGAAAACTTCTTGAGTCTCCGATGAAGTTTCCGAGAGGCTCATGAAGTTTCATGTGAATACTCCGGGGAGTTCATGAAGTTTCCGGTGGACTCATGAAGTTCCCGGTGGAATCATGAAGTTTCCGACGAAGAAATCAGGGGACTCATTAAGATTTTGGGAAACTTCATGAAGTTTCCAATGAAGGTCTCAAGGACCCCATGAGGCTTTTAGCGTCCTCGTCGGGTTAACGTTAGGGTAATTTCCTCCCCACATGGCTAGAAAAAAATCTCGCGTTGAGGAGGTCTACTCCTTTTTATGGGCGTGATATGACATTTTTCTGTCGAGGAGACCCACTCCGCGCAACAAGCTCTGCGTCTTATATCGGGTAGAATTTCCTCATGACTACGTTCTTGTCGATGAGGGATTTAATCGAGGGTGTATCCTCTCACTTTTCTTTCTCCATTTCACTTGATTTGTCGTGGGATGGTGGATTTGATCTTGATGTTGAATTCACTATTTCCTTCTGCTTTTCAGGTTAAATGGCTCTCAAACCTGAGGATGTCGTCATGATCGACGTAGACGTCGTTGACGTAGAAGACGTCAGTGCAGATGTCGAAGAGAATATGGTCGACCCAAATAGTGAATCCCCATCCGACTAGGCCGGGCTAGAGCCCCTGGTCGTTGCTTCGCGCTTCGTCTTCGACGACTCAGACGCTTTCGTTACTGTCGAGGATCGGGCTGAAAAAGCATCCGCGAACTGGGAGGTTTATAAGCCCAAGGAGATGGACCAGATCTGCTCATTGTACCTGGGGAAGCACTTCCCAATGTATGAGTTTGCTTTCGGGGATGTGGGGTTTTGCCTTCCCTTTAGAGATTTCCAAGGAGGGGTATTTCAATTGTTGGAGTTAGCACCTTCGCAGCTTCGCCCTAACGCGATTGCGTTCATGCGGACGTTCGAGCTTGTGTGCCAACATCTTCGCGTCAGTGTTACGCTCCTGTTGTTCTTCTATCTCTTCAATCTTCAACAGAAGACTCATCACAAACAACATAACTGGGTATCCTTGAAGCAATCAAGGAAGTTGTTCATAGCGTATCTGGACTTTGTTCGTTCCTTCAAGCACATGTATTTCCTCGTGAAGCCTATAATGCACGCAACCGTCGATTCCTTGTTTGAGCGTGTGGTAAAGCTCCTGGACGGGCAGAAGGAGGATACCTTAGAAGATAAGTTCCCCCTTGAGTAGCAGAGGAACCACTTTAAAAGAGGGACAAAGAGCTACCTCAGGAAGCCTCATGAGCTGGACGAAAAGGACAAGCTTTCCTATGACAAGATCGTGGCTTTTGTCGATAACTTCACTCCCACCAAGTGCGTGAATAAGGATGGGAGCTTCATTCGCGAAGAAAATAGGGAGGTCGCCTTCGAGGTCCGTTTGATTAACACCAAGGCGCTCCTCGAGTGCGGTTCTGATGGGGAGGCCTTGAGGCTTTAAGGTAGTGAGTGTGTTCCCTACTTGTGTGTTCGCTTATTCTTCCTTGTTATATTGACTCGCTCTTTTCTTTGTTGCAGGTCAGATGTCGAACCTCCAAGAGCGCATGCTCAAGCTCACGACGAACAAGGGTATCAAGAAGGCTCCCAAGGGCCGCATCTCCCAAGTTCAGCAAATGGCTAAGGTCGACCAGCAGCCTGGGGGTTCTTCCTCTCTCTAGGAGAGTCAGTCTCCAGTTTTCCAAGAACGAGAAAAAAGCAGCGTGTAGAGGAGTCTGGGCCCGTCGACCTTACGGAGGACATTGTCGGGGAGAGGTTTGTGTTACCCCCTTGCTATCTTCAGCGGGGAATTTTTGGCAGGGAGAACTCCCTAATCGTGTCTGCGGCAGAATCTAAAGCAATTATGGCGCTCGACAAGGAGACCAGGAGGAAGGGGATGTCCGACAATGCGGTTACCATGATGAGGATCCTCGAAATAGCTTTGGCCCTCAACGACGGGACCGACTCCCTTGTCGAGCTGAAGAAGTTGTGGGCAGAGAATATGACCCTCGAGATAGAGAAAACCAAGGTGGAGGAGGACTTCTTTAACTACAAGGAGAAGTATCATATCCAACTCGAGCTTTACTGCGAGATGGAAGAGATGCGCGAGAAGGTGAAAAGGGTCAACGAGGAGAAGGAACGACTCCAAGTGAGGGTTACTGAGTTGGAGGCCGCCGCCAGGCCCGCTGAGGATGAAACGACTGAAGAGAAAGCCTTGAAAACTCAGGGTGACTTGGTTTCTGGGATCTGGGAGCTCGAGCAGGATTGCCTGGCCACCCTCGATCTGGGCTTCAACACCGCGGTGGAGCAACTCCAAATCGTTAATCTCGAGCTTCAGCTTATCACCGAGGGGACAAGACCTTTTCACCAAGTGGTCGATGTCCAGGAGATCGCTCCGGATGGGTTCGACGGCGAAGCTGATTAAACCAAAAGGGAGACTCAGCCCGAAGAGGAAGCAACTGCTTAGTTTATTTAGTTGTTGGGCCTGCATGCCACATTATGGACTTTGAGTTTGATTTTTCCCGGCTTGCGTGCCATGGCTTGTAATATTTGAATATTGGGCTTTCTCGTTTGTAATTGAATGTTTGACTTGAGATTCAAATATTAATGTTTTCTTTTTGCTATGTGTGTATGCTCTTGTATGTTTCGTTTTCCGAGTGCTTATTTTCCTTGTCAGTATGTATGCAATGTTGCTTTGCTTATTTAAACTAAGTTTTTGGGGCCTTTTCTCAACATAATTTGACAGCGACCGTGCAAGGAACTGGTCGGGTGATCGGAGTAGGCTTCCGATCGACAATGGAGTTAAGACCTCGATCGAGGTCTTTGCTTCACGGCGTGAACTTCCCATCGCGAGTTGGGTGTTCTGCCTCATTGGTACAACAACAGAGGAGCTCAATAGAGGTGTCCCCATTGGGCTAAGAGTTCGCTCGTATACACAAGAGAAGGATCTTGGCCTTTCATTTCAAGTTGAGAAGTCGCGCTTGTACCTTAGCGTGCTCATGTGGTTGGGACGTACTTCATTATGGTCGAACCAAGTATGCTGACTTCAGTGCCTAATTGTGATATTGTTTGAGTTTTTCAGCGTTCCAAGGTCGAGCAAGTTCCTCCCCGTGGAGGTTTTCGAGGTAATAGGCCCCGTTGTCTGTTTTCACTCGGACACGATAAGGATCTTCCCAGTTCACGACAAGTTTGTCCTCGCGCGAATCTTTTTGATTTCTTTGTAGGACAAGGTTTCCAATTTGGAATTCACGTTTTATGACTTTGGTGTCATGTCGCATGGTAATTTTTTATTTTCACGAGACTTCGTGGAAGGCTTCCCCCGACCGAATTTCTTTGACTAGATCGAGTTCCCCGCTTAATGCCTCGTCATTCATCTCCTTGTCAGAGGAAGATTCTGTCCTCCTAGAACGCTCTCTGATTTCCATTAGGATAACTGCCTCAGTTCTGTAAGTTAGTCGGAAGGGAGTCTTCCCAGAGGTCGAGTGTGGTGTCGTCCTATAGGTCCATAGCATGCTATGTAGCTCCTCGATCCACCTCTTCTTGGCCTTACCCAATATTCGTTTGAGGCCTCGTAGGATCACACTGTTCGCGGCTTCAGCCTGCCCGTTCATTTGCGGGTGCTCGATAGATGTGAAATATTGTTTAGTGCCTAGCTTGACGACGAAGTCTTGGAAGTTCTTGTCAGTGAACTGTGTCCCGTTGTCGGTGACGAGTGCTTGCGGGACTCCAAATCGGGCAAGTATGTTTCTCTTGTAGAAATGGAGTATGTTATGCGCGGTGATTTTGGTGAGGGCCTAAGCCTCTATCCATTATGTGAAGTAGTCGACGCCGAATATCAAATATTTATTCTGGAACGACCCCATGGTGAAAGGTCCGAGGATATCCATCCCCCACTAGGCGAAGGGTCACGGGTACGAGAGTGTTTTGAGCTTGTTGGGAGGTTACAAGTGCATGTCCTCATGCTGCTGGCACTTGTCGCATTTCTTTACATTCTCTTTCACGTCATGCTGCATGGTGGGCCAATAGTATCCTGCTCGTAGGGATTTTCGGGTGAGGGATCGTCCTTCGAGGTGCTTAGCATTGATTCATTTGTGGATCTCTCTTAGTATGTGGGGGACCTGAGCCTCCTCGACATACTTGATAAGAGGGATGGAGAATCCTCATCTGTTTAGTTTATCCTCGACCAAGACATAAGAGCAAGCTCGACGCCTTACTATGCTGGCCTATTTCGAATCGGGGGGTAGTTCCCTCGTGGTGAGGTATGTGTACACTGGGGTCATCCAACAGTCACTGTCACCAATGGCATTCACGTCGATGGTCACAGCAGGTTTCACGATGCTTGGTTAAGATAGTACCTCCTGGATGATGAACTTGTTTTCGCTTTTCCTCTTCGTGCTCGCGAGCTTTGACAAAATGTCTTCCTGGATGTTGTGTTCATGGGGAACATGTTGCACTTTCTTGGAATCGAACCTTTTTATCCTCTCTTTGACCAGGGTCAGGTACTCAACGAGGTTGTCGTTTTTGCTTTGGTACTCTCCTCGTACCTGAGAGGCGACTGGCTGTGAATCGGTGAAGATCTTAACCTCCTTCGAGCCCAAATCTTCTGCTAAGTGCAACCCTGCAAGGAAGGATTCGTACTCGGCATGGTTATTCGAGGTCGGGAAGGACAACGCGAGGGAGACAAGATGCCTTTTTTGTTCTCCAGAATGATGCTCGTGCCGCTTCCTGTCGAGTTCAATGCACTTTCCACGTAGATGGTCCACTTATGGGCTCCGCTGGCCGGGGGCCTTCGCGGTTATTTATGCCACGAAATTGGCTAGCACCTTGTGCTTTGAGATCTTTCTTGCCTTCATATCGGATGTCAAACTCAGACAATTCTAGCGACCATTTAAGCATCCTACCCGTCGTGTCGGGATGACCGAGTAGTTGCTTTATTAGCTGGTCGGTCCGTACCACGATCGTGTGGACCAGGAAGTAATGTCTCGGTCACCTCGCCGCATTAATGAGGGCCAGAGCAACCTTCTTGATTTGATGGTACCTTAGCTCAGGGCCCTGTAGGGCCTTGTTGGTGAAGTAAACTGGCTTTTGTCCCTTGGGGGTCTCGCAAATGAGAGTTGCGCTGACCGCCTCAGTTGCGACGAAGAGGTATAAGTATAAAGTCTCCTCGTCTTCTAGCCACGAGAGGGATGGGGGTTGTGACAACACTTGTTTGAGATGGAGGTGGGCTTGCTCGCACTCCTCTGTCCATTTGAACGTGGCCTCCTTGCGCATAAGTTTGAAAAATGGAAGCGCATGTTGGGTAGACTTGGCCACCAAGCGGGGCAACAAGGTGAGCATCTCGTTCAGGGATTGGATCGACTTCTTCGAGCTCGGTGTAGGGAACTTAGAGAAATCCCTGCATTTATTGGGTTTTGCCTCAATTCCTTGTTCTGTCAGGTAGAAACCGAGGAATTTTCCTACTCGGACGCCGAAGGTGCACTTCTCCAGGTTGAACCTCATACAACATCTCTTGGCCGTGTCGAAGACCCTTTTAAGGTGGAAGATGTGGTCGATTTCTTCTTGGGACTTTACAATTGTGTCGTCCATGTAAACCTCTAGCATATCGCCAATCTCACCCCAGAAGACTTTGTTCATCACCCGTTGATAAGTAGCGTCGGTGTTTTTCAGTCTGAAAGGAATTACGTTGTAGTAATAGTTGCTCGACTCGGTCATGAAATTAGTGTATTTCTTATCGTTTTTTCCATAGGGATTTGGTTGTACCTCGAGTACGTGTCTATGAATGACAAAAGTTTGAAACCTGCAAGATTGTCGACCAACTTGTCGATGTTAGCCAATGGATATGCATATTTGGTGCAGGCCCTATTGAGATCGGTATACTCAACACACATATGCCACTTTCCATTAGATTTTTTTAACAAGTACAACATTAGACAGCCAGATTGTCTACTGGGCTTCAGAAATAAAATTTTCCTCTAGAAGGTCTTTTATAGCTAATTCAGCAGCCTCCGCTTACTCGGGAGAGTTCCTACGCCTTTGTTGTATTACGGCCCTAGCGGCCGGATCTATGGTCAGTTGGTGGCAAGCGATGTCGGGGTCCAAATCAGGCATCTCTGCAGCATCCACGCGAAGTTCTCCCTAAGGCATGCCTTTAGTTGCTTCCTCGCTAAGTCGGGGAGTCCCCTGCCGATCTTCACACGTCTGTCTGAGTCGTCGTTGAGAAGGATGAGCTCAAAGCCACCACCTGGAATGAGGAAAACACCTTTATTCAATGATTAAAGCAAAGCATACACATAAACAAGTAGGCCGTGAAATAAAATCACTATACCCTGGGTAGGACATAGGATTGTACAATAATCGAAAAACAAGGCATTATTGTTTCGGCGTCACTTGAATAAAGTCCTGGATAGACCAGTTGCATAGGCTCTGTCCCAGCTCGCTGAGCTTGATCCATGAATCCATGTCGCAGTCGCTATCTCCATCTTCACTGTCAGACACAACATTGATCTGCTCAAAACTGAAGATGAACACAATCGGCCCTTTGAATCCCGACTTGCTCTGTGATGAAGATGATGACGGGCGGTACCCTAAGCCGAACTTGTCCTGCTTAACAGGAATCTCTAGAACTTGCCCCCAACCTTTGGTCTCACCGGTCTGAACTACCGCTTGGGCTTCTTTGTATGACGACATGGCTACCTCTGGCCCCTTGCTAATGACAGGAGATTTGTCTTTGATCTGCACTCCTTCAAAGGCTTGGCATAATGTCTCATGGATCTCTCCATCCACTTTGACATATTTGAACGAAGACAGGTGACTTACCATGATGTCTTCCTCCCCACACACGGTGACAACACTACCACCGATCATGTATTTAAGCTTTTGGTGCAACGTCGACGTCACAACCCCTGCAGAGTGAATCCACGGTCGTCCAAGCAAACAGCTATACGCTGGTTGTATGTCCATGATATAAAACACAGTGTCGAACACATCTGGACCGACCTGGATTGGCAAAGTCAATTCTCTGAATACGGATCTTCTAGTCCCATCAAATGCCCTCACCACCAAGTCACTTGGCGTGCAGATTATACCTCGGGTATCTAGCTTCAACAATGCTTTCTTGGGCAAGATGTTCAGAGATGAGCCAGTGTCAACAAGAACATGAGACATAACAGTGCCCCTACACTCAACAGAAATATGCAACGCATTGTTATGGTTGCGTCCCCTGGGCGTCAAATCAAAATTAGTAAAGCCAAGGCCATGCCCCGCATTCAAGTGCGCAATCACTCCTTTGAGCTGATTCACGGATATCTCCTGTGGTACATAGGCAACGTCCAGGACTTTCAGCAAAGCATTTCGGTGAGCCTTGGAACAAAGCAACAACGACAGAATCGAGATCTTGGAAGGCGTCTGCTGCACATGATCGACAATTTTGTAATCGCTCTTCCGAATTAATCTCATGAATTCTTCTACGTCCTTGGTCAATGCCTCTTTTTCCTTCTCCTGCGAAGGTCCTTCTCCATCGACTTTACCTTTTCCTCTGGCAGCTTTCTCAACTTCTACTCCTGGTGACGCGAAGATTCTACCACTGCGGGTTACGCCCCCTGCCCCCACAAGATTATCAACTGATCCTACAGGCGGGCTTGGCAGGTTAATCTTCTCCCCATTGCAATAAACTTCCGCCCCATAATTCTAGGGGATGGCTTTGGTACTTTCCTACGGAACAGGTCTAGCTTTGGTAATTGTGATAGTCGGCCTCTTGGGAGGTGCCGATATCGTGACAGTTTTGAACGGTATTGTAATCGTTGCAACTTCACCCTGCTTCTCAGCTTTTGCCTCAACAGGCTTTTCTTCAGCAGTGCGATCAAATTGCAACGTACCTTCGTTAATCAACCCTTGAATACCTCTTCTCAAGTTATTACAACCCTCAGGCTGGGCCAAACAATCACTATAATCAGCATCACAATCAGGGAGCACCCCCCCTTTCAACAATCTGCTCTTGACATAGGCCAGAGGTGTCTTCAATTCACCCACATTCATAACCAGATTCAGACTAGCATCTTCCAATATGGCACTCACTTTTGCAGATCCATGAGGCGGCATCGGATTCTTCTCAATATTGGGCACCTCATTACCGAAGTTTATGGCCTTGCCGTCTATCAAATCTTGCACCTTGTGTTTGAATACTTGGCAATTCTCGATGGTATGACCGGGTGCCCCGGAGTGGAAATCGCAATGTGCATTAACGTCATACCCATAAGGAGGCGTGCCCTTCGACGGAGCTAGCGTCCTTTTCTCAACCAGCTGCAACTGTAACAAAGTTGGAAGAAGCTGAGCATACGGTAGCGGAGGTGCATCAAAGACTCTTTTCACAGCCCTATCCCGACCTTGATATCTCTGTGGAGCAGCGTTCTGTCGTCCCTATTGCTGTTGTGGCTACTGTTGTTACTGTTGAGGTACAGGAATTGTTACACTGGCGACCTGCTGCCTGTGCCAATTCCGACTTCTATCCCTTCTCCGATCACTACATACCGCATTGGTGTATCCCTGTCTCTTGTTCCCAAAAGCCTTTTTACCACCTCCAGTCGAGGTTGACTCACCCGCTTGAATCTTACCAATCTTAACACCATTCTCGATACGTTCCCCTAAGAGTATCACCTCGGAGAAATTAGCCGTTGTGCAATTGATCAGCCTGTCATAGTACAACCCAAAGAAAGTGCCCACAAACATGTCCACCAACTCACGCTCCACCATGGGTGGGTGCACCCTGGCAGCTAGCTCACGCCATCTCTGGGCGTATTCTTTGAAACTCTCGCTGTTCTTCTGAGAGAGATTTTGGAGCTGGACCCTGTTCGGCGCAAGGTCGCTGTTGTATTGGTAATGCTTGACAAAAGCCTCTGCTAATTCCTTCCAGCTACCGATTTGAGTAGGCTCCAACCCCATGTACCATTCCAATGACGGTTCCGACAAGCTGTCCTGGAAAAAATGCATCAGCATCTTTTCGTCATCAGAGTAGGCGGACATTCTCCGATAGTAAGATCGCACGTGAACTCTCGGGCACGTATCCCCCTTATACATTTCAAACGTGGGCGCTTTGAATTTGATTGGTACCCTCAAGCCAGGGACCAATCCCATGTTAGCCACGTCCAGCCCCGTGGAGTTTTGATTAGCAAGATTCCTCATCTGTTCTTCCAACAACCTAAACCTTCTGTCATTATCAGCGGACATCTCAAAGTCCCTTCCTGGAGGAGGGAAAGCATCTTCCTGGCGATCTTCGCCCTAGTGAGAATCCTCATTACCATAACCAGCATAAGTAGTATGAGGATCGAAACCAGCCTGATTGAACCTGGGGCCATACCCCGTGTTACCAAAACCCTGATTTCCAGCACCTGGCCCAAAACCAGCATTGTGAACACCCATTCCACCACCATTGTGGCTTGCATTGCCGAAACCTGCATTACCGAAGCCCTGATTGCCATAATCTTGATTGCTATAAACCTGGTCGCCATAGCCTTGATTACCCCCAAAACTAGCGTTGCCAGCACCAACACCCATACCAGTATTCCCAGCGCCAAGACCAGCATTCCCAGTCACATTCTCAGCTTTGTTATCGTTCTTAGTCGTATTGAGGACGACCACCGATACCGTGTCATCTGCTCGAGGAGTCCCGACTCGAGAAGGATGATTAGCAAATCTGCCATGTAGCACACCCTGACTATCAACCCTAGCAATCAGAGGCTGCACCAGAGTTTGCAGCTGCTCCTGGCCCTTGGCCACAGTCTCCATCACTTGCATGAATTGCGTCATCCTATCGCGCATCTCTTGCATCTCAGTCTGCATCGAATCCATGGCTTTCTTACAGTTGCTTCTGGTGGAGTAGCGATGAATTCGCTGGTCGGAAATCCTGGAACCTGCATCAACAGAGGGTTAGGAGAACAGTACAAGGTATCTGCTATGCAAATGATTTATGCAAATGCAAATGTGTGCCTGTGCGTTAGGGAGATTTTTCCCCCGATTCGAGTGGCAGAGTGCAAGTGCTGATAACAAGAAGTCCAGATCTAGTCACTGGAATAACATCTCATATATAGATGGGCCAACAAGGTAGCAGTACAAAGTCAATGAATACATGAGGAATCAATGGCATGACCTCGACCAACAAGCCTGGCGATGGTCAGCCTACAGCGAGAATCAGCAAAAAAATAAAGAGTTACAAAGATAATCAAGTGCGACAGCGGGCACGAAACTCCTCTAGCAACTCTCTAGTCTCGGGGTGATCAGGACGAGCGAGTAACCCTTCAACGAGCAACTCTCTCTGCATAATAGTACACTGGAGACTTTCAACTGAATCTTCCCATGCTCCTTGTCCAAAGCAATCTTCTAGCTTTCGCTTCTTGGACTCGAACTTCTGCTTGCGATCTTTCAGGTTAGCTAGAGCTTTATTCAGCAGGTCTTCAGCGGCATATCTACGAGTGGTTTCCTCATCAAACCTCTTCTCACTATCCTTCACCTGAGCCTTCAATTTGGAGATCTGCTGCTTCAATTTGTCCTCCCTTTCTTTGTTGTTGGCTATAGTAGCATTCCACTGCTGATTAAACTTGGATATTCTTCGGTATGCTTCATCCAAGTGCTGCTTCTTGGTGGCCAGTACATCGTTGACAGATTTGAAGTCCAGACCCAAGCGCTCACGATTAGCTATCTGCTTAGTCAAGTCCGTACCTAATACGTCAAAACAAGTACATACCTTTTTATCTTAAAAATACATCTCATTATCGACAAACACATACTTGAACAACAAAGTGTTACAAGTACCCATCCCCCTTCTTTACCGTATATCAAACTTGGAGGGTAGCGGCAAATTCCCATATTCACCCTAATATCAAACTCATTGGCCACGTCTGTGGGAACATTCATCAGCATTTTATCATACTAGTTAATGTTAGAATGGTGAAGCGTAATTGATAATTAGCAAAGTCATCACAGTCAACTACAAACTTGACAATGGACTCACAATTTTCTCCTCGCACCAAGGAACATCAATCCCACCACCACCAGTATTCGAGATGCTTTTTACCTCTTATTTTCATCTCCAACCTCTGACGATCTTCATACCAAATAAGGAAACCCTACTACCACTTGCAAACATATAAGGAGATGGCAATGCACCCTCACCTTAATCCCTTTGGCACACTTATCTTTTGATTAAACAAACACATTACTAAGGGGTCTATTAATGGTTGTATAGAGACAATCAATGATATTAGAGGAAAAAGAATGAATGACTTTATGCCATTATGTACTACCTTGACCCATGAGAGACCTGACCTGTGTTGAAGGAATTTTGACGTATCACGATGAAGAACAGTTTGACTCATCACGAAAAAAATTGAAAACCATTCGTACTTAATTTAAAAGTCAGAGCCATCACATGAGCCAGAGGACGAGAAATGAATCCATCATTACATGGTAAGAGATTAACATATAATTTACCATCGAGTTAACAACATTTCAAAGATATCCTGAATCTATAGAGAGTTTGGGGCAATAAGGTGGGAGAAATATAAGTTTATGTGTTTGCACATCGAGAGATTTAACAAAGAGGTCATTCTGGTCAAAAAATACTAATGAAGAAGTATATGTTGAGCCTTAGACTTCAACCTGGGTCTAAGTTTGCAAAAGGTATCGAGAACAAAGCATTGAAAACATTCAACAATTTACTAACAAGAGAGAAATACATACAATACGAGGAGAAATCAACAACAAACAAGGAAATTTACAGAGGAAATTCCAAAAGTATTGAAACAAACAAAAGAGCAGTTGAGGAATCAAAGAACAACACAAAATAAAAGAGAAAAAAAGAAGAACAATTAGTTAGGCTGGGAAACTAGAGGGAGGGGTTACCCCTTCTAAGTATCGGGATTACACACGAATGAATGCTTTCAGTGAACACATTCTTCAGGAGTGCATTAATGCCGAGTTTCAGGAGGAAGAAGTAGAAATCCCAAAACACATACGATAGTGCCTCAATATCGGCAAATATCAATATTACCATATTTACAAAAGAAACAAACATAATATTGAGGAGTTTGTATAGTTGAAAGATACAATTGAGGATTTGATACAAAAAGGGGGGTTTTTAGAATCCGTCACCAAATACAAAAGTAGGCTGAGACCACAGAGAAAAGGGGGTGAAGTGACCTAAGTGGCCAAAAAAGAAAAACAAGATGACAAGAGGAGGACAAGAAGGAGTTGTCGATGGCATATACTGTCCCAGAAGGAACTTTTAGTGAATATGAGAACCTTCCCATTCTCATGGACGTTGGATGAGAAGTGTTCCAATTTTGGGAAAACCTCCCCATCAATATTGGATAGAACTAGAAAGGATCGCATGACATAGAAAAAACAGAGTCACATATGATGCGGCATAACCAAAGTGGAAATTAGTATCAAAAAAACTACGATAATGGTTTCATGAGGTTTTCCCAACGCTGAGGGGGGCTCTTGCAATAACGAAAACAATATCATAAACTGTCCAAGAAGTTCCTACCACCAATTTCATTTTACAATAGGAAACTAATTATCGGGACACCTAATTCTTGTGTTCCTTTACTGGTAACGATCATGATGGCCAACTCTGAGGTTAGAAGGGTCCCGATAGATCAAGGAAGTTCATGTGACGTCATGTACACCAACCTCTTGGAAATATTGTCCCTAACATGTGGAAAACCCATATCTTACATAGGGAATGACCTCTAGAGAATAAACGAATCAACTACAAATTCCTGAGGGCACATTGAACTCATGGTATCCTTTAGAAAGAAAGAGGCGAGAAAGGGATCAAGACGTGATTTTTGGTAATTGTAAATAAGTTAATATAAAATTACATAATAGGAAACTCTACCTTTTCCATACTATAAGTCACCTTATCGAAAGTTCATTTGAAGTGTAGATACCATATTGAGAAAGATGTTGTAGCCACTATGGAGGCATATTCGGATGCCTAGCAGGTTTGCTTCTTAGATCACCTCAAACTTCATAGGAGAAGATGTAATAACAGACTAATCTATATAGAAGTATTCAGAGACAAATACAAAAATGGCTATGGGGAATAAGAGAGAGAGAGAGAGAGAGAGAGAGAGAGAGAGAGAGAGAGAGAGAGAGAGAGAGAGAGAGAGAGAGAGAGAGAGTGATCTCATACAAATTCACACCCACACACTTAAAGCTACCCACTACTAATATGCTCTCACTCACTAACAAACTGGGTCCACCTTTGATGCTTCTTTTTTATTCTATTGTTGTGCCTTATTTCCTTATCGTTTGCCACGTCATCATCCAATTCCTCATTCACATCATTTTTATCAATTGGGAACTTCTCACCCATAACATTACCCTCCCCTTCAAGAGCAATCCTGTCCTCAAGATTGAGGTTTGGGTAAATCTGTAGCATTTCTTCTCTATCTTCCCAAGTTGCTTCCTGACTTGACATATCTTTCCATTTCACCAACACTTGGTCCACCACTTAAACTCCTTTACGAATGCTTCGCGTACTCAACACAACTTCTGGTTGAATCACTGGTCCTTCTTCCAATGTAATTAATGGCAATGGCAAATATGGTACAGCAATGAGGCCTTTGAACAGTTTCAATTGAGATACATGAAATACAGGATGTACACGAGCTGTCTCGGGTAATTGGAGCTTATAAGCTACAAAACCAATTTTGTCAATGATATTAAATGAACCAAAATACCGCATCCCTAACTTATTGTTCTTTCGCAACGCTACCGAGGATTGTCTATATGGTTGCAACTTGACTAAAACTTGATCATCAATCTCCAAAGAAACATTGCTTCTTTTCTTATCAGCATTGACTTTCATCACTTGTTGAGCTCTCCTCAAGTTCTCTTTCAACTCAAGTAGAATTTTGTCCCTTTCAATTAACTGTTATTGCAGTTCTACCGGATCAGCAGTGTTAACAGTGTAACGAATTAGCATAGGAGGATCTTGCCCATATAAAGCTTTGAATGGAGACATTCCTAAGCTTGAATGCAACTCCATATTATACCACAGTTCCGCCCAAGAGAGAGCTTTGGACCACGCCTTTGGATTCTTGAAAGAAAAACACCACAAATACATTTCTAAACACTTATTGATAGCTTCGGATTGGCCATTCGTCTGAGGATGATACACGAAGCTCATCGCTAATGTTGTGCCCTGTAATTGGAATAAATGCTGCCAAAATTGACTAGTGAATACTTTATCTCTGTCAGACATTATTGACTTAGGCATTCCATGTAATTTAACCACATTATGCATAAATGTCTCGGCAATCGTCTTAGTAGAATAATCTGATTTTAAGGGTATGAAATGAGCATACTTACTTAATTTGTTAACTACTACCATGATAACAGTAAAACCAGAAGAAGGGGGTAAGCCAGTAATAAAATCCATTGCGATATCTTTCCAAACTTGCTCTGGAATCGGCAATGGTTGCAACAGCCCAGCATAAGGCTTATTGACAGACTTAGCTTGTTGACAGATGATACAAGCTGCAATGAATTTCTGCACATGTTGTCTCATATTAGGCCAATAAAATTGAGATGCAACTCTTGCAAGAGTTCTGGTCACTCCTGCGTGTCCCCTATAGGTGTGTCATGATATTTCGTGAGAATTTTGTGAATCAAACTACTCTCAATCGGAACTACCAATTTGTGTTTCCAATACAATAAACCATCCTTCATAGTATAATTACCATTGTTCACATTATTGTTAAGGCATTGTTGAACAATTAATTGCAAATGCGCATCTTCAACAATTGCTTTCTTTAATTCATCGAAAAACTCACGTTGCGGTGATGATAATGACAAGGACATCATTCTGGATAATGCAGTTGCCGCTTGATTATCCTTTCCTGGCTTGTATTTGATTTGAAAATCAAAGCCAATGAATTTATGAAGCCAAGCTTGCTGCTCAGGGGTTTGAAGAGATTGATCTAACAAACTTTTCAAGCTCTTTTGGTCTGCTCGCAAGATGAATTTGTGACCAAGTAGATAGTGTCGGAACTTAGCTAATGCCGCTGTGATTGCATAAAACTCTCGCATATATGTCGATCATAGCTGCATTCTCGGTGTCATCTTCTTAGAAAAGAAAGCTATGGAATTCCCTCCTTGACTTAGCACTGCTCTCACTCCTGTACCAGAAGCATCTGTTTCAAGGATAAACACTTGCGAAAAATCTGGTAACACTAAGACAGGGGCTGAAGTGATTGCTCTTTTTAACTGCGTAAAAGATGTTTGCGTATTTTCATCCCACATAAAAGCATATTTCTTCAAAATATTAGTGAGAGGGTCGGCAATGGTCGTATAAGACTTAATAAATCTTCTATAATATCCGGTGAGCCCAAGGAATCCCCGTAGTTGTTTCAAGTTTGTCGATTTAAGCCAATCTAACACCGCTAGAACCTTTGTTCTATCCATTAATACCCCAGCCCCAGAAACTATGTGACCAAGGTACTCTACTTCAGTTAAGCCAAATGAACATTTGGAGAGTTTTGCATATAAGACATTTTGACTTAAGATTTGAAACATAGTTTCTACATGTTGCAAATGTGAATGCCATGAAGGGCTATAGATTAGGATGTCATCAAAGAAAACAAGAACACACTTCCTTAACAATGGTTGGAAAAGTTTATTCATAAGTCTTTGGAATGTAGTTGGGGCGTTGGTAAGCCCGAACGGCATCACTAACCACTCGTAATGGCCTTGATGCGTTCTAAAAGCCATTTTCTGTCTGTCCTCTTGCCTGAGAAGTATCTGATGATAACCAGAATGAAGGTCCAGCTTAGAAAAATATTTTGCTCCATGTAATTCATCAAGTAATTCATCCATAGTAGGCATGGGAAAACTGTCCTTGATAGTTATAGCATTCAAAGCCCTATGATTTATACAACATCTCCAAGTGCCATCTTTCTTCTTCACTAGAATAATTGGGGATGAAAATGGACTAATACTTGGTTGGATTATGCCTTCTTCAAGCATGCCCTGCACCATCTTTTTAATTCGTTGTTTTTGGATATGTGGATATCTATAGGGTCTCACCTTCACAGGTTGTGCTCCCTCTTTCAATAATATCTCATGACTCAATTCTCTCGTGGTAGGTAATTCTTTAGGTATTTGAAATATTTCTCTGTATGTATGCAACAGTGGACTCATTTCAGGATCAAGATCCACGGGTCTGCCATTCCAATTATCCTCTATAACAATAGGATCAATCTTTTGGATAGTAAACAACTCACTAATTGCATTCATCTGGTTTAATCTCTTGAAAAGATTCAGCTGCGCAACAACCGGTTTGTTACCAATTTCACCTTGCAATGTGACAAACTTTCCATCTAGGTAAAATTTTAACATAGATGTAGCATAGTCAACTACATGAGGTCCCAATGAAGCTAACCATGGGGCACCTAAGATGACATCCGCCCCTGCTACAGGCAAGAGATAAGCAGGCACAGTAACCTCAATGCCCTGTATCTTTAGAGACAGTTTCTTGACCACACCTTCAGTCTGCATGTTCTGTCCATTTCCAACCAAAACCTTGCACCCTTTAGTCGGTTCCATATCTAAATTTAGGCACTTAACAATACGTGATTGAATAAAACTATCTGAACTTCCTCCATCCAGTAGAATCGAAACACAGATAGGACTAATATAGCCCTTAAATCGGATAACACCCATTCCTGTAGCTCCATGGAAAGCATTAAAAGATAAGTGATGCTATGTCACCTCTTCCGACTCGGTTGTACTAGTTATGTCTGCTGAAGTATGTGAATTGAGATTTTCAGGATCATCATGCAACTCCAATAACATCAAAGCTTTTTTGGACACTTATGTGAAAAAAGAGAATTTGTCATCTCAAAAGTAACACAAGCCTTTCTCCCTTCTCAATTGCATCTCTGCTGGAGAAATCCTTTTGATTGCAGGGTTCTTTTGGAATTGGCTCATAGGTCGAGTAGGTGGTGTAGGAAGTAATGGTGGGTTGGGTGCTTTTTCGGTAGTTTGTGTTTGATCATTTCTGGTTGGATTGAAGTGAGTTCTATTTTAGGGATAAGCTGATTTCTGTGGAGCAGACACAGATTTCTGAGCAGTCAATTTTTCCTCAAATAACTTGGCAATAGACACAGCTTTCACAATTGAAATAGGACAATGCAACATAATATCTCTACGAATTTCCTCTTTCAATCCACTTACAAAACAATCAATTAATTCATCATTACTTAATCCATAAACACGATTGGACAAAGTGAATTCAAGGTAATAATCATTAACAGATTTTGTTTGTTGCAGTTTAAACAAGAATGCTCTGGGGCAATCATAAATTGAGGGGCCAAAAGCAAGTTCCATAGCTCTTGTGAAATCATGCCATGATTGAAATGGTTGAGATCTAGTAGCCATTTGGAACTACGAAACAACTTCGTGTTCGAGGTGAACAGAAGCTATAGTCAATCTCTCTGGATCTGGAGTGCGATAATAACCAAAAAATTGTTCAGCCTTAAAAATCCAATCAAGAACATTCTTACCATTAAATCTTGGAAACTCCAGCTTGATGTTGCGAACATGAAAAGGGGGTGATGTATAAGCATTCCCCGACGATGTTGAGTGTGTCTCTACGTTCTGGTTTCCATGGGTGACAACTAGAGCTTGCATTTGTTTCAGCATCATCTCCATCGATGTGGACAGCTCTACAAATCGTGACTCTGATGCCTGGTGCATCATCTCCATTCACTCAAAATGAGCAGCATTGACCCTTTCGTTCTGCTCCAGAACTTCACCTTGACGTCGTACCTCTGTTGCAAGCTCTTTCATTCTGGTGTTGTCGGCCATGGATGGAATGAAAGCACCAGTGTAATGACACTTTAATTTATATAGCAGTATTCAGATACAAATACAAAAATGGCTATGGTGAATAAGAGAGAGAGAGAGAGAGAGAGAGAGAGAGAGAGAGAGAGAGAGAGAGAGAGAGAGAGAGAGAGAGAGAGAGAGAGAGAGAGAGAGAGAGAGAGAGAGAGAGAGAGAGAGAGAGAGAGAGAGAAGAGAGAGGAGAGATGAGAGAGAGAGAGAGAGAGAGATGAGAGAGAGAGAGAGAGAGAGAGAGAGAGAGAGAGAGAGAAAGAGAGAGAGAAGAGAGAGAGAGAGAGAGAGAGAGAGAGAGAGAGAGAGAGAGAGAGAGAGAGAGAGAGAGAGAGAGAGAGAGAGAGAGAATGATCTCATACATATTCACACCCACACACTTAAAGCTACCCATTACTAATATGCTCTCACTCACTAACAAACTGGGTCCACCTTGGATGCTTCTTTTTTATTCTATTGTTGTGCCTTATTTCCTTATCATTTGCCACGTCATCATCCAATTCCTTATTCACATCATTTTTATCAATTGGGCACTTCTCACCCATAACAGAAGATTGATGAAAAGGTAAAATGGTCATTGCTCTTTGAGGAGGAGACAAAGTCAGAAAAATAAAAATCAAGAACAACGTTAAAGAGCCTTTACTTATTAAAGGGAAAGAAAAAGAAAAGGACATCAAACACACTACCACTAGTTTGGAAAACATATGGGTCAGAGTCAAAATTGATGTAGGTGGGTCAAAAGGCCACCACAAGACCAAGGATTAAGGACGAAACTCGATTAATTAGTTAGGTCTTGACACTGAAGAATACACGGTTTTAGATTCTATTTCTTTATGTTTTTAATTCAATTGAATTTTATTTTTCTTTATGTCGAAATAGCTCTTGCCGCCCCCTTTAAATTTCATCTTACGTTTCCTATTATTAATAAAATGAAACTTTATTATTACCCGCATGATGGTCGAGTGAAAATATTAAAAATTATAAGTTGCTTCTAAATAATAATATAACAGAACCGCTAAACAACAAAGAAAGTAAGTAAAAGCCTTATAAAGACTCCAACAAACAAAGAACGTCACTCTCAACAGGAGAAAGATAGAAAGGATAAATAAAGCCATGTATGATGCAAGAGGACCCTCACTCCCCCAATTACCTTATATCCAAGGTTGAAGCCTAGATTAGGGTCAGACAAATGGTATACCTTTGTTGGGAACATCCCTATTATAGAACACCATCGCATCAAGAAACAAAGATAACAAATACCATATTCAAGGAAGTCAAAGTGTTTCTATCAATATAAGCATCCTAAACCCTCTTAAAACATAAACAGGCTCAAACTTTCAATGGATATGGAAGAAGAGGAGTTACGATTGAAGGAAGAAACTTTGCATCACTTTCATGATCAAAAATCACAATCTCAAGGAAACTTTCAAAGAACAAAATAGCAACAAATTTTACTAACTTTGAAGTCCGAGACAACCTTCTACCTTCATCACGGTATTTTGTGGCAACCCCTTTTTTGAGTCCTAGGCTAGACGAGGCAGATCAAAACATCGTCGACCAGAACCCAAGAAATCACTTTTCCACTTCATAATCCTTTTGAGTATGTTCCCAATGATAAAATAAAGACTATAAGGGAACAAAAATAAGCAAAACACTGTATGACCCAAAATATGGTACACTCTAAAATGACAGTAGAATCATCACTTATGGAGGGGAATGAGGGCACTACAATATATGAGGCATGGTGAGATACTCTTACTTAGAGATTCCACACAGTATTTCAATTTTTAAAAATACTCTAAAGTGATCCCCATCTTTCAACCTCTCGGGACCGAAGCGCAAGTCCTCTACAATCTCCTTAAAATGTTCGCTCGACCAACATTGATTAAAGCGTGACATATAAGACGTACCAACAATACACATCGATTCGTGCAAGGTTTTTGCAAGGATAAAGAAAGTGTAAAACGACAATGATAATCATCATAGGGGTGAGATAAGAGCTTTAAAATTGGGAATATAAGCATAAAATAACTATATTATGGGTATATCCAAAGAATTCCCACTTAATATGAAACATGGGGTTCTAATTTAAGCTAAACATATAAATATTGAAAAACTTGAATATGTGTCTAAGACGGAGAATAAATATGTGAGGGAGCCAACAATAAACTTGACAACAAATGGCACTCAATAGTAGTGAAAGGAAACCGAAGACCATAGTCATAGAAGGAAATATCATACATTGAAAACGAGAATGTGGATACCACCCCACATATTCGTTCATCAACACCATAAAGGACTACGACATATTCCTCAAGCTTCCTAAAATTCATATGAAGTTCAAAATGTTACAGGTTGTAGGGACCAAATATTAAATGGACGGGCAACCAAGATAAAGAAGGTTGATATGGTTTTTCCACGACCATTAACTCTGACAAAACCGCTAGGTGATACCAATGAAGTTCACTCATAGATATATATCCAAATGGAATACATTAGACACTAACGTTGTCTCACCAAAATATATATTTCCCCACAAACGGAATTCATAAATATCCCATGGCAACAAGAAATACTAAGTAAAGAAGTAAGAAGACATAATCACAAATGAATGAGAAAATTATTATTTATAGGAAAATTCCAGCAGTAAAAGCAATCACAAAAAGCCATTTGGATTGGAATATTTACAACAATGTTTTCCCACGCTGTAATTATCACGTCTAGGTATAGAGGTCAGGACCGTTAATTGCATTCCATGCCTAGAATCCCTAAAGGCAAGCCTATGAAGACATGTCATGATGAAGAAAAAAACTAAATGTCAGAAACATAATAATCTAAAATAACCTTGACTAATGTAGATATTCCCATATGACAGACCAACATGAACGATTGACATTAAAATCATACAAACCTCTAGATACAAGGAAGACAACTCAAAACAAGTATAAAAGAATTATAAAATTAAGATTGTATAGGTCAAAGATAATCAGATCCGCATTTGCGGGCTACTCCTCAAAGGATACCAAGACAAACCCCAACCTAATCTCACTGTACCAGGTTTGGGGGCTATTGTTCCGGTCTGGACACAAGGCCTAGAAATAACCACAAACCCAGTAAAGATATGAAATTCCTTAATGTCAACAACTTTTTAGGAAAATAATGGATTATCCTATCAAAGCAAAGAGAATTCTGATGTTGATTGATCTGACATCAGACCAAGGACGTCCATTCTATCTATGGTCCGAATAAAAGTTTTAGCACCATGGAAACAAGCATGGAGAACATGTAGTTAAGAAAAAGGATATGAAGACTGTCAAATCACATAAAGGGAAGTAAGAGGTCAAATCAGGTACAAACACTTTTATCTTAAAAATACGTCACATTATTGACGATCACTGACTTGAGAAGCGGAGTGTTTACAAGTACCTATCCCCCTTGCACTGCCGAACCAAACTTGGAGGATGCCAACATATTCACAAAATTCATCCCAAATCTTAATCTCACCCATGTGACCAAATTTGGTCTTTGTGAGATTGCTATGTTTTCACATTTTGTTACTCTCCTTGCATATATATTTCACAACTTTATATCTAGCTCACATTTTTCTTTATAAGATCTGTCATCTCCATGGTAAGCATATGGCCATTATAAGTGGCTGATAAAAAGTGTTAACAATTATGTCGAGTTATTTCGTCCTAATGGGACTATATTTAATTGAGTAGCTCTTATAACCTAGAGACAAGAGATTAAATAGAGAGGGCCAACTGGATCCTCGAGAGCTTCCAAAATTTCCTTTGTTGCTTTGTGTTTGACTTCCTTAAGTTTTGGCATCACATTTTACAATTGATATAATTTTGGTATAGCACATCCTCACAACCAAATCTTTAAAATCATGACATTCGAGGTTGTTTACAATTTTTTTCTCCAAACACTATGAGTTGGAGGAGGAAAACAAGCATGTCCGCTCTATTTAGACCCTCCATGCAAAAACTAGGGTGGGTGGGGCGGGAATTGTGTTTGGCGTAGGCTTACAACTTTGATCCTCCCCACACACAAAAATGGCGCGCATACGGGTACTGCATCTTTTTAACATAAAATTACAAAAACTTGTATTAATGCTCGCGCCCATAAAAACAGGGCAGTATGGGACAAACATATTAAAGGGTGCGGGTTTAAAACCTTGGTTCGTTCTATAAAAAAGTGCGATCAAACGGACATGCCCAATGGACTGAGCCCATTTTGCCACCCCTACTAAAATTTATGTTTTAAAGACAATCAGAGTCGCTTTGTTGGAAAAAATCCTTACTTTGTGTTGCCAAATGCTTACTCAAATTAGGAAAAACTTTGCCCTAACACAATTTTGCATGCGCTCTTAGATTAATAGTCACAGACAAGAGCATACCTTCAGGATTATAGATTTATTCCTCTAGTGATTGCAACCTTACCAATAAATCTGTTTGTTGACGTTCCTCCCTGAAACTAAAAAATCCTTCACACCATTGTATTAATTGCTTACGAGCTTGCTCTCCCTACAAATATGAAAATCTATCTTTGTGTCTAAGTTGCGCCCCTTCCATAGCCAACCACCTTCACAGATTCTAACCATATTGGCTTTGGTCACAAGTACTAGCCTTGATCTCAAACCCTTAGTTGTGCTTGGCTCTCACACTTTGAAAACAACCATAGACTCAAACCCTTGATTCATTAGATAGGATTTCCTAACACTGGAAAATCACATAGGAGAATGTTGATGAATTTGGATAGATATATCTTCATTTAGACCTTCAGGATAAGGTTGCATACAGCCCATGGAATAATGATGCAAGCAAAAGATCCTCCAATGATAATTGGGCATCATCCAGACAATGACTCATATAGAGAAAGAGGAAGGGAGTTGCTAGCCTCACTCTATGTGTTGGAAAAACAACATTTGAAAAACTAAAAATGACCCTCAGATTTCGGAGATGCATCTCTGAACGCACCATATTTATTTCTCAAATGCACTCAAATTCAGTAGCACCCTAATGTTGTTCAAAATTTGTTACAGAGATGCATCTCTCTAACAACTTAATGTACACCACATACATTGCCCAGTAAACGCCTTATGTTGAGAAGAATTGATCCGAAAATGCATCTTCGTGATAACACCAAACAAATTTCGGAGATGCATTTTCGTAACCACATCAGATAGCCATTTTTGAATTTGATTTAGAGAGGCTCTAATGAGTTTACGATATATGACTTTTTTGTATAATTTAAACACACACTTTTGGAATATATGAAAATTACATATATAAGTTAATAAAAGAGTACACAATAAAGTCAAAATCCAGAGTACAAAATAAAATATAACAGAAAATAGTGCTCTTAATACAAAAACTATAAATTACTGTGTATGACGGACTGTGGCCCCCTGTTTCTACGTTGTCTCCTGTACTCCAGTGCCCCCCATGCCTTTTCCATCATGACATTTATAACGTCCCTCCCTACAGAGTCATCCGAAAATAGTTTGTTGTCTATACCAGCCTACCCAATCTGCATGATACGACGACATCTAGGCAACACATCAACAACATGATCAGTCATAGCCTACTCCTCCTCTAGTATCTTCTAATGAGCTGACCTAGGTGGATCTCCTAGGGAAAATTTACGGGGATACATCTCCGTAAAATTCTGCAACTCAGAGCTCGTCAATGGCAGACATGCAGTTTGCCCAATAGCCAAAATAATACATTTTTCAATAAAACAACCAATCAAATACATTGTTGACATAAATAACATATCTAAACTACCTATTACATAACATATTTCTCAATTTTTACATATGTTGATGGAAAATGAAAAACTATAGAAAACATCCAAAACTTATCAAATGTGATTGGAGTTTGATGTTGAATGAGCTCTTTGATAGTTTTGATGTTGATGGAAGAAGATTTGGAAGTGTCTTGAATGATTTTGAGTGAATGTAAGTTGAGATATTTTGAGAGATGAGAGTTGGAGAATTTGAAAATATTATGACAAGCGAGGAAGAAGAAAGTGTTTGGGCGCTCTTTTGATTAAATATTGTTTGAATATGAATCTTCGGAAGTAATAAGTGTACAAATTAGACGTTGAATGTTTATGGAGGTGTATCTCCTTAATTTATTTTAAAGTAGCCTAAGGGCAAACATTTGTGTTTTGGATGCGTCCAGAGAGGATTTAACCTGCCAACCCATTAAACTTAGCACCCTCCACGTATTTTCATAATCCCAAACTATCCATAGACAAATTTGAGTTAAAATTTCAAACGAATTTTTTGATAGTTTATTCAAATTTTCGGGTAACTGAGCAAATTTTTGGTAGTTCATTTTTAAATTGTTAGTATAAATCTTTTATATGCTTTTTTGAGAAAAAAACAATTAAAATACCATATTTTTTGATAAATTTGACATTTGTCTTCTTTTTTTCAGAATTTCTAAAATTTCAGTAGTTCATATGCAATAAGCAAAAAAAAAATTTATCACTATCAAAAATTTCAAAAAATATTGTAGTTTATTAAAAATTTCAAAAAATTTGGTAGTTTGTCAAAAAAAATCCAAATTTTCAATATTTAAAATTCCAGTAAAAACAAATTCCGGTATTTCAAATTTTTTCCAAAAAAAAAATTGATTTTTATCAAATAATTCTAATATAATTTTTCAAAACTTCCCTAAAACGCAATTGAAAATCTCAAAAAAAATTAATAAAGCCATAAAGATAATAGCAGCGACTATAAGAATGCCAAGTTTAATTTGAGGGATGGCAAGAGTGTCACGTATAATTTGAGGGGTGGCAAGAGTGTCACGTTTAATTTGAGGTTTAATTTGAAAAAACAAAAACTATTATATTTGAGCTACAGAAATAGATACTAAGATATACTAACCATATCTTTTATGGTACAAAATCAATGTTATCTTTTATGGTGCCAAAAGGGAAAAAATCCCCTTCTCATCTGGAGCTGCTTCTGCTCTAAAGAAGTTTTTTCTCAATTTATCCGTATCATAGTTTTGCATATCTTGCACATGGTAATCTTGGTATTAAACACAATTCAAATAGCACAAGTTTAAGACACCAATAGCAGAATATCATCAGTGAGGTTATTGATTTTCTATTTTTGAAAAATAAAATATCCATTTCACTTGCGAATGATTTTGCCGTCCAGAATATTCTGTCTGGAAAAAAAATTATGTCCAATGATTGGGAAAATGTATATATATGTTCATGCATTACATATTCTGATTACACCAGCAAGGACACCGCATAATAATAACATACAATCGACATATTGCCACGACAATCATCCAACCTAAACCAGTCAGGGAGTGAGCATCTAGCCAGGGTGAAAATTCATTTCCATCAGGCCAATATATAGTCTGAATCACGTAGAATGATGAGGCAACCCTGCGCATGTCTCAGTACCACTTGAGTTCACCTTGCGTTACTGGCCATCGTCTGTAGTTTGATTAGTTTTTGAATCAGAATCATGGTCCTCGTCATGTGATGTCAAACCCAAACTCAAATCCAAACTCTCGTTGAGATCTTGACGTACTACCTGATTTTTGTCTTGAGGCTGAAATATAAAGTCATCATTATGAATAATTGTGAGCTGGTAACAAACACGACAAATTTGAGAAATGTAGATCACTATTTACATGATAACGATTCCAAACTATGAATTTTCGAATTGTGTAATGCTTATTTGAACTCTAAAACTTACCTATTTCTTCTTCTTTTTTTTACCAAGTTGAAACAAGAACAAAACTTCAGTCAGATCAGTATACATTGTGAAAGTTAAGGACAATCCTCCCAAAACTTCAAAGTCATAAAAAAGTATGTTGCGATTATTTACGACAAACTAAGTTTTCTTAAGAAAATTTTAGTTTAAGAAAACATGTGTTATCATTAATATCGACCAAAATATTTCCTTATCTTCAATTTATTTCTTATTCTAACTGTGTTTGAGAAATGGTGAAAGAAATATTTGAGTCTTTTCGTTGCTTTCCGCATAAAATAACTTTCAAAAAGAAACAGATGATTATAAATCATTAAATGAAACGACTAAAAAAATAACACTTAAACAAACTACACATATCCTAATTACAACAACAACCGAGCTTTATCCCACTAATTGGAGTCGGCTACCTAGATCGAACGATGCCATAATGTTCTATCATATATCATTTTTCTATCCAACTCATTAACATGTGTCCTAATTATAACTGCAAAAACATCTCCCGTCTATCTATTCACAAGGGCATTGTATAGAATGCGAACTGCAGTTATTAAATTCTAGAAAAAGACAATTGTATGCAGCAGATAAACATGAAGTGAAGATATGAGCAAGGGATTACCTCACTTTCTTCCATTGGGACATCATTTATATCAGGTTTTTCATCCAAAATCTCATTCTTGCTAGTTGGTTCTGCTGCACTTGAATCGGCCTCTACTGGATTAGATTCATCTTCTACCTTTTCAGCAACCTCACCAATTTCTGTAGCCTCATTTTTCTGCTCCTCTAATACAGCAACCTGCATCATCAGACAGTCCAGAATATTACCACAACGCCCTCCCAATCCCCATGCCATTTAACATAACTTATTAAATTATCATCATCCAGCAAGATAATTGGCATCAAAACAAGGAATACTAAAATGATTTATCATGGCGGAAATGTGAAAGTGTATCAAAGATGAATTCAAGTTCCAGGTCAGACTAAAACATGGGGAACAAAATTACTGAAGAGTAAAGGATGGTGGGACTGAGTCTCCTCGTCAGGCTGGAATCAGCTCATCAGAGTTAGGATCACTCAAGTACCTTGTTGGCCCATTGATTCATTGCAGACTTGCAAAAGCTGCAAGGTTGAGACTCAATACAACAATGCTCCCCTTGTTTATAATTGAGTTCACATTGAGATGCTAGATGCATTTATGGAGTCGAGTGCTATAACTCTGAGGTTACTACCACAGCCCCATAGCATTCAACTGTTGCTCTTATCTTCGGGGTTTTTAAAAAAAAAAAACACTGCCACTGCCATTGTATTGTACAATTTGTACTCATACCGGTGACTCTATGTGCGCCTATCCAAGTCTACTACAAAAGCAACTTTTTGAGTTAACTCAACTCTGATACCTACTATTGTAAAGTAATATGATACAGAAATTGATTACCATGGATGATTATTGCTCTAAGTAGTAGATTCTGCCTGATGGCCAACAATGTGGGGAAATAAACACTATCGAAGGTTGCACAACACAAGGGAATGCTAAGGTAGCATTTGATAAGTGTGAAGTTTAAAAGTGGTATGTTTTAGTTCAACTAAATGGAATGGTGTGGATTTTGGACCAAAGAGAACAAAACAAAATATTCTATTATGTTTGGTCTAGGTATGTGCCAAGCACTATCTAAAAAAGTAAAAAACCGCAGAAGTACTATGCAGAACAATTCCAAGGGTTAGGTCTAGGTATATGATCATCAACCAATTGTTATTTAGAAAACAAACTCATTTGACAGTGTAATTGTGTTAACAACTCAACTTTTAATCCTATCAGCAACACAGCATTGACAAACCACTGTTTTTAGAACTAACAAACTAAAGATGCATCAGCATAATTAAAAGTAGTTAGAATGCCATTCTGGTCCTCAAGATTTATATAACATCCAATATTTCTCGATTAATATAACTCAAAAATTATGACTTCATGTCATCAGAAGACTAAATTGATCTTACTAATCTTTTAAGAACATTTTTTCAAATACCGTTTAAGAACTAAATTGAGGGTTTACAATTGAGTGGACAATTATGTTTGTCTTATCACAATAATATAATACTGCCTAATATAATAATAGAACAGACAAGAAACGCTTGTCTGAGTTGATCAATCAATAATCATTAAAATTTTCTAAGGAAATGAGATGATAATATACAATATTCTGAAAATGTGATCAGCAATCCATCCCAAAGATGTATTTAAAATAAAAATTAAAAACCTATGGAATATACCAACACAATGGAGAGATCAGTATTTCAACATGAATAAAGACTAAAAAATTTATTGAATAATAATTTGGCAATAATTATCTTTGCTGAATAGATCCTCCTTTTCCTTTAGACTGTCTAGGGCCACAAACTACTATGTAATGACATCTTTCCTTTTCATTTCCACCAAAATAATCTCTGTCTCTCTCCAACACTCTATGATTCTCATTCTATGGTACTTTTCATAGAATTCTTATTCCAATATCTGAATCATGCCACTTTCAGCAATAGTTGTTCTTTTATTCATCAAACAAGGTGCAAACTTTCATTTATCATAAATTATTTTCCAAATCCTATCTTCAAACAAAAACTAGCATCGCTTCTATAGGAATTATCATTAGTTACCTTTATTTCGTCCCCACAACACCAACACCTTTCCCACAAAAGGCATCCATCTCAGTACATTCATGGTAAAGTGAAATTCATTTCTTAAACAAAAAGTCATAAATCTCATTCCTGATTCTAGTTTCGCTAAACCGTAGACCAACTTATAAGTTATAGCCCAAGCAACACTGCAAAATTAACCAAATAACTAATTTATTCCTAATACTTCCATCATTCTGAAAGCAGCCAAAAAGGCATTTTGGTATCATACCAAACATTGAAATAAAAAAATTATCAAAACAAATTTAAGATTGCTGGCACGGACACAGACAAGAACACTAGACTCGGGACGGATGTTGAAATGTCAACACGGGTAATAATTTGAAAAAATGAATAAATTGAGCGTAATCACAAATGTTGTCCGTGTCAGACACCGACCCAAACCGTCTTTTTTCAGATGTGTCGGTGCTAGAGAGTTTAAACTTCAAACGTCGTATCTTCCTTTTCTCCATTGTTTTTTAATCACTATTAGGAAGGGAAAAAAAGCATATTCTATGAGGTTAAGCTACATGAATCATAACTCAAAACTACCGTGTACAATAATCTTGGTCAGTAAATTATCAATTCCATTAAAAAGGCAACAATTAACAGAAACACAAAAAATAATCATCATCCATAAAACCCTATCAATTCAGCTTCATCCATAAAAACCCTAATATAAACTCATATTAGGAGTGCATTGTAAATAAAATACCGGAATATATTTAAATTTCCTCCGGGGAGGCTCTTCCACCGGTTCCAGCGGCGCGTCCTTAACACTTCCGTTATTGTTGGTGTTCTGGCTTTGAGTAATAGGTGTCCACTTATAAAGAAGAAGATGAGAACCGTTATTATTACCATTAGAAGAACCGTGATTGTGATTGGTATTGTTGTTGGAATTAGAGGAAGCGGAAGAAGGTGAAACGTGAACCCATTTCTTCTTCCATTTTCTCACCGGTCCAGTGAACACCGTCGCCGGTCCGTAACGGGTCGAGGACCGCCCCAGTCGGGCCCCAACTCCTTCCATGATAACTAACCAGATCCGCCTTTCTCCGACTCCGATCCACCTCTAACAATGATAAATTTTTGGTTTTTTTTCAATAAATTTTGGAATTTTGGTTTTTGAACTCTCTGTATTGCTCTTTACAAAAACTTTTAGTTTCTCTCTCTAAAGAGAACTAGTTGTAGACTGCAGGGTTTTTATAGTTTAGTTTCCAGGTTTTAGGATGAGTTATCCAATGGCTCACGTTTGCTGTTGGTTCTGTTGTAGCCAATCAGGATCGTCCACGCCTTTTTTTTCAAGAGATTTACTTATGAGTAATTTTTATGTAAAAAGTTTTATAAATATTTAATTTTATAGATGTGATTAAAAAAAATTACTTATTGATAATTATAATTTAATTTTATAGATGTGATTAAAAAAAATTACTTATTGATAATTATAATTAATTAACCGTAAATAATATATGAGAAAATAGATGATGTATGGGAAGTGTAAATTAATTTTATATTTTTAATTATTGATGTTCATATATCTCGTAAACCTATGTGTTTCGTTAAATTTGACGGAAATGTTTAAATTATATGTATGATATAATAGAATAATATATTTTCATTTAATACAATATTAATGCATTACTATTAAACTCATGATATATTTATATTTTCATAATGTATTGATTAAATTTTATTATTATTTTATATCAGTTTAATCAACTAAATCTAATAACTAACTTATAATCAGCAGAATTTTTTTTTAAAGTAGCAATGTTATGATGTTATATAATTTAATTACCAAATAAAACAAGCTTTCAAAAAAACTATCAAAATGACAGACTTTGAAATTCATCCAGCAAGCATTCGCCAAATGGTTTGCCGAATTAGTTAAAATGTTGTTTCAAGGCAATGACAAACTTTGAAATTTATCCAGCAAGCATTAGCGAAATGGTTTGGCAAATGAGTTAAAATGTTGTTTCAAGGCAATGTGTTGTCGCCACATGAATGGACGAATGTGGCTAATTTTTAGGGTTTCCAATTTTTTTTCGTTTTTTTATTTTGAATATTAAATTATTTTGATTATTTTTATAATTTTAATTTAAGTTTTAAAATATTTTAATGTTTTTATATTTTGATTATTTTTTATATTATTAATAAACTTAAAAAAATTAGGTTTAAATGTTTAAACTCCCCTTATATATTTATGGGGTGGCTTTCATTGATGGATGTATAGTCATCCCAGTGGTAATCACTTTGTCACCATATGGGGAGAGCCGGAGGTAAACGTTGGCGAGGCAAGCGTCCTGTAGTAAGAGGGGTCGTTATGAACCCTGTAGACCATCCACATGGGGGTGGTGAAGGGAGGGCCCCAATTGGTAGAAAAAACCCTCAACTCCTTGGGGTTATCCTGCACTTGGAAGAAGAACTAGAAAAACGAATCAATATAGTGATAATTTGATTCTTCGTCGTCGTAGTAAATAGTCGGGCGTAAGCGTAGATAAAATAGAATTTGTTTCTTCGTCTTTACAAAAGAAAATAGCAATTTACTGGGACATTATAGGATTTTCTTTTTTTAGAGATTCTATATTTTAGAATTGGAAATATAAGAGAACAAAGTTAACTTTTTTAGTTATTATAGGAGGAATAATTAACTATGACACGTTCACGAACAAAAAATCCTTTTGTAGCCAATCATTTATTAAGAAAAATAAAGAAGCTTAACACAAAAGGAGAAAAGGAATTAATAAAAACTTGGTCCAGAACATCTACCATTATACCTACAATGATTGGGCATACCATTGCTATCCATAATGGAAAAGAGCATTTACCTATTTATATAACAGATCGTATGGTAGGCCATAAATTAGGAGAATTTTCACCTACTCGAAAACTTGGGAGGGTATCCAAAAAATGAGAAAAAATATATTTCTCAATTTACCCTTGGACCTATATTTTTTTACCATATATTTAAAAATACAGGTCACAATCATCATTGAAGTGAATTTTCCCATTCATTTTAGGATACTTTTCGCAATCATCATTGATAAAAATGAACATTATGAGGATTCGAATTAATTAATAAATTACTCAATCTGTTGCAGAATAAAAAGAATTGTATTATTCTGCAACAGAAAAAGAAATAAAGATATAGAAAGTTTAATAAAAAAAATCTAATTATGGATAAACAAAAAGATACCGAGTGGTGGTTATGGGCCAAAAAATACATCCGCTTGTTTTCCGACTTGGTGCAACTCAAAGTCATTATTCTATTTGGTTTGCAAAACCAACAATGTATTCCGAGAATGTAAAAGAAGATAAAATTATACGATATTGTATCAATAATTTTATACAAAAAACGGTACCCGAATCCTGTGAATTCGAGACCGATATCTCTAGCTATGGAATGGGACGAATAAAGATTCAAAAAAGAATCGATCTGATTAAAGTGATAATCTATATGGGACTTCCAGACTCCTTAAAAGAAAAGGTTAAGGATCTAAGAGTCGAACAATTAAAGACTCAAGTGCAAAAAAAAGTAACTTGTGGGAACCGAGAACTCGACCTTGAAATTACAAAACTTCCAAGTCCTTATCTTTATAGAGACGCTAAAATTGTTGCAGAATTTTTAAGCGAACTATTACGGAATCGAATTTCGTTTCGTAAAGCAATGCAAAAAGGTATTGAATTAGCTGAACAGGCAGATACAAAAGGAGTTCAAATAAAAATTGCGGGACGTATGGAAGGAAAAGAAGTTGCACGTGTCGAATGGATGAGAGAAGGTAGGGTTCCTCTACAAACCATTCGAGCTCCAATGGATTTTTGTTCCGTTCCACCTGTAACTTTGTTTGGGGTATTCGGAGTCAAAATCTGGATATTTCAAAACTTCTAAACAACGACTAATCAACTTTCCCTTATAACGTTCCATCTGTTTTTAAAACAAAAAATGACAATTTGAAATACTTTACGTTGAAGAAATTACAAAATTTGGAAGATTGAATAAAAAAAATTAATGAATCATTTTATAATGAAGGAGTTGCTATGCTTAGTGTGTGACTCGTTGGTTTTTTTTAGTGTTTCAATTTCTACAAAAATTCGTAGAATTCATTACTATAAAAAACCTACTCATCGCTTCCCATTATTTGGATAGAAAGAACTGCCGAAAATAGAAAATCAAAATAAGGATCTATGTGGTGATATAATTATAGCAACTGAAATAAAAAAAAATAAAATTATTAGTTGTAAAGCAATAAGAATATACAGATAAATGAAGGGGTGAAAGAAAGCTAGAAAAAGGATATTAATGATATAGAATTCTACTATGTAAAGGTCTATTGGTCATCTCATAAAAAGTAGTGTAATAAAGCATCAATATTCAAAATCCATCCATATATGGATGAATATTAGAATAAACGAATAAAGAGCCACGAATCAAGAAAACTGAGAGGGTTGATTCAACAAAAAAGAATTATAAAAAAAACAAAATCTTATTAAAGCAGCTCCATTGTAGAATTTAGACCTAACCATAAATTGAAAAGCGATGGGAACGACGGAACCTGTGAATACAAAATATTCCATGAAAATTAGAAATCTTACTGATTCATTAGATGGGATGGCGGAAGAAACTAAAAATTCATGGTTTTTTGAGGAGTTGCCGACATGTATACAAATATTGTTTTGTATTTTCTTTATGCTTCTCGTGCATATATGTATGTATGTTTGTGCGTAACTTCCTCTTTTTAGGAGTTGCATCCAGTGTACAAAACTTTGCCTATTCAGAGGCCTGTTATCAATAAAACATGTTATTCAGTACTTGATGCTTGTTCTTTACTGTTCTGTTTGTGAAAGACGCCGATGTTTTTGATAAACTTGCACTTACATAATCTTGCTGGCCCTTGCCAATAATTGCTAAAACTTTGAATTGACTGAAGTAATGTCACAGATGATAACCCGGATAGATTCTGTTGTATAGGCCTGTTTTGTCTCGTTTGTGTTTTGCAGGGTTCTTACTTTTGGAGCAAGCGGTCCGGAATTGTATTCCCCAGCCAAGGTCGCTTGACGTAAGACCTGACTCCAGTTGATGTCATTCCTCAGCTAGTTGCAGCTTATCCCCCCGAGATTTGAAAGGACGTTTATCCCTTCCCGAAGCAGGGAATTATTTTCCCCAGGAGAGTGTCCTCATTGAAACCCGTCCATAGGATTAATCCCAGCAAGTCAAAATCAGTGTCCCCTGCAGAGGTCGCGCTCCTCAGCGAATCGAAGATGTGCACGTTCAATCTCCAGCATGGGAGAGTCCTACAATAGTTAACCAAGTTGCTGGTTCAGAAGGATTATACCCGGAGGACGGTTTCCCTTCTCCCCACAGGTCGTCATGCCATTGACAGGATGTTGATCCTTAGCAGAGTCTGAGGCTCTGAATGTGTAAACAGTGCCCCGATAGTGTGTTTTTCCCAGAAGTGTCGCTTCTTTCCCAGATGAGTTGGTTCACCAGCAGGGTGGTTTGTTCTTTCCTCCCAGTGGAAATTGATGTTTAGTCTCTCCCCGGCAGAGTTGGTTGTACTTCTGGCGTTTATTTTGCCAGGATATTTTGTGATACTCGTTCTCCCCAGCGGAGTTGGCGTTACCCTCAGCATTCATGTTGTTGAGACAACACTACCAGAGTTTCCTGGCAGCTTGAGCCTGCATTTGCATTTGCATATATCTTCATATTTGCATCTACTCAAACGCGTAGCATTTCTGTGCCGTACGGAGCATTACGCCATTTTCAAACATACGCATTTTTGAAATATAAATCAGGTTGGTTAACCTTTTGCTTTCAGGTGTGTTTTCTTAGCAGGAGTATGGAGTTCTAGCTTAGATCTATGACCAGACATTTGAGGTCTCGCCATGAGACGTGTGATGATACGGTTCATCTTACTATTTTCCCCACAGAGTCACTTGGTCCCCGAGCAGAGTTGTTTGCTTAAATTTCTCTTGTTTTCCCCGCCAGAGTGGCTTGTTGAAGTTTTTTTTATCCGGTCAGCGGATTATTTTCTTCAAATTTTTTGTTACGTCAGCATCAAAGGGTTTCATGAATCAAAATCTCAGAAGTTGTCGCTGGTTATCGAAACAGGCGTCCGGCAGTTTGATTTCCAAATATCCCCAGTAGGGTCCGCCTCAAAGTCACTGTCACGTCAGTGCTAAAAGATTTGTAGGTTGGGATCAATGGAGTTAGCTACTGCATATATAAAAAAGGAGAAACGGTATTCGGAGTATCTCCCCGTATGAATAGACAGATGTATTTTCTTACTGGTTGACAGGAATATTTCCCCGGAAGTCGCCAAAATTGTAGTGCCTATGTTGATAGGAGTTCCTCGTGATGACAAGATACGAGTCCTGACGTGGAAAATTTATTCCTGTATTGACGGGATTTCTTCGTGCTGGTAAAGTGGGTGTCCTAACGTGGACAGATTTATTTCCTCGGGTTGACGTGATGTGCTAGTCCTAACGTGGACAAATTCGATTTCTCCGCGTTGACGGAATGTGGAGTCCTGGCGTGGACAAATTGATTACTCTTCATGTTGACGAAATGGCGTCCTGACGTGGACCATTTATTCCCAGCAGATATCTTTCTTCGTAATGGTGAAATGTGAGTCCTGACATGGACAAATTTATATTTCTTCGTGTTGGCGAAACGTGAGTCCGGACGTGGACAAGTTTTATTTCCTCAGCGGGTCGAAGATGCGCGAGTCCTGACGTGGACGAATTTATCTTTCTTCGTGTCGATGAAATGGTGTCCTGACGTGGACAATTTACTCCCATGTTGATAGGGTTTTCTTATCAAGACGAGATGTATTCCTAACGTGGAAAGTTTATTCCTAACGTGGAAAGTTTCTTCCTAACATGGACAGTTTTATTCCTAACGTGGAAAGTTTACTCCTAACGTGGACAATGGATTCCTTACGTGGACAGTTTATTCCTAACGTGGACGGTTTATTCCTAACGTGGACAGTTTATTTCTAACGTGGACAATTTATTCCTAAAGTGGACAATTTATTCCTATGTTGATAGGATCCCCTCGTGATGACGAAATGCAGACGAGTCATCCCCAGCGAAGTCGCCGGGATTTTTCCGTGTTGACGGCAGGTGGAGTCCTGACGTGGACAAGTTTTAGTTGAGATTTCTTCGTGTTGACGAAACAAGCGTCCTAACATGGACAAAGTTCTATTCCTGTGTTGTTGAAACGTGAGTCCTGACGTGGTCAGATTGGTGTTTATTCGTGATTTGACGAAATTCGGGGTCCAGATGTGTACAAGGTTACTCCTGTGATGACAGAATCTCTATTCGTGTTGATGAATTTGTTTCCCTTCTTGGGCTGACAAGGTTGGTCTAGTTGTGGACGGAGGTGTTTTGCAAAATTTGTTCGGTACCTGTGGCGTTACATAGGTCGTGGAAGTTGAAATCAAAATTATTATCAGACGTTGGATCAGTTGTTGCCGTAACAACCAGATTCAATTGGTGGATGTCGTTCCCCAAGCAGTGCAGTTTATTTCTGCGGTTGGCAAATTTCTGGGTTTCTTGGTATTCAACTGTCTCGTACCTCGATTGTTTGAAGGTCGTTCGCTCTTCACCCCAATCGGGTCCAAGCCGTTTGAATAGGGGCAGCTGTTGCACCCCAAAATTTGCTCAACCTTTTTTTGCCTGATTTGTGTTTCATTGCATTTCATTTGCATAGTTACATCATGTACATAGTTCAATCATTGGCATATCATAGCATAGCATGAATCCAACAAGGGATCAAGGTGTCTATCAAGAGAAGATCCTAGCAAGGTGTGTTATCCAGTATGAGAAACCATCCAAGCCATCAAGAAATGATTGGAAGTCTTGAGAAGTTTGAGTGCCTACATGTGTGTTTTGCTCCTATCCTGAGGAATATTGAGAATCATCAGTGGGATGAGGAACATGGGATGTGAATGTGAGGTGTGTATGGATCTCATGGGATGTCTAGAGGTCCTTATTGAAGCTGAGGCAAGTCATTGATTCAAGTACAAGAGCCACATTTGAAGTGCAGTCAACTAGGGTTTCATCTGGGTCAACCCTAATTCAATTGAGTAGCTGGAAAGCATCAAAGCCTACCTAGAGGTCATGGGATGCATGGATTGGTATTTTGATACATGTGTGGTGTTGTGCCAAGGTTAATCAAAGAAAGATCAAGAATGTGGAAAGTTGCTAAATTAGGGTTTCAGTGTAAAATCTCCTGTTTAGTGTCTCACTTCAAAGCCACATAAGTCAAAATACAAGTTTCAAATGGATCTTTGGCCAACATGAAACTTGTAGAGCTTCTCAATACCTTTAATTTGAGTACTATAAGTCCTCAAGAGGATTTTTAAAACTCAAGTTATGGTTCTTGCAAATTACAGGTCATTAGAGGACTATGAAATTTATCTGTGAAAGTCACTTGACTTCCAAGCAACTTTTTCCCTTCAAGGAGTTTTCAAATGGATTCTTGGCCAACATGAGAGTTTTAGATCTATATCTTAGCTTTCCATATAGTACTAGAAGACCTCAAGGGTATGTATAGAACTCCAGTTATGATCTTGGCAATCTAGGGGTATTTTGGGTATTGGTGATTATAAGTCATTCTCAAGCATGGGTCAAAATCTCCAACTTAGAGGCCTCAAATGGAAAATTGTTCAACTAGAAAGTTGATCAAAATATGGTTGTTAGGCTAACCAAGAACTCATGGTGAATTGTTTTGGCTCATATCAAAGATTGGTGTGAAGTGGTTTGAATAAGGAAGAAATTCAAAGGCAATTTTTGTGGGAAATTGAAATAAATGGTTATGGGTCCAAAACAAGTCAAATAACCACTCATTTTAATCAGAAAATACGTTTTAGAAACATTGGCAATTGTGTAATTTTTATTTGAAGTGTGCTTCATGGCCTTTCACAAGATTTCTTCACATAAAAGTTACATCACACAATTCCTTCACAAAGGCAATGTGGAGATTCCTTTTGGGCTGAATTCATTCCAAATGAAATATGTAAGTCATCCAAAGCTTTCAATGCAAGCTATGAAGCCAATTTCATGCATTACCATAACCAAAATTTTGAAGAAAAGTTGGACTTAGATTTTTAATTTTGGGCTTGGGCCTGAGCTCTAGAAGGTTCTAAACAATCCTATAAAGGTCTAGGAGCTCATCAGAAACCGTTTTGGTGATTGATTGGGGTTGAAAGCAAATATCACCATTGAAGTTTGAAGAAGGAAAGTGAAAGAGTGAATTTCTGTTAGAGGCTGTTTCAAGCATAATTGAGGATTCAATCTTCTTCTAACATCATCACTCATTGGATCTGGAACGTTTTGGATCAAGAATCAAGCCGGAAACGACTCCGATTGAAGCTCGAACTTAGGTTCTTACTTCTTGAATTTTCTCTTAATTTATGTGGTTTTAATGCATTAGAATCATGTGGTTAGGTTCACCTTAAGTTGTAGATGATTTCTGGGCGAAGAATTTGATGTTTAGTGAGATTTTAGGATTAGATTCGTTTTCGGTTGAGATCTGGAATTTTTGATTCGTGGATTTTAGGCTGTTTAAGTAGTATATTTGGATTCCTCTCAAAATTTCATGCAAAATTGGTTCAAGAATCATTGTAAACGGATAAATATTGAAAGAGTTATGGTTGTTCAAAGTTTGCCGGAAAAAAAACTTCATATCCATGGTCGCGGGTACTGTTCATGAAGTGCAGAAAGTTCAATTGGGGAAGAAGAGCAGCAGCCGTTGGATCGTGAGGGAGAGGGGACTTAGTCTCCCAATCGGACGAAAGAGAGGGAGTCATGCGGCTGGACGTCAAAACGACGTCGTTTTGGCTTCGCGTGGGGGCTTCAGGCGCGCAGGTTCGATCCCGCTGTTGCGCTTTTCTTTTTATTTCAGTTGATTTTCGTTTTTTCTTGTGGAATGACTCCAAGCGCATGTGTTCGAATCCTGGCAGTGTACTTTTTTTCTTTTCCATTTCTCTTCTTTTTTTCGTTTTGTGTTACTATTGTTTTATTTTTGTTTCTCTTGGGCCTGGGTCACGCCTTGCTGTACGCACCCCCCTTTGGGCCCAGTCTGGGGAATTGGCTGAATTTTATTGCTATTTGCAACACAGTTTTGTCATTTTTCATTATTTTCTTTTAATTTCATATTTTTCTTATAGTATAGAAATAAATCCATAATAAATAGAAAAATTAATATTTTTAATCCAAGTTTTTTTCCCCTGACTCTTTAGAGAGTTTAGAATTTTAGAAAATTAAGAAATTCATAATTCATGCATTTTAGAATTTAATTGTATTTTTTGCATTTTTATTGCTTTTATTTTCAATATGGTTGATACATGATTTTGTGGATTTTATTATGAATGATTGGTGATGAATTTTGAGTTGATTCTTTTTGGGATAGTTAGCTTAGATATGCATGTACCCATAGTAATTTTCTCATATTTTTGTGAGAGAATTTTAGGCTATTTTGAGCATTGAACATTAGGTGGTTTAGAATTAGGGTTTTAAGATGATACCTTTAGGTTTTGGGCATAGTTTTAGGTCCAAATGAATGGTTAACCCCATGGTTTTTGTATGAGAGATTTTTAAGAGGTTTAGGAACCCTTAGTAATTTTTGTAGGATTTTACAATCATGTTTGGTATTTTAAGTAGAATTAGTTTTAAGACTAACTTCTAGGTGTTTCTGATGAACTAATTTGGCTAGTTTGATTCAATAGTTCCCCTTAGACTAGGGTGGTGTTGCTTTTGAGCTTGGTTGATCATGAAGACCAATGGAAGGTGCTTTGGAGAGCTTGAAGGAGCTTGGATGTGAAGATCCTCTCATCTTGTGGACGCTTGTCAGGAGCTTAGGGAAACTAGGGTTTTAGGAAGAGCATCAGAGTAGTTCTACTTGCTTCTTCAAACATGGAGTATATTGTTCATCTCCATTCAATCCAATGACATAAAGTCCTTTTAAATAAGTCACATCTCCCCTTAGGAGGGATGAATGGCATGCTTTAAGAGTAGAACTTTGAGGATGCCAGTCTCTCATAATGTTAAGTTCTCAGTGACTTCCCTTGATTGTCATCGAGCTTCTTAACATTCCCACTTGATCTTGTTGAATGATTCTTCCTTGGAGGTGCTTATTGAAGCTTGGTAAAGAGAAAGTTTTGTGCTTATTGAAGTTTGGTGAGGATGAAGTCAGTAGCTTGTTGAAGCTAGGGTTTTACTGCTTGTTGAAGTTGAAGTCAGGAGCTTGCTGAAGCTGGTTACTGGTTGGGGTTTGAGCTTGCTTGAGCTGGGAGCTTGTTGAAGCCTGGTGCTTGTTGAAGATTGAAAGTTTATTGAAGCTTAAAGATAGGAGTTATTCATGAAGATGAAGGTTGTTGATGTCAACTTTTTGCTGGTTGATCATCTGTTGCTGTCAGAGCTGCTGTTTGTTGTAGGAGTTTGGTGCAGCTGCTTGGGCTGCCTCCTCTGCTTTGGGGTTTTGTTTTCTGTATTGTTTGTTGGCTTGTGTAGCTTGCCCCCTAGGTTTGAGGTGAATGTTGATTCACTTTGCCTGTTTTTTTCCCAGGTTCGAGGTTGAGTGGGACTCCCTTGCCTCACTTGTATTGCTGCATTGCATGCATTTTACTGTATTTGCTTGCTTTCTTTTCTGTTTATCCCCTAGGATCTCTGATTTCCTCTGTGCAGGAGGGAATTATGACAAACATTAGGATTTTTATCCATGCATGACAACATTAGTTTAGTTTTATTCCCCTTTCAACCCTAGGCTTTTTAGAGCTTCTTTCTCTCCTTATCTCAAAACAGTTCAAAAACACAGTAATAAAGATAACGCGTGATGTACGCTACGAGCCTTAAGCTATTTGAGAAAAGGTTGCTGGAGGGTCACTCTTCAGTAATCTGACTGCTTAGTATGGTACCCTTAGGGTGACATGCGACGTAGTCACTCTCATGTCACAAGTCTTTAGTACGGTACAAGTTGCAAACAGATTAAAAAACACTTCTTTCGTAAAAGATTCAAAACAAACATCAAAGTGTCATTTTTGTCTGCTTGGACCCTTAATCAAGAAAAACCCTTTTCAGAAGGTAATAAAAAACAGTCATACAAGCTTGTGTCTTCCGTAGCCCGAACTACGTTTACTCTGATCTTTCATGCTGTATGAAAGTACGTAGGCATAGGATGTCGTATCCTAGCGAGCAACCTTCCCCTCCTTTCCCGTAGGTAGGTGAACTACGTTGACTCTGATTTCTCATTTCAGACGGGAATATGTAGGCATAAAGTGTGATACTTTGCTGAGTCATTTTCTTTTCTTTTTAACCCAAACATGTAGAGTAGATAGAATAACACACCCTTAGATAGAAAACAAGCGTGGATCCCGTCGAGTACGACGAACGTGAGGGGTGCTAATACCTTTCCCTTGCGTAACCGACTCCCGAATCTAGGACATGGTTGCGATGACCATTCCTTTTCCCTCTTTTCATTAGGTTTTCTCTGAGCGTTTCCTTTCCCTCCTTTGGGATAAATAACGCACGGTGGCGACTCTTCTCTCCTAGCCGGCGCCGATTTTCGCAGTAGCGACAGAAGGAAATTGGTCGAATCAGAAAACCATGAAACCTAAGCAAGTAAAGAGGTGGTGGTCAAAAACCTGAAAAAAGTCGCATTTAGTGTTACAACTGTCAGAAGTATGGACATTATTCTAGTGATTGTCTTGAAAAGAAGAAGAATCAAGAAACTGATTCAAAGCTGGCAAAACATAAAGAAGAAGAGATGTTATTGATGGTTACAACGAGAGATGAAGAGAGATTCATGGACCAGTGGTATTTGGACTCAAAATTTCATCACACATGTCTAAAAGGAAAGATTTGTTTGTTAACATAAAGCCCTCAATGAAGAACACTGTGAAATTTGCAAAAGACAATACTCTACAGCTGAAGGTATTTTTGATGTTCTGATTATGAGGAAAGATGGAAAAAAGTTAGTAATTTCCAATGTGTTATACATACCATGCATGAATAGCAATTTGCTCAGTATAGGGAATTTGGTCAAAGAGAATTACAAAGTGTCAATTAAAGACGAGATGATGAGAGTTCTCGACTCAGGTGGTAAGTTAATCTTGAAGGCACCAATGTCTCATAATAGAACTTTCAAGATTGAACTTAATGTGATGGAGCATAAGTGCCTAGCAACTGCAACCAACACAGATGAATGGATATGGCATTATAGACTTGGCCATCTCAATTTCAAAGACATCAGAGATTTAAAAAGGTGAAATATGGTTTCAGGATTACCAGAAATCGACATTATAAGTGAAGTGTGTGAAGAATGTATTCAGGAAAAACAACACAAGAACAACTTCAGCAAGGATGCAGGAAGCAAGTCGAAGGCAGTTCTTTAAGTCATATACTCTGATGTGTGTGGACCTATCCAAGCAAATTCAATTGGAGGTAATAGATACTTTTTCATGTTTATAGATGATTTCAGCCGAAAACTATGGACTTACCTGATCAAGAAAAAATTAATGTGATCGAGGTATTTTCCAAGTTTAAATTTATGGTCTAAAGCTTAATATTACAAGGAATGATGGTGGTGGAGAGTATTTTTCGAAAGATTTTGATGCATTATGTGAGAAAAAAGCGATTGTGTATGAGGTGGTGCCACCTAACACTCCACAGCAAAATGCAATTGCAGAAAGGAAGAGTAGAACTATCATGAATATGCTGAGAAGTATATTGAGAGGCAAGCATCTACCCAACGAATTATGGGGAGAAGTAGTGTCGATTGCAACATACTTCTTGAATAGATGTCCGAAGAATAAGCTAGAAGGAATCATGCTAGAAGAATGTTGATCTGGTGTTAAGCCTAGCCTAATTCATCTGAAGGTGTTTGGATCTATAGCACATAGACATGTTCCAGATCAGTTGAGAATGTTAAGAAGGATTCAATGAGAATCTTATGTGAAAAACCAGCTAGTGAAGCCAAAAGTGAAGTTCTACAAGAAGAAGTTAGAGGTGAAACAGGCCTGAGCAGACCTCAACGAATAAGACACATGCATACAAGGTTGCAAGAATGTGTAATTACATAAGATAATGTGGTCAACAAAGAAGGTGAGCTAGTATAATATGCTTTCTACGCAAATGAAGAACCAGTCAATACAACTGAGGCATTGAAAGATTTGAAGTGTGTGAAAGCAATGAATGAGGAACTAGAGTCCATCGAAGTTAACAACACTTGGTCACTTGTTGAATTACCTCAAGGCAACAAGGCAATCAATGTGAAGTGGGTATACAAGGTGAAGTTAAATCCCAAAGGAGAAATCACTTGACACAAGGCAAGACTTGTGGCAAAAGTATTTCTTCAAAAAGAAGGAATGAATTTCGACGAAGTTTTTGTACCAGCTGTTAGAATCGAAACAAACAGGTTGGTTATTGGTCTAGTAAACATGAACAGTTGTTATATGTGTCAGATGGATATGCATTCCTGAATAGCCCCTTAGATGAAGAATTTTACGTTGCACAACCAGTTGGGTTTGTGAAACAAGGCAAATAAAGAAAGGTGGACATGCTGCATAATTCCCTGTATGGACTTAAGCAAGCTCCAAGAGCTTGGAATAAGAAGATAGATAGATTTCTAAGGGAGAAAGAATTTATGAAGTGCACAACTGAGAATGGAGTATATGTAAGAAGAAGCAATGATGAATTGCTTATAATATATCTATATGTCAATGACCTGTTGATAACAGGAAGTTACAAGAAGGAGATATAATATTTCAAACATGATCTAAGTGAGGAGTTTGACATGTCATACTTGGGAAATCTCTCATATTTCCTTGGCATCGAGTTCTACAAGAGTGGTAAAGGTTTGATAATTCATCAAAGAAGATATGCAGGCGAAATACTCAAGAGATTTGAAATGCAAGATTGTAACCTAACTTAGACTCCAACTGAGCCCAAAATACAATTGTCGAAAGACTCAGATGAAGATGATATCGACCTAATGCGGTACAGAAGACTCATTAGATCACTACGATGCCTTTGTCACATAAGGACCTATCTAGAATATAGTGTAGGCATGGTAAGCAGATTCATGCAGAAGCTAAAGGTATCACACCTAGTAACGACGAAGAGGATACTAAGGTATCTAAAAGGAACTTTCGACTATAAAATTTTGTTTCATGCAGTCGATGAAGGAAAAGAATGCAAGTTAGTGGGATACACCGACTCAAGTTGATGTAGTGATGCTAAGGATATAAAATCCACAACTGGTTATGTGTTTATGCTAGGTGGTCCACTAGTTGCTTGGAGTTCGAGAAAGGAACCAATAGTGGCATTGTCGTCGTGCAAAGCAGAAGATGCAATGCCCCATTTTATTTTAATTACTTTTTGTAATTAAAACTATGTGATGTTGTGCGTATGTATGTGATTATGTGTGTTTTATTATGTTAGGGTATCCTGTGACAAAGGATAGAGGCCTTAAGAATATACTCTAAGGCGTTGTAGGGGTGTGTGAGTAATTGTGCAAAACTTAATGGTGTGAAGAGTATAACTAATTATTTATATTAGTTACTGTTCTGGTCTGGGCCCAGCCTCGCGGTCCAGCCCAATAACGCACAAGGCCCATTAAGTGGAATAGCCTGACCGGGCACACCCCCCCTAGGACGGGCAGGATACACTCCCCGCCGAGTGGGACGGCACGTCCCAAAGCGTCCTCGGCGCCCCCTTTTGGCCGAACAGAACGCCCTCGGGCCATCGGACAAGACCACATGGCTCTTCCGCGTCCTCGCGTGCTCCCCTCCGCGGGGAGAACAAAGCGCCTCCGGGGAACCTCCCGAGCTCCCCTCCACGGGGAGAATAACGTGCCAGCCGCACGTTCTCCACGTGCTCCCCTCCGCGGGGACACGTCATCCCCAACTGCCCACCTCCGAAAGAGCAGGTCAAACCCACTTTTCAGAGATCATGGGACGGTTGGACTAGGGCGAAGACCACGTTCTGGTCTTCACTACGCCACGTAAGCCCTAGCAGTCATTAGGGTTGGGCCTGGTCATCCAGCCCACCTCAAATGATCGTTGGCCCAGCGCTGGGGTCTCTCTATAAATACCCTCTTCCACAAGAGGGTCAGGTAATTCACTTCTTACCCTTTTTTCTGTACTTTGCTCTCGCTCTGCCCAACTCCTCACTTTGGCATCAGAGTGTTTTGCAGGTACACCCCCCTTCTCCTCCTCATCACCGGTGAACAGGTGGCAGTCCAACAGCGTGTGACCAGCCCGTGATCCCCTTCTGATCAGGTCAGATCAGTGGCGCCGTATGTGGGAACAGAAACTTCCCCGTTACTCCGAGCAGAAAACCAAAGTTTCACCAACACTCCACGATCATGGCTAGCCCACACCGCGACGACACTCCGCACGACTTTGTGCTCAACGTCGCCACCAACAGGAACAAGTAGATGGAAACGTCGCGCCCGGCGGAAACCGACGAGAGAGACGGCCAAACTGCCTCACCGTCATCAGCAGAGCGGCTACATCAGGCCGACCGCCAGCCCCCGAGCCCGGCAGCATTCCAACCCGTTCCCATCCCAGCGGGAGCAGACCCAACGGTGGCCGCCCTCTTTACGGCCATCAACCAGACGAACCAACTGTTGTTCCAGCAGAACGCAAGGATTGGAGCATTGGAGCGCGTCGGCCCTCCGAGGTCCCCCCCGCGGGAAGACCAGAACGGAGGCTCGAGGAGTCCCTCACCTCGACCCAGAAATCACCGACCGCGGCTAGAGAGACACTGCACGCAGGTGGTGCGAGAACGCACCAGGTCCCCAGCAAGACAAGTCCGCGAGAGGCGCCAGAACACTGCAGCGATCCCAGCCAGAGACCCTCGCGGAGAAAACCCGGACAGGAGGTCGAGAACCCGAAACCAGGAGCCTATTCCGAACGGCTCGCCTCCTCGTCAATCCCCAGCTCTCAGCGACGAGGACGATTATCGCACTCCGCTGTCCCGGGAAATCATGGCTACCCCCATCCCCCACGGGATGGAGAAGCCCCCGACACTATCGACGTACGACGGCACATCCGACCCAGACGATCACTTAGAGGACATCGAAGCCATGCTCGACTATCAAAACATCCGGGGAGCTATCAAGTGCAGGCTATTCCCGAAGACCCTGAGAAAAGGCGCCATGACATAGTACAAAAGTTTGGAGCCCGAATCAGTCACGTTGTGGAGAGTCTTGAAGGACCTGTTCTCCAAACACTTTACGGCGTCCCGACGGCACCCGAAGATGGAAGCCGTCCTCGGGGCGATAATCCAAGGCCCCGACGAACCTCTCCGAAAGTACATCGAAAGATTCACCCGGGAAGCAGTGCAAGTGACAACGTCAGACGAGATGAAGCGCTACTTAATGGAGCAGGGTCTACGCCACGACTCCGAATTCTATGAAGCCGTAGGCATACACCGGCCAACCTCCCTCCAGGATTTCCTCGATAGAGCCGCGCATTATATCTGATTCAAAGAAACCCAAGCGGCCAACTCCGCTCGAGACAGAGAGGCCCCTCGCAGGCACCGAGACGACGACACCTCGAGCCATCGACGGGGAGGGGACCGCCGTCGCGAAGATCGCCCCCGCGAGCCCCGCGAACAACGCGGCCCTGCCGGCCGATTCACAGAGTACACGGCCTTGGTCGCTTCCCGCGAGCGCATACTGGCCGAATGCGCCAAAACGGAATTCGTCCAGGGAGGTGTCCGTTTTCCGCGACCGACACCCCCCAAACCCAATGTGGACAAATCAAAATACTGCCGATTCCACAGGAGCCACGGGCACATGACCGAAGACTGCATCCATCTCAAGGACGCGATCAAAATTCTGATCAAAGACGGTCACCTGAAGAGATACACCCGGGGAAGCGAACCACCGAGGCAAGAGGTCCCAGAGGCCAAGAAAGTCGAGGAACTCCCCTCTCCAGAGGACAACAGCAGGCTCTAGGTCGCACTTTGTGTCAGCCCCCCGAGGATTGGTTCGCGGACAGAGAATTCGGTCTTCCCGAAGGACCCGACCTAATCGGCGAACCAATCCGACCAACCAGCCGATGGGAATACTTCACCAGAGCCATGGTCATCTCAGGTGGAACCACGAGGAGCCTGTTCGTAGGATCAGTGAAAAGAAAGTTCGACGAGCTTATCACGAACAACTCCAGAAAAATGAGCACGCTCGAAAAATTCCAAGGTCGATCCAATCCGATCACATTTTACCTCGAGGAACTCCCCGGGGGATCCCCCAACTCCAACATTCCCCTGCTCATACGAGCACGGATGGCGAACTTCGACGTCAGGCGCATCCTCGTCGACGGGGGAAGCTCGATTGACATCATGTACACGCACCTGTTCACAACCCTCCAACTCGACGAATCCAACCTTTCCCCCTACGTAGGCTCCGACCTTTAGGGGTTCAACGGGACGACGACGAGACCTTGGGGGTACATGGAGCTGAAAGTCACCTTCGGAGAAGAGGAAACAACCAGGGAAATCAGCATCCGTTTCTTAGTCATCGAGTGCCCATCCCTCTACAACTGTATCCTGGGCAGAACAACGATAGCAGAACTCACTGCGGTACCCTCCACCGTCCACCTGAAGATGAAATACTACACAAAATGGGGGGCCATGGTGACCCTTAACGGAGACATTGAGGCCACCCGAAGGTGTTTTGAGGCCGCGCTGAAAGGTTTAGACTCCATCGCTCCAATGACCAAGAGGACAACTCCAATCGTAGCACCAAAGGGCAAACCAAAGAAGTTGGTCGGATCCGTGCACCTTGACAGTCGCTTCACCGAGGAGCACGACCCCGAAATAAAGACCAGCGAGGCCAACGGGCAGCCCACCCACCCGGCACGCCCCATCCCGGACGGAGAATTCGAAATCATCACACTCGGGGAAGACACGAGCAGAACCGTGAAGATTGGCGCCAGACTCCCAGACCTCGCAAAAAGACAGCTCCAAGCCTGCCTCCGCGAGAACGCCGACCTCTTCGCCTGGAGCGCCGCGGAAATGCCCGGACTCGACCCCGAAGTTGCCTGCCACCAGTTGTCCATCAGCCCGACCGCGAAGGCCGTTGTGCAACGTCGGCATCGCCAGTCCCTCGAAAAATCGGCAGCAGCCGAAAAAGCTGTAAAGACCTCCTAGAGAAAAATTTTATTTCGGAAGCCCGGTATTCAACCTGGCTGTCCAATGTTGTACTCGTTAAAAAGAATAATGGAAAGTGGCGCATGTGTGTTGACTATACTGATCTCAATCGGGCATGTCCTAAGGACGCCTACCCCCTCCCCAACATCGACAAGCTCGTCGACAACTCCGCGGGCTTCAGGCTCTTGTCCTTCATGGACGCATACTCGGGGTACAACTAGATTCCATTGGCCGAGCACGATAAACAGAGCACGGCCTTCATGACGGCGTCGGGCAATTACTACTACAATGTCATGCCCTTTGGCCTAAAGGACGGCGGGGCCACATACTAACGGATGATGAACAGTGTCTTCCAAGCCGAAATCGGCGACATGCTCGAAGTATACATGGACGACATGATCGTCAAATCTTGCATAGAGGACGACCACACGGCCCATCTCAGGAAGGTCTTCGAGACCGCAAGGACATGCCGAATGCGCTTCAATCCGGAGAAATTCACCTTCGGTGTCCGCGCCGGCAAGTTCCTAGGCTACTACTTGACCGAACGGGGGATCGAGGCCAATCCGGACAAATGCCACACCTTCTCAGAGATCACCACGCCCACCATGAAGAAGTCCATCCAATCCCTCAACAGTGTGCTCGCCTCCCTTTCCCGGTTCATTGCCAAGTCCGCCTAGCACGCCCTCCCCTTCTTCAAACTGCTCAGGAAGGAAACCACGTTCGAATGGACGGACGAATGTGAGCAAGCCCTCTGCCACCTCAAACGCGTCTTGTCCGAACCACCAGTGCTGACACGTCCCGTGACGGGTGAAACGTTATACCTATATCTGGTCGTGGCTAACGAAGCCGTCAGCGCTGTCCTCGTCAGCGAAGCCGGGGAGAGCCAAAAGCCCATCTACTTTACTAGCAAAGCCCTCAACGGCCCCGAAGTCCGATACCAGCTGATTGAGAAGTTCGCCCTAGCCCTCATCACCGCAGCACGACGGCTCCGACATTACTTCCTCGCACACACCATCGTGCTCCGCACCGATCAGCCCATCCGCCAGCTCCTCGGTCGTCCCGACATGGCCAGACGCATGCTGAAATGGTCATTAGAACTATCTGAGTTCGACATCACCTACGAGGGTCGGCACGCCATCAAAGCTCAAGCCCTGGTAGACTTCGTCGCCGAGATGACCCCGTCACCCGATCCCACCACCAGGAGCCACATCTGGACCATTTTCGTGGACGGCTCCTCCAACTCCACGGGAAGCGGCGCCGGCATCATCCTCGACAACGGCGAGGGCACCCTCATCGAAGTCTCCCTCATGCTGGCCTTCCCGACGACTAATAACCAAGCCGAATACGAAGCATTTCTAGCCGGACTCCGCTTGGCATCTGACCTCGGGGCCAGAGACATCCGAATCTACACAGATTCCCAGCTAGTCGCTTCACAAGTACGAGGGGAATATCATGAGAAGAACGACAACTTCGCCGATTACTTAGCACTTATCACCGAAAAATGTGAGGTTTCGACACATCAGAGATTCAGCACGTCCCGCGCGAGCAGAACACCCGCGCCGACATCCTCTCCAAGTTGGCAAGCACCAAAAAGCGAAGAGGCCGCAAGTCGGTCATCCAAGAAGTCTTGTCGTAACCAAGCACTAGCGCGACCACTACCCTTCTCGACATCAACGCCATCGGGGATACTGACTGCTGGATGACCCCATTCCACGCCTACCTCAGCACCGGCCACCTTCCGGCCGACCCTAAAGAAGCTAGCACAACCAGAAGACGAGCCTGCTCGTACGTTCACCTCGAAGGAAGGCTGTACCGCCGGGGCTTCGCGATCCCACTCCTCAAATGCATAGATAAATCCCAGAGCGCAGCCGTCCTAGAGGAAATCCACGAGGGCATCAACGCGCAGCACCTCGGAGGAAGATCCCTAGCGCGAAAGGCTCTATGAGCAGGCTACTACTGGCCCTCGATGCAATCGGACGCGAAGGAACACGTCAAACGATGTGACAAATGCCAAAGACACGGGGACATGCACCTCGCCCCTCCAGCCGAACTCACATCCCTCTCCTCCCCGTGGTCGTTCGCCTGGTGGGGGCTGGACATCCCCGGGCCCTTCACCCTAGGGTCCTATCAGAAAAAGTACCTCATCGTGGGCGTCGACTACTTCACCAAATGGATCGAAGCCGAAGCTCTGGCCAAAATCACGGCCCACAACATACTCTGATTCTATAAACGAAACATCCTCGCAAGATTCGGGGTCCCACTCGCCATCGTCACCAACAACGGCACACAATTCACGGACAAAAACTTCCGCGACTTTGTCACCAAGCTTGGAACCAAACACCACTTCACCTCGGTCGAGCACCCTCAGACAAACGGCCAGGCAGAATCCGCGAACAGGGTCATCCTCAGGGGACTCAAACGACGACTCGGTGACGCAAAACGAGCATGGGTCGAAGAGCTCCACAGCATCCTCTGGGGGTACCGCACCACCCCCCACTCAACCACGGGGGAAACCCCATTTCGCCTCACGTATGGAACCAAAGCCGTGATACCTGTCGAAACACGTGAACCATCCAGACGAACGGAAGCTCCCCTGGACACCGACGACAAGGACGACGCCCTACGAGAAGAGCTCGACCTCGTCGAGGAAATTCGCTCAGGAGCAGCCCTCTGAGAAGCCCGACTGAAACAACAAGTAGCACTTCGCCACAACAACAAAGTCCTAAAACGCGATTTTCAAAATGGCGACTTAGTTCTGCGCAGAAACCAGAAAGACTCACACGAGGGCAAATTGGCTACGAATTGGGAAGGCCCCTACCGTGTCCGCGACAAGACGGAGCACGGGGCCTATTACCTCGAAAACCTGCACGGGGAACAACTAGCTCGACCATTCAACGCCGCGAAACTTAAGCGGTACTACAGTTAAAACACTGCCCGCGACGACCCATCGTCCCGACCACTGGGGGGCGACATGGTACCACCGCACTCCCACGCGTCCACTAACGACCAAAGAAAAGCAAGCCCTGCCTCTTGTGTGCGCGGGCAGAAGGTCTCGCTCGGTGGGGAACACCTCGACCGAGACTTCCCACCGCTGTACCAGAACCGGCAAGACGCCCAGCTCACGATGGGACGTCCACGCCACGGGGAGAACTACCCCCGAAACGGTTTGGCCACACCGCTGACCAAACCGGCCAGTTCCCTTCACCGCCGGTAACAAGTTTGTCGAGCTAACACCCCAGACAGGCCCAAAAAGCATACCAACACATGCATATCAAACATATAATTCAAGCAAACAAATAAATGTGAAAATAAGACGAGCATAAACATCATGCAAATACCGAGCGCACACTTAGAAAAATCTCAAAAGATATATTAAGCAAAAGCGGGCACCAATCCAGTAGTCAATATTACACGAACAGGGGCACGCAGGCCCAACAAAGAAAACAAGTCACAAAATATCGGCACACAGGCCAATAAACTACGAGCACGTAGGCCCGGGAAACCTATACGACCTCGCCCTCCTGCTCAACAACCACGGGGTCAGCATCGGAAACGACAAGCTCGGGATCAACCACCTTCCCGTCGACAATCTCATGATACGGCCCTATCCCTTCCACGATCAACGCGACACCGGGGTTGATAACTTGGATCTGCGCAACGACGCTCTTGAACCCGACCTCGACAGTGTCCAGGCAATCGCCTTCCAATACCCGAATCCGGGCGACCAAATCAGCACGCGTGATCATCTGCCGGTCTTCCTCGGTCTCGTCCTCGGCTGACGAAGTGCGCTGTCCAGGACTTCCATGCGAACTTTCAGCGCCTGCACTTCAGCCACTGCCGCCCCCAGCTTCTCCTCCACCGAGGTCACCTTCTCCTCAGCACCCTCCGCTCGCTTCCGCTGATCGGCAACGTCTTTCCGACTCTTCTCCAGCTCCTCGGTAAGCTTGGCCAGGCGCGACTACATGAAGGTAAGGTCCCCCTGCAACTTGGACAGCTCAGCGGCAGAGCAACCCTCCTCGCTCAGGACAAGGGCCGTCGTGAACGTCCGCATCATCGCAGCCAAATCCTCTGCCAGGATACATCGACGGGACTCTCGATCGGCTTCACGGACAACCTTCACTTCCCCAGCAGAGACGGTAGGAGACCGGGCCCCGTGAAAATAGCCTGGATGTTGATGGCACGACGGAACGACATAGCCCTCCTCGGCCGAGCCGGTCGTCAGATCAATTAAACCGCGGGGCTCCTCGGATCTCGGCCTCTTCGCAGCCCCCTGGGATGTAGGAGACTGGCTCTCCTAGGGAGAGGAAGACGAACTCTGGCCTCCCGGCGTCACGGCCTTCTGCCTAACTAGTTAACTCACCCGCGTCTTCGGGACCGCGGCGGCCCTTGAGGCGCGCATCTTCTTCACTCGCTCCTCGACGGAAGACATGTTCGCTGCAAAAATAAACAGAAAGAGTTAGCAACGGACAAAACATATGATCACGAGAAAGAAGAAACGTCCCTACCTAGATATTCCAGAGCGTCCTCCCCCGTGGCGCAACCGAGCAGGGTCTTCGTGTTAATCAACCTTTTCTTCGTCTGCATGTTCCCCTGCGCGTCGAGGATGTACCGACCGTCGAGCGTCACCAGTTTCGACGGGGGAAGATCCCGCACGAAGGCCACTATTTTCATGTAGGCGGCCATATCCCTCTCGAGATAAAATCACACCACCTCGAACGCGCGGATAAAGGCCAGAGCGTTGGGATGCAGCTGGGACGGGGCCAAACGTAGCCAATCAAAAAGGACCAAATGGAAAGCGGAGAACGACAATCTGAGCGGGGCCTCTTTGAAGTAGAACTCGTGCATGGGAAACATCCGCCGCTCATATCGCGAGCAGATGCGATGATGCTCCTTCGGGCGATACACCCGCCAGTGTTACGGCTCCCCTTCAGGCGTATCCTCCACGGTAGCGTAGACATCGGACGCGTCGACCACGAAGCAAGAGGGGGTGGACAACGGCTCTTCGGCCACCCACTCTTCGACGGGGAGGACACACTCGTCGAAATCCGGGACCTCGGGTTCATTATCTTCGACCATCGTCCCCGGTATCAAGGTCGACATCTACACCTAAAAAGCAGAGGACAATGGTGAATTCGATAGCCAATATCAAATGCACCCTTCCACCGCAGGTCAAGTGAAAGGGCGACAACGACGAGCGCGCAGGCGCTCCCCGCCGCTCCTCCACGGGGCGTTCAAAGGCTAGCCTATCACTCCTCCCCGGGGTACTCATCGAAAAAGGCACACATCCCCGGGGCATTCATCGGAGAAAGCCCCATCCTCGGGGCATTCATCGGAACAGCCAAGCCTCCCCGGGGCATTCATCCAAACTAACCCAGAAAACCTCCAGATACGGCGGAACTCGCGTCTCTCCTCGGGGCATTCATCACGCCCCGACCACAGACCCTAATTAAACGGCAGAAATAAAAGGAGAAAAGAGAGAAACTCACTTGTGACGGCGGCGAATGGGAGGAAGAACTAACGGCGCGGCGGCGATCCACAACAACGGCGGACGAGCAGGAATCTCAGAGTTTCACAGGTAAGACAGCAAGGTGGAAAGTAAAAAAATGAGCGGGGACCCCCATATTTATAACCCGACGCAGAACTCGAAGCGACACTAGGCTCTTAAATGACCAAGGGTAACCGCCCTACTACCCACTTAACATGCGACACGTGGCGGTAACCTGATGGTCACGTCCCTTCATATACCTTTCCCCCGCTCTCCCGAAAACGAGAAGACCCTCGTACATGCACGCGTTCCACCGGGCACAAAACCGACGAGCCTCTCGCCTCGCTACCTCTCTTCCCGAAGCAACGACCTTAAGTCCTCGCTCTTTCGCCACAGAGCTTCGACTTGGGGGGCTCCTGTTCTGGTCTGGGCCCAGCCTCGCGGTCCAGTCCAATAACGCACAAGGCCCATTAAGTGGAATAGCCTGACCGGGCACCCCCCCTAGGACGGGCAGGATACGCTCCCCGCCGAGCGGGACGGCACGTCCCGAAGCGTCCTCGGCGCCCCTTTTTGGCCGAAAAGAATGCCCCCGGGCCATCGAACAAGACCGCATGGCTCTTCCGCGTCCTCGTGTGCTCCCCTCCGCGGGGAGAACAACGCGCCTCCGAGGAACCTCCCGAGCTCCCCTCCACGGGGAGAACAACGTGCCAGCCGCACGTTCTCCACGTGCTCCCCTCCGCAGGGACACGTCATCCCCAACTGCCCACCTCTGAAAGAGCAGGTCAAACCCACTTTTCGGAGATCATGGGACGGTTGGACTAGGGCGAAGACCACATTCTGGTCTTCACTACGCCACGTAAGCCCTAACAGTCATTCGGGTTGGGCCTGGTCATCCAGCCCACCTCAAATGACCGTTGGCCCAACGCTGGGGTCTCTCTATAAATACCCTCTTCCACAAGAGGGTCAGGTAATTCACTTCTTACCCTTTTTTTCTGTACTTTGCTCTCGCTCTGCCCAACTCCTCACTTTGGCATCAGAGTGTTTTGCAGGTACACCCCCCTTTCTCCTCCTCATCACCGGTGAACAGGTGGCAGTCCAACGGCGTGTGGCCAGCCCGTGATCCCCTTCTGATCAGGTCAGATCAGTTACTATTTATTTAATTAAATAATAGGAGGTGATTATTATTTAAATAAATGTTTAGTGTTATTATTATTGTTATTATTTTAATTAGTTAGATTCAATAATAATAATAATAATAATAATAATAATAATAATAATAATAATAATAATAATAATAATAATAATAATAATATAATAAGAAAACAAAGGAGTTGGGAGATAGAACTTCTGATACGTGTTTTTGGGAGTAATGGAGAAAGAGGAGAGTTAGGGTTAAAGGGGAGAAAAGAAATTATCACCATTGTTGAAGCTCTTGTAATAACTTTAAGGTAATGGTGGGGTTCTAATTATCTAAGGGTTATCACGATGATTTGTGGGTAGGTTATGTTATGTAAGTTTTGTGTTTCTTTCTCTATTCGTGATTTTGATGAATTGGTATTGTGTGTTTGATGAAATTATTGATGAATTGTGAATGGTTTTTGATTTTGTGTTTGATGTTAGAATGACGTATCGTTGCAAATTTTGTTGTTGGATTCGTATAAATGATTGTTGTATTTTGTTGATGTTGTTTGTGGTATGTGATCGCGAGTCAGAGTTGGAACAAGATTATGAGTAATTTTGATGAAGAGGATTTGAGGTTTGGGACTTTAGAAATGTGTCTTTTTGTGTTAAAATATGTTCTAAACAATCTATAAGAAAAAGTGAGTTTTGGGAGGGTTCAAAAGTGATTTTCGTATGATTAGCTGCTGAAAAATTGATTATGGATGCAGTGTAATCGATTATCATTATGGGCGTAATTGGTTACGTTGCCTAAAAACTGCGTTTTTTTTTTGCTTTTTTGAAGGCGTAATCGATTACAATGTTTGCGATAATCGATCACGCTAATGACATTGTTTGGTTACGTAGGTGCCATTCAAAGCGTCGGGAAGCTGACGTGAATTTTTGTATAAAAATAGTTTCGGTGGCAGAAGTTGAATAATTATATGGTTGGTTGTATTGAACGCGTTATTATCATTATGTTGGGGTGTGATATGATTCTAAATGCCTTGTGGATGCTTGTTATGTTGTATGTCATTGTTGTTGGACTGTGTGACATTTTGTTGTTGTTGGCCTGTAGTGGCATGTTGTATTGTTACTGGTAACCAAAGAAACTGTTGATAGTTTCATCAAGGTGGATCAGGCCACTAAAGGCCTGGAGTTAGACCTCCGTAAGCTCAACCTGAGGGAGGACGTCGATGTGAATATGGTGGAAATAACACCACATGAGACCATGGAGAATGATGGACTAAGTTGTCAAGAAGAACACAACAAAGTGGCATATCCAAGACACAAGGAGACCATTGTCTAATTCCTCTATGTTGCCAGAAAAAGGGGTCCAGTGTCATGTTGTGTCCTAGGTGTAGTGCAATCTTCGACATGAAGGCTGCCCAGAAACTCGAGGGGGTATGGAAAGCAAAACAAAAGTGGGAGAGACCTAGCTTTGACCTTCGAATATTAGCTCACAAATTCGACGCATCATATTTAGATTAAATATTTGAATAAAATATTAAGATCGGTAAGAAACGTAAAATACTTTGAGTATGGAGACCTTCGAGCGGGATACGTTATTCAAACGCTTGGGACTTAAAGAAATTTCCAAATATTGAGGAAATTACCTTCGACCGAGATGTTGGCTGAGTATTAATGAAGTTTTTAAAATTCAAATAAAGGAGGGAGTAATTATGCTTTCTCATGACTAAGCAGGACAAGTGGCATTCATCTAGCAAGTGACTACATGCAATATGACACTTGTCAGAGGCTAATGGTTTTAGGAGGTTATTGGTAGATACTTTTACTATTATAAATAAGAGTTTTAAACATAGAATTTAGCGTGTTATAATTTACTATTTGTACAAGTTACTCCCAAATTTACTCAAAGTACCCGAGTGTAGAGAAACGAGTTCAAGGAGAATGTACGTTATATAAACACACCATTTTTACTTTCAATGAAATTTAATTTACTTGCTTAAATCTTAGAGTTTTCCTTTACTTTTCCTGCAATCTACGTCTTCTAAGCATTTTTCTTTACTTTGTTAAATACTTTTCAAAGTTCTTTACTTCGTTTTCTGCAAATCTCCATCCTTTTACTTCAGTCAAACATTACCTTTGTATCAAGCCTTCTCCTTAAAACACTGTCGAAGTGTGTAGTTTAGATAAATTAAGCTCGCATAAATTTTTTAGCACATGTCCTAGGATCAATCTGATTGATCCTGTGAGTCACCAAAGTTAGATTTGGAAGATCAGCGGTTGTTTTCTAATTTTCAAGGGAAAAAAGTATGAATTGTGTGATATCCTGAATATATTTTGATGAAAATACACTGATTTATCTTTATATTGTGTGGGGTATATTTGGGGTGTTACATTAGTGGTATCAGAGCAGGTTGGTTTGTCCGACCAAATTGTTGAGTCGTAGTGTTGTGACAGTTGAATACTATATTTGTTGTCTTCTAACCATAGATGTCATTTATGGTGGAAAAACAGTAATGGGTGGAAGGAACGATGCTGCTATTGCTGCTACTTTGCAAACTGTTGCTCAGACTGTTCAGAATCATCCTGATGCTGCTGAGAATGATGAGTTTTATCACTTGGGAAAGTTCCAGAAGAACAATCCACCTATTTTCAAGGGTAGGTATGATTCTAATGGAGCACATGCATGGCTCAAGGAGATTGAAAGGATATTTTCAGTGTTGAATTGTTTTGAAGAGTAGAAAGTACGGTTTGGTACTCATATGCTAGCTGAGGAGGATGATGACTGGTGGGTCAACACTCGTCAGGTGAAGTTGTTACTTGGGTTGTATTTCGTAGGGAGGTCTTGAGGAAGTATTTCCTGAGGATGTTAATGGTAAGAAGAAGATTGAGTTTTTGGAGCTAAAGCAGAGTAATATGATTGTTATTAAGTATGGTGTCAGATTTGTGGAACTTACTAAGTTCTATTCATATTATAGTGAGGTGACTGTTGAGTTCTCAAAATGTGTCAAATTTGATAATGGTTTGCGTCCTGAGATCAAGCAGGCGGTTGGATATCGACAGATCAGGAGATTTCCAGAGTTGGTGGATAGTTGTAGAATTTATAAGGAGGATAACAAAGCTCGGCCAACTCATTATTAGAGTCTGGGTGAGAAGAAGGAAAAAAAGAATGTGAATTGTGGGAAGCCTTACAGTGCTCCAGCTGATAAAGGTAAATAGAGATTTACTGATGGTAAAAGGCCAAGTAGGGGAGGTGTTCCCGCTCTTTTAAGTGCTATAGATATGGTGAGTTGGGCCATCGTGTCAGTAAATTCAAAGTTAATGTGGTGACTTGCTACAACTATGGAGAACTTGGATATATCACTACCCGTTGGCAAAAGCCAAAGAGAGCTTCAACTGAAGGAATGGTGTTTGCTCTGTCAGGAACCCATACTTCTAGTGACAATAGGTTGATCAGGGGTATATGTTATATTAATAATATGCCTTTGATTGCTATTATTGATACTAGTGTTACTCATTCTTTTATTGCTACTGATTGTGTGAAAAGGCTTGGCCTTGTTGTTTATTCTATGAAGGGAGAAATGGTTATTGAAACTCTTTTTAATGGATCGGTGACTACTTCTCTGGTGTGTTTGAATTATCCTCTGTCGATATTTGATAGAGATTTTGGTGTTGATCTTAGTTTCTTGCCGTTGGGAAATCTTGATGTTATCTTGGGAATGAACTGGTTGGAGTTCAATCACGTTCATATCAACTGTTATAACAAGTCGGTGCGGTTTCTTGCTCCTGATGATGAGAATGAAACTGGTTTTTTGTCTACTAGAGAGTTGAAGGAGCTTTTGGAAGAGGAAGCTCAAGTGCTTGCGTTGTTTGCATCCTTATCTACGGAGAGTCAAGCAGTGATTGATGAGTTGCAAGTGGTGCGGGAATTTCCAGATGATATTTTGGATGTACCTCCAGAGAGAGGTGTAGATTTTTCTATTAATCATGTCCCTGGTATCGGTCATGTTTCTATGGCACCATATAAGATGTTAGCATTGGAGTTAGCAGAGTTGAAGAAGCAATTATAAGAGTTGTTGGAAAAAAATTTGTAAGACCAAGTCTATCACCTTGGGGAGCTCTGATATTGTTGGTAAAGAAGAAAGATGGTATTATGTGGTTGTGTGTGGATTACATGCAATTAAACAAAGTAATGATTAAGAACAAGTGTCCGCTTCCAAGAATATATAACTTGATGGATCAGTTGGTGGGTGCACGTGTGTTTAATAAAACTAACTTGAGGTCAGGTTATCACCATATTCGAGTAAAGGATGAAGATATTCAGAAGACGACTTTTAGAACTCGGTATGAACATTATGAGTATTTGGTAATGTCGTTATGCGTTTCTAATGCACATGTGTGTTTATGGAGTACATGAACTGAATCTTTCACACTTATATGGATCAGTTTGTGGTGGTTTTCATTAATGACATTCTGATTTATTCTAAGTCAGAAGAAGAGTATGTTGAGCATTTACAGATTGTATTGCAAGTATTGAAAGAGAATAAGCTTTATGATAAATTTTCGAAGTGTGAATTTTGGTTGAAAGAGGTGAGCTTTCTTGGTCATGTTATTTCAAGTAATGGTATTGTTGTAAATCCATCCAAAGTATATGTAGTTCTACAATGGGAGGCTCCGAAGTCGATTACAGAGATTAGAAGCTTTTTGGGCTTGGCTGGTTATTATCGCAGGTTTATTTAAGGCTTTTCTAAGTTAGCACTTCTGTTGACTCAGTTGACTTGCAAGGATAAAGCATTTGTGTAGGATATTCACTGCCAGAAGAGTTTTATTGAGCTGAAGAAAAGGTTGACTATAACTCCAGTTTTGATTCTACCTAAACCAAATGAACCGTTTTAGGTGTATTATGATGCTTTTTTAATGGGTTTAGGTGGTGTACTGATGCAAGATAGAAAGATTGTAGCTTATGCTTCGCGAAAGCTGAGGGTACATGAGAGAAACTATCCTACTCATGATTTAGAGTTGGTTGTAGTGGCTTTTGTGTTGAAGATTTGGAGGCATTATCTCTATGATTCCAGATTTGAGGTATACAGTGATCATAAGAGCTTTAAGTTTTTGTTTGATCAGAAAGAGTTGAATATGAGGTAGAGAAGATGGTTGGAATTCTTGAAGGATTATGACTTTGGCTTGAACTATCATCTCAGTAAAGCTAATGCCGTGGCTGATGCTTTGAGTCGAAAGTCTTTGCATATGTTCGCTATAATGGTGAGCGAGTTGGAATTGACTGAGCAATTCAGAGACTTGAATTTGGTGTGTGAGCTGACGTCGCAAAGTGTTATGTTGGGTATGTTGAAAATCAACAATGTTTTTCTTAATAATATCAAAGAGGGTCAAAAGTTGGATGTGAAGTTGGCGGACTTGATGGTTGGAAGTAATCAGATTAAGGATGGTGACTTTAAAGTGGATGAGCAAAGTGTGTTGAGGTTTCGTGACAAAATTTATATTCCGAACGATTATGAGTTGAAAAGAATGATCCTAGAGGAAAGTCATAAGAGTAGCTTGGATATTCATCCATGAGCTACAAAGATGTATCAATATTTGAAGAATATATTTTGGTGGCCTGGATTGAAGCGAGATGTGGCACAATTTGTGTATGCTTGTTTGACTTGTCAGAAGTCAAAAGTTGAACATCAGAAACCTGCGGGGTTGATGCAACCGTTGGATATTCCATAGTGGAAGTGGGGAAATATTTCTATGGATTTTGTGACTGGGTTTCCTAATACTTCGAGAGGGCATGATGCCATTTTAGTGATTGATGATAGAATGATGAAGTCAGTGCATTTTCTTCCGATTAACATCAGATTTTCTTTGCAGAAGTTGGCAGAGATCTATATCTATGTGATTGTGAAGTTACATGGAGTTTCATTGAGTATTGTGTCAGATAGAGATCTGAGGTTCACTTCTATATTTTGGGAAAGTTTGGAAGAGGCTTTGGGTTCGAAGCTGAGGTTGAGTTCAACTTATCATCCACAGACAAATAGTCAGACAGAGAGGACTATTTAGTCTTTGGAAGATTTGTTGAAGGATTGTATTCTTAAACAATGAGGTTCTTGAGATAGTCATTTGTCATTGATTGAGTTCACTTATAATAACAGTTATCATTCCAGTATGGAATGACTCCTTTTGAAGCCTTGTATGGTAGGTGTAAGACACCTCTGTGTTGGCATGAATCTAGTGAGAGTGTGGTGCTTGGACCTGAGATTGTTCAGCAGACTACTGAGAAGGTGAAGTTGATTCAGGAGAAGATGAAAGTTTCATAGAGTAGGCAAAACAGTTATCATGATAAGAGGAGGAAGGATCTTAAGTTTCAAGAGAGAGACCATGTATTATTAAGAGTCACTCTAGTGACAGGTGTCGGACGTGCTTTAAAGTCGAGGAAGTTTACTCTTCAGTTTATTGGTCTGTATCAGATATCAACAAGTGTAGGAGATGTGCTTATAGAATGGTGTTGCCACCAAATTTTTCGAATGTGCATGATGTATTCCATGTTTCACAAATTCGGAAGCAAGTTCCGGATCTGTAGCATGTGATTCCAATGGATGATGTTCAAGTAAGGGGTAACCTTACAGTTGAGGATTTACCTGTAAAGATTGAAGACCGTGAGGTGAAGTAGTTAAGGGGCAAAGGGATTGCTCTCGTGAAGTTAGTTTAGGGAGGCACTGCCGATAGAAGTATGACTTGGGAGTTGGAGAGTAGGATGCGTGAAACATGCTCTGAGTTGTTTGGATCAGGTAAATTTTTTAGGACGAAAATATTCTAAGTGGGTGAGAATTGTAACGCCCCATTTTATTTTAATTATTTTTTGTAATTAAAATTATGTGATGTTGTGTGTATGTATGTGATTATGTGTATTTTATTATGTTGAGGTACCCTATGGTGAAGGGTAGATGCCTTAAAAATATACTCTAAGGCGTCGTAGGGGTGTGTGAGTAATTATGCTGACCTTGGTGGTGTGGAGAGTAGAGCTAATTAATTTATATTAGTTACTATTTATTTAATTAAATAATAGGAGGTAATTATTATTTAAATAAATATTTAGTGTTATTATTATTATTATTATTATTATTATTTTAATTAGTTGGATCAAATAATAATAATATAATAAGAAGAAAATAAGGGAGTTAGGAGATAGAATTTCTAATACGTGTTTTTGGGAGAAAAAGAGAAAGAATAGAGTTAGGGCTAAAGGGAAGAGAATAAAGGATCACCATTGTTGAAGTTCTTGTAAGAACTTTAAGATAAGGATGAGGTTCTAATTATCTAAGGGTTATCATGATGATTGGTGGGTAGATTATGCCATGTAGATTTTGTCTTTCTTTCTCTATTAATGATTTTGATGAATAAGTATTGTGTGTTTGATGAAATTCTTGATGAATTGTGAATGGATGTTGATATTGTGATTCACGATAGAATAATGTATCATTGCAAATTCTGTTGTTGGATTCGTATAAGTGATTGTTGTATGTTGTTGATGTTATTTGTGGAATGTGATCGCGAGTCAGAGTGGAACAAGGTTATGAGTAAATTTGATGAAGAAGATTTGGGGTTTGAGACTTTAGAAAAGTGTTTTTTTGTGTTAAAATGTGTTCCAAATGATCTATAAGAAAATTTGAGTTTTTGAAGGGTTCAAAAGTGATTTTTGTATGATAAGCTGCCGAAAAATTGATTTTGGACGCAGTGTAATCTATTACCACTGTGGCCGTAATTGGTTACACTACCTAAGAACTGCATCTTTTTTGGCTTTTCCGAAGGTGTAACCGATTACGATGTTTGTGGTAATTAATTACACCAATGACAATGGCGTTGGTGGCTGGTTACGCAGGTGTAACCGGTTACCTCATTTTGCGTAACCGGTTACACTGCTGTTTTTTTGAAAAATCTTCTAAAATTCATAACTTTTGTTTTGGAAGTCTGTTTTGAGTGTTGCTCGAAGCGTCAGAAAGCTGACGTGTCAATCTTTTGTATAAAATTAGTTTATGTGGAAGAAGCTGAATAATTATGTGGTTGGTTGTATTAAATGCATTATTATCATTACGTTGTGGTGTGATATGATTCTAAATGCCTTGTGGATGCTTGCTATATTGTATGTCGTTGTTGTTTGACTGTACGACATTTTATTGTTGCTAGTCTGTAGTGGCATGTTGCATTGTTAGATGATCGTTGTTGTTGTTATTGTTGTTGTTGTTGTTGTTATTGTTGTCATGCATTTCATAGATGATTCCACAATGTGAGATAAATTGTGTGCCCATGGGAGGCATGAGCGTCTTATCCGAATTTCAATTATGGAATCATATCATCGTTGTTGTTGTTATTGTTAAGGTGATCGTGTGCACATGTGGGGTGTGAGCAATCATAGTGATCAGGTTCCCAGGTGGGGCGTGAGAGACCATGAAAGTCGTGTACCCATGTGAGGTGCGAGCGACATTATGGAAATTCCGACGGGAATTGTGATCCTGAAACATGGACCGGGTTCTGAAATAGGAACCGATGGTATCACATGTATTGAGTCGAGTTGTGAGTCTTAATGCATTGCATTCTAGTTATATTCGTTGTTGTGTTGGATTTGTTGACATGTTGGTTATAACTGTTGTTGTATGGTTGTATGTTGTGGAATGTGTTTGTGCATGAATAATCTAATGCTTGCTTAATTATCATGTTTTCCTTTTATCTAATAATGATATCTCATCTCATCCGTTTGAATGTTGCCTTTAAATGGGCATCGTACAGATAACTCGTAGTAGAGGAGTTAAAGTGAGTAGGAGATGAAGTCTTCTGTTTTCTTTTTTGTTTTGGCGTCTGCTATGATGTGTAACACCGGGGTTAGGGAACATTGTGTTTTGATGTGGTTGATAGAGATTTTTGGATATTTCTAGAATATTTCTTGTTTATGTTGTTTTGAAGAAATAATTATGCCATGAATAATTGTTTATGTTAATACTTTCATTGTTTCAATAAAGTCTTGAGATGTCTGACATGTTAAGTTGCTATAGTCATTATAAATAATTTTTAAATAAATTATATTTGTTACATATCTTGTTATCTGAGCAGCTGTAGTATGAATTGTGTGACATCCTGAATATATTTTGATGAAAATACTTTGACTTATCTTTATACTGCGCGGGGTATATTTGGGGTGTTACAGAAGACATAAATGCTTCTCTCTATGCATGCCAAGCAACATGGATAGTGAATCTGGTTGAAAAAATTACAGGGAAGAGTCATGGAGAAAATACTATGAAGATTGACAACATGTCTGCTATGAATCTGACAAAGAATCCGATAGTACATGGACGAAGCAAGCACACCGAAATGAGGTTCCATTATCTTCGAGAGCAGGTAAGTGAAGGGAAAATGAACTTGGAAGACTGTAGAACTGAGAATCAGATTGCAAATATCATGACGAAAGGAGTGAAAGTTAAAGTCTTCAAGAAGCTAAGGACTATGATCAATATAGATAGCTTACACACAATGAATTAGATGGTGTGTTGAGAATGTAATTTCTTGTGTCAAAGCAGGTAGTGCTCGACAAAAACAAGAATGTGTCGAAACTTGTAGCGTGTGTAAACTTGTATAAGATGTCGAAGTGTCGAAGCAAGTTGCTTGACACATTATTTCAACTTATACTAAAATAGAAAATTTGGGCCTTTTGTATATTTTGGGCTTTACCTTAAGGAGCAAGTTAGCTTAATTATAAATAGAGGGAGTAACCCCTATTTTGTAGTAGTCTTGTAATCACTTGCAGTTGCAATATTAATATGATTTTCACAGTTTATAGGCAGAGAGAGACTCTGCAAAATCATCTTCTTCTTCCGCAATTTCTGTCAATCCTTAATCTTATTTCTTATTCAATTTTCTTTCTTCTTCTTCCATTAACAATTGCTGCGCGAAATCGTCCTTGCAATCAAGGTGTGATTGATTTGCTCGAGTGAAGAGTGAAGAACAAATGATTTATATCGATTGATTGAATCTTATTCATCAAGATTAATTTGAAATTCTCAAAGTTTTGGGTTAATTCCTGTTAGAAATAATTTATATTTTACAAACTTGGTGACCAAGTTTGTCAGAGAGTATTTTAGTATTTTATTATGTTCCTTATGTGGCCCTAGTTTTCTGTTATATATAGACTAGTGGTAGATGTCACTTTTAATTAATTCTTCCTTACTCTTTGTAACCGTCATTGCAGAGTATAAATATAATTCTCTCATTTTGTTCATCCTTTTTCACCTTGTGCACCAACAATTAGTATCTAGAGCTCCGGTTCAGATCCACGGGGAAACACGAGTGAAACGGTAAGGCGTTGTGTGGTTGATTTTGTTTCTTGAATTCGTGTTGAATCTTGAACAAAATCGTAACAAAATCATATTTTCTGATTCTGCAGGATTGAAAAACACTGTTTTTGGTGAGATCTAAGTGATTGCACAAGGTCGAAGATGAACAGAAACATTGGTCTGAGCACCAAGCTTCCAGTGTTTGATGGAAAAAACTAGGCTCGTTGGATGATTCAGATGCATGTACTGTTTGGTGCTCAAGATGTGCTTTATCTTATCATTGAAGCTTACGTTCCAGTAGCAACAAATGCAACGAAGGAACAAAAGAACATGCAGAAAGATATGAGGAAGAAAGATCAGAAAAAATTGTTCTATATCCATTAGTGTGTGGATGCAAATGCGTTTGAGAAAATCGCTGATTCAACGACGACGAAGGCTGCGTGAGATACACTGGTCAGGTGATATGGTGGTGATACATCAGTGAACAAGGTAAAGCTTCAGTCCCTATAAAAGTAGTATGAGAATCTCAACATGAAGAACAATGAAAAGGCATCTGAGTACAACTCCAAAGTGATTCTGATCACTAATGAGATGAAAGCTTATGGAGAAACCCTTTTCGAACAAGTAATCATTGAGAAGGTATTGAGATCCATTAACCCTCAGTTTGATTACATTGTGGCAGCAATAGAACATTCTAAATATCTGAGCACCATGAGAATTGAAGAGTTGCAAAGCAGTCTAGAGGCACAAGAGTTACGTCTGACTGAGAGAACTTCTGAAAGGGAAGTAGAGCATTAGGCTCTGAAAATAGTTTTTAGTAAGAAGCATCAGAAATAGTCTTGGTCAGAAGCCATGAGAAGATCTGATGGTGTTCAGAAGTCAGAAACCTTAACTTGTGATAGGCATAAGAATGCTCAGAAGGGAAAAGTGAGGTATGACGAGAAGAAGATCCTGTGCTACTGTTGTAAGAAGTTTGGCCATTATGTTGCTGATTGTTGGTCAAAAAGGAAAGAAAGTCAGAAGAAGCAAATATAGCCAGAATTTTTGATGATGAATTTGTACTAATGATGGCTTCTGAATCTGATGATACGGATTTGACAGATTGGTGGTATATGGACATTAGCTGCTCAAATCATCTTACTGGAAATAAGAAATGACTGGTTGACTTTAACTCTGGTAAGAGGACAAAGATCAGATGTGTTGATGATAAATACCTCAACGCTGAAGGTATGAGAAATGTCAGATTCGTTCTGAACAATGGGAAAACATCATTGATTCAAAAAGTGTGGTATGTACCTGGCATGAAAAGCAATATGATGAGTGTGGGGTAACTAATTGAGAAAGGTTTTTCAGTTACCATGAAAGACAATCTTCTGAAGTTGTATGACTGTAGTCAGAATCTAATTATGGAGTCAGAACAGGAAAGGAATAGAACATTCAAGGTGAATGTAAGAACTGTAGACTCTGAATGTCTTAGTGCAATAAGTGTTGTGAAGGAATGTGGGTTGTGGCACAGAAGATTTGGTCATCTAAATTTCAGAAGCTTAGGGCATCTGAATTCGAAGAAGCTGATACATGGAATTCCTACAATTAAGAAGCCTGAGAAGTCATGCAAAGTGTGCATGAAAGGAAAGCAACCAAGATTGCCATTTGCGTTAGAAATAGCTCAAAAAGCAAAGCATTCCTTGAGAGTAGTGCATTCTGATGTGTGTGGTTCATTTCTAATAACATCAATTGGAGGGAATAAATACTCCTTGTCATTTGTTGATGAATTCACAAGAATGACATGGGTATCTCCTATAAAGTTCAAACACGAGGTGTTTACTGAATTCAAGAAGTTTAGAATGAAGGCTGAGAATCAGAGTGGTCAGACTCTGAAGATTCTCAGAACCGATGGTGGAGGTGAGTATAACTCCACCGAGTTTAGAAAGTTCTGTGAGGAGAATGGAATTGAGCATGAGGTTACTATTTCTTATACTCCTCAACACAATGGTCTTGTTAAGAAAAGAAATCATACTTTGCTTATATAGCGAGAAGCATGCTGAAGGAGAATAAGCTTCCTCATACCTTATGGGGAAAAACAGTTGCCACCACAGCATATGTGCTCAACAGATGTCCAACGAAGAAGCTAAAGGAAATAATTCCTATTCAAAAGTGGACTGGAGATAAACAAAGTGTTAGCCATCTGAAAATATTTGGTTATGTATTCTACAAATATGTTCCAGAAGACAGAAGCTGGATGATAGAAGCAAAGTAATGTTACTAGTGGGATACCACAGTACAGGTGCGTACAAGCTCTATTGTCCAGAAACTAATAAGGTTGAATTCAGCAGAGACGTCATTGTAAAGGAATTAGAAACTTGGGATTGGAACAAGTCTCAATCTAACTCTGATGTGAGAACTTCTGAAGAAAGTTTAGAATTAGAAGTTTTTGAAGTTGAGTCAGAAACTGGAGAAGATTCTAAAGCTGGAGTAGACTCTAATGGTAATTCTGACTCTGAAGAAGACTCAAAAGGTGAAGATGATTCTGATCCAGATTCTGATGGTGATTCAGATTCTGGTGGTGATTCAGATTATGGGAATATTCCAGATTCTGAAGGTGGTCAAGGTTCTAGAGGAGGTCAAACTTCTGAAGCAATAACTTCTGAATGAGAAGCTTCTGAAGATAAAACATCTGGAGTTCAAGCATCCAAAGGAGATTCTGAACGATGCTAGAGGCCATAGAGAATCAGAAACATTCAGAGAAGATTTACTGAGTTTGACATGCTACAAGACACTAAAGTAGATTCTGAAGGAGAAGTTATTCAATGTGCCATGTTAATAGACTCTGAACCCATAAGCACGTAAGAGGCTCTTGAGCAAAAAGTCTGGCTGAAAACCATGAAAGAAGAACTTGATGCCATAGAGAGGAACAAGACTTGGAAGCTGACAAAATTTCCAAAGGGCAAGAAAGCCATCAGCCGCATATGGGTTTTCAAGCAGAAGCTAAAGCCAGATGGATCAATTGGCAAATACAAAGCGAGGTTAGTAGCAAGAGGAATTGTAATAGCTGCAGAAACCTGGGTTGGATTATTCTAAAGTGTTTGCGCCTGTAGCGAGATATAAAATAATCAGACTGGTGATTGTAATAGTTGCTAACAAGAATTGGCCTCTGATGCATTTATATGTGAAATTTGTATTTCTGAATGGTCTATTATAAGAAGAGGTATATGTGTCACAACCTTCTGGATTTGTTAAAAATCAAGAAGGGATGGTGTACAAATTACATAAAGCTTTGTATGGATTGAAGCAAGCGTCCAGAGCCTGGAATTTGAGATTGATTCACTTTTCAAGGATCAGGGGTTTCAAAAATGTGAGATGGAGTACGGTGTTTATGTTTAGCATACTTTTGAAGGCAATATGATTCTGGTGTGTTTGTATGTTGATGACATACTGCTGAAAGGGAGTTTTGAACAAGAGATAGCTAAGTTCAAGAAGGTGCTGATGAATGAGCTTGAAATGACTGATCTCGGGAAAATGACACATTTTCTAGGGATGAAGTTTATATACTCTGAGAAAGGTATCATCTTGCATCAACTGAAGTACGAACTTGAGCTTCTGAAGAGATTTAAGCTGCAGAACTGTAAGGCTGCTATCACAGCTGTAAATACAAATCAAAAACTAGATTTTGATTCTAATGGTGAGGATGTGGATGCTACAACCTTCAAACAGTTGGTTGGTTCTCTGAGGTATATGTGTAATACCAGACCTGATATCTGCTATGCAGTTGGAATGGTTAGTAAGTTCATGAGTAAACCTAAGTGGTCCCATTACCAAGCTGCTGTCAGAATTCCGAGGTATATCAAGGGAACTCTGAAGTATGGAGTGATATTCCCTTCTGGAAGAAAGATTGAATCAGAACTTCTGAGGTATTCAGATTCTGATTGGTGTGGAGATAGAGTTGACAGAAAAAGTACTTATGGGTATTTGTTTAAGTTTATGGGAGATCCTATTTCTTAGTGTTCCAAGAAACAACCTGTTGTTGCATTGTCAACTTGTGAAGCTGAATATATCCCAAGTGCTATGACTGCATGTCAAGCTGTGTGGATTCTGAACTTACTGCAGGATCTAAAGATCAAAGTTTACAAGTCTCTGAAGCTGATGATTGATAACAAGTCTGCAATCAATCTTACTAGAAACTCAGTGTTGCATGGGAGAAGCAAGCATATTGAGACTAAGTATCATTTTCTAAGAAATCAAGTTCAAAATGGAGAGCTAGAAGTTGTGCACTGTAGCACCCAGAAGTAGCTGGCAGATGTTTTGACGAAGGCTATCAAGACTGATCAATTTCTTCGCTTAAGGGATGAAATTGGTGTTGTCAGTTTTGAATAAATATAAATTGACCAAGTTTAAGGGTATTTTAGGGATGATGTTAGTTAGAAATAATTTATATTTTACAAACTTGATGATCAAGTTTGTTAGAGGATATTTTAGTATTTTATTATGTTGCCTATGCGACCCTAGTTTTCTGTGTATATATAGACTAGTGGTAGATGTCACTTGTAATTAATTCTTATGCACCAACAATTCCAACATTTAAGCATTAAAAATTAAAGAGAAAAGATGAAGATTGAAAATTGAAAAATAGAATAATATAACCCTATATAAAAATTGTCATAATACACATAGATATAAAGTTGTTCCTTGCACTACAAATAATTAACAAACTTCCAACTAATTAGACACTAACTAACAATCATTAATTATCAAAACAAAAAATTACATTCGAGAGTTCGTTGCCTATAATAAGTAATGGCACCCCTCCACGTTTCTTTTTGATTAGCAATTTGTTTTTATTTTGATTAGCAATTTGTTTTTATTTTTTTATGGCTTTGCCTTTCTCTTGTTTCAACATATTATTTGAATAAAAATTCAATACAATTTCATTTTAACTATTTTTTGCTCTAATTAAAAATATTGGTCACTTACACCGTAAATTTTACTTTTAACTAGTTTTTACTCCTTTCCTTAAAATTGGTCGGTTGTTTTTATTTTTGGCCATGAATAAAATTATGGAAAAATACTTGAACACATACTTAAATTCATATTTTTAGAAATATTTAATAAGAAAAGAGAAAATTTTAAATTTATTTAAAAGTTAATTTTTTAAAATTGAATTTATAGAGTGATTGTGATTATAAAAGATAAAGAAAAAAATACTTTTAATAAAAAAATTGATTGGTTGTATGTAAAACTATTTCTTATAGCTGTTTTCATTTAAGAATTTTTTTTAAATTAAGATCTCCTTAAATTTCACTCTAATGTTTAAATATTTGATTAAAAATATTTTATTCATTGTATACACTCTAAATCTGAAGGAACAAAAAAAATAGAGGATTGAATGAAATAGATTTCATCATGTTATTCAACTCCATCCATTATTTACAAAATTCAATAATAGAATCTCATTATTTAACTCTTCATTTAATTTAATTTCATTTCATTTAATTTTATCACATATAACAAATTAAACATATTTTTAAGAATTGCCCTTATACAAAGACTTAACATTTAATTTAATTTCATCACATACAACAAATTAAACATATCTCTAAAAATAGTCCTTATATAAAGACTTAAGAGCGTGCTGATTTTTAAATCTAATGTTCAAATTTTATCGATGGTTAACAATTTATATGTTATAACAGTTTTTATAAAATTTTGTTTTAGATTTAATTGAACTCCTACTAATAATTGGTGGGATTAATCTCCCAAATTAGTCTATCATCATAGAGTCGAATATCGAGTTTTGAAAAGAAATAAAATTGATTATGCAAATGCCTAGTAGGAGTAAATGTATGATTTAGGTTCAATTACAAGCCATTGATGAAACTAGAGATTTATCTACAATAGAACTGTAAGATAACCAGTTAGAGATTTATCTTTGTGCAAGCCATCAATTACACTTGAAGCCCTTGGTAGATCTGCAAACAAGGTAGAGATAAAATAATTTGAAGACAAAGACTAAGCTGCCAAATCTGGTAGATAAACTGGTAAAGAACTAAATATATAGTTTCCCAAAACAATTTTTTTGGATAAATCACCTCCATAGAGATACTGTGTCAAACTTGGATGATGGTGTTCAACTATTACAGGACAAAGCAAGTAAGCAGAAGCAAAAGAGTTAGGCTTGGATGAGATTTGAACATAGTGACAAGGGTGTTAGTCAATTTTAACTAAGGGAGAAAGTTCTAATTCGTCATCAATAATTATGGAGGGAATGTGAGCAATCTTACGCCACTCTTTCCCCCGCTTTTTCTGCAAACTTGCTTTCAGTAATGGACAGCGAGTCACACTAAGTACTAAAAGAGAGGAAGGAAATCCTTTTTTTGACAACGACTTGAGTTTGGGAGCGTTAACAATCTCAAGGTTTTGGAGAGAAGTAAGATTTTGAAACCAATTCCCATTAACGCTTGTAGCGTTTAGACCACAAACGCATAGTTTCACAAGAGAAGCGGGTAGCAATGGTCCCATCAGCGCGTTCACTGTACTATCGCTGTTAATTCGCAACACTGAGAGACAAGTGAGATGCTCCCATGTTGGGTTAGTATTCCACAAAATTTTTCCAACAAAGCCAACAGTCAGTTCCTTCAAACTAATAGGCAAATCATTTATGGCAAAAGATCGAAGATTTGGTAGATTATCAATTTCTATTTCTTGAAGGGCAGTTAGATTGTACATTGCTTCTGGTAGTGAAGAAAGCTTCTCACACTTCCACACTGCAAAATAAATGAGGTTTGGAGTGGCCAATCCACCGGGGGGAAATGACTCCAATTCATTACAATCCCATATTTTGATGCTTCTAAGAAATGAGAGACTCTTTTGAGATGCATCTTCTGCAATTAATATTGATTTCAAATTTTTACAACCCTCAATAAACAGACTTTTGAGTACAGGGAAAACACCCAAGGTAAATGATATCATTGAATTACAGCTATAAGATATTTTCAATTCCTCAAGTGATGTGTAATTGCCCAAGTATTCACATGGAAGGAACTCTAAATTTTCACAGTTACTGATTATGAGAAATTTCAAGGTTTTTGGTAGTTTGTCTGTTGAGAATGACATTGGAAAAGGAAATCCATCTATAGTCAACTTTCGAAGAGAATTCAGAGGGAACATCAGTTGCCCGAATACATGATCTGATGATGGCATTAATTGCACCAATAGAGGACATTCTCTTAACTCAAGTTCAGTTAAGGAAGGAAATTTTTCAGCTATGTTTCCTACTCTAAGTTTCGGGCATTTAATTAGTATCAAAACTATTAGGCTAGGAAACTTTGTAGCCATACCTCCAATCAAGTTCCATTCCTCCCACTCTTGCATATCCTCGAAGTGTAGAATCTCCAAGGAGGCAAATGGTTGAAATGAAGAACCATCACTTCCATAGAACTCAATGCCAATTGTCTCTACTGATTGCATCCCTTCAATAACGAGTTCTTTCAGATTACTCAATTGTCCAAGGGGTGGAAGCCATAAACAATCATCACAACTCGAGATCCTTAAATAAACCATGTTTCTAAATGAAGAATCACCCAGCCAATTTGGAAAGGTGATTCCACCATAGCCTTTGATGGTGAGACTTTTCAAATTTGTAGAGGGTTGCAAATATTCAAGTACAACAATTTGAATTTGTGAATCTAAAAAATCACTACCACAGTCCCATTCTAAAGCTAACTCGTCTATTCGTTTTTTCCCCGTCATATTAGTTAGAGAAGCTTCAAAGGGGTTATTAACATTTTGTAGTTGTGAGATGGAAATTTTTCCCTGTAGGTGGGGAAATTTTCCTAGCTCTGCAACCTTCAATCCACCATTATGTTTGCTAACAACAAAGTCAGACAAAGTTTGGAGATTTTCTAGTTTGGCAATTTGTACGGGCATCTCCCTCAATGCAGTGCCACTGACGTCAAGGTGGCGTAGATTAACCAATTTTCCCATGTCCTCTGGCAATTCAGTGAGCCTTTTACAGCCCGACACCAATAAGAATTGCAGATTGTAAAGCTGGCATGTTGTTGATGGCAACCTTTCAATCATAGTGTAAGAAAGATTTAAGTACCCTAGGTATAATAAATTTCCAATAGAGTTGGGAACCTCAGTGATACTCCTATAGTTTGACAAAGACAGTAAGCGTAATTCTTTCATCGTTGGCAGCAACTCGTGTACTACCTTGTTCGATAGCAAACAAAGAGGCAATTGTTCTTGTAATGGCAATGCTAGAAAGGTACGCAAATCTTTTAATCCATACAATTGATTAAATTTATAAAATGAGTCATATAACTCTCTATTGTATGACAAATAATGCACCCTTTCATGTAAGATTTGATCGTCCAACCTGATGCAATATGGAAATGAAACCATTGTAGCTAAGTCATGAATGAGGTTATTCATTTCAAAGCTTGCTTCCTCATCATCAATAGATCGTTGATGTATCAATGACCTTGAAACTAGCTCATCAAAGTATTCTTCTCCGACTTTTTTCCAACTTTTATGACTTGTGGAAAATTTGACTATGCCTTCTGCAACCCACAATTGAACTACCTTCCTTTTTTCTAAGATGGACTTCTTTGGAAAAATTGAACAATATGCAAAGCACAGTTTTAAAGGATCCAAAAGATAATGGTAGCTCGAATGTAAAGCAGCTTTTAACTTATAATCTCCCAACTCCCAAATGTTGCTTCCTAGCACAAAATCCCACTCATCATTTGGAGCAAATTTGGCGTGAAAAAGAGCCCTGCCAAGTACTACTGCAGCTAGTGGTACTCCATCACATTTTTTTGCTATTTTCCTATCCAACTCATCCATTTGTTGTTGGTAGTGTGCTCCAAATGCAAGTCTGGTAACTATAGACCAGCAATCTTTACTTTCCATAGGTCTCAAATAGTGAACAAAAACAAATGTCTGCATGGATAATGCAACTCTTTCATCTCGTGTTGTGATGATGATCCTACTTCCGGTTTTCCCCGCATTAAAGATGTCCATCAGATATATCCAATCGACAGATTTTGCATCCAACACGTCATCCAATACCAATAAAAACTTCTTAGTGCTTAAAATTTGTTGCAGCTTCACTATTAGAATATTCTGGTAAATGGTCTTCACTTCACCATTGCCATTTGTTTTTGTATCTAAAGATTCAACAAGTTGAGAATTCGGGTCATCTCTACTGATTGACTGTGAAGTGATGGATTCAAGAATGGTTTCAAGAACTCTAATAACATCAAAATCTTTTGAGATATATGCCCACACTTTTAACTCAAATTTGTCCTTAACTTGTGGATCATTGTAAAGGAGTTTAGCAAGGGTTGTTTTACCAATCCCTCCCATACCAACAATGGAAATCATTCTTATTTTACCATCACCACCACTACTAGACAACAAAAGATTTCTTAGTTTTATTTTATCACATTCTCTTCCATAAATAGAAGATTCATCATCTAAAATAGAGCTTGTGGGAAATTCTTGAGAAAAACTGCTAGAATGGAAAACACCTAACCCGCCTTGTTGTAACGCTGAATTCGACCATTCTAATCTTTCAATAAATTTTTGCATTTTAAAATTAATCACACTACTAGGCCGTTTGAATGAAGAAAATATAGTTTTCAACACTAAAGAGGAAGAAGTTAGGGTTTCATACTCGGCTTCCGCTTTGCGTCGCAATGCCTCGGAGTTGATTTCGTCAAACAAATTGGCAACTTCAAAAACATCATATCTCAGCGTATTCAACCAGTTCTTGATATCTGGATTGGTGAACTGTTGTTCCTCGGCATCATTAAGTATATCTTGAACCCATGTCAGAGTTGTTTTCAGCTTTTTCAGATATGAAACGTCAAGCTTTGTGCTCCGAAAGTTGTCCACAAACTCAGTAGAAACGAGTTTTTCTAACAACAACTTCACAGAATTTGAGACGAGTGTTCCTCGCACAATAGTCGCCATTAGAAGAAGAAGAAAGCTTGAGAAAGAAATTACTACAACAAAAGTATGCTCCTCCTTGTTTTTGCAAGTCATGATTTCGCTGGTCAACCAATGAATACGCGTTATGAAGGATATTATTAGTCTTAGTCAACTTGTTTTTTTTTACTAGTGTTGTATGGAACCAGTTGGCAAGCATACTTTGTTAGATTTAAATTAATAACCTATGCTTAAATTTTTTATCAAATCTGTATTTGGATCTCTCCTTTTTTTTATATATCATGTCATCTCTCATATTTTTAATTTAACGGTTTAAAATTTATAATATACAAATTATTTATTTTATTTAATTATTCATGTACAAATTACTTATTCATTTCTCTCTCCTATTAAATGATTTTTTTATATTTAATTGTAAATTATAAATTCTGAACCGTTAGATTAGAAACATGAGAGATGACATGATATATAAAAAAGAAGAGGATCCAAATCTAAGATTTGTAAGTATACTCTAGAAATATTTCATTTTAGTACTAGTAAAATATTCGTGCGTCTATAAAAATAAGATTATTTTAAATAATATAAAATATACTAAGATAAACGTGTAAATTTAAAATAAAAAAACAATTTAAAGTAAAATATAAAATTTTCACATTTGAAAATAAAGAATTCATCTTTTAATTAAAAATAATTGTTGATTAAAATAAAATAAATATTATTTTGAGAGTGATCCGTGAAATAAAAAGTTAGTGATCTGAACCATTATTGAGTGATACTCAATTTGTTATAATATAAAATGTTTTTAAATACACATATCAATTTAAAATGTGATATAATTATAAAATGAGCAATGATCATATAAACTCAATTGTATTAAATAATCATATAAAAATAAAGACCCGTGAGGTGGAGAAATAAAAAAAATACACGTTTGAAAATAAAAAAAATTATCTCTCAAATAAAGATAATTGTTGATTAAAATAAAATAGATATTGTCGTGATAGTGATAGGGTGTGCATTTACCTGACACACTACAGATTTTCATAAACCTTTTTTCCACTGCACACCACACCAATCCAAAATCTAAATGATCACATCATGTGTGTTTAATGGCTTTCAAAAACAAGTCATTTTGTTCAAATTTACTTGAAACTGGGATGCCCCATACCACTTACATCATCGAAACAGACGACTCATTCAACCGCAAATACCGAGACATGGCCGAATCATTTTATGGAAAAGATGCAAGAATTCAAAAGATTGAACAACATTGCAAAGGAATCGAATGCACAAAAGTCCAATGGGGTACCATTTGTAGATTTAACCGGCGACACATGTTTTGATTTGTTTTGATTTCTTGTTTAATCAAACGAATAATTGTATATTATTGTGTCTCAATTTATAAATGAAGTGCTACATATTCATTTTTTATTCATATTTGGTGTTTATGCACTTTTGGTTCATATTTGCTCTTTGTTAACTCTTTGTCATTTGATTCTGTTATGAAAATGTATCAGAAAAAGTTTCAGAGATACATCTTCAGAAGGTTATATTATTTGCTTTATTTTTTAATGGTTTAGGAAAAGTTCCGGAGATTCATCTCTGGAACAAGATACTAGAGTGATGTTCTAAAGATATATATTTGGAGTATGAATGACAGTCAACGAGTGATCCTTATTGAACTAGGTCTTCTATAAATTTGGGTTTCTTGTGTTATACTTCACATAAACTCAAAATGTCTCAAATGTGTGAAATAAACATCCGTTGGTATGCCGTAAGTGTCTCCTACTCTAACACCTCTACACCCGAAAGGACGTTTAAGCTCACCGACCTCACCTCCATCGACGATATCATAGACGAAATCCACTATCTTCTACCTTGCGGAGACACATAAAGAGTTGTCAAGTTTTAGTACCGTTCACCCTCGGTTAACAACGAAAGGAACATTGTGTTCAGCAAATTTGAGCTCAAGACTCGAGCGAATGTTATGACGATGTGGCGAACATTTTTTGGTTTCGAAGAGAAAATTCCGCTTGAGTTGGAAGCGATACTACGAAAATCGGTCAAAGATATCTTAGAGATGTGCATGCATCCACTGAGACGTTGAAATGTAGTATTTACTTTTCGGTTAAAATTATTATTGTAATACTCATTTTATGTTTAGAAAGATTGTGTTGATTTTATCTCTAATTTTGTTCCTAAAATATAATTATAATATTGTTCCAGAGATACATTTCTAAAACTAATCCAACCCAAATATATAAAACTCCATTCAAAATAACATTCTTTACATCTAAAAAAGATATGTCCGAAAATATATATTTAAAAACTAAAAACATTATAAAAAATCTACAATATATCTAAAAAAAATTCATAGAATATCTTAAGAAATCTTCCAAAAATAACATCTCTACCGGTGACATATAAATGACTTACGGTAAATCGGGTTATAAGTAACTAGAGCCTAAATTTATTCAATTTTATTTGTACTACCTCTTAATATCCATCGGATCAATCACAGATGAATGGCCACGATCTTCCATCGGGACAGAGCTCGTTCCGTGATTATAAATACGCTCTATTACTCCATTAGTCTCATATTTTAGGGTTTCGGCTCGAAGTTAACCTATCGCTGTAGTTGTAGCCATAGTTTTTCAACTTCTTGCTTTTCGATCTTCAATTTTTTCAGTAGCAGCTTAGTTTTGTTTGAATCGTTTCTTACGTTTCTGTATTATGTTTTGATTTTTTTTTCGTTTTGATCTTATTAAGACTACGAAAGCTACATTGTACCGAGAAAAGGGTGGTAACATAAACCAGTACCCTTGATCTTGAAATTGCCATAGCGGCTGTAGCTATATTAAATCGAAGAAGCTTACTGGCCGGTTATTGTGAGATCTGTTAGGTTTCTGTCAATAAATCTGCTTACCGAGTTTCTCACATTTTCTGCATTTCTGCAAGTTCTCTGGGTTGTTTTATTTTTGGATCTGCTTTGGATTTTAAATCGAGAAAGGGAGAAGAAGGAAATAAGCATGCGAATTAGCTTTTTTCGAAGACCTTTCTCTTACATTGAACCAATTTTGTTTTTCAAAATGGGTAACTTTCCAAGCAAATTGCTTTGATATATAGCAGCTTGCGTCTAATGTTGCCTACAGATAAACAATTATCTTTATTTTTTATTTATATATATTAATACTCGGTTTTGCTAACTAGATTTAACAAATTATTCAAATAAATGATTCTTTGAATTACAAACTAATGTGATTGAAATATAAATTTTAATGTATTGAATTTGTGTAATTATTTTTTTTCTCACCCTTCCACTAGTTAGTGACAAAACTAGGCATTTGAAAAACTGGGTTTTAGATGGTCTGTGATCGGAGAGACATTGATGTAATCAAGTTGTATCGAAACTTGAGTTTTTGAGTAATTGAAATAATGACGGGAGAAATTAAATCAAAGCTGTGATACAATTTGCAGCATAATATGACCAAATTCACGCGGATGCTAATGCAAAGTGGTTTTTTTCCATAAAGAAAATGTAATGAGATTGCTTGTTAAAGCAAATGGAACAAAATTGACAGAAGTGAGAAAAGAATGAGATACATAACTGCTTGCTTTTCAATACTGTTTCCCATAATGTTGCAGAATCTTAATAGTAGCCGAATGTTTTAATTTAATTTAGGGAAGACAAATAAATTTGAATCAGACTGCACCTCCTCGAGTCTGTTCTAAAAATATGGGAAAAATCTAATTTAATTAAGTGTTGGTTCTGGAGAAATCTGATTTTTAACTACAGGGGGCGAGAAGATAAGATCTGCACTTGAATAAAGTATTTTATTTTATTAGTTTTTTTTTTATTTTAATATTTATTTATTAATTATATTTTTAATTAAATTATTAATATTTTTATTGTTATTTAAAAAATTAAATTGATTAAATTAATATTTATTATTAAATAAAATTTTAATTAAATAAATAATTAATTTATTAAAATAAATAATTTTTATTGTAATTAAAAAATATGGGAAAAATTTAATTTAATTAGGTGTTGGTGTGGGAAAAATTTGATTTTTAACTACAGCGGAGATGAGAAGATTGTAAAATCTATGGTCTTTGAATAATGTATTTTATTTTATTAATTTTTTTTGATGTTACTTATTTTAATATTTATTTATTAATTATATTTTTAATTAAATTATTAATATTTTTATTGTTATTTGAAAAATTAAATTGATCAAATTAATATTTATTATTAATTAAAATTTTAATTAAATAAATAATTAATTTATAAAAATGAAAGTTTTTTATTGAGGATGGATTTGGTTGGTAAGTTTTTACTCTTGGTTGGATTTGAAGGCAAGATAGATGTGTTACATTGAGGCAAGGGCAAATGCAATATAGTTAATTTTGCGCTTGCTCCGTCCCGTTTTCATCCCTAATTTAATCATGTTAAAGGGAGTTCTCAATGAAGTGTCTCGAGGATCATATTCCATCTTTAATGTTAAGGTTATATAGCTTTGGAGATAAGAGATAACTGCTAAGGCTATACGTGAGGTGAGTTGGAAATTATTTCAACTACTATGCTATTTTGACATTCACTTTTCAGACGTATGTTATATGTATGAATATACAGTGTTGTGCATGAAAAGGGTGTCAATATATAAACTGGGTGTGGTTACAAAGGGACTTGCTGAAGTAAAAAAGGACATTGAAAAAGTCACAATATGAAGAATTAGGGAAAAAGTTGATGAATCTTGAAAGTGAAATGAAAAATATAATGAGGTGGAAAAAAAGACATTGAAAAAGTCACGATGGTGAATGAAGAAAAAACTTTTGAATTTGATGTTTTTGATGATTATCGTTGTATTAGTTTTTATAATGAATTAGGGTATTATGAAGAATAGGTTAAGGTTTGTTTGTAACAATTTTATTAAACTTCTGTTAATGTTAAAGTTGGATTGTAACTGTTGAATTTTTGAATTGTATAAGTTGAATATCTTTGCAATATTTGGATTGAAGTTGTATCAGTTGAATATGTTTGCAATATTTAGATTGTTAAAAGAAGTTTAATATTGAAACATAATTTTGGGTATGACCTGTAATGGTCTCTACCATAATTTTATCAATTGAATATTGGGCATGACCTGTAAACATAACCTGTAATTTTGGGCATGACTAGTAAACATAATCTGTAATTTTGACACATAATTTTGGGCATGACTTGTTTGCAATAACTGCACATAACTTTGACTTGTTTGCAATAACTGCGCATAATTTTGACACAAATTGGTTCCATAACAGATATATAAACTGATACATATGTTTCACAAAATACATAAACTAGTTCCATAACATGACAATAGTTCCAAAAAGCACAAAATACATAAACTGGTTCCAAACAACAGCAAACTGATAATGTGTTCCAAACTTATAAGTTGGTTCCTAATTAAACACGACAGCAGTTCCAAAAAACACAATACATAAACTGATAGCCTAATCATATCTAGAAGTTCTTCTTTGGTGTGATCCTCTTAGTTGGAGTAGTCCTCATTGTTACTAGGCCAACAACATTCTTGGTAGCATGTGTTGGAGTCTGAGATGGTTGACCTGATTGTTGAACAACCTGTGTTGTTGTGTCCTTACAAGTATACTCATAGTGTCTTACTTTCTTACACCTATTACACTTCACCACGAAACCTGTTCTTCTCATTTTGCGATTAAACCCATCAATTTCTACTTGTTCAAGATTCCTCCTCTTTTTTGGTCTACCAGGCATCTTCCTATACTTGGATGGTTGCACATCTGGATATGGTGTCTCAACCCACAAGTTTGATCCATTTACAGGTAGATCACATGCTTATAAACTAACTTGTACCTTAAAACTCTATAATACTCTGGAATGTAGCTATCAATTTTGAAGTTCCTACTCTTCATAGCTGACAATGCATGAACACATGGGAGTCCTGTGAGTTCCCATCTTCTTCATGAACATATATGATCATTCAGGTTTACATCAAATTTATCAGCTTGATTTTCCAAGTGCCTTCAAATATATGTTCATCAGACATCCTAAAGTAATAAACAAAGAGAATATATTAGTTATATAATGTTTGCAAATAAGTAATAATGTATGCTGATATTACATGCCTTACATGCCAGTTGTTGGTGTATGTGCTTGTGACATCAATTTTCTTTCTAATATTACGCAATATATCATTGTCATCCAAAGTACCAAATATCATTCTGTTAGTTGCCTATCTCTCCATAATGTATATTCTGATGTCTCCCAACATAGTGATTAGTGGTTTTGCCCTTGCGTCAATAATGAAACTATTAAAGGATTCAGACATGTTGAGAATAACATGACACTTGTTTGTGGTTTTAAAGTAAGATCTACTCCAAAACCTTGGTGAGGTCTTCATCATATGTTTAAATACTTCTTCATTGATGGCCATCATTCCCTTAATCTCTCTTTCCAATGCTTGTGAGTATGTTGACTTGGCAGCCTTCCATATTATTTCCTTCAACATTTTTCCAAAAAACCTCTTCCTAAAATTGTTATAGAGATGCCTAACACAACACCTGTGCTCCACACTTGGCAATAGCTCATCCATAGTAGGTAGCAGACCCTGCGAGACAGAAAAAGAATAACATAACAGACTTTGTTTACAAAACAGAAAAATAAAATAGCATAACAATAATTGAATACTTGCCTTTTGTTGATTTGAGATGAATGTGTGTGTCAGACATTAATCTTTACCACCAAGGTCGTCAATTAAAAGCTCTAAAAACCAAGTCCAACTATTCTTGTTTCACCTTCCACAACTGCAAATGCTATGGGAAGCATCTGGTCATTAGGATCCCTTCCCATGGCAGCTAGAATTCGCCCTCCATACAACCCTTTTAGAAAGCGCCTATCAAGCCCTATTACATGTCTGCACAACCTAAAGCTTTTCTTACAGGCAACATGGCATATGTAAAGCCTTCTAAAATATGGCTTGTGATCCTCAACACCTTCTTATACAGAATCAACATTGATCTTAACTGTCGACCCTGGATTGGCTCTTAACAGTTCATGACAATAGTCATAAAATCTTGTGTATTCTCAAAAAAAAAAACCATCAACATAGTCTCTAACTGCAAATCTTGCTCTTATTGCTTTGGTTTTGTTGACCCCAACATTCCATTTTTTGGTGCCTTCTCCTTAATATCCTTTATGGTCATCTTTGGATTGTTTTTCAAACTACTTTGAATTCTCTTGCTCAACCACTTTGTACTCATCAATTTCACATTATACTCTTTACTACAACCGTGTTTGTCAATTACTTTCCTAAGTTGCCAAGAGTCCTCATTTGACAACTTGCTACAATAAGCTTCCCACTCACAACCAACTTTACATCTAACCCTTACCCTAACTCTGTCATTTTTTATGAACCTTAGGTCTCTACCATTTTGCACAACATATGATGTTATTGCTTCCTTAAAATCATCCTTTGAACTAAAAAATATTCCCACCTCCCACTTGTAATCTGACATGTCCTTTGGCTGCCTAAAAATTGAGTTTTTTTTTCTTCTTGGAACTCCATTACTATCATCACTATCACATCCATTTTGCATGTCCTCATTGTCCTTATCACTCCCTTTATCTTATATAGACTTTTCTTTATGTTTTTTTGGATTTTCCATTACCTTCACTTTCATACCTAATTAGGTTAGCAAGTTCATCTTTCGCAATGTCATCATACCCATCAGACTCATCCTCAAAAGCTACTTCAAGAGCACTATCATAATTGTAGTTTTCATCATCACTATCATCAAAACTTAAGTCATCATTCATTACACCAACTTTAACTTGTTTAACTCCAACAGTTGCTTGTTCCACTCCAACATTAACTACAAACATTGCACGAATTTTTGGCCCTAAGAAGCCACCGAATGCATATGATATGAGATGATATGAAATGTAAAACAGAGGTCCCTGTGGAGAAATGGCGCCACAGAGGAGAAACCAGACACGACACACGGGAATAACAGGCTCAACAAAGCGAGACTCCACGGGGAAAGAAAACAACCAGCACTAGGGAACCTCCAAATAATAAAGATATAATATAATCCCACCAAGAGTACAGTAGTTTGAACAATGGCGAGGAACCTGAAAGTGAAGGATAACCTACTACCAACGCGTGGCAGCCTAAGCAAAGGTATCCGGTTGAAACAAAGAAACACATGTTACCTACTATCGGTCAAATGATAGCCTAAGTAAAGGCAACATGAAGAGGAAAGATGACCTACTACCAAATCCTGGCAGCCTAAGCAAAGGTATCTGACCAAAATAAGATGGTATATTACCTACTATCAAATGTATGATAGCCTAAGCAAAGGTAATAGCCAAAAGGAGAGATCACATACTACCAAACATATGGCAACCTAAGAAAAGGTGAACACAAAAAGGACAGATGACCTACTACCAAACCTGGCAGCCTAAGAAAAGGCATCTGACCAAAAGAGAGGTGTATTACCTACTATCAAACGCATGATAGCCTAAGCCAAAGGTAATAACCCAAAAATACGGTAAATTACCTACTATCAGACGTATGATAGCCTAAGCCAAAGGTAATAACCAAAAGGAGAGATCACCTACTACCAAACATATGGAAGCCTAAAAAAAGGTGTCTGACCAAAAAGATGTGTGTTACCTACTATCAAAACATATGATAGCCTAAGAAAAGGTGAACACAAAAAGGAAAAATGACCTACTACCAAACCTGGCAGCCTAAGAAAAGGTATCTGACCAAAAGAGAGGTGTATTACCTACTATCAAACGCATGATAGCCTAAGCCAAAGGTAATAACCCAAAAATACGATAAATTACCTACTATCAGACGTATGATAGCCTAAGCCAAAGGTAATAACCAAAAGGAGAGATCACCTACTACCAAACATATGGAAGCCTAAGAAAAGGTGTCTGACCAAAAAGATGCGTGTTACCTACTATCAAAACATGTGATAGCCTAAGAAAAGGTGAACACAAAAAGGACAAATGACCTACTACCAAACCTGGCGGCCTAAGAAAAGGTATCTGACCAAAAGAGAGGTGTATTACCTACTATCAAACACATGATAGCCTAAGCCAAAGGTAATAACCCAAAAATACGGTAAATTACCTACTATCAGACATATGATAGCCAAAGCCAAAGATAATAACCAAAAGAACCTCCCCACACTTCAAGGTTATATGCCATGAACGGGTCTGAGTTGCTTCCTGAAATGATGTATACTTAAGAGAGTATTTTCACAGGGGATTGAAAATTTCACTGGAGGTTAAAGACTTCAGTGATAAATCAAAATGTACTGGAGATTGTAAAGCTTCAACGGGGATCTTCAGAAGAGATGTAATTCGGTTGATTTGCAAATATGTCCTCTCAAATAAAGAGAAATCAATTGTAATAAACTTCACCGAACTTCTCGGGAGAGATGTCATTTTCTGGGGAATACATTCCTGAGGAGTGTCTCTTGTAGTTGTAAAAGTATGAATCATCGAAGTGCAAATTTTCAAATAAAGAGAAAATATCCGTAAGGTATTCGACGAAATTCTCTGACGGATTTCCGAAGAGATGCAACTTGATGAGTAAATAACCTTGATAAACTAGCTGGGGATGGACAGAGTTTAAATTCTGGCAAGCACACGATGAATGTTATTGCCAAAGTTATAACATCCACTGTGACATTGACTACTGTACTAACTAATTAACCTGTAAGTAAAAGCAGTAAATAACACAGCAACTGTTCACCCAGTTCAGTGTCAACAACACCTACATCTGGGGGCTACCAAGCCAGGGAGGAAATTTACTATTAGCAGAATTAATTCAGAGTCAAACAACCAGTTTGCACTCCTCACTTAAAGCCTACCCAATGCCATTTCAACCTAGAGACACTCTAGACCTGAGTATTCCCACTCACTCCCCCTCAATCACACTATAATGATATCCAATTACAGTTTTAGAATAAAGATGAAGACACACTTCATACAGACCTTGATCTTGCTTCAAAGATTTGATCAAGGGACACACACACTCTTGCTTAACAGCTTTTAGTGGCACAGCAACTTAGAAACTACCTAACCAGTGCAGCATATAGTTGCTTGGTGAACAAGTATTCCTAAGACACACTACACACGTGAAGAACACACTTTCTTCACTCATAATACTCACATGAAGAATAACCTTCTTCACTCACAAGGACTCTGTAATCTGCACTCTCTGATCTTCTGTCAAGAGCTTAATTTCTAGGTTTTCTCCTTCTGATATTTATAGTGCATTCAGTCCTTTGGGCCTTGGTGCGCAGTTAGGTTTAATCATAACAAACCATATTCTTCAATTCTCTGCACGCTTGCCCTTTAATTCAGGATCATTTGTTTCGCTTTAGGGATTCTTAAATGTCTCCTGTCTTTCAACTTGAGCTTCTGATTTGATTCCTGATTTCTAGATACCAGAAAAACTAACTTGCCCGCTGGATGTCATACGGTCAGTGTCATGACATTCTGTATGACATTCAGCTTAACGTATAGTTAACTTATCCTGCACACACATCATTAAGCATGTCCTAACATTCAGTATGACATACATGCACACTCTAAAGTTTTGCCACAAAATACAGCCAATCAAGAGCACTTACAAACTCCCCCTTTGGTAAATGTTTAGCTAAAACACCCTGTTAACATATCAGAGTTTACACACAACATAAGACTTATGATGTGTCCTGCCATGCAGGATAGTTACTAGCTCAAGCCTCTCTGAGTCCTCACAGTTAGCTCACACTGTTATAACTCACCTTGTTAACCATCTGTTAGTTACCACTACAGATGTCACACTTTGATGAGTAACACATTGGGTTACTCCCCCTCAACTGATGCAACTTATTAGTTGAGTACTTAACCTGCACACTCTGCAGTCACATATATTCATCCAGTCTACTTTGGATGTTAAGACCTTCATGATAACATCCTGAAGTACAAACACTTGTGCTACTCCCCCTAAAGAGATGCACAACACACTCTGCTACTATCCTGCAGACACACACAACTCCTAGACACCTTCTAGGATCACACATGATTAGCAGCATGCACAATCAACCAATCAGTTCTAACAAACATTCCTATACACCATAGGAATTCACACAAATCAGAGTTTACTAACAACACTAGACAGCTGTTACCACACAAGTCCTCAACAGCACTTGCATTCACACTTGCAAGCATGATTATTCCATGTGCACACAATAACACATATGCTAGCCCACTTGTTCTTCCATCTTTCTGTACACCTGCTACCTGTACCGACTGTTCTTTATTATACTCTTATACTCTCTCCTCCTTTTTAGCCACAAATTAAGATCTAACTACTGACTTAGCACATATCAAAAATTGTACCATTACAACAATTAGGGGTACATTAAACACACTGCTCATAGAGAGCATCACATTTACAAATTGTCTATCAATTCCTACAAAAGGCTAACTAATCAACACAAAACAACAACATCACCTCTTCCTGCACTAACTCAGTGGTCACAGCAGGCTTAGTCATTAATCTTGTTCTTCAGCTGAGCTGGACCTGTCCTCCTCAGATTCTTCAGAGCTTCCTTCTGCATCATCAGTATCTTCCTCTGAGCTTTCATCTGCTTCCTCTGAGCCAACTTCTTGACCATCATTCTCTCTTGTACCATCATCATCAGTGAGATCAGCATCCTCATCTTGCTTTAGAGACTTTAGCAGTTTTCAAGGGTTTGCTTTCTTGCATCCAATTCCTTGCATGTTTCTTTGATTATTGCCATTACTTCAGCTTTTCTGGCTTTGGGACCCCTTTGGGATGTCTTAGTGGATGTCATGGCAATGTCTGGAACATGGGTACCTTGAAACAACTTGTTATGGAAGGCTAAAGGAGTTTCTCTTTTGCTAGATACATCACTGGTCTTGAGGATATTTGGAAATTATGCTAACATAATTCCACAAATGAGTGAAGGAAATGCTATAGGTCCTTTGATGCTATAGCTACCAACATGCTTCATAGTTTGATTGAAGATGTAAGTTCCATAATCCAATTTGGTCCTGGTCTCAACAACATAGATAACTCTCCCCAGGTCAGTGGCCACTGATGATTTGTGATTAGTTGGCACCCAGTTTGCAGCACCAATCTTGTGCAGCATAGCATATTTCACACTTAGTTTGCTGGCAGCAAGCTTCCCTTTTGATGGCCACTTTCTGACTTGATTTCCAATGATAACTTGGCACATTTTATCGTCAGAGATGTTTAACTCAGGCTGGGCCTTATTTGATCTTCCAAGGAATTTGTTGATGGTAGTGGGAGTGAATATGGCACCATTTACTCTCACATAGACTTTCCCAAACTCAGTGGATTTTCTATCAGCACATTCATCTGATAGATTTACTATGAATTCTTTGACTAGAATTTTATAGCATTGGGAGAACTGAGTTATAGTTTTCATCAGACCTGCCTCACAGATGAGGGCCATGATCTCCTTGTTCTCAAGAGCAGTTTGTGCAAGCTCTCTCTCCAGGGACAACCTCTTTTGATATACATATTTCCATCTGATGGCACACGACGGGTAGTGAAAAGATATGTTGTCAATTGGAACTTTAGGGATATTTGCAGCCAGTTTGCTGGTAGATGGTTTCTTTTTAGATTGGATGTCAGTGACATCAACAACAACATTATAATCTATTTCTTGTTCTGAACTAGATTCAACCTTTCTCTTTTTAGTGGTTACTTTGCTCCACCCTTTGGAGGGTCCAACTTGAGTCCTCTTTGTTCCAGCCTTCCTAGTGGGGATGTCTTGCTCAGCAGTCTTCTCAACCGCCTTTTCTGTGGAGATGTCTTGCTCACCAGTTTTCTCAACAACCTTATTCTTGAGGGGGCTTTGGTCAGCCACCTTTTTCCCTTTTCTTGTCATCAGCCTTTTGGCTATGCCCGAATTGATCTTTGCTATGAGGTCATTGTCAGAATATTCCTCTAGGTCTACCAACTCAGTGTTTTTGGTGCCTTGAATATCATCACTCATTCTCTCAGCACCTTTACCTTTGTTCTTCCCTTCTGATGTTTTGACATTGTGAGAGACATCAGCTTGATCATCCTGGTTAGGATCATTCCCCTTTTTGTTGGATGGTGTGGGTATGTTGAGTGCGCTGGCCACCATATCTGCAATTTTAAGGTGTGTTCTTCTTGCTTCCTCTCCATTTTGGTCATCAGATGTAGCAGCATGAGGAACCTGACTTGCGACAAGATCTTTGGGTCTTTTTGCATGCAACATTTTAGGTTCCTTCACTAATAATCCTTCTGGTGTCATCATTCATAGTGGAGCAATTTCCAGCACTTCATTAGGGTTTGATTCAGCATCGTTGTCGGTCATTCTTTTGGCTGAGGATGGTTTAGAATGCTGCGACATACTTAGGGTCATTGTTTGAGGAAGAAGAGATTTTCTGTACTTGTTGGAAACGGTAAGGAAGCTGAATAGTTTGTGATGGCACCAAGAGTAGAGGGGTTGTATCGTATAAGTGGAAGTGGGGTATGATTGCCCAATAGGAGGGAACTTACCTTTTTGATTTATCATTAAATGATTTAAATTCAAAATGTAATTCCCTTTTACTATTAATTGCTATAACTCATCATTTCTGGAGGACTTCAATTTTAGAGAATTTTTAAATTGAGACTCCTTGACACTTCTTGAAACCATGTCAACACTACTACTGGCATAATCACTAGGTTTAGCACAACCCTCTTGCCATTTACACAAGTTACCCCTGAGCATGTCTCCCTTGAACTCATCAGAGCTTGTTCGGATGGTACTCTTGATGTCACAGAACAAGGTCATGACATCTGGATTGACATTGCTTTCTTTATGCAGGGTAGCTTCCATGGGCTCCATCAGGTTCCAATATAGCCTATCTAGCTTTCCCTGATGATGAATCTTTGGGTATCCCTTCTTGGCTTGCTTCCCCTCATGTCTTTTCTTGCATCCTGTCTTTCTCTCTGAAGCACACTTTGAAGATCCACTTGCTGATGTGTTGGACCTGGTCCTTTCCATCTTTAGTGGCTGTCTTCCTTTCTCCAACCATAATTGATCCTTATTTTCCTTATTGACCAAGGCATTGAGGTTACTTCTAGGCTCCCATATATAACAATTGTTCTTGGCTCTAGATCCCCTCATAACTTCCTTACTTTCTTCATTGATGACAAAACACTCATTTTTAGTAAATTTTTACACTGAAGCCTTAGTCACAGAGCTGACTGATACTGATGAGATTAACAGTCAGTCCTCTCACCAACAAGACATCATCCAGTCTGGGAACACCAGGGCCATCTAGTTTTCCATCACCTTTAATTTCTCCTCTAACTCCATCACCAAATGTTACATGACTAGATGAATGGGGTTTGAGTTTTATCAAGTGATCCTCAATTCCAGTCATATGTCTGGAGCAGCCACTGTCAAAGTACCAATCCTCTTTGGTTGGCATTCTTAGGGAATTGTGAGCTACTAATTCCATATTCTTGGCAACCCATTGTCTTTGCTTGTTAGTAGCATCCTTCTTAGGTTTTACTTGATGCTGCCTTTTGGCATGAGCTCTCTGTTTAGATTTCCCTTGATGAGAATGACAAGGAAATCCATGCAGCCAGAAACACACAGATTTGATATGACCAAGTGTTCAAAGCATCATCAAGGACCAAAAGAGGAGAAGATTGGAATGGAGCTTGCACACAATGTCAAGGGTCAACGGAACCACTCCGTTCGGTAACATCTTTCTAATTCAAGTCTTTTAATCAATCGTCGAGCGTTGTGAGTTCTAAGCAATAGATACGTGGGAAATCATGAGTGAGAGGCCTCCTCTCACTCGTCTAGAGTAATTAGTGTATACCCTTTGGGCAATATGCGACGCATTAGCTCCTACACCTTAGTTTCTAGCGTGTGTGTCCCGAGTTCCTTCCCGTTTAGGCGTGTTAGGCCTGCTTCCTCATTCCTCTCGCTCCCGTGCGATCGAAACCTTTTATCTCGCATCCTGGCGATTGAGACTTCCCCCGTTCTCTCGCATCCTGGCGATTGAGACTTCTCCCTTTTCTCTCGCATCTTGGCGATTGAGCTCCCTTCTCTTGCCCCTATACAATCGAGACCGTTTTTCGTAGTTAGCTGAACTACGACCGCTCTGATCTCTCATACCTGTTGAGAGTACGTAGGCATAGTATTGCGATAATCCTAGCGAGCACTTTTCCCCCTTTCCTGTAGTTAGCTGAACTACAGCTGCTCTGATTTCTCGTACCAGACGAGAATATGTAGGCACAAGACGCGACGTCTTGGCGAGCACACTAACAACTAACTTCTCTGTTCTCTCACTTCCGTGCGATCGAGACTTTCCCACTGACGATTAATCTTTCCCTTTCTCTTGCCCTAGCGCAATCGATACTAGCCCGTAGTTTTAGAACCCGTAGGTTCCCGTACCTTTCAACCAATGACATACTACACCCGTTCTACCGCAAACAGGTAACGCCTAAGTCTCCAATGGTCGAGCAACATACACCTAACTGCTAGAATGCGTACGCTAGTATCGTCAACCTTTTATCTCCCCCTGTGTGATCGAGAACACCCTTTCGTCCCGTAGTTAGCCTGAACTACGTTTTGCTCTGATTTCTCATGCCAGATGAGAATACGTAGGTACGAGACGCGATGTCTTGGCGAGCAATCTCCCCCTGTAGTTTCCCGAACTACGTTGACTCTAACTTTCCCATTGCACAAGGGAATATGTAGGCATAGGGCGACGATGTCCTATCGAGTCAGTTCTTTCTGTTTTAGCATTAGCAACCGTAGATAGTTTGTTTTTCACCCATAGACTAGACAACAAGCGTGGATCCCGTTGAGTACGACAGACGTGAGGGGTGCTAATACCTTCCCCTTGCATAACCGACTCTCGAACCCGAGATTTGGTTGCGATGACCGATCTTATCCCTTTTTCATAAGTTTTCTCTGATCGTTTCCTTTCCCTCTCTTTAGGATAAATAACGAACGATGGCGACTCTTCTGTCTTCCTCCGGCCCCTCTTTGCAGCGATGCGACAATTATGTCTATTATGTCTGCTGCATTTTACACCTGTTATGTGCTGAGAACATGAGCTGTTAAATGTTGTTTTGGTCATTTGCTGAATTTTATAGCTATGTTGTGCCGGAGCGCTGTTGTTGCTTCTATTTTTGACTTAGTGCATACATGTGTTGCTTTAATATCTCTCTTCTTCAGCTCACTTCTTCTCCTTTAAGTCTTGGATTATTATTTTTTGTTGAGATTGAGTTTGTTTAATGTTTACTTGTGTTTTATCACAAGTTCCCTTAAGGCTCCTAGTTGGAACTTAATTTTTGATTAGGTTCAACACAGGATAGACATTAGGCTCTCAATCCTTTGCATGACAACATTAGGGTATTCTATTGTAACCTCAACCTCAGGTCCATCATTTGCATGATAACATTAGGTAGACTTCCCTCTTATCCCGACTTTAGGGCCATTTTGCATGACAACATTAGGACTTAGTTTCCCTTAGACCTTTCATGCATCTTTCTTATCTCTTAAACAAAATCAAAACATTTAATAAACACGATGAGTATTGTGCACTACAACTTAAGTACATGGGAAGTGATAAGCATGAGTCTCTCCTTACCTTGTCTATAGTGTTTTGTATACGTCCCGTCTTGGGTCGATCTTACGAAGCATCCGATCATATGTCATAAACTTTAGTACAATATGAATCTCAAATAAATTCAATTCACTTCCATTAAAAATCACAAATAAACTGCAAAACACTTTATCCTTCGGGATTGTATGTCAAATCATTTTCAGAAAGGGCGTGTTATTTCTGTTCTACCGCAAACAGGCATCGACCCTAACTGCTGGAATGCAAACTTAACATCACTCATAAAAAACAATTAACAATTGGTGGGACAAACTACAGCTTCTATGATTTCTCATACCAGATGAGGATACGTAGGCACAAGACGACGAAGTCTTGGCGATCAATCTTCCCCCTTTCACATGTAGTCCTCCGAATTATGTTGACTTTGACTTTCTCATTACACGAGGGAATGTGTAGGCCTAGGATGACGAAGTCCTATCGAGTCTCATTTTTGTTTTCCCCTTTTCGTTCTCGTTTTTTCGTTTAGCAGTAGACTTTAGATAAACACACTCTTTGATTAGAACAACAAGCGCGGATCCTGTTGAGTACAACAGACGCGATGGGGTGCTAATACCTTCCTTTCGCATAATCGACTCCCGAACCCTGGATTTGGTTGCGAGACCTTGTCTTCTCCCTTTTTGAGTTTTTCTTCGATCGTTTCCCTTCCCTTGTTGAGATAAATAACATTTGGTGGCGACTCTCCTATTTTTTCCGCCGGTTGTTTTTTGCAGTTGCGACAGGGACATCTGCCTAGTATTTGATTGTTTAGCTTATGCTCATATCAGGCAAGTCAAGGTCAAACCTAAAGCTCTGAGATATATGTTCCTTGGATACCCTGAAAGAGTTAAAACTTATAGGCTGCGGTGCCTAGAGCCAATTCACAAGAGGTGTATCACAAGTCGAGATGTAGTTTTCAATGAAGCTGATATGGCTTTCAAGAAAACTGGTGACATTGGTCGAAGTTCAAAGATATCTAAAGAAAAGCTGGAGCAAGAACAAATTCCTGTTGAGGTGGAGCATAGTGATGCTGAATTGCATAACCCAGATGAAGTAAAAAAAGAATCTCAAGTTGCTGATAAAGATAAGGAGATTGATAATGACTACCTTCTGGCAAGAGGCGGGTCGATAATAGTCATCAAGCCACCTCAAAGACGTGGTTACGCAGATCTTATAACTTATGCCTTACTCTCTGCAAGTGAGGTTTTGGACGAAAAACCTAGAGACTATAAGGAAGTTATGAGGAGTCGAAACAATATCAAATGGCTGAAAGCCATGGATCATGAGATGAAATCTTTTCATGATAATAACACTTAGGAATTGATCGAGAAAGTTGTAGGGGCCAGGTTAGTCAGCTGTAAGTGGATCTTCAAGGTTAAGGAAGGAATCGAAGGAGTGATGTCAAAGTGTTTTAAGGTAAGGTTGGTTGCTAGGGGGTTCACTTAGAAATAAGGTGTCAACTTCAATGATGTGTTCTCACCTGTTGTAAAGCATAAATCTGAGTTCATGGCACACATTGGTTTTATTAGAAGGCAGTTTAACCACTGTGTTTACTTTAGATTTCAACCTAAAAATTCACTTGTTATTTTGTTGCTTTATGTGGATGACATCCTCATAGCAAGCAATAGTGTCAAAGATGTTATGAAGGTGAATGCTGAACTCGATAAGGAGTTGAACATGAAGGATCTGGAAGCTACCTATAGAATTCTTGGGATTGACATTCGAAGAGATAGAAAGCAGTCTGGATTATGCTTATCTCAAGAGACATACATGAAGAAGATTCTCGACAAGTTTGGTATGTTGAATTCAAAGTTTGTTCTAACACTGACTAATCCTTAATATATGCTAAGTACGACTCAAAGTCCTAGTACTGAAGTCGAAAGATCATATATGAATAACATTCCATATGCTAGTATATTAAGATCTTTGATGTATGTTATGGTCTGTATGAGGCAAGACATAACACATGGAGTGAACCTTGTAAGCAGGTATATGGCCAATCTCGGGAAGGCGCACTGACAAACATTCAAGTGGATTTTTAGATACATAAATGGGTCTGTGAGATGAGTTCTGATTTATGGTGGAGCCCGTAGTGATGATAGCAAAGTGAAAATCAAAGGATTTGTCAACTCTGATTATGTAGGTTGTATGGATTCCAGAAAATCTATTTCTGGAGATGTGTTCACTATGTTTGGAACAACAATTAGTTGGAAAACGACACTTCAGAAGGTTGTTGTCTTATCAACCACTGAAGCAAAATATATCACTCTCATTGAAGCTGTGAAAGAAGCATTGTGACTTGAAGGTTTTGCTAAGGAGATGAAACTTCAAGGTCGATTTATCGCTGTTAAATGTGATTGTAAAAATGCAACACACTTGTCGAAGAATTCAACCTATCATGAGAAAACTAAGCACATCAATGTGAGGCTGCACTTCTTTAGAGAGATAATCGAGCGTGGAGAAGTCAAGTGCTAAAGGTTTCGACTGATGATGACATTGCTGATATGACCACTAAGACATTGTCGAGTAAAAAGTTTTTCCACTGTATACAATTGATAAAGCTGCATGATTAAAGTTAGTTTGTTCCCTTGTTAGTGTAGAATTTGTTCCAAGGTGGAAATTTGTAGTATTTGGATTAAAATCTTGTATCGACAAAGGTGGTTTCATGGTTTGACAAGAGTTGTATGTGCTTTAGTCGAAGTCTGTTCGAGCATACTGTCGAAATATATTAACTTGTAATTGAAGTTAGTATGTTGAATTGGGCCTTACTTGTAAGCCCAATTGTTAAGTTAGCTTGTATCCTAAGTTAGCTCATTAGTCTATAAATAGACTAGTTCTCTCAGGTTGTTGAGAGAGGTTAATTGTTGGTATTCACTTGTAATCTTTGAACCCTTATTGAGAAAGTGAATAGAAAAACGGATTTAACCAATTATTCTTCTTCTTGTTCCTTCTTCTCTATCTTTTATAAAACCTAATAGGGTTTCTTGTATTTGTTCAAGAAACTCAATCTTTTTCTCATATTTTGGTTTGTTCTTGACGACATCAATTCACAACAAAGAAAAACTATAGAAAACAAACAAAATAAGAGTTTAAACATATGATACTTTAGATCTTTTGTTGAATCCATATCCAAATTCCCATCCACCATCTTTTATAGATATGAAAAAAAAGAAGAAAAACAAACAAAATTAAGAGCTTCAATATATTAAATATCAAATCAATTTAAAAATTTGAAAACAAAAAAACACAATCAAATGAATTAAGTAGCTTCAGTGATGAAACAGAGAAGTTGAGCGATTTTCCATGGTATATGAGAAGAATATTTGGACAATGATTGTTGATAGCATAAGAAGATAACAAATAGCAAACCAAAAACTTGGGAAAAAAATGAAGAACATGAAATGTTTGTGGTTAGGGTAAATGATTGCATAACAAATTTCCAATAAGTGAAAGAAAAATAGAGATGAGATAGATGAGGGAGGGTATAAGAGCTGTAAGAATGGAGAGATGTAGAGAGATTATATGGTCATTTTGTAGACAGAGGTTTGGAAGATTGATGAGACAAACCAGTGATGAAAATTTGCATATTGATTTGACATAAGAAATTGATTTCTTTTCTAACCATTATTGGGGGAGATTTTTACTAGAGAGCATTGAACATTGTGAGACTTTTCTTTCTAGAGCAACACCTTTGTGAGAGACACACCACATACTCACCCAAAATCTTAAGGTTATAGGTGTATGGATTCTCTCACTTATAAATGCTCAAGTCACCATATTCTTATCCAACGTGGGACTATTATCCATAATACTCACACTTATTAATACTTAACATCCCCTCAAGCGTGAGTCTATCCACACTGCTTCTACAATGCACCCCTTAAGCGGAAGCTTCAATTGTGCAACCACATCCTTGTACCGCCATTGATACTCTTCAACGAGACACTCGACCCATGACATATGGGGATACTTTCGATACAAGTAAGCCGGTCCCTCACTCGAACCAAAGGCTCATGATACCACTGTTAGGGGAGATTTTCACCTATGGAGCATATTGTGAGACTTTTTTCTTTCTAGAGCAACACCTTTGTGAGAGATACACCACATACTCACCCAAAACCTTAAGGTGATAGGTGTATGTAGTGTCTCTCACAAAAGTGTTGCTCTAGAAAGAAAAGTCCCACAATGTTTAATGCTCCCTAGTAAAAATCACCCCCAACAGTGGTATCAGAGTCTGGTTCTTCACAAGAGATTCTCACAGAATCCTTCTTGACATTCTTGTCATCATGCGAAGCAGAATATATAGTTGTTTCTCTTTGTGCATGTCAACTATCAACTTGGAAAAGAATCCAATAGCACGCGGTCGAAGCAAGCACATCGAAATAAGGCTTTATTATCTTCGAGAGCAGGTAGCAGAAGGGAAGACGAACTTGGAACACTGCAGAACTAAGAATCAGATTATAGACATAATGACGAAGGGAGTGCCAGTCGAAGTGTTCAAGAAGCTAAGGTCTATGATGAATGTAGATAGTTTAGACATAATGAATTAAGTGGTGTGCTAAATATGTAATTCATTGTTTTAGAAAGGTTAGATTTGATTTAGAAAGATCAGATTTGACTTAGAAAGATTATATTAGATATTTTTGGGCTTTTATAGTTTGCACTTTGACTTGGGGTGCAAGCTAACCTAAATCTATAAATAGGGAGAAACCATTATTTTGTAAACATCTCATCTCATCATATTTTGTAATTCACAGTTTGCAATTGCAAGTGAAATAACAGAATTTCCACCGTTTGTGGGCATAGAGTTATCTGCAGAAAATTGTTCATCTTCTTCTTCTCCAATGTTTACTTTCTTTCTTTCTTTCTAAACTTTTCTTTCATTGTCATTACGTGAGTTGAAACAATCTTGAGATCAAGACTAATTGAGAGAAATTCTCCATAGGTTGTGGTTGAATTTCCAACATCTGGTATCTAGACTATTATGGGAGATTTTCACCTAGGGAGCATTGAACATTGTGAGACTTTTCTTTCTAGAGCAACACTTTTATGAGAGACACACCACTTACACCTATCACCTTAAACTTTTGGGTGAGTATGTGGTGTGTCTCTCACAAATGTGTTGCTCTAGAAAGAAAAAAGTCCTACAATGTTCAATGCTCCCTAGGTGAAAATCCCCCCTAACAGTGGTATCACGAGCCTTTGGTTCAAGTGAGAGATCAAATTACTTGTATCGAAAGTATCCCCACAGGTCGTGAATTGAGTGTCTCGTTAAAGAGTGTCAACAGAGGTACAAGGGTGCAGTTGCACAGATGAAACTTCTGCTTAAGGGGGAGCATTGTAGAAGTATTATGGATAGACTCACACTTGAAGGAAAGTGTTAAGTATTAACAAGTGTGAGTAGTATGGATAATAGTTCCACATTTGATAGGAATGTGGTGACTTGGGCATTTATAAGTGAGAGAATCCATACACCTATAACCTTAAGGTTTTGGGTGAGTATGTGGTGTGTCTCTCACAAAGGTGTTGCTCTAGAAAGAAAAGTTCCGCAATATTCAATGCTCTCTAGTAAAAATCTCCCCCAACAGATGCTTCAACTGTGCAACTGCATTTTCTGTTGTGTGGTTCTTACTCACCACCCTTGTACCGCCGTTGCCACTCTTCAATGGGACACCTCCTAATCACCACCTGTGGGGAGTATTATTGATGCAAGTAAGCCGATCCTTCAGTCGAACCAAAGGCTCATGATACCATTGTTGAGGGGGGGGGGGGATTTTCACTAGGGAGTATTGAACATTGTGGGACTTTTAATTTTTGAGCAACACCTTTGTGAGAGACACACCACATACTCACCCAAAATCTTAAGATTATAAGTGTATGAGTTCTCTCACTTATAAATACTAAAGTCACCACATTTTTATCCAATATAGGACTATTATCCACACTACTCACACTTGTTAATACTTAACAACCATAAAGGTAATTATCAATTGAAAAAAGAGTGATGCAAATCTCTTGATGTTGAACAAAGAGGTAAGAAACAATTCAATTACAACTTATTGATATAATCATTTAGCAAATGAAATAATTGGACCATAAATCTCTTCCAAAACCATGTGTAATAAAATCAGCCAGCAGCATAAAATTATGGAAATAAATATTATATTATTTTTTGCAATTGCAAATTGAATTGAAAGGAAAAATAGAAAAAGTAGATGATAAGATAAAATTTAATATAATAGAAGTTTAGTGCAATAAAAGAAGACGTGACAGATTGTCAATGAATAAAAAATAATAGTAAAAAATTATTTTAGTCGGCAAAATATTAAATGAGCAGTAGTATAATGTTTTGATGGGAAATTAGAATAATATTTTAATAGAAATGAATGGAAGGTAGAAAAATTTATGCAAGTAATCATTGATAAAATAATTTGAAACAACAGTCAACCTAAAAAAAAATGTAAAAGCAGAGGGACAACCCAATAATTTTCCAAATGTAAAAGCAGAGGGACAACCCAATAATTTTCAAAACATATTAATTTATCATATCATAGATATAGATAAGAGTTTTTTTTTTGTCTATAGATGAAATGATAATAATTATCAAATACTCAAACATACCATTTTATATGATATGTAATTTAACAATATTAGTAGTGTTTTTCAAACTATAATTTACAGAATGAATAGAAGTGTTTAAGTTGAGATAGTATTTGAGAGAGAAATATATCACATGTATATTACTAGAAAAGCTTGTTAGATTAAATGGGAGAAAGTTTGTTTGAATCAAGCTAATGGTGTGGATGTATGTATTACTGCCTGTACCTGTTGTGTGATCTTATTGGTTTTGATGACGAGCGATGACATCACTCTATGTTAAATGGTCATATCAAAAGACAAAGCTACCACACAATATCACTCTCGGGTTACAATTGGATATTTCATTTATGAAGTTCAAGTTTCTATTGATCCCCAAGAAACCAATCATGTGCTATGTACTACACAATATTTATCTCAAACAAACAAAACTGCTAACAATAAGAACCACTAACATAAAATTCAAAAATAAAATAAAAACATAGCTATACATGTGAAAATTTTATTTTCTAGCACAATTTGTGCCATCCTTTCTGCAAATCACATAACAAAACCACTTAATAGTACTACTCTTCCACCAAAAAAAAGCACTTCTATACAAAATAGAACAAACACAACTATAATCACAATCCAAAATCATCCATTTTTAGCGCTGTAGTCAAGTGGCCAACTCTAAACCCAGTATTAACCCTCAAGTATTCATCCCTACAGTTATATACATTCACATGTGTTGCTTCAAATCCCATAAACTTTTTAGGAAAAAAAGTCTCAGCTGAAAAATGTGACAACTCTTTTCTAGCTCCAACTGCATTAGTTGTTCTTTTGTATGAACTAAACCACTTGTTTTGCATGTATAAATTTCTTCTCCATGGTGCTACATGTAAATCCATTCTTTTCATTGATCCTTTAATTGCAGAACACATTAGTCTCACAATTCGTTTGAACTCTTCCATTTTACCAACAAAAATCATTGGAAAAAATTCAAGTAAAGAAGAATATTGATTTGTTGGACGAGCTATTTCGAATTCAGAAGATAAAGAAACTTCAACTATGTAACGTTTTCCAGAAAGAGTTACATCAATGTACTCATAGTCTCCTGCTGTTAATTTTCCCCTTTTCTCCCATTTCGTTTTGCATAGTCCTATATAAAGAGAATCAAATCAAGAATATTAATAATCAAGAGTTAATTAACAAGTTAGTTAAGTTATTGAAAGATATTACTCACCAGCATCGTAACCTTTCTCCCTTAATTGAGTCATCAACCAACGTTTAAATCCAGGAAATGAATTATCACTTCCAATAAGTCCTCCAATTGCAATCTCAACCTCTCTTCTAATCCTTTCTTTATCATCCCTTTCATCCTCTTCAACATCTTCGTTCCCATCAAACAACTTCTTCAACATTTCAACTTTTTCAAGATCTTCTTCATTAACCTTCTCACCGAGATCTTCGCCACGATCAATTTTTTCTTTTTCTTTTTCTTCTTCCTCTTCTTCTGATCTCTCGTTGTCTTCCATAAAAGACAACACGAGATCAGACAATTCGGGCGAGCTCTCCGGCGAGTGCTCGCTTCCGCTGCTCTCGCTGCAGGGCTTCACACGTGAAAGTGCCATATCAGCGTCAAATGCATCCATCATTCTCTGAAACCTCACCGGAAGATTTTCCATATTAAAAAAAAACCTCTCTCTCTACAAAAGAATATACACTAACTAACAGTAATCTTAAGATGAAAACAAATAATTGTATTGGGATATTTATAATGTACTTGTAACATGGTGTTATATATTTATACTATGGTTGAGATTGGGAACGGTGGAGAGTTTTTTCAGTGCTAAAGTGTACTAACATGAATGTAGGCACATTTTGAAATGAACCTGACTTCAAAAAGCGTCCAGGTTCTATCTGCCAAATGTTGTGTCCAAAACCAACATTGGATTATTATTACTACATTCACCATTCAAGCTATCTTATCTTCACTGTTATACCAATACAGAAAATTTTCACGCTTTTCTTACTCTCTTTTGCTTTCTTTATTTATGGTATATCTAATTTTGGTTTGTTAATTATTTTATTTATGACATTATTTGGTCATGCTATTTACATTAAAAAAAACAATGTTTTAAAATCCGATCCCAACATGGATCTGGTTAAATTATTTGATCATTAGGTTAATAATCAGATCAATGGATCATTAATCTGTTTATATAAATTAAAAAAATTCATTAATTAAAATTATTCATATCGATTTCATACCTATAAAATACATGAAATAATTTATTAATACAAATAAGTGAATAATAATTTTAAATAAAATTTAAACTTTTTAAATATAACAATTTATTAATACTTATAAATTAACAAAAACAAGAAAAATAATTGTATGATATAATACTATAGTAAACTAATAAATTAGAACATAAATATTATGCTCTATATAAATAATTAAAAATAGATAGAGTAGAAAATAAAAATCTATAAATAAAGAAGAAAATTAAAATAATGTGATTTTTATTTAAAAATAATAATGAGATTTATAAATATAAAAATTAATAAAAATACTGTGATTTTTACTTTAAAATAATAATGAGATTGATATTAAAAAAATGCAAATTCAATTTCTTTTTTCTTATGTAACATAATTAAATAACGTGAAAATATAATTTTTTTAACATGATTTTTTGTTCAAAGTTTTTGCTAATTTATAAATATAAATTTTTTTTGAAACATTATCATAAATATGCTTAAGGGTAATGCTAACTTTTTTTCTTGGGCCACAAGTTTCAAAGCCTCAGAAGACCCGGAACGTCAACAGGCGACTCGGTAGTCATCGATCGATCGTTTCGTTGACCGAAAAGTCAACTCTTCAACCATAAGGAATTTTACCTCAAGATGGGAAGCAAAAATGTTCCTAATGACATATTACACCTACCCATGAAGTTTCATGATCATTGGATCAAGTATTGAGGAGTAATCGCAAAGATCGGGAATTAGGATTTTGAAAGGGGCAAAACCATAACTCCCTAACCACACATCCAATTGAGGTGGTTCATTGGAAAGGTCCTGACAAGTCCTAAAAAAGTGTCACAATGGTCCATGGGCAGAAAATGCATAGATTTGAAGTTATGGCCAAAATCATCACAAGAGGGAGAAAACACAGAGAAATTCTAAGTTGCCGACCTTTTTAGGCATGTTTTCAGCCAACTTTGAAGAGATTTTTGACCTAGTTCCACTTGGAATCTGAAGATCATGAAAACATGAAAGTTGTAGAGCTCCATGAGGGCTTTCCAAAGAGTACTAGAACTCTTCCATAGCCCTTGTGAGCTGAGAGTTATGAAGTGAGAAAGTTAGGCTTGTGCACTAGTTTGTCAACTTGCCAAAACCCAACATGAACTTGATTTCCAACTATGAACTTCATCTCTAACCATGGATTGACCTCTGATGAGATGTATTAGAGTGCAATTTGGACTAAATTAGAAAAGAATCCAAGCAAATCTCAAATGTTAGACAAGACACATTAGTTTAATGGGAAAAATGCAAAAAGTTACACCATGAGAGAGAGTATTGGTGGCTGTAGCAGGTAGGGGGTCTTGCTCACTCAAATGTCACTTATCACATCTCATTTCTAGCTAGCTTTTGATGGCAAAACTCCTTGCAAGCAAGCTAAGTCAGTAGAACCAAAACCATTACATGGATTCATGAGTTTTTAACTAAAAAAACACCTTGAATACCACTTGCGCAAATATGCCCCAAACCCTTCCTTGGCCTATAAAAAGAGGTTTCACTCCACTCTTAAAACCACACCAGAGCCATTCAAGAGAAAAATAAACTCACAAATCTCTTATTTCCCTCCTTGCTTGAAAGTGAAGAAATTCACAAAATCACCATTTTCACCACTTTACACTTTTCACACCAGTCCTTGTTCCAAACACTAAAACACCATAAAAACCATATACACACCCTTAAAATGACCATCTGAAGCTGTTTCCATCATCACGTTCATCAAAAAATTCATAGATCAAAAAGTCAAACTTTAAACCACCATAGTTTGACTTTTATGCACATTTCATGCCAAATCACTACATAGATCCATTTCCATCATTTTGGAACTTTAGACACTTCATATTTATGATGTATTATCTGTTCAAAACCTCCAACCACAACTGGAACTTTAATTGCTCCAACTGTCCACAAGATTTCACTTTTCTTCAAAAGGAAGTAACATCACAAGCTTGCTCAAAAGGGAAGGATCTCTAGTTTTCTTGGCTGCTAGCACAGTGAGGACTACAAGAGGTGTGTTATTTTGAACTCATTCACTAGTATGCATTGCCATATATTGTTTTGCGGTTGAGATTGGTTTGTACATTGTCATGTTAGTTGCTGCTAGGATTTAGTTTAAATGCTAGGTTTTTGTTATATTTGTTAGTCTGAAGTAGTTTCTGTCATTAGAGGGATTGCAGTAAAAAAATTGTGTCAACCCTTGAGGGAATGTTTAGAATTATTGTTTATCCTTGACTTGCTCCTGGCTGGATCTATTTAACTTATTTAGCATTTTTGCATTGGGCCTGTCTTTTATTGGATTGGTGTGTGGATGTTCTTAGAGTCCTATGCTAGGATTTAGTTTGTTTGACATAGTTATGTTGAAATGATTCACAAGGTTTGTTGAAAGACACATTGGCCTATGATGATCAACAGTGCCACATTAGGGTTGTATTTGCTGGTTGGTCTTGAGGAGGACATTAGTTTAAGGCATAATTCCTTACTGCTGAACCAGTTCATCATGGTTTGAGTTTTATCTTGCTGCTGTCCTTGAGGTTTAAGTTTGTCAGTTCACTGAAACTGGTGGTTTGCCTTTCTTCTAGTTTCTCATCATTAAAAGTTTGGTCATGACGTGATTTTCAATTGAGGAATTCTGTTTGAAACTGAGGATGGTGATCAATATGTGTGTTTGTATCTGTTAGCAAGAACACTTTTGTTTGGTTTGCTTTTATCTTGTTTTCAACATGTTGTTAGAACTATGGTTGGAATTCATCAATGGACATTGATTGAAACACCAAAAGCTAGCTGCCAACTGCTGCTTTGAGGTTTGTCAGTCTTTGACAAAAACAGATTTTAGTTTGGTCTGTAACCATTTATGTGGTTTGGAGTTCTTAGCCTGCTATAGTTTGGATTAAGAAAGGCTTCTATTTCTATTTTTCAACCAAAGCCTCCTTAATCATGTTTTTACATCACAAGACCTTTTTTAGTTTTGTTGAGTTGTAATTGGAATTCATCAATAAATATTGATTGAAATACCCAGACAAACTAACTATTAGTAGTATAAGACCTTAGGCTGTCATTAGTTCTCTCTTGCACTTTGCAATAACAAAGCTCCTTAGTCTTCTTGAAACCACATTTGGCTTTGATCTGTGCTTTTTTTTGTTGCTTTTCTTAAATCATTGTTATGACTCTATCCCTGTCAAAACACCATGTTTGGAATTCATCAATGGATGAAATACCAAGAACTGGTTGTTGTTTTCCATGTTGGAGTCAACTGTCCAACTTGTACATAATTCACTGCTTGCACTTATGTTTTTCTCAACTATCAATGCTCACCATCTGCCACTTGCTGGAGAGTTTGTCAGCCTGATTTCATCTCTGGAGCTTCCTTTGGCTTTTCAAATTCATATAGCTTGAAACTCATTCCACATAGGTTAAGATACCAAAGAACATGCTGCTGTTTCTATGTTTGAGATGAGGCTTCCCAGCCTTCATATCTCATTGCTTGCATTATGATTATCAACACTAAACTCCTCATCAGAATTTACTTTGGCTTTTCAAAATTCATATGGAGACCAACTCATGTTGCAACTCACATGCCTTTGTTCTGTACCCAACTGTTTTGAACATATTTAGGTCTTCTATGTTTTGTTTTATCATATCTTGTGCCATAAGTAAGTCTGCCATGACTTGACAGCCCTGATCAAAATATGTCTGCTTACCTGGCCTGATTTGCTTGATTTTTGTCTTTACAAACATGAATAACAGTTGCAGTTTCATTGGTCATTTTCCCTTCCACCATGTTTTCAAGACATTTTGATGTCTAAACCTCATGTACTATGTATGTGGAGCATGTGCAAGCTTTCAACTGTTTTAAACATGTATGTGTGGCTTTGTGTATTACTTTGACTGGTGAGTCATGTTTAATTTCCTGTCATGAATTGCTTGTTAGCATCATAGGTCACAATGCTTAGTCTTTTGCTAACAGATTGGTTTAGAATTACCTGTTTGAATTTCAAAATGTGTTGAAACCACTACTGTTGTTAAGGTTTCCTTTTATAAAGCATGAGTTTGGATTGTTATTCACAAGGTCATATTTTGCCTCAGTAGAGTTTGAGATCTCTTTTCTTCAAAATCATCATAAGCAGCAGGTTTAAGAATTGTAAGTAGACTTATATTTGGCTTTTGAGCTCACCTTTTTTATGATCACCTTGTCTTGGTTTATCCATGTTTTTGATAGCATTTCACTTGCTAGTATTTTGTTTGATATCTGTTGATTAAATCTCTCTGTTAAAACTTGTTCAATATTGAATTTTGGATGTAAACAAATCCTCACATGTGTGTTTTTTGAAACCCTTAAATGCTTGAGGCTGGAGTTTGATGTTTGATCTGTCCATTATATGTGGTTCACATGGATGACATTCTTGAGGATTATGCTTTAGGACTGTTTGTTGTTGTTGAGATGATTCATGATCAACATAGTTATGAGTGTGTCTGTTGTTGCCAGCAACTGTGATTGTGTTAAGTCTGTTCAATTTATACATGTTCATTGCTACATATATGTTTACATTAGGATGCAAATTTTTGCTTTGTTCAAGTTGTCTCAAAGTGTTGGATACTGGTTTGGCATTATAGTTGTGATCTAGTTCAATAAGGGCTTGGTATGCAAGTTTGCTTTTTGAAGAGTTTCATTGTTGATTTTCTACTGTACCTACTGTCCACAAATTGTTGGGAGGTTTGTCAATCTAGAACCCTCCATCACTTTTCTTAGAATCCACATGATGTGAGGGTTACAACTTATGTTAGTTGAGGGTAGCTGCAGTCCTAGATTTTGCTTAAGAAAATCTCAATTTCACCTACTTGCCAATTGACAGCCACATTGTGATTCAGTAGGTAACTGATTTCTCCCTTTGAATTTAATCATTGAGTTTTGCTTTTCAAACTTGAGCAGACTGATGAGGATCATGAACTCACATATGATTGGTCACTTTGTCTTGGCTGCAACTCATATACCAATTTTGTGTTCTTTTGTCTTTGAACAAATTTTTCTGTTGGAACTCATCCCATACTACATTTGAAAACTGCTCAGACCCTTGCTTGCACTAAAATGTATCTGTTTTGACCTTACCACCCTAAAATGCATTTCAAAATTCTCTCCTTGCATGTTCTATCGTGTTTTGAGTTGTGTGCATCATTTCAAAATTTGGATAGCACCATCTTAATCGTCATGAAAAATCAAGTGAGATTGGCTTTAATTTCATCAAAATTGGTTAAGAATTGGTGAAGTTTGATTGAAATTGTTTTGACATTTCACTTGAGGTTGCCTTGCATTTACCCAGCAATACGCGCTTGTTAAGTATATGTTTTATTGGGGTGGCTTGATACATTTGGATGTATCGCCACCCCAGTGGTTAACGCCTTGCCTTTAAGTATCTTGTAATGCCAATGACCTCTGTTCGAGCCTCAGCGAGGCCACTTTTTTTATTAAATTTTGTGATTTTTTACTGTTTTAATATTTTTACTTCTTTTTCCATTACTTTTCATGCGCGTGGAAATGGATGGAATGGTCACCTTTTGAGCCTATGACCCCAAGGTCTTGGGTTCAAGCCTTGGGTGAGGCATTTCCTTACTTTTAGCACTTGTTTTATTTTATTTTATTTTATTCCATTTAAATTTCAAATTTCTATAACTTCTTCATTTTTACTCTTTTTAAAGTGGTTCTTTTTTCCAAATTCTTGTTTTAATGTGTATTTTCATATGATGATTAAAGAATTCTAAAATTCTTATTTTAGAAACACTTTTCATTATGGGAAAATTGTAATTCATTTTAGGGTTTTGTACCCTCTTATTTCTCATTCCTTCATTTTCAAAACGTTGGACTTTATTCTTCTTTGAGTTTTATTTGAGGATGACTTGAACTTGAATTGTTGGTTTCCTTGTACATTTAAGTTTGAAATTCAACTTTGTTTGTATGCATCTAATTGGTTCACCTTTAAAAACGGTTGACTATCCCCACGAGATTTTGAACCGTGTTGTTTACATTGTGTGACATTGTTGGTTTATGTATGATATCCTTCATTTACCCTTTTGTCCTAACCTTAGGATCCGAGTCTCCGTACTCACTTTTAGCGTCCCTCCGTGGACATCCTTTATCCCTTTTATCCTAACATTAGGATCCGAGTCTCCATACTCACATTTAGTCGTTCCGCCGTGGACATTCCCTTCTTTTCTAACTTAACCTTAGTTTAGAGTCGCCGCACTCTACGTAGGTGTCTCACCGCAGACACTTACTTGCCCTTTGGAACCTTGACCACAGTCAAGAGTTCCTCACCCCTAACTAGGGGAACTACGGTTGCTCTGATTCCATTCCCGTCAGGATACGTAGGCACGAGATGCGATGTCTTCGCGAGAAAACTTTGTACATACTTTATATTTTATATCTTTACCCTTAGCACATTTCCTTCAGCAAGCAAACTTTAGCACAACACAAATATTAACAAGAGGTTCCTGTAGAGTACTACAGATGTTTAGGATGTGAAATACCTATCCTAGGCATAACCAATCCCCGAACCTTTAGATCTCTCTTTGCTCAGCTTTAGGCCTTGCCTTTTGCTTTGCATTTTTATAGGTTTTTCTTTCTTTAAACCTTTCCTTTTTGGATAAATTAAATTCTGGTTGTGAATTTAAGAATTAAAGATTCAAGTTAATCAATAGCTTGGTATCATGATTCTCACCGCAACAAAGTATTTTTTTTTTACTTTTTTGTTATTTGTTAGTTAGCATCTTTCGTGCGGTACAAATTTTTTAGGTGGTTGTGTTAATATTTTTGGTCACAAATGTAATATTATATGTATTAGAACTATTACTTAATTAGTTAAAATTACAGTGGTCTAATTAAAATTAACTATGTGGTTAAAAATATAAATATTATGAAATATAAGATTATTGTGTACATATCATAAGTTAATATTTAATTTGATAAGGGGTCAAATTAGAATATTAAAAATTAAGAAATAATACCAAGATTATTTATAGGGGTTATGGTCCTTATTTGTAGAGCGATATAAAATACGGCTTATCAGAAAAATTCACTCTTCATCTCCATCAGAGGAGATTCAATGAGCCATAAGGAACTCTAAATTTGGAAGCTCACATATTCGGTAACCTTCAACTATTTCCAATGACAAACTCAGACATGCTTCTGCTTTCATTCTCATAATTGTATTCCGGTATGGTTATAAAGGATATGAGTCGATCACATATTTGACTCATAGGTATTTGTTCAGAGTTATATTCTTGATTTCTATATCGATAGTGTAGCGACGTGGAGTAATTTGAGATTAAGCTATTGATTAACTTAACTCACAAAAGTAATAGTCGTCACCGCTCTTTATTGTTTCTAAAAGAATGGGAAAAGAACAAATAAAACCTACAGAAGTTTTAAAATAAAACTAATAAAATAAAGAGTAAGAGTACGAGGGTTGGTCATACAAAGAGAAGATGTTAGCACCCCTCACATCTATAGTACTCTGTAAAAACCTCTTGAAAATCTGCATTTGGCTTAAAACCGGGTTTGCAAAAATATTGTGGAGATGAGAGAAAGACATCTTTTTTTAAAGACTTTTGTTTGACAAGACTTCCTGAGTCTCGTGCCTACGTATCAACAAAGTGCAATGGAGGATTAAAACCTTGTAGTTCATGGTAACAATAACAAAAGTATTTGTTTTAATTGATTTTAAATGAATAGACATTTCGTCATATTCGAGTAGAAACTCAACTTACTATCCACAATTAATGAGGAAGGAGCATTTGCATCATCTTGAGATAAAGAATTTTTGTTTGGATTGAAATCAACAAATCTATCACTCAACATCTAAGTGGAAAATGTCATCACTTCTCTACATTATTGTGGAATTATAAGAGTTGCATCACTACAAGAATACGACTAATGAATATCCTTAATAAAAGGTTTAAAAGGAAAAGGTGCACAGAGGCACAAAAGATTTGAATGAGTTTTATGTTTTTTAAGTCTTTTGAAATTATTTTGATATGCTTAACATGTCTTAGCATTTATTTAATAAAATATTTTGAAAGTCACTTGACAAAGTTAAGGTTTATTGAGAAAGTGATTCAAGTTTGAAAACAAAAAGGTTTTGAAAAAAAGAATAATATTTTAAAATTTTAAGAAGGGGAGGAGATGAAGAGACTATCCTAATGCAAGAAATAAATGGCAAAAAATAAATGGTCTCATTGTAAGATAACACAAGAGGAAGTCTCTGTATGTTCATTGTAAACTAACCAGGATCTAGCCAACACTTGGCAAAAGTCAAAACCAACATTTCATTCCTTTAGAGTAGGCCATAAGTAACAAGTAAGCACAAGATAAGACAAACATCAGTTGAAAGAGGAACTCAAGCTATAAGGTCAAAGCTATGTATCAGAACCAAGTCTTCAAAGGTCAACCAAAAGTCTTAAGTATCAAATGAGTCCAATAGCATAGGGAAAAGTAACCTAAGTTCATAGGTCCAAATATCAAACTCCAAGTCAAGCTAAGGATAGTAACCATTAGTCCAAAGAATAGAGAACCAAGTTTTTTAGGGTTTTTCCTTTATTAATGTCTTTAAAAGAAAAATAAATGCCCAAGGGGAAAAAGAAAAAAGAAGCATAAACATAAACAATATAAAATGTAATACTAAAAATAAAGGCATAAAAGTAAAGAGCAAGAAATTAAGTGACAAGAAAATTAAATGACATAAAGTAAAGTTATCACAATAATAATGTTAGTATTGATGTTAGAATTAATGAATTGATTTGGGACAAATTTAGAGCTATGTTAAGCAATCGTAGCATAATCTATTAGGAAGATCATATTATGGGAGGTCGGTCAATAACAATTTATGTATCATACATGTTAGAGATATGGTAGAAACCATACTCCTAAAATGTGTAGTACAAGTAAAAACCAAGCAGGAATCAAGCACTAAGGTAAGAAGATTGGTTCATTACATCAATAATTCATCATGATAACTTAGGACAAACTTATACATAAATCCAAAGTACCTCAAATGATCCATGATCAATTGGAAGATAGATTTGAAATGATAAAAGTTCATCAAGCATCAACCAAAACTTCATGAACAAGATGGACTCTAAATTATCCAATTGATCAAGAGAAAAGGAAAAAAGAAAAAGAAGGAGAAAGAGAAGCGAAACCAAATTGAACCATGATTTGAGATTCATCTATCATCAATTTCAATCACCTCTCTTGGTGCATCAAAGAGAAAAACCTATCATCAACTCAAAGTAATAAAAATGATCTAAATGATCACTTAATAATAAATTTGAATTGATGAAGATTAATACAACCTAAGTACCGCTCAAAGTTCATTGAGATTGAGGAAGATTTTGATTAATCAAGCCCTAATTCAAATCAACAGAAGTCAAACAATATTAAAAATGCATAAAATAAATAAAATAAAGCATTAAATGATTTTTTAAAATGATTTTAAATGGAAATAAAAGAGAAAAATCCAAATGAAGCATCTAAATATCAAACAAAGGCTCAATAAAATTAAAATAGGTAAAAAAACAAGTCAAGGATCATAAGATGATTTTTGGAGATTTTTAAAAGGCATAAAAGTATTTTTTTAACCAATTAAAATGCTTGAAATAAAAGAAAATTAATGAAAAATAGTAATATATAAAATAAAATTGTAAAAAAAAAATATAGAAGCTAGAAAATATTTTTCGAAAATTATAGAAAAAAATTGAGTGAAAAAGGTTAAGGGAGCTATTTTTAATGATTTTTTTGAAATAAAAGAGAATTTAAAAACAATTAAAAATGAAATTAAAACGAAGCAAAAAGATGGAACCATCGGATCTGGTTACTAAAGTCCCTTTAGCTAATCACACGGTCCAAAAGCACGCTCATAGGTAGATAATTGCACTGGATCATAACAGACAAAACAAATTTGAAAAAAATGTGTGTCAACACGCTATTGCCTGGAATTTGAATTCAGGCTCCAAAATGCGCGAACCAGACTTCATCTTCAACCTCTCTTTCATTTTTGAAACTTCACAAACTCGATGTTTTAAGCTCAAACAACACATGTTCAAGCATCAACAATCATCATCGTTTGTGTCTCCATGCTTCAGAGCAATTGATTCGCTCCGAGCATGAAGAATTTCAACAAAAATACGAAGAACCCTAGAACTTGAAAGTAAAATTAAATTCCCATTTCTAAATATAAATCTCAGGTAAGACATGGTTATTGATCAGTGAAGTAAGACGAAGCTAATGGTAACAAGTTTGAGGTGTAATTTTACATTTATCAACCTTTTCAGTTGAAGCTCGAAGGTTCAACAATGGTGAAAATGGAACTCATAATTCAATAGGCTTCAAGGTGAAGTAATGGTTCAAACAGCTTCAGATGATGCCGATGAGTGATTCTGGGCAAAGAAATGAAGTAAAACGAAGCTAAATTTGGAAAATGTGTTTCTGGTTTTTGAGAGTTTTTAGGTTTAAAAGGAGCAGAGGTTTCTTGGCCATTCAAGCTTGGTTTTAAGTGCATAATGACTCTCTATTTATAGGAGAATGAATTGAGGTCATGGTTTGAGTAAAATTTGTAACACCCTTTTTTACCCCACAATTAAAAGGCACATTTATCCAAAGTCATCAGAGTAAAATGTTAAACTCAATAATAAATCACCTCAAAGGGTGTACATTTCGCAAAGCTCAAAATAAGTCAATGCTCCATGTATAACGGGTTTTCTCAAAAGATATCAAAATTTGCTTAAAGGTAGCGGAACTCACAAGGCATATCCCAAAGTTTTCCTTATACGAAAAGGTAATCAAAATAACTCAATAAAACATAGCTCGACTCAAAGACCCCAACCCGATGTTACACTATAAGAGAAAGACCTTATAAAATGACCAAAGGCCAACAACTCAAAACTTCAAAAGTCCTCATCGGCATCCACGGCTAAACCTGGTCATCTGCATGTTACCCACGTGGAGGTAACATTCAAATAGGCAGGGTGAGTAAAACGATTCATAATAGTCAATGTATGCAAATCAACATATAAAATGGCGTCGTAGTCATATTCAACACATTGATATTCATCAAAGGACATCAAAGGCCACAACATCATAATTTACTCGAAATCATCTCATAAATGCAAATGCAACAAGACTCAATGCATGTGGTACTAATCATCACAATGCAATGGACACTGGGCCATCAACCCTCCATAGATCCCCATCAATAGGATCAATTCTACTTGAGAAATATAGAACATCAAAACAATTCACATTCGCACAATAGGATTGAAGCCAAAGTAATCGAGGTCCTGAACCGAAGTTCGGATGCACATGAATGCATGATGCACACGTCAATAATCATCCTCATAATGACATCATAGGTGCATCATCATTCATCGTAATCATCATCATCACAATCATATCATCATAGCTCATCATCATAATCATCATCATCAAAATCATATTATCATAGCTCATCATCATCAAAATCACATCATCATAGTTCTCCTATCATTACATCATAGGAATCATCATATAATCAGGTACACATCACATAGAATTTACAGTCATACTCATGTTAATTCATCATATTATCACATATTAATCACATAGAATTCATAATTATACTCATGGTAATCATCATGTTATCGCATATTAATCACATAGAGTTCACAGTCATACTCATGTTAATTCATCACAGGAATCACAACATCAAAACATAAAGACATCACTGAACCAGAACATGATTCATTAATATAGCATATACACAATTGACTTCTCAAACATAATTAGATATAAAATATTGGGAAACCAATTCCCTTATCTATACTATGTTATAACTCTGTTCATTAGCTTTCCAACGCTTCAAACAAGGGGCTAAAACGGACTTACAGATCAAAAGTTACGTCCAAAACGATTTCGACCGAAAACATGAACAGTCGTGACGGACATCATGCAATTATCTGCGTTTTTCACCGTTGGAGGCCTTCTGAACCTCCGATTTCGATTCCGTAAAAACCCAAACTCTTAGAAAATTATAACCTATTCAACACTGCAATTATCTCAAGTAAATTTATAATTTTAACACAATTAAGCCATCTAATCATCGTTTTAAGATTATGCCTACAATTCCCACAATTTCCTTACAACTACTCCACAATCATTAGAGTTCCTCACTATCTAATTTCCCTACAGGGTTAAACAAATGTCAAACTAGAGTTTTTAGCCACGAAGGCCTAATTTCCCTTTAACCCGATGAATTCCACGGTTAGATTCACAATAATAGATTTAGGCCACGAAGGCCAAAGATCACTAATTCTCATATCCACCCTCAAAACCCTTAAACCTTAAATCGACCTTAAATACATTGAAAGTTACACATGGAAAATCATAAAGGTAATACTCCCCATACCTTAATTACCGACTCTAAGCCTTCTCAAATCTGTTAGAAAACCTTTCGAAGCTTTTGCCTCAAACCTCCTCCTCAGAGCTCTGACCTCAATTCTTTTCACGGTCTAACAAAATGAATCATAATCCCATCACAATTCCCTTTTTGTTAAACCTAACATTGGGCCTATAATTTGGGCTTTTCCAATATTACCCTCACTAAATCCTCCTCAATTGTCCAATTTTCCCTTAGTTAACTTATATTTATTTAAATTAATAATAATACTAATATATTTATATTATATACTATTATTTAAATAAATAACCCAAATTCCATAATTCTCAATATTTCACAACAACCACCGAAAATCACCGAAATGCGAATATTCTTATTTAAATAAATTAAATAAATATTCTAATTAAAATTTGAGGTGTTACAAATTCAGATCCCAAGTGTGTGATTGAAAGTGGAAAATTCTAGATCCAAGTGTGTGAAAAAATGGCCATGAGATGCTGGATTCTTTGTCATTTCAAGTCGTTTCAAGTTGCACCAGATGCGTTTTACAATTTAGAATAATTTTGCACATGCTTTAGGTGGTCCCATTTGATTTTGCACATGCTTTTTAAAATTATAGGTCACGGTGTAAACAGAGTTCAGGTCACCAACTTCCAACTGAGGACAAATGAAATTTCCTCATGCGTTTTGTGATTTTTCTTGAGCTAAATGTTCCTTTCATGAAGTAGAACGCAATGTAAAAAGAACCACTTCAATTGGATTCTTAATGAGAAAATGGAAAGCTTGTAAATTTGAGGGAAAACCACTGAAAATTAGGGTTGACATTAGGTTAAATAGGTCATGACCTAGTTTTGTGCACAAATGGCCTTCAAGATTTGAGGTAGTTAGAGCATGAATTGATGTTTGACCTCTGAATGAAAGATGTAGAGGACATCAAGAAGGATATTTGGCTCAAAGAAAAGCCCACAAAAGTTGAAAATTGAGAGATTTGTGATCTTTGGAATATATGCATGCCATACTTAAGCTTTAGGTCAAATTTCACTAAGTCCACATAGTGGCTTCTAATATTTCCAAACTTTTGATGATCTTCCAAGTATAATTGGATCTTGACTTGTAAAGAGAACTTGGAGGGCATTTCAAGAAGAGTCATAAGCCCAAAGGAGCACTAAAAAATGTTAAAGTATGAAGAATTTATGATTTTTGAAAGTTGGACTTGAAATATTGACTTTTTGGGTTAAAGCATTTTGAATCAACTTGAAACCTTGACCTTTTCTTACATTTTAAGGCACATTGATGATAATATAAGCTCAAAATGATGTACTATTGATTTTCCTTTGATGAAACTTTTAATGGCTTGAGGAAACTTGTTGATGAAGACATGGAAATGAACACATGAACCTTTGAAGTTTCTTGAGAAACAAGCTACCAAACTTTGAGCTATCTTTGATCAAATGAAGTTGAATGATACTTGAGACCCTATTCTTTTAGATTAGAGGTCATGATTTGATGATTTGCCTTTGAAATTCACTAGTTGACCACACTTTGGCTTGAGGAACTCAAACCCTAGCTGAGGAGATAATTACTTGATGCTTTTTATTCCAAACCTTGCCTTGAAAAAGAAACAAAAGGGAAAAGGCATATTTTTTGTATTTTGATTAATGGTTAGTGAATTATAAAGCATTTACAAAAATATAAAAGATATACAAAGAGGTGCATGATGATCTCTGCAAAGGCAAATTCAAAGATTAGAGGGTTATGAGACAACTAAGTTTGTGATCTTGATGCATTGCAAAGATGTAAATGAGGTGAGATCTTATGGGTAAAAATTATGGTAAGACAGATATAAATTATAAGGTTATGAATATATATGACATAGCAAATCAACAAGTGGTATTAGAGCTATCCATATCTGATTCAATTTGAATTTTATGATTAATTTGTTTTTTGGGTTCCAAAATTATGATCCTTTTGATCTTCCAATTTATATAAAGTTTATATATAATGCTCTTGATCATGATTTCGATCCGTTTTTGTTTAATCATTGTGCAAAGCTTATGTTATGATTTGGCATATGTATTTTGTACATGAGATTTTATATATATTGGTAAGTGCTTTATGTTATGATTTTATATAGTATGTTTTGATTCATTCAATTAGTAATAATTACTACTACTTTTGTTTCTTTATGTAAGAGACAACTTATTTTTTAGGTTCATTGCATACTCAATGTATTTGGTCAGTTTATAGACTAGATACATTAATTATTTAATGAACCAAAAAACTGAGTTGTCTTTTATAAAAAGGAACAGAGGCAATATTATATTGGATTAAAGTTTGTTGGTGTGTGGTATCATGTAACGATATTGTGGCTTTTACCTATTGAAAACCAAATTCATTTAATTTTTGTACTATGTCTTTCATGTAATAAAATATGACACATGCGATTTCATTCTTGTGATCTACAGTAGATCTAACACTTTTCTTTACATTGATTTAAAATTCAAGTGATTCTAATAATTTGAAACAATTATTTAATACAAGTGATTTCATATAATATGTGTTTAGTGTTTCAGTTTCAATTTTTTATTTATAATTTTGAAACAATTTTAAATTATTCATTAAAACAATTTATTTTAATAAAATAGTCTAATAAAGTTTTGGCCATGATTTTTATTTTTATACAAAGTTTAACATTTTGAGTGAATCAATTAAAATAAAATGTCACCAAAGTGACCTCTTTTTGGGAGATTGCTTATAAAAAAACATTAATTGTTTTCCTTTTGTGTGTATATTTATTCATGCGAGTATAAATTGATCCAAATGACAATTGATGGTTGACCGATTTTCATACGCGTCTATGATGGTAAATATGTGATAATTATAAGATTTCACATGTGAATAAGAAATCAATCCGAAGATGGGTTTATTATTCTATATTTTTTATTATCAATGTTTGACTGTTACAACAAGAGTACCACTAGCCGTTAATATTAGTGTCTAAAAACTCGATATTGATGGTGCACTAGGTATCTTGAGATGTGTTATATCATTATTTAAGCAAATTAATTATTCAATTTTTTATTTTATACGAGTATATTTAAAGTGTTTAATTTTGTTCTATTTTCAGCTACAATTGTTTCAATATCTGCTAATCTAAATAAAGTTTAGGTCCTTAATGGGATAAATTTTAATGATTTGAATGTGAACATGAAAATTGTTCTTGATTCCATGGATTTTGACCTTTCATTCTCCTTCAAAATCTAGTATCTCTAAAAAGAGGAAAGATTATGAGAAGTGGGATGGCTTCAATCTTATGAGTCACACTTTGGTATGTTCTGAGGTTAATTTAACTCCAGTATCTAAAAACACTTGGTGGTTAGACTCATGTGCAACTGCTAACATCAGTATTTCAATGAAGGGTTTCCTGAACTAGCGAAAGCCAAATGATGTTGAAAGATACATCTATGTGGGATATGGCAAGTCGGTGGAGGTAGAAGCTATATGGAATTTTAGATTATTGACGTGTATCATATTTTATTTGGATTTGAAAGACACTTTTGTCATTCTGTCATTTAGACAAAATTTAATTTTAGTTTCTTATTTGGACAAATCGGGTTATTTATGTTCATATGGGAATAATATGTTTAAGTTTTCTTTTAATTTAAATATTATTGGAACTAGTTCACTTATAAATCATGATAATCTATATTTGCTCGACACAATAGCTACCTATGGCAAATCCTTAAATGTGGAATCACATGATACTAAGCGTAAAATTGATAATAATTATTGTGAAACGATGTTGTCAATAATAGAATAAAGTTATGAGATAAAGATTGAGTTTCTTGAATAAATACAAGAAACCCTACTAGATTATACGAAAGAGAGAGAAGAAGGAAGACGAAGAATAAGAATTGGTTAAAATTGTTTTACTATTCACTTTCTCAATAAGGGTTAAAGATTACAAGTGAATAGATACATTTAACTTCTCTTAACAACCTGAAAGAACTAGTCTATTTATAGACTACTAAGTTAACTTAGGCTACAAGCTAACTTAACAATTGAGCTTACTAGTAAGACCCAATTCGACATGCTTTAAAACAAAACATATTTTGATAACATGCTTGAACAGACTTCGACTACAACATGCACAACTTCTGTCGAACCATGAAGCTACCCTTGTCGACACTAGAGTTCGATCCAAATACGACAAATATCCATCTTAGAATAAACTCTACACTAACAAGGGAACAAACTAGCTTTCATCATACAACTTTATCATCTGCATATATTGGAAAAACTTGCTATTCGGTAATGTCTTGGTGATCATATCAGCATCATTGTCATCAGTCAAAACCTTTAAGACTTGGACTTCTCCATGCTCAATTATCTCTCCGACCAAGTGCAACCTCACATCGATGTGTTTGGTTCACTCATGATAGATTGAATTCTTAGACAAGTGTATTACACTTTGATTATCACATTTAACAGTGATAACTCGACCTTGAAGTTCAACTTTTAAGAAAAAACTTCAAGCTACAATGCTTCTTTCACAACTTCAGTGAGGGCAATATACTCCAATTCAATGGTTGATAAGGCAACAAACTTCTAAAGAGTTTCTTTCTAACTAATTGTCGTGCCAAACATAGTGAACACATATCCAAAAGTATATGTTATGTAATCCATCCACCCTGCATAATCAGAGTCGACAAATTTTTGTTTTCGACTTTGCTATCATCACCACAGGCTCTACCATAAATCAAGACTCTACTCAGAGACCCATTGATGTACCTTAGAATCCACTTTAATACTTACCAGTGCGCTTCCCAGAATTGGCCATATATTTGCTTACAAGGCCCACTATGTATGCTTTGTCTAGCCTCGTACAAACCGTAGCATACATCAAAGAACTTACTATACTAGAATATGGAATGATATTCATATAGGCTCTTTCAACTTCAGTGTTAGGACTTTGAGCCATACTCAGCTTGTATTAAGGATTAGTCGGTGTTAGAAAAGGCTTTGAATTCGACATACCGAATTTGTCAAGAATCTTCTTCAAATATGTCTCTTGAGATAAGTATAATTCCGACTGCTTTTTATCTCTCCAGACGTCAATCCCAAGAATTTTGGAGACATCTCTTAAGTATTCCATGTCAAACTCCTTATCGAGTTCATCCTTTACCTTCATAACATCTTTGACACTGTTGCTTGTATGAGGATGTCATCCATATAAAGAAACAAAATAACTAGTGAATTTCCAAGTCAAAATATGAAGTAAACACAGTGGTGGAACTGGCTCCTAGTTAAACCAATGTGTGTCATGAACTTGTCAAATCTCCTATTCTATTGTCGAGGAGATTATTTCAGGCCATACAAAGACCTATCCAGTTTGCACATATAATCTTCCTTACCATTTCTACATACCCTTCAGGTTGCCTCATCAGGATTGTTTCATCTAGATCATCATAGAAGAAGGCAGTCTTCACATCCATCTATTCAAGTTCTAGGTCAAACTTGGTCACCATAGCTAACAACATTCTAATGGATCTATACTTTACATTAGGTGAGAACATATCATTAAAGTCGACACCTTCTTTCTGAGTGAACCCCTTAGCAACAAACCTTGCCTTAAAACGCTTCGACGTCACTCCTTCAATTCTTCCCTTAACCTTGAAAATCCACTTACAACTGACTAACTTGGCCCCTGTAGGTTTCTTGATCAGCTCCCAAGTGTTATTATCGTGAAGATATTTCATATCATCATCCATAGATTTCTTCCATTTAGTCTTATCTCGACTCCTCATAACTTCCTTATAGTCTCTAGGTTCTTCGTCCATAACCTCACTTGTAGAGACTAAGGCATAAGCTATGAGTTCTCCATAACCAAGTCTTTGTGGTGGCTTGATGACTCTTCTCGACCTGTCTCTTGCCAGCAGGTAGTCATTATCAGTCTCCTCAGTTTTGACATCAGCTTCTTCTCTTCTTCAACTTCATCTGGGTTATGCAGTTCAACATCACTATGCTCCACCTCAATAGGAATATTTCCCTATTCCAGCTCTTCTTCAGAGATCTTGGTACTTTGACCAACATCATCAGTTTTCTTGAAAGCCATCTCAGCTTCATTGAAAACTACATCTCGACTTGTAATACACCTTATGTGACTTGGCTCTTGGCACATCTGCCTATAAGCTTTGATTCCTTCAGGGTATCCAAGGAACATACATTTCAGAGCTCTAAGTTCGACTTTGTTTTTCCTAATGTGAGCATAGCCTAAATAACCACATACTCTAAGTCTTTCTAGACTAAGTGGATGTCCCTACCATACTTTTTAACGTGACTTTATTCCCAAGGATATCAAGAGACACATATTCATCAAGTATGTTGCAGCCACAACAGCTTTTTCCCAAAGCACATTCTTCAATCCTACACTTATCAAAATGCACCTCACCCTTTCCAGAATGGTTTGATTAAACCTTTCAGCCAAACCATTTTGTTGGGGAGTTCATGTAGTAGTTTTGTGCCTTGTAATACCAGACACATCACAATAAATGTTGAATGTCTCATTGCAAGATTCAAAACCATTGGCATTCCTTAACCTCTTGACCTTCCTGCCAATATGGTTTTTGACCAGAGTCTTCCAACTTTTGAAGTTTTCAAAAGTTTCATCCTCACTCTGCTGGATGAATACCCATAACTTTATAGAATAATCATCAATTATGGATAGAAAATACTTTAGACATGAGTTTGAAGGATTCCTTGCAGGCCCCCAAAGATCAACATAAATGTAATCAAGGGATCCATGTATTTATTTTTTTACCTTTGTTAAACTTCATTCTACATGATTTACCAAATACACAAGGTTCACAAAACTCTAGTTTTTTCGAACTTGTCACCATACATCAAATTTTGTTTTGACAATTCGACCAGGCCTCTTTCACCGACATGGCCAAGTCTCTTGTGTCATGGCTCAGTCATCGACACAGTTTTCGTGGATGCCACGTCTGCTGAACCACTTACAACCTCATCCTTAAGGGTATACGAGCCTTGTTTCTTCATGCTTCTCAATACTTCCTTTGACCCCTTCATTACCCTTAGGATACTTTGCTCTCTTTTGAAAATATATCCTTTCTTGTCGAATTCACCAAGAGAAATCAAATTTCTCTTTAGATCAGGTACATACTTAACATAAGTCAATAGCCTTATTGACTCATCATGAAGCTTGAACCTTACTGATCCAGTAAGCAATTTTGCAAGTTTTATTGTTTCCCGACAACACTGATCTACCACCTTGATCATAAAATTCCTCAAACAGGTCTTTGTTTAGAGTCATATTCTAAGTACACGTTGAATCCATGATATACTCCTTGCTAGAGTTGCTTCTTGAAACCACCTAGACATCAGATGATTCATAATCATCTTGCACAATGATTGCCTTACCATTATCCTTTCCACCATGATTGTTCTGTCGATTAGTGTAACACGGTGGGAGAACTGACTTTAAACAATGTTGCGGATAGCAAGAGTCGCCACCGACTTTTATTTTATCCATAAGGAAAGGTTATAAAAGAACAGGAAAGACCTTAGAGAATATTTTGGGTCCGGGGGGTAGGTTATGAAAAGGGAAGGTGTTAGCACCCTTTTCATCCATGGTTATCCATGGGCTCTTAGGTACTTAAGCTCACTTTTGAATTGTTTTGAAAGTGTAGTGTGTGAATAGAAAATTTTCAGAATAGTTAATAAATAATCCATGTAAGGATGTGTTAAGAACTTGTTTGAAAACTTGTTGAAAATTTGTTTAAGTGTGAAACAGTTTTGAAGTGAGCAAGCACCTAGGAGTAACCTACCCTAATGTTTAAAGGTCTTTCTTATTCTTCATTCTTTCCTTTAGTAAGACTATCCCTACTATAATGGAGTAGGTAGTCCTTACTTTGGATGTTAAGGGATATGTGAGGGACAATTTGACTTTGAGGGCCATTGTGGGATGTAATAAGCACATATAAGGGACCATCATCATTTTTCGAAAGGGACTCGATTCGTAAAGGCAACCATAAGGGACTTTGATGATTTTTCTATTTGAGGGACTTGCTTTATACACCCCACTTAACCATTATTCGTAGGCAACTTGAGGGATATCCTTAGGAAGTGAGACGGCGATTAAAATCGACTTACGTGTGTGACGTGTTTATTTTAATTATCTTTATTTAAAAGTGATCTAAATTTATTTTAATATTACATACATGTTGTTACACTCCCTAATTACTAACCATAATAATAATTAAATAATTAAACAACTTTACATCCAAGAAACAATTACAAAATAATAAGCAAAATAATTAAATAAAATATAAATAAGCAATAATAAATAATAAAGGGGATTAATTCTAAGTTTACTCGGCAAGACATCGCATCTTGTGCCTACGTATCCTTACGGGAGCGGAATCAGAGTAATCGTAGTTCCCCTCAAAAGGGAGGTTAGAGACTTCTTGACTGTGGTCAAGGTCTCAAGGGGAATAAATGCATCTTAAGGACACGCTTACGCGGAGTGTAGAAACTCCAAATCTCTACGTTGAATTGTTAAGTTGTAATTAGGGTTAAATTAGGGATTCCACGGCGGGAAACCCTAAAATGAGCGCGGCGGCTCTTTGACCTAATGCTAGGGGGTAAAATTGTAATTTTTCCTGCGGCGAGACATTTGTGAAAATTAGGGTTTGTGAGGTTGTAAGGGTTTGAAGTTGAGGACTATTGGCGCGGCGGCCAAACGGTTAGACCTAACCTTCGGATGTGTGTAATGTAACAAGAATATTGATGAATGTGTGAGAAATTAATCATACGATCAGGGAAATAATGACAGAAATTAAAATCATACATGCAGAAACTTAAAGGCAGAAATTAGGACGCGATTATTAGGGTTCGCGAGGTTACAACCGAGAAGCAGTTACAATAATAATAAAACTTAAATAAAACACCACGCATGAGCTGCAAAAGATGAACACTGTTAATAAGCAAAGTTAGACGGTAATTGGACGAGTCAGGAGAAAAAGTGCAATATTGAAGATTTTTGTTGTTTTTAAAGAAAAGGTGGTAATTATATTTATAAAAGAAAGAGTAATGTTAATTTTTAAAAATATTTTAAATTTAATCTAAAAAAAAGTTTTAATTTACATATTTTTAAAATGATTTTTAAGTTATTTATTCGGAAAAAGTTTTTTTTATTTTTATTATATGAAAAGAGGTTTTTTTAATTTTATTATAAAAAAGGATTTTAAAGTTTTTTTATTTATTTTTAAAAAAAGGTTTTAAGTTTATTATAAAAAGCTTTTTCTAACTATTATCTTATGAAAAAAATAATGCCAATATTAGTCTTTAAAAAAAATTAATAAAGTTTAAACTAAATATAAAAAAGAAAAAAAAAAGGGTAAAAAGAAATAAAGGGGTTGGGCCGGTCATCACTCCCGGACCCAACCCGGTTGATGTAAGAGTGGAATTTAGGGACTAGGGTTTCAGAAACCCCAATCTCTTCTTCGCGGCGCATGCTTTCTTCGTCTTCTTCCTTCGTTTTGCTGCGATTCCCTCCTCAATCATGTTGGAAATCCTGAAATCAAACCGACCAATGTCAAAAGTGACAACATTATGTTCTTTGCTTACGTTTCTCGTTCGCGATCGGTATTGAGGGGAGGCGATGATGACGATGTTCTGAGCTTCAGAGGAAGGTATTTGCTCGCCGATCTTTAAACGGCGCCGGTGAATCCTCTTCACTCGTGTTGCCTCGTTTTGATCTCTCTCCCTCTCGCGACCACTAGGGTTTGGTGTTCTTTGCCGTTTTCGTTTCCTCTTTCTCTCTCGCGGCTACCAGGGTTTTTATTCGAGGTGATGTTGTTCTTATATATTCTCCTCATTTCTTTGTTGAATGGGCCTTTCTGATATTATTTTTCCTTTTGATTTGATCTCAAAACCTTCCGTTTTCGGAAGCGATTTGCACAAAATGATATGATATTCTGATTGAGATCCTTTGATTGAGCCCGTTTTGGATTGATTTTTGCTTGATCATTTTTCTGATACACTGATTGGATTTTGTTTCCTTTTCTGACTTCGTTTGAATCTTTCTAAATCTTTGCTTCCCATTTTGATCCACTAGATTGGCTTTCGAACGGGATTTACTTGACACAGTTGGATTTGCCTCGATTTGCTTTCAGAAACGGGCTTGCTTTAATCCGCTTTGGGACCAAACTTAATTGGATATCTTCTTTGAAACTGATTTGGATTCTGTTTTATGATGGTTTACTGATTCGATTTGGGATACACCTTTTGATATCTTCTGGATTTTTGCATGTGTGGTTTTGACCAAACCGGTTCATGGTGCGGATATCCTTGAGCCCTGCTCGTATTCAATTCATTTTGGGTCCAACCAAACTTGCTTCGGTCTTGGATACAGTTTGTGAATTGATATGGCTTTGTGAACTTTGTCTGCTTTTTCTTTGAACTGATACGCTTGTTCACTTGGATTTGTGAACTGATGGACTAACTGAATCATGTTTCAGTTCAACTTTCTGGTTTTCCTGATACAAATTCACTGACTCTTTTTTTCTTCTTTCAGAGGGCAACTGATGGTGTGGTTACTGACGGATCAATGCTACCGAGAATGGTCATATGGTGATGATGACCATTGGTCTGAACCTTTGAGGGATGCTATTGCCATTTGGTTTTGGTTGCGTTGCCTTAGCGATGATGACCTTTGGGTCTGAGCTGATATTTTGAGTTGATAGCTTGCACGAAATTACCAATGCTTGTAGTTCGACATTCGGTAGGGAGTTGGTAACGGCTTCGGCCGTGGCTCTCCCAGCCACTCGAATTCTCACGCCCAACGATGGTTAAACTGAGGGCTGAATCCATGTTGATTCCTTTATTTCTGTGGCTTTTAGTGAATTGCTTATGATGAACTGATTTGTCTTTTTTTGATATAGATTCACTGGGATTAAACTCTCTGATACGCGGCGGAATTTCTGCTACTCGCTGTTGGCTTGTTTTGTTGTTTGTCGAACATGAAACTTAATGAGTTTATATGATGCTCATGAAACCTTTTTTGAGGCAGCTTCGACTGTCTTTGACATCTCGATTCTTCTTTGTCTGAACTGAAATTCACTTCTCTTTTTTCCTGAATTGATAGGTGGCTGCGAATTTGGGCTATGATGTTCATCACTAAGCCTTAGGCTTTGCATTTTGATTTTCCAATGTGACCTGGCACGAACTGAGTTGGGCATTTCCTGCTGTGGTTTGTGAATTATTGGACTTGGTCCTTCTTTTGAGGCAGCTGCGGTTTGATTCTAATAATCCAGCATAGTTTACATTGCTGAACTGGTTCTTTGAATTGGCCGTATGCTTTTCGATTTTGCTGAGTATTTCTTCTGTGGTAAGAACTAGACTTGTTTCCGGGACCGTTCTGTTGTTCTGTGGTTGTGAATAATGATTTGCATGTAATTTTTAGACAGCCTTTGAAATTGATTCCTTTGATGTACTTACCATTCTGTTTTTCGAGCTGGTTCAGCGGCTTGTGAATTGAAATTTCGTTCAATTTGAGCATCCTGTGAATTGTTTTATGCAATTTAGGTGCAACTTACGAACTGTTTTGGTGTATTTCAGGTGTTGACAAACTTTGAACACAAAGTGGCTCATACCCGTCGGCATCCGGGTTTATGACCAAATTGATTGTGCTGCTTTACCCTTGTATCAGTTTGGAAACCAAATGGGATTTATTCGATGATGGCGTAGACCCTTTTCAGTTAATCATTTATCGGCCCGAACTTCTTTTACTTCTTCATCTTTCTCGGTTGTCCCGTATGATAAGAACAGGGATCACCTGATCTGACGCCAATGGCGCGGATCGGTAACGGGGGTTGGACGCAGCTTCGGTTGTGCCACTCCCGGCACTCGATGATGACATTGTTCTGAGAGTGTCGAACAATTTCTAACATCTTTTTTTTCTATTCTGTTTGTTTTGTTTTGATGTGCAGGTGAATCGGAGACTTTGCGGAGAAGCTCAAAGGACATCAAGAAGGATACTTAGAAATTTTAGGGCTTAGGACTTTTTAGGATATACACCTCTTTTGTAACTTGTAATAAAAAAAGCATTATGAAATAATTCAATAATACATTTTTTATCCAAATTATTTCCCTTTTGTAAATCGTGATGAAATATTATGAATAAAATTCAACTTTCTATCCAAATTCTCTTTACAAATTGTAATAATAATAAAATATTATGAATGAACTTCACATATTTATTAAAATCATCTTCCATTTCTTCTCCATGATTTAATTCTCAAAACATCTCAACATACGATTCATCAGTCGAATATCCTTGAATTAATCCGATCCAATCTTAATACTTTTGACATGAATAAGCTCCAATAATCAGTAGAAGTTTTCACTGTTGTCCCTCTAAAGATGAACTGGAAGATAGAAGAATGATCTCTTGTTAAACCCTGTTCCACAGATCAGACTTTCCAAACCAAATTGATATCAAACCCACGTAAATAAACGCCTCAGAACTTAATAACAACCTGTTTTCAAGGAATTAGCTGAATTTGCGTAAAATGACCAAAATACCCCTGGAACCAAATCCAACCTCTCTTTGATTTTGGCAAAAAAATCATGAAGTTTGACTTTTGTTTGACCACAGTTGACCTCAGTTTGACTTTTTAACTGCATTGACTGCTTTTGACTTATCTGATCATCTGACTGAGCAAACTTTTGAGAAAAGTCTTGAAACTTGACATGGGGGTTCTTATACACATATAAGATGTTATGAAGCTCACTTGAAGTCTTGGAAGTCCATTTAGCCTGATTAAAGTCAAAACCCTAGTTTTGGATGCACTGCTTAGGAGGTGCATTGTCTGAGGGAATTGTCAACTCTTCTGACCAATTGTGAACTTTGTGAACCTTGTGAACCTTCTTGGAACACAAAGTCTTGTATTGTGAGGGAAAATTTTGGGGTGCAACAGCTGCCCCTGTTCAATTTTCTGAAACCTGAGGGGTTAGATTGGTATATTTGCCAGTCGTAACCTGGAAGGTTGAAGGGGATTGAACACAAAAGCCCAAAAATTTGCACTCACCAGTGCATGGAGTGATATTGATGGTTGGTTGAACATGATTGAGTGGGCTTAAAGATGCCACTAGGGGAAAGTTCTTCAGTAGTATAATGAGAACTGTCAGGAGTCTGGAGTAATACTGATGTAACAACATGTCTTCATGAGGATAGAGCAATCAATAATGATAACCCTAAAGCAGTCTTGAAGTGATAAATCTGACCTCAGGAGGATAGAGCAATCAATAGCTCTAAAGCAGTCTTGAAGTAATAATGGCTTCAGGAGGATAGAGCAATCAATATCTCTAAAGCAGTCTTGAAGTAATAGAATGGCTTCAGGAGGATAGAGCAATCAACAGCTCTAAAGCAGTCTTGAAATAATAATGTGATATGTCTTCAGGAGGATAGAGCAATGAATGGCTCTAAAGCATTCTTGAAATAATGTAATTTCAGGAGGATAGAGCAATGGATAACTCTAAAGCAGTCTTGAAATAATTAGATGGCTTTAGGAGGATAGAGCAATGAATAGCTCTAAAGCAGTCTTGAAGTAGTAATATGACCTCATGAGGATAGAGCAATGAATAGCTCTAAAGCAGTCTTGAAGTAATAGGATGATTTCAGGAGGATAGAGCAATCAGTAGCTCTAAAGCAGTCTTGAAGTCATGAGAGGCTATCAGGAGGATAAAATAACCCTGAGGTTACAATAAAGCAGTCCCAAAGTAATAAGAAGCTCATCAGGAGGATAAAGTAATCCTGAGGTTACAATAAAGTAGTCCCAAAGATCATAAGCTTGTTTGTTGGATAATTAACCTGAAAACAAGGTAGCATTCTGTATAACAACATTAGTTTATGCTTTATGTATGCATGTAAGACATGATGCACTTAGGTAATGTATTATAGACATATATGTTATGGTATGATGTAAATGATGTATGTATGCTATGACACTGCTGGAAGTGTCTAGATATCCTTGTATAACAACTGCTGGCCAAGGAAAATAAATCCCGATTCGTTGTTGAAGAATATATAACCCTCCGTCTGCTGGGGATAACAAGGTATAGATAACCTCCCGTTGTTGGGGATAACAAGGTATAGATAACCTCCCGTTGTTGGGGATAGTAGGGTATAGATAACCTTCGTTTTCGTTTGATAGTAGGATAAGTATAACATCCCGTCTTCGTTCATCGTGCCCTTATTGGAAAGTAATTTCCCGTATATCCGTATGAGGATAAAAGAGATGGATATAAATTCCAGGGGAGATTAGACTTTGTGAAAATGGCTTAGTCCTACTGATGGTTTGTAACTGTCTTGTAAAGATGAACTGGCGAAGCTTCGTTGAAATCCTGCCCTCGTTCGTCCTTAGTAAATACTATTACTGCATTTTCATGCATTTCTGGTAAACATCAATCATATTAAAAGCATACCTGCATTTCTGGTAAACATCAATCATATTCAAAGGCATACATACATTCAAACACAACCAATGGACGTTTCGCTTATGTAAATAGGGTAAAAGTAAATCTGGATTCAAAAGATGGAGTTTATTTATATCAAAAATGACCCATACACGGGTAAGTTTGTACAAGGAGACATAAACCCTAGTAAGAGAATTTTGTCATGAAGTTTTACAAAAAGAATCAGCTATGTGGGAAATAATCCTATTGAGTTTCAATTCTACTATTGCCACTCAAGTATCTCATCTTCTTGCTGTTGAGACGGAAACGATTGGATTGAGCTTTATCTGTTTGAGCTTGAGTAAGTAGTACAACTGGTTGCAGTTTCATGAGTGATCCAAACGAGACATAGTCATACGCTTTAATCCCTAACTTTTGCCTGGATTGCCCTTTCAGGTTTTCAATCCACCGGGATACGTTTTTTGCCCAAGCCGCCTTTTCAGGTTTTCGACTTGCCGGGTGTACATCTTTTTATATATATATCCCTAATTTTTGCCCAGACCCTTTTGGTTTGCCGGGATGCCCTTATTTTTGCCTAGGCCTGTCAACCTAGCGGGTCTCTTTTTATGCGTAGTATTTTTTAACTATGTCTGCGTTTACAGGTTGTGGGAAGTCTTCACCATCCATTGTAGTCAGTATCATGGCACCTCCTGAGAACACTGTCTTGACTACAAATGGTCCCTCATATGTTGGAGTCCACTTGCCCCTAGGATCACCCTGTGGTAATATGATACGCTTGATTACCAAGTCACCAGCTTGATATACCTTTGGCTTAACCTTCTTGTTAAAAGCTTTGATCATCCGTTTCTGGTACATCTGGCCATGACAAACTGCTGCTAACCTTTTCTCATCAATCAAATTTATCTGGTCAAGTCGAGTCTGAATCCACTCATCTTCATCCAAGCCTGCATCCTTCATAATTCTCAAGGAGGGGATCTGAACTTCAATAGGCAGAACTGCTTCCATACCATAGACTAAGGAGAATGGGGTTGCCCCTGTTGAAGTACGTATTGTAGTACGATAACCATGCAGAGCAAATGGTAACATCTCGTGCCAATCCTTGTAAGTAACAGTCATCTTCTGTACAATCTTCTTAATGTTCTTATTAGCAGCTTCAACTGCCCCATTCATCTTTGGACGATACGGAGAAGAGTTGTGATGCTTAATCTTGAACTGCGTACAGAGATCAGTAATCATAGTGTTGTTCAGATTAGAGCCATTGTCAGTGATAATCCTTTCAGGGATACCATACCTACATATGAGATTATTCTTAATGAACCGAGCCACAACATTCTTAGTCACAGATGCAAATGAAGCTGCCTCTACCCACTTCGTGAAGTAATCAATAGCAACCAGGATGAAACGATGCCCATTAGAAGCAGTAGGCTTGATCTCACCAATCATATCAATGCCCCACATGGCAAAGGGCCAAGGAGCAGTCAACACATTCAATGGAGATGGAGGTACATGTACTTTATCAGCATAGATTTGACATTTGTGACATGTTCTGGAGTGTTGATAGCAATCAGCTTCCATGGTAGACCAATAGTAACCTGCTCTCAAAATCTTCTTTGCCATGGTATGACCACTAGAATGAGTGCCAAAGGTCCCATCATGCATCTCTTCCATAATTTCTGTAGCTTCCTTCTTATCCACACAACGAAGCATAGTTGAATCATGATTACGCTTATACAGAATGCCATTACTCAGAAAGAACTTAGCAGAAAACCTTCTCAGGAACTTCCTATCTTTGACAGATGCCCCTTCAGGGAACTCCTGAGCTTCAAGATAGTTTTTCACTTCATAGAACCAAGGCTTCTCCTCTGCCCCTTCAGTGTCAATCTCATTGCAGTATGCAGGCTTCTCAAATCTATCAATGGTAATCTTGGGAGCTTCATCATCCCAGCTGATCTCAAACATAGATGCCATGGTGGCCAATGCGTCTGCCAACTGATTCTCTCTTCGTGGAATATGTCCAAAAGTAATCTCTTTGAAATGTGGGATCAAAGACAACACATGTTCTCTGTAAGGAATGAGATTATCATGCTTTGTATCCCAATCTCCTTTAATCTGACTTACTACCAGAGCTGAATCTCCATACACCTCAAGGAACTGAATCTTCATATCAATAGCAACTTGCATACCCATGATACATGCCTCATACTCAGCCATGTTATTGGTACAATAGAAACAAAGTCTGGCAGTAATCGGGGTATGACAACCTTCAGGGGAACTAATCACAACACCAACACCATTACCATGTGCATTGGAGGCTCCATCAAAAACCATAGTCCATCGGGATCCTTGTTCAGGTCCGTCATATTGTCCAGGTTCTTTGGTAACAGACATAATGTCTTCATCAGGGAACTCAAAATTCATTGACTGGTAATCATCTACTGCTTGATGAGCCAAATGATCAGCAACAACACTCCCCTTAATGGCCTTCTGAGTAGTATACTGTATATCATATTCCGTCAAGATCATTTGCCATCTTGCAATTCTTCCGGAGAGAGCAGGTTTCTCAAATATGTACTTGATTGGATCCATCTTCGAAATCAACAAGGTAGTATGGGTCAACATATACTGTCTTAGTCGGCGAGCAGCCCATGCCAAAGCGCAGCAAGTTTTCTCGAGCAGTGAGTATCTTGTTTCACAGTCGGTAAACTTTTTGCTAAGGTAGTATATTGCCTGCTCTTTTCGACCAGACTCGTCATGTTGCCCCAATACACACCCCATTGAGTTGTCTAATACTGTTAAATACATAATCAAGGGTCTTCCATCAACTGGTGGCATTAAAATTGGAGGTTCTAGCAAATATCTCTTGATTTCATCAAAGGCAGTCTGGCACTCATCATTCCATTCCATCACCTGATCTTTCTTCAACAACTTGAAGATTGGCTCACAGATGGTAGTTAATTGGGAAATAAATCTTGCAATGTATTTCAATCGTCCCAAGAAACCTCTAACCTCCTTCTCAGTACGGGGAGCTGGCATCTCTCGTATAGCTTTCACTTTTGCAGGATCCACTTCAATACCTTTTCCACTGACAATGAAACCCAGGAGCTTTCCAGATCTAACTCCAAAAGTACACTTGTTTGGATTTAATCTCAACCTGTATTTCTTCAACCTCTCAAACAACTTGTGCAGATGATCAAGATGTTGTTCTTCATTCTGAGACCTGGCTATCATATCATCCACATATACCTCTATCTCATGATGAATCATATCATGAAACAAAGCCACCATAGCACGCTGATATGTTGCCCCTGCATTCTTCAAACCAAATGGCATTACCTTATAGCAAAAGGTGCCCCACTGTGTCACAAATGTAGTCTTCTCCATATCTTCAGGTGCCATCTTGATTTGATTGTAACCAGAGAAACCATCCATAAAAGAGAATACCTTATGCTGAGCAGTGTTGTCTACCAGAATATCAATATGAGGAAGTGGAAAGTCATCTTTAGGGCTAGCCTTGTTCAGATCTCTGTAGTCTACACACATACGTACCTTACCATCTTTCTTAGGAACTGGTACCACATTTGCAACCCACTGAGGATAAGAAGTTACGGCCAAGAACCCTGCATTGAACTGTTTCATTACCTCTGCTTTGATCTTTTCTGACATTTCAGGACGCATACGACGGACCTTCTGCTTCTTTGGACGACAATCTTCTTTCACTGGCAAACGGTGAACCACAATGTCTGTATCCAACCCTGGCATATCTTCATAAGACCAAGCAAAGATCTCCACATAGTCACGTAGCATCTGAATCAACCTGCTCTTGACACTGTCCTCTAAATCAGCCCCTATCTTGACCTCTTTTCTGTTTTCTTCAGTTCCCAGATTCACAACTTCGACTGGCTCTTCATGTGGCTGTATAGCTTTCTCTTCTTGTTGTAACAACCTAGCAAGCTCTACAGGTATTTCACAATCGTCCTCGTTTCCGTCTTCAGTTTGATAGATCGGATTCTCGAAATTGTAATTGGCAATAGTAGAACTGTTATCAACTGGATCCAGAGTGGATGAGGATCTGCATTTTAGTGACGTGGGTGTGTGTAAGAACACATAGCTGATAAAGCAAAAATAAAAGAAAAAGAAAGACAAGGAACACAATATTTACGAAAACGAAACGTCCACTGGTTTTATTGAATGAAGTATGCAAATGAAATGACAACCCGTAACAAGCACACCATTGTGCCCCCGGGTAAGGCACATGGCTTGAAAGTTTTAACTGTTCCAGAAATTATAAATTTAAAAACATAACACAGTAATAGTATTTACTCCTGACTAAAGGAGATAGGGATAACATCTTCAGCTTTCCAATTATTGAGTCCAGCACCCACAGTAGGAAAAATCCATGCCTCCAAGTTGTAGTCTTCATCTTGATCTCCCACAGCATTGATAACCCCTTGATTGGTGATACGAACAGCACGAGCACGACGAACAGCCTTCTGGGACTCTGCAGTGAAACCCAAACCAAACTTGTCAGACTTGTATGGCATATCAGGAAGCTGACCCCAAATAGTACAACCACCTTCTTCCACCACAGCTTTTGCATCATTGAGGGAGGCCATTGCCATTGTTGGAGGGTTTCTGATGACCACAGGAACCTTCTTCACAGCAGGAGGAGTCACACAATCCTTAACAGCCCAGGGAACCACTTCAAATGACTGACATGGAGTTTCAATGTATTCACCTTCTACTTCCAGATACTTGAAAGTGTTTACATGGCTGACAAAGTATTCTTCCTCTCCAAAGACAGTAACAACTTTTCCATTCACCGGATATCTCAACTTTTGATGTAATGTGGAGGTCACAACACCTGCCCCATGGATCCAGGGACGACCAAGCAGACATGAGTACGAAGGACGAATATCCATCACATAGAATGTAGCGGTAAACACCTGAGAGCCAACCTTGATTGGAAGATCAATTTCCCCATGCACTACTCTTCTAGAACCATCAAAAGCCTTTACCACAATATTACTGGGCTTCAATACCGTATCTTTAGGACTCAGCTTGTTCAGGACTTCCTTAGGCAACACATTCAGAGGGGAACCATTGTCTATCAGCACATGAGACAGGGTAGTGCCCCTGCATTCAATTGAAATATGCAAGGCCCTGTTATGATCCCTCTTGGCAGGGGTCAAGTCAGCATCAGAAAATCCTAACCCGTTGTCATAGGTCAGGTGAGCAACACAATTCTCAAACTGGTCCACAGAAATTGCACTGGGTACATGAGCCATCTTTAGAAACTTGATCAATGACTTGGCATGAGCCTCAGAACATAATAACAGGGAGAGCATAGAAATCTTTGAGGGAGTATGCCCCAACTGATCAACAATATCATAATCACTCTTGCGAATGATTTTCAATACTTCTTCCATCTGCTTAGAGAGGTCATCAGCAGCTGGCACATCAATAGATACAGGCTCAATAACAGAACCCTTGCCCCGAGCATCAGTGGTGGAAGTAACAGCAGGAGTAACTGCACTCTTAGAAGCAACTGGAGGAGAGAAGACTCTTCCACTACGAGTGATCTTGCTAGATCCAGCAATATTATCAATGTCAACAGGCATATCAGGTAAAGGCTCCTGCTTGACACCATGGATGTAAACATCAGACCCATAGTGCCAAGGCACAGCTTTGTCAGATGTGTAAGGAATAGGACCAGGAGTGGTAATGATCAGAGGAGCTACTCTGGCTTCAGCAACAACTTTCACAGGACCTTCAGCAGTAATCTTGATTGGGCCCTGATGAGTGATTTTAATGGGACCCTTTGAAGTGATTCTTAGTGGTACTTTGTCAACCATGTCAACCTCTTCAATCTTCTTACCCTGAGTCAGATGATCCACCATACTTTCTACAGATGCTGGTCTTCTTTCAAACACTATAGTATATTTATCCATGAGACGTTGAATCCCATCTCTCAAAATGAAGCAACTATCCGGCTTATAGGTACAATACAAACAATCTTCACGACAACCTGGAAAGATCCCAGCTTGTACTAACCTCTTTTTGATAACAGACAATGGTGTGCTCAACTCCATAACCGAATAGACATGCAGATCTTCATCAATATCTTCATCAATGGCGTTGACAGTCTTCTCGTGATTTGGCATTGGAGCTGTAATCACATTTGGAGTACCTGGTGGATCAAACTCAATTTCTCCAGCATCAATCATATCTTGAATTTTGTTCTTCAAGACCCAGCAGTTATTAGTATCATGTCCTGGACAGTTTGAATGATATGCACATCGTGCATTGGGATTGTACTTGGGAGATGTAACATTGGGATTCTGAGGAGCCTCCCTCAGGGTAATAAGTTCAGCCTTCAACAAATGTTGTAATGCCTGAGCCATTGACATGTTGATCTTCGTGAACTGTCTTCTAGCCCTCTGTTGGTTGCCCTGAGGCTGCTCTGTTGTTGCAGGAGTTGGATTTGAAATATGAACTACACTCACAGACTGATGTCTTCTGTTACGATCAGGCTGACCATAAACAACATTAGATTCTTTCTTCCCAGTGGGAGGCTTCTTTGCAGCACCTGATGAAGAAGTGCCCATTTGGATCTTACCACTCTTGATGCCATTCTCTACTCGCTCTCCTGTCATGATCAACTCAGTGAAGCCAGATGATGAGCTTCCAATGAGATGACTGTAAAACGGACCATTCAGCGTACACATGAACATATCAACCAATTCCCTATCAGTCAAAGGGGGTTGAACTCTTCCAGCTAAGTCTCTCCACTTCTGAGCATACTCCTTAAAGCTTTCTTTGGCACCCATAGACATGCTTTGAAGCTGCATGCGAGTGGGGGCTAAGTCAGCATTGTATTGATACTGCTTGTAGAAAGCTTCAGCAAGGTCATTCCAATCTCTGATGTTGACACTCTCCAACTGATAATACCACTCTAGCTGAGCTCCAGATAAACTCTCTTGAAAGAAATGGATCCACAACTTTTTATCAGCAGTGTGGGGTTGAATTCTTCTGACATAAGACCTCAGATGCAATTTGGGACAAGAGACCCCATCATAGACAACAAATGTAGGAACTTTGAACCCAATGGGCATGACCACCCCAGATATCAAGCTCAAATCCTCAAAATCCAGCCCAGATGATTTCTGTAATTCCATAGCATCCATTCTATCCACCAGCATCTTGAATTTGTCTTCGTTAGGCTCATGGTAGTAGTTAGCCTCAGAATCAGAGTCCCCCATAGTGTTGTGGAGACTGCCTCTCTCCTGCTCAGATTCTTCAGATTCATAGTCTTCAACCTGTTCCTTGGTCTTGGCAGGACCTTTGAACCTTCTTCCCATGTTGAGCAACCCAGCAGACCTTCTAGCCTTCTTAGTCTTCTTGGCCAGCAGTGTCTTCAATTCATCCTGCCCCTTGGATAGGTTCAGGATCAGCTCTTGGAACTGTGCATTCTGTGCCTGGAGATCCTTAACTGATTGTTCAAGAGCCATTGTTGAAATAAACAGCGAGGAGATGAGAAACCTGTGCACAATTATAAACCTGTGATGCAATGATATGGGAATGCATATGCAATGTTTTCAAGGACCGCAGGATTTAAATTTGCTTAAACAAACAAGAAAGTAACTTTTTATTAGTAATAACTTGTTTTGCCTTTTAGGCAAAAAATGAAAACGAAATAAGTACAAAAGATGGGGTTTTAAGTCTCCCATGGACGTTTCCTCTTGGTGTTGAGGTATGAGTTGAGGTTTCGTTCCTCATGAAGTAGCTTTGTTAGCTCTAGGATCCTTGCTTGGCTTGCTTTGTAATGAGCCTCGAAAGTATCCCTTTGCTCTTTCAGTTGGATCCATGATCTCTGCAAGTCTTCCATATCAGTAGGCATGTCTGGGTGAAGGATGGTATAAGCTGTGTCTCCTTCAGCAACAGGTTCCATGGTAACTGGTAGGATGGCAGGATATGGCATCATGAGTGTCTGAGCACGAAATCGTACCCATCTGAGATAAGCCTCCATAGGAATGATGTACTTAGGCTCCAGTGTCTTGTTGTCAATCCTGTTTACCTTTCCCCAAGCTCGTATGAATCTCTGACGGTAACCCTGAAGATCGTTGTCGTAGTCAAACACAATGCCCTGAATCAACATGTCATGTGGACCATCGCTCCGGGCGTAACCAAACTGTCGTAAAGCTAGAGATGGGTTGTAGGTGATGCCTCCTCTTATGCCTAGAAGTGGCACATTAGGAAACTCCCCACAACGGTCAATGATGGTGACATTCTCCATAGATCTGGAGCACCAATGGATGTCTGAGTGAGAAAGTGACATGATCCTCTTGGACCATCTGAACCCTTGCTCATTCTTTATTACTGAGCGAGGAAGGTGAGAAATAAACCACCTAGAAAGTAAAGGTATGCAGCACATCAAAGTTCCTCTTGCCCTTGTAGTACGGGTGTGAAGAGAATGTAGGATGTCTCCAAGTAAGGTAGGCACTGGATTGTGACTCAGGAATATGTTGATGGCATGAACGTCTATGAACTGATCAGGATTGGGGAACAACACTAAGCCATAAATCAATAAGGCTAAGATCTCCTCAAAAGCATCGTAGCTCATAGCCTTCAAGAACATTCGAGCTTTATCCACTAATACCTTGGCAAGAATACCTTTAACTCCACTTCTCGTCTCTAGAACAATGTCAGACTTCTTCAGATGTAGAGCTGCAGCAATAACTTCTGGTTTAAGCTCCTTCTCTAAGCCTGTGAATGACTTCTGATCAAGAACAGGTATACCCAGAAGTTTAGAGAACTCCTCCATGGTTGGAACCAGCTGATAATCAGGAAATGTAAAGCAATGGTGCTTAGGGTCAAAGAACTGAAACAGCACACTCATCATATCTTCACTGAACCCTGAAGTAACTAGATCCAATAAGTGACCATGTCTCTTGTTGAACTGGGAATGATCAGGCACTAGGGAAACCAACTCCTTGAGCTTAGCAGGTATCCCTACAAAGTTGATCCTGATGGTGTTTCTACGAGCAGAAGCCATGACCTGCAACAAAGAACAAAGATAAATCCTTTGGTCCTTGAAATGGTTAGGGAAAATGATATGCTTATGATGCATGATGATGTCATGATGTCATGCTCAATCACAAACATGTGGCACACACAAACAAGTCACACCATAGCCCTAGGTTTAAAGGCTTGCATGAGGTTCAAAGGCAAGTACCCTCCCCTGAAGTTAGATGGTTCATCCTGTCCTACAAAAGTAACCAGGTTCTAAGGGATCTCAATATCATTGATCCTTCACAAGGGTGGTTGTTCAGAAGGCAACTTACTTGCCAACCAAAACCCTCCAAGTTTAAGATCTCAATGAGCGTAGTATCAAGTGTCAACCAACTTCAGTCTGCACCAAAGCCGGTTACCTCACTACTTTCTAAAGGCCAAGATGAGTTAACTAGGGTTCTAAAAGTCAGTTAGTGCATTGACAACATATGGCAGCCTCAATATTATCCTCAACTTGACTTAAGGAATATAAGCACCAACCAAGAAGTCGCACTAACTATGGCCACCAGATCAACCGTATCGATATACGTCGTACAGTTTCCTTGGTCTATTGCCATTTACCTAAGGTACACTAGATCCGGGTTAGGACCTTTCACACATAAGAGCACCCCAACAATATAATAATAAAGCAAACAAGGCAAACAATTTAAAGTGATCTTAATTCCTAAGGGTACCCCTCTTAAATTTATCCCCAGCAGAGTCGCCAGTTCTGTAACACGGTGGGAGAACTGACTTTAAACAATGTTGCGGATAGCAAGAGTCGCCACCTACTTTTATTTTATCCATAAGGAAAGGTTATAAAAGAACAGGAAAGACCTTAGAGAATATTTTGGGTCCGGGGGGTAGGTTATGAAAAGGGAAGGTGTTAGCACCCTTTTCATCCATGGTTATCCATGGGCTCTTAGGTACTTAAGCTCACTTTTGAATTGTTTTGAAAGTGTAGTGTGTGAATAGAAAAATTTCAGAATAGTTAATAAATAATCCATGTAAGGATGTGTTAAGAACTTGTTTGAAAACTTGTTGAAAATTTGTTTAAGTGTGAAACAGTTTTGAAGTGAGCAAGCACCTAGGAGTAACCTACCCTAATGTTTAAAGGTCTTTCTTATTCTTCATTCTTTCCTTTAGTAAGACTATCCCTACTATAATGGAGTAGGTAGTCCTTACTTTGGATGTTAAGGGATATGTGAGGGACAATTTGACTTTGAGGGCCATTGTGGGATGTAATAAGCACATATAAGGGACCATCATCATTTTTCGAAAGGGACTCGATTCGTAAAGGCAACCATAAGGGACTTTGATGATTTTTCTATTTGAGGGACTTGCTTTATACACCCCACTTAACCATTATTCGTAGGCAACTTGAGGGATATCCTTAGGAAGTGAGACGGCGATTAAAATCGACTTACGTGTGTGACGTGTTTATTTTAATTATCTTTATTTAAAAGTGATCTAAATTTATTTTAATATTACATACATGTTGTTACACTCCCTAATTACTAACCATAATAATAATTAAATAATTAAACAACTTTACATCCAAGAAACAATTACAAAATAATAAGCAAAATAATTAAATAAAATATAAATAAGCAATAATAAATAATAAAGGGGGTTAATTCTAAGTTTACTCGGCAAGACATCGCATCTTGTGCCTACGTATCCTTACGGGAGCGGAATCAGAGTAATCGTAGTTCCCCTCAAAAGGGAGGTTAGAGACTTCTTGACTGTGGTCAAGGTCTCAAGGGGAATAAACGCATCTTAAGGACACGCTTACGCGGAGTGTAGAAACTCCAAATCTCTACATTGAATTGTTAAGTTGTAATTAGGGTTAAATTAGGGATTCCACGGCGGGAAACCCTAAAATGAGCGTGGCGGCTCTTTGACCTAATGCTAGGGGGTAAAATTGTAATTTTTCCTGCGGCGAGACATTTGTGAAAATTAGGGTTTGTGAGGTTGTAAGGGTTTGAAGTTGAGGACTATTGGCGCGGCGGCCAAACGGTTAGACCTAACCTTCGGATGTGTGTAATGTAACAAGAATATTGATGAATGTGTGAGAAATTAATCATACGATCAGGGAAATAATGACAGAAATTAAAATCATACATGCAGAAACTTAAAGGCAGAAATTAGGACGCGATTATTAGGGTTCGCGAGGTTACAACCGAGAAGCAGTTACAATAATAATAAAACTTAAATAAAACACCACGCATGAGCTGCAAAAGATGAACACTGTTAATAAGCAAAGTTAGACGGTAATTGGACGAGTCAGGAGAAAAAGTGCAATATTGAAGATTTTTGTTGTTTTTAAAGAAAAGGTGGTAATTATATTTATAAAAGAAAGAGTAATGTTAATTTTTAAAAATATTTTAAATTTAATCTAAAAAAAAGTTTTAATTTACATATTTTTAAAATGATTTTTAAGTTATTTATTCGGAAAAAGTTTTTTTTATTTTTATTATATGAAAAGAGGTTTTTTTAATTTTATTATAAAAAAGGATTTTAAAGTTTTTTTATTTATTTTTAAAAAAAGGTTTTAAGTTTATTATAAAAAGCTTTTTCTAACTATTATCTTATGAAAAAAATAATGCCAATATTAGTCTTTAAAAAAAATTAATAAAGTTTAAACTAAATATAAAAAAGAAAAAAAAAAGGGTAAAAAGAAATAAAGGGGTTGGGCCGGTCATCACTCCCGGACCCAACCCGGTTGATGTAAGTGTGGAATTTAGGGACTAGGGTTTCAGAAACCCCAATCTCTTCTTCGCGGCGCATGCTTTCTTCGTCTTCTTCCTTCGTTTTGCTGCGATTCCCTCCTCAATCATGTTGGAAATCCTGAAATCAAACCGACCAATGTCAAAAGTGACAACATTATGTTCTTTGCTTACGTTTCTCGTTCGCGATCGGTATTGAGGGGAGGCGATGATGACGATGTTTTGAGCTTCAGAGGAAGGTATTTGCTCGCCGATCTTTAAACGGCGCCGGTGAATCCTCTTCACTCGTGTTGCCTCGTTTTGATCTCTCTCCCTCTCGCGGCCACTAGGGTTTGGTGTTCTTTGCCTTTTTCGTTTCCTCTTTCTCTCTCGCGGCTACCAGGGTTTTTATTCGAGGTGATGTTGTTCTTATATATTCTCCTCATTTCTTTGTTGAATGGGCCTTTCTGATATTATTTTTCCTTTTGATTTGATCTCAAAACCTTCCGTTTTCGGAAGCGATTTGCAAAAAATGATATGATATTCTGATTGAGATCCTTTGATTGAGCCCGTTTTGGATTGATTTTTGCTTGATCATTTTTCTGATACACTGATTGGATTTTGTTTCCTTTTCTGACTTCGTTTGAATCTTTCTAAATCTTTGCTTCCCATTGTGATCCACTAGATTGGCTTTCGAACGGGATTTACTTGACACAGTTGGATTTGCCTCGATTTGCTTTCAGAAACGGGCTTGCTTTAATCCGCTTTGGGACCAAACTTAATTGGATATCTTCTTTGAAACTGATTTGGATTCTGTTTTATGATGGTTTACTGATTCGATTTGGGATACACCTTTTGATATCTTCTGGATTTTTGCATGTGTGGTTTTGACCAAACCGGTTCATGGTGCGGATATCCTTGAGCCCTGCTCGTATTCAATTCATTTTGGGTCCAACCAAACTTGCTTCGGTCTTGGATACAGTTTGTGAATTGATATGGCTTTGTGAACTTTGTCTGCTTTTTCTTTGAACTGATACGCTTGTTCACTTGGATTTGTGAACTGATGGACTAACTGAATCATGTTTCAGTTCAACTTTCTGGTTTTCCTGATACAAATTCACTGACTCTTTTTTTCTTCTTTCAGAGGGCAACTGATGGTGTGGTTACTGACGGATCAATGCTACCGAGAATGGTCATATGGTGATGATGACCATTGGTCTGAACCTTTGAGGGATGCTATTGCCATTTGGTTTTGGTTGCGTTGCCTTAGCAATGATGACCTTTGGGTCTGAGCTGATATTTTGAGTTGATAGCTTGCACGAAATTACCAATGCTTGTAGTTCGACGTTCGGTAGGGAGTTGGTAACGGCTTCGGCCGTGGCTCTCCCAGCCACTCGAATTCTCACGCCCAATGATGGTTAAACTGAGGGCTGAATCCATGTTGATTCCTTTATTTCTGTGGCTTTTAGTGAATTGCTTATGATGAACTGATTTGTCTTTTTTTGATATAGATTCACTGGGATTAAACTCTCTGATACGCGGCGGACTTTCTGCTACTCGCTGTTGGCTTGTTTTGTTGTTTGTCGAACATGAAACTTAATGAGTTTATATGATGCTCATGAAACCTTTTTTGAGGCAGCTTCGACTGTCTTTGACATCTCGATTCTTCTTTGTCTGAACTGAAATTCACTTCTCTTTTTTCCTGAATTGATAGGTGGCTGCGAATTTGGGCTATGATGTTCATCACTAAGCCTTAGGCTTTGCATTTTGATTTTCCAATGTGACCTGGCACGAACTGAGTTGGGCATTTCCTGTTGTGGTTTGTGAATTATTGGACTTGGTCCTTCTTTTGAGGCAGCTGCGGTTTGATTCTAATAATCCAGCATAGTTTACATTGCTGAACTGGTTCTTTGAATTGGCCGTATGCTTTTCGATTTTTGCTGAGTATTTCTTCTGTGGTAAGAACTAGACTTGTTTCCGGGACCGTTCTGTTGTTCTGTGGTTGTGAATAATGATTTGCATGTAATTTTTAGACAGCCTTTGAAATTGATTCCTTTGATGTACTTACCATTCTGTTTTTCGAGCTGGTTCAGCGGCTTGTGAATTGAAATTTCGTTCAATTTGAGCATCCTGTGAATTGTTTTATGCAATTTAGGTGCAACTTACGAACTGTTTTGGTGTATTTCAGGTGTTGACAAACTTTGAACACAAAGTGGCTCATACCCGTCGGCATCCGGGTTTATGACCAAATTGATTGTGCTGCTTTACCCTTGTATCAGTTTGGAAACCAAATGGGATTTATTCGATGATGGCGTAGACCCTTTTCAGTTAATCATTTATCGGCCCGAACTTCTTTTACTTCTTCATCTTTCTCGGTTGTCCCGTATGATAAGAACAGAGATCACCTGATCTGACGCCAATGGCGCGGATCGGTAACGGGGGTTGGACGCAGCTTCGGTTGTGCCACTCCCGGCACTCGATGATGACATTGTTCTGAGAGTGTCGAACAATTTCTAACATCTTTTTTTTCTATTCTGTTTGTTTTGTTTTGATGTGCAGGTGAATCGGAGACTTTGCGGAGAAGCTCAAAGGACATCAAGAAGGATACTTAGAAATTTTAGGGCTTAGGACTTTTTAGGATATACACCTCTTTTGTAACTTGTAATAAAAAAAGCATTATGAAATAATTCAATAATACATTTTTTATCCAAATTATTTCCCTTTTGTAAATCGTGATGAAATATTATGAATAAAATTCAACTTTCTATCCAAATTCTCTTTACAAATTGTAATAATAATAAAATATTATGAATGAACTTCACATATTTATTAAAATCATCTTCCATTTCTTCTCCATGATTTAATTCTCAAAACATCTCAACATACGATTCATCAGTCGAATATCCTTGAATTAATCCGATCCAATCTTAATACTTTTGACATGAATAAGCTCCAATAATCAGTAGAAGTTTTCACTGTTGTCCCTCTAAAGATGAACTGGAAGATAGAAGAATGATCTCTTGTTAAACCCTGTTCCACAGATCAGACTTTCCAAACCAAATTGATATCAAACCCACGTAAATAAACGCCTCAGAACTTAATAACAACCCGTTTTCAAGGAATTAGCTGAATTTGCGTAAAATGACCAAAATACCCCTGGAACCAAATCCAACCTCTCTTTGATTTTGGCAAAAAAATCATGAAGTTTGACTTTGGTTTGACCACAGTTGACCTCAGTTTGACTTTTTAACTGCATTGACTGCTTTTGACTTATCTGATCATCTGACTGAGCAAACTTTTGAGAAAAGTCTTGAAACTTGACATGGGGGTTCTTATACACATATAAGATGTTATGAAGCTCACTTGAAGTCTTGGAAGTCCATTTAGCCTGATTAAAGTCAAAACCCTAGTTTTGGATGCACTGCTTAGGAGGTGCATTGTCTGAGGGAATTGTCAACTCTTCTGACCAATTGTGAACTTTGTGAACCTTGTGAACCTTCTTGGAACACAAAGTCTTGTATTGTGAGGGCAAATTTTGGGGTGCAACAATTAGGCATACTTTTCTTGTATGACCCTCTTTCTTAAAATGATAACACTTAATAGTATGAGCATTATCGTCGTAAGAATTTTGTAGAACTTTACCATTCTTCTTCTCAAACCTACCATCTTTCTTTAAGAATTTCTCCTTAAAGGACAAACCTTCACCAGCTATTGATGGCTTGTGCTCCTTTCGTTAATTCAAATCCTTAGAGTAAAAGGCAAATTGAACATCTTCAAAGGTCAATGAAACTCTTCCATGCAAGAAATTTTCTTTGAAATGAGCATGAGGCTTAGGTAAAGAACACAACAACAACATCATTTGATCTTCATCATCAATCTTGACCTCCATATTCTCAATATCAAGAATCAACTTGTTGAACATATCTAGCTGCTAAGCCAAGGCTTTATCTTCACTCATCTTGAATGAATACAAAACTTGCTTTAATTAGAGGAGATTAACCAACTGTCATGTACAAACCTTTAACTTTTGTCCACACACCAACTGTAGTTTTCTCCTTCGAAACTTGTCGGAGAACCTTATCACCAAGGCTCAATATAATGGCACTGTGTGTTTTTTCGACCATCGTTGTCTTCTCCTTCTCTAATAGGGCAAAGTCCTCTTCTCTGATCATTTTAACGCTTCTAATAAACCTTGTTTAACAAGAAGGGATTGCATCTTCAAGCGCCACAAACCGAAATCATTCACATCGGTGAATTTCCCAATCTCATGCTTTGTTGACGATATTTTCTCCTTCACGCTCACCACACCAGTTTGTTGTAAAACAATGTCATCAATAACAGGAAAAAAGTTATGAGATAAAGATTGGGTTTCTTTAACAAACACAAAAAACCTATTATGTTTTACGAAAGGGAGAAAGAAAGGAAGAAGAAGAATAAAAATTGGTTAAAACAGTTTTACTATTCACTTTCTCAATAAGGGTTAAAGATTACATGTGAATACCAACAATTAACCTCTGTTAACAACCTGAGAGAACTAGTCTATTTATAGACTACTAAGCTAACTTAGGCTATAAGCTAACTTAACAATTGAGCTTACAAGCAAAGCCTCATTCAACATACTTTAAGACAAAACATATTTCGACTGCATGTTTGAACAAACTTCGACTACAACATGTACAACTCCTGTTTAACCATGTAGCTATCCTTGTCGACACCAGAGTTCAATCCAAATACTACAATAATAATTCAAGGGCATTATGGCATAAGCGTTTATGTTACATCTCTAAAAATAGAGTTGAGCGACTAATGTTTGAGGGAATTTTAGATTCCATTAACCTAACAAAGTTTGATGTTTGTTTTGAATGCATTAAAGTCAAACAAATTAAAAAAAAAGAAGAAGAAATTTGGTGTATATAGAGTTCCGAATGTCTTAGAATTGATACATACATACATTTGTGGACCATTTCCGACACCTTGGAATGGTCAACAATGTTTTATATCATTCATAGATGATTATTCTAGATATGCATACATATTTCTTATACACGAAAAGTCTCAATCATTGGATGTGTTCAAATCCTTTAAGGCTGAAGTTGAGAATCAACTCAAAAAAAGAATTAAGAAAATCAAGTATAAATGTGGTAGTGAATATTACGACAGATATGACGGTTCAAGTGAACAACGTTTAAGGCCTTTTTCCAAATACCTAGAGGAATGTGGAATCGTCCCACAGTGCACCATGCTAGGATCACCTAGCATGAATAATGTTGCTAAAAGATGGAACCAGACTCTTAAGAATATGGAAATGAGTATGATTTGTCATTCTATCTAGCCAGAGTCACTCAGGGGAGAGACACTAAAGACTGCAACTTATATTCTAAATAGAGTACCAACAAAGGCAGTTGCCAAAACATGTTACAAACTTTGGACTGGACAAAAGCCTAGTCTAAAACATTTTCATGTGTGGGGATGTCTAGTTGAGGCAGAGCCTTAAAGATCAAATAAAAAAAATTGGACTCCCGAACAATGAGCAACTACTTTATTGGCTATTATGAAAGATATAGGGGCTACAAATTTTACGATCCCAAATTCAATTCAATTTTCAAGACACGAAAAACCATATTCTTTGAGGATATTGAATTTGGGGAGGGGGTGGGGGATAAGGTTAGAGACTTTTTTTAGAGGAAGAATTGGTAACAATTCCAGAACCGATTCTTACAGTTGCTTTCGACCAAGCAAGTATGGAACCTTCATAAAACATTGTAGACTTCCCTCCAACTCAAGATGATTTGATAATTCATGAAGAAAAAACTCAAAATCCATAAGAACAAGTGTTACAAGAAATAATACATTTGCGGAGATCCACTGGAGAAAGGAGAAATGCTATTCCATATAATTACATAGTCTTTGTCCAAGAACATGAGGAAAATAATGGTATGATGGAAGATGATTCAATCATCTTCCGTCAAGCCATGCAAGATTCCAACTTGGAAAAATGGATTGAAGCAATGAAGGAGGCGTACAAGTCCATGCAAGACAATAAAGTTTGTTAACTTGTCTCATTACCAGAAGGTGTGAAACCCATTGGTAGAAAATGGATTTTTAAGACCAAGCGGGGATTCTAACGATAATGTGAAAAGGTATAAAGCTTATTTTATGGCTAAATGTTATACTCAAAAGGAAGGGTTTGAGTTTAAAAAGAGTTTATCTCCGGTTTCATTGAAAGATTCTTTTAAAACAATCATGGCTCTTGTTACAAATTATGTTTTGGAACTCCATCAAATAGATATCAAGACAACTTTCCTGAATGGAAACGTTGATGAAACGATCTATATGGTGCAACTAAAAACTTTGTGTCGGGAGACTCAAAGAATATGGTTTGCAAATTAACAAAATCCATATACAGACTAAAACATGCATCTCTTCAGTGGTACCACAAGTTTCATGAATTAATTCTCTCATTTGGTTTTGAGGTGAATATTGTTGAAGATTGTGTGTATCACAAATTAGGTGGGAGCAAGTACATTTTCCTGGTCCTATATATTGATGACATATTGCTTACCACCAATGATATATGCATGATGCATAAAATCAATTTTTTTATTAAGAACATTCAAAATGAAAGATCTTAGTGATGCCTCCTTTGTATTAGGAATTCAAATACATCAACACCGATATCGAGGTATTCTAGGATTATCACAAAGGAGCTATATAGAAAAGGTACTTAAAAGGTTTGGCATGCACGAATGTAAACCAAGGGATACTCCAATTTCTAAGGGAGTTAAATATAGTCTCAGTTAATGCCCAAAAGGAAACTTAGAAATTCAAGAAATGAAAAAGATTCCTTACGTATCAGTTGTAGGGAGTCTGATGTATGCCCAAGTCTGTACGCGTTCGAATATTGCGTTTATAGTTGTGATGTTAGGCATATATTTGAGCAATTCAAGAATGGATAATTGGAAAGTAGCCAAAAATGTTATGAGGTATTTAAAGAGAAAAAGAGACTACATGCTCACATATAGAATGTTAGACCAATTAGAGATCACTAGATACTCTGACTCAAATTTTTTTGGATGCCAAGATAGTAAAAGATCCAATTCAAGCTATATATACATGTTGGCTGGTGGTGCAATTTCTTAGCACAATGATAAGCAAACTCTTACAACTTCATCCACCACGAGAACAGTGTTTATAACATGTTATCAGGCATCCAACATGGGGTTTTCTTGAGGAATCTTGTCACTAGGATAAGAATTGTGGAAGGAATTGAAAGGCCACTTAAGTTATATTGTAATAATAAATTAGACGTCTTGATTCCAACAATAATAGGAACTCGACCAAGTGGACAAATTTCCATAAAATAATTAGGGACAAACTCCATGATAGCAGATCCTCTTACAAAAGGTCTTCCACCTAAGATCTTTCATGAGCACATTGTTCACATGGGTGTTTTACTATTAGAGGAGTCTTTGGTTTAGTGGGAGTTAGTTGATTATGAATTTTATATTCTATGTTTGGTATAATGTATGCATACTACGATTTTGGATATTCTCCTATTAATAAAGTTTGATATTCAGCAGTTTAAATTTTGTACAATAAAGTTAGTGAATGATCTCACTAAAGTAAAGTATGACCAGTTGAAAATCAGCATATATATATTCCAACTTCATGTGATTCTCATGCTGCACATTTCATGATGGATCTATTTCATTTAATAGTGATCATTGAAGGGTTTGGTTATGATTGATATAACAAAAATCACTTTGATTTTGTATACTAATTGTTCTGGCCTGGGCCCAGCCTCACGGCCCAGCCCAATAACGCACAAGGCCCAATAAGTGGGGTAGCTTGAGCGGGCACACACCCCCCACCGGACGGACAGGATACGCTCCCTGTCAAGCAGGACGACGCGCTTCTAAGCGTCCTCGGCGCTCCCCCTAGCCGGACAAAACAACCTCCACGGGCAGAATCCCCCCTGCCAACGGGCATGACGATTTGTCCTCCCTGCTCTCATGTGCTCCACCCCTCGGGGAGGGCCACACACCGCCAAGGAATCCCACGAGCTCCCCTCCGCGGGGAGAACAACGTGCTCTCAGGGAGTCCCACGAGCTCCCCTCCGCGGGGAGAACAACGTGCCTTGTGCACGTCCTCCACGTGCTCCCCTCCGCGGGGACACGTCACCAAACAACTGCCCACCTCCAAAAGAGCAGGTCAAACCCACTTCCCGAAGATCTCGGGACAGTTGGACTAGGGCGAAGACCACGTCCTGGTCTTCACTATGCCACATAAGCCCTAGCAGTCACCTGGGTTGAGCCTGACAATCCAGCCCAACGCAAGTGACCGTTGGCCCAGCGCCGGGGCCTCTCTATAAATACCCTCTTCCTGAAGAGGGTCAGGTAATTGACTTCTTACCCATTTTCTGTATTTTGCTCTCACTCTGCCCAACTCCTTACTTTGGCATCAGAGTGTTTTGCAGGTACACCCCCCTTCTCCTCCTCATCACCGGTGAACAGGTAGTAGTCCAACAGCGTGTGGCCAGTCCGTGATCCCCTTCTGATCAGGTCAAATCACTAATATAACTAATGGATGAGATACTTCAGATATGCTTAAAGAATATAATGGCAAATTTTGAGCACATAAAGTCCAACACGTGTGTAAAGTTACATATGTGACTAGTGAAAGATTGTTAGAATTTTTGGGTCACAAATGTAATATTGCATGTGTTAGGGCCATTATTTAATTAGCCAAAACTTCAGTGGTCTAATTAATATTATGTGGCTAAAAATATAAATGTCATGAAATATGAGATTATTGTGTAGATATCATAAGTCAATATCTAATTTTATGAGGGACCCGATTAAAATATTGAAAACTAAGAAACAACCCTAAGGTTATTTATATGGGTTATGGTCCTCATTTGTAGATCGATAAAAAATACGGCTCATTAGAAAAATTCACTCTTCATCCCCATCAGAGGAGATTCAATATACCATAAGAAACTCTATAACTAGAAGATCACATATCTGATAACTTCAACTATTTCCAATGGAAAACTCTAGTATGCTTCTACTTTCATTCTCATAATTGTATTCAGATATAGGTATAAGGGATATGAGTCGATCGCATATCTGACTCATAAGGATTTGTTTAGAGTTTTGTTCTTGATTCCTATATCGATAAAAATCATAAGGTTATGAATAGATCTGACATAACAAATCAACAGGTTAAGGTAGCAGGTAGTCATACATCATAATTTTATAGTGCCTTTTGAATTTTTCCTTTCTTTAGGAGGTAGTGTAAAGTTTAAGGGTGATGACCTGGTTTGACATGTTATCTGATATATTTGGAAAGCTTAGGATGATGTTATTTTTAATGGAGTTGAAAAATCAGCAAAAGAAATGGAGGAAAAGAGTTTTTTTTTTCTCTTTGCATTGAAATTGATATTTGGGTAGGTCGGGGAAGAACCCTTACACATTCTTATAGTGACTTCAAAATTCTATCCTCTATCTACATCTATAAAGGATCAAGTGTTGACCCCGATTCAATATGCGATAGTAGATCTTTAATCCACTTTTTGTTAAAATCTAATCTATTGATGGTGAATTTGGTTGTTTTAAGCTCTAATATGTGAGTAGCGAAACTAATCTTGAATAATTATGAATTAACTTCTAGTTAGCATTTATATATTTTTTCTCTTTATTTTGTTACCAAATATTTATTGTGTTTTAAAATTATCTGGTGTAACATTACTATTTATTATTAATATAAAAATAGTAAACATATTAGGAAGATCCTAAAGTCACACATTGGTTGGAGATAGAGTATTGAAATAGTTTATATAGAGTGACACCCCTCACCTTACCAACCGGTTTTGTAAGGTTGTGTTAGGCCAAACTATAATATGGTATCAGAGCCTATCGATCAGACCTTGGGCGTGAGGGGGTGTGTTAGAAAGATCCTAAAGTCTCACATTGGTTGGAGATAAAGCATTGAAATAAACGAAATAGTTTATATAGAGTGACACCCCTCACCTTACCAATCAATTTTGTAAGGTTGTGTTAGATCAGACTCTAATAAAACATATTCAAATGTCTATTTTACTTAAATGTCTATTTTACTACTAGTAATTTGAAGTTTTAACTTTTGACATTCAACGAAGAATTAGAGGTTGGTGAATAGTTAGATGCGCAGCCTTAATCTAATACATCTTCTTCAAGTTCCACACAACATTTTGTCATGTAGTGTGAGTTTAATGGAGTCAATATGTATACATGGATGCATTTAATTTTGCTTGTTAATTGAACATGTGCTTTAATTTTCATAGATCTTGTGCTAAGGGTCCCTTTCTGTTACTCTCTCCTTTGTTTTAACCGTTGATTTTTCTTTATGTTTTCAAAGTCTAACAATTTTGTCAAAAACTATTCAGTTATTTACTATAGAAAGAAATATGTGAAATAAGATTATAACTTGTTAAAGATATTATAAGTACTTATTTTCTATAAATAAATTTTAATTTTTAAATTCATAAAATAAATGATATATTTAAACTATAACTTATATACATTAACTATTTAATAAATCTAACAAATAAAAATTATTTATAAAATAGAATTGAAGGATTATTTGTTATTAACCGATAGTTTATAACAAATAAGTCAATTGATTGAATTTACAATATTTAATAAAATTTACTGTTGAACTAAATTGTAAACATAAAATGAAATAAATATATAGTTAATTTAATTTAATTTTTTCAATTAAGATAAAAAAGATAGAATTGAAAAAAAAATATTATGAGTCGTTGTCTAAATATTTAAGCAACAATTTTCTATTAAAGGCTATGATATTTTTCCTAAATTCATTTTTGTTGTAATGTTTTAAGTTATAAGCTCGTGAAAAAAACAGATAATTACAAATATTTTTAAACATATAGTTATAATATAAATAATGGTCTTGTCAAAAATAGTCTTTATTTTTTTTTTCATATTAGGCTGTTGTGTTTGCAATAAAAATAAGTTTTATAATTACTTATCTAAAAAAATTAATGGTTTCAAAGATAGAGTAGTAGTTATTTCATGTGTCTTGAGCAAGTAATGCTTGGATTTCTTTCATGTGTTTTTGATCACCTTTGTTCACTTAGAGCACCATCTTTTTTACTAGCGTGCTAACTCTTACTTCACAATGGAGTACTTGCACCAGTTGTTGCCACCTAGCCTTATTTTGCATCTAGCACGCTTGTAAATGGGGCCTAGCGAGTCTTGCTTCTTCAGAGTTTTAGTTTTGTCTGTTTTTTTTGTGTTAATTCGTGGTTTTCCAGTTCTTTTCACCTACTTTTTATAAATGTATACAAGAAAAGTCCAAACATGGGTTTCTTTACTTTTCATAGATAAATCGAGTTTTTTTTTTTATATTATTACTTGTAAAATAAGCAAATAAGCACCAACGTATTTAACATAAATGTGACACTTATCAACTCTCCCTAACTTACCCTTTTGTTTGTCCTCAAACAAAATTATCAAATGATTCAAAAAATGTTACATGTATCTTTTGGCTGGTTGACCGACATCAAGTCAAGAGTTTTTGAAATTGTATTTATGGCATGGTGTCCTTTTTGAATAGTTGGCTCGACAAAAGTAAGATTTTTAAAACAAGTCAAAGTCAACAGTTGATCATTTATCAGGATTGTGATCTCACTAAGCATCTCTCAATGGTTAGTGTTTCCTTCACAAATTCAGACAATGCATATACTATAGGAATCTTTGTATTTCGTCTTGACATTATCACAACATATATCATCATTCATAGGCCACTAAGGCTTTTCTTTAGGTTATAATGTGGCTAGGCTTACAAAAAAAAATATTGGTTTTTCTTTGGATTCAAAAAGTCTAAAGATAAGAGAGTGAAAGGTATTTCTTTTCATGTATTTTCCTTCTTTATTTCCCACTTTATTACAACCATTATTTTGGTGCCTCTTTTTCTGTTGTATGCTTGACTTTTTTATTTTTGACTTTGGTTACTATCAAAGAAATTTTCTTTTCTTTTCATGCACCAATACTTCTTAAGTTTCTTTTTGAAATTTTCCTTTTTCATTTTTCTCCTCAACTTTCATTTACAATACCCTTTCTTTTTGCTCGCTCTCCTATCCTTAACATAAGATAGTGAATATTGTTTTTCTTTTCAATTTTTGGCTAAGGGTTATAATTTTGAAAGAACAATAACAATTTCATTGTATGGCTCAAAGGGAGTTTTCAAAGGATTATCACCCTCACTAGGTAGGCTTTTTAGGTAAAGTATGAAGGTGAGAAAAATACACAAGAAGGGGGTTAAATTGTGTTTTCCATTTCTTAATTTTGCCTCAGATCATAGTTTAGAATCTAAACTGATGTTCAGATTCTAATTAATACGTTGCAACAAAATGTTAACAGAAGCAAATAAAAAGATAAATAACACATAGATTTATCATGGTTCCTCCCAAATTGAGAGTAGTCCAGTCCCTTTGCAGCACAAGAGATTTTTCACTATAATCAAAACATGGTTTCTTTGCTCATACCCTTAGCCCAAGACTTCCTGCTTAAACCCCTCAGGTTCATAACTTCCTGCTTAGACCGCAGCCTAAGACTTTCTTGCTTATATTCCACGAATCCAAGATTTCCTTGCTCAAGCCCCTCAGACTCAAGACTTCCTTGCTCAGACCCTAGAGTCCAAGACTTCCTACTCAGGTTCCACGAACCCAAGACTTCCCACTTAAGCCCTCCAGGATCAAGACTTCCTTGCTCAGACCGCAACCTAAGACTTCCTTGCTCAGGTTCTGCGAACCTAAGACTTCTGCTTATATCCTCAAGTACAAGACTTTTGCTTAGACTCACAATCCAAGACTTCTTTACTTAACTAACAACTGGTCAAGACTTTCAATGCTCTATCACATAGCAGGAGACTTACTTGACTCAAGCTTTTCAGCAAGAGACTTTGATGCTCAATCACATAGCAAGAGACTTTATCTAAACTACTAAATAACATGTTTAGCATAATAGAGAACAATGTATACTTGATATAAAATCAGAGGTACATGGTAATCACCATAACAAAGACCTTAAGCACTTAAGATTTCTAAGATATTCCATATTTAAGAAGTCTTAAGGCTTTGTATAATTTACAACATATAACATAATTTTTGCATACTTGATGGTGTTGCTTATTGTTGATCTTGTTATTCCTCCATCTAGATAGAAGCTTGAAACACTCTTATCCTTCTTGGTTTTCCTTCTCTATTTTTGCTCCTTGTTCCTTGTTGAAAATTCACATTGAATCTTCGGCTACTTATATAGCAGTTATAGAAGACTAGTCGTTGGAAGAGATAACTTGTACAAGTGTCTTTGTTTCTCCATAGTATAACAGATATTAAAGATAGATACACCAAAAGATCTTAATCCATTGTGTAACTTGTTTAACCATTGTGTCTTCCATGTGATTTTGTACTATAGATTCGTTGAGAGTAAATATCCGTAAAGCATGTCAACTCTTCTTGAGCCTTGTGAACATAGAATCTAGCTGTCAAACTAATTTGACAATGCAACTTGCTTTCTGCATACGAATAACTGATACATTTACCAAGTGTAGCTTTATTACTAACTCTGAATGTTCACCAGAAGCTGATACATTTACCAAGTGTAGATACAATATGTTGCTCATATGATGTTGAGGCCTTCAATTTCATAGTCTATGTCAAACATCATTTAGAGAGTTTTCTTCAGATTCTGAAGCACTAGAGGCTAGTTACTCAGCTTCTCTCAAATGCATTCTTATATCAGATTCTAAATGTATTCTCTTTAAGATTTAGAACCTGCATACATGGGACACACATTAGATAACACCATTGTTCTTTTAATAATTTGTTATCATAAAAAACCTAAAGGATATATGTCATGAACAAATCTTGTTCTAACAATCTCCCTCTTTTTGATGATGACAAACATAAGTATTTAAAAAACTATGTTGGGCAATTATAATTTTCTTGGAAACATCTGAGTTTGAGATTTGTAAGCTCCCTCTGAGTCTAATAGTGCAAGGTTGAGGTTTGTAAGTTCCCCTTAGTTCTATATTCAAGAAATCTAAAATATATCACCCAGACAAAATAACCAAAATAACAGAAATTTAAAAGTACATTAAATCTGAAGGGTTCAGATTCTTTATTAAATAATATTATATCTTTCTCTCCCTTTTGTCACATAAAAATGAATAAAAATAAAAATAAAATAATTACATTCATAAATGTGTAACAGGGGATCATTACGTGACCAAATACCAAGGAAGAGAAAATGATCAAGTAACAGAGATCATTAGGGAATTGTACAATGCATCTTTATTATATATTGGTCGTAACAGTTCCAAGAATCAAGAAATGGATTTTATTCCGTCATTTGGATCATCCAGACTCCACTATAAAAGAAATAGAAGTATAGGTCATTTTCATTAACATCCTACAACACAATATGGAGACAACATCTAAGAGCACCAACATCTTTGTTATAACAGAAGTTTCAAAGAGTACTACTAGTCTTGAGACTTAAGATCTTTAGAAGCTAGTAGATTCTGAAGCATCTGCAACTGGTCCTTTGTCCATTACACCGAAATATTCTGACGAGGGTTCGTCCTCAGCTGCTCAGAGACCTACTGAAGAAGGTCAACCATCTACTGATTTAAAACTAAGGAAGAAATCAATGAAGAAGAAAAAGAAGAAAAAGAACAAAGATGAGATACTTTATCAACTGATTGTCTAAGAGCCAGAGAATGAGGATGTGGATGATGATGAGCCTGATATCGATTGGGGAAACTGGATATGTTGTAGGGCAATGGAGGAATCAGGTTAGTTATAATCTTAGTACTTTCCAGTCCCTTTTTTTTTTTTGTAATCCCTTAAGTTTATTAATGAAAATCTATTATGACCATTTCTTATTTTGCATGTGCAATCTTTTACTTTTCTCTATGACTTTCTGATAAATTCATAAATGAAGTAAGAAGATAAACATAACTAAAAATTAACTCGTTAACATAAAATTTAAAGTTTTAAAGAGAATCTTAATAGGACTGAACACTAGACATTCATTTCCCAAGAGTCAGACGTTAAAAGATTGATTTGAATAATCAATATTAAAATAATAAATACTCAAGATAATCAGATGAATAGACTCTATAAAACCCTTAGTGAGCCTTGCTTCTTCAGGGTTTTTCCTTTGCCTATTTTCTTAGTGTGATTTGCGGTTTTCTAGTCCTTTTCACTTATTTTTGTTAAATGCATACAAGAAAAGTCCAAATTGGTGTTTCTTTATTTTTCATAGATAAATAGAAGGATTTTGTGATGATTACTTATAAAATAAGCAGATAAGTGTCAACGTATTTAAAGTAAGTTTGACATTTATTATAGGTCAGTGCCTAATCTGTATAAGACTGAGTTGCTCTGATCACTAGCATTTATGCAGAGTATGAGATGGGCATGTCTAGAAACACACAGGATAAGGTCCGGCCCCACTCGGGTGGACTGTCAAGAAGGGAACCTAAAGGATCTATTGACATTTGTCTAAAGATACAAATGTCCCATATAAGGTTTTAGGACCTCTAGGCCGTAAACTATTATTGTAAAGTCTAATTAATTGTCTAGACTCGGGTACACATTATTTTAAATCCTAAAACTTTACATTCAAGACCTTTATGACTTGATCGTCAGAGTGTTTACAGGTACAACAACACCTCTGAGATTTGCATAGCAAAGGTCTCCATAAAACATCTCATCAATGTTCCACCTATTAAAGTTTCATAGGTGCAAACAAATCATTTGGTAATGTGTATAATAATGAAACTTAGCATTTTCACCAACACTTGTTTTAGATCTAATGGAGAACGCATGAATGATGCATAGAAACATACGACAAAACCATCAATTTTGACAACCATGTAGATACATTGGATACCATTCTCACATGATGCAATGCATCAGAGCATGTCAATGCAAATCACTCACCTCTACTAAAAAGGAAGGGGATATGACATAGTTTAAAGGCATGGGTTGAGGTCATAAGGCCAAAAAAAAGGATGAGTTACTACAAATTTACACCAACAAGTTATGCGCAAAAAAAAAAATTGGTGAAGAACGTAGATTTTTTTTTAGATAAGAAAATATATTCCAGGGGAATACTAGGAGTATTCCAATCTAAAAAGTCACAAAACAAATAATATGACTCCAATTCCTAACAATCAACCTATAAAGTGGTACCTATTGCGCAAATGGCTCTATTAGGGCAATACGTTTGCTAAGAATATGGGGAAAGAGGAATCTAAACATTTAATAATTTTCTCATAAGGGAAAAGAAGTTTAGCCAACACGAGGAGGTATTGGAAGCCAACAAGGTAATCTACGGTGGCCAGAATAAGTTAGGGGTGGAGAAACACAAAAAGATGGGAAAGTGTTGGAAAGACAACAAAGGGTTGCTCCATTTAAGGCACAAAGAATATAAAAATTTGAACGCCTCTTAAGAACACATACTATAAGAGTTTTCTAACAACGAGTTTCATAAGGAATGTGTAGAGTTATTTAAGAGGGTCTGAGTCGCACATGAGTATATAAGTTAAAGTACTGCCAATTACAGCGGAGTCATGGATATAACACGAAAGAATGTTTCTAGTTAAATGATGTGATTGAAGATTTGATTCATATTAGAAAGTTGTGCATGTTCACGCCAGGAGATAAGTTGGCTTCCAGGGATCACAAATCGCAAAGTCCAATATAGCTGAGGAGAAGACAATATTCGGGGAGGAGGATGGTCGAGAGTTATCAATAGATAATGTCTTATGTGAGAAAAATGTTTGGTTAGAACATTCTCTCCTTTAAGAATATTCCCTCTTATGTGATATCTTAAGGATTCCCAAACTTTGAGAAAATGTCTTATAATTTAGTGAATATGAATTTAAAGAAAATGATCAACATAGATCTTGGAGATGATTTTGAATTAAAAGATTTTCGTTGTAATAGGTCTGAATTAAGTGATTGTATCATCATTCTCAAATTTTGAAATTAAGACCACTGTGCTTGCATTCTTGCTGGAAATGATCCAGCTTTGAGTGAAAAATTGAGCAATTGCATCAATAACCACCTTTCTCACAATATCCTAATAAATTTGGTAGAACAAAACACCAAAACCATCTTACCTTAGAGTACCATGTTTATGTTAGATTAATTATTTAATTAATCAAATATGAATTGACGTAATTAATTATTAATTAATTATATTATAATCTATTGTTATTAAACACTAAATAAATGAAATGTTTGATTGAGTTTTGTGTCTGAATTGACCGTGATGAGTTGACCCTATCAGTTAAGTCCAATGAGAGGTCTCTGTCCTCAACTGTTTAACTATTTAAGTATGTCTCCATTAGACAATCAACATACTTTGAAAATTCTAAATGACAATGAGGGTAGTAATTCTCTCATACTCACTCTTCCGACAGCCGTCTCTCAATTCCTACAAGATACACCGTTCTTATTATATTGATAATTATTCTTGATATTATAATATATTATAATTTGTATCTATTCAATTAATTTAAAAAATTCTTCAATTAGTATCGGAGCCTTGTAAATACAATTTATAGCTATGGCATGAATAGTATGAAAGTTATTCTAAGTTGAAATCCTATTCAATGAAATTATTATAAAAGTGTTTATTCTAATGTGTGTAATTATGCACTTTGCAATGTTTTTTTTTTTTTTTTTTTGGTGGTTGAGGCAATGTGTTCTGAGGTGTGTTGTACTAATTATACTTAAATTAATCTATCAGCTTTTAAAACTAAAATTTTTCTCCTTTTCTATTTTTTAGTCGTGCTGGTCAAATGAAGTTTAGGATTATACAAGGACATTTTTTTTTCTATTTCATTCTTATAGAATTATTACCGATTCAATTAAATTCTTGTATTCTATAAATTAGAGGTTTTATAATCATTGAAATATCAATTATAGAAACTTCAACAACTCACTGCAATAATGATCTCAAATAATTAGCATCAAATATTTTATTTGTTTTTTCATAATATTACTTAATAATATATGTTTTAATATTTTAATATAATGTGTTATTATGTGATTAATTGTGTTACTATATCCTAATCAATCACTTTGATAATTTACGTTTTGAAATGAATCCAAATTTATACTTATCCAAAATAAAAGTTTATATAATAAAATCAAAATAATTCAATGATATAAATATTGTATTTTTAAATTTATAATAATTTTAATTATAAATTTCCTAATTATTTATCTTTACATTGGTAAAATATTATAATTATTTTGATTTATTCCTAAGACAATTGAATTATTCTTATATTTTGTTAATTTTTAAATAGAATCTTATATTTTGATATTATAATTTATTGTAAATTTATGAATTTTAAGATGACATTGCAATACTTTATGAGTCATCAAAAACTCAAATGCTCTACAAAATAATGTAAATTACTCTCTACGAGGTTAGTCATAATTTAATTATAATTTTAAATATATTGTGACTATTATACAAATGTCCTAGTTTGAATAAAATATAATAAATTTTAATTTGTAGGATTAAAATTCATCTATCGTGGCTACAGCCGTTCAAATTTTATTAAATTGATTTTAATTTTAATAAATATTATATTGATAATGATTATACCCTATCGGTATGTTACTATTAATATAATTTATTTTGTTCAATATACTTATGATTTAAAATTATATAAAATTTTCTATTTTAAATAAAATATAAGTATTCTTAATTCTTATGATAGTAACTCGCCTATCGTAGGTACAATTATACAAATATTGTTTAGTAAAATAATTATATTTATTTTAACTATAATAAATATTATATTAATAATAGTTATATCGTATCGGTGTGTTATTATTAATATAATTTTTTTTCAATATACTTGTAATTTATGATTATGTAAATTATGGTTCGAATACCCTATTGGTATTAGAATTTTTGGTGACATGATATTTATACATTGTATATTTTGTATTTAATATTGTTAAAACTATTGTTTAATAAATAATATTTTTTAAAGACATGTAATATTTTATGAAATCCAATACTTTTTTTATTAAAATAAATTTCAATTCTCTAAGTATTACGTAAGGATGGATATACTCTATCGTGTGGCGTTGCTTGACATGATTATTGTGTGATAGAGAAAACAATTGAATATTTATATAAATATTTTTTAAAACTCTTAATCTTAGTTCAACTATTATTTTCTATCAAGTGTGTTAGAGTCACAGCGGAATTTATAGCTTCTAATAATGATATGAAATATCACCCTCACTAAAGTTGAATATGAAATGTAGCTAGAACAATAAAATATCTAAAGAATAAAGACTGAATTTATAAGAGAAAACTACTTTGTATATATGTTTAATTCTTTTGTTGTTGTGTCAGACAAACATAAGCTTACATTTATAGTAACTCATGTACTATAACGTGAGTGATCTACATTTCATACAAATATCAGCCTTTGTCTTCTTGTTATTACTCATTATGTTGAATGGAGTATGTTGCATTTACCACACTCAATGTTTTCATATTTAGCTTTGCTAAATATTCCCTTATTCCCACAATTCTCCACCTCGTTCATCATTTGAAACATTCAAATTTTGGACGAATATAGAATAATGTTTAACAAGTTCAAGCAATGTTGGAACTTGCTACCTGACACAATCTTAGTTAACATGTCAGCTGGGTTATCATCAGTATGTACCTTCGTAAGAGAAATACGACCTTCCTCTATGACATCCCGTACAAAATGATATCTTACATCAATATGCTTGGTCCGAGCATGATGAACCTGATTCTTAGCCAAATGAATTGCACTTTGACTATCACACATCAGTCTCACGTATTCTTGCTTAACACCCAAATCACCTAGAAGACCCCTTAGCCACAATGCTTCCTTTACTCCTTCTGCTACCGCCATGTACTCGGCTTCCGTAGTTGAGAGTGCCACTGTAGACTGTAACATCGACCGTCAACTAACTGGAGCACCATGTATTTGAAATACATAATTAGTAGTAGATCGTCGTCTATCTAGATCACCAGCATAATCTGAATCAACAAACCCGCTTATTTGACATGTATCTCCACCAAAACACAAACCAGTATTAATGGTACCTTTTAAGTACCTCAAAATCCATTTCACTGCTTCCCAGTGCGCCTTTCCAGGATTCGCCATGAACCTGCTGACAACACTTACCGCTTGTGAAATATCTGGATGTGTACACACCATAGAGTACATCAAACTGCCAACTGCACTAGCATAAGGTACATTTTCCATGTATGTCTTATCTTCTGCTGTAATGGGAGATTGATTACCAGAAAGCCTAAAATGTGGAGCTAATGGAGTAACCACTGACTTAGCATCTTTCAGTCCAAACCTTTCAATAACTCGCTCTAAATAGCCTTTTTTTACTCAAGAACAGTTTTCGGTTTGTCCGCTCTCTTCTAATCTCCATACCCAGTATTTTATTTGCAGCACCCAAGTTCTTCGTCTCAAACTCTTTACCAAGTTTAGACTTCAACTTATCTATCTCCACCTTTCTTTTTGAAGCAATAAGCATGTCATCGACATACAATAATAGATAGATAGAATCACCTCCATGAAGCTTCTGAATATAGACACAACTGTTATAGCTGCTTCTAGAGAAACCTTGTTTTATCATAAAGGAATCAAATCGCTTGTACCACTGTCTCGGAGATTGTTTCAATCCATAAAGTGATTTTGTCAAACGACATACCTGACTCTCTTTACCCTCAACCTTGTAACCCTCAGGTTGATACATATATATTTCCTCATCTAAGTCTCCATGCAAGAAAGTTGTCTTCACATCTAGTTATTCCAGCTCAAGATCACCATGAGCTACTAAACTTAATAGCACCCGGATAGAAGTATGTTTCACCACCGGAGAAAATATCTCATTGTAATCAACTCCTTCCTTTTGTGCAAACCCTTTGGCCACTAGTCTAGCCTTATATCTTGTACCACACGACTTAGTATGATCTTTTTTTCTCTTATACACCCACTTACAATCGATAGCATACTTTCCTACTGGCAATGGGACCACCTCCCATGTCTTGTTCTTGTGAAGAGATTGCATCTCTTCCTCCATAGCAACCAACCAACTCTCTCTATCTTTGTCTTTGATAGCTTACTTGAAGGTGACCGGCTCATCATCTTCAACTGAGAGTGCATATTCCACCAAGTTAACTTGCCCATAATGCCTCAGAGGTTTGTCTGACCCAAACTTCTGAACTAGTTTATAATTTCTCTTTGGCCTAGTGGCATCCAAAGATTCTTGCTGCTGTTGTTGTAACACATGTGTATTTTCTTGCTGAACCTCCTCATGATCACATTCATCCTCTTCCTCGTCTTCACCGGCGATAGGATTCTCCACCTAACCACAACTAGAATCTGGTTGGTCTTCAGATTCTATCTCAATAAATTTCTTATTTGATATCATCACATCACCATCATTAGGTTCAATAGCTTTTGACAAAGCTACCGAAGATTTTTCGTCAAATGTAATATCCCTGCTGATCACAAACTTAGAATCTTCTACACTCCAAAGACGATAGCCTTTGACCCCTTTTGCATATCCTAGAAAGATAGATTTCTTGGCTCTATTATCAATTTTGTTATCCTTAACGTGATAATAGGCTGTGCATCCGAAAATTTTTAGTCTTTGATAATCAGCATGTTCACCTGACCACACCCTATAGGGTGTGTCTCCACCTAAACTAGAATGTGGGGATCTGTTTACAACATAACAAGCTGTAGCTACCGACTCTGCCCACCATTCTCGACCTAACCCAGAATTAGAGCGCATACACCTTGCTTTCTCAAGAAGTGTACGATTCAGTCTTTCCGCGACTCCATTCTGTTGCGGTGTGCCTCTTACATTGAGTGTGGTAAATGCAACATACTCCATTCAACATAATGAGTAATAACAAGAAGACAAAGGCTGATATTTGTATGAAATGTAGATCACTCACGTTATAGTACATGAGTTACTATAAATGTAAGCTTATGTTTGTCTGACACAACAACACAAGAATTAAACATATATACAAAGTAGTTTTCTCTTATAAATTCAATCTTTCTTCTTTAGATATTTTATTATTCTAGCTACATTTCATATTCAACTTTAGTGAGGGTGATATTTCATATCATTATTAGAAGCTATAAATCCCATTGTAGCTCTGATACCAATTGTTAGAGTCACAACGGAATTTATAGCTTCTAATAATGATATGAAATATCACCCTCACTAAAGTTGAATATGAAATGTAGCTAGAACAATAAAATATCTAAAGAAGAAAGATTGAATTTATAAGAGAAAACTACTTTGTATATATGTTTAATTCTTATGTTGTTGTGTCAGACAAACATAAGCTTACATTTATAGTAACTCATGTACTATAACATGCGTGATCTACATTTCATACAAATATCAACCTTTGTCTTCCTATTATTACTCATTATGTTGAATGGAGTATGTTGCATTTACCACACTCAATGTTTTCATATTTAGCTTTGCTAAATATTCCCTTATTCCCATAATGTGGAAGAATTTAACATGTCAATTGTATAAAATTGAGAAACAAATATTATTTATTTATTACTTTATAGAGACTTATGTTAGAATATTATATTCTTATGTTAGTAATAAAGTTTATGATTATTTGTGTTATATCCTCAATAATAGTTAAATTTAAAATCTCATATTTTTCCGCTACGTATAACATAATATGTTTCTCAAATGTGTGTAGTTATATTTGTAGCATTTGAGTTTTGAGTGAGTTATTAAGATGTTATATATAATCATATATTATAGGTTTAATCTCACTCATTTGATGGTAAATCTTTTATATGACCATCATATTCTTTCATGTGAAATTATCTAAATAATGATATATTCCATTTACGTGCAAAATATGTGGCTGAAATGACGTTATATTATACAACCACTTCTCTGTATAGTTTTGCTTTAAATAATATCTCATTGTTCAATTAGAGTATTTAATATTAGTGAACTCTGATAAATCTTTATCTTATTGGATCAGTGAGAGTGCATGTGTACACAATCATATAATCTGAAGAAAAAAATTATATTATTATTCTCATAGTGTCATATATTCTTGTGCACACTATAAATATGACATATTCTAAAATGACTTCTGATCTGACCTGATCAGAAGGGGATCACGGGCTGGCCACGCTCTGTTGGACTGCTACATGTGCACCGTTGATGAGGAGGAGAAGGGGGGTGTAACTGCAAGACACTCTGATGCCAAAGTAAGAAATTGAGCGGAGTGAGAGCAAAGTACAGAAAAAGGGGTAAGAAGTGAATTACCTGACCCTCTTGTGAAATGGGGTATTTATAGAGAGACCCCAACACTAGGCCAACGGTCACTTGTGTTGGGCTGGATTGCCAGGCCCAACCCAGACGACTGCTAGGGCTTACGTGACGTAGTGAAGACCAGGACGTGGTCTTCTCCCTAGTCCAACTGTCCCGAGATCTCCGGAAAGTGGGTTTGACCTGCTCTTTCAAAGGTGGGCAGTTGTTTGGTGACGTGTCCCCACGGAGGGGAGCACGTGGAGAACGTGTGAAGAACACGTTGTCCTGCCCGACAGGAGAGCGGGTTCTGCCCGCGGGGGGCAGGTATTGCCCGCGGAGGGCAGTGTTTGGTCGAGTGGGGAGTCTCCTGCCCGACGTAGTTGGGGCAGACCTTCCTCGCAGGGAGGCCTTTTTGGCTTGTCGGGGACCTCATGCCCGACGCGGTACCCGGACTGGACAGGGCCTGGTGGAACATTATTGGGCTGGGCCCGCATGGTCAGCCCGAGGCCCAAGCTAGAACAACTTCAAAATATGAAATGATTATAAGAAGTCTTATTATGTCATACTGAGATACATATTATTCTTTTAATCTCAGAAAGCAACATAATTTGATGTTTAGGTCGGTATTGAAAAGACATAATAATTCTTTAGGCCACAATAGTATTTTGTTATTCTATATTCAAGATCCACACTCTTGAGGTCTAAAATATGAGAGTACAAGTAAATATCAATACTCCTATCGAGTATGATATTGTGTTATGAAGGTACTTATGATTAAATGTAATTACTTTCGTAATAGGGTATCCCTATATTTAATTACTATTCGTAGATCTATATGTATATTCTATGACCTATAATTTAAAACTCATTAGTATAATTACTAACCATAAACTTACACACATGAGTAAGTCTTATGATATTTTGGGTTAGTGAGAGTTTATCAATAGCATTTTCATATGCTTGGACCATTCTTTATAACATATTACCTCCGTTCCTTTTTATAAGAGACAACTTACTTTTTAGATTCATTGAATAAGCAATGTATTTGGTCAATTTATAGACTAGATACATTGATTATTCAATGAACCTAAAAAGTAAACTGTCTCTTATAAAAAGGAACATAGGTAGTATTACTCTTAACTTAAATATGTTACTCTAAGGTCATCATTCTTTATATAAAGTTGTGAATTTTAACATGTATGCTTTGTCTTCCCTATCGGATACAACTTCTGCAGCATTGAAATTTACTTCTTTTTTATTGATTGGTGTTTTTGACCATTATTGATATTATAATATTAAAATCAATATTTTTTAATAATTAATTATTGTTATTCAAGTGGGAGATTCACTACAAAAAAAAAACCGGATTTTGCCACGGAAAATTCACTTCACAACTTGGAAAATCACTTCGCAAACTAGTATTAACGACATGACTATTGACGTGGCAGAAGGACGTGTGACAACTTTGTTGCCACGTGAAAATTACATCACAACTTTGCCATGTGATTTTCGTGGCAGGCATGTCTAAGAAAGTTGTGACGTGATATTCACGTGACAAATTGCGACGTGAATTTCACGTGGCAAGTTGCGATGTGATTCTCACGTGGCAAGTTGCGACGTGAATATCACGTGACTAAGTTTTTATTTTTATTTTTAAATTGATTAATTTTTTAGTACATTTAAAAATAATTTGTAAAAATAATATTCTGTTTTTAAAACATTAAAAAATAATACATTAAAAATGTTATTCTATTTCTAAACATTAAAAATTAATACATTCAAAATAAAACATAAATACAATTTTAATATTCTATTTTAAAAAATATATATAAATAACTTTAAAAATATAATTTTAAATATATTAATATATATAATCTATTTTAAAAATATAAAAAATAAAAATAGAAAAAATATTTCTATATTAATATTTCTAAATTATTTAAATAGAAAAAATATAAAAAATATTGATGTAATAATTTTAAATACAAAAAATATTAATAAATTTGTTATTTTTCGTTTCAGATAATAAATACAAAAAATATTAATATAATAATTTAAACAGAAAAAATTAATTCACAAAATATTTTACAACAACAAAAACAAAATTAAACATCTACCAACAATTCAAAATTAATAAATCAAACTAAAATAAAAAATTAAATAGAAAAAATACCTCTTCTTCAAACTCCTTCAATCTTCTAGTAAAATATCTTCTTCAATCTCCTTCTTGTTTTCTTCTTTCAATAACATTAATAATTTGACCCAAAAAAATAAATATTAAACTCGTATGAAAATGCATTTTAAATAAAATTAATAAAAAAAAATTCAACAATAATCATATTAAGTGAAAACATATATTACCTGGGTAAGAGAAATGAAGAAATAAAGGTAGAAAAATGAAGAAAAAAAGAAGAAGAAACAGGTTGTGTAGGTAAGAAGAAGAAGAAACAGAGAAAGAGAAAGAAGAAAATTATAATAAAGTGTGATATGGGAGTTGGGCACGCATTTAATAAATAAAACCCCAGTGACGTGAATTTCACGTCGCAACGTTGCCACATGAAATTCACGTCGCAACCTATAACGGTTAAATTTTAAAAATTCACATTAATCACATAGCGATGTGATTATCACTTCGCAACTTTGTCACGTGATATTCACGTCGCAACTGTTCCAACGGTCATATTATTTTTGTCAGTCAACCTGCAGCACCAGTGACCCATCACTTATATGTCAGATTTTTTTCCCTCCTAAATGGTTGGGACGTGATACTCACGTCACAACAAATTTTTTGAAAATTTCACCCTTCCCGCTTCAGTAGGTCTGACATTTTTAATTGTTTTTTTTTAAATTTAAATGTTGCGACGTGATTTTCACGTCACAAACGTTTTTTTTTTGTGTTAAATCTGACAAACTATCTGCTACCTTTACTTCTTATTATTTTAATATTAAAAATATTAGTGACGTGAAAATCACGTCGCAATTATTCATATTTTGGCATGTGATTTTCACTTCACTAAATCACGTGGCTGGACACAACTTTTCTGGTAGTGATTCTTAGATTAATTATTTAATTAATCAAACATGAATTGACATAATTAATTATTAATTAATTATATTATGGTCTATTCAATAGATGAATTGTTTGATTGACTTTTGTTCCTGAATAGACTGTGATGAGTTGGATCATTCAGTTAAGTCTAATGAAAGGTTCTTACCCTTGGTCGTTTAACTATTTAAGTGTCTCTCCATTAGACAATTAACATACTCTAAAAATCTTAAACGACAATAAAGATAGTAATTTTCTCATACTCACTATTTCGACCGCTGTCTCTCGATTCTTACAAAACACACCGTTCTTATTGCATTGATTTTTATTCTTGATATGATAAATTCAATAAATTTAAAAAATCCTTCGCTTTATGCATAGCAAAAACACTATATGTGATCTCTTATTTAAAGGAGTCAAAAGGAGGAGAACATTCACTTGAAGCATTCATATTATTTGATGCTACTGTTCTAAATATTTCTTTTATTTAATTTTAAAATATTTAATATAGATAATTAAATGGGTTTTTTCTACATATTATATCTAATAACAAAAAAAATACAATTGTATTTTAGGTACGCATAAAAAATATAACTATTTATTCAAATTAACCATTGCATGTTGTTTTATTAGAAAAAGCAAATCCAATCCATCTCGCTCAAGTTGTAATCATGAAAGAAAACTAGATTAACAAAAATTAATATATTTAGTTTAACATTTAGGCCAATTAAATTAATTTTTGTTAACTCAAACTTATGCTAGGTAGAAATTGGGAGGTATTGTGTGTGGTGTGCGCAGGTGATTTATGTTCACTCAGACATGTTTAGGTGAAACTAGACCAGGTTCAATGAATCTTTGTTAAGTGTCTTCATTCAATGAATTCTAATAATTATCTTCTGAAATCTCCCATGCCATTTCTGGTAGAGCTTACGTATATTTGTCTTTTTCTGTAAATGATTTTTCTTATTTTCAATATTGGAATCTTCTTGTTTTGGAAATGACCAATAATGATACTTCTTAATCTTATTATCCTATGTAGTAATAGTATACTTCAAAAAAAAGAAACATCATGTATAAATAAATAAATGTCTACTGTCAAAGACGAAAGTACTAAAAAAAATAAGTAGTACTAGTATTATTTATCTTAATAATTTTTTTTTTTTGGAAAGAGACATATAAATTAAATTAAATTAAAAATAAAAGTCAAATTTATTTAAAATTTGATTTAAGGCAATATTAAAAATTTCAAACAATTAAAACAATAAGAGTCATCGAGGAATACAAATATTGTGAATAATTTTGAACTATATTTTTCTTAATAAGTTGAACTAAAGGGGAGAGGACGGTTGGAGTTTTGTGTGTCTTTTTTCTCACAATTCACTATTTTGACATTTGAATAAAGTGTTTGAACGTTTTTGCAGATGGTGTCAATGATTCGTCTTGAAAGGGATTGTCCACAAGGATGTGAAGTTGATTATTTCGAGTGATTTTAGGGAAGAAAAATTAACATCCAAATTTGGTATGGTGCCTTAAGAAAGGAAGGTAGGTGTACGCATTCTGACGCTCAAGTAAGTATTTATCAAAAGTCAGAGGTGTTTTTTTGGTTTTAGAATGTGTACTTAAATTTGACGTCTGTCTTCTCCTTTTATAGGTGATTATAAGGTTTTGAGTGCCTAGAACCTTGTTGTGCAAGATAGTTGTCAAAAGGGGCAAGTGTTAGAATATTGTTTGTTCTCTAATTTGACAACCCTTCTATAATCATTTTTATTGATCATGTGTTTTTCTAGTACATGTCCACATTTGTCTCTGATGTCCTAAAACCTTCTTTGGGCCCATAACTAGTGGAATATCACTTTAATCTAACATCATTGGTGTGGCATCACATCAATAAACCCGTCTTTCAATCAAACGGTTCTTTGGACTCGGTGGCAATTCACGAGCTTGATATAATGTTATGGGTTAAACACTTTATTGGGTCACTAAATATTCCCTCGACCCAAACGGGAAGAATCTCCCTTAAGCTAAGTCTGATGTAATCGAGTGTGTCTTGTGATCTTAGGCCGTCCTTACCCATCGATTCTTCGTAGACTTCATATGTTTATAGCTTATTCATTGGTTATTTTCCTTTTTCTCTATCGGGATTTGAAGGGATTCTTCCTTATATTTGATGGGAGGAAGTTGGTATACTTTTTTGTTCATGTTTATATGTCATGAATCTATTAGTAATTCGAGGCCAAACTTTACTTTGTTGAATATTGAGTGGCCCTCAAGTCCCATTGACACCTAACCTATATTTTTGTTATGTAAAAAGCTTTATGTTGCTTAGGGCCATTTGAGTTTTTCTTTCAATATTTTCATTTTGTCTAACGTAATATATCCTTTAGGTTTACTCATTGAGTTTGTAAGTAAGGCGTAATTAATGGATCCTCTATTTTTCCTATGCTTAAGTGTGATCATTATTTGCGTGAGAAAATGTAGATATAATGATTTACTTGTTCCATGTGTCTACTTTTGTTTGTCCTTTTAATTTTGGGGTTCTCTTATAAATAAGGTTTCTTTATTCATTTGGATTTCCCCCTTCCCTTACCTCTTTGGAATTAACCTCTTCAATTGTTTCTCCTTCTTCAACTCCCTTTATTGGTTTTATTTCTTTGAGTTGGTTATCTACAATGCATCAATGTTGACCTTCTTGGTAAGTTTCTCTACCTATTTTTCTTTATCATAATTTTATGATTGGTGGTAGCTTTTATGTGTTTTTATACCTCTATGTGTAATGTTGGTAATTTGACGTATTCAATGCTATTTTGTGAAGGTGTTTGGTTTCTCTTGTGAGGAGGCATCTTTCTGATACACCTTCATTTTTTGCAGATAACTATGGGTGATGCACAATGGCTTCTTCACGGTGACTTCATTGTCCCATAAGAAATGACATTTTTGAAGGGTTGTGTACATCAAGTTTACTTAGGTTATCGGTTTATCTATTCAGGGCCAGATAATTTACTGCATCTTGGTGCTCCCCTAACCTTTGAGAAACTTGAGGAATGGGTTATGGTCCTCCCAGGTCTTAACGGTCGAATCTGTAGGAATTAGCCTTTATATATGTTTCCCATGTATGAAATTGAAGGGGAATCAGGATATAAAACGCGGTGAAAAAATTTCTCTTAAGTTGATCCTTATGAATAATGCATGATCAATGATAGAGTAACGATTAACACCTTTGATGCAGAATCAAATGAATGATCATAAGTGTTAAATAGAGAATAACGCCTCTACTCAATTCACACGAATAAAGTGCCTTCAATCTTATTGTAGATGTTATAAATGAAGACCTTGAGAGAGAGAGAGAGAGAGAGAGAGAGAGAGAGAGAGAGAGAGAGAGAGAGAGAGAGAGAGAGAGAGAGAAGAACTTGTGTGGGCTGCAAGTTGAAAAAGTCCATTTAGGTGCACTGTATTTTATGGTGTGTTGTAGTTCACTTAAGGTCACCATACTTTACAATATTCTACAATTCACTTAAGTGTATCATACCTTACAGTTTTATATAATTCTCTTAAGTACAATGTATCTTACAGTGTTTCTTATTTCACTTATTAATTTTATCTCTCATCTATTTGTCCTTATGTGTGTGACCCTGCAGGTTTTCGTAACATTGACAATTATATTAAATCACTCATTTAATATAATAAACAGTGGGTGGTATCAAGCAACACATCACTACTACCCAATTCACAAAAATGTCATGTGATTTGGCAAAACCTTTTCATGATAATGTTTGTGAGTATAATTACCCTTCAGCCCTTACGCCTATATTGAACACAAGACATAGACTGTGTCACCTTGTCCAGTTCAATATTGAGACCTTAAACATATATCTTGTTACGCAAGATGGACAAATTCCATCTAAGTCACTCATGTCCCTTTTCATTATTTATGGAGTAACCATCAACTATCTTTATGTTCATCCTATTACGGACAATGTTTGATTGAAAATAAAGTACTCAACTCCATATTTAGGTGTGTAACTATGTGTTTGCAAGTTCAATCAAGAAGTGATCAAAGCTAAGCAATTCATACCTATCATGGTTTGGTTTTGATGATAATAACTTGGTTTTATGATAGCTTATGAGAATGATGCAACCTTTGATGATGAATTATGAAGACTCAGTCTAATCCTAAAGCATGAAGTTAAGCAAGAATGTCAAGTAGTCAAAGATGTACAAGAATGTTTGTTCAAAGCTCTTCCTATGAACCAAGCTGATGGACTAGGATTTTAATAATCTCTATCCTTTGATGATGGCATCCAACTTGAAGATATCTCAAGCCTAAACTCCAAGAAGATTTAAGAAAGTGTTTATGTGATTGATACATTCAGCAAAGTCTTAAAACTTTAAAGTGTGAAAGAGTGGAAGTGAAAAAGCTCGCCTAATCGTGTCCAAGTCATAAGTGTTTTGTAAAACAGAAAGTTATTTTTTTTAAGTAGTATGACTAAATCATACACACACACACACATGCACACACATACACGCGCGCACACACACACGTGCACACACACACACACATACACACACAAACCTTTTTAAAAGTCTCCATTTCTCAAAGAAAACAACCTAAAAATTCTTTGAAGCCTAGCCAGATTAATCAGGAGTTGTCATAATGATTTGGATAAGTTTTTGAATTTTCCAATTGATTGAAACATATTCCTAATTGATTGGGTTAGTGAAAATATTGTCCATAATCGATTAGGCAAATGTCTTAGTGAAAAGGTAACAAACCTCTATAAAAAAAACTCTAAAATGAGCATTTGTAATCGGTTATTTTAGTCATCCAATCGATTGACTTGAGGACCCAATCGATTGGGACATTAAATTGGCTCATGTATATTTTTCTTTTTTGTGTCAACCTCTAGCTTATAAATAGAGGCTAATTCCTTCAGTTTTTCACATCCATAATCATGAGCTCTCTCTCTCTCTCTCTCTCTCTCTCTCTCTCTCTCTCTCTCTCTCTCTCTCACACACACACACACACACACACACACACACACACACACACACACACACACACACACATACACACACACACACATGTACTTGCACGCGTGAGAAATTCAATTTTCGAGAAATATTTTCAGGTGTAACTAATTAACCAAAACCTATAACTGGTTACATCCACAAATATTTTTAAAAATATGGTTTTGCTTTAAATGTAACCGATTACAATAATGTACTAACCAGTTATGATAATATATTAACTGATTACTACTGAAGCAATTAGGGACGAAGACGAAGCTACAATAATAACTATGAGATCACTTGCCCCCACTATAATTAAGCAACATATGTATTGTTTTTGTAGATTTTAGAAGTATAATAGTTTAAACTATATTAAAAAACACTTTTTTTTTATAAATAAAATATCCACTAAAATCTTAAAATTTAAATGTTGCTAGCAGGTAATATGGTGTTAATTTATCTAAAATCTATTTTTTAAAAATTAATTTTAGGTGTTTTTAGCCAATTAATTTCAGACCTTATATGAAAAAATGATTAAAGAAACAATTTTTTCTTAATCACCATTATTTTAACTAAAAATAAAATATATTAAGATGTTTATCTTAAAACATTTTTTAGAAAATATATGGAAAAAAATCCATACATAAAAAGTAAGTTTAAAATGAAAATTTTATTTAAAATATATTCTTATAAATAATGCCCCCACTACACAATAGTTCTGGCTACGTCATTGGAAGCATTCAAACTTGGTCATTGTATCATGACAATGCTTCATGATTTTAGACTGACTTAAAAGGGTGTTTTCTTCACTATAAATAGCCAATGTTTCTGAACTTTAAAAACCACCCCTTAAATAATTTCAAATTTAAAACTCTCTCAATTTTAAACTATTTTACTTGAGTTATACTTTCTGCATTAAATTTTTACAAGTAGCATTAAAGTTTCGCTCATAAAATTCTGACCACTTAAGTATTACTCTTGTATATTGTATACATTGAAGAAAATATCAATTCTCAAGAATTGATACATATTCAAATCTTCCTCTTTACAACATTCTATTTTTGTGGATCACAAAGTGTAAAGTGACCTTTGATCGAGATAAAAAGTGGTGTGCTTTTTATTCAAGGTGTAAAAGAAAGTGGTGTGCTTTCTTGTATGTTAGATAAGTGTATGAGTGATTTTGGTGTGAGGATTGTACAAGTTCTAACATAGTAAAATCTCTCACGGGGTGTAAGAGGACTAGACGTACCCTTGTTTGGAAAGGGGAACTAGTATACATCTTGGTGTCTTTTATTTTTCTAGCACTTATTTTCAGCATTTTATCATTCATATCGTTTTTGAAAAAATAAGAACACTTACCATCACTCGTAAAATGAGAAATTTTTTGAAAGTCCAACAAATCTAATTCAACCCCCTTGAATTAAATTAAATAATTTCAAGGCTAAATACTACTTTATAATTGAATGATCATAAATCTTCGATTAATCCATTAAAATAATGCATTTTATTTTTTCCTCATCAATTAAAAAAAATTGCTAACCAAATAAACGAGTTTTCTAGTGGTTTCTAGATAGGGGTGCAAATAAGCTAGGTGTAACACCCTTTTTCTACCCCAAAATTATCGTGGAAAAATAACACAAAAATTAGAGTGAATAAATAAATCTCATTAAAAAGCCACCAAAAGGGCGTACATTTCTCAAAGTCATCAAAATAGGTCCATACTCCGTAACTACAGGTTTTTCTCAAAATACATCAAAACATCATAAAACAACGGAACTCAAAGCATAAAGTCAAGGTTTCCTCCAAAGGGAAAAATAAGTAAAATAACCCACTGATATATAGTTTCACTCAAAGAACCCAACCCGATGTTACATATCAGAGCAAGACCCTCTAAGCTAACCAAAAGGCTAAAACACTCAAAAACTTCAAAAATACTCCTCGACGGCGTCCACGGCTAAACTGGGTCATCTGCACGTTACCCACGTGGAGGTAACATTCAAACAGGCAGGGTGAGTAAAACAATTAATAATAATCAATGTATAACAATCAATACATAAATGACATATTACTCATATTCAACACATTCATATTCCTCAAAATGCCTCAAAGGCCACAATGTCATAATTCATACAAAAGACTCATAGATGCAAGATGCAATAAAACTCAATGTATGTGGTACAAATCATCACAGCTCGATGGACACTGGGCCATCAACCCTCCATAGATCCCCATCAATAGGATCGATTCTACTAGAGAACCTGAGCACATCAAAATACTTCACATTTGCACAGTAGGATTGAAGCTAAAGTAATCGAGGTCCTGAACCGAAGTCCGGATGCACATGAATGCATGATACACACGTCACAAATCATCCTCATAATAACATCATAGGTGCATCATCATTCATCGTATTCATCATCATCAAACGTCATAGCTCATCATCATAATCATCATCATACATCATGTCATCACAGCTCATTATAATAATCATCATCATTCATCATGTCATCACATCACATCATAATACTCATCATCACACATCATTTCGTCATATAATTCATCATAATAATTAATCTCACACATCATGTCATCATATAATTCATCATAATAATCATCATCACACATCATAGAAATCATCATATAATCACGTACAAATCACATATTAGCTTATAGTCATCCTCATATTAGCCTATCATATTATCACATATTATCACATGTTAATTCATAATACTACCTCATATTATCTCATATTAATTCATAATATTATCCCATATTATCTCATAATATTATCCCATATTATCACATATTAATTCATCAAATTATACTCGCAGTGATCCTCACACTATCGCCTATCAATCACATAATTTCTCATTTTCATACTCATATTAACTCATCTCAGAAATCTCAGAATCAAACATCAAAGCATCGCTGCATACGATCAACATTCGCGAAACTCTGCTACGTTCGCTGGCATGCTCACTAGGCGAGTCAGGGCAAGTTTCTTCGCTAGGCGAGTCTGGAAAAACATGGTTCGCTAGGTGAACAGTGCGATGACAGCAAAATCTGCTACGCACCATAACTGATTTTCACTCAAATACTCATACGATTCACTTACCTAATGCCCCCAAAACATCCCTAAATCATCCCTAAGGTCATACGGAGATAACGACACAAAACCCACGGTTTATTAGGCCAATTCCAGGACATATTTACATCCTAAAACACTATTTCCCTACAATTTCCTAAGGCATCATAATTTCCCATATCAAATCCCTTCAGGGTCAGACTTATAACATTGCAAGACTTTGGCCACGAAGGCCTAAGGTTTCCTAATTCTCATATCAATACTCAGTGATACATACCACTAGCCATAACCTCAGAGTCTTATCATCAATTTTCCTAATTTTCCCACAATCAACACAAAATACCTTAAATCTTAACATCACCATAAACACATCGAAAGGCATACATGGAAAATCATGAAAAGCTATACTCCCCATACCTTAGCCGATTCAAAGCTTTCACGATTAACTCCGGGGATCTTCTGCCTCCAACCTTTCCTTCAGAGCTCTGGCCACCAAACTTTCACGGTCAACACAAATGAATTCTAATTTCCTTTCATAACTCTATTTTGTCAAACCTAGTCTTGGGCCTCACAAATTGGGTTTTCCCCTCATTACCCTTACTAACTCCTCCAAATGCCCAAATTGCCCTTATTCCTCTTATGTTTATTTTAATTCATAATAATATTAATAAATCCATATTACACACTATTATTCCAAAATACATACTCCAAAAATCATAATTCCTCAATAATTCACAAAGCCACCGAAAAACACCGAAATTGAATATTCTCAATTAAATCAATTAAAATATTCCAATTAAAATTTGGGGTGTTACACTAGGCATGGGTACAAAAAGTGGAAGGCCAAAGAAAAATTCAAACACAAGGCCAAAAGTCTTGAATATGTTGAAAAAGAGCCTTTTTATCTTTCAGAGTCGCTTTTGGTGACTTGATTCTCGAGACCACACCTCTGGTGTTCATGCCTAGGGTCCTAACTCTCTTCAGCTTTATACTTCTTATGTAGCATTTTCTGATGACTTCTAGTCTCTTGAATGAATCCAACTTGTTCGTTAGAAATTAGGTATCTCATGCACACATATAAGGTTGACAAGGCGGCACCCAACTGATTGAAGGTTGGTCTCCCTATGATCATATTATAGGAAGAGGGGGAATCTATAACTAGATACCTTTCCTTGATCTACTTGGTCTTCTCTCCATCCTCAAAGGTGGTCCTCAGTGTTATGTAACCATTTACTTGTATTTACTCCCAAAAAAACTCGAGTAGTGGCCCTTTAAAAGATTTTAAATCATTTTGTTAAGGTGAAATCTCTCAAATGCATCCTAGTAGAGGATATCTACAGAGCTTCCTTGATCTACCAACACTCTTTTAATCTCATCACATATCATAGTGGTAACCATAGGGTCATTGTTATGGAATAGATGTCTGCTGCACCTTTTCTGAAAAAGTGTCTCGACCTCTGGTGCTACTTCCAAATCCATTGATGAGTCCTCAATAGTTAATATCTAGAGAGCATACCTTCATCGGGCAGAACTGGTCTCTTCGCCTCTAGTGAATCCTTCTACACTAGTATTAAAGGTGTGGCGTGTAGTCTCGATACCATCTTCTTTGCATAACTCATTTCTCTTTTTGGGTCTGGGGCTTTTAGGATCGTCACGCCCGTGGGAACTAGCCCCTCTCGATCTTTGGGAGGACTTATCCTTGACTTATTTTTTGAGGTGCTCCTCATGGATCAATCATTCTATTTCCTTTTTAAGTTGGTAGCAATATTTTATTTAGTGTCCTTTGACCTTATGGAACTTGCATCATATGTCAGGTTCAGGTCCCATAACATCTTCTTTTGAAGCTGGAGGTGAAGGGATGTTGTGCAAGTGGATGATGACCTCTCACCATATCTTCTCACGGTGAGTGTTCAGGGGTCCGAAGCTCTTCGCAGTTTTTCCATCTCGCTTAAAGTTTGTTGTATCCCTCATAGGCAAGGTGTAATTTCTCTTTCGTGGAGGTTGTGAGCCCTCGATATTAGGAGCACGCTCGTTCATGTCACATACTTTCTTCTCGCCATTAGACACGTTTGTATTCATGGTTATATATGGAAATAGTATTGTAAGGTTAGATGAAAGAGTTAAATTTAGTTATGTTTTTGTTAAGATTGGTTTAATCTTTTGTTGTTATCTTTAACATAGATAGACTATTAATATAGCGGAAAAACTCATACAAATGAAACTCGTACAAATTAATCTCAAACTATAGAGGGAAAAAAGAAAAGAAAAAAAATAGACACTACAATGATGGCTAAATTAACAAAAGCCCATAACTCGGGTAACAAATTGTCGATTAAGTTTAATTTCATAACTTGGACATGTCATGGTCTGAATTCTTCGCTTTTTAAGAGTTATGTTGCATTCCTTGAATGTAGCAACATGAATATTTTGATAGATGACTGGACCCAAGTATCAGAAGATGTGAAAAAAACATATGGACAGACGTGAAGGTATTAATTTTAATTTACATGATTTTATAGTATTTTTTATAATTACTAATACTAATACATACTTATTGATGTAACACTAGTCAACTTTTGAGTTTAAGGATAATGATAAGTTGAAGAAAAATTAGGTTACTTATGTTGGTGAGTATTGGAGAGGCTTTAATTCACAGCTCACGTATGACTACATTACGAAACCTAAGTTTGATCTTGAGCATCAAACTATGAAATATAATTTTATTTGCAAAGAAGTTTGGGAAAGTTTGTCAAGTGTCGTAGTTCTGATGATTTCTTGAATAATAGTGATCTTATTTTTTGATAATTTTATGCTTATGCTTTATAGTTACAACCATGCAAATTAAGATTTTGTTTATGTTTATAAAAATTTAAAAGTGAAGCAGGAAATCTAAACAAGGAAAAAAAAAATACCCCTATAGATTGTCTTGTGGGGGTTACAGAAGACTTGAGAAAATATTGATTAATGAAAAAACAACAAATGGGAGTTGAGGACTCCATGATTTGTGATTGTAAACCATCTCCACCATCACTACATGAGAAATGGAATAGGGCTCGACAAAAACCAACTGGAGAGTGCACTACAGATGCCTCACGAGCAATCGCTTAGAAAATTGTAAATAGTTTTTTAGCAAAAATATACCCTGGATCCTTTAAGTTATTTCATTGTAACAAGTCAGTCCTTTATGTTTTTTTTCTATAATTTGGTCCTTTATGTTAACTAACATGTTCACCATTGACCTTTTTCACAAACTCCGTTCAAAAAACACTTACGTGGCACAAACGACGCTGATGTACCATTTAACCTTGCTGAATATGAATTTTTCTTATTCTAGAATGCTTAAGATTGTATAATCCTCAAATTAGATTAAACACCCCTAATTTAAAGGTAGAAGATTATGTACGCAGAGTTGAAGCAAGTTTCGTGAAGCTACTTCTCCCCCTTCGTGAAGCTACATTTTGTTAAGCTACTTCTTCCCTTTTGTGAAGCTACATTAAAGGTGAAGAAACCATGAATCTTAGATATGTTTCATTGTATCTAAACTCATTATATGTGGTTCTCCTTTTTTTATTAGTTTATGAAAACAAAAATCTTGCGTGTTAGATTTTAGGATGATGTAATTGTGGGTCTGTTGTTGATATCAGTAATGGTAGTGTTAATTTTAGGGTATGTTGCTTATTTGCTTGTTGGGACTGTATGTTGTTGATGTAAACAGGAACAAAATGGTTATGGGTGAATTTTATGTTAAATTTCATCACAAGGGGTATTTTGTTGATATGTAGGAGGTGAAGTGTCAAACTGGAAGTGTGGTGGTGACAGATGGAGTTACTTTGAAATTTTGGTGGTTGTTAAAGAGATGAAGTATCCCAGAGTTCTTGAAATGTGGTATGACTTTGCTGGAATATTGAAGGCGCAAGAACATGACTTTTATGCAATAGAAGCACTGAACTGGTCCAAGACTAAAGGAAAGGTTGACATATACATAGTCCACCCTATTGAACAACCTGATTTAGTAGTTTCCCTACCTGATACCCAACTTGAGGATGTTTGTAACGACCAACCTAATTCCCAACCTGAGGATGTTTCTAATGACCAACCTGATGCATAACCTGAGGATGTTTCTAATCACAAACCTGATAACCAACCTAAGGATGTTTCTAACGACCAACCTGAGGATGTTTGTAAGGCCTAACCTCATATTGTTTCTAATGACCAACCTGAGGATGCTTATAGTGCCCAGTCTGATGACCAAATTGACAATGATGATGGTAGGGCACATGTTTGATAACTTAGATGATAAGGTTTTAAATTATGGATTTGATGAGTAGTGAACATTCAGATGAGGATGGGAATGTTAAATACCCATCATTTATCATGCCTAAGAAGTTTAATTACTATAAGTGGATATTGGGACTCTTGTTCTCAACAAATGAGGAGTTCAAGGAAGCTATTGCAAGTTATGTTGTTCATAATGGTAGGGATTTAAGGTATCTAAAAAATGACAAGACTAGGGTTAGAGTTGGATGCAAGGAATGGTGTGGATGGGTGGCCTTATGTTCCAAATTGCCTAATGCGAATACATGGAATTTGAGAACATTGAATGACAATCACACTTGTAATAAAGAGTTCAATGTTAGGATGTTTAATTCTAATTGGCCCGGGAAGAAATTATACACAAAAGTTAGAATCAACCCTAATGTGAAACTAACTGCTATGTGTGAAAAAGTGCATGAGAAATGGAATGTTGGTATGAATAGAATGAAAGCTTACAGGGCACAAAAGACAACATTGAGTATTGTTGAAGGGTCATTTAATAAGAAATATCATAGATTTTATGACTATGCACATGAGTTATTAAGGTCAAATCTAAACAACACCATCAAGTTAAATGTCGAAGCAAATGAACAACAACCAACTGAACTTGAACAACAGCCTAAAGAATATGTTAGCATACTATTACTACCAAGTTTTCATTGAATGTATATGTGCTTTGATGCTTTCAAGAGGAGTTTTTCATTTTGCAGACCAATCATTGGAGTTGATGGATGTTTTCTCAAAGGCAATTATGGAGGTCAGATCCTTGCAGTAGTAGAAAGAGACCCTAATTATCAAATGTTGCCCATTGCCTTGGTTGTAGTTGAAGCAGAGACTAAAGACACTTGGGCATGTTTCTTTGATATACTAGTTCGTGACTTGGGAGGGCCAGAAGTTTACAAATATATTACTTTCATTTCAGATCAGCAGAAGGTAACAAACATATCCTTCATGATTTTAATTTGTAACATATATGTCCTTCATGATTTTAATTTGTAACATTTATATCCTTCATGGTCTTAAATTATAACATAGTTGTCCTTCATGAGTTGATGCACAATGTGATATATTTGTAACAAACATGTCCTTCATGATTTTAAATTGCAACATGTATGTCCTTCATGATTTTAAATTGTAACATATATGTCCTTCATGAATTACTACACAGTGTGATAAATCTGTAACATAGAGATTCATCATGATTTCAGATTGTAACATAGTTGTCCTTCATGATTTTAAATTGTAGCACAGTGTGTTTATTTTATGACTAGAGGTTGTCACCTGCAATAGATGAGTTGTTACCTAGAGTTGACAAGAGATTTTATGTTAGACACCTGTATAGAAACTTCACAAAAAGGTTTCCAGGAAAGCATTTGAAGGAATTAATATGGAGGGAAGCCAAGGAGACTTATCCTCAAGCATGGGAAAGGGAAAGGAAGGAAATGAGGAAGATTAATAAGTAGGCATACAAACACTTGTTGAAGATACCCCCTAGATATTGAAGTAAGTCTGTGTTCAACTAAAATACAAAAAGTGATGTGTTCGTGAACAATATGTCTGAAACTTTTAATAGTGTTATAATTGGACCAAGGCAAAATCCAATAGTAAAAATGTTAGAGGAAACTTATGGGAACTGACTCAATATCCTAACGTACTTCTACCACTTTCCAGAAGAGCACCAAGGAGGCCAAAAAGAAGAAGAAACAAAGATGTTGATGAAAAGAGAAAGGGTACAATAAATGTTTCAAGAAAGAGGCTGCCAAATAAATGTTCAGTATATGGTATTTCTGACCATAATAAATCATCATGTCCTACAAAACCAAGACAAGCCCAAAATTCTACCACTGTCCAATCACAAACTACAACAAATGTCCAATCTAAAACTGCCACCACTGACCAATCACAAACTTCCACCACTGTCCAATCCCAACCAACCAAAAGAGTTAAAACAACACAATCCCTAATAACCCCTCAAGTTCAAACTGTCCAATCATAACCAACCCAAAGAGTTCAAACTAGACAACCCCTAACAACCCCTTTAATCCAAACTGTTCAATCCCAACCAACTCAAATAGTTCAAACTAGATTGTCAGCATCAACTTCCAGAATCCAAACACGACAGTCCATCTCAGTTGCCCAGTTACTTGCTATGAGAAGGGGAAGACATGTTGGTACAACAAGATTTCAGCCAGCAACAAGCATGAGACCAAAGTTGGCCATAAAGAGAAAGATAAAATAGATTGTATTTTTAGAATTTTGTTTTAGGATCTTATGTTTTGAGAATTCTCTTTTGAATTCTATAACATTGTCTTGTATATGTTTATGTATGCTTTGGTTTTAACAATATAACAATGTTTTAAGAATTCTATTTTGGAATCTTATTTGAATTCTATAAAAATTCAATGGTTTACGTTATGATTATGTAATGTTTTGTATGTTATTTGGTAATTGTTTAAGGTCCAAAATAATGTAACACAACATATCAGTTATGTTTTAAATTGTAACATACTAGTCTCATTTGCTTTTAATTTATAACAACTAAGTCCCATTTGTTTTTAATTCTTAACAACCAGGTCCTTCAAGTTTTGTCTGGTGTACAAATTATAACCTAACTGTAACAAAATGGTATAGAATTTATGAATACAAAATATGCACAATTGAAGAAATTAACTATTGTTAACAAGTGTTACATCAAAGTACCAAACTTGTTTCTGTTGTACATATCAGTTATGTTTTAATTGTAATAAACAGGTCCCATTTGTTTTTAAATTGTAACAATCAGGTCCTTCAATTTTTGTCTGTTATACACATTACGACCTTATTGTAACTAAACTTGTATAGAATTGCAACAAAAAATAGACATAATTGTTGAATTAACGATTGTCAAGAAATGTTACATGAAAGTACCAAAAGTCATGACTTACAATGAAAGTATCAAAATCAACAATGATCACCACTTCTAAACCAAAATACATATAACACTACAAAAATAAAAACTAACAACATTATGACATAAACTAGCATCTTCAACATGTTGCTCATCATCTCCTTAGTGTATTTATCATCCTTATCAATGTCCCTTCTAAGCATGTTGATTTCAATATCCTTTTCATCATATTTGGAAAATTTTGAAATTATTGAGGGTTGTATATCTGGTTTGACTTCATCATTGTAATGGTTTTCATACCACTTAAAAAATTGAAACCCACATTACCAACTTCACTCTATTAACAATAACATAAACCAAAACATCAAATATGCCAAACCATCTCAGACACAGAATAATATATCGGCATAAACCAATACCAAAAATACGAACAACAAAAGTACCACATAGTATCTGTGTCCCCAACATAGCTTCCCCAAGTTTCTTCCTTTCTTATTAAATATTCTAAACACTGCTTTGGCTCCACACTGACATGTCGGTTTGATTCCAGTTTGGGATGCACTCGAAAGGAAGGTATTGGAGTTCTGACATCTTCAAATTTGTATGTTGCTCCCGTATGAGGCCATTGATGAAGTGATGAGATTTAGGATTCCAATGTATATGATTTGTAGATTTAGAGTTATCATCTCTTTGATCTCTAGAAATATAAGAAAGAATAAGAAAAATGCCTATTCAGCAAGGTTAAATGACACATCAGCGTCTTTAAATGACACATCGGCGCCGTTTGTGCCACATAAGCGTTTTCGGAATAGAGTTTGTGAAAAAGGTCAACGCCGAACACGTTAGTTAACATAAACGACCAAATTGTAGCAAGAAAAACATAAAGGACTGACTTGTTATAATAAAATAACTTAAAGGACCCAGGATATATTTTTGCCTAATTTGTTATATCAATTAGAATATTAAATGTAGGATTTGTTACGCATTTGATTTATTATGTGTAATTTAAATAAATTTTTCATGTTGAGAAGGATTCATTGATTTATATGGCCAATCAAAGTTCCTTTGTTCCACAACCACAGCATAATATATTAGTAGAAGTAATTGGAACAAAGGAGCGTGGTGGACGTGTATTTGGTGTTAGAGAAAGAATCAGCTTGAGATTATTCTTTGGTACATCAAAAATGAGTAAATAATTTCAAAATAAAGAGATGGACAAGATGATTGATAAGAAGTTAGCAAGTGAACATGAATCGCAATAGAAATAGTTGGAAGGTGTAAAGGAGATGTACAATAAGAAGTTGGAAAATACATTATTGATTCATGATTAAATTATCAATTATGTTTTCTCTATTATATTTAGTTTCCATATTTTACCAAATACTATTTATGCTAATGTTCATTCAGTGGTCATTGGCAATTGATCGTCATCTCTTTTCGGACGGATATGGTAATTACGCTTTGTTCCTTAGGCAAACCACTTGAACCAAAGATGAAACATATACTTTTTACATAAGTTTTTATTTTATGAGACTTTTTTAGTAATATTTATTTAAATTTGTAATTATCTTAGTGTGTAATATGTTTAAGTCCTTTTCAATATACAGAGTTGTAGAGCAACACCATTTGTTGAATAGAGTTAGCAATAAAAGGCTCGCACTTTATACACCTTTCGTAAGTGGATTAATTGTGACATTCATTTATCTAAATTTACTTGTGTGGTTATATATTCATGTAATATTTAAATTTATATACAAGGTAACAGAAAGAAGGATACGAGTGTTGTTGTTTTTTTATCATGAAAAAGATGATAAACATTGTCTCCACCGATATTGTTGATTCTTGGATCGAGTATATATATTTACAATAACATATTAATGTTTAAGTTTGATATCAATTCAAATCATGTGATATTCAAATTAGTTCAATTATATGTGTGTGTGTGTGTGTGTGTGTGTGTGTGTGTGTGTGTGTGTGTGTGTGTGTGTGTGTGTGTGTTTAACGACACTACATCATTCTCACAATAAAACTTTAAAGACATTCATACACGTTGGGCGTTTTGCTTCAATGCACTTTATAGGACAGGGTGATCTTATTGAGTATGTAATATATGTTTGCAAAAATTTTGGGTTTAGTGTAAATAATATTTAGGTTTGTTTAACATTTTGGTAGTATAACCATATATTTTGTTACATAGATATGTGTATTTGCTAGTTTCCTTGTGGTAAAAACTATCGTATAAAATACAGGTACAAAAAAAAAGTCATGTATGGAATAATAATAAACTGTTTAAAAAAAATATTTCACCATGGTTGATTAAAATGATAGTGGTTATAGGTAGAGCGTCAATTATTATATACCATATTATGGTTGGGAATTAAACTCATGACCTTTATATATTTCACAACAGTTGATTAATATAACTGTTATGATAGGTAACACGCTACCTAATTTATCATTACGGTCACACATCCGCAGTGGAAAGCAACATAGTTACTACCACACCCTATCTTACCACATTTGGTCATCCTTGACGGTATCCCTTTTCTAACCATGGTGAAAGGGCCTTTACGTAGTATTGAGTATCATTGGGCTCACAACCTTTAATCTATAGATAAAGCTGAATGAAATATCTAGCACATTCCTTTCCTTTGTGTTGCACCCCAAAATTTGACCAACCGGGTCTCGCATTTGGCTCGATGTTTCGACGCATAACCGCATTCGCATCTGCATATCGCATACATTGCATTGTTCATTTGTATTGATTTTATCAGGGATCACAGCTCCCGTCTCGTGTTTCAGGTGTTTTTAATCAGTAGAATCGATTTTTGGGATATTTCGGTGCCCGTTTATTTTTACCGATTATTTTTGTGTCGTTCAGTGCTCATTTTGTCCCTCTGGGAATTATCTTGATTTTTCTGGATTTTATAGGATTTTTTAGGGTTTTAAATAGTTTTTAAATCATTTTTTAGGATTTAATAGAATTTTAAATAGTTTTAATTCTTTTTAGATATTTTTAATTCTTTGAGATTTGGTCAAAAATTAAATAGCTTTATTAAAAATAAATAGGCTTCATTTTTTTAATAGGATAAATAAATAAAAGAATATAGATTTCTTTTATCATTTTCTTAATAGGATAAATAAGATTTTTCTTTTAGAAAATTAATAGATTTTTTTGAATATTAGGATTTAATAGATTTTCCATAGATTTAAATAAATAATAGTCTTTTAGAATTTATTAGAGATTTTTTATTAGGATTTTATTAATTAGGGGTTTATTTGTTAGTTAATTAGCATTTTTTAGATAATTGTTTTTCAGTTTTTGTGAGTTTTATTCATTTTTCGTTTTGGGCTTTATTCATTTTTGCAGGCCCAGGTAGAGTTTTTGGTCCAAAAAAGAGTCAGCAATGGGTCCAACGTCCAACAATAATCCAAGAACGTCCAGCATATTCCAGTCTTCTCCAGAAGGTTCTGGAAAGCGCCAGCGAATTCATCAGCTTAAATACCTCAAGCTCACACGTGTCCAATGGAGAAGGCCCCACTTTTCACTGCCATTCTGCGCCACGTACACTTCACCCTCTCTCTCTCTCAGCCACGCGTGGGACGCGTGTCCCACATGCAGAGCTCCTCCACCGTCCCTCCCCCACGCGTCCTTCCCACACGCTTCACCAGAAAAGCCACTCTGGCCGCCGTGCATGTACTCCGGCCACCACAACTCACCGGCGATCATCAAATTCCCAGAATCCGGCCACATCCGTTCATCTTCCTCCATCCAACCTTCATCCATCCGTTCACCTTCTCCAACCTCCATCTCCAACACGAACCTCAGTTCAACAAACCATCAATCGCGCCTCAGAACCACCAAATCCCCAGCAATCTCCGTTCAACCTTCATCAACAAACTCCAGAAAATCATCAAGAGACGATGAATCTTCATCGTCAACCTTCGATCTTCATTCAAGAACTCAGATCCAGAATCCATCAATAATCATCTTCACGCTTCAACGAATTTCCAGAAAAAGTTCATAAACATCTTCAGATCATCAACAACACTCAAGAACGCGCAACAATCATCAACAGGAAACCACCACTCAACCGATCCTCAACGACCTCCATTGATGATTCACGAGATTTTGTCAACATCAACAATACGAGAAGGATCTTCAGAGAAAATTACCGATCGCGCGTGTATCAAGAGATTTCCAAAGTCATTCCTCATCAACTTCAACAAACCTCCAGAAATCCAGTTTTTAAGAACTCCTTGTGCAAAACAAAACTTCAAGAACATGCGATCTCCCTAGTTCCATCCGTAGATACTCCAGATCTTCAATATTCATCTACCAAAACTCTATTCGACGATCATCAAGCGCGTCCGTCGCAACCGTCATGGAGGTCGTTATCTCCAGTTTTGTTTGAGTCATTCTCAGAAGTTTGAGGTTCGTGAATTGGAAAGATGGAAGGGATTGGGAAATGATTTGGATGTTCGTGAAGAGATTGAACGAAGGGTGGTTATTGAGGCTGAGAGAAGAGAGAGACGGAGGAGATAGGATTGGACGGCGGCGGCGCTGATGTTAGAGAAGAAGATTAGGGTTTTTTTTCAGTTCTTCAGAATGGAGAGAGGAGGGAAGAAGGTTGGGCCAGGCCCAGCTCAATTTTTTTGGCACGCACTCCCTCATGTTTTTGGATATTCTGGGCTTTGGGCCCAATGAGGCCAAATGCTGGCTTACACACCCAGGCTTCACAAGCAAACCCCCTGCGTTTTTTTTGTGAAGAAAATTGGGTTGGGCCCTTCAGTTTTTTTTATTTCATTTTTGTAATCCTTGTATGGACATTTACACCCCCCTAGCCCCTTCATCTTGTATTTTTGTGTTTTTATTCTTTTAAAGAAAAGTGAGAAAAAGAGATATTTAAAAAAAAAAAATAGAAAAGAAAATATTAAAAGAAAAAAAGAATTGATTTGGAAAAAGAAAAGAAAAGAAATAGAAAAAATTTGAAAAAAAAGATATTGAAAGAAAGAAAATATATTTGAGAAAAATGGAGAAAATATTCAAAGAGAAAATATTGTGAGGAAAATAAAAGAAAATATTTTTGAGAAAAAGAAAAATATGAGAAAAGAGAAAAGGAGAAAAAAAGAAAAAATATTAAAGTTTCGATTTAATATTTTTCAAGCATTTTCTTTTAGGGATATTTTCATAGACTTTATTTTTTGACTTTTAGGATAGAATTAGAGGCCCATTTGTTAGGGGGCTATTTTCATTCGATTTTTCAGGATAGAATAGGATAGCGTCCTAGGAGATTTATTTCAGTATCCACTCATTGTAATCATTTTTCAGAGATGAATAAAACGAGATTTGAGCTGTGGTCCGATAGTAGCTGAACTACAGCTGCTCTGATTCTTCGTACCAGACGAAGATATGTAGGCATAGGATGCGATATCCTAGCGAGCACACTAACGACTAACTTTTGTTCTCTCGCGGCTGTGCGATCGAGACTTTCCCGCTGACGATTAATTGATACCCTTTTTCTCTCTTGCCCCAGTGCATTTGAGACTCAGCCATAGTTTGACCATAGGTTCCCGACCCTGTGCAACCAGTTGTTTTTCTCACTGCTGTGTGAGAATGTTTGTTTAGCCGTAGTTAGTCTGAACTACGTAAAGCTCTGATCTTCCATTTAGTGGAAGTACGTAGGCACAAGACGCGACGTCTTGGCGAGCCAATTTTCCCTGTAGTCCCGAACTACGTTGACTCTGACTTTCTCTCTTGAGAATACGTAGGCATAGAGTGCGATGCTCTATCGAGTCAATTCCCTTCCGTTTAGATTTAGCAGCCGTAGATAAGATTGTTTTGCATCCAGTAGACAACCCAAGCAAGCGTGGATCCCGTCGAGTACGACGGACGTGAGGGGTGCTAATACCTTCCCCTTGCGTAACCGACTCCCGAACCCAGGCTATGGTTGCGATGACCATACCTTTTCCCCGTTTTTTTGCGAGGTTTACTTCGAGCGTTTCCTTTCCCGCTCTGAGGGATAAATAACGCACGGTGGCGACTCTTCTGTCAGCCGGCGCCGATTTTCGCAGTAGCGACAGCTGGCGACTCTGCTGGGGACTCCAACGGTTCCCTTCACCTGAGTTTTTTCCTGGCTGTTTGGGGCAATCCCCAGCAGCTGGCGACTCTGCTGGGGATTCAACGTCCCCTGGCTGCTAAGGACTGCGATGGTTCTTATGCATGTGGGATCCAACGTCCCCTAAGAGAGAGTCAATCCTAGCGCTTGTTTGCTTGTCTATTTGGGCTTATTTATCAGTATTATCTGTTGCTGTTGGGGTGTTACGGGTGTTCTATGATTGAGATAAGCCGGACCTGGGCTCGAGTATGAGTATACACCTAGATATAGTTGCGGAGAAGTAGTAGACGAACCTGTCTGCTGAGCAGGCGCAGTTCCCTACGAAAATTCGCACTCGGACGAGGTTCTCGCAGAGGTGCTCCTTTCCGGTCCTGAGGATCTGAGGGGAGTCCAGACGTGAGGATTGTCGACTCTGGGAACCGATCAATTGGAAGTTAGCTAAGTGAGGCCTCTTCATGAGATGACGATGCCACTCCTTCTGGGAATCGTATCATTCCTCATGAAAGTCTGTGACGCTGACGACCGCATAGGATGCCGTACCTTGTCAGATATAGGTCCATACCTGTGAGTGGGGGGGGGTTTTTTGTGCAGGAAACTTGACTTCCAACCTACCCGTTATTCTGGTCTTCTTTTCAGAGAACGTCTCCGTCAGCAGCGCAGCAGTATTCAGATTTTGTGTGGGGGCTGTGGTCCCATTGTTTGCTGCATTTTGCATATCATATGCATATCAGTGTTGCATTGCATATCATCCTCCAGCTAGCCAGAGTTCTGATCCAGCCTTTGTTTCCTGAAGGTGATTACCCGGAGTTTGGATTGAGCAGCTGTTGATTGTCAGAAGACTTATCTAGGGGTTGAGTAGATTTGAGCAGAATCAAGTGGCGAAGTCAGCTGAAGATTATTGGTAGCCATGTCTGAAGGCAATTTCCAGTCTCCTAACACCTTGACAGGGTTCACTATGGCGTCCAACCCTCTGTATGACTCTACGGAAGACTTCCCGCAAGTGAACAACGTTGCTGCAGACCAAGTTGTACAGCCTTCTGTTGAGAACCGAGATCGACATGAGCAGTTTGTTGCCCAGAATGAGCGTCCTTCTCCTGTCAACAATCAAGGTGTTGCTTTCCCTGTGATGAATTACCGAAGAGATACTCCAGCAGCTGGGATGGTAGATCCAGGAGCTCTCGAAAAGGCTAGAAGAGTCCGAGTGTTGGAAGAGCAAATGAAAGCCTTGAAAGCCAAAGATGCTGTTAACCTGGATGCTGTAGGCATGTGTTTGGTTCCTGACCTGGTGTTGCCTTACAAGTTCAAAGTGCCGAAATTTGAGAAGTACACGGGAGATAGCTGTCCAAAGCTGCATTTGATGATGTTCTGTCGAAGAATGACTGCGTTTGCGCGAAATGACAAATTGATGATCCATTGCTTTCAAGATAGTCTGACTGGGGCATCTTTGAGGTGGTATATGCAGTTAGAGAGGAATCAGATTCAGTCATGGATGGATTTAGCCAGAGCTTTTCTGAAGCAGTACGATTACAACCTAGACATTGCTCCTTATCGCATGCATTTGCAAGAGTTGTCTCAAGAGATCAATGAACCGATCAGGAAGTATGCTCAGAGATGGAGAGAATTTGCTGCTAAAGTGCGTCCCCCGCTGTTAGACCAAGAGCTGGCAAGCATGTTTGTGGATTCCCTACAATATCCGTACTTCAAAAGATTGCTCGGAGTTCCGGCAAGTTTCTCTGACGTGGTAGCATTAGGAGAACGCCTTGAGTACTCCGTAAGAATGGGGAAAATTCAGATTACTCCATATGATCAAGCTGGTGAAACTGAATACCCTTGTGACTATCAGAGTGAAGAAGAAGTGGTGATCAACTCAGTCATGCCAAAGATCGAATATCCTCAAAGCGAATCAGTGAATTTTGTTGGTTCATCATCTTATCAGAGATCAGTACCTCCCGTGGCTCGTTATACTGAACAGACAGCCGTGCCTGGGGCACCATATCAGGAATCTTATGTCGCTTCCATTGCAAATCAGCGAACTCGTTGCCGAGGTTATCAGAATCAGCGTCAGAATCAGAACAGACCTCGCAACAACTTGGAACGAAGGAATGCTCCTTTTCACCCAGTGCCGATGCCGTATAGCCAGTTGCTACCATCTTTGATCCAGAAGTCTTTGGTGGAGCCGAAAGCTCTTAAGCCAGTTCCAGAACCTTACCCTCCTGGGTACAATCCCCACGTTCAGTGTGGTTATCACGGTGGCTCTCCTGGGCATTCAACCGAAGATTGTAAAGCATTTCAGGCGAAGGTACAGCAGTTGATTGATCAGGATCGCATTTCCTTTCGAGAAGGGTTTCTGTTTGTCCATCCCAACAGTTCAGCTGTCTAAGCTCGTAGACTCAGAAGGGTGTTCCCCAGCATAAGCCAGTGGTTCAGACAGGCAGGCGCCTCAGCATTGGCAGTTCTCAAGCTTTTACATCATTTGCATCTGTAGTTTCTTTTCTGTTAGTTGCTACCTGTTTTTAAGCATTGTATGTTTTGAATGGTGATAATAATAAAGTGACTATGCATTTTTCTGAATTAATCATGTCGCTGTCGCTCATTTATGGCATTGCACTGACACTTGCATTTTATTCACTCCATTTTTTCGCTGTGACTAGCAAAGTTAGGAGGGAGGATGACGAAACTGAAACTCATAACCAATGATTGTATGCTTTCAGATAAGACCGTACCGATGACGTACAAGGCATTGTTTCAAATTCCCCAAACACTGGAGATATAAGGAGTTAGTCCCTTGTTAACCACTTCGAGCCAGGAAGTAGAAGTTGTTTCGGACTTATAAACCCTCACATCTTAACCCGGGGCAGGGTAGTTGTCAGTTAGCTTGACCGAGCATTCAAGTCTTGCAGAGGAGTGTTGTCTTTCAAAGACCAATCAGTTGATACCTTTCAAGAGGTTAAACCTCACCAATCAGGAGTGAGACAGTTACTATCCTTTCGGAGCAATCAAGACAATCAGTGTCACACGACTTTGTTCCAAAAGAAAGAAAGAAAGAAAGCCCGCTAAGTAAAAAGAAAGAAAAGCTGGAAAGCTAAATACTTAAGCAAAAATCAGGGCATCCCGCTGGACTTCAAAAGAAATCGAAAAAATCGAAAAGAACTCAAAATGAGTCAGTCCAGGCAAAAATTAGGGAACCAAAAGAATGGAAAAAGAAGGGATTAAAAAGAAATTTTCCCCAGCAAATCACAAAGTCGTGTACACAGACGCCGAAAACGAAGAAGGAGTAACTATCACTCTAGAAGAAAAGCTTGTGAATCCCTTAACTGTGGTTCTTACCATTCAACACACTTCTCAAAGAGGCGAGTGCTTGTGCCAGGTTAACTGAACCTTAGGATCGGAGATCATCACGTAGAAGGGGTGGGTACAAATCAAAATTTGAGCCAAATATCCTTTGTTTTACGAACCGTGAACCCGACCACGATACAACCCTCAAAAGACCTAATTGAGGTAGGGTTAGTCTGAAGCGCATTACGGTAAGGTTGAGTAACCTGACTCCTTCTTGACTTGCTAGTCACATCTTGTTGTATTTTCATTGACCACGTAAGCACTGCGTTTGAACTTTGGTTCATTCGTCACTCACAATCATATGCATGTAAATGAGTGACAGCTCAAATTTTTTCAGAATCTGCATAACCATTGCATTAAGATTACCATTCGTGAACAGACGATTCTAATTGCAGATTAGTAGTTGGCATGAAAGAACTTCCACCAGGGAATAATCAAATAGGACTGAGTAATTCAGCAGTCTGAACCAGAATGGTGTATGTTGTGAAGCCTAATGAATCAGGGGCATTATCTTCCAGTAAGTTCAGTATCAGTCAGTCTGAGGACAAGTCCCGAAGTTCCAGTTGAGCAGGGGCAGTTTGTTTGAGAAACAGTTGGTCAGAAATGAGTCTTCTCGAGAGCCATTCAGGGGCAATTATGCAGAATGTTGAGATTTGAAAGCAGAGGCTTCCAATGGATAATCAGATCAGGTTGAGTCGCTAGAACGCTCATTCAGGGGCAAGTCATCGCAGAGAATGTTGAAATCAACTGGGTTGTTAGGTGTTTAATTGGAGATTGAATTCTGTTGTCGTGCAGATACCGGGGCAAATATTCTCGAAGTATTCTCGTAGCAAGCTGTTCAGAGCAAGTACTCCCAAGAGTTAGATTGGGGCAAGTGAATTGTACTAGGGCAAGTTGTGCACGCCAGTCTTTCTATCCCCAGCTGAGTGTACCAGGGGCAAGTCATTCAAACAAGTTTGTTTATCCCCAGCCAGAGTTGAGTATCGGGAAATCATGTCAATACCCTTATCGAAAACCTTTCAAATAAGAAGATCGTGTTGTCGTTGGATCATTATCCTGCAGTTTAAACCTGTTGCGTGTCAGTAACCAGTCGTTTCCAAAGTCCAGTTCTCGCCTGGCAAACCGGTAACCAGTTCTCGTCTGGCCCACCATCTGTAAGCATCAGTTCCCGTCCTGGTGCAGTTTATTGTAAGCAGCAGTTCCCGTCCTGGTGCAGTTTATTGGTAACCAATTCTCGTTTGGTCACCGTTTCTCCAAGTGTTGTATCAGTTCTCGCCTGGTACAGGTCGTCGCGTAATCATTTCTCGTGTGTTTTACCCTATGTGTTATACCAGTTCTCGCCTGGTGTACGTTAGCTTTCAGCCAGTTCTCGCCTGGTTGTCTTGTTCTTAGTCTGTTATCCAGTCAGCTCGTCTGATGTTCAAAAACACAAAAAATCAATTTTCCTAACCTATTTTCCTATCAGTTCTCGCCTGGTAGTCTACCTTGAATGCTAGTTCTCGTCTAGTATTTCTTATACTTCCACTTTGTACATAGTCCATGTTTATTCTAAACCAGAAAAGCAGAAGAAAAAAAAAACGAAAAAAAACCTAAAGAAGGTATCTGACACGGTATTTCCCAATGACCCGCATGTTGTCATGTTTCCCGATACGAAGCTCGATTAATATCAGTGCTCCGAGTAATGTTTGAATTCCTTGTGGATATGGTCAAATCAGAATTGCTACTCTTCAGCAGATGAAAGTTGCTTATTATCCCCGGAAGAGTCGAGATTGTCTTTTACCCCGCATCAGAGTAGGATCAGGAGTATCTTCAGCAGATTAAGATTGATATCCTTGATAGTAGGAGCATTTCTAGCAGTGTGCTGCGCGTAATCAACCTCAGTTTGGGTCAATCCCCGCAGAGCGCAATCAGTCGCCAATAGTTAGAAGAAAGCATCCCCGAGCAGAGTTATCTTTCCTTCCCCAGTGAAGTCGTCAAGCAGGGTTGCCTTTTCATTTCTCCAGCAGAACAGTTATCCCCAACGGATTTGATTTCCCGTTTCCAGCATTTATTTTGCTGAGATGGTTCTGTGACTTCAGGTCATCCCCAGTAGAGTTGACGTTTCCTTCGGCATTTATTTTGCCAAGTGGTTTTCAGACCTGGTGTTCTCTGGCAGCTAGAGCTTGCATTAGCATTTGCATATATAGTCATAGCGTTTATACAAGCATATAGTATATCCATGCCGTTTGGGCCTTGCATTTTCAAACAGAACACATAACATTTACATGTCATATAGGGCATGGCATCATTATCAAGCATACGCATGTCGAAACATAGACCAAAATGGTTACCTATTGGATTTCGAATTTGTTCACCTGCAGAGTTGTGTGGTTCAGTTCCTTGTCTTCCCCAGCGGAGTGATTCTTCATATTTGTTTGTTACGTCAGCATCGGGAAAAAACAACAACAACAACAACAACAAAGATTGACATATACCAGACTTCTGAAGCTGCCCCCTTTGTCAAAACAGGTGCAAGGCAGTTCTATTCAGAATTCCCCAGGAGAATTGTCCTCAAGTTCGCAATGAACTGTGAGTCGACCAGATTTGATCCCACGAGAGAGATGGGAATCAAAGTGTTTGCTTTATGAAGCATTATTTCAATACTTGTGGCGTCACACAGGTGTTGAAGAGAAGAAGAAAGTTTTATCAGAAAATTGACCAGATGTTGCCGTTACAACCAAACTTTAGTTTATTGGAAGTTATTCCTCAAGCAGCTTTGCAGTATATTCTTGCGGTTGGCAAATTTCAGGGTTCCATTTGTATTCAACCGTCATCTACCTTGAATGTCTGAAGGCTAAGCGCTCTTCATCCACTCAGGTCGAAGCCGCTTGAATAGGGGCAGCTGTTGCACCCCAAAATTTGACCAACCGGGTCTCGCATTTGGCTCGATGTTTCGACGCATAACCGCATTCGCATCTGCATATCGCATACATTGCATTGTTCATTTGTATTGATTTTATCAGGGATCACAGCTCCCGTCTCGTGTTTCAGGTGTTTTTAATCAGTAGAATCGATTTTTGGGATATTTCGGTGCCCGTTTATTTTTACCGATTATTTTTGTGTCGTTCAGTGCTCATTTTGTCCCTCTGGGAATTATCTTGATTTTTCTGGATTTTATAGGATTTTTTAGGGTTTTAAATAGTTTTTAAATCATTTTTTAGGATTTAATAGAATTTTAAATAGTTTTAATTCTTTTTAGATATTTTTAATTCTTTGAGATTTGGTCAAAAATTAAATAGCTTTATTAAAAATAAATAGGCTTCATTTTTTTAATAGGATAAATAAATAAAAGAATATAGATTTCTTTTATCATTTTCTTAATAGGATAAATAAGATTTTTCTTTTAGAAAATTAATAGATTTTTTTGAATATTAGGATTTAATAGATTTTCCATAGATTTAAATAAATAATAGTCTTTTAGAATTTATTAGAGATTTTTTATTAGGATTTTATTAATTAGGGGTTTATTTGTTAGTTAATTAGCATTTTTTAGATAATTGTTTTTCAGTTTTTGTGAGTTTTATTCATTTTTCGTTTTGGGCTTTATTCATTTTTGCAGGCCCAGGTAGAGTTTTTGGTCCAAAAAAGAGTCAGCAATGGGTCCAACGTCCAACAATAATCCAAGAACGTCCAGCATATTCCAGTCTTCTCCAGAAGGTTCTGGAAAGCGCCAGCGAATTCATCAGCTTAAATACCTCAAGCTCACACGTGTCCAATGGAGAAGGCCCCACTTTTCACTGCCATTCTGCGCCACGTACACTTCACCCTCTCTCTCTCTCAGCCACGCGTGGGACGCGTGTCCCACATGCAGAGCTCCTCCACCGTCCCTCCCCCACGCGTCCTTCCCACACGCTTCACCAGAAAAGCCACTCTGGCCGCCGTGCATGTACTCCGGCCACCACAACTCACCGGCGATCATCAAATTCCCAGAATCCGGCCACATCCGTTCATCTTCCTCCATCCAACCTTCATCCATCCGTTCACCTTCTCCAACCTCCATCTCCAACACGAACCTCAGTTCAACAAACCATCAATCGCGCCTCAGAACCACCAAATCCCCAGCAATCTCCGTTCAACCTTCATCAACAAACTCCAGAAAATCATCAAGAGACGATGAATCTTCATCGTCAACCTTCGATCTTCATTCAAGAACTCAGATCCAGAATCCATCAATAATCATCTTCACGCTTCAACGAATTTCCAGAAAAAGTTCATAAACATCTTCAGATCATCAACAACACTCAAGAACGCGCAACAATCATCAACAGGAAACCACCACTCAACCGATCCTCAACGACCTCCATTGATGATTCACGAGATTTTGTCAACATCAACAATACGAGAAGGATCTTCAGAGAAAATTACCGATCGCGCGTGTATCAAGAGATTTCCAAAGTCATTCCTCATCAACTTCAACAAACCTCCAGAAATCCAGTTTTTAAGAACTCCTTGTGCAAAACAAAACTTCAAGAACATGCGATCTCCCTAGTTCCATCTGTAGATACTCCAGATCTTCAATATTCATCTACCAAAACTCTATTCGACGATCATCAAGCGCGTCCGTCGCAACCGTCATGGAGGTCGTTATCTCCAGTTTTGTTTGAGTCATTCTCAGAAGTTTGAGGTTCGTGAATTGGAAAGATGGAAGGGATTGGGAAATGATTTGGATGTTCGTGAAGAGATTGAACGAAGGGTGGTTATTGAGGCTGAGAGAAGAGAGAGACGGAGGAGATAGGATTGGACGGCGGCGGCGCTGATGTTAGAGAAGAAGATTAGGGTTTTTTTTCAGTTCTTCAGAATGGAGAGAGGAGGGAAGAAGGTTGGGCCAGGCCCAGCTCAATTTTTTTGGCACGCACTCCCTCATGTTTTTGGATATTCTGGGCTTTGGGCCCAATGAGGCCAAATGCTGGCTTACACACCCAGGCTTCACAAGCAAACCCCCTGCGTTTTTTTTGTGAAGAAAATTGGGTTGGGCCCTTCAGTTTTTTTTATTTCATTTTTGTAATCCTTGTATGGACATTTACACCCCCCTAGCCCCTTCATCTTGTATTTTTGTGTTTTTATTCTTTTAAAGAAAAGTGAGAAAAAGAGATATTTAAAAAAAAAAATAGAAAAGAAAATATTAAAAGAAAAAAAGAATTGATTTGGAAAAAGAAAAGAAAAGAAATAGAAAAAATTTGAAAAAAAAGATATTGAAAGAAAGAAAATATATTTGAGAAAAATGGAGAAAATATTCAAAGAGAAAATATTGTGAGGAAAATAAAAGAAAATATTTTTGAGAAAAAGAAAAATATGAGAAAAGAGAAAAGGAGAAAAAAAGAAAAAATATTAAAGTTTCGATTTAATATTTTTCAAGCATTTTCTTTTAGGGATATTTTCATAGACTTTATTTTTTGACTTTTAGGATAGAATTAGAGGCCCATTTGTTAGGGGGCTATTTTCATTCGATTTTTCAGGATAGAATAGGATAGCGTCCTAGGAGATTTATTTCAGTATCCACTCATTGTAATCATTTTTCAGAGATGAATAAAACGAGATTTGAGCTGTGGTCCGATAGTAGCTGAACTACAGCTGCTCTGATTCTTCGTACCAGACGAAGATATGTAGGCATAGGATGCGATATCCTAGCGAGCACACTAACGACTAACTTTTGTTCTCTCGCGGCTGTGCGATCGAGACTTTCCCGCTGACGATTAATTGATACCCTTTTTCTCTCTTGCCCCAGTGCATTTGAGACTCAGCCATAGTTTGACCATAGGTTCCCGACCCTGTGCAACCAGTTGTTTTTCTCACTGCTGTGTGAGAATGTTTGTTTAGCCGTAGTTAGTCTGAACTACGTAAAGCTCTGATCTTCCATTTAGTGGAAGTACGTAGGCACAAGACGCGACGTCTTGGCGAGCCAATTTTCCCTGTAGTCCCGAACTACGTTGACTCTGACTTTCTCTCTTGAGAATACGTAGGCATAGAGTGCGATGCTCTATCGAGTCAATTCCCTTCCGTTTAGATTTAGCAGCCGTAGATAAGATTGTTTTGCATCCAGTAGACAACCCAAGCAAGCGTGGATCCCGTCGAGTACGACGGACGTGAGGGGTGCTAATACCTTCCCCTTGCGTAACCGACTCCCGAACCCAGGCTATGGTTGCGATGACCATACCTTTTCCCCGTTTTTTTGCGAGGTTTACTTCGAGCGTTTCCTTTCCCGCTCTGAGGGATAAATAACGCACGGTGGCGACTCTTCTGTCAGCCGGCGCCGATTTTCGCAGTAGCGACACTTTGTAAATTGCTTCATATCTCTTCTTTCGACAATACACGAGGGGCATAAGGACTGCAGTGCAATTTCTTCTTCCGCCAACATTCGATATGAAGGCATCTAACGACCCGGAAGAAGAAGTTTCTTCCTCCAAGGAATTACTAAATGCCCTTTCTGACCCATAATCTTTAGACAGAGTTATGATCTTTGGTCCTATGTGATCACTATTAAGATAAGGGAGATAAGAATCAAGGGATGCCCCCATTATAGTAGTAAAAGAAATTTCATTTTCAGAATCGCTCACTAAATCAACAGTATTTTCGCTCATATTTACTAGAAAACAAAAAATGTTAAAGGTAAAACTCGAGTTAGAAGGGTACCTAGTTATGGGAGATCGATGAAGCATAATAAGGAATGAAAGAACACAAAAGTTTTAAGGGAAACGCCGAACCGCTTCCAGTGATACTCTCAAGGAAGGAAGGAGAAATATGTTTCTCTAGAAAGTAACTGTAATCTTGAAAAGCTAAAGGTTGCAAAAACTCTCAAATGTTTAACTCGCTATATTTATAAGTGAATGTAGTTGAAAGATTAAGACCAACTATGGAAAGAAATCATAAGGTCAACGCCAAGATTTCCACTCAGGGGTATGCGCCAACTCAAGTGCACTCAAGTACTCTGTAAACTACACCATACCCTAGCTGGTTACATCACTACATGTGGCAGAAAAGGGTGGTGAAGTTTTTCAATGACAAAACGCATTAAATGTGCATGTTCCCCAATACTTTTTCAAAATTTGAGCCTAAGAGTTTCAGTTTCATTTCACATTAGACCATAACATAGAGGCCAGTCAATGATACTTAAGACTTCCCCTGAATTCTTCAGTGCCCACCAAAGCCTTAGAAGAAAATATTCTAGACTAAGCAAAGTCCCAACTGGCCAAAGTATAAAAGTAGTTCATAAGCTAAGAGCAAAGTACAATTTATGATCTCCAATTTTCACTTTACTCATATTGAATCTTGAACTGACTTGAGCATTGGAGTGATAACCATGCATATTCACCACACACCACCATAAAGGAGATCAGAGTCATCGCTCAAGATCATCAGTTTTCTTATTTGTTGCGATGAGAATCGAATATCAAGCTATTGATTAAATTGAATCTTAATTCATTGAAATTCACCACTGAGCTTTGATTTATCCAAAGGAAAGGTTAAAGAAACAAAAACCTCTTGTGCGATGTAACAACAACACTAGAGTTTCGGGGATTGGGGGTTGGTTATGCCTAGGGTAATTATTCATATTTTAAACATCTGTAGTACTCTACAGGAACCTTTTATGTATATGTATGCTAAGTTATCTAAGTTTTTGTTTGCTAGGGTCATGGGATCAAGGTTAAGGTAAAGGATGACCTAAAGACCTAAGGATAGTTCTAAGTTTGCTCGCAAAGATATCATATCTTATGCCTACATATCCTTATTATGATGGAATCATAGCAATCGTAGTTCACCTCACCAAGGTTGAGGAATACTTGACTATGGTCAAGACTCCAGGGGGGGACAAACATAACAATGTTTGTATAGAATTTGACAAAACTCTATAGATCTAAGTTTAACACTCAAGGGGATTGACTTTGACAAAAGCCAAGAGGGGAGTAATTAATCATGACAATGATCCTTACATAGAGTTAACAAACTCTATCTTAATGTTCTAATTGAAGGATATTCCTAACAAGGGGTAGGTCTTTTAGACTTAAATAAAAGTCTAATGGATATAGGTTCTAACTTAACTAAGTTAAAGGACCTAATGACTTAACCAAGTCAAGGGGAGGGGTAATGAGCTATCTATGACAATGAAGTCAATAGAGAGACTTTCCTTTAGAATAAGGGATAACAAGACAACTGGATGAGAGCTAACAAGCTACATTACTTTGGGAAACTTAAAAAATCCTAAACGCACATATGCATTCATTCAAACATGATGAAGATATAAATTCATGGTAACAACCAAGAAAGATAAGGGCAAGCCTATGACAACATTAAGCAAAGATGATAACATGGCAACTTGATGAGAACTAACAAGTTCCATCATTGGAGGAACAAACTTGATAAAGATAAAGATAAACAACTAGGATAAAATAACAAATTAAACACAAAAAACATGGCAACAACCAAGGTTTTATGATTTAACATTACAATGTTCAAAGATCATGAAGGTAACAACCAACAAGGGCAAGCATGAAACATGTGTAACAACAACATTTTCATCAATGGTATTCAAACAAAACTCATACAAAGAAGTTATAACTTGAATCAAACATGGTATATGCATCAATTAAAGACAGATGTAACACATTTAATCATATTTAAGACATATTGGTGACAATCAATCATGGATAGGCAAGAAATGTAACAATAGTTCAAGCATGGATTTAAACTTCACAAAGGGAAAGATAAACAAGATTCATGGTAACTTTCAAGGGAAGAAATAACCCTAAACATGTTATGGTTATAACAAGACACATAAACAAGTAATATGGGGGTGAAGGATCATGTTCATGAGGTTACAACATCAAGAAACATATCATGGTTCACAAAGAAGTTTCAAGGCATACTTTTCACATTCATGCATTCACAAAGTCAATTATAATCATGGTAAAGAAAAGAGCCAAGTGTTTTAAAACATATAAACATGTTAGACATTCAACAATGATTCATACAAGATCAATCTTACAAGAAAAATCAAGTACTATGTCAAGAAAGTTCATGAAAACCAAAGAAAACCCTAAAAAGGACCATGTCATTCAAGTGAACCAAAGTGTTTAAAAAATAAAAATATTTGAATTATTCCTTCACAAATTGAAACTAGACATATTAAGGAGCATAGTGCAAAAATAGTGGCATCAAAATGATAAAATTCAAAGAAGTTATGCACATTTGTAAACTAGGCACAAAACTATGCAACTAGGGCAAAAAGCAAGGCAAGGCAAGGCGGATTTTGCAAGAAGGGTCATAACTCACTCAAAACTTAATCAAATTGGATGAAATAAAAAATAAAATTTTGTATTTTTTCACAAGGAATCCAATGGTGGTGGTGGTTTTCTCAGATCAAGCACTATATGAAAAACTCGATAGCATCATTGAAAAAGGCATGTTATGTGCAAGAGCAATGTGACAGTCCAAAGTACATATCTAAGCAGCAATTAATTATTCAAACAGATGGCATGTGTAGTGGCAAAAATAGCAAGTTTGCGCAAGAGCAAAGCAACAGACAGAAATGTACCAATTCAGCATCAACTAAATGATCAAACATATCACATATGACCTATAAATGATGTTTACAAACACCAATCATCTATACCTAACCACAATCAACAAGTTGCATATTGAAATGACACTTAAAGTAAGCTAACAAGCCAAACCAAAGGGACAGTCATGAATACCCAAGTTTATGAGCAGGAAATGGTTCAAACATGACCTATAAAGTGTATCTAGCATGTTCATAATCAGTGTACATCAATATTCAACATGATCTTAAAAGTAGAAAGTTGGAACACTTACCTCTTGTAGCTTTTTCAAGTCAATGCACCAAATAAAAAAACCAGTTGATGGATGATGATCCAATAAGCTCCAATATGATCCAAATAAGGTGTTCAAATGATGGATGACAGAATGCCTTCTTATGCAAGAAAATACCAAATGCTTCAAAGTGAAACTCTAGGAAATGGTGTTACAGAAAATTTTTTATGTCATGGATAGTTCAAACAACTTATATGGAGAGTGTTTGAAGTGTTAGAATGATTGGTAAAGGGCTGGTTTGGTTCTGGTCTATGAAGATGCAGAAAAGTCAAATTCTCAAGGTATGAGACTTGACTTTTGGAATGTGAGGTTTTCTGGTGAATGTGAGAGTTTAGAAAGCTTTAATGCATCATATGTGATGTGTTTTAGGTGTTGGTTCAAGTGTTTGGTGGATTTATGGAGTTGTGGCAGAGTTTTTGCAAGGCGGATTTTTCTTCACAAGGAAGCGACTTCTACTACTTGCAAGAAGATGGTGATCAGAGAAATGAGATAGACTCAACTTGGTTTCTAGTTTATTCTGGTGTATTTTGGATTTTAGGAGTGTGCTCTATTTATAGGAAAGCTTGAAGAATGAGAGGTATGGGCAGATTGTGCCAACTTGCCAAGTTTGCCCTTTTTGGAGGCAAAATGAGCAAATCCAACTTGGGATTTCTTTTCTGGGCATGAGAAACCTTCTTATGTGTTTCAACATCATAAATATCCTTCAAATAGTTGACATTAAGTGAAGGAAATAGAGTAGCTGATGCAGTAGCTGAGGTGTAGTAAAAAATGCAAAAAGTTTCTTTGTCCTTGCCACTTGCATCCACTTGCTTGAATAAACAACTCAAATAAATCAATCTCTAGTTTATGCTCATGGTAATCAATTGTAATCTCATTAATTAAGTCCCTAAACAACAGAGAATTAGTTTTAAAAAATGATTAGAATAGGTTTATGCATCAAAATGCAAGTGCTGAACTTGGTTTTGTGACATGAAAAATTCCTAACTTGCTCTCTTCGATTCTCCCTAATCACAACGGCTGTGAAAATAATCTTGTACTTTTTAAAAATCCCCAAATATTATCTACAACGTTCATGTTTTCCTAAAGTTCAAATTCCAAAGGAAACTAGGTCAAAAATCTTCATGAAGTTGGCTGCAAAACTTGACTTACAAGTCAAAAAACAAGAAAATTTTCTAAGTGTGGAAATCCTTCACAACTTGATGAGCTCATAACTCAAAATCTATGCATTTTTGGACATCAACCATCTAAGACACTTTTGTAGGATTTCTCAAGAACTTTCCAACTAGCTTTGGACCACTCAATTTGGATGTGTGATTTGAGAGTTATGACCATTCCAAATAAGCTTGTAATTAGGGTTTTTCATAAACCCTAATTTCTTGATTCACAAGTTATCCATCAATTCTTGACTAAATCTTCACCAAACTCACTAGTTATGAATAAAATGATGTTTCAAACCTTGATTGCTTCAATTTAGGGTCAAAACCCTAAAATTCAAAGAGTTGACTTTTTAGACAGACAAACTGAACAGTTGAAATCTTCAGGATCGATCCTTAGTATTCTGGGGTTTTTTGAACCTTTCATACTTATTGAGGAGACTTAAATAATTCATAGAAACATCATGGGCCATGGTTCAAGCTTTGGAAACCCATTTAGACCAAAAGTCAAATTACAGTTGACTTTTTCAACTAGAAACCCTAATCAGGGTTTTGCACAACACTGCTTCAGTTTTCTTGGTAACAACCTCAAATAGCACTTGCTATTGGTAAAGTATGAACCTCTTGATGATGTGAAGACTTGATATGTAGAAGATCAATCCAAAACCTTGACTGATCAGTCCACAAGATTCTTGATTTTAACAGTGTGAAATCCTAATTCATCTGCATCTTAACAAAGACTAACTTGAAAGAGGTTAGGGTTAGATAACATATGCCTCATAAATCTAGAATGATAATGGAATCTAGGGGTAAAACTTTGGGGTATGAAAATTGCCCCTATTTAAATATCTTTACCAGATGGCAATGAGAGATAACGATCTCTATAGAATCATGGTGAAAGATATTTAAATATAGTAAACCAAAAATTTTGTCCTTAGATATGGTGGTATGCAAAAGGACAAATGTTGATCATGAAATGAGTTCTAAGAATGATGCTTCATGATGCTTGAGTTCAAGAAAAATGCTGACACACGAGCAAAAGAAAAAAAAAAGAAGAACAAAACAACGAGTAAGCACTTACTGGGAACACAGACACACCGAGAAGAGATCCAAAGCATACCAACCAGTAGTTCAGACATGACTAATGATGGTATTTCAAGGGGATACTCCACATAGGGGACAGGGGACAAAAACTCCACCGGGGAAGACAAATCTCCACTAGGGAAATGAAAATCCATACGGAAGATGCATCAAGGGAGACAAGGATAAGAAGCCACACAGTGGAACAAAAGTCAACAGACTCGAAATCCAACTGGGGAATCAAAAGACAAGAGACATTGTCCCTATTGAGGAACAAACCAAATGGAGACTTTCCTTTCAACGAAGAGTTCAAATGGGATCTTCAGGAAAAGACTAAAAACAAGACCAGACTCACCGAAGATGCTAGTGACTACTAGACCTCCAAGACCTGCTGGGGACATCTAGGGATGTCACAACCAACTATCTTAAAAGTACAGAAAAATACTTGCCAATAATCATTGGGCTTTCAAAATGGATGGGTGACAACCACAACCTACCAATGACCATTGGGTTTCAAACGATGTCAGTAACCATTGGTCTTACACGGGGATTGGTGACAACCAAACTACATGCCAATAAAAAATGGATTTATCAATTAATGTTAGTAACCACTGGACTTACAAGGGAAAAAAGATGTAGGTTACAACCACATTCCAATAACAATTGGGTTTAAAATAGTGCCAGTAACTACTAGACTTCATGGGGAGATATTGGTAACAACCAATCAATCAAAGAACACAATAAAGTTGGATGAAATTGTCAATAACCATGGACTTAACAATGCCAGTAACCACTGGACTTCCGAGAGGAGACAGGTAACGACCAAACACTCTACTATCAATAACAATGGGTTTTCAATTAATGTCAGTAACTACTAGACTTTCTTGGGGATTGGTGACAACCAAAACAGTGATACCAATAACAATTGGATTTTAAGCAATGTCAATAACTATTGGACTTCCAAGAGGATATGGTGACAACTAAATCAGTGATACCAATAACGATTGGATTTTAAGCAATGTCAATAACTACTGGACTTCCAAGAGGATATGGTGACAACCAAATCAGTGATACCATTAACTATTGGATTTTAAGCAATGCCAGTAACTACTAGACTTTCAGCAGATATGGTGACGACCAAATCAACGATACCAATAACGATTGGATTTTAAGCAATGCCGGTAACTACTGGACTTCCAAGAGGATATGGTGACAACCATATTAGTGATACCAATAATGATTGGATTTTAAGCAATGCCAGAAACTACTGGACTTTCAGTAGATATGGTGACGACCAAATCAACGATACCAATAACGATTGAATTTTAAGCAATGATAGTAACTACTGGACTTCTAAGAGGATATGGTGACAACCAAATTAGTGATACCAATAACGATTGGATTTAAAAAAAATGCCAGTAACTACTAGACTTTCAGCAAAGTCGGTTAACAAATGGGACATCGATTAGGGGGATAGGTTCAGGTAAACACCAGATCTTAAGGATAAGCTGCAACATTAGTAACAACTAAAATTTGGTAACCACCAATTAGTAGTATCAGATAGGGGTCAGCGACCGATCTATTGCTAGTCACTACTAGACTTCCCAGGGGTATAAGTTATAACACCCTTATTCTACCCCACAGATATTACGACAAAATAACACAGATTTCAGAGTAAAATATTAACTTTCATTAAAAAGCCACAAAATGGCGTACATTTCTCAAAGTCAACAAAATTGGTCAATACTCCGTAACGATGGGTTTTCCTCAAAGTACATCAAACAACATAAAACAGCGAAACTCAAAGCATAAATCAAGGTTTCTCCTTAAAAGGGAACATTAGTAAAATAACCCAATGATATAAAATCAACTCAAAGAACCCAACCTGATGTTATATATCAGAGCAAAACCCTCTAAATTAACCATAAAGGCTAACGACTCTAAAACTTCAAAATACTCCTCGACGGCGTCCACGGCTAAACTTGCTCATCTGCATGTTACCCACGTGGAGGTAAAATTCAAACAAGCAGGGTGAGTAAAACAATTCATAATAATCAATATATAACAATTAATGCATAAATGACATATTACTCATAATTATATTCAACACATTGATATCCTTCAAATATGCCTCAAAGGCCATAACGTCATAATTCATACAAAAAGACTCATAGATGCAATGCGACACAACTCAATGCATGTGGTACCAATCATCACAGCACGATGGACACTGGGCCATCAACCCTCCATAGATCCCCATCAGTAGGATCGATTCTACTATAGAACCGGAGCACATCAAAATACTTCACATCTACACAGTGGGATTGAAGCCAAAGTAATCGAGGTCCTGAACCGAAGTCCGGATGCACATGAATGCATGATGCACACTTCACAAATCATCCTCATAATAACAACATATGGTGCATCATCATTCATCATACGTCATAATTCCTCATATTAATCATCATACGACATATCATCATAATTCATCATATTACTCATCATACAACATATCATCATAATTCATCATATTAATCATCATACAACATATCATCATAATTCATCACATCAATCATCATACAACATATCATCATAATTCATCATATTAATCATCATACAACATATCATGTCATCATATAATCACGTATAAATCACATATTAGCTCATAGTCATGTTATCCCATATTATCTCATATTAATTCATAATACTACCCCCATATCATCTCATATTAATTTATCAAGTTATACTCACGGTAATCCTCACACTATCACCTATCAATCACATAAACTTTCACAGTTCTACTCATGTTAACTCGTCATATCATCACATAGTATTCACATATTAATCCATAATATCATCTCACATTGCCTCATATTAATTCATCATAATTACACTCGCGATAATTCTCATACTATCACTTGTTACTCACGCAGCCTCACTGTTATATTCATAGTAACTCATCATAGGAAACTATCATAACCTCACGTACACATCACCCAAAACCCACTATTATACCTGGGGTAATCCATCCCAGAAATCCTAGAACTACACATCAAGGCATCGCTGCAAAATGATCAATTTCGCGAACTCTGCTATGTTCACTGGCTCGCTCGCTAGGCGAGTTGGTAGCGAGCCTTCGCTGGCTTGCTCGCTAGGCGAACCTGCAGCGAACCTTCGCTGGCTTGCTTGCTAGGCGAACGGAGCGATGACAGCAAAAACCTGCTATGCACCAGAACTGAATCCTGCCCAAAAACTCATATGATTCACATACCCAATGCCCCCAAAACATTCCCAAATCATCCCTAAGATCATACGGGGATAACGACACAAACCCTATGGTTCATTAGGCCAATCCGGCAACATTTGCACTGCCTAAAACACTATTTTCCTTCAATTGCTCTGAGTGCATCAGAGTTACTCACATTTGAATATTCCTATTCCTACAGGGTCAAACATATCACAATCCAAGGTTTTGGCCACGAAGGCCTAAGGTTTCCTTTCTCATGTTACACATCAAACAGTCCGATAAGGTTTCCTAAATTCATGTCAATATTCAGGAATACATGCCATCAATCATAACCTCAAAGTCTATTCATCAATTTCCCTAATTCTCCCAAATCAACCCAACATACCCTAAATCATAAACCCCACCATAAACACACCGAAAGGCATACATAGAAAATCATGAAATGCGATACTCCCCATACCTTAGCCGATTCAAAGCTTTTACGATTAACTCCGGCAACCTTCTGACGCTTTTGCCTCCACTGATCCCTCCTCAGAGCTCTGGCCTCCATTCTTTTCACGGTTAACAAAAATGAATCCTAAACCTTCAGAATTCTATTTTGTCAAACTTAGACTTGGGCCACACAATTGGGCTTTTCCCGTAACACCCTTACTAACTCTTCATAATGCCCAATTTACCCTTATTTCACTTATATTCATTTTAATCAATAATAATACTAATGTTCTCATATAGTATACTATTAATTAAATAAATAGTCCAAAAATGCACATTTTCTCAATAATCCACAAAACCACCGAAAATCACCCAAAATACGAATATTCTCAATTAAATAATTAATTAAAATATTCCGCTTAAATTTGGGGTGTTACATAAGTATTTGTCACAATAATACCTAAGCCGGATAACTTGACAAAGTTAATGTAACAACCAAAGGGTAAGCCCGTGACAGCAGGTTTGAAGCAAAGGAGTTTGGTAACGATCAAAGGATCTCAAGATGGTATCCAGTAACTGCTGGGGATGGAACACCCGACAGATTCTTGACAAAGAAAACCGTTCAACTAGATTACAATGGCCACAGCCAGGACAAACCAAAACAAGAGGTATGCTGAAAAATGAATATGCTAAAGGTATGATGCAAATTCAATGTCGAACGACTTCGCAGGAGAAGGAAACAAAAAGATAGATAACAATCTATCACACCAGAGGCAAAAGAATCACACTGAATCCTAACGCTAGAGAATGGTCTTAATCCTCTGGAGAGGAAACTATCATTTTTCTTGCAAACTTGTCGGAGAGAGGTCACGACTTCAATACAACGGACAAAATAACTAATCAGAGATATCGAAATTTCGTAGCGCGACAGCGTGGGAAAAAAAATCTCTATAGACCTTATATTGCTAAAATAATGGTATCAAGGTTTCAACCGTTTTGTCCTTATGAGAGGAGTCTAATTTTACACCGTCATGTCACAATCAAAGTTACGACTTGCTTGTTAATTAACTTTCTCCAAAACAATTTTTGTTTCAAAAAAACTTTTGCCTTTAAAAATCATTATTATCAAATAATTGATGTTTTTGCATAACAAAAAGGTAGGGCAATCAATAGAGCATAACAAAGATTGGTCCAAATCTGATTTCATTCAAAGATGAAAACTTGCAAAAGGCAAAGTCCCATGGAACATTTACAATTTGGAAATATGGCAATATGGGAAAAAGTTACAAAATCCAACGATATCTAATCCTAACTAGCTAAGAGTTCGTCTGAATCGCTGCCTCTGATGAGAGTAGAGGAAAGTGAGCCTCTTTGTCGATCTTCTGCAGTAGTGACAACTCCTGATGCAGTGAAAAGCCTTTGTCCCTAACTTTTGTCTGAATCTCCCTTTCGGATTTTCAATTCACCGGGACGTTTATTTTTGTCTAAGCCGCCTTTTCAGGTTTTCGACTTAGCGAGCTTTTCTTTCTTTTATCCCTAATTTTTTCCCAGATCTCCTTCATAGGTTATGATCCACCAGGATGCCCCTTTTTTTGGCCTAAGTTTCCTTTCCAGGTTTTCAACTTAGCGGGTTTTTTAGGCATAATATTTTCTTATTGCATCTGAGTTCAAGGGATGTTGGAGCTATTCAACGTCCATTTTCGCAAGGATAATAGAGCCTCCAGAAAAAACCGTCTTCACAACAAATGGGCCATCGTAGTTTGGCATCCAATTTCCACGCATATCTCGCTGCACCGGTAGAACCTTCTTGAGTACCAACTCACCCTCCTTATATTCTTTGACCTGGACTTTTTTGTCGAAGGCTCTTTTAACTCTCTTCTAATATAGCTTACTGTGGCACATTGTAGTCATCCTTTTCTCGTCAATGAGATTCAGTGTATCAAACCTTTCTTTCACCCACTCAGCTTCTTCGATCTCCGCTTCCATTAAGACCCTTAACGAAGGTATCTCAACCTCAATAGATAGTACTGCGTCCATCCCGTAAACCAGGGAGAAAGGGGTTACCCATGTTGAAGTGCGAACAAATATTCTGTATCCATGTAAAGCCATTGGTAGCATTTCATGCCAATCTTTGTAAGTTACTACCATTTTCTGCACAATCTTTTTAATATTTTTATTTGCAGCTTCAACAACTCCATTCATCTTAGGCCAGTAAGGAGAAAAGTTGTGATGTCCAATCTTGAAACTATTACAAAGCTCTTTCATTGTTTTATTGTTCAGATTCGTCTCATTATCTGTAATGATCTGGTTAAGGATTCCGTAACGACAGATAATCTCCTTTTTAATGAACTGGGCAACCACCTGCTTCGTTACATTTGCATAGGAGGCAACTTCCACCCATTTAGTGAAATAGTCGATGGCGACTAGGATAAATCGATGAGCATTAGACGCTTTAGGCTCAATTTTCCCAATCATATCAATGCCCCACATTGAGAATGGCCAAGGTGACGACAATACGTTCAAAGGATGTGGTGGCACATGCACCTTGTCCGCATAAATCTGGCATTTATACATCTTCGGGCAAATAGGATACAGTCGGTCTCCAAAGTCAACCAGTAATAACCAGCCCTCAAGATCTTCTTTGCCATGGCATGGCCGCTTGCATGAGTACCGAAGGCACCTTCATGAATGTCTGTCATCAACATGTCTGCTTCTCTACTTTCAACACATCTGAGTAAGACCATGTCGTGATTTCTCTTGTACAGGACATTATTGCTAATGAAGAACTTGGATGAAAATCTACGCAAAGTTCTCTTATCAAGTTTAGAGGCGTCGGTAGGATATTCTTGACTCTGAAGCTAATTTTTGATGTAATAAAACCAATTTTTCTCGTCAGACTCTTCTTCATCCATCATGATGTATGCTGGTGCAGTCTTTCTTTCAATGCTAATTAGGGGAGCTTTGTTGATAAACCGAACCTTCCACATAGCAGCCATCGTAGCTAGAGCATCTTCTATGTGGTTTTCGTAGCTAGGGCAACTCTGTCTTTTCGGCCGGTTGTTTTTTGCAGTTGCAACAATACGCTAAGAGCAAGGTACAATCTATAATCTCCAATTTTCACTTTACTCATCTTGAATCTTGAACTGACTTGAGCGTTGGAGTGACAACCATGCATATTCACCCCACACCACCATAAAGGAGATCATAATCATCGTTCAATATTATCAATTTTCCCATTGCATCAATTTCTGGTTTCAAATGGAACAAAAATATTCTTTAAGAAAATTTTCTTTCATAGTGAACCATGTAGTTATGCTTCTTGTTGGTAGTTGGCGAAACCATTCCATCGCATCGTTTCTCAAGATGAAGGGAATAAGTATCGACCTTTTACCTTCTTATGTATGCCCTTCTACCTTAACAATAGTGCAAAGGTTGAGGAAATTCCTCAAGTGTGTGTTGGAATCTTTCTTTAACAGCCCCGCAAGCCAATTCTCGTTTAATTGACAAATTATTGATGAGCTAAACTCAAACTTTTCTATGATTACTGGCTCATTAAAAATTGTCAACTTGTTCTTGTTCTACACACGACTATTGTGCTCCCCAAGTAATCTTTCTTCTGGTTTAGGAACTATCGATTGTTGTTCTAGTTAACGGCTTACCACCTTGTTGTCTAAACTGAGTACATGTACTTCTTTATCTTTATCTCTTTTCATAACTTCCTTTTTCTCTTTGATTTTTTTAATAGAGTTTTCTTTGTATTTGCACGAGCAATTTTTTATTTATTTTAGCATTAAAGAGAAGTTTAGTGAAGGATTGACCTCACATACAAAGTTAGACAAACATTGAATAATATAAATTTATTGAAAAATAATTAAAAATAAATTGAAATATTTTAATTAGTAAAAGAAAATAAAATTCAATAAGTACATGGCAAACCTCAACAATGATGTCAAAAATTTGATAGTAATTTTTGAAAATAGTACTAAATCTTCGTAAGTAATTAAATCGATAAGAATTAATGAAATTGCTTAGAAAGTTTTATAAAAAGATGTTAGGGATGAGTATCACTCGATTATAACCTTTGATTTCTAATTTAACATTGGTTATTAAATTTATTCACTAAGTGGTTGATTTTTTCTCTAATGTTCAAGTCATGATTCTTTAGAGACATAAAATATAACCTTTGACAAAGTTAATACCTAGTTCTTTAGCAAAATTTAAAATCAAACTTAATGGTTTCAAGTATTTTTCATCTATTCTAGACTACAAACACATGAATTCTTACTCTCAAGCATTTAAGGATGAATTTTAATTCTAAACAAAGAATCATATAGAATTCTAACACGGACAAGCGATAGAAAGCATTAAGAACAAACATAAGTAAATAAATCAAAAAATTTCACCATTTACTTAATTTTCTGTTGATTCAATTGGTTAGAGTGTTCTTGACATTGATTATTAAATTGTTTACATGCAGCTCTATATTATATTGAGATATAAATGTAAATATTGGTTTTGAGTGAATTTTGTTACCAGCCAGAAAATTTACATTTTAAATTTCCTTGAGCATTGTATTGAATGTGAACTCAAAATGAGTTTTCTAAATTTCCTTAAGCATGTCTATGTAAGCATGCACTACATTTCATCTGTTATGTATATCTCTAAGTTTAAAATGTCAGTCATATTACTATGTTGGTCTTTTATTTTAAAGTGAACTACTTAGATTCTTAGACTTTGGTTTCTTTGAGGTTAATGTAGGCTAATCTTTTTTAGGATATTTCTTTTAAGTATATAATTTGTATTTGATTAGTCATGTTTCTGTGCTAATTTTTATTGTGATTTTTTTCTTCTTCTTCTTCTCATCTTTCCACATTCAAGCCCATCACTTTGATGTGGCTTTTTAATATATTAATTATTTTTGCTATTGTGAAACAAACATTAAAAAAAAACATCACTCTAATGTGGCTTTTTAATATATAATTATTTTTTCTATTGTAAAACAAACATTAAAAAAATATAATAACTCTTATTTGTGTTGTAATTGCAAGTAGGATTGTTGGGTAACTTGTGTTTCAAGTTATTTGATAAATAATAATAAAAGAAGAGAATTAGAGAGTGATGAGAGAGAAGGCTATATTAGAAATGGAATCGAGGGAATTAGAATTTTACAAATATGTGTTACATCTTTTATATAGTATCATATTATTAACTAACTAACTTCTAGTTAGTAACCACATGCACAACTAGCATTACCTATGAGTGTATCTTTCCATTTAGTTATGTTTTGAATGATGTCAAAATTAGGAAAAACTTTAGCGTTTTTGTACATTGGACAGTATCAACCAAATTCTAGATGTGCATTGTTCATTTTAGCATTAGGGTGCATATAAACATGTTTGGAAATTATTGGAATTGACTTAGGCAAGGTCCATGCCTCCAAATTTGAGTTTCTAGTGTGAAAACTATTGCACAGGTTGACACATATGTGTTTAGGTCGACTTATAGAAGTTTTTGCTTCAGCATAGATCGAGACATAACTCACTTAGGTCGACACCCATGCCTCAATACTAAAGTCTGTAACCACTGCCTATGTGTCGCCTCAAATAGGTCGACCTGAGATCTTTATAGGTCGAGACATCCGCTTTCATAGGTCAACTTATAGACTCGAAATTTTGAAAATTTTCTTTCCTTTCAATTTCTCATGCATGCCCTTTGCTTCATATCTTGCATACATATATATACTGATACATACAGCTTTTTCTAGTAAGGTTCTAGTGTAAAACCTATATGAAACTGGAATTTTAAAGCATACTGTTGCACCCCAAAATTTGCCCAACCTTTTCTAACCTAGGTTTATGTTTCAATTGCATAGTCATTTGCATTGGCATCATGTACATAGTGTATTCATCTGCATAGCATAGCATAAGCAAGTTATCTTAATCAGGGGGATCAAGTGCCATTCTTGTCTCAAGAGGCATATTCAGAGGGTTTCATTCATATTCAAGACTATTCATGTCATCAAGGAAGAATGTGAGTCTTGAAGAGTTGACAGATCAATCATGGGGTTCTCTCCTATCTTGAGGTTGTTTGGGGATCATCAGAGGGTATATGAGCTATGAGCCAAGAGCATGGAGTGTGCATGGACATCATGGAAGGCCTAGAGGGTCATTTTGAAAGTGAGACAAGTCATTGACATGGTTACAAGAGCTGCAATTGAAGACAGTCAACTAGGGTTTTATCTAGGTCAATCTTAGGTCAAGGACTTGATTTGAAAGGTATCAAGGCTCATTTGAAGGATTTGGGATTCATTATTTGCTACATGGATATGGATGTGGTGTTGTGCCCAAGAAAAATCAAAAGGAGTCAAGGAGAAGAGGAGTTACCAAATTAGGGTTTCAGTGTAAAATCCCCTGATTTGGGTCCAACTTCAAAGCAGTGTAACTCAAGATACAAGCTTCATATGAATTTCTGGTCCACATGAAACTTGTAGAGTATCTTAATAGATTTAATTTGAGTGGTGGAAGTCATCAAGGTGATTTATAGAACTCAAGTTATAGTTCTTGCAAGTTACAGGTCATCTGAGGACACTAGAATTTGTCTGTGAAAGTTGTCTGTCTTCCAAGAAACTTTTGACCTTCAAGGAGTTTTCAAATGAATTCTCGGCAAACATAAGAGTTGTTCTTCATGATCTTCCCTTTCCAAAAAGGTATGGTATGCCTTCATTTGATTTGTGAAGCTCAAGTTATAGTTTGTGCAAGTCAGGGGTATTTTGGGAAAGTGGAATTATATGTCATTCTTAGCGTATGCCTAAAACTCATACAAGGAAGCTTCAAATGAAACACTTCACAACATCAAAGTTGCTCAAAATGGCATTTTAAGTCTAGAAAAGAGGTCATGGAAGTTTGGAAATGCATGGAACAAGAATTGACAAAAGGTGGTGAAAATGGCTTAAAAATGACATAAGTTGAAAAAGTTCAAATTGAAAATTGGTATGGGCAATCCACAAATCCAAAATGGGGCATATGATATATCAAATTGAGTCCAAGCAACATTTTAAAGACTTTGGTTCAGCCACAATTTTGGTTTTAGGGCTTTAAAAATGGACTTGCTTTGTAATTCCATTACTTGCATAATAAAGTACATGTGAGAAACTCAACATAAGGCAAAGGAATCCCTTGTTTTTCACTCATATCACTCCAATTTGTCATGAAAAGAGATTTTAAAAGGTGGTTAAGGGGATGTTAGTGGATTGAAGTGAGATATCATGAGACATCAAAATACCATATCATGAGAAATTCATGTAGTTTCTAGAATCATCCTAGATTGATCTAGAAGACTCTAGATTTTTCCATGCTCTCCTATATATTGGATTGAGATCATTAAGAGTAAAGGTTGGTGATAGTTGATGTTGAATCCATTTTCTCCATTTGCAAATCATATTGAATCTTCATTTTTCTCTTCACCATTTTTCCATTTTTCCCACATTTTTCTACACTTGAAAACTCAAATTTTCAATTCCATTTTTCTCCCACTTTTGGTTCATTCCACCATTGCAAATACATTCCTTATCATTCTTACAATCGATTCAACACTTTTTTGGCCATAATTGATGCATGAACCAAGCTACACAACTCCATTAAAGTGAGCTCCAAGTGAAAATTGATTTTTTGTTTTCCATCAATTCACTCCTTTCTTTCCATCCAAACACCTTCCTCATCAATTATAGGACGTGTCCACATCATTTTCTCAAAGAATTGGTGATCGAGTGAAGCTCCATAAGCCATTTTTCGGAGGTATAAAGAATTCGACATAACTCATGATTTATGAGTCTTTCTTGCATTATTGTTGTTGCATTACATTGCTCTCATCTCCTACATGGATTCTAGTACAAAAAAGATGGGTTTTATGACAATTTTTGGTTCTTGAGTTTTTCTTGAGGTGCCACGTTTTGGGAGTTAGAGAGAGTTTCAAGAAAATCTAAGACCATATTTGGATTCCTTGATTTTTTTCCTTCAAGTTTGACCAAAATTTTGTGCGAAACGGATAATTATTGATGGAGTTATGGTGCTTCAAAGTAGCAAAAAACTCATGTTCATGGAGCTGCGGGTTACTATTCACAAAGTTGAAAAATTTGATTTGGAGAAGAAGGTGTTAACACCGTCGGATGCATTTCCAAGTCAAGGTTTCTTCCATTCATCCAACGCCTCTCACTGCGCCACGCAATCGGCCACATAAGCCTCATGCCACTTTTATTTATTCATGTTATTTTCTTTTATTTTCCTATTGCCATGTTTCTTTTATTTTTTCTGATTTATATGCTGACTTCAAATAATCATAAAAAATAGGAAAATTAGTCTTTTTGATCCCCATTTTTTTGTGCTGAATCTTTAAGATGTCTAGGATTTAATAAAACTGGAATTATAATTTTACCATTTTTTGACATTTTCTTTGGATTTTTCACATTTGGGTCATCATAAAAAGGCCAATGCTGGTGCTATCATTTTGTTGAATTTCTTTGACCTATCAAAACACAATTTAAATGTCAATCCTTTTGCAGGAATCTCATACACACGTTGAGGTATTGTGATATATTTTTGTGGGAATTTTATTGTACTATTTTAATTGGTTTTGGATGCTTTCTTTAACATGCTCCACTTTAATCTTTCCTTTGGTATACATGAGATCTCTTGCAATGTTTCCATCTTATTTGACCATTTATCTTTGGATATTTTTGTGGTATCTCTCACCCCTGGTTTGTGGCTAGATGTAGGGCATTGGAGATTTTTATTTGAATTTTTTAGCACCTTTTGCTATTTTTCTTATGTTTTGTATTCGAACTTGTAATTTAGACTTCCGAACGGACTTTATTTTTGTTAAGGCTCCAACGGCCGCTTTGTGTTTGCGTGATGAACGCCGTGGCTTATATTTCTTATTGTAGACAGGTTAGAGGTATTGGAAGACCCTTAGGTGGCTGTTATTTGTATGTGTAGCTTGCCCAATTATCGACTTGTTTGCATGATAGCACGTTGCGATTCCAAATAGTGGATTACGCGTTTCATTCGGAGTTTTCACTCGATTCTTTGCATATGATCACTCGATATTTTCTTATTCCATCCATGAATGGGCTTGAGTTTGAGACGGACCTTCCTCCCTCCTTTGCATTGCATTTACCATTGCTATATTCATGTTCACTTGTATGCGGTTATTACTTGTATTTCCGTTTCTTCCTTTCGTTCTCCTTTCCCGTAGGACTTCCATTCTTCCTTGTTCAAGGGAGGATGTGATATACATTAGGAGCTAACCCATGTATGATAACATTAGGGTAGATTTTATTCCCTTTTTAATCCTAGGATTTTAGAGTGTCATCTCTTCTTTCTTCAAAACAACAGAAAAACATTAATAAAGGTTATAACAAAATCAATTCATTTCTTCCGTCAAAAATTTGAACAAACATCAACCTTTTTGCAATAAGAAAACCCTTGTTTAAGGTGATATTTTTCCATAAAAGACACTTGAACAGCTTGTGTCGTGCGTAGCCCGAACTACGTTTGCTCTGATCTTCCATGCAGTGTGGAAGTACGTAGGCATAGGATGCGATATCCTAGCGAGCAACCTTCACCCATCCTTCACCCGTAGTTAGGCGAACTACGTTGACTCTAATTTCTCGTTCCAGACGGGAATACGTAGGCATAAGGTGCGATGCTTTACCGAGTCATGTTTTCTTTTCTTTTCAGCCCTCATCCTTTAGTTTAGATAGAAGTGTAATCCGTACAAACCAAGCAAGCGTGGATCCCATCGAGTACGATGGACGTGAGGGGTGCTAATACCTTCCCCTTGCGTAACCGACTCCCGAACCCAGGTTTTGGTTGCGATGACCATACCTTTTCCCGTCTTTGCGTTAGGTTTACTTCGAGCGTTTCCTTTCCCTCCTTTGGGATAAATAACGCACGGTGGCGACTCTTCTGTTCAGCCGGCGCCGATTTTCGCAGTAGCGACAGCTGGCGACTCTGCTGGGGACTGCGATGGTTCCCTATGCGAGTCTCGCCTTGGATTTTCTTCCTAGCTACCTGGGTCATCCCCAGCAGCTGGCGACTCTGCTGGGGACTCCAACGGTTCCCTACGCGAGTCAATCCTAGCGCTTGTGTTCCCGTCGTGGGCTTTGTATGGATTTACATTTCTGTATTTACATTTCAGCATTTTATTATCATTATTATTGTTGTATTGTGGGTTTGATGGGGGTTCTATGATTGAGAGATAAGTCGGACCTGGGCTTGAGTGCACCTAGAATTAGAGTAGAGATTAATGGGGGTGTGCATGCTTTGCATGTACTAGCTTCCCGCGAAATCTACGCTCGGACGAGGTCCTTCTGGTTGACTTCCTGTTTCACCCTTTGGGTGCAGTGGGCTGTTGGTTAGTTGGATCGTCGACTCCGGGGACCGATCATTTGGAAGTTGGCTAAGTGAGACCTCTTCAGGATTTGATGATGCCACTCCTTCTGGGAATCGTATCATCAACCCTGAAAGTCTGTGACGCCAACGACCGCATAGGATGTCGTACCTTGTGCCAGTTATAGGGACATCTACCCGTGAGAGGGACTTGGGGCATGCAGGTAACTTGACCTTCAGACTACCGGTTTATTTCTTATGAGATACAGGATTGTGGATATTTTATGGACTTTTACTAGGTCTGTCAAAGACCAGGTGTGGGTTATATTATTGGGTCTATCCGAGACCAGGCTGGAGTTCTTTGTGAGGTCTGTCTGAGACCAGGGTTTGATGAGTATTGGAGGGTTTGTCTGAGACCTGTTCTTGGTGTGACTTGGGCTTCTTATTCAGGGCACTTGATCCCCTGTTGCAGCTGTTTGCATTGCATTGTTTGCATATACATTTATCATTGCATTTCATTAACGTGTGTCTGTGCTGCAGGTGCATTACATACTTCCCTGTTCTAGTGCTCCGGACTTCTGATTGTTGATATGGGTAGTGTGCGGAAGACAGTTGTGTATAAGCTGCCCACTCCGGATGTGAATTCTATATTGAGTTTGATTGCCCTTGCGGATGATGAGGTTAGGGCTAGCTTCAAGAAGAGTTATACTTTTGCCTTTGAAGGCCTGTTCAATATATGAGTTGTTTTCTCTTTTGTGATTGAATTTCAACTTCTTGCAACTTTTTGTCACCGCACTGTCACGGTGCTACCCTGTATCAAATGTATTAGCACTAGAATGGGGGGAGTAATATGCCCCAATGCACAGGCACATATTGCATTTTGCATACATACTCATATTTGCATTACAGGTTTGTGATCCGTGTATCTTATCTCCTGCATCCATTTTAGGTATTTTCAGGATTGCAGAAAAGCGGGTCCACCGTTACTCTACCAGAACTAATCACAAGAAGATCATGGACAACGTGCAGAGTGAAATGCAAGAGATGCGTGACAGGATGGCCCTGCTCATGCAAACCATGGAGACCATCGCCAAAGGACAAGAGCAGCTGCAGAATCTGGTTCAACCGATAGTCGCACGGGCTGAAAACAACGGGACACCGCATGGTGAAAATATTGCTGCTTCACCCCGAGTTGAGAATCGTCAAAGTGCTGATGTTATTCCCGTAAACGGTTTGAATGCTGGAGAAACTGGTCCTGTAGGTGGAGGTGGGAACGCCGGTAATATGAATGCCAATGCAGATACTGCTGGGGTATTTGTGGGTAATGTCAACCAGGGTTTCAATGGGGGCGTTGAGAATGTCGGAATGAATGGTATTAATGGTAACCAGGGCTTCAATGGTGTGAACATGGGGTATGGCAACATTGTTGGCACCAAGGCTGGGTTTGGTGACTATGGTTATGGTAATCGTGGATATGGAACTAGCGCATACAACGCTCAAGAGACGGGCAATCTGAGGTATGACCCCAGGTACTTCCAAACGGGTTTGGGCCGTGATGCAGATTATGTTGGATACGATGCAGTACCTCGCTGGGAGGATCGTCAGGAGGATGTGTTCTCTGGTCAGAACGAGGGTTATGAAAGAGTCAGGGATGACAACCATCGGATGAGATTGCTAGAAGAGAAAGTGAACGGGTTAGCCAGCCAGAATGCTCTTGGGCTGGATATGTCCAATATGGGATTGGTACCAGGGCTGAGGGTACCTCTGAAATTCAAAGCGCCATCTTTTGATAAATATAAAGGGGACACATGCCCGAGGGTACATGTTCGTTCATTTTACAGGAGGATGTCCGCGTATTCAGACGACGAAAAGATGCTAATGCACTTCTTCCAGGATATCCTGTCGGGGCCATCGCTGGAGTGGTACATGAGCTTGGAGCCTACACAGATAAAAAGCTGGAAAGAGCTAGCGGAAGCTTTTGTGAAGCATTACCAATACAACAGCGATCTCGCCCCTAACCGGGTTCAGCTGCAAAGCCTCTCTCAGAAACCCAGTGAAAGCTTCAAAGAATACGCCCAGAGATGGCGTGATTTGGCTGCCAGAGTACAACCTCCTATGGTGGAGCGTGAAATGATGGACTTGTTCGTAGGGACATTCTCAGGAATGTACTATGACCGGCTGCTCAACTTCTCAATGAGTACCTTCTCCGAGTTGATCCTGATGGGGGAGCGTATAGAAAACGGGATAAAAATCGGTAAGATTCAAGCGGGAGAGTCTGCTTCAGCTGGAAGCAATAAGAAAGCTTGCGGGGGTAGAAAACAGGAAGATGCCAATTCGGTATGTAGCTCTCGGGGAAGAAATAGGGGATGGAGGCAATACCAACCGCAACAAGTTGCAAGTGTGATAATCCCCGCGCAACATCAGCAACAGCCGCAGCAGCAGGGGCAACAACATCCGGCTCAGCGAAGAATTCAGAACGGGAAGCCGAAAAGGGTATTCGATCCGCCGCCAGTATCGTACGCTGAGCTTCTTCAGAATTTGTTACGGTTACAGTTGGTCGAGAAAAGAACGATGGCTCCTCCGACAAGGATCCCCCCACCCAGTTATAACGCTAATGAGCATTGTGAATTCCACTCTGGGGCACCCGGCCATAATATCGAAAACTGCCACGCTTTCAAGCATAAAGTGCAAGATTTGCTTGATAGCACTGCTATTAATTTTGGTACGGAAGGGCCCAATATTACACAACAACCAATGCCAAACCATGAATAGGCTGGAGTATGGTGGACAAAGAGGAGTTCTATAGTTCGGGTGGGCCGTTAAAAGTAGATCAGAACAGTGGTAGGCTGCCTCTAATAACTGATTGTGAAGATAGCTGGTTCAGCAGCAGGACAGATGTGAAAGCCCGGTTCTCGGAAGCTGGCATTTTTCTTTGTTTTATCTTGTCATTTCTTTACATTTGTAGTTTCTTTCCTGTTTAAAATGCAATCTTGTTTGTAAAACTTGTTGTTTCCATTCAATTGATGATAATGAAATAAATATGCATGTTTTGATTAAATCCATTCGTGTTCACTAATTGTTTTTACAAATGTCCAACGCCTGGTTAAGAGGAATCCGGGGAGGATGACGAAAATGAACGACATGCAAAATTCTGATTGTATGCTTTTTGAAACAAAACCTGCTGATGATGTACAGGCATTGTTTCAAATCCCTAAACACCGGAGATATAAGGAAGATAATCCCTTGTCAACCCCTTTGATCCTTGTAGTAGGAGTTTCTTTCTGTGAATGAAAAACCCTCAATCTTAACCTGGGGCAGGGTAGGTGTTAGCTAATTTGACCGAGCGTCCAAATTGCAAAAGGAGTGTCCGTTTGAGGATCAATCACACCTCTAGAGGTCGTGCCAGAGAAACCGTGGTGGTTAAGCATTAGGAGTGAAACAGTCACATCATTCCCCAAAGAGTCAGACAACCAGCGTCACACGACTTGTTCGAAAGAAAAAAGAGAAAAAAGAAATCAAAATCCCGCTAAGTCAAGAAAAGAAAACAATTGACTTAGGCAAAAATGAGGGCATCCCGCTGGACTCAAAAAACCAAAAGAACTCAAAAGAGTCAGTCCAGGAAAAAGTTAGGGATATGAAAAATGAAAGGATGGAAAAATCCTCAAATGAAATACGAGTCGTGTGACCTCAAGTGTCAAAGACGAAAGGTGAGTGGCTGTCACTCCCAACAATCATAATTTCTCGAACTATCACTCATATCTTTCAGCCTCTGAGAGGTGAGTGCCAAGGTCGAATTAGCTGAACATAGGATCGGAGAACATCAAGGAGAATGGGTGGGTTAAAATAAACTTTGAGCCTTTATCCTTTCCTTCAAAACCGTGAACCTGACCACGTTATAACCTTCAAAAGTCCTAATTGAAGCAGGTTGTTTCGAAAGCATACTTCGGTAAAGGTCGCGTCGATTCTGACTCCTGAAAGGGTTCCTCTTACCATGTTGGTACTGATGTTGATAAATGTTTTGCACATTATATGCTATAAACTGTTTTTCCCTTCTCCCAGTGAACAGATTGGATGTCAAAACTATCATATGTGGTGCATTAATACGTCTTTTATGCAGAACAACTTGTTTTACTTGCGAGTAAGCGCTTGACAGCAGAAAAGTTTTCTACAGTGGAAAGTATGGTCAGGATAGAATGCAGAGCGCCCGAATGCTCCGCAAGCCGGGGCAAGCCATTAAGTGCTCCCCAGTCAGGTCAGCCATTCAAAGTCAGTTACTCTGGGGCAATCAGGTCTAGATTCGGTAAATCTCTCGTAGTTGGAGGTACTGCTCTGGATCAGCTAATCAGGGGCAAAGTCATTGCAATCAGGGGCAGGCCATCTTAAGAGAACAGAAGTTATTCTTTATTCGAGAGACGTTCGATTCGAAGTATTTCTCCGAAGTTCAGAATGCTGGGGCAGTTCATATCAGACCAACGGGGTACAAATGTTCAGATTCCCTTTTGAGGACTATCCCCACAGAGGTCCCGCAGGCTGGGGCATGCCAGAAGCAAAGGGATTGTTCTTCTCAGTACCATCAGGGTTATTCAGAGTTATTCGAGCAGATTTAGTCAATCTTAAGGTGTGAGACGAATGTCGGGAAGTCATGTTACTGTCTTCCGATTCTTCACCCAAATCCATGTTGGCGATCACTGTGAGGCCCATCCGTGTTGGCGCATCAGTTTCCAAATCCAATCGTCATCAGTACGCAGGAAGACTCCGTCTATTTTCTCCAACAAAAGTCCAGTTTTTCAGTGGCACGGGTGAGCTATCCCCAGAGAAGTCCAATCATACTTGGCACATCTGCTATTCCCCAGTAGAGTTATATTCCCCAGCAGGGTGTTACTTCAACGAGGTGTTTGGTTAAGTTCCCAAATTCCCCAGCGGAGTTGATGCTACTCTTCCAGCATTTATTTTGCTGGAATAATTCTATGATATTCGGTTTATCCCCAGCGGAGTTGGCTTCGTCTTCAGCATTTATTTTGCTGAAATGGTTTTCTGTACTCGACTTTCTCCAACAGCCCGAGCCTGCATTAGCATATTGCATACAGCATCATATTTGCATCATACTTGCATTTCAGTTTCAAAATACATAGCATTTCCATGCTATACGGAAACATTACGTCATTATCGAACATACGTATTCAGAAACATAAACCAGGTTGGTTATCTCGTTGGTTTCAGATGTTTGTTTTCCCCTGCAGATAATTGAGATTATGATTCAGGAAGATGTTCGGATAGTCAGATTTGTGGCGCAAGGCGAGTAGTGATCGTGTTCGTCCTATCATGTGGACCCCTAGCAGAGTTGCTTGGTTGAGTTTCTCTTTTCCCCAGCTGAGTCCTTCTCAGGTCGCTGTTATGTCGGCATTACAAGATTTCATAGTTCAGATTTTTTGGAGTTATCGTCGTGATTTCCCCAGTAGAGTTTTCTTCCCCATCAGAGTTGCTTGGTTAAGCTTCTCTTCTTCCCCAGCGAAGTTTTCTTCAGACTGTTGTCATGTCAGTATTGAAAATCTTAAAATTACTACCTGCCGTCGAAGTAGGTGTTTGACGGCTGTCGTCAGAATTCCCCAGTAGAGTTTTTCTTCGGATTGTTGTTACAAGAATCTTGTGGATTAAACCTTCGGAGTTATTACCCTGGTTGAAGGAGTTATTACCCTGGTTGAAGGAGTTATACCCCGGTTGAAGGAGTTATTACCCTGGTTGAAGGAGATATACCCTGGTTGAAGGAGTTATACCCTGGTTGAGGGAGCTGTTGCCCTGGTTGAAGGAGTTACACCCTGGTTGAAGGAGTTATTACCCTGGTTGAAGGAGTTATTACCCTGGTTGAAGGAGTTATTACCCTGGTTGAGGGAGTTGTTGCCCTGGTTGAGGGAGTTGTCACCCTGGGTGATGGAGTTACACCCTGGTTGAAGGAGTTATTACCCTGGTTGAAGGAGTTATTACCCTGGTTGAGGGAGTTGTTGCCCTGGTTGAAGGAGTTATTACCCTGGTTGAGGGAGTTGTCACCCTGGGTGATGGAGTTACACCCTGGTTGAAGGAGTTATTACCCTGGTTGAAGGAGTTATTACCCTGGTTGAGGGAGTTGTTGCCCTGGTTGAAGGAGTTATACCCTGGTTGAGGGAGCTGTTGCCCTGGTTGAGGGAGTTGTCACCTTGGGTGATGGAGTTACACCCTGGTTTGAGGAGTTATTATGCCTTGTTATCCTGGTCGATGGAGTTGTTACCTTTTGTCAAAGGAATTATTATCGGTGTTGGCAGAATCATTACCCGTGCTAACGGAGTGGCTCCCTGCGGAATTATTTGTTCAAGTATCTGTGTCGTCGGAGATGTATCCCACAGAGTAACTTGTTCAAGTCACCGGATGCCTGATTCGCGCTTTACGTAGCATTTTGTTTGTTTCTCTACAAACGAAGGTCAAGACTTTTGTGTTTTCGACGTGGTCCTTTGGCTCGATGCATGCTTATTGTAGCAAAATTTGGAATTAATTGTGGATTCAAGGCCTGTGGCGTCACGCAGGTGGTTGAGGACGAAATCAAGTCAGTTCTTATCAGATAATTGATCAGTTGTTGCCGTGACAACCGGATTCGGTTTTCTGAATGATATCTTCCCCAAGCAGTAGTCGTATTAGCAATTTGATTTTTGCGGTTGGCAAATTTCCGGGTTCTTTCGTATTCAACCGTCTCGTACCTCGAATGTCTGAAGGCTGCGCGCTCTTCATCCAGTCGGGTCCAAGCCGCTTGAATAGGGGCAGCTGTTGCACCCCAAAATTTGCCCAACCTTTTCTAACCTAGGTTTATGTTTCAATTGCATAGTCATTTGCATTGGCATCATGTACATAGTGTATTCATCTGCATAGCATAACATAAGCAAGTTATCTTAATCAGGGGGATCAAGTGCCATTCTTGTCTCAAGAGGCATATTCAGAGGGTTTCATTCATATTCAAGACTATTCATGTCATCAGGGAAGAATGTGAGTCTTGAAGAGTTGACAGATCAATCATGGGGTTCTCTCCTATCTTGAGGTTGTTTGGGGATCATTAGAGGGTATATGAGCTATGAGCCAAGAGCATGGAGTGTGCATGGACATCATGGAAGGCCTAGAGGGTCATTTTGAAAGTGAGACAAGTCATTGACATGGTTACAAGAGCTGCAATTGAAGACAGTCAATTAGGGTTTTATCTAGGTCAATCCTAGGTCAAGGACTTGATTTGAAAGGTATCAAGGCTCATTTGAAGGATGTGGGATTCATTATTTGCTACATGGATATGGATGTGGTGTTGTACCCAAGAAAAATCAAAAGGAGTCAAGGAGAAGAGGAGTTACCAAATTAGGGTTTCAGTGTAAAATCCCCTGATTTGGGTCCAACTTCAAAGCAGTGTAACTCAAGATACAAGCTTCATATGAATTTCTGGTCCACATGAAACTTGTAGAGTATCTTCATAGCTTTAATTTGAGTGGTGGAAGTCATCAAGGTGATTTATAGAACTCAAGTTATAGTTCTTGCAAGTTACAGGTCATCTGAGGACACTAGAATTTGTCTATGAAAGTTGCCTGTCTTCCAAGCAACTTTTGACCTTCAAGGAGTTTTCAAATGAATTATTGGCAAACATAAGCGTTGTTCTTCATGATCTTCCCTTTCCAAAAAGGTATGGTATGCCTTCATTTGATTTGTGAAGCTCAAGTTATAGTTTGTGCAAGTCAGGGGTATTTTGGGAAAGTGGAATTATATGTCATTCTTAGCGTATGCCTAAAACTCATACAAGGAAGCTTCAAATGAAAAACTTCACAACATCAAAGTTGCTCAAAATGGCATTTTAAGTCTAGAAAAGAGGTCATGGAAGTTTGGAAATGCATGGAACAAGAATTGACAAAAGGTGGTGAAAATGGCTTAAAAATGACATAAGTTGAAAAAGTTCAAATTGAAAATTGGTATGGGCAATCCACAAATCCAAAATGGGGCATATGATATATCAAATTGAGTCCAAGCAACATTTTAAAGACTTTGGTTCAGCCACAATTTTGGTTTTAGGGCTTTAAAAATGGACTTGCTTTGTAATTCCATTACTTGCATAATAAAGTACATGTGAGAAACTCAACATAAGGCAAAGGAATCCCTTGTTTTTCACTCATATCACTCCAATTTGTCATGAAAAGAGATTTTAAAAGGTGGTTAAGGGGCTGTTAGTGGATTGAAGTGAGATATCATGAGACATCAAAATACCATATCATGAGAAATTCATGAAGTTTCTAGAATCATCCTAGATTGATCTAGAAGACTCTAGATCTTTCCATGCTCTCCTATATATTGGATTGAGATCATTAAGAGTAAAGGTTGGTGATAGTTGATGTTGAATCCATTTTCTCCATTTGCAAATCATATTGAATCTTCATTTTTCTCTTCACCATTTTTCCATTTTTCCCACATTTTTCTACACTTGAAAACTCAAATTTTCAATTCCATTTTTCTCCCACTTTTGGTTCATTCCACCATTGCAAATACATTCCTTATCATTCTTACAATCGATTCAACACTTTTTTGGCCATAATTGATGCATGAACCAAGCTACACAACTCCATTAAAGTGAGCTCCAAGTGAAAATTGATTTTTTGTTTTCCATCAATTCACTCCTTTCTTTCCATCCAAACACCTTCCTCATCAATTATAGAACGTGTCCACATCATTTTCTCAAAGAATTGGTGATCGAGTGAAGCTCCATAAGCCATTTTTCGGAGGTATAAAGAATTCGACATAACTCATGATTTATGAGTCTTTCTTGCATTATTGTTGTTGCATTACATTGCTCTCATCTCCTACATGGATTCTAGTACAAAAAAGATGGGTTTTATGACAATTTTTGGTTCTTGAGTTTTTCTTGAGGTGCCACGTTTTGGGAGTTAGAGAGAGTTTCAAGAAAATCTAAGACCATATTTGGATTCCTTGATTTTTTTCCTTCAAGTTTGACCAAAATTTTGTGCGAAACGGATAATTATTGATTGAGTTATGGTGCTTCAAAGTAGCAAAAAACTCATGTTCATGGAGCTGCGGGTTACTATTCACAAAGTTGAAAAATTTGATTTGGAGAAGAAGGTGTTAACACCGTCGGATGCATTTCCAAGTCAAGGTTTCTTCCATTCATCCAACGCCTCTCACTGCGCCACGCAATCGGCCACATAAGCCTCATGCCACTTTTATTTATTCATGTTATTTTCTTTTATTTTCCTATTGCCATGTTTCTTTTATTTTTTCTGTTTTATATGCTGACTTCAAATAATCATAAAAAATAGGAAAATTAGTCTTTTTGATCCCCATTTTTTTGTGCTGAATCTTTAAGATGTCTAGGATTTAATAAAACTGGAATTATAATTTTACCATTTTTTGAAATTTTCTTTGGATTTTTCACATTTGGGTCGTCATAAAAAGACCAATGCTGGTGCTATCATTTTGTTGAATTTATTTGACCTATCAAAACACAATTTAAATGTCAATCCTTTTGCAAGGATCTCATACACACGTTGCGATATTGTGATATATTTTTGTGGGAATTTTATTGTACCATTTTAATTGGTTTTGGATGCTTTCTTTAACATGCTCCACTTTAATCTTTCCTTTGGTATACATGAGATCTCTTGCAATGTTTCCATCTTATTTGACCATTTATCTTTGGATATTTTTGTGGTATCTCTCACCCCTGGTTTGTGGCTTGATGTAGGGCATTGGAGATTTTTATTTGAATTTTTTAGCACCTTTTGCTATTTTTCTTATGTTTTGTATTCGAACTTGTAATTTGGACTTCCGAACGGACTTTATTTTTGTTAAGGCTCCAACGGCCGCTTTGTGTTTGCGTGATGAACGTCGTGGCTTATATTTATTATTGTAGACAGGTTAGAGGTATTGGAAGACCCTTAGGTGGCTGTTATTTGTATGTGTAGCTTGCCCAATTATCGACTTGTTTGCATGATAGCACGTTGCGATTCCAAATAGTGGATTACGCGTTTCATTCGGAGTTTTCACTCGATTCTTTGCATATGATCACTTGATATTTTCTTATTCCATCCATGAATGGGCTTGAGGTTGAGACGGACCTTCCTCCCTCCTTTGCATTGCATTTACCATTGCTATATTCATGTTCACTTGTATGCGGTTATTACTTGTATTTCCGTTTCTTCCTTTCGTTTTCCTTTCCCGTAGGACTTCCATTCTTCCTTGTTCAAGGGAGGATGTGATAGACATTAAGAGCTAACCCATGTATGATAACATTAGGGTAGATTTTATTCCCTTTTTAATCCTAGGATTTTAGAGTGTCATCTCTTCTTTCTTCAAAACAACAGAAAAACATTAATAAAGGTTATAACAAAATCAATTCATTTCTTCCGTCAAAAGATTTGAACAAACATCAACCTTTTTGCAATAAGAAAACCCTTGTTTAAGGTGATATTTTTCCATAAAAGACACTTGAACAGCTTGTGTCGTGCGTAGCCCGAACTACGTTTGCTCTGATCTTCCATGCAGTGTGGAAGTACGTAGGCATAGGATGCGATATCCTAGCGAGCAACCTTCACCCATCCTTCACCCGTAGTTAGGTGAACTACGTTGACTCTGATTTCTCATTCCAGACGGGAATACGTAGGCATAAGGTGCGATGCTTTACCGAGTCATGTTTTCTTTTCTTTTCAGCCCTCATCCTTTAGTTTAGATAGAAGTGTAATCCGTACAAACCAAGCAAGCGTGGATCCCATCGAGTACGATGGACGTGAGGGGTGCTAATACCTTCCCCTTGCGTAACCGACTCCCGAACCCAGGTTTTGGTTGCGATGACCATACCTTTTCCCGTCTTTGCGTTAGGTTTACTTCGAGTGTTTCCTTTCCCTCCTTTGGGATAAATAACGCACGGTGGCGACTCTTCTGTTCAGCCGGCGCCGATTTTCGCAGTAGCGACACATACTCATCAACTTCAACCTCTCTTCTATGCATACACACAATTAAACTACACATAATCATTTTTTGATTGGGTGACAATCTAGATTAGGGTTGATGACGTCCCATTAGGTTGGTGTACCAAGAATATTGAATTGAGTTCTTTGAGGGTTTCAAATAAGAAAACTGAGTTGGGGTTTTTCTTCAAGATCATTAAGGATTTGAAGGTTTTGGATAAGATTATGCAATTTGGATCCGATCGAGTAAAATCCTTGGGACAATGTGGTTCCTTGCAAGGGAGTAGCGTGAGACAGTGGATCGTGTTGGTAAATCTTAGGTTAAACATGTGTGTGCTTGGGATTAATTCGACCATGTGAAAACTTTGGAACAAGGTGGTTCCTTGCAAGGAAGTATCAAGAATTGGTGAATTGAAGCGGCATTGTTGGTGACTTGATCAATCTTTGATCAAGGATTTTGGAGGTGGTAGAATCAATATTAAATTATAAGGTTTGTAGGATTAGAGTTCTTCATCTCTTGTATATACACTTTTTGCAAATTAAGGTTAACTGTAAGTACCTCAATTCGATTTCGAATTGAGGGCATACGTACCTAGAGCAAGGCTGATTAGAGAACTACCTAAATAAATCCTTGTGTTTCTCTCTCTCTCTCTCTCTCTCTCTCTCTCTCATGTTTTAATTTTCTTCTAAGTAAATTATTGAATTCATTGGTTGTTTGATCAATTCGATTGGAATTATTTTAGATCATAGTTTTGAATTAGATTTTGTTGATAAAATCATAATCCACTTAATTGTGATTTGTTTTAAGATCAACAAAACAAAGTAAATTTCCAAACGATATTGATCGCACACAAAGTGTTCGATAAATTGTATCTTGTGTTTTTGTTTGTTTTTGTTCATTAGAAAAAAGTTCTACATATAGCTTAGAATTTGCTTGTGTTGTCATTAATCATTGTTGAAAATTTTGTGTTCATTATCATTCAATTGTGCATCTTTACGCATATCTAAGATTTTTGATAGAGGTTCGGTTAGACGATTCGATTCGGGTTGTTTCCGTTATGCCATAAAACTTTTGAAAACCATTTTTGCCAAAAGTTTGAATTTTAAATTTGTGATTTATTCACCCCTTCTAGATAGAAACATATCATCTAACAAGTGGTATCACGAGCTCCGATTAATTCTGTGCTTAAGATTTTCCTTTTAGAAGAATGACTACCGAACCTAAGGGAGCATGCAAGTGAGCACCAATTTTCACTAATGAAAATTATGGCTATCGGAAAGCTTGTATATGTATTCATGTCAATTATATTGACAATAGTATATGAGACGCCATTAAAAATGGTCTGAATGATATTACTGTGACCAATGTTAAGGGTGTTATCGTACATAAATCGGAAGCACAATGGAATGAGAATGATTGAAAATTGTGGTCACATAATTGGATAGCAAAAAATATTCTCACATCCGCTTTAGGTTTGATAAGTATTATCGTGTTTCTCATTATGAGGCTGCCAAGGCTATGTGGGACACATTTGAAGTTGCCCATGATGGTACTAATGATGTCAAATAAGCTAGGATCAATACATTAAATCAAGAGTTTGAACTATTTCATATGGAGCATGGTGAAACCATTGTGAACATGTGAAAATGGTTAAGTAACTTTGGACAACGGGAATGATACTTTGAGCGCCTCAAAGGACCTGTGTACGATAAGATGGTTAAGAAATTTTAGGTTTTTTCATAAGCTACTTTACCTCACCAGGTTACATCTTACGTTCTGGGTGACAAGATTTCTATTTCTGAAAAATCTATTGTAACTCTTCTAGGACATGATGGTTCATGAAAAAGGTGCTTCAGTATGATTGCTAAGCCAAAGAAGATGGAAGAAATTCCTAAAGTTATATTTGTGGTTAAGAAGCCCTCTTCTAACCCTAAGAATCTTCACAAGAATCTCAAGATCATTCATGGGTGCATTAATTCACGACCCTCTTCTAATGCTCAAGATTACATCAATGTTGATCAAAAGTTCATGCTGTACTATTGTCACAGTGAGAAATCGGATACCATGGCTATTAAGTTAACTAGGTTTCACAAATCATAAGATATCACCACGAATATTTAATTTATCCAATGGAAGGGGAAAAGAAAGAATAACCCATAAATATGCTATGCAAAAACAAAACAATAAAGAGATCTAAGGTACGGGAGTTGGTTATACTAAGGGAAGGTATTAGCACCCTAAGTATATATAGTATCCTATAGAAATCTTGAAAAGAGGTTTGTGATGGAGGATTTTAATGAAGAGGAGACAAGTTGTCATCTTAAGGAGAATATTCAATCTATCCACTACAAACACATGGAAGAAGGATATTTTCTTCATATTGAGAGAAGGGTTCCAACTTGGATATAGAATCGACAAGTATGCCACATACCTCTCTCAAGTAGAAAAGAATCAACAACTTTCTCAATAATGTTAGGGGGTAGGAGAATTACACCTCAACTAGAGATGACTAGTGTCAAGTCTATTTGAAAAGGTTTTTAAATTAAAAAGTCAAGTGGTAAAGGTTTGAATAGGTTTGTGTCTTTTATTCTTGTGAAAAGGATTTAAGTATTCTTAAGATGTCTTGAAGCATTTATTGAGAAAAAGTTGTGAAAAGTCAATGACCTAAGGTCAAGGTTTCTATTGAAAGATATTTTAGGTTTGAGAAGAGGGAACCTACTTGAGTCATCTAAGGTTGAATTAACTTGAGGGAAATTTCTTAAGGGTAAACATGCTAAGGATAAGAAGTCATGTAAAAGATGTACAAGAAGATAAAGATGCATATGCAAATGACATAAAGTCAACAAAAAGTCCTTCCCCTTTGATTAGGCAACAAGATAAACATGTATATACAATCATTCAACAAAGAAGTTAAGTATGAGAAACATGGTATATCAATACAACTCTTGAACATGTGATTAAACAAAGAACAACTTTAAAACAATGACACAAGTATGGACAAGATCAACATGAATCAACAAACATACACATGGTTTAAAAGCAACATATTTGATCAAGGTATATTCAAACCTAAGATAAGATCCTCATGTGAGAAAAGGAAATGGATACCTTATTCATCAAGACAGCATCAATTCATGGACAAAGACATGACTTAAACCAAGGCAAGATCAACATGAGTTATCTAGGACAAACATGATATATTTCATCAACACATCATTATTATCTCAACATGTTTACATAAAGACAATATTAAAACAATAACAAGGAACAAAATCATGGATTCATCATGAATTTTTAGGTCAAGAAAACAATCAATCAAAACTCTAGATATTTAGACAAGCATGAATATCACAATTAATAATAATTTAAAAGTACTTAAACAAATAATAAAATCAAAAGAAATATATACATGAACATAAAACCTAATGGATAAACAAAAGGTGATTTTCTTTTCTAGGTGTTAAAAATAGGAGGATAAAATAAGAAAAGAAATAAAATATTTTTTTATGATTTTTTGAAAGTTAAATGAAAATAAAAGAAATATTTAAAGATAATTAATATTAATGTAAATAAAATAAATGAGTGAAATAAAAATAATAAAAATATTTTTGGTATTTAAATGGTATTTTAAAAATAATAAATAAAAAAGTAATAATAATAATAATAAATAATAAAGGTTTAAATAAAAATAAAGAAAAAGAAAATAATAGAATTAATTAAAAATAAATAAAAAAAGAAAAGGAGAAAGGAGAGAAAAATAAAAAGGGGCTGGGGGATTCGGACCTAGGTGAAGGTGAGAAAAACACTTAGAAGGGGGGGTTGAATAAGGGTTTAGAAAAAATATGGCAATAAAAACAACACAAGATTTTTATCCTGGTTCGTTGAACTCAACTAATTCAGTCCACCATATCAAGGTGATTTGCCTTTCTCCACAAGGACTTAATTTACTATATTCAAATAGATTACATTGTCAACCACTAAGAACAACTGTCTTAGTCTTCTCAAGAAATCCTGACCACAACTTGGTCTTCTTAATGAACCTTTTACAAATTAATATAAACTAACAAGTGTTTAGATGCTTCTAAAAAGCTATATCACAAACTGTGATTTTTACACTTAGATTAAGAACGAATAAAAACTATTCAGTTTATAAAACAAATTTGTATGAGAGCTTGAGAGTAGTTTAGATTTGATTTCTCAGTAATTCGTCAACTATGAAGAGATGTAGAAGACGTCCTTTTATAGTGCTGAAAGTCCAATGCTTGAAGACTGTGCAATTAGAGTAGCTGTAGCCTTTTGTCTTCACATGACTTTTCCTTTCTCAAAAGTGGAATGTTCAGAAAAATTCCTTTTGCCTGAATACTTGTGTCTATCACAAATAAGGAATAGTTCCGTTGGAGAGGACGTTGAGAATAGTACCAAGTCTATTCACATGCTGACATCTTTTCAAACGTAAACAACATCAGATCCTCGGATGTGCTTCTTGTTCTTCATATCAGATTAAATGATATCAGAGTTGCAGCAATAGTGCTTCAGCGTGAGTGATATGATCAGAGCATACTTGTTTTTCAGAGCCTCTGTACTTACAGTGTAAAGTACATTCAGAGTCTTCTGAAACAATGCTTTAAACTCTTCATACAAAATCTTCAGCTACGCTTCATATGCTTCTGCAGCTTCTGCTTTAGAGTCTTCTGCAGCTTCTGCTTCAGAGTCTCTTCTGGTAGCGCTCAGAGTCTTCTGATGGCTTGCTTCTGATGCTTCAGAGCTTTGCGTAGACTACTGTTCAGATGTATTTTTGCTTCCATAAGAATATTTAATTTAATATTTGAAACTAAAACACTTGAACAAAATTAGAGTATATATTTTCTTAATACAAAATTTCATAAGAGTTATCATCAAAACATAGAGATATAATTAAACACCAATCTGTGTTCTAACAATCTCCCCCTTTTTTATGATGACAAAACATAGGAAATTTTGTTCAATAAAAAAGGTAAATATATAACTCCCCCTAAGATAAAGAATCTCCCCCTGAAATGAATACTCTAATAGAAGAAAATACTTCCCTTTTTGCATGAGTATACTATTCAGATTAAGAGCTTGTTTAAAAACTTCTGGTTAGAATCCTGTATAGAATATACTTTCCAGAATCAGAGCTTGGTAATAGCTTGATTTGCTTTCCAGAACCAGAGCCTGGTTTACTCTTACTGATTTTCTTTCCAGAAACAGAGCCTGGTTTATTTTCCATAATCAGAGCCTGGTTAACTTCGAGGATCAGAGCCTGGTAATCAGAACCTGGTTTGACTTATCAGAGCCTGGTTAAACCTGGTTTGAGTAAAAGTATGGTTTGGGGATTCTCAGGGTAACTTCAATGAATTTTGTCAGAAAAGCTCATTAGTTCTGAAACACTAAAAATTCATGTTAAATAATTTGTTATGTCTGAATTTCATTTTAGTAACTGTTTATATTTGAACAAACAGAATTTCTTTTTCTCCCCCTTTTTGTCATAATCAAAAAGAAAATTTTGAAAGACAAATAAAAGGTTAACAGAAGAAAACAAAATAAATCTGATAACATCAACAGATGTAAAACAAATGATCAAACAGACAGATTCATTCAAAGATAATCAGAGTACATTCAGAACAAAACATGATACAGAGAAAGCAGAAACAGAACAAAATAACACTTAAATTGCACAAACATAAGAACTAAGATAAGCGTGATGCAAGAAGTTTAAGGATGTGGGTCATCTCAGAAGTAGATTCCTCTTGCTTAGCCATCCATTTTTGTATGTTGTCTGTCTTCTCATCTTGTTTTGCCATCTAAGACTTAATTTCAGATTGACCAGCTTCCAGCACAGCAATCTTGTCTTCTAGGTCTGGATTATCTTTCTTAACTTCAGAAGAAGCAGTAGGAGCAGATTCAGAAGCAGGAGTAGGAGCAGAGTCAATGACCATTGCAGATGCAGATTCTGGAGGTACAGATTCAGATGGTTGGTCCACAATCATCAGAGCTAATGGATTGGTTTCCAGAGTGACTTCAGGAGAAGATTCTTCAATAGTCTCAGAAGTAGCAGTTACTCTAGAGGTTGAAGGTGCATCCTCAAGAAGCAATGTTGGAGATCTGTTCACATTCCATAGCGTATGTCTGACGACTTCAGCAAATCTGACCTTTGCGTCATCAGAGCAAATGGTCTTCAGATTAGAAGCCACAGAGTTGAATCTGGCAATGAACTTATTCCAGCATTCTTCAGAAGCTTCTGGATTAATGCTTGAGAGACATTCCTCCTTTACAGAGTTTAAACTCATCCTTATTTCTTTCTTAAAATTAGCAAATAAAACATCAACGTTCAGCCTAGATTTAGGTTTAAGGTAGGCTTCCAGAGGTGATGGTTTGGGTTGTTCTGGTGGGGGTGGTATGGTAAAGGTTGGGATAATGAACAGAGGACGAGGATAAGAAGGTAATGAGGGATGTTCAGATGATGAAATGAAAGCTTTGAATCTGGATGAAGATGATTTAGGAAACAAGAACTGTTTGAAATTTGATGCAGGTGGAATAACATCAAAAGGTGTAGAGGTATAGGGGATAAAAAACAGAGTTTTAAGAGTGCAGAGGTTTTGATGGAATAATGTCTGGTATTTGTTTTAGATAGTCTTGAAGTATAGAGGGAAGGATAGTTAAAGTAAGTGGTTTAAGTGGAATGGTAGGTGCAGATCCTTCTCTTCTGATATAAAAGTTTTTAAGTTTTAGACCATATGGAAGGGGATCAGAGGGATGAGGTTTGAATGAAGCAAAGGAAACAAACTCAGAAGTTCTAGGTTCATAGCCACGGAGAGAGGGGGTGAGTTAATTTCTAGTGGTAAGCCAGATTCAGATGAATCAGATGATTCAGATGAATGACAGGATGTGGAAGAAATATCAACCAGAGTTGTCAAAGGTTGAATATCTAGGACTACAGAATCAGATATGAAGGGTTTAGAAGGTTGGATAGATTCTGGTTCAGGATTAGAAGGAATGGATTGTTCTGGTTGTGATTGTTGTTGTTGTTCTGGGTCTTGTGGTGTTGGTTCTGTAGGTTTTGATGTTTGTGGTTCTGGTGGGGGAGTGTCAGATGTATGTTGTGGTACAGATTCTGTTGGTGTGGATTTTGGGAGTGTAGAAGGTATTGACTCAGTGGGAACATAGTCAGTTTGAATTTGTGATTCAGAGACTTTTGGTTGTTCAGGTTGATCAGATGTAATGGGTTCAGATGATGGAGGTGGTTGTTCAGGTTGATCAGATGTAATGGGTTCAGATGTAATTGGTTGTACTGATGGTATCCAATTTCTGATCTTCTGGTGCTTTGTCTTAACAGTTTCTCTTGACATCTTGATGTGACTCATCAGATGAGAGAAAAGAAGATGTGGCAGATCCACTTTAGTCTTCTGACTCAGACAATACATGAAGTATAGCTGATCAGTGTTAACATAGTCTGGAGAATTGGAAGATTTTCTATGATGAATGCACCCCATGAAAATCTTAGCCCAGATCCTGTAGACTGGCTTCAGATCCTTTACCTTGTTGGAGACTTCACCAGAAGTACAGACTTCAGCATAAACATCTGACATATCAATCCGCTCAGCTGGCAGATTTGTAACTCCATCAGTTTCTTCATACCCAATGAGTTTCCTTATCAGTTCTTCAGTGATGATTATATCTTTTCCCAGAACAGAAGATACAATGAACTTAGGGTAATTGATTGCATGGATCCAAAACTCTTTCACCAAGGAAGGATACACTGGACCCATTAGCCTATCAAAGAACTTTGTCCAATATTGAGCATCAATAACTGGACGAAGATCATATCCATTTTCAGCAATGGATTCAAAATCCATGATAGATTAACATAACACTTCAAGCTTATCAACTGGAGTAAGTAGGGTTCTAACTGGTTCCCTGAAAGCAACAGTACCCATATTTGCTGAGGAAATAGCAGCCATAGTTGATTGAAGTTGTTGAGATGTTGATGAAGATGTTGCCATTGTTGAAGTAGTTGCCATTGTTGTTCTTGAAGATTTAGGGTTACGAGCATTTTTGGGTTTGGGAGAGAGATGAAAACAATGAAACAAGAAGAAATGCATATAAGGGTGTTCGTGAGAGTGAAAAGTGTGAAATGTGTAAAGTTGTGGCATTTATAGAAGAAATTAGGGCGCGCAAGAGTCACACGTTCAACACGCTTACCACTTAGCATTTAATAAAAAGAATATAATCATTTCAAGCAATTAATGATTCTGACAATTGGGGGGAAAACGAGAAACTCAATATTCAAAAACAGTACCTCAAACGTCAATTCAATATTGTGCGCTCCACCTTTTCAGATTCAGAGTTACACATGTTTGCTTGCATGTGCTTCTGAAACTTCTTTGAGAAATGAAACGTTAGCCAACGTTCAGATCCTCTGAGGTTTGTTAGTTCAGATTTGCACACAAAGAATAAAATAATAAACAATAAATGAATAGATGTAATACTTCAGAATTAAAACATTTTCATCTGAGAAAATTTTCTTCTGATAAACATTTTATTTTGGACAGAAATCCATACTTATATTTTTCAGAATAAATTTGAATCTATCTTCAGCAAGGGGTTTTGTAAAAATATCAGCCCATTGATGATCTGTATCAACAAAGTTTAAACTGATAATTCCCTTCTGAACATAGTCTCTGATGAAGTGATGTTTTATCTCTATATGCTTAGCCTTAGAGTGTAAAATGGGATTTTTAGACAAGCATATATCAGAAGTATTATCACAGAAGATTAAAATGTTACTCTCATGGATCTGATAGTCTTCTAGCTGACTCTTCATCCAGAGCATCTGAGTGCTACAACCAGCAGCAGCAATGTATTCTGCTTCTATTGTTGAAAGCACAATAGTGGGTTGCTTCTTGCTGAACCAAGAGATCAGATGACTTCTAAGAAACTGACAGCTTCCAGAAGTACTTTTTCTTTCAACTCTGTCTCCAACGTAATCAGCATCATAGAATCCAACTAATTTATAATCATCAGATCTTCTGTAACCCAAACTCACATTAGTAGTACCTTTCAGATACCTTAGAATCCTCTTAACAGCTGTTAAGTGTGATTCTCTAGGATCTGATTGGAATCTGGCACACAGACAAACACTGAATAGAATATCAGGTCTAGAAGCAGTCAAATACATAAGAGATCCAATCATACCTCTGTAAAGCTTTTGATCCACTTTCTTACTTACCTCTTCCTTACCAAGAGTGCTTGTAGGATGCATTGGAGTTTTGGCCAACTTGCTTTCAGTCATATTAAACTTCTTCAGAAGCTCTTTCACATACTTAGTCTGATGTATGTAGGTGCCTTCTGGAGTTTGATTGACTTGGATTCCCAGAAAGAATCTGAGTTCTCCTATTATGCTTATCTCAAATTTAGCCTGCATAGAAAGAGCAAACTCCTTTCCCAGCGTAACATTGGTAGATCCAAATATAATATCATCTACGTAAATTTGACAAATTAACAAGTCTTTCTTAAATGATTTACAGAAGAGAGTTGTATCCACTTTGCCTCTGATAAAATTCTTTTCCAGAAGAAAATTACTTAATCTCTCATACCAAGCTCTGGGAGCTTGTTTTAAACCATAGAGTGATTTTTTAAGTTTGAAAACATGTTCTGGAAATTTATCATTTTCAAATCCAAGAGGTTGGTGAACATAAACTTCCTCTTCTATAATACCATTTAAGAAGGCACTCTTAACATCCATCTGATAAAGAGTGATGTTATTTTGTGCAGCAAAAGAAATGAGTAGGCGTATAGACTCTAACCTGGCCACAGGAGCATAAGTCTCTGTGTAGTCAATTCCTTCTTGCTGACTATACCCTTGAGCAACTAGCCTTGCTTTGTTCCTTACAACTTCTCCTTGCTCATTCAATTTATTTTTGAAGACCCATTTAGTTCCAATAATATTGAATCCTTTTGGTCTTGGAACCAGATCCCAAACGTCATTTCTGGTGAATTGATTTAGCTCTTCTTGCATAGCAAGTATCCACTCATTATCATTCATAGCTTCATCAACATAAGTTGGTTCAATGATAGACACCAACCCAAAAAGTGACGTTGCAGATGATCTAAGGAAAGACCTTGTTTTGATAGGGTCATCCTTCTTTCCAATTATCACATCCTCTGGGTGAGAGGCTTTGATTCTGGATGATGATCCCTTAACATTTGGTTCTTCAGAAATATTCAAATTGTTCATCTGAGCAGCCAATGGAGTTGCTTCTGGTTCTTTCAGTTGAGCCTTTTCTGCCTCTGAGTCTTCAGAGTCTGTGAGAATTACTTCTCTATCTGCAGAATTAACCAGCTGCTTTGGCTTTTGATTGTCAAGCTTATTATCAAATCTAACATGCATTGATTCCTCCACAATCTGTGTCTCAGTATTGTATACTCTCTAGCCTTTAGAGCGTTCAGAATACCCAAGCATGAAACACTTCTGTGCTTTAGAATCAAACTTGTTCAGATTCTCTTTAATATTCAACATAAAACATACACATCCAAAAGGATGGAAATAAGAAATGTTGGGCTTTCTATTCCTCCACAATTCATAGGGAGTCTTCTCCATAAGAGGCCTTACAGACACTCTGTTCTGAATCTAACAAGTTGTGTTTATTGCTTCTGCCCAAAAATGTTTTGCCAGATTAGTCTCGTTGATCATGGTTCTGGCCATTTCTTACAATGTTCTATTTTTCCTCTCTACAACTCCATTCTGTTGTGGAGTTCTAGGGCAGGAGAAATCATGTGCAATGCCATTTTCTTTAAAATATTTTTCAAAATATTTGTTTTCAAATTCACCACCATGATCACTTCTGACTTTAATAATTTTAAAATCTTTTTCATTCTGGACTTGTTTGCAGAAGTCAAAGAACACAGAATGTGACTCATCCTTGTGTTTTAGGAATTTAACCCATGTCCATCTGTTGTAGTCATCAACAATGACTAATCCATACTTCTTGCCTCTGATGGATGCAGTTTTCACTGATCTAAACAGATCAATATGAAGTAATTCTAATGGTCTTGAGGTTGAAACAACATTTTTAGTTTTAAAAGAAGATTTTGAAAATTTTCCTTTTTGACATGCTTCACAAAGAGCATCTGAGTTGAACTTCAACTGAGGAAGTCCTCTGACCAGATTGAGTTTATTAATCTGAGATATACGTCTCATACTAATATGCCCCAATCTTCTGTGCCAGACCCATTGCTCATCATTAACAGACAGAAGGCATTTTACGTTCTGAACCTTAAGTTCTGAAAGATTGATTTTATAAATGTTGTTCTTCCTCTTTCCATTAAATAGGATTGAGCCATCCTTTTGACTGACAGTTTTGCAACATTTTTTATTGAAGATTATGTCATAACCATGTCACTTAATTGACTTATGACCAATAAGTTATGTGTTAATCCTTCAACAAGTAAGACATTAGAAATGGAAGGAAGATTACCATTGCCAATAATTCTAGAGCCAACTATCTTGCTCCTCTGGTTCCCTCCAAACTTGACATCTCCTCCAGATCTAAGTTCCAGGCTTTGGAACATAGACCTTCTTCCTGTCATGTGACGCGAGCAGCCAGAGTCCAGGTACCAAGATTGGTGTTTTGACTTTGCTGCTAAAGATGTCTACAACAGATATTATTTTGTCTTTAGGTACCCAAATCTTTTTGGGTCCTTTAGGGTTAGTTGCCTTAAATTTTTGTCTGAACTTCTGTCTTCTGATAGCAGGTTTGTTCTGACTAACTTTAGGTTTAAACACAGGAATGTTCTGACCAGAACGTGTGTTTTTAATATCATTAAGATGACCAAACTTAAAAGTAGAATACAGAGGAGTATGCTTAATAATTATTTTATCAACAGATGTTAGATTTAAATCTTTCTCAGAAGAAGATTCATATCCAATACCCTTCCTGTTATTTCTCCTTACACCATAGATCATTGAAGCCATCTTGCTTCTCTCTAGGCTTCTTGCCAGAAATCTCTGAAAACTATAGTCATATTCTTCTAAAATGTTTTTAGATTTTGACTTAGTTTCAACTTCAGAATCTTGTTAAGCTCTTTCTAATTCATTTTTAATTTTAAAATTGTTTGCTTTGAGCTCAGCAACTTCTTATTTCAGAAGATCATTCTCAGATACAAGATTGCTTTTAAGCTTCTTGTACTTGAGCTTAATCTTACTATAGTTTTCTAACATTTCTGATAAACTCTCAATAAGCTCTGCTCTAGAAAGTTCAGAAAATACCTCCTCAAAATCTGATTCTGATTCTGATCCTGATCCAGAACTTTCTGCATGGTCTTCTACGTCAGCCATGGGTGCCATGTTTGCACATTCTTCATCTGAGTCTGATGAAGATTCAGATGCATCTGAATCATCCCAGGTTGCCATCAGAACTTTCTTTTTATGATCAGACTTCCTTCTTGGCTTCTCCTTCTGAAGCTTTGGGAATTCATTCTTGTAGTGCCCAGGTTCCTTGCATTCATAGCAGACAACCTCTTTCTTTCCAGATCTTCTGTGTCCAGAAGACTCTTTATGTTGATCTGGTTTCTTGAAGTTCTTGAACTTCCTCTGTTTATGCTTCCAGAGTTTGTTGATCCTTCTGGACAGCAGGGACAATTCATCTTCTTCTTCAGAAGAAGATTCTTCAGAACTTTCTTCTAAAACCTGCAAAGCTTTGGCAGATTTGTTAGACTTTAGAGCAACAGACTTACCTTTTTTCTGGGGTTCGTCTTCTTCTAATTCAATCTCATGACTCCTCAGAGAGTTGATCAGTTCCTCCAGCGTGATCTTGTTCAGATCCTTTGCTAGCTTCAGAGCAGTGACCATTGGTCTCCATCTGATTGGCAAACTTCTGATGATCTTCTTAACATGATCTGTAGTGGAGTAGCCCTTGTCCAAAGCTTTCAAGCCAGCTGTGAGAATCTGGAATCTAGAGAACATAACTTCTACAGACTCAGATTCCTCCATTTTGAAGGCTTCATATTTCTGGATCAGCGTCAGAGCCCTGGTCTCCTTGACTTGGGAATTCCCTTCATGAGTCATCTTCAAAGATTCAAACATACCAAATGTTGTTTCTATGTTAGTAATTTTCTCATACTCAGTATGAGATATAGCATTTAGTAGTATGGTTCTTGCTTTATGATGATTCCTGAATTCTTTCTTCTGAGCTTCAGTCATAAATTTTTTGTCTATCTTTTTGTCATCCCCATCAATGGGGTGAACATAGCCATCAATGACTAAATCCCAAAGGTCAGCATCATATCCTAGAAAGAAACTTTCAATCCTGTCTTTCCAGTAGTCAAATTTCTCCCCATCAAACATAAAGGGTTTAGTGTTGATTCTATCTCTGTCCTCATATCTGTTGTTGTTGGATGTTGAAGCTTCAGCCGTAATGTATCAACCAAAATATATCAAGAGTTTTCTCAATTGGATCTTTTCTGTTCATGGTGAAATGAGAGCACTAATAGAACCGGAGCTCTGATGCCAACTGAAGGTGAGAAAAACACTTAGAAGGGGGTGAATAAGGGTTTAGAAAAAATATGGCAATAAAAAGAACACAAGATTTTTATCCTGGTTCGTTGAACTCAACTAATCCAATCCACCCTATCAAGGTGATTTGCCTTTCTCCACAAGGACTTAATCCACTATATTCAAACAGATTACAGTGTCAACCACTAAGAACAACTGTCTTAGTCTTCTCAAGAAATCCTGACCACAACTTGGTCTTCTCAAGGAACCTTTTACAAATTAATGTAAACTAACAAGTGTTTAGACGCTTCTAAAAAGCTATATCACAAACTGTGATTTTTACACTTAGATTAAGAACGAATAAAAACTATTCAGTTTATAAAACAAATTTGTATGAGAGCTTGAGAGTAGTTTAGATTTGATTTCTCAGTAATTCGTCAACTATGAAGAGATGTAGAAGACGTCCTTTTATAGTGCTGAAAGGCCAATGCTTGAAGACTGTGCAATTAGAGTAGCTGTAGCCTTTTGTCTTCACATGACTTTTCCTTTCTCAGAAGTGGAATGTTTAGAGAAATGCCTTTTGCTTGAATACTTGTGTCTATCACAAATAAGAAATAGTTCCGTTGGAGAGGACGTTGAGAATAGTACCAAGTCTATTCATGTGCTGACATCTTTTCAAACGTAAACAACATCAGATCCTCTGATGTGCTTCTTGTTATTCAGATCAGCTTAAATGATATCAGAGTTGCAGCAACAGTGCTTCAGCGTGAGCGATCTAATCAGAGCATACTTGTTTTTCAGAGCCTCTGTACTTGCAGCGTAAAGTACATTCAGAGTCTTCTGAAACAATGCTTTAAACTCTTCATACAAAATCTTTAGCTACACTTTAGATGCTTCTGCAGCTTCTGCTTCAGAGTCTTCTGCAGCTTCTGCTTCAGAGTCTCTTTTGGCAGCGCTCAGAGTCTTCTGATGGCTTGCTTCTAATGCTTCAGAGCTTTGCGTAGACTACTGTTCAGATGCATTTTTGCTTCCATAAGAATATTTAATTTAATATCTGAAACAAAAACACTTGAACAAAATTAGAGTATATATTTTCTTAATACAAAATTTCATAAGAGTTATCATCAAAACATAGAGATATAATTAAACACCAATCTGTGTTCTAACACTAGGCACCCTCAGATATAAACACACTTTGGACCAACCCTACTACCAACAAGCCACATGGGGCACGCTCATTATGGAAATGCAACCAATAAAATATATATTAAACATGTTTCTGAAAACTGAATAACGCGAGAACACCATTGTCTTATTCCTCACAAAACTTCAAAAATTTGAAAACACGACTCTCTCATTCTAAAACCAAATCAAGAAACCTAGTATATCATTTCACTCAGATTTTTACAAGGAACATGAATATGGCAACCATTTTTATTTATATTAAACATAACTCATGAATTTATAACAATACCAGAAGAACCCTAATTCTTCTAACAAAAATTAAATGTCAAATAAGCATGATCAATAAACATAAGCATGAGGTTTTTATTCCTTACATCATGGCAGGCAGAATGGTAACTTAAATGAATGCAAATGGTGCTCACATCATGGAATTTGGAATGTCACGCTCCTTACCTATTCAAGAGTGTCCAATGCATATTTAAAGCAACTTTAGATGATGAATGATGATGTTTTTAGCTCCAATGGACTCCTAGAAAGATGTTTGAATGCTTAGCTTGCTCAGAAATACTTTCAATCCTTCTGTCCAAATCAATTTGCAGAAGTGAAAAAGTGAGAAGTGGTTTTGATGCTTGAGGTGTTACAGTTCAAATTTGATGATTTGGGAAGCTCATGTGTGATGTATGGAAGGTGTTTGAAGGGTGAAATTGGATGGAAAGTGCAAGAATCAAAGGATTCAAAGTTTTGGTTTCTTGGTCAACAATGGAGGTTTGTGAATGTTTACTTCTGGTTTGGGATGAAATGAAAGGTTTGTTCGAACTGCAGTAAAGCGGCAAGAAGCAAAAATTTAGATTTGGAAGGATTTCCTCTGAGATTTATATCGTCTCCACAAGGATCAATGCAAGGGAAAGAGCAATGTTCAACGGTCTCTACATTTATAAAATGTCATGATTGATTCATATATTTCTATAACGGTTCAAATCAAAGATAAATAGGTAAACAAATATGACAATCATATCATCTTCATGATTGATTCATATAAAATGCCATGATCAGAATACATACATAAGCTTAACCCTTTTTACATGCATTTAACTAATTTACCAAATGTATGTGAACATAGTTCTTCATCTCTATTATCACGCATCCTCACAATACTGTATTGATCCTACTCATGCTACTAACCAACACAATAAAATCAAAGATACTAGTGAATATCAAGTTACAAGACTATGTCAAAATTTTGCTCATTGATAGATGAATATCTAAGATCTAATATTTGAAAAAGGTTTTGTCAAGACCCACAAATAAGAAATCAAAGACAACATCAATATTGAATCCAAACTAGTTCACAAACACATATTTGAGGAAATACATAAGGTATCCAAAGATTACATCCAAACCCAACAAGATATTGAAGATTTTACCTTCTCCCCCTTAGAGTTTGTGTTTCTCTCTCTAGAAAATGCTTGGAGTGAAGAGAGATAAAGTTATGATCTTAAAAAGATAAGTTACAACAGTTCTACAAACGTTAAGTTTCTAAAACGTGAGAAAAGTACATATATAGTAAAATAAAATTATGTCATGTTCTCCTAGAGAACACCTCTTCGCCCAGCGAAGACCACTTTTAGCACTTGAAGTGCCTCTGAACAGTTAAACCGCCCCTGGAAAATATATGAGTTCACAGTATGAGCACTTCTTTGCACAACAAACCTCTTCGCTACAGATTCGCCCAACAAACTTTGGGCCATTTTCCTACTACCTCTAATCTGAGATGGTTTGCTGGGGCTTCGCCAGGATCTCGCACAGCGAACACTCACTTACTGCTCGCTGGTGTTCGCACAGCGAACATTCGCTTACTACTCCTTGGTGTTCGCACAGCGAACATGCTGATTCCTCTTAATTTCTTTGGCATCCTTGTCCAATCATTTGTGTCATAATCATGTATGTTTTATGCCTATATCATGTACAACAACACACACATCAAAGCATCCAAAGGTATTTGCAATATATTGAAGAATCACACAAGAATAAGAAATAAATCTATTAAAACATGAGAATTGAGTTGAAAATGCCAAGACAAATGGTTCAATTTAAGTAAAACCTTGCACTTAACAAGGTTATGGTGAGCTTGAGCAACTCAAATGGTGCCTTTGTGATGTGTTTGAGTGAAAAAAGTGAGGATTTGGTGGTTGTGATGAGTTTTGGTAGTGGTGGTTTTGTGAAAAAATGAAGAACACTCAAGAATGCTTCAAGTGTTCATGCTTGGTTTCTCAATGTGTTTGTTGAGGTTTTCTGATGTTTTGTTGTGTGTTTTAGAAATGAAATGAAGCCCCTTTTAAATTGGTTTAGTTCAGATAATAATCAATGGTTGTTATCATTGTTTGATGGATCTTGGATCAAAATTAAAAAGTTGGTTAAAAGTATAAAAGTGGTTGTTACTTTAGTAGCTTCTAAGTTGTTATGCCTCGCATACTTTTCTCAGCACATCCAAGTTGCTCTGGTGCTTAGACCATGTCCTTGAATCATGAAAAATTGTTTGTGTGATTAAAGGTATTTTTCATGCATTGTCCAAAGTCAACTCATGTTGGCATGTTGGACCAAGGTTTTACATGGTGAGTGAAGATCAAATGTTGCAGAATTTGGCACCTTTGTTGAGATTTCATGGAGAGGAACAAGTTCCTAGTTGATCACACTTTGAAAAGAAACTTGAAAAGTGGCCAAAAACACCATCCAATTTGTGCCCACCAAACTGACTAGGACTTAGGAAAATTCTGGTTCATTTGGAACTAGGTTAATCATGACAAAATCCCAACTTTGGACAATCATAACTTTCAATTGGTGAGGGCTTTTGGATCCATTCTTTCACCAAAATGAAGTATGAAATATGGTCTCTAATTGAAGCTATCAAGAATCAAAAGAGGTGGCTTGATTTTCACAAGAAATCCTCAAAGTCATGCACTTGACCATGCTGAAAACTTAGAAATTTTTTGAAGTCTTTTGGATTTTCAAGCAACTTGAAACTCCAAACCCAACCGGGGGTAAAAATTTACCACCCAGACCCGCAACCCCCCCCCCCCCCCCCCCGCAATTTTTTTTAATTACAATAAAAATTAATAATTTAATTTAAAAAATTAATTATTTAATTTAAAAATTAATTATTTAATTTAAATTTTAATTAGTGAATAAATATTAACTTGATTAATTTGATTATTTTAATTGCAATAAGGGCATTAATAATTTAATTAAAAATATAGTTAATAAATGGATATGAAAATAAGTAAAATAAGGGAATTAAAGTAAAATGCATTATTCAGGGGCGGGTGCAGGCGGGTCTTAGTGTCTTCCTGCACCCGCACCCACACTTGTGGTTAAGAACCGGGTTTCACCCGCACCCGCACCCAATTAAATTGGGTTTTCTCCGTTAATTTTGGGGCGGGTCTGGGCGGGTGCAGACGGGCCTGAGTTTGTTTGTCATCCCTATCCAAAATTTAAAATTTGACTTTGATCAACAGTTGGCTTTTCTCAGTTGAACTAGAATTCTTCAATTATCAATGAATCAAGCTCCTTGAACCAATCCAAGCAAATGAATGGATTAAGATGATGTACTTGAGGCCTTTGAACCATGTATTGAAGTGTGAGATCATACCTTGGTCAAAAAGTCAACCCAATGTTGTTTTTTGTCGAACTTGGGGCTTGATGAAATAGCATTGAGGTAATCTTGTACTTGATTGTTGATAAAGGGAAGCTCTTGATCATGTTGAAATGAACTGGGAACTTGAGAAGTTGAGGACCACACAAATCCTTGGCTAATCAACTTCTTGAGCTCCTTGGTGCCAAAACCCTAACTTGTAATCAAAGCAAAGCAAGGCACATATTTTTGTATTTTCAATGGTTAATAAATGCATAAAAGATACACACGTGAAATGCTTTATGTCATGAAAAATGATGAAAATGAGGTGGAATCTTAATGTTAAAAATTAGGGTATGACAACTATCTGACCAAGAACGTTAGAATAAATTTGCCCTCAATTCTGTTCAAACATCTGAGAACATGGTCAAAGAAACAAGAAATGACGTGATCAAGAAAAGATCCTAGATTCTTATGGGAAGATTAATCTCAGATATTCTCTTTGAAAGCAAGCTGGTTCACAACCTTAGAGAAGCTGATCTATCTAATGAAGTTGGTTTCATTATTGGGAAGCCTCTCAACATACATACTCTGAAGAATATGTCATCTAATTTCAAATGTTGTTATCCCTTCAGCATGAATAGACAAAACATCTATTGGGGCTAGAAGTATACCTGTGATGGATTTCCCTTTATTCCTTCAGGAAGAACCTAAGGAAGTCTTGGCACATGACAATAAGATCTGTATTGAAAGAGATGAACGTGAAACCATGCTGAGACTTGAGGACATTCATGATAATGGTGAGTATGTTCAACCTCCAAAAAGGAAAAGGAGGTCTAAACCTTCTGGTGAGGAAACCTTTGGTTCTGTCAAACCTCCCACCATGGTTGCTAAAACTTTTGGACCAAGGATAATGGCTTATACTATGAGACCTGAGCAAAATCTGAGACTCATAAGTCCTCTGGTGTGACTCCTTTTGTGAACCCTAATAAGGTAACTCTTACTGAGACTCCTTACTCTTCTGTTAGCACTGTTATGACTACATCATCTATTCCTCCTACAACTACATTCGAAACCATAACCACTCGAAACTAGTAAGAGGTTTATTATGTGGTGAATTGATTAAAGAAAGCTTTAACCACGAGAGATACATATCGGATCCTCACTCTCGAGAAATCGTTGACTACACCCCGCTCCTTTTTCATCCTTTTATTAAAAATGTTTAATAATTGTCAAGTGTCTTTGATCTTTTATTTGAAAAATGTACTTGACGTTGGATCAAGTAATTAATGATCATTTGCAAAAAAGGTTGAAGTGAAAGTTTGAAAATTCTTTTGAATGGTTTGAAGATTGAAGTGGAGAAAGATTGATGGCGATGCAAATGCAATCAACTTACAAATTAGGTATGGATGCGAAGTTGAATGGAATGGAAAGGACTGATGTTTTATAGCTTTATTTATGAAAATTTCTTGACATTGAATAAAGCTTTATTTGTGTTATTTTTGAAAAGTGGTTGATTTTATTCTTGCATTAGAAACTACCTAAATGCAAAGAAATCAAAGAGAAAGTGGTAAAACATTATTACACGTCATGTGAATGGGGATACATTTTGTCAAATAGGAATAGGATCAAGCAATTAAAATCAAGTATATTAAACATATGCATGCAAAGGAAAGTGTATGGTGCAAAGCAAATCTCATTGTAAGAAAGCCCAAGAGTAAGCTATGTGAGGTTGATAGTGATGCTAAAAGCGATCAACTTACAAGGGTGTTTTATTGTAATGTGAACTCAAAATGTTTTTCCTAAATTTCCTTAAGCATGTCTATGTGAGCATGCACTACATTTCATCTGTTATGCATATCTATAAGTTAAAAATGTAAGTCATATTACTATGTTGATCTTTTTTTTAAGTGAACTACTTAGATTCTTAGACTTTGGCTTATTTTAGGTTAATGTAGGCTATTTTTTTTTGAGATATTTCTTTCAAGTACACAATTTTTATTTGGTTAGTCATGTTTATGTGCTAATTTGTATTGTGATTTTTTTTCTTCTTCTTCTCATCTTTGCACATTCAATCACATCAGTTTGTTGTAGCTTTTTAATATATTAATTATTTTTGCTATTGTGAAACAAACATTAAAAAAAATATCACTTTGATGCGGCTTTTTAATATATTAATCATTTTTGCTATTGTGAAACAAACATTAAAAAAACATCACTTTGATGTGACTTTTTAATATATTAATTATTTTTGTTATTGTGAAAGAAACATTAAAAAAACATCACTTTGATGTGGCTTTTCAATATATTAATTATTTTTGCTATTGTGAAACAAACATTAAAAAAAACATAATAACTCTTAATTGTGTTGTAATTGTAAGTGATATTGTTGGGTAACTTATGTCTCAAGTTATTTGACAAATAACAATAAAAGAGAGAATTAGAGAGTGATGAGAGAGAAAAGTATATTATTGAAATGGAATCGAGTGAATTAAAATTTTACAAACATGTGTTACATCTTTTATATAGTATCATATTACTAACTAACTAACTTCTAGTTAGTAACCACATGCACAACTAACATTAACCACATGCATAACTAACATTAACCACATACATTGTTATTAGTAACCACATGTTTAACTATTAATAACCATTTACTGAACTATCAATAATCACATGCAGAAAACTAAATTACACATCTAATATTCTTCCTAATTCAGTTTCTCCAAACATGTCATTCTTATTATCGTCTTAAGACCTTCAAATCTTGCTTGCTTGAGAGGTTTTGTCAAAATATCAGCTAATTGTAACTCAGTTTTGCAAAGTTCAATGTTTAATCTTCCCTTGCTCACTTGATCTCTTACAAAGTTATATCTTTTTTCTATGTGTTTTCTCATACCATGACTCATTGGATGATTTGCTAAGTTAATTGTTGATTGACTATCAAGTAACAACCTGATTTACACACGACCATTTACATTCAATTCTTCAAGCATCATTTCTAACCAAATTGCTTGACATGGAGCATAAGAGGTTGCAACATACTCTACTTCACATGAGGACAAGGCCAAAATTCCTTACTTATTTGAACTCTAAGAGATTGGTGTTGCTCCAAGCAAGAAAAGATAGCCATATGTGTTTTTCCTATCATCTTGATCACCACTCCAATCAGAATATGAGTAACCATACACCCCAACTTCAATTCTAAAGCTTTGTTGATGAGGCATGAAAATTCCATGACCTTTTGTGCCTCTAATGTACCTTAGGATTCTCTTTGCTTCAAATAGATGATATAGCCTTGGTTTCTCCATGAATCTACTAACCAATCCCATACTAAGACAAACATTAGACCTTGTATTGCAAAGATACCTCAATAATCCAATAATTTGCTTGTACAATATACTATTAACTAGTTCTTCATCAGATTCTTTTTTTAACTTGGTGTTGGTCTCCATTGGTGTGACAAGAAGGTTGCAAATGCCCATCTTAAATTTTTTTAAGATGTCTTATGCATATTTCTTCTGATGCAAGAAAGATCCTATTTAGTGTTCATAATTTCCATTCCTAGAAAATATTCCAAATTTCCTAGGTCTAACATTTCAAACTCATTCCCCGTGTTTGCTTTGGACCTTTTCAATTCTTTATCATTTGAACTTGTAACCAACAAATCATCTCCATGAAGACATAAAATGACTCAGTCTTTTTTGTTTGAACCTTTGACATAGACACCATGCTCTGATGTGCATTTTCTGAAACCTAGCTTAGTTAAGAAGTTATCAATCCTCTTGTTCTAAGCTCTAGGTGTTTGCTTCAATCCATTCTAAGCTTTTCTCGATCTGTACACCATCTTTGCTTACCCTTTCACTTCAAAATCTGGTGGCTGCATCACATAATCTTCTTCTTGTAAAGGTCCATTGAGGAATCCAGACTTCACATCCATTTGGTGCATCTTTCGTCCTTTGTAAGCTACTATGGCCACTACCAGTCTGATTGTTTCAAGCCTAGCCACAATTGCATAAAATTCATTGAAGTCTACTCCAGGTTTTTGAAGAAAGTTCTTTGCAACCAACTTTGCTTTGTACTTGGCAATTTCACCATCTGGTTTCAACTTTAGTTTATAAACCCACCTTACATCAATTACTTTTTGCCTAAGTTCTCAAGCAGTTCCCATGTCTGGTTTTTCTCAATGGCCTTAAGCTCATGTACAATTGCACATTTTCAATTCTTATCTTGTAAGACTCGCACATGATTAATTGGTTCTGACACAACCATCATTGGTTCTTCAAGTAGCTCACCATTTCCCATATAGTTTGATCTAGAAATTTCACATAATCAATCAACTTGATTGATAAGTTTATGGTCCTGCTTGATCTTCTCACTCCTTGAATTTGTAGAGGCCTAGCTAGTGCAATATGTTCCTCATCATGCATAGTAGTTTTGATGTGGATTGAACTTTCACTTTCTTGCACTAGATTTTCTAAAACTTTTCAGCCATTTCCAATCTCTGCTTTCATCAAACTCCACACCTCTTTTGATTAGCACCTTGTTCTTAGTTTGTGAGAACAACTTGTAGGAAGATTTTGAATGACATCTAACCATAACCATAACCTTACTTCTATCATCCAACTTTCTTCTAAATTGTTTAGGAATTCGTCTAAAGCATAGTGAACCAAAAATCTTGAGATGACCTACTATTGGCTTCAACCCTAAATAATCTTCATGAAGTGTTTTGTTATTCAACTTCTTGTTTGTATATCTATTGATTATGTACACAATAGTTAAAGTGGATTCACCCCAAAAGTGCTTAGGCATATGCTTTTCTTTGAGCATGATTCTACCCATATTTAATATGCCTTTATTCTTCCTTTCAACAATGACATTATGTTGAGGTGTGTATGGTGTTATCACATCATGCTCAATCCCATCCTTCTCACAAAATTGAGAAAACTCATGTGAGGTATACTCACCACCACCATCAGTTCTCAACCTCTTAATGGTGTGTCCAACTTTCTTTTCAACCAGCAATTTAAATTTCTTGAAATAGCTAAAAACTTCACTTTTCTTTTCCAATAAATAAATCCACACATGCCTAGTGAATTTATCTATGAAGGTCAATAAATAGAAATTATCTTCTAGTGATCATAATTTTGAGTGGGTTGACAAAGTCACCTTCAGGATTAGTCTTGAAATTTCATCAAAAACTTGAGTTCCCTTCCTTCTAGCCTCATATGGTAGTTCTTATCAAGTAATTGACCTAAACTGATCAAGTTACTTGTCATTGAAGGAACATGTAATACATCCCTGATGGTTGCGTCATGTCCATCCTTTTTCTTTACCCTAATATTGCCCATTCCTTTTGATGTTACAATGATGTTGTTGGAAAATAGAGTTGATCTTTTAACTAATTCATCCAAATTGGTGAACTGATTCTTATTACCTATCATATGATTGTTGCAGCTTGTGTCAAGGTACCACACGTTTACTTTATCTGATGGAAAATGTGTTACATCCATCAAGATGACCTCTTCAGCATCACTGCTACAAGCATGATGAAGTTTAGCCACACATATGTCATCACCATTGTATTTGTTAAAGTCGCAGTCTCGAGCACAATGACCAAACTTCTGACAACAATAGCATTAGACTTGTTTCATGTCGACCTTCTTCTTGATTTTGTAGTTCTAAATTGCACCATTCTTGCTAGTTTCACCTTAACTTATTAAAGCCTTACTAGTATCAAAACCATCATTCAACTTCTTCTTCCATTTCCATTTTAATTTGTTGTTCTTTGAGGAGTTTTCTTTCATCTTCTTGAAGAATTTTGTATGCAAATCTTAGTCAGACACCTTCTCTAAATTTATCTGTTTTAGCCTTGACTCATGCATTTCAAGGGATGCTTGCATTTCTTCAAGATTCATATCTAAAAATATTTGGACTCCTCAATGAACATAACAATGTGATCAAACTTGGCAGGAAGAGCTCTTAACACTTTCTCCATTTTCTCCATATTCTCCAGTTCAGAGATCTTTTCTCCACATAATTTCATCTGATTTGTCAAAGCAACCATATTTGAGAAGAACTCAGAAATAGTTTTTTCATCCTTCATATGTAAATTCTCATATTGTTTCCTCAAAGATTGTAGCTTCACTTTCTTAAATTTCTCATCTCCATCATATAACTTCTTGAGAGTGTCCCAAGCCTCCTTGGTCATTTCTTGCTCGATAATCTTCTCAAAGATATTTGAATCCACACATTGATGGATCAATAACAAGTTTTTCCAATATTTCTTGCTCATTTCATGATGAGCATCTTTGTGCGCCTCAATATAATTTTCCTCTAGTGCCAAGAAGCCATCGTTCACGATTTCAAGCACATCTTGAAATATGAATATTACTTTCATTTGTACACACTATTTATCATAGTTTCTCCCTTAAAAACCGATAGATTGGTTGTTGGAGGTAGTGCTTATATTTGCCATGGTTAGAGGTTAAGGACATAATTGGTGCTCTTGATATCAATTTGTTGGATAACTTGTGTCTCAAGTTAATTGACAAATTACTATTGTCACTACTCGAAAAAATAGATGACGGTGAGGTGAAAAGGAAAACAGGAGAGTCGCCATTGAAATTTATTTATCCCAAAAAGGGAAGAGAAAACATCAAGAAAACCCCAAGAAGAAAGTTATAAGATGGTCTCACAACCAAAAGATGGATTCAGAAGTCGGTTATGCAAGGGGAAGGTATTAGCACCCCCTTACATCTATTAGCACCCCCAGTGGCTGGACGACCTCTAATCATGTACTTGACAGTTCTTGAGAATAGTATGGGGTGTGTTCTCGGTCAGCACGACGAGACGGGCAGAAAGGAGCATGCCATTTATTACTTGAGTAAAAAGTTCGCAGATTGTGAATCTCGTTACTCGATGCTGGAGAAGACGTATTGTGCACTAGCCTGGGCTGCTAAACGTTTATGACAGTACATGCTCAATCACACCACCATGCTAATTTCGAAGATGGATCCGATCAAGTACGTTTTCGAGAAGCAGACGCTTTCGGGCAGGATTCCCAGATGGCAAATGGTGTTGACGGAATATGACATTCAGTACGTGTCCCAGAAGGCCATCAAGGGAAGCGTATTGTCTGAATACCTTGCCGAACAGCCGATCGAGGATTACCAGTCGATGAAATTTGAATTCCCTGATGAGGATATCATGTTTCTCAAAGCAAAGGATTGCGATGAGCCGTTGCCCGACGAGGGGCCAGATAGGAAATCCCAGTGGAAATTGATATTTGACGGGGCGGTTAATTCCAACGGAAGTGGCATTGGGGCAATCATCACGACTCCCCACGGATCCCACATCCCGTTCACTGCGAGACTGACGTTTCCGGTCACCAATAATGAAGCGGAGTACGAAGCATGCATCATGGGTCTAGAAGAGGCAATTGATTTGAGAATCAAGAACCTAGATGTATATGGTGACTTGGCGCTTGTGATTAACCAGATTAAAGGGGAGTGGGAGACTCGTCAATCAAATTTGGAGTCGTACATGAACTATGCCAGAAGGCTGCTTCCGTTCTTTGATCGAGTGGAACTCCATCATGTGCCCAGGGCCGAGAACCAGATGGATGATGCCTTAGCCACGTTGGCTTCGATGTATAAAGTCAATTTTTGGAATGAAGCTCCAAGAATTGTCCTTTCTCGTCTTGATAGACCTGCGTTCGTCTTTGCGATCGAGGAAGCCTCCGACGGCAAGCCATGGTTCCATGATATCCATACTTTCCTTATGACTAAGGAATATCCCACGGGAGCGTCAACCCAGGATAAGAAGACTCTGAGGAGGTTGTCTGGAAATTTTTATCTCAATCCTGATGGAGTTATGTATAAAAGAAATCACGATCTCGTGCTACTCAGATGTGTAGATGAGAAAGAGGCGAGTATGCTCATGGAAGAAGTCCATGAAGGCACATTTGGTACGCACCCCGGCGGGCATGCTATGACGAGAAAGATCCTGAGAGCAGGATACTACTGGCTGACAATGGAGTCGGATTGCTTTAAATTCGCGAAGAGATGTCATAAATGCCAGATTTATGTTGATAAAGTTCATGTGTCGCCGTGCCCATTAAATGTCATGTCCTCCCCGTGGTCGTTCTCCATGTGGGGCATCGACATGATAGGCAAGATCGAGCCCACTGCATCTAACGGTCATTGCTTCATTCTAGTAGCTATCGACTACTTCACCAAGTGGGTGGAGGCAGCCTCATATGCTAATGTGACCAAGCAGGTGGTGGCTAAATTCATAAAGAGGGATATCATCTGTCGTTACGGAGTTCCCGAGCGGATCATTACGGATAATGGTTCGAATTTGAATAACAAGATGATGAAGGAGCTGTGTCAGAGTTTCAAGATTGAACACCACAACTCATCTCCTTACCGGCCAAAGATGAATGGAGCCGTTGAAGCGGCCAATAAAAACATCAAGAAGATTGTTCAGAAGATGGTTGTGACCTACAAGGATTGGCACGAGATGCTGCCATTCGCACTGCACGGTTATCGTACAACGGTACATACATCAACCGGGGCAACTCCTTTCTCCTTAGTGTACGGTATGGAAGTTGTCCTACCGTTAGAAGTGGAGATCCCTTCTTTACGAGTTTTAGTTGATGTAAAACTCGATGAGGCAGAATGGATTAAGAACCGACTAAACCAACTCAGCCTGATGGACGAGAAGAGGTTAGCATCGATTGCATATGGTCGTCTGTACCAAAGCCAAATGAAGAAAGCTTACGACAAGAAGGTGCGTCCTAGAAGCTTTCAGACGGGTGATCTCATCCTGAAGAAGATTCTTCCTCCACACTCCGATCACCGGGGCAAGTGGACTCCCAATTACAAAGGTTCGTACGTCGTCAGCAAGGTCTTCTCGGGAGGAGCTTTGTTGTTATCCGCGATGGACGGTGAATATTTTGCATCCCCGGTGAACGTGGACGCAGTTAAAAAATACTTTGCTTAAAAAATGACCCGCTGGAAAGAAAAAGAATATCCAGGCAAAAATGGGGCATCCCGGCGAACCATAAAAAAGGAAAAAGGTTCGGGCAAAAATTAGGGATATAAATTGAAAAGAATGTACACCCGCAAAGTCGAAAACCCGGAAGGGCGACTTTGGCAAAAAAGGGTATCCCGGTGAATCGAAAACCCGGAAGGGCGATTCAGGCAAAAGTTAGGGATTTGAAAAAGCAAATGACTGCGTTCCGCATGTGGGATTTCATTGTTTAATGGTTTGGAAGACCTGAGGGCAGTTCATCTGAATCAATCTCTTTTGAAGCTGAAGCCTCGGAGAAGTATCGAAGTCGAGTGGGTCATAGAGGGATCAACTCATGGTGTTCGTCTACGCCTCGTTGTCGACATTTGTATATACTGATGTATATTTATGTTTTATTTTTGCGCGGCTTCCTCATTCCAGGAGCTTGCATCTGTTGTAAAACATTTTTACCCATTCAGGGGTTCGTTATCAATAAAATGTATACTATTCAGCAATTCTTTTTGTCTGTTTAGCATTTATCTGTTTTGTTTGCGAAAAAGAACGCCGATGTTTTTGACAAAATGCGCATACATAAACTTATTGGCCTAGGCCACTGATTGTTGAAACAATGAATTACTCGAACATTGTCACGAGATAATAACCTTGATAGGTCCCTTTGAGAAGGGTATCTCGTCTGTTTGTTTGTGTTGGTGTAGGTGTAGCATGTACCAGGTAGTACGCTGTATGCGTTCCCCAAGCAGGATGATTCCTTCTTCTCCAGCAAAGTTCAGCAGTCTCTCCCCGCAGAGTCTGAACGTGAGATCGTAAGCATTGATATGTCTCCCCAGGCAGAGAAGATTCTCTCCCCAGTCAAGTACATCCTGAAGGAATATCGTCTCCCCAGCTGAGTCATACGCTGAAGTATGCAGCAATTGATAGTTCCAGACTGAAGTCCCCAGCGGAATTGAGATTCCCCACAGAGTCGTACTCTCCCCCGAAGCAGGATGATTTATTCTTCTCCAGCCGATTTTGCAGATCCCCAAGAGATCCGAGTCCTTGGAAGCCGTTCGGGCCATGATTGGTTTTCCCCAGTAGAGTGTTGAATAGCCGATGCCATATTTCCCCGCCGGAGTCTTTACCTCCAGGAAAGCTCTGGCTGCAAATGCTGTGCAGTTTGTTTCCGCGATTGACATCGCTTTCCTCAGCAGGTCCAGGTTCTCGTAGAGCTTCGTTCCCCTGCAGCAGTCGACCGAAGGTTGCTTCCCCATGCGGAGTCCGATTGATATTGGTGTGACTTCCTCTCCTCGGTAGGATGATTCCTCCTCTCCACCAGAGTGTTTCTTTCTCCTTAACAGGAGGATCCTCCCTTCAGCATTTATTTTGCTGACGAGGTCGCAGCATTTTGCATGATTGCATAACATCTATCATAAACACGTAGCATTTCCACCGTGTGGAGCATTGCGCCGTTGCCAAAGCATATGCATACTAAACATGAGCTAGGTCGTTACCGTTCTTGTTTTGCAGGTGTTCCTCCGCAGAGTCGCTTGCTCAAGATGATTCTTGAAATCCCCCGCAAATTCGTTTGCCCAAGATGATTCTTGAATTCCCTAGCGAAGTCGTTTTCTTAAGATGATTCTTAAAATCCCCAGCGAAGTCGAAAAAGTTGGTTGCTCAAGTTGATACTTAGAGTCCCCGGCAGAGCGTTTGCTCAGGATGAATCCCGAGATCTCTAGCAGAGTTATTGGTTCAGGATGATTCTTGAAGTTCCCGATGGATTTATTTGTCCAAGATGATTCTTGATGTCCTCAGCAGAGTTGATTCACCCAGAATGATTTCCGGATCCCCGAAGCAGAGTTACTTGATAGTTCTCCAGAATCCCCAGCGGAGATGTGTCATCCCCAACAGGTTTCTGAACAGCGAAGTTGAAACTTCCCCTGAAGACTTGATGATTGAAGTCCAACCGTATTGACGAAGCAGTTCTCCCAGCTGATGCAGAGTACCCGATGGCAGAAGTTTGGATATCCCCAATCGGTTCATGAGTGACTGAGAATGCCATTCCCGGCTTACTGACGAAGCTCGGCTGATGCCCGGAAATTTCTTTGAATGCCCGATAGCATGATTAACTTGATTGTTGACCTGATGAGTCCCGAGGAATCTTGATGCCTGACGGCATGATCGACCATGTATTACTGGTTACCGTGTGACCAATTCCTCAGCTAGTTGTCGTGCAGCTAATATTTCAGTTTCCGAAGATTTGTTCCCATCAGAGTACCGTGTACTTGTGCCGTTGGCAAATTTCCGGGTTTGTTGGTATTCAACCGTCTTTTACCTTGATTGTTTGAGAGTCGTTCGCTTCTCACCCAGTCAGGTCCAAGCCGTTTGAATAGGGGAAGTTGTTGCACCCCAAAATTTGACCAACATTTCTTTACCTAGCTTGTGTTTCATTTCATTCACATTAGCATTATAATTTGCATTTCATTGACATGTGTGCAGGAGATCAAGAGGTATGAGTACCAATCAAGAGCTATACAAGACTATGAAGCTAGCCAAGAAGGTTACTCAAGTGTTCAAGGGTTTATATCCTTGCCAGAGAAGATAAAAGATCCTCAGAGAGAGTGGTTGAAACCAAGGTTGTGGGCCTCCTAACTTGAGAGTTTGAAGAGCTCCTCAGATGATTCTGAAGCCAAGAATGTGGACTTGAAGCCTTGAGAGAGCTTATGATATGTCTTGAAAGCCATCATGAAGCCTAGACAGGTTATGGTGCAAGATTAAGAAGCCTCAGCCATGAGTGGTGTAATTAGGGTTTGACTGGGTCAACCCTAGGTCAACTGATGATTGGAAGGGGGTTGAGACCTAATCCAAGGGCCATGTGATCATAGATTGATGCAATGAGATGTTATAAGGATGATTCCAAGGTCAACTCATCATGATTGAAGAGTTTGAGAAGTTCCAAGCTAGGGTTTCTAAGGCTTGACAGTGTAAAATCCCCTAGTTTGACCCCTATCTTCAAGGCAGTTTAGCTCAAGATGTGATTGTCATCTCATATTACCCCCAACATGAATGTTGTAGAGCTTGTTCTTATATTTAATTTGAGTACTATAAGTCCTTGATAGGATTTGTAGAACTCAAGTTATGGCTTTGACAAGTTACAGGTCATCTGAGGTATGTGAATCTGGGGCCTTGGAAGTTACCCAACTTGCATCAAACTTTTGCCCAAGAAGGATGATTCCTATGAACTTTTGGTCAACATGAATGTTGTTCCTTATCCTCTTAGCTTTCTAGAGAGTACTAGAAGTCCTTGATAGGATTTGTAGAACTCAAGTTATGGCTTTGACAAGTCAAGGGCATTTTGGTCATTTGGAGATTACAGGTCATTTCAAGTATAAGGCCATAACTCCTATTTCCAAGCTTCAAATGGAAAAATGTTCAACATCAAACTTGTTCAAAATGATGTTTTAAGGCTAGTAAGGAGGTTATGAGATGATGAAAATGCTTGTAGCTCAAAGTTGCAAAAATGACCTAAAATAAGGGCATAAGTTAAATAAACCAAAGTTGGAAATTGATATTTTCAACCTACACATCCAAACCATGGCATGTAATATATCATTTTGACTCTAGAAAACATTTTAAGAACATTGGTTCAGCCACATTTTTGAGTTGAGATTCAACTTGTGGACTTGCTTTGAAAAGTGATTACTTGCATATTAAGTAACATTTACAAAACATATGAGAGATCAATACACAAGCTGCCAAGGCCTTGTAAAACCTCTAACATCTCACTTGGGGAGATTTTAGGATCATAACAAGCTGCTGCAACAAGGGAAACAGAATTGGGGTGAGTATGGCATGAGATGAGATTTTGGATGACATGAGAAACTCAATATCTCCTTGGATGATTCCAGAAGGATCTAGAGAGGTCCAACATGTTCTATATATTGATTAGAAGGGGCCCAAGTGAAAGGTTGGTGAGAATTGATTGAGAGAAGAGATTTTGCAATTTCACTTTGTTCATTGCAAGTTGAAATCGATTTCTGCATTCTACATCACTTTGATCATTTCTTTTGATCCTAACCACTTTCTTGGATGTGTGTGAGTGTTTCCATAGCAAATCCCAAGCAAATCCATGGCTGAATCGTGTATGAGAAATTGATTTTCAACACCTTCAAGTCATCATCGAATTTGGAGTTCCAGGCATTTTCCATCAAAATTATTGCATACAGAAGCAAGAACTTGGCACACTGAATGATTTTGGAAAGTTTGAGAGCTTGAAGTGAAGATTTGGTGCATCTGTTACTCAAGAATTCAAAGGTTGGTAACTTTCTTTCCTCACCTTAATTTAGGAAGAATTAGGTCAATTTGTTAGGTTAGATTAATAGTATGTGGTTAGGAGATCGTTTCTGGAAACTTAGAGAAGATTTCATGATGATCAATGAGGTGACACAATTTCTGTTTGGATCAAGAACATGCTGGATATTGAGAGATAATATGAGTATTATAGCAAGAATTGATCAATGTAATGTGGTGAACATTTTGAACCTTTCAATTTGAAGAATGGTGACAATTGAGGTCAGAGCATAATTTGGGGTCTTGATCGTGTTTTAGGTTAGAGATTGATTCAATGAATTCTGAGGCTAGGGTTAGACTCAGGGGGAGATTTAGAGTGATTTAGGGCTTTAGATCATGGATTTTGATGGAGATTTGAGGGAGCCCGAGTGAGGAGGATATTGATGTTTGAGCTCTGTTTCAATGGTGTTTCTCCCTCCATTTTTGGTTCAAACAAAGAAGATGATGAGGATACCATTGGATCAAGATGAAGACCTTTGACTGAGGAAGCAATCCAACGGCCATGTTTTAATTTGAAGTTGTGAGCGAGTCTGAGTAAGTGAAACGATGCGTTTCACTTACTAGTTAGTTTTGGGCTTAATGAAATAACCACTATCCACACCCCCCTCATGGCCCAACCCATAGAATGAACTAAGTGTGTTTGCTATTTGCACCACGCGTGTGTTTATTTTATTTGACTTTCTTTAATTTTTCATTTTGTTCATGGCTCTTGAAAAATTCATAATAAATTGAAAATTAATCCAGTTAATCCCATTCTTTTTGCATTTTACTCATAATTGAGTCTAGTATTTTTTAGAGAAAAAATATTTTCATTTCATGTATTTTCTGATTTAATGGGAATTTTGTATTTTAATTGATATTAAAATGGTTATGTTTGATACTTAATTTTGTGGAATTTTGTGTGATCATGTGGTGATGACTTTGATCCTGATTTTTTGTGTGTGATTAGCTTAGACATGTATGCTCCCATAGAATTTTTCTCACATTTTTGTGATGAAAATAGGTGTGCTTTCTAGATTGATATTTAGGTGCTTCCTTTTAGGGTTTAGGTTTAGCACCTTGTAGTGTAGAATTTATTTCTAGGTCTTATTTGATGATTTGATCTCTGGAATTAATATGGTAGAGTCATGATTGACCTAGGTTCCCATAGTCATTTTTGTAGGATTTTACAATTGGCTTTAGTATTTTAGTTAGGACTAACTTTAGTACTAGGTTTTAGGTGATCCTAACTTACTAATTCAACTAGTTTAACTTCTTTAGTCCCCTTAGATTAGGGTTTTTGCTTGGTTTGCCTTTGGTTGAGATTGAAGACAAGTTGAAGACAAGGGGAGGATGCTTGAAGGAGCTTGGATTTGTTTGTGCCTGAAGGTGTCTGATGAAGATTTAGGAGATAGGGAATATAGGGAGAGCCTTAGAATTAGAATGATTTCTTCCCCAAATATGGAAAGCATCTTGTGCTTCCATTCCTCCCAATGACTAAAAGTCCTTCCAAGATATTCACATCCCTCCTTTGGAGGGATGAGTGGCTTTATCTGGGAAGTAGAACTTTGAGGGAACCAGTCTCTCATAATGATGAACCCTTACAGGCTTCCTTTGGTTGTCAATAAGCTGTTTATCATTTCCACTCATTCTGTTCAATCAATTGTCTTCTGGTTTGAGTATCTTGAAAGATGTTGGACTTGAGTTTGAAGATGAGGACTTCATTGAAGAGTGTGGAAGAGGATGATTCCTTGAGCATTGCCATTGCAGCTGAAGCTTGAGAGACCAAGTTGATACTTGAAGATTCAATGAAGATTGAGTGAAGAGCTGAGGCTTAGAGAATTGAAGGATGAAGTTGACACTTCCATGTGATTGAAGACTACTCTGAGAAGCTGAAGCTTATAGGAGAAGAAGACCAAGTTGAGACTGGTAAAGCAAAGAGAGCTTAAGCTTGAAGACTGAGTTGATACTTATGAAGAGGATTCAATTAAGATTGAGTGAAGAGCTGAGGCTTGAGGAATAAAGGATAAGTTGACACTTACATTGATGTTTGGAGAGCCTGAAGGAATCAAGTTGATACTTGTAGTTAGAAGCAAAGCCTGAGGGTGGAATTGACTGAAGAGCTGAAGCTTGGAGAAGAGAGGATAAGTTGAAACTTATGTTGGATGGATTGAAATCCTGGAGAAGCAAGTTGATACTTGTCATGGAGGATGATAGCCTTGAAGGGTGGTTGAAGTCTGAAGACTGGATTGCTGTTAGAAGAGCTGAAGCTTGGAATAGAAAGAGGGAGTTGTGGATCTGCTTTCTTTCTTGTCTGTTTTCTCTTCTGTGCTGATGTGCCTTGTTTGACTTGCCTGATGCATTAGAATAAGTTCATATCTAGACTGACTTTAATATAGGAGCATGATTGCACTAGAGGTTGAGTTTCTCCCTCTGCTTGTATTTTTACTATATGGCTTTGCTTGCGGGTATTCGGTAGAGCCCTGTTCCCTTGCCCATGTGGTTTATTTTGCTTGATAGCATGTTATTTCTTCTGTATGATTGCAGTTGTTATTGTAGTTTTGCTTGATAGCATGTTGATTATGTTGTATGATTACTGTTATTCATTCTGGCTTGAGGTTGAGATGAGCTTGTGGAGGCTGCTGCCCCACACACATTTCCTCCCTCACTTGCATTGCATGCATTTTATAGTCGTTTACTATTTACTGTTTAAGCTGATGTGTTATCTGTTTCTGTATATCATTGACATGATCCCTTAGGAACCTCATTTCCTTTGATAAGGAAGTGATGATAGAACTTTAGGGTTAAACCTATGCATGATAACTTCTAGGAGTTCCCTGTTTCAAACCTCAACTATAGGATGAATCCTTGGCATGACAACAGTAGGACTTGATAGTCTCCCTTTAGTTGAGCCTGTTCTCTTCTCATCTCAAAACAGCTTAAGATACAGTAATCATGAATGATTTCTTTCGTACGTTACGAGCCTTAAGCTATCTGAGAAAGGATTGTTGGAGAGCTTCTTTTCAACAGTCTGGATGATTAGTATGGCACCCTTTAGGTGACATGCGACGCATTCACTCTCAGGTCATAGTCTTTAGTGCGATTGAAATTGCAAACACAATAAAAAACACTTCTTCCGTAAAAGACAGAAAACAAACTTCAAACCTTTTTGCCCCGTGGGCCAATAATTCAAAGGAAGCTTTTCTGAAGAAAAGAGTGTCGTTAAACTTCAGCGCCAACGCAAACAGGCTTTGTCCCTAACTGCTGGAACTGCTGTTTAACCCGAACTACGTAAGCTCTGATCTCTCAAGCCTGTTGAGAGTACGTAGGCACAATACTGATGTATTGCCGAGCCACCTTCCCCATAACCCATCGTAGGTCGAACTACGTTGACTCTGATTTCTCATTCTCTGATGAGAATACGTAGGCATAAAGCGCGACGCTTTGCCGAGTCATTTTTCTTTTCTGTTTAAGCCAGCCTTGATAGGTAGATAGATAAACCAACTCGTCCAGTAAACACAACAAACGTGGATCCCATCGAGTACGATGGACGTGAGGGGTGCTAATACCTTCCCCTTGCGTAACCGACTCCCGAACCCAGACAATGGTTGCGATGACCTTGTCTTATACCCATTTCGTCAGGTTTTTCCGATCGTTTCCTTTCCCGCTCTAAGGGATAAATAACGAAAGGTGGCGACTCTTTTGTTCTGCCGGCACCTTATTTTCGCGGAAGCAACACTTATGTCTACGTATCTTCACTTAAAAGAAGTGAAGAATCAGAGCATTCGTAGTTCTTGGGACTACGGGTAAGAAAATAGGAATTTTTCTTGCTAGGATCTTACAATCCTATGCCTACGTTTTCTCAAAAGGTATGAGAAATCAGAGCATTCATAGTTCGTGGGACTATGGGTAAGAAAATGGGAAGTTTGCTCGCTAGGATCTCGCAATCCTATGCCTACATATTCTCAACAGGTATGAGAAAACAGAGCGTCCGTAGTTCGTGAGACTACGGTTTGTTGGTGTTTTTTATGGACGATGCTAACGTTCGCGCTCTAGCAGTTAGGTATTTTGCAGCTCGCTCGTGGAGTCTTATGTGTTACCTGTTTGTGGTAGAACGGACGTAACATGCCCTTTTTTAAAAGGATTATTTTTCGCCATCAAGGCAAGATGCCACATTTTATTTGTTAAAGGTTGATTTTAGTGGTGAGATAAGTCCTCGGATAGTAACGCCTTGCAAGTAGTGCCCAATTCTTTATCTCAAAAAAGTTTATTATGAAAATTGTGTGGCGAATATAGTCACGTCTTCATATTGAAGGATGAGTATCGAGACCACACACTCTAAAGTAAGCATCCTAATACTCGGAGAAGAAGGAGTCTTCACCCAATCCTCTCTCTTTATTTCAATACAAAGAGAACTGTATTCTTTTATTTAAGATGTTTTATTTTGGATGGTAAGTGTTTTATGATAGTGAACCCTAAAGGTAGTGTCAAGCACTCGGGATTGGACAAGGCATTCGCCTAACCACTCCATAAACATCCAAGTTTATTAAGAAAAAAAGTTGAAAATGCACTTGGTACAAGACCAAGGTTTTTAGACTCAAGGAGACAAAAGAAAGAGAGAAAAGGTATGAAATGAAATGAAAAGGGTGGTGAGTAGAGTAAGATAGGTTGATGGCGATGTGCAAGGCAATCGACTTACAAGGGTGAAATACATACAAGGTTAGAGTAGGGTTTAAAAAATGGTTGATCGATCCTAGTCCCTAAGGGTGCTCCTAGTAACGAAACCATAACGAAGAGTGCAAGTGTGTGCATTAGGTTGATGGCGATGCTATGAAGAAATCAACTTACAAAGGTCTTTTGAAAATGGCTCAATATCGGATTGAGAATTAGTTTGAACATGGTTTAATCTATGCTAGCCCCTAGGGGTGCTCCTAGTAAACAAAACCACAATCAAAGAAAATCAAGTAAAGAGCATACATCAGAAAGGGAGCGGGGTACATGTAAAGTACACGGGATTGCGAGAAATAAATGGGGTCATTGTCAGGTATCCCAAGAGAAAGCCGTGTGTGTGCAAGGTATCCTAAATTAAGGAATGAATAAGAGTTCAGACAAAAATCTCCATGCTAGGGCTTCTGGACAAAGTCCAAACTCCAATGCTCGGGATAATAACCACAGTCCACCAATTGAAAGTTTTTAGGGTTTCAATAGTTTTATTGTGTTTTTTGTGTTTTTGAATGAGATGAACAAGATATGAACAATTATAACAAGATATGAATAATATAATGAGCAAGATAATATCAATATAATGAACAAGATATAGTGACAGAAAAATAAAGTAAGAGTATATTGAGCAGAAATTAAAGTTAGTGGTTAATCGTTAATCGTTAATGATCGGATGAATCGCTTTTCGAATCGGGTCCACTTTAGCACTAAGCCATTGTAGCACGATCTATGAGGAAGATCATGCTATAGGAGGCTGCTCAACACGATATTTGTGCCAAAACACGATAGAAAAATAATATGTGAATCATTCTCAAAGAATCGTGCCACACGAAAATAAAAGAGGATGGTCTCGTCTTAATCACAAACTTTTATCGATTAATTGAAGGTAATCTATCACGATCTCAAAGTATAGATAATGATCCAAAGGATCAATCCCTATAGATTTAGAATAATAAAGGTTAAATAATCTCAACAATCGACATCCATGATATTAAAGGCTTCATTGACCAAAAGAAAATTGAAATAAAATAAAAATATTAAGAAGAAAGTAACCAAAACAAAATAAAAACTCATTAGAATGAAAATCCAAGTCAAAACAGGAATCAAAATAAGAAAATAAAATAAAAAATAAAAAATTAATGAAAAGCTTAAGAAATAATCTTTAAAAAAATGAAGATAAAGTAAATGAGAGTGAGTGTTAAACATGAATGAGGGATTAAAGAAAAGAAAAAAAGAAAAACTATAATCAAAGGAGGGTGGTGCAAAAACTAAGGGTGTGAGGTCAAGGAACTAGTCTTGTGTACTTAGAAGCCCACCCTCATGACGGGCCACTCACCAAACAAATTAAAAAATCTTATTATAAAATAAATCAACAGATCCTTATTTTGAGATGACAAAACGACAAAAAAGTAAGCCAGTGACCAAACAGCATTCTTAATTTTAAGAGCAAGGGAAAACAAAAAATGAAAGTGGAGAACACATCAAGGCTATGATTCTATTTTTAAAACCAACATCAGGAAATAGAACAAAATCAAGCAGAACATGGCTTATGGAGGAACGTATCCATCTCTCGCGCGATTCAGCTCGATTTAAGGTTCAGGTTTGTTTTTTTTATTTCGACCCCAACACTCTCTTCTTCCCTTTTCTTGATTCAGTTTGATGATTTTGAGTTATTGGTGATGATAGTTTTGGGTGGTTGAAAGAGAGTTGTGGGTGAAAGGTTTGTGCGTTGTTGGGAGTTGAAGAGGAAAGGTTTAAAGATTCAGATTTTTGAAAGGGATTGAAGGGGAAAAAGCTTGGTTCATTATGGTGAAAAGTGGAAGGAAAGCATTGGTGAAGTTAAGTCGTTATGGTTGTTGAAGATTGGGTTTTAAGGTGGTATTTGTTAGTTTCTTTATGGAGGTTAGTTTGAGATTTGAGTAGGGGTTTATTAGCTCGGTGGCTTCCAAGAAAGATTGACGAGATGTTGATACTTATAGGAGAGGGGGAGTTTTTAAATTGCAAATTGGTTTATCCTTTCGAAAATTCTTGTTGCGTTGTCGTTTTTGTCGTATGTGTGCCAATTGTGGTTTTGTTGTGAAATCCTGCAGGTTTTGTGAAGGCGTGATGTGATGGTGGCTGGAGTATCGCAAAATGCTATTGTCTGCGTACAAGTTGTTTTTGCAAGTCATTTTCGTGCGTGATGCGTGACAACCAACAAAACCCTATTTCCTCAGTCTCCACTAGAACCATGATGAAACCTTAATCCCTAGATGCTTCTTAAGAAATTCTGAAGCAAATAAACTTGATACTTGATGAATCTCGCCAGAGCAAAGCCTTGTAATTGGATGGACTTAGATAGAAATATGTTCATGATGATGAGAAATTAACCCTTGCTTAAAACTTGAGTGAAGGTATCTCAAAGAAAATAAGAACCCCGATTCAAAGAACCTCTTGATCCCATGCCATAGGAGCTCAATGAAACGCATGATTGATTATGACCTAATGGGATGCATAGATGATGAAAATGATATGATATGAAAAGTTAGGGTTAGGGTGAAAATGAGGGTGTGACAGATGCCCTTATTTAATCTTCTTGGACTTGAAGATGATAGTAACAGAGGTTTTCTTGCAATCAAGGTACAAGGAGATTAAATATCAGAATACCCATAATTTTCAACTGAAAAAGGGTGGAAGGAATGTAGTGAATCAATTGGATGGCTTGAAAAAGGCACCTGTCATTGGGAAAAGGTTATTGGTTATGAGGGATTTGATGATATGCTTGAGATGCAATACGGAATGAGCATGAGTAATGTGAGATATTCCTTCTACAAAAGGTATAGAGGACTCTAGAATTTGGTTTTTCTCTTGCAAAAGGCAAGGAGGACCCCTGAGCAAAAGGTTAGGAGAAAATATTTCCTTCTACAAAAGGTAGAGAGGAATCTAGAGTAAAAGATTTGGAGACACGATAAACTCCTTCTACAACAGGTAGAGGAGACTCCCTCGGGAGAAGACGATTATTTTCTTCTATAAAAAGCAGAAAAGACTCCTGAACAAAAGGTTAGGAGAAATATTCCTTCTATAAAAGGTAGAAAGGACTCCTGAACAATAGGAGAGACATTCCTTCTACAAAAGGCAGAAAAGATACTTACAAAAGGTAATATGAATCCATTTTGAAAGGCAATGAGGAGATACTTTGTGGAAAAGACACAAAAAGACTTACAACAGGTAAGTTAAGGGCAATAACCATCCTCGTGCAAAAGGCAAAGGAAACTTGCATAGGGTATTAGAACATCATTTGACCTCACAGGCACAACGACGGAGATGATATTCTCTGGTTATGGTGACCATTCAGTTCTTAGCCACACAGGCATCAAGCGTCCAAATTGATCGATGGAGGAATATATTATTCATCTATTCCCATATCTGTACCCAATACAAAGTTATTTCGCGTGTAAAAGGTAGCGAGAACACTTACGAAAGGAAAACTAAAGGAAAAGATTTCACACAAAAGGCAATGAAATCCCTCACAAAAGGTAAGATGACTCGTATGCAAAAGGCAGGAAGGAGATACTTCATGCAGAAGGCACATACAGGACTTAGAAAAGGTACGTTGAAGAAAACCTGTGCAAAAGGTACAAAAGAAGTTACAAATGATAAGTGATAGGATAAACAATGTCCACAAGAAATCCCTACCCTTTATAGGAAGTGGCTACACATGCGTGCAAATGACGCGGAAGTATATGCAAAATGATAGGGATATGAGGATATGAGAGTCTGGAGTGACGATCATGCCAAGGAAGGTTGGGCTTTGGTTTCGGGTGCCAAGGAATGTTGGGCTTAGGTTGGTGTGCCAAGTATGGTTGGGCTTTTGTTTCGGGTGCCAAGTGAGGTTGGGATTTTGTTTTGGGGTGCCAAGGAAGGTTGGGCTTTTTTTCCGAGAGGGATTTTGAAAGTGAATCACCAAATGAGAACTAGTTTTAAAGGGTAGACTTCCAGGCGAGAACTGGTGGCCAGAGGTTAATGGTCAGACGAGAACTGACTTTCTGCTTTATTTTTCAGACGGGAACTGATTTTAAAAGGGTTTGAAGAATGGGCGACCAGGCGAGAACTGGTTTTAAAAGCTTGTATATCATGCAGGAACTGGTATCTTGAGGTGATTTTCCAAACAAGAACTAGTTTTTAAGTTGTCTACCAGACGGGAACTGGTTTTAAGGTTGTACAAGCAGGGTGGATTTTATTTAGTTAAGGGTGCCAAGGATTTAGGCTTATGGTTGGAAGTGCCATGTATGGTTGGGCTTTGGGTTGGATATGGGATGAGCTTAACTTCCCGACACTCAAAATCTGAGGATGCTATGATCAGACGGCAGATGCGGATGCTCCTGAGGCTCCAAGTTGGATCTTTTGCAGAAGTTGTGTGCTTATTCCTGAGGGAACCTCACTTCTAGCTGAGATGCCATGATGACTTGCAAACAATGCCATAATGGTTATTGAATTAGGAAACAAATGGAAAATGGGTGCCAAATTATTTGGATAATGGAATATGAGTTTAAAAATGGAAACTCATAATTTTGAAATAGATATTGACAACGATAACTAAAAATGAATTCCCAACTTAGAACCACAAATGTACACCTTGACTGATCTTAATCCATCACTACACTCCAACAATCCCTGATTTAATCTTGCAATGCACGAACATGAAGCAAACTAGATCTTCAAATACATTAGGGCCTTGAAATAATAAAATCAGAAGAATATGACTCGAAATGTGAATTGTACTGTCTAGAAACCCTAATTGTAAATGAACTGATCCATGATGGTCTTTTACTATGAAACACTAACAACCTAACATAGCCTAACAACTTGATCTCCATACAGATAACCTGGATTGGCAAAGAAACCCTAAATTGATGATATTCATGTAAAAAGCATTACTCTATGCCAAAATCAACTTTGAGAACAGAACAATTTCCTCTTTCTTAACCAAGATCGAATCATATCCAATTAAACTGAAAACTACTGCACATATACACTTAACCTACTAGCCTCAAGTGAAACTCAAATGAACGACATTTTCCCACCTTAAACACAAAGGGGGGGACCCTAATTTTCCTGCTTTGGTTGCATACTGATGAAGAAAACAGCTTGAGATGTTGGCAACCAATAAAACCCTAGTTTATCAGTCTCCACTAGAACGATGATGAAACCTTAATCACTAGATTCTTTTTAGGAAATCCTGAAGCAGATAAACTTGGTACTTGATGAATCTCGGAAAAGGAAAGCCTTGTAGCTAGATTAACTTTGATAGAAATATGCTCATGGTGATGAGAAATTAACCCTTGCTTAAAACTTGAGTGAAGGTACCTCAAAGTAAATAAGAACCTTGATTCAAAGAACCTCTTGATCCCATGCCTTAGGAGCTCAATGAAATGCATGAAATATTATGACCTAATGGGATGCATAGATGATGAAAATGATATGATATGCAAAGTTAGGGTTAGGGTGAAAGTGAGGATGTGACAACTACAACAAAATACACCTTCGGTAACATAATACCACTACGGTTATGATTTCACCGTTATAATATCTCAAACTGGATGCGCTTGATATATTTTTTTATTTTTTTGAAAGTTATTTAATCACAGTTGAGATAAACAAGCGTGGTGATAAAGCAAGTGTTACAGGCTTCGAATCCTAGCAACTACATTTTTTCCATTTTTCCTATTACAAAAAGCGCATGTCACTTAAGTTTATAAATAAATAAAAAGTTGAAAACCATTTAACCATGGTTGGATATAACAACCATTGTTAAAGGTTTTACTTATAAATTTAAAATAAAATAGATTCATTATTTCCTTCATAACATGCCCTAAGTGAACTAGCGAACCAGAGACGACAGTGATAGTGATAGCGAAATCTTCATCTTCACAATCTTCATTCATTTGAATATTCATTCTTGATAATCTTCATTATCTTCATTCTTTGTTTCTTCCTCTTTGAAGTATGATATGTTTCATGCAAACTTCACTCTCTTCCTCATCTTCCTAATTCTTGATAATCTTCACTATCTTTGTTCTTGTTTGATTTTGTGATGTGTTTCATGCAAAGTTCATATGCTTTATGCTTTTTTGTTGGATTTAGCAGTGAACAAAAATATTATAACTTTGCTACAATGGATTCCATATGCTTAAGATTTGGAGTTGTATTGTTGTTATGAAAATGCTTTAGTTTTTCGACATGCTTTAGGTTTAGATTTTATTGTGCCATTCACAATATTATTTTTATATAAATTTCAAAATTTATTGCTGATAGATTAGGTCTGGTATATGAGAAAGGAGTTCTTGAATTCCTTGAATACACTGATCAAAATCTTCTCGATAATAATGGTATCTTTTATTATTCTTGTGTTAATTGCGGGAATATATATAAAGGTACAAAGGATGAGATATTCCATCACCTATGTTGTGATGGTATATGTCAAAATTATACAATATAGATCTGACATGGTTAAGTGGAAAAAAAGCGAAACAGGGCGTCACAAAGTAACAAAGTTGATGAAGATGAATATATGGATGACCGACTAGAAGATATGTTACGTGATATTGGAGAATATTCTTTTAAGAAAGCCCATATTTATGATACTTTATGTAGTAATAAGGAAACCTATTTATATAAGTGGTGCACAAGTTTTACACGATTGTCTGCGGTGTTAAAAAAATTTAATCTGAAAGCAAAAAAAGGGTAGTCAGATAAAAGTTTCACGAAATTGCTTTATTTGCCAAAACAAATGCTACTAGAAGATAACAATTTGTCTAATCGTTGTTATGATGCCAAGAAGATATTGTGTCAAAATACATGCATGCCCTAATGTCTGCATATTATACAAGAAAGAGTATGAAAATTTGGATCAATGTCCAGATTGTGGGGTGTCGCGTTAAAAGCTGAAGGACAACAATGGTGATGAAAATGACAATGACAATGTTAGTATGAAGAGTCCTCCAGCTAAAGTGTTATGGTACTTACCACTAATACATGCCAATAATTTCAAGATTCAAGAAACTTTTTACTAATGTGAATGACGCAAAGAATATTAGATGGCATGCAGATAAAAGAAAATATGATGGAAACATATGCCATTTAGCTGATTCTTTGCAATGGAAGAAAATTGATTTGTTGTTTCCAGATTTTGCACTGAGCTAAGAAACCTTAGGTTTGAGCTTGCCACCAATGAAATGAACCCCTTTGATAATTTGAGTAACTAAACATTCTTTATGGCTTGTTTTTCTCACAATTTAAAACATATCTCCTTGGTTGTGCATGAAGCGTAAGTATGTATTGTTAAGTATGATGATTTCTGGACCACAACAACCTGGAAATGACATAGATTTTTATCTAATTCCATTAATTGAAGATTTAAGACTTTTGTGGGAGAAAGGCGTTGAAGTTGATGATGTATATTCTAGTGAAAAGTTTAGGATGCATGCAATGTTATTTTGCACAATCAACGACTTTCCTGCATATGGTAATTTGGCTGGATATAGTGTCAAAGTACACAAAGCATATCCTATTTGTGAATCTAATACCTGTTATCACAAACTAGTGTTTAGAAAAAAGATCGTTTATGATAAGAATTACTGGGTTTTAGAAATTTATGATGCCCAAGGTAAACCTTTAACCAGGGATGAAGTTTATCAACAAAAAAAACACATTAATGTTTTCTTTGGAAAGAGAGAAAAAAAAGGGTCAGTTGAGAAAAATATATGGAAAATGGGGTTTGTGTTTTTTGATTTTCCATATTGGTCAAGTCTCAATGTAAGACATTGTCTTGATGTGATGCATGTGGAGAAAAATGTATGTGATAGTTTGATTGGAACACTTCTAAACATTCCAGAAAAGACTAAAGATAGTAAGCAATCTGTCGCACCTCGAAAAATTCAATTTCGAACATACGACCCTCGCGTGAAAGGCGCGGAAATTGCGGTTCGACAGAGTCGCCACCAAACTTTATTTTCCCGAATGAACGGGAGAGGAAAATATCGAGAAAACCTCATAAACGCAGAAGGAACACGGCCGTCGCAACCATATTCCTGGGTTCGGGAGTCGGTTACGCGAGGGGAAGGTATTAGCACCCCTCGCGTCCGTTGTACTCGACGGGAACCTCTTAATTCGAGTTAATGGATGTTAGCTAAACTTAATTCTTATCTTCTCGCTACTAAAGGCTAAAGGATACTATAATAAAGACACTAGGGGAAAGGGGATGGTTAGAGGATAGGGTGCTCACCAAGGATTGGGGCCCTTGTGCCTACGTATGCTCATTCGGACGAGAATGAGAAATCAGAGCGTCGTAGTTCGACCACGGGAAAGGATAAGGGGAAGTGGAAGATGGGGGGATTGTGCTCGCCAAGATCATCGCAATCTTGTGCCTATGTATCTTACATTCAAGAGTGAATGAAGAATCATAGCGTTCGTAGTTCGTGGTAACGACCACGAAAGAAGCTGGAGTGAATTGGTTTGAAATGGGTACGGATGACGATTACTCGAAGCTTAAGAAAGACTTCTCGTACCCAAGTAATCGGGAGAGCGAACCAAAGACTTGGAACACTCTCTTTTTCATCTTGAAGAATAATGATATGTTTGAAAGGATAAGGTTGAAATGATGACGATCACTTGAAGCTTAAGAAAGACTTCACAGACCCCAAGTAATCGGGAAAGCAAACCAAAGACTTGGAACACTTTCTTTTTCATCGCAAAAGAGGGTTGTCTGAATTTAAAATGGTGTATAAAAGGATGAGATTGGTCGGATGACGACTACTGGAAGCTTGAGAAAGGCTCCTCGGATCCAAGTAGTCGGGAGAGCGAACCAAAGACTTGGGACATTCTCTTTTTCATCGTAAAAGAAGTTGTGTGAAAGGTGAGTGAAAGGATGAGTAATTGAAAGGTGATTGAATGTTGTCGAGTTTGTTAATATTATTTAAAGGCGTCAATTGCTCACACACGAATAAGATAACTCGCATATAAACAACGGAAAACAAGCTCAAAGACTTGAACCCACTCTTTTCACCTTGAAAAGGATTAAATAGTTGTTAGTTGATTGATAGTTTGTTTCGAAATTCCTCTTGACGTTGGATCAAGGGTTTGACTCATTATCGCGTGCAAAGCGTGTTGAAAATGAAATTGTTTGAAAAAGAGACCGACTTGACTTACGCATCAGGGGTCGAGTTGTAATAGGTTGATGGCGAATGCGTATGAGCACTCGACTTACGGGTTGTTTGAAAGTGGCTCGATGATGAATCGAGAATTAGTTTGAAAATAGTTTGAGTCTGCTCTAGTCCCTATGGGTGCTCCTAGGAGATAAACTAATAATCAAAGAAATGCGAAACATACATCGGAATGGGGAAGGGATACATGTAAGTTACACGGGATTGCACGAAATAAAGGGGTCTCATTGTCAGGTAGCCCAAGAGAAAGTCGTGTGTGTGCATTTGTGTCCTAAACTACGCCTTGAGAAAAGTCGGGCACGACTCAAAGTTAGGATACCTGCAAATAACCAATGATACAACAGTCCACCAATTTGGTTTTTAGGTGTTTCGATAATTTATTAAGTATTTTCAAATATGAGTTAGTGAGATATGAATAATGAGATATGATAATAAATAATATGAAGAAATATGATAATATGAAATAATATGAATAAAGTTTGACAGAAATTAAATTTAAAGTTAGTCTACTGAAATAAAATCGAAAGAACAAAGGTGGTATCGGATCCTTTGTTTCACGCCACTAATGTGACGGTTAAACGGTGGAAGTTTCGTCATCGACCAAAAACTCAATGGAAGTGAATAGAAATAAAAGAAAATACAACCAAAAATAAACTTCAAATTTATTTACTAAAGAAATCTTATAATATTAGTTGAAAATATTAATAAAAGAAAAATACACATAAAATAGAAGTTATTAAAATTATTTTAAGAAAAACTACCCATAAATCTTTTGAAAGAAAATTAAGAAAGAAGTGGAGGGGGTACATACGGGTAAGGGATGTGCATATGGTCATGGAATCCCTTGGGCCGAGACCCATCATCCATCAGTCAACAATAACCCAAAAAACAACAACAACAAAAAATGAGTCAAAGAACCGTGAATCCTCATGAGCCGTCACATCCCATTCATCACAAAACAAAACTCGTTCATCATGCCAGTTCATGGATGAAAAGAAACGGTGGAAAGGGAAATCAACACGTCAACACAAACAGAAACGGATAATGAAAACGAGGATAGAAGCGATGAACACTGAGGTCCTCGTCCCTACCTCCAGTTGCTCGCGTTTCAAATTCAAATCCACTCTCGATTCTCTGCGTTTTTTGTTTCTAGGTTTGAATGGCTTCTTCTCAATCTCCTTACTTTATCTTGCAATTTCGAATCCTTTCCTTCTTCTATCTGATTTGGGTTTGTTGCGTTAATGATTGAAGGTCATTGAAGAGGAAGAAAAGGATTTCGGTTTCAAATCCCTACTTCTTCTTGTATCTGGTTCAGATATGTGTTTTTTTTTGTGGGTAATGTGGGACGATTTGTAGTTGAGAAAAGGTAGAGATCGAATGGAGGTTCACGGTGGGAGGGAGTCGAAAGCAAGTTATTAGTTTTTTTTCTTGGAATTTTATGAAGGATTATTGTTGGAGGTGGAAGAAGAAGAACCGTACGGTTCTGGGTTAATTTGGTAAAGTTCGAAAGGTTGAAGGAGAGGAGGGTTGAAAGGGATAGTGAATGAAGTTGGGAGAAGGAGAAGATTGGAAAAAGTCTGAATTTGTTGAAGGTTCAAGAAGAAAAAACTATTTCTCAGGTTTGAAGGTTGAAACACGTGGAAAAACTGAAAGGATTAGGGGTGGAGGTTTGAATGAGGATAAAGCAAAAGGTTGAAGAAATGGTGATTTGAAGTTATGATTGAAGAGGATTGGAGTTTTGTTTTGATGGGTTTTGTGAAGAAATTTTGAGGGAGACTTGTGGTTTTCTTGTTGGTTCCATGAAGGGTTTCGGTTTTTCAAGGAGATGGAGGCTAGGGTTTTTCAAAGTTGTGTTTTTTCTTTGAGAGCTGATGGAGAAAAGAATAAGGTATCCCCTCTTTAAAGATTCAGATTTTCCTTTAGTTTTACAATATGGATTTGTCCTGATGCTCATGCTCTGTCTCTTTCATCTTGTAGGTTGTACTGCTAAGTCATTTTCAAATACAGGGTGTCTGGTTTATGTGTCATACCTCGAAAAATACGATCCTCGCGATGGCCACGGAAAAATATTGTTCGAAACAGAGTCGCCACCGAACTTTATTCATTCCAAGGATGGAATAGGGAAATATCGATAAAACCTTTAAGAGAGATAAGAACATGGTCATCGCAACCAATATTCTAGGTTCGGGAGTCGGTTACGCAAAGGGAAGGTATTAGCACCCTCTACGTCCGTTGTACTCAACGGGAACCTCTTGATCGATTCGAGAGTAAAGTTAACTATGCTTGTTTGTTTTCTTCTAAGGTTTCTCCTATAGGGGAAATGGGTGGTTTTAAGATAGGGTGCTCGCCAAGGATTGGGGCCCTTGTGCCTACGTATCTTCACTTGTAAGAAGTGGAAAATCAGAGCATTCGTAGTTCGAAGGACTACGGGTAAAGAGGGGATTTTGCTCGCCAAGATCATCGCAATCTTGTGCCTACGTATCTTACATTCAGAAGAGAATGAAGAATCAGAGCAGCCGTAGTTCGGCTAACAACGGGAAAAGGTTTGTGTTTGGAATGAACGAGTGTTTAGGTCGCATTCTAACTGCTAAACATTGGCTTGTCTGCTCGCTAGGGGAGGCTGAAGCACTAGTTTGTTATGCGCGGAAGAAGGGAATAAACAATGTTCTTGGTCAAAGGTGTATGAGTTGAACGAGAGTTTAGGTCGCATTCTAACTGCTAAACATTGGCTTGTCTGCTCGCTAGGGGAGGCTGAAGCACTAGTTTGTTATGCGCGGAAGAATGAACTAAACAATGTTCTTTGGAGAAAGGTTGTTTGATTTGAAAATCGCAAGAGGGCGAGGAATTTAGTGTTTGAAAAGTTTCAATTGCACGGAGGCGAGGAAAGATAGCTGGGTTGAATAGGTTTAAGGTTTCGATCGCACGGGGGCGAGAAAGAGGAGGAATGGTTAAATATTTTACGGAGAGAATGACGACTACTCGATAAACGAGACGTCAGCCTCGCAATCAATTAATCGGGGTATCGTTGGAATGCTAGATCCCAACAACACCTTTTCATTCAATTAATTAAGAAATTGTATTTTAATGGACAAAGACAGAATTTGTCCAAATAGTTAGGGCATGTATTTTATATACGAAAGGTCGAGTAATCCACAACCTAAAGCGTACGCCCCAAGAGTGGTCACTCAAGAATTCAAGGAGTGCGAGACTCCAAGAACTCAATTCTTTCGTAATTTAATCAAGAAAATAGTTTGGATTTGACGTATGGTTTAGAAACATACTAGGGTTTAGACTCGATCGCACAAAGGTGAGGAACGAGATTAGATGGTTTGAAAAATTAGGAGGAATGATGACTACTCGATAAACGAGACGTCGGCCTCGTAACCAATTAGTCGGGATATCGTTGGAATGTTAGATCCCAACGATACCTTTTTTGTTCTCTTAATTATAAAATATGTTTGTTGGACAGTGAATATACTTGTCCAAATAATTAGGAGAAATGTTTTAGAAATGAAAGCTCGAGTGACACGCCATTCAAGGCGTACGCCTCAATAGTAGTCACTCTCGAATTCGAGGAATGCGCGACTCCAAGAACTTGATTGTTTCGTGATTTAATTATGAAAACAATTTGAAAATATTAGCGTACTCGGACTAGGCGCGCTAGGTATTCTTGAAAATAAGATCGGAAGGGTCACAACTCAAGGTGTGCACCTCGAGAGCGGTTGCTTAAAAATTCAAGGAAGGCGAGATCCAAGAATTTAATTGTTTTTGAAATTTGTTTTAGAAAGATTGTATAATTTGATTGAAAAAAAATAGTCTTAATTTTCAAAAATAAATTAATAGATTGCTTATAATTTTTTTTTGCGAAAAATTAATCATAATCAATTGTTTTGAAAAAAAGTTTAATATCTTAAAAAAAATATTTAATTTAACTAATAAAGTATAATTTTCTAAAAGTTTAATTATTTAAAATATTAGTTTGGTAATAATTTTGAAACATATTTTTAAAAGAATAATTGAAAAAAAAATTTTATAAAAATATCTAAGAGATAAAAGTTGCTTAGGAAATTTTAATTGAGTGGAAAAAAAATGATTTTGAAAACCGAAAGACGGAACAACCACAACTCAAGGGCGTGCGCCTCGAGAGCGGTTGTCCAAGGACTCAAGGAGTGCTAGACCCCAAGAGTCCACTACGTTCGTAACTTAATTAAGAAAAAAAAATTTGATGTATGTTTATCATCTCTTCTTAGGAAAATAAGCAATTAACTTAACTCATGTATTTTTTAATTAATAAATCTCTTCTTAGTGAATTGTGTAGCTTTCACCATTATTTAGTATGATTAATAAAATAAAAAATAGTTAAAAATGTTGTAATAAGAAAAAGTATTGTATTCGACAAGAAAGGAGAAACGTGACATTAATTATCCTCTTTCTTCATAGTGTCTCAAATTCACCTTTTCTGACTAGATAGAATGAAAAATAAAAAACAAAAAAAACTACCTTTCATATAAGAATCCAATAGATAAAACCATGGATATGTGTTCAAAACTATAATCACACCGCACCGTAGTATCCAACATACTAACAATATTAATCAATTAACAAGAAAGAGGAAACAATAACTATTATACAAAGCTATCACTGCACACAATGTCATCAACCTCTCGGCGCTGTCGATAATGGGATATCTTTACTCCAATTTAAAGTGAATTCTATTTATTATATAATTTGCCTCTAAATCATTGCAATAACTTGGATCCAACTTGTGAAAAGAAATTTCATGTTCAGAAAAAAAAAAACTCGTGAGCGAAACTTTGTTGTAAACCTTATCTCAATACTACATGTAGCGAAATTCATGACCATGGATAAAAGAACGTGTTACTTTCCTTTAAATCGATTCCCAACAATAATTAAAATAACAGCCATAAACCAAAATATATGAAAAGCAAAAACAACAGTAGTGTCTAAAATAAGTTGATTAACAGTGTTGATATATCAAGACAAACTTATTCAATGTTCCTCAAAACTGAATGAGGTAGAAAACAATTGAAATAGAATCTCCAAACACACACCGTCAAAAGCAATAAGCAGCAACAGAACTTCTTTCAACTAACAGCAGTACAAAGTCATAACAGCAACAACTTAAACTTACTACAAAATCCAGCAATAGTAATACAAAGTCAACCCTACACGGAAGCATACAACATACAATTCATCACGGTATTAATCCAGCAGAGTATGATTTCAATTAAAGGTGTAATAAAATAAAAAATCACACTAATAGTAAATTTGTAAATTAGAGGGTTACCGAAACAACTTCATTGTTGCTGCAAATTAATGGCCGGTGTCTTGCGGAACTTCTGCTGAAAACAGAAATGAGGGCGAGAATGACTTGAGCCTAGACAAACTGCATAATTGTTTTGAGTTGGAGTTGTTGGACTCAGAGACAGAAACATGGTGCTGCCGAGTTAGCGTCATTACCGCAGCTTGAGCCCTTGCCAAGATTCTTAAGTTGTTGACATCGTTGAAATGGCGAGAACCATTTAAGAGATCGTGACGAGCAGAATCAACAACATCCATAAATATTAATAAGGCCATGAAATTGCAAAACATGATGAAATCCTTGAACTGAGATCTTTGTGGCCATTACTAACATTATCCGAATGATGAATCTTTTTTTTCACTGCTGCTATTTTTACCTGACTTTCTTCGAATTGGAGTTGGGTTTACGGTTCACGGCGGTCAAACAAAGAGAAGGTGGAGAGGTGGCCTCAATTCTCCCTTGCGGTTTGATGTTTGATCCCGATTGTGGTTGGTGTCACACGAAAGAGGGTTTATGGTGAGGTAAAGAGAAATCGGAGAAGAAAATGATGGATGATGATGGCGGAAGAGTTGGTTGAATGATGATGGTTGACGGTTCGGAACGAGGGAGATGAAGAGACCGAAAGTTGGGGGTGACGGCGGTTGAAATTTTTTAGGATTTTCTGTTTCGATGAAGAAGGAGAATCTAGGGTTGAGGGTTTTTGAGGGGGTTGGCGGCGTCGATTTGTAGAGGCCATGAACAATGATTTTTTCCCCTATCTGAAAAATATCTTCTCTTTAAATGCAGTGAAAAATCTAACCCTAACGGGCCCCAAACATGGGCCTGATCTCCTCCACCTTTTATTTTTTAAAAGAAATATGAATCTCTCTTTTTTTATTTTCTTTAACATTATTTTACTAACAACTATTACTAAATATTGTTAAAATATAATAATTAAAACTAAATTAATATATTAACAACTACTTAGTATATAAACATTAACAATAATTATTAAATAGATATTAACCATTAATAAAAAAAAATTTTAAATCCTAAATAATAATATTATTAACAACATAATAAAAATCTTATTTTACAAACCTATTAAAATAAAATAAAATACTATTATTAATGTTATAAAACTATATACTTAATTTAGTCTAAAAATATTAAAATTAAAAAAGGAAAAATATTATGAAACACAATAGCAACAAAAAAATAATTTTAGGCCACGTGTCACACTCTTATTAGACAAAAATGAATAATATTTGGAAAGCACTTTAATTGCAAGTGGACACACGTCTAAATAACCATAAATTAAGCAAATAATGTAAAAATGAACTAAGAGCAAAAAATGCAAAAACATTCTAAAATTGGTAGGACAAATTTAGGGTATGACATTATGCAGGTACTGTCTGGTGTGGTGTGTATTTGAAGTTTTGTTGCTGGCTTTGTTATGGTGTTTTTGTCTTGTTTTGACATACTCCTCTTTCTGTTTTATTTTGTTCTGCAAGAAAGGACTGTTACAGCTGTTTTGTACTGCACTCTGCAGGTTGTGGCTGTGCTCTGCTACAATTTGCACAAATTGCAGATGTTGGGTGTTTTTCCCTCATGAAAATACCTAAAGAACCAGGTAGTCCCTCCTTAAGAATTTCACAGCTGAGCTGGAATTGAATCAAAACTTAAAATGTGAAAATTGTATCTTTTCTTGGTTAAGCAGGTTAACTTATGAAAGGCTTAGGAACGGAATAATGGCTGCCTGCGAATCATATGCCGCAATCGACTTTAAGAGATTATCTCGCATTTTATCGTGATTGGTTTTGCTGTTACGTATCACGTACGTGCCAAGGGAGTATGGTAACTGTGCAATTTTATGTTGCCCTGTTTGGAAAGTATTTTTTAATATTATGGTCATGCTCTTGTGCAGGTGCAGTTTATTACGTACAGGGTGTCGTGAGCGGTCATTGCGGTAACGTCCTCCTTGGGCCCAAATAATAATTTGTTTTATCCATGCTGCAGGAATCTGGTAATGTGGTGGAAAGGCTTGCGTGAAACAGTTTTGTGATGCTTGCGTATGATGGTAATGCTTCTTTAGCTACAGAATGATGCAGTATTGTGTATCACACACATATGAGGCTCCACACGTAAATCATCGGGATGTTCTTGATGCAGGTCATAAAAATTTGTGACGACCTGTCGTCGGTACAGGTGAAACTTGGAGGCGTTGGGAATAACGTAACACGCGACTGACCGAGCCAAAATTTTTGAATGATATCTTTTATCACTTCAAACAAATGAGACCTATTTCTGTTTTGTAATTTTGCAGGTCTAAGGATTGCAATTTTTGCCAGCAAGCATGAAAGTTAATCAGAAATTGTGCTAAGGATGAAACACGGAGATAATCCAACATTCGGGTTCCTGATGCCTAATCTTCATCCGTATTCTAGGTTTCTTGTCAAGAACTTCTGAAGGTTGAAAAAGTTGGTGTAGATTCAGCATTGGACAAGAATAGAGGTCAAGGTCCGAATCGAACAAGTGACACTTCGTCTTTGCTTGGATCTGTTTATGCATATGGAAAGGATGAGGATAGTATAACAAAAATTAGTGATCTTGATAGAAACGCACATGTGGGGAGTTGTTGGTTCCACTTATGCCTTTACAAGGATAGAACAAGCAGAATCATTCTTAGCTTCGAACATGTGCTCTACCGGCTGGTGTAGTACGATAGCACAGGCCGTGCATTTGGCATTCTCTTCGATATGATTCACTGGTGTGTGGTACAGATGCTGTATTGTGAGCCTTTTCACTTTGCAGCTCATGAATTGTCTTTACAATTTGCCGTCTCTGTCGAACTTTATGCAGGTCCGTTGTGTTCCCTAACATTCCCTTTGAAGCCTTCTTTCTTACTACCCTTTTCTTTTTATGCAGGAGGATCTGTCATGAAGTAAGGAACACAAATTACGACTTCGGTGAGCGCGTGAAGTTGGTTTATCACTACTGCGATGCTGGTTTTTTAGAAGATGGGTGAATTGATTGTGGGGGAATATATGAAGTGATTCGGTGTGACCCACTCCGCATTGCCGTACGAATTCTCAATTTCTGTAGCATGTTTCTTTAAGTTATGGCTTGGCAAAATGAGTGGGTTATGCTGCAAAGATGGGTTTGTGAGAATATTCCCTAAACATAAGCATTGTGGCTTGCTACACTGTCCTCTTGCTGACGTTGAGGCCGCGTGCCACTTTTCTTTTCCTTTTTGCAGGTTGTCGCTACTGCGAAAATCGGCGCCGGCTGACAGAAGAGTCGCCACCATGCGTTATTTATCCCACGGGAGGGAAAGGAAACGCTCAGAGTAAACCTCGCACAACACGGGAAAGGTATGGTCGTCGCAACCAAAACCTGGATTCGGGAGTCGGTTACGCAAGGGGAAGGTATTAGTACCCCTCACGTCCGTCGTACTCGACGGGATCCACACTTGTTTTCGGGTATGGATTGTTATTCTATCTAAACTATAGGTCAAGGGTTAAAAAGAAAATAAAATGAAAATAAAAATGACTCGGCAAAGTATCGCACTTTATGCCTACGTATTCCCGCCTGGAACGAGAAATCAGAGTCAACGTAGTTCGCCTACCTACGGGAAAGGAGGGGAAGGTTGCTCGCTAGGATATCGTATCCTATGCCTACGTACTTTCATACAGCATGAAAGATCAGAGCAAACATAGTTCGGGCCACGTGTGACACAAGTCGGTCTTGGTTGATTTTATACCTTCTGAAAAAGGGTTTCTTGATTACTGGTCCCGGCGGACAAAAATGACGTTTTGATGAGTCCACATTCCTTTACGAAAGAAGTGTCTTTTATTGTGTTTGAAATCTTTATGTGTTTTTCTGTTTGTTTTGAGAAAGAAGAGACAGAACTCTAACCTACGGTTGCGAAGGGAATCAAACTAACCTAATGTTATCATGCATGGATTAAGACCTAGTGTCTATCATGTTCCTCCCTTGCACAGAGAGAAACAGGGATCCTACGGGATAGGCAGAAACAGAAACAATAACAGATATAATAAAGCGGTAAAATGCATGGATGCAACAGTACAAGCGAGGCAAGGGAGTCCCACTCAACCTCGAACCTAGAAAACAATAGGCGAAAGTGAACAGGCTTCACTTTCAACCCAACAGGTTAACAGCAAACAATACAGTCAGGAAAACCAAACAATACAGCAGAAATGAAATACAGCAATAAAACAAACAGCTTCAGCAGCTTTGAATCAACATCTGGCTTCAAATAATCTCCAATCAGCTACAGGCTTCAACAAGCATCAATCTCCATCTTCATGGCCTTCAGGTAAGGGCTTTGATCATCAGTCTTCTATCTGCAATGGCTTTTCTTCAAGTTCAAACCTCCAGGATGAGGGATCCGTCACAAGAGTGAATTGGGTGTTAAGCAATCAGTTGACTACCAAGGGTGGTGAACAGACTGCTTCCAACACATATGACATTTTCTCTCAAGAGTTCTATCTTTTAGACACTATCACCAAGCCTTCCAAAGGAAGGGGGTGAGTGTCTTAGAGAGACTCTGTATCACAGAGAAGAATGGATGCAGACAAGGCAATCCATGTTTGAGAAACAAGCTTTCTAACCTAGAGCTCTGCCTAGCTCCTAAATCCTAATCTCCACAACAGCTGCTAGCAGGAAACTCCTCTTCAACTCTGGAAGTTGAACTTCAATCTCTGGATCTCCAATGGCTTCATCTTCACAAGTCTTCAGCTCTCCCAAGTCCCCAAGCAATCCCAATACCCACACAGACAAGCAATAATCCCCAGAGGGCACACCACACCAGTCAATCAGATATGTACAGTACATTAATAGCAGTAGGGGAATCCTGACTTTTTCTAAGGGGATCTAATAACTACCCATAGCCCCTATAGTCCCATAGCTAACCTGTTCAATCTTTAAGTCCTAAGGGAACTGATTCTATTCTCCTAAGTTATCACCCAAATCCCTAGTTTGTTCATGTTATTCACACCTAAACAAAACACCTAAAATTAATGTCTAAAAATGGGAACTAAATTGCATCTACAAGTTTAATGTCTAAACTAAACAACCTACAAAGAATGGACAAAAAATATTAAAGCATCTAATAGAACAAAAATTAACAAAATCATGCATGAAATGAAACTATTTAAAATGCTATTTATTTGGAAAATATGGGAAAAATATCAAATAAAAAATAAAATGCAATTTTTATTTTTTACAATTTTCTAGACTCTTTAAAGAAAATAATGCAAAAAGAATGAATTAAAAATAATGTTTTTTCCATTTTATATGATTTTTAGAAAATGCATGAAAAATGTAAAGAAAATAAAAAGAAAATATAAAGAAGTAGATGGGGGGGTAAGAATAGCAGCTCGCTGCAGTTATAATCCCAAGTGGGCTGAGTAGTGGGGGTGCGTGTAGTAATCACATTAGGCCCATGCGCTCAGAAAATCAAATTGGGAAAATACCAGGAAAATGGAAAGGAACTCGGTGCCAATAGCAATAGAAACACGTGCATTCCATTGGGCTTATTGAAAAGGGGGTGTGGTTAGCTATCTGAATCCAAAGCCCAACGTTTCAATTAAATGAAACGCGGCGTTTCACTCCCAAGTCTTCCCTCCGTTTTTTACTTTGAATATGATCCGTTGGATTGCCATCTGAGTCAAGGTCTTCCCTCAAATCCAATGGCCATTGTATCTTCTTCTTCCTCCAGCCACTTAGGGTTTCAGAAAACGAACCCCATGCAAGCACCTTCCATCTCCTCGTGCTCTCTCCATCCGCCATGAAATTACACGATTCCAAAAGCAATCCTGCCCTAATTTCTTCCCTCTACACAACTATAACAATAATTCTTTCTAGAACTCAACACACAATCGAACCCGATAAGGATAACAGTCGGGATCCAATCTTTGCACCTGTGATCAACTCAACCAAACCTTGCCAATTTTCATCCTAATGTAATCACCATGTTGCACTGATTATTCTGAGCTAATCTCTCATGATTATCATTCCCTAAACCATGTTTTCTTGCTCATCAAAGTTTCACCACTCTGCCACCAAACTCCATATAACTCTCCCTAGGTTTCAAGAATTAATCCTCTATGGTTGTTAAGTACTCCTATCTTAACCACATGATCTACAACAGCACAAATGATGAGATTCGAAGAGTTTTGCATACCTTGCAAGTGATGATGGCAATGGTGGTTAGACTCCAATTCAAGCCTTGGTACTTGCTGCAAGTGATCTTCAATGACTATGTATGCTTCTGTTTGCAATGGTTCTTGATCAATCCTTGTGAATCACTCTATCCCACTCTTCATGCAAGTTGGAGTTTAAACTTGGATCTCCTTCTCCAGCCACGAATTCCTTCCACTTTCCTTTGCCAAATACCCTATGATGATGGTGGATGATGATGATAACAGAAATTGGAATGGTAGATGAAGTTTTAATGGAGTTTGGATGAAAATGCAACTTGGAGTGAAGAAGATGAATGGTATAATTCTTGATCAATTCAGCCAATTCTTGATGTGAATCATGGTGTTTGAATGATGATGATGAAGATTCAATCCAAAGATATGAAGATTGATGGAGATTATAGAGATTTTGGAAAGCTTATGCAAAAATGATAAAGTGTGGAAAATTTGGGGTTTTGAACAAATGGAAGCACCAACCATGGCATGAAGCTCTTCATATCAATATATACATGGGTTTAGAAACTCCTAGAACCTTGGAGAAATTTCCCTTGCATTCTTTCCCTTGAAATTGGTTTATGTTTCTTTCATTGTAAGCAACCATGGATAACTCTTAAAACATGAACTAAGCTCAAAATTCTACTTTAGACAATGTCTTTAAAATGAACTTTCCATTCAAAATGACCTATAATTTTGCTTCATTTGGCCAAGATATGAAAAACCTCATTTTTAAGGCCATTTTTATTCATTAAATCCAACAATTTTGGAACCTTGTGCTATGAATCTTTCCAATCTCTCATGGTCACTTTTCTAGACCCAAAATGTCATTTGGAACAAGTTTGATGTTGTAAGTTTTTCCATTTGAAGCTTCCTTGTATGAGTTTTGGGCATAGGTTAAAATGACCTGTAATTCACAAATGACCAAAATACCCTTTGCTTGCCAAGACCATAAGTAGAGTTCTCCAAATCATATGAATGCATACTATACCATTCTAGAAAGATAAGACAATAAGGAACAACTCTTATGTTGACCAGAAATTCATTTGAAATCTCCTTGAGGGGTAAAAATAGCTTGGAAGTCAAGTCACTTTCACAGACAAAATTTCAGATACCTCAGATGACCTGTAACTTGCAAGGACCATAACTTGAGTTATATAAATCTCCTTGATGTCTTCCACCACTAAAATTAAAGGTATTGAGATCCTCTACAAGTTTCATGTTGGCCAAGGATCCATTTGAAGCTTGCATTTTGACTTATCTTGCTTGGAAATTTGACCTAAACTAGGGGATTTTACATAGAAACCCTAATTTAGACCCTCCTCTTCTCCTTGATTTCTCTTGATTTCTTCTTAGCATAACAACATATCCTTATTCTCCATGTCAAATGATGAACCCCACACCTCTTCAATAGCCCTTAATGCCTCTCCAACAATCCTTTGACCTAGGGTTGACTCAGGGTTGACCCAGATGAAACCCTAGTTGACTGTCTTCCACTGCAATTCTTGTGATCACATCATCAACTTGTTTTCTTCTCCAAATGACTTTCTAAGTCCTCCAAGATGTCTAGATACTCCCCATGCTCTCAATTCACAACTCATAATTCCCTTGTTGACCCTCAGACACCCTCAGTTAGGAGATATACTCAATGCTTGATCCATTGAACTCCCTGCTTTCAAATTCTTTTCTGATGACTTGAATGAGATTGAATTAGGATAATAACCTATTGATAGGCCTCTAGAGATGATAATAATGATTTCCCCCCCCTGGTGGATGACTTGCTATGCTTATGCTATGCAGATGGTTAGGCTATGTACATGACTCTATATGCAAATGCTAATGATATTGAAACATAAACCAAGTGAATAAGGTTGGGCAAATTTTTAGGGTGCAACAGCTGCCCCTATTCAATCGACTTGGACCCGATTGGATGAAGAGCCCGGAGCCTTCAGACATTCGCGGTACGAGACGGTTGAATACTAGTGGAACCAGAAATTTGCCAACCGCAGAAATAAACTATGCTCCTGCTTGGGGGACGACATTCATCAGCTGAATCTGACTGTTACGGCAACCCACTGATCTCGTGCGACCGTGCTGGGGATTCTTCTCATCATCCTGAAAAAGATTGAATCATCGGAAACTTCGTCCTTTGCTTGTCCACGTCAGGACTCTATCTGCTGTCAACTCGGAAAAAACTTCAACAACTTTGCTGGGGACGGCTCGTCTGCCTTCTCGTCAGAGATAAATCGTCCACGTTAGGAATAAACTCTTCCATGTTAGGAATACCACCGTCCACGTTAGGACTCACCTTTCCACGTAAGGAATAACTGTTTCTTCTTTCCGTCCACGTCAGGACTAAACTTTCCACGTAAGGAATCAATCTCTTTTCCACGTAAGGAATCAACTTCTTTTCCATCTGTCCGCGTCAGGACTAAACTTTTCCACGTAAGGAAACACCTTCTCTTTTCCACGTAAGGAATAAATTCGTCTTTCCACGTAAGGAAACCATCTTCTTTCCACGTAAGGAATAACTCTCTTTGTCCACGTAAGGAACATAATTTCCACATAAGGAATCAATCTTTTCTGAATCTGTCCCCGTCAGGACTAAACTTTCCGCGTAAGGAATACATCGTTCTTCCACGTTAGGAAACCATCTTCTTTCCACGTAAGGAATCAATCTTCTTGAGTTGTCCACGTCAGGACTCCAATCTTTCCATGTAAGGAAACGATCTTTCCACGTCAGGAATAACATTTCCACGTTAGGAATAACACTTCCACGTTAGGAATAGCATCTTTCTCTTCCACGTAAGGAATAAGACTTCGTCTAGATCTGTCCGCGTCAGGACTAAACTTCCCACGTTAGGAATATACTTGCTTCCCCGTAAGGAATATACCTGTCCACGTCAGGACTCACGTTTCGTCTTGATTTGTCCACGTCAGGACTCTCCTCTTGACTTAATGAGAAAATAAAACCTCGTCCACGTCAGGACTCGTGCACCTTCGACCCTTTAGGGAAGTGAGACTTGTCCACGTCAGGACTCATACCTCAACCTACTGAAGTAATAGAACCTATCCACGTCAGGACTTGCGCGTCTTCGACTTGCTGGGGAAATAAGACTTTGTCCACGTCAGGACTCCCACTTTTCTTAGCAAAAACCTGTCAATAAACCCGTCCACGTTAGGACCCATCCTTCCATTGGTCCGCAAACTTTTTACCACTGACGTTACAGCAGCTTTGAGACTGACTCTACTAGGGATATTTGGGAAACCAAACTTCCGGACGCCTGTTCTGATAACCGGCGGTAGCCTCTGAAATTTTGGTTCATGAAACCTTTTAATGTTGACGTAACAACAACTTTGGAGGAAACAATCCGCTGGTCGGACTAGAGAAACTTCAACAAGAAATTCTGGCGGGGACATAAGTAACTCTGCTTGGGGACAAAGAGAAACTTATCCTGCTGACTCTGTGGGGAGTAGTGCCAAGGCTGACACTTCGTTGAATGTCTCACGTTGAGATCTTGAATGCTTGGTAATTTATTTGAGCAAAAGCTCTCTCCACCTGCAAGAGGAACAATACTTGAACGCAAACGGCTAGCCAACCTAGTTTATGTTTCACAAATGCATATGTTTGGCAATGATGCAATGCTCCCTTCGACATGGGAATGCTACAAGTTCTTTGGTTAATGCGAGTATGACACTATATGCTGATGCGAATGCAGACTCGAACTGTTGGGCGCAGGAGCTGCTTCAGCAAAATAAATGCTGAAAATAATGCCAACTCCGCTGGGGATAGCCAGGTGCTACAGAATCATTCCAGCAAAATAAATGCTGGGCAGATGAAGTCGATTCAGCTGGGAAATTGGGAACTTAACCCAGCACCTTGTTGAAGGACCACCCTGCTGGGGAATATAACTCTGCTGGGGAACAGCAGATGCGCCTGGTATGATTGAACTTCTGCGGGAAAGTGAACGGATATCATACGGTATTCTGACAAAATAAATGCCATGACCCACACCAACTTTGTCGGGGAGAGCCTTAATCTTCGAGTTCCACTAGGAGGAATACTTGCTGAGAAGAGAATTCCGCTGGGGATGGGATGATTCTCTTGGGGAAAATCAACTGACTCCGCTGGAGAGAGTAAATGACCCTGCGGGGAGAGGTAAACTGCCTGAATACAGCTCGCCAATTGGAAATATTAATCTTCTGAGGCTGAACCACTCTCTGTTGAGGATAATGACTTTGCTGGAGCATGTCCTCTTGGATAGGCTACGACTAGCTGGGGAGTTCTATCCTTCTTCAGGAAGAACATGCATGACCTGCGTGGAGATCAAGTCTTTCGTTATTGCAATCTTTTGATCCTCTTCCTCATACGGCTATGAAACCTGCAACAACACAAACAAGACACGACAAGTCTATGCAACTAAATCGATTCAGGTCAGTGACGTTATTTTCAGTTAATTCAAAGCTTTAGCAATTGTTGGCGAAGGCCAGTGATGTTATACACATGCTAGTTTCAATAAACTTAGGCGTTTTATCATGCACAAAACAGTAAAGAACCAGCATCAAGTACTGAATAACATATTTCATTGATTGGGCCCCTGAATGGGCAGAGTTTGTACACGGAATGTAACTCCTGAAAGGAGGAAGCTACACAAAGCAAATATACAAGTATGCATAAGAAGAATAAATATATTGACAAACTAAATTTGTACACATGTCGGCAACGGGATGCAGATGAACACCACGAACTGATCCTCCTATGACTCGTCCGACTCTAATGCTTTTCCCGGTATTCATACTTCTGAAAAGGTTGTACCAGATAACCGATCCTCCCCGTTATATTCTCCCGCATTGATGCTCAGTGCAATATCAAATTCGGACCGCAGTCATTTGCTTTTCAAATCCCTAACTTTTGCGTGAACCGCCCTTTATGGGTTTTCAGTTCACCGGGATACCCCTTTTTGCCGAAGCCGCCCAGTGTAGGTTTTCAACTTCGCGGGTGTACATTTTTCAATTTTATCCCTAACTTTTGCCCGAACCTTTCATTCTGTTTTTGGTTCGCCAGGATGCCCCATTTTTGCCTGGACTCTCTTTTTTCTGTTCAGCGGGTCTATTTTAAGCAAAGTATTTTTTAACTGCGTCTGAATTCACAGGTGACGCGAAGTCTTCTCCATCCATGGTGGACAACAACAACGCTCCTCCTGAGAAGACTTTCCTGACAACGTATGGCCCTTCGTAGTTGGGGGTCCACTTGCCCCTGTGATCTGCTTGCGGCGGGAGAATCCTTTTCAGCACAAGGTCGCCCGTCTGAAAGCTTCGCGGATGTATCTTCTTATCATATGCTTTCTTCATTCGGCTCTGGTACAAACGACCATATGCTAGAGAAGCTAGCCTCTTCTCGTCCATCAAACTCAATTGGTTCAACCTGTCTTTCACCCATTCTGCCTCGTCTAGCTGAACGTCTCTCAATACCCTCAGAGAAGGGATCTCAACTTCCAATGGTAATACCGCTTCCATTCCATACACTAATGAGAACGGGGTTGCCCCGGTTGATGTGCGTACCGTCGTACGATAACCGTGCAAAGCGAAAGGTAGCATCTCGTGCCAATCCTTATAGGTCACCACCATTTTCTGAACGATCTTCTTGATATTCTTATTGGCTGCCTCAACAGCGCCATTCATCTTGGGTCGGTAAGGGGAGGAGTTGTGATGTTCGATCTTGAAATTCTGACAGAGCTCCTTCATCATTTTGTTGTTCAGGTTCGAACCATTGTCCGTGATTATCCGCTCGGGGATGCTGTATCGGCAAATGATATCTCTCTTGATGAACCTGGCCACCACTTGCTTTGTTACATTTGCATAAGACGCCGCTTCCACCCACTTGGTGAAATAATCGATCGCTACTAAAATGAACTGATGCCCGTTAGAAGCCGTCGGCTCGATCTTTCCAATCATGTCGATTCCCCACATCGAGAATGGCCATGGTGATGACATCACATTCAGAGGACTCGGAGGCACATGGACCTTATCAGCATAGATTTGGCACTTGTGGCACTTTCTTGCAAACTTGAAACAGTCAGTTTCCATAGTCAGCCAAAAATAACCTGCCCGCAGCAGTTTTCTCGTCATAGCATGCCCGCCAGCATGCGTGCCAAAGGTACCCTCGTGTATTTCCTCCATGAGCAGCTTTGCCTCTCTCTCGTCTACACAACGCAGCAACACCAAGTCATGGTTTCTTCTGTATAAGACGCCATCCAGATTCAAATAGAAATTGCCTGCTAATCTCCTGAGAGTCTTCTGATCTTGACTGGATGCCCCAGCCGGATACTCTTTATTCTTCAGGAAATTAAGGATATCGAAATACCATGGTTTGTCATCAGATGCTTCATCAATAGCAAATACATAAGCTGGTCTGTCAAGCCGAGAGATAACGATTCGGGGAGCCTCGTTCCAGAAGTTGACTTTGTACATGGAAGACAAAGTGGCCAGGGCGTCAGCCATTTGATTCTCTGCCCGCGGTACGTGATGCAATTCAACCTTGTCGAAGAAAGGCAACAATCTCCTTGCATAATTCATGTAATGTATCAAGTTGGGCTGACGCGTCTCCCATTCCCCTTTGATCTGATTCACCACCAGAGCTGAGTCTCCGTATACGTCTAAATTCTTGATTCGCAAATCAATGGCTTCTTCAAGCCCCATTATACAAGCTTCGTATTCGGCCTCATTGTTGGTAACGGCAAAGGTCAATCGGGCAGTAAACGGGATGTGCGACCCGTGTGGCGTAGTGATGATTGCCCCTATTCCGCTACCGTAAGCATTCACAGCTCCGTCAAAGATCATCTTCCATTTAGAACCCAACTCTGGTCCTTCGTCTGGCAACGGCTCTTCACAATCTTTCATCTTTAGGTACATGATATCCTCGTCAGGAAAATCAAACCTCATCGATTGCTACTCTTCAATAGGCTGTTCTGCCAGATATTCAGACAGCACACTCCCTTTTATAGCCTTTTGCGAGACGTATTGGATGTCATATTCGGTCAAGACCATCTGCCAACGGGCAATTCTTCCTGACAATGCCTGCTTTTCAAATACATATTTGATAGGATCCATCTTCGAGATGAGCATGGTTGTATGATTCAGCATGTATTGCCTCAAACGCTTGGTGGCCCAAGCTAGTGCGCAACAAGTTTTCTCGAGCATTGAGTATCTGGATTCACAGTCTGTAAATTTCTTACTCAAGTAGTAGATCACATGCTCTTTTCTTCCTGTCTCGTCGTGTTGACCGAGAACGCAACCCATGCTTCCCTCAAGAACCGTCAAATACATGATCAAGGGTCTCCCTGCCACTGGGGGTATCAAAATAGGAGGCTCCTGCAAATACTGCTTTATTTTATCGAACGCCTTTTGACAATTTTCGTTCCATGTTACAGCTTGATCTTTCTTCAACAGCTTGAATAATGGTTCACACGTAGCAGTTAGGTGAGATATGAACCGGGCGATGTAGTTCAACCTCCCTAAAAACCCGCGCACCTCTTTCTCTGTTTTAGGCGTCGGCATTTCTTGGATCGCTTTTATTTTAGCAGGATCGACCTCTATTCCTCTTTCACTTACGATAAACCCCAGCAGTTTACCCGATCTCACCCCGAAGGTGCATTTGTTAGGGTTCAGCCTCAACCTGAACTTCCTAAGCCTTTTAAATAACTTCAGCAGATTCACCAGATGCTCTTCCTCCGTCTGGGATTTGGCAATCATATCGTCAACATAAACTTCGATCTCTTTATGCATCATATCATGGAAAAGAGTCGTCATCGCATGCTGATATGTTGCCCCAGCATTCTTCAAACCAAAGGGCATCACTTTATAGCAAAATGTTCCCCAAGGCGTTATGAAAGTTGTTTTCTCCATGTATTATGGCGCCATTTTTATCTGATTGTAACCCGAAAAGCCATCCATGAAGGAGAACACGGAGAATTGAGCAGTATTATCAACTAGCACGTCAATATGAGGAAGCGGAAAATCGTCTTTTGGGCTTGCTTTATTCAAATCTCTATAATCCACGCACATTCGAACCTTGCCATCTTTCTTTGGCACTGGTACGATGTTAGCAACCCATGAGGGATACTTTGTCACAGCCAGGAAACCAGCGTCCCACTGTTTCTGAACTTCCTCTTTGATCTTCACTGCCATATCTGGTCGAGTTCTGCGAAGCTTTTGTTTGACTGGCGGGCATTCTTCTTTCAGTGGCAGACGGTGCACGACCATATCTGTATCGAGCCCTGGCATATCCTCATATGACCAAGCGAATACATCACTATACTCTCGGAGCATTTCAACCAGTCTTCGCTTGATATCGCCCTGTAGCGCGGCTCCGATACGAATATTCTTCTCAACCCCTTCCGACCCCAAGTTGATAATTTCGATGACCTCGTCGTGAGGCAGAATGGCTCTTTCCTCTTGCTTCACCAACCAAGACAGTTCTTCAGGGACGTCGCTATCTTCGACAACCTCTTCTTCGGCCTGAAATACCGGGTGCTCAAAGTCGGGACGAGTCATAGGTGGTTCAAGGATGTCATCTGAAAATGTTATCCTGCAAAAGGAATGGTTAAGTGCTTCAAAATGCGTATAAAGCGAATAACCACGTTGCCATTTTATTGAAAAATATAAAACAAGAAAGACAGGGATTACAGTATTTGCACATGAAAAAACGCCATTTATTTAATGATTAACACACAATGTTCATAACAACACAGCCCTAAGCAGATCACGATGCCCCGGGCAAGACATCAGATTATTCAACAATTAATAAAGCAAAGCATTACTGTTTAAGAGTCACAGGAACAAGCTCCTGAATAGACCAGTTGCACAGTCCTTGCCCCGACGTGCTTGGCTGAATCCAGGCATCCATATCACAGTCGCTGTCTCCTTCGTCAGACTCCGAAGCAGCGTTGATGGTTTCATGACACACTCCACTGGCAGAGATGGTGATTGGCCCTCTGAAACGGGGTGCCCCCACAGCAGGTACTGACGATGACGGTTGGTATCCCAGCCCGAACTGGTCCGTCTTCACGGGAATGTCCAGCACTTTGCCCCAGCCCTTGGCTTCTCCGGCCTCCACTAGAGCTTGAGCTTCTTTATACGATGAGACGGCTATCTCTGGCACTTTGCTCAGCTCGGGACCTTTGTCCTTGATGCGTAACCCTTCAAATGCCTGGCAGGGTGTTTCGTGGATCTCTTCGTCGACCTCCACATATTTAAATGACGATAGATGGCTGACCAGGATGTCCTCTTCTCCGCATACAGTGACTACGCTATCTCCGACCATATATTTCAACTTCTGATGTAGGGTAGACGTGACTGCCCCCGCCCCATGAATCCAGGGTCTTCCAAGCAAGCAGCTGTACGCAGGCTGTATATCCATGATATAAAACTCAGTTGCAAACACCTCCGGCCCCACCTATAGAGGCAATGTGATCGATCCAAAGACTGTTCTCCGCGTGCCGTCAAACGCTCTGACTACCAAGTCGCTGGGCGTGCACAAGATTCCTCTAACATCCAGTTTCATCATCGCCTTCTTGGGCAGTACATTCAAAGACGACCCGGTGTCAACCAATACATGTGACATTACTGATCCTCTACACTCGACAGATACGTGCAGCGCCATATTATGATCTCTCCCTTTCGGGGTCAAGTCGAAGTCGGTAAAGCCCAAGCTGTGGCCTGCATTCACATGTGCCAACACTCCTTCCAGCTGATTCACGGAGACGTCTTGGGGTACGAAGGAAGTATCCAGGACTTTCAACAAAGCATTTCTGTGAGCTTCAGAACATAAGAGCAACGACAGGATAGATATCTTGGAGGGCGTCTGCTGCAGATGCTCCACAATCTTATAATCACTTTTTCGAATCAAGTGCATGAACTCTTCTACCTCTTTCGACGCCGATTCTTTTTCGCTTGCTTGCACTGGGACATTCTCAGCCATTTTCCCTTTTCCTTTTGCTAGTCTTTCGGCCTACACTTCAGGGGATATAAAGATCCTACCACTCCTTGTCATACCTCCCGAACCAACAACATTATCCACAGTCTCGGCTGGCTGCTTATTAACATCAATCTTTATCCCGTCACAATACACCTCCAACCCATATGACCATGGGACTGCTTTCGTGTTCTCGTACGGGATCGGCCCAGTCTTAGTTATGGTGATCGGTGGTCGCTGAGCTGGTGCTGCAATAGTGATTGTCTTTCGAGGAATCGTTACAGTGGCCACATCATTCTGATCACATGCTACTGCCCCTGCGGGCTCTTCAGTTGCTGCTTGGTCAAACTGCAATATGCCTTCATTAATTAAAGCCTGAACGCCTTTCTTCAAATCATCACACGCCCCAGCTAGGGTCCAACATTCTAAGCAATACTCGTCACACCCCGGGTAAACACCCCCTTGTAACAGTCGGCTCTTTATCTCGCTCAGCGGCGTCTTTAAATCGTCGACATTCATAATCAGATTTAACCCTTCCTCAGTCAGAATGGCGTTTGCCCCGTGATTAGGCATGGGCTTCTGCACTATATTCGGACCTGCCGTTCCGAAATTGATAGTCTTATTGTCCAAAAGATCCTGCACAACGTGCTTAAAAGCATGGCAACCCTCTATATCGTGGCCCGGGGCCCCAGAATGAAACTCACAGTGCCTGCTTGCATCATAACCAAACGGGGGAGCTCCCGTTATCGGTGCCAGAGTTCTCTTCTCTACCAGGTTCAATCCCAACAATGTCTGCAATAAATCAGCATATGTCGAAGGAGGCTTCTCGAATACTCTTCTTGGTTTACCACCCTGGAATCTTCGTTGGGCCTGTTGTGCCCCCTGCTGAGGCTGCTGCTGCTGCATTGGCTGCTGCTGAGACGGTTGTTGTTGCTGAAGTGGTTGTTGCTGGTACGGGATAGTAACACTCGCCACCTGCTGCGGCTGATGATATTGGTTTCGTCCCCTACCTCGGCCTCCAAATACTTCGCTTGCCTCGCCCTGACGGCGCCCACCAAAAGCCTTCCTATTACTGCCAGATGCAGTTGATTCCTCGACTTGGAACTTTCCTTGCTTAATGTTACGTTCAATCTTTTCTCCCATCAGAATTAGGTCTGAAAAACTAGCCAGAGACGTGTGAAACAGCATATCATGAAACAGACCTGTGAATGTGCTGACGAACATGTCATTCATTTCCTTGTCTTCTACGGGAGGACGGACCCTGGCAGCCATATCGCGCCACCTTTGCGCGTACTCTTTAAAGCTCTCCCCCTTCTTCTGAGACAGCCCTGCCAATTGGACCCGATTGGGTGCCAAATCGCTGTTATACTTGTAGTGAGCTACAAATGCCTCTGCCAATTGCTTCCATGTCTTGATATTGGTTGGCTCCAACCCCATATACCACTCTAAGGAAGGGCCCGACAGACTATCTTGAAAGAAATGCATTAGCATTCTCTCATCAGTTGAGTACGCAGACATCTTTCTGTAATAAGCCCGCACGTGCACCTTTGGACATGTGTCCCCTTTATACTTATCAAACGCAGGAGCTTTGAATTTGATTGGCACCCTCAAGCCAGGTACCAGACCCATTGTTGCCATGTCCAAGCCTTCAGCACTTTGGTTCAGGACCCCCCTCATTTGCTCTTCTAACATTCTGATCTTCTGGGAGTCGTCCATCGGCCCTTCGAAACCTCCGCCGGAGAAAGCGTCCTCCTGCTGATCTTCTTGCCACATACCATTTCCAGCTCCATACCCATCATATCCATTATTACGTCCAACCCTGATCTGATTCATCCCCGGACCTCGGCCTCTGTTGCCGTACCCTTGAACACCTCCAGCAGGCCCAAAAGCCATAAACCCAGCGCCGTTTCCATTTCCAAAACCTCCGTAGCCCTGATTGGCCACACCATAACCATCTTGCCCAAAGCCTTGAGCATTGAAACCATATTTCCCAGCGTTGTCGAATCCCTGATCGTTGAATCTGAATCCGGTATTGCCAAAGCCGTTGCCTCCCGTATTATCACCCAAGTTGACATCACCAAGCCCAACGTTATGGACAGCAGCCTCGTTCCCAACTCCGACGTTACCATTCACAGCAGCGGTAGCGTTGTTGACATTAACAGTGGGTATATTGGCTACAGGTGGAGCTACTGGCGTGGGAGTACCATCTCCACGAGCAGTATCGACTCGTACAGACTGATGATCCTCGTTACCGTGACCAGCATTTCGGGCCAACAGAGGCTGGACCATGGCCTGCAAATTCTCCTGACCCTTTGCAATAGCTTCCATGGTCTGCATAAAGAGAGCGAGCTTCTCGCGCACATCTTGCATCTCGTTCTGCATTTGATCCATGATTCTTCGACAGTTGGTGCGGGTAGAATAGCGGTGCGGGTGTTGATCTGCAATCCTGGAAAGTACCTGGTACAGAGCAGGAAATAAGACACCATCCAAAGATTACCTGTAATGCAATATGAATATGAATGCAATGCAAGGTGTGTCTGTGCATTAGGGAAATTCATTCCCCGGTTCTAGTGTGAAGGTGCCGGTGCAGTGACAGTGCTATCAATATAAAGATCGGAGCTGAATCACAGAAAGCCTCATATATTGCTGAGAAACCAAAAAACCCAGAATACAATGTCGCTGAGAGTACAACAAGAAGGCATGACCTCAACCAACAATCCTGGTGATGGTCAGCACTATGCAAATAAAGCATACAAGTTACTACATGAAATGATCAAATCCTCCCATAAGTCTGGTATTCTTCTAGCAGCTTCCTGGTCTCCGGATGACTTGGTCGGTCAAGCAGCCCCTCAACAAGTTGGTTTCTTTTCTTAAGAACACGCCGCACGTCTTCAGCAGTTTCTTCCCATGCCCCTTCTCCGAAGCGATCTTCTAGTTTACGCTTCTGAGACACAGCTTCATCTCTGCTCTTGATGGCCTTGTTCAGTGCGTTCTGGAGACTGTACCGGGTCATCACTTCTTCTTCACACTTCTTGATGTTGGACTTCAACTGCTCTTCGAGGTCGGAAATTTGCTGCTTCAACTTATCTTCCCTCTTCTTATTGTTGGTGAGCGTGGCATTCCAGGTCTTATTGCAAGAAGAGATCTCTCGGTGAGCGATGTCAAGCGCTTTCTTCTTGGATTCAAGCATGTCATGGGAGCTTCTGAACTCTTGCCCCAGACGTTCGCGCTTCTTCCTCTCCTCAGTCAACTCAGCCCCTAACCTGTTCATTAGCTCGATCTGCTGTTGGAAAGCATGGACGGCCTTGTTTTTCTCACTGCGTATCTGGGCTAACTCCTGCTCTAACCCTTCGTTGATCTTTATCAAGGCTTCTTTTTCCTTCACAACCTGCTCGTAGGCTTCCCGAGAAACAGTAGTTGGCTCTGCTACCGGAATAGGAACAAAGATTGGTACATTTGGGAATGGCATCCGCAACTGACTTGCTCTCTCCTGAACCCAAACTCTGTATGGTGCATAGGCCTGACAGTCATTCTTTCCTAACAACGGCTTCCCTCTGCGGTTAATACGCGTCCAGGCATGCTGCAGCTTGGCCAATAACTCCCCTTTTAAATCACCGGTAAAGTACAGAGATTCCTGTACCTCCTCTTCCTTTGGCGGGTTCTTCAGCGCATATCCGAACTGACGAATGAACAGAGAAGGGTTGTAGTTGATACGCCCTTTCCTCCCTATCAAAGGAACATTAGGGTACCCAGAACAACTGAATATAAGCTCAGATCCTAGCAGGTCTCGATCAAACCACTCAACGTCTTCAGAAGATAGCCTCATCAGGCGCTCTGACCAGCTAGTTGTGGTTGCACTCTTCACAAAAGATCCCTTCAGGGGAAGGTGGCTTTTAAACCACATATCCAGCAATGGTACACAGAAATGAACATTCTTTCCTCTTCCCTTCTCATTCTTGTAATGTAGTGAGTGGTAGAAATCTCCGAGCATGGTCGGTACAGGATTACCAGCGGCAAACAAGTAGAAGGCATCGAAGTCCACAAAATCCGGTACATTGGGAAACAATATTATGCCGTAAATGCACAGAGCCAGCACAGCATTGAAGGCAATCCAACATCCGCTCTTAGCGTACTCTTGAGCTTTACCGATCAAGAACTGGAGTGAGAAGCCTGGAACTCCACGGGAAACAGTAGTCAACAGTTCAGAGGCATCCACATGCAAGGCTTTTGCCAAGTCTTCCGGCTTGGGCTTAATGCCCGAATGAATGAATGGAACCTGGTTCTGCACGGGTAACTCAGTAAACTCCACATACTCCTCAATGGTAGGCCCTATAATGAAATCAGCGAACGTAAAACATCTCAACGCGGGATCATAGAATTGCATCAAAGCGCACAGCCTATCTAGCTCTGTCTCCGTGGGTTTGCGCACCAATCTCAATAGTCTTCCATAGCTCATTCTGAAGCTCCTACGAACCTCCTCATCAGCCAGAGAGATCAACCCAAGCAGGGGAACAACATCAAGAGTAGGCAATTTGTAAGCAACTGTCCTTCTTAAGCTGGCCATGACCAATCACTCAGGAATCCGGACACTAGAACTAGGGAAATGCAAATGCACCTGCAGCACAGACACACGTTAGTGGGATGCAATGATGATGAGTATGCAAACAGAATGCAATGCAAGTAACATGCAACGGGGGCCAACTGCCGTAGCTGAATAGCCTGGACCATATCAAGAAGTCTCAGATAGATTCTCTAGAAGTCCTCAAACCCTGGCCTCAGATAGACCTAAAATCAAGCTCCAATAATGGTATCTGACAGATCTCAAACCATAACTCCAACTGGTCTCTGGCAGACCTCAAATCACATCTCCAACTGGTCTCTGACAGACCTCATAACCCTCCATAAATACCCAGGATCTCTGATCAAGAAATAACCGGTATCTGAAGGTCTAGTTACCTGCATAACCCCAAACCCTCTCACAGGTGGATGTCCTAGTAACTGACAAAGGTATGGCATCCTATGCGGTCGTCGGCGTCACAGACTTTCAGGGTTGATGATACGATTCCCAGAAGGAGTGGCATCATCAAATCCTGAAGAGGCCTCACTTAGCCAACTTCCAAATGATCGGTCCCCAGAGTCGACAATTCAACTAACCAGCAACCCACGCCAACCAAAGGAAGGGGCAGGAGGCCAACCAGAGGAACCTCGTCTGAGTGTAGATTTCGCGGGACACCAAAGCAAGCAAAGCAAGCGGGCGCCAACTAATCTCTACTCTAATTCTAGGTGCACTCAAGCCCAGGTCCGGCTTCTCACTCAATATCAGAACACCCGTCACACCCCAAGATACAGCAATAATAATCCATATATACAAAGCTGAAAATAAAGGTCAGAAATATAAATCCATACAAAATCCTCGACGGGCAAACAAGCGCTAGGATTGACTCGCTCAAAGGGACGTTGGATCCCAAATGCATAAGGACCATCGCAGTTCTTAGCAGCCAGGGGATGTTGGGTCCCCAGCAGAGTCGCCAGCTGTCGCTACTGCGAAAATCGGCGTCGGCTGACAGAAGAGTCGCCACCGTGCGTTATTTATCCCACGGGAGGGAAAGGAAACGCTCAGAGTAAACCTCGCACAACACGGGAAAGGTATGGTCGTCGCAACCAAAACCTGGATTCGGGAGTCGGTTACGCAAGGGGAAGGTATTAGCACCCCTCACGTCCGTCGTACTCGACGGGATCCACACTTGTTTTCGGGTATGGATTGTTATTCTATCTAAACTATAGGTCAAGGGTTAAAAAGAAAATAAAATGAAAATAAAAATGACTCGGCAAAGTATCGCACTTTATGCCTACGTATTCCCGCCTGGAACGAGAAATCAGAGTCAACGTAGTTCGCCTACCTACGAGAAAGGAGGGGAAGGTTGCTCGCTAGGATATCGTATCCTATGCCTACGTACTTTCATACAGCATGAAAGATCAGAGCAAACGTAGTTCGGGCCACGTGTGACACAAGTCGGTCTTGGTTGATTTTATACCTTCTGAAAAAGGGTTTCTTGATTACTGGTCCCGGCGGACAAAAATGACGTTTTGATGAGTCCACATTCCTTTACGAAAGAAGTGTCTTTTATTGTGTTTGAAATCTTTATGTGTTTTTCTGTTTGTTTTGAGAAAGAAGAGACAGAACTCTAACCTACTGTTGCGAAGGGAATCAAACTAACCTAATGTTATCATACATGGATTAAGACCGCGTGTCTATCATGTTCCTCCCTTGCACAGAGAGAAACAGAGATCCTACGGGATAGGCAGAAACAGAAACAATAACAGATATAATAAAGCGGTAAAATGCATGGATGCAACAGTACAAGCGAGGCAAGGGAGTCCCACTCAACCTCGAACCTAGAAAACAATAGGCGAAAGTGAACAGGCTTCACTTTCAACCCAACAGGTTAACAGCAAACAATACAGTCAGGAAAACCAAACAATACAGCAGAAATGAAATACAGCAATAAAACAAACAGCTTCAGCAGCTTTGAATCAACATCTGGCTTCAAATAATCTCCAATCAGCTACAGGCTTTAACAAGCATCAATCTCCATCTTCATGGCCTTCAGGTAAGGGCTTTGATCATCAGTCTTCTATCTGCAATGACTTTTCTTCAAGTTCAAACCTCCAGGATGAGGGATCAGTCACAAGAGTGAATTGGGTGTTAAGCAATCAGTTGACTACCAAGGGTGGTGAACAGACTGCTTCCAACACATATGACATTTTCTCTCAAGAGTTCTATCTCTTAGACACTATCACCAAGCCTTCCAAAGGAAGGGGGTGAGTGTCTTAGAGAGACTCTGTATCACAGAGAAGAATGGATGCAGACAAGGCAATCCATGTTTGAGAAACAAGCTTTCTAACCTAGAGCTCTGCCTAGCTCCTAAACCCTAATCTCCACAACAGCTGCTAGCAGGAAACTCCTCTTCAACTCTGGAAGTTGAACTTCAATCTCTGGATCTCCAATGGCTTCATCTTCACAAGTCTTCAGCTCTCCCAAGTCCCCAAGCAATCCCAATACCCACACAGACAAGCAATAATCCCCAGAGGGCACACCACACCAGTCAATCAGATATGTACAGTACATTAATAGCAGTAGGGGAATCCTGACTTTTTCTAAGGGGATCTAATAACTACCCATAGCCCCTATAGTCCCATAGCTAACCTGTTCAATCTTTAAGTCCTAAGGGAACTGATTTTATTCTCCTAAGTTATCACCCAAAACCCTAGTTTGTTCATGTTATTCACACCTAAACAAAACACCTAAAATTAATGTCTAAAAATGGGAACTAAATTGCATCTACAAGTTTAATGTCTAAACTAAACAACCTACAAAGAATGGACAAAAAATATTAAAGCATCTAATAGAACAAAAATTAACAAAATCATGCATGAAATGAAACTATTTAAAATGCTATTTATTTGGAAAATATGGGAAAAATATCAAATAAAAAATAAAATGCAATTTTTATTTTTGACAATTTTCTAGACTCTTTAAAGAAAATAATGCAAAAAGAATGAATTAAAAATAATGTTTTTTCCATTTTATATGATTTTTAGAAAATGCATGAAAAATATAAAGAAAATAAAAAGAAAATATAAAGAAGTAGATGGAGGGGGTAAGAATAGCAGCTCGCTGCAGTTATAATCCCAAGTGGGCTGAGTAGTGGGGGTGCGCGTAGTAATCACATTAGGCCCATGCGCTCAGAAAATCAAATTGGGAAAATACCAGGAAAATGGAAAGGAACTCGGTGCCAATAGCAATAGAAACACGTGCATTCCATTGGGCTTATTGAAAAGGGGGTGTGGTTAGCTATCTGAATCCAAAGCCCAACGTTTCAATTAAATGAAACGCGGCGTTTCACTCCCAAGTCTTCCCTCCGTTTTTTACTTTGAATATGATCCGTTGGATTGCCATCTGAGTCAAGGTCTTCCCTCAAATCCAATGGCCATTGTATCTTCTTCTTCCTCCAGCCACTTAGGGTTTCAGAAAACGAACCCCATGCAAGCACCTTCCATCTCCTCGTGCTCTCTCCATCCGCCATGAAATTACACGATTCCAAAAGCAATCCTGCCCTAATTTCTTCCCTCTACACAACTATAACAATAATTCTTTCTAGAACTCAACACACAATCGAACCCGATAAGGATAACAGTCGGGATCCAATCTTTGCACCTGTGATCAACTCAACCAAACCTTGCCAATTTTCATCCTAATGTAATCACCATGTTGCACTGATTATTCTGAGCTAATCTCTCATGATTATCATTCCCTAAACCATGTTTTCTTGCTCATCAAAGTTTCACCACTCTGCCACCAAACTCCATATAACTCTCCCTAGGTTTCAAGAATTAATCCTCTATGGTTGTTAAGTACTCCTATCTTAACCACATGATCTACAACAGCACAAATGATGAGATTCGAAGAGTTTTGCATACCTTGCAAGTGATGATGGCAATGGTGGTTAGACTCCAATTCAAGCCTTGGTACTTGCTGCAAGTGATCTTCAATGACTATGTATGCTTCTGTTTGCAATGGTTCTTGATCAATCCTTGTGAATCACTCTATCCCACTCTTCATGCAAGTTGGAGTTTAAACTTGGATCTCCTTCTCCAGCCACGAATTCCTTCCACTTTCCTTTGCCAAATACCCTATGATGATGGTGGATGATGATGATAACAGAAATTGGAATGGTAGATGAAGTTTTAATGGAGTTTGGATGAAAATGCAACTTGGAGTGAAGAAGATGAATGGTACAATTCTTGATCAATTCAGCCAATTCTTGATGTGAATCATGGTGTTTGAATGATGATGATGAAGATTCAATCCAAAGATATGAAGATTGATGGAGATTATAGAGATTTTGGAAAGCTTATGCAAAAATGATAAAGTGTGGAAAATTTGGGGTTTTGAACAAATGGAAGCACCAACCATGGCATGAAGCTCTTCATATCAATATATACATGGGTTTAGAAACTCCTAGAACCTTGGAGAAATTTCCCTTGCATTCTTTCCCTTGAAATTGGTTTATGTTTCTTTCATTGTAAGCAACCATGGATAACTCTTAAAACATGAACTAAGCTCAAAATTCTACTTTAGCCAATGTCTTTAAAATTACCTTTCCATTCAAAATGACCTATAATTTTGCTTCATTTGGCCAAGATATGAAAAACCTCATTTTTAAGGCCATTTTTATTCATTAAATCCAACAATTTTGGAACCTTGTGCTATGAATCTTTCCAATCTCTCATGGTCATTTTGCTAGACTCAAAATGTCATTTGGAACAAGTTTGATGTTGTAAGTTTTTCCATTTGAAGCTTCCTTGTATGAGTTTTGGGCATAGGTTAAAATGACCTGTAATTCACAAATGACCAAAATACCCTTTGCTTGCCAAGACCATAAGTAGAGTTCTACAAATCATATGAAGGCATACTATACCATTCTAGAAAGCTAAGACAATAAGGAACAACTCTTATGTTGACCAGAAATTCATTTGAAATCTCCTTGAGGGGTAAAAATAGCTTGGAAGTCAAGTCACTTTCACAGACAAAATTTCAGATACCTCAGATGACCTGTAACTTGCAAGGACCATAACTTGAGTTCTATAAATCTCCTTGATGTCTTCCACCACTAAAATTAAAGGTATTGAGATCCTCTACAAGTTTCATGTTGGCCAAGGATCCATTTGAAGCTTGCATTTTGACTTATCTTGCTTGGAAATTTGACCTAAACTAGGGGATTTTACATAGAAACCCTAATTTAGACCCTCCTCTTCTCCTTGATTTCTCTTGATTTCTTCTTAGCATAACAACATATCCTTATTCTCCATGTCAAATGATGAACCCCACACCTCTTCAATAGCCCTTAATGCCTCTCCAACAATCCTTTGACCTAGGGTTGACTCAGGGTTGACCCAGATGAAACCCTAGTTGACTGTCTTCCACTGCAATTCTTGTGATCACATCATCAACTTGTTTTCTTCTCCAAATGAATTTCTAAGTCCTCCAAGATGTCTAGATACTCCCCATGCTCTCAATTCACAACTCATAATTCCCTTGTTGACCCTCAGACACCCTCAGTTAGGAGATATACTCAATGCTTGATCCATTGAACTCCCTGCTTTCAAATTCTTTTCTGATGACTTGAATGAGATTGAATTAGGATAATAACCTCTTGATAGGCCTCTAGAGATGATAATAATGATTGCCCCCCCCCCTGGTGGATGACTTGCTATGCTTATGCTATGCAGATGGTTAGGCCATGTACATGACTCTATATGCAAATGCTAATGATATTGAAACATAAACCAAGTGAATAAGGTTGGGCAAATTTTTAGGGTGCAACACAGGTGTATATGACCGCGAAACTCAGTAACAGCTACGGATGGGATTATCAACATCAATCCTTGATTATCCATGTGCTTGCTATTGAGGAAACATGAAGGATGGAAGAGTCTTTTTGTGGCAAATGCTTCAAGTTGCTCGTATATCTCTGTGTCGGTTTGGGAGGAAGATTGTGCTGTCAAAACAAGTGCCTTTAAGTGAGCATTCAACCTGTGTTCGACTTGAGAACGATGCTATTTTCCTCAACAACATATGCATATCTGCAAACCATTGTGCCACGGCATCCGGTAACTATAATTTTCCTATGATGTTCCAAGATTTTTTCATTTGCGATACCAATACAAATCCCAAAACCTCATTATATGGCCTCCGTTATTACACTGAGTTTGGTTTGTTGCAGGTTTATGGCTTGAATCGGGTTTACCGCATTCGATCATAAGGTAATGTTCATCCTGTATAATACTCAAGGCAATATACGAGAATTCCAAGCTTTGTTCATCAGTTTCGGTGTGAAGACTCGGCGCCGGTGAGCTACTATTTCTTCTTTTCTTTTTGTTGAAATTCACTAATGCCCAAGCTATGGAATTAACTGGTATCCATAGTTTACCTTTCTGCTGTTGCTTTTGCACAGGTTTGTACGAGCCTTGGTTATCACCTTGTTCAATTTGAGACGTGGCTGTGTAGAACTCTGATAACATCGTTTCATCCCGCGGCTGTGTGATTATTTTGTAAGCTCTGCTATTATTTTGAAGCTGTGGTGTAATCATGCTATTGTGTTTTATTTTTAAATTTCACATAGAAACAGATTATGTGATGTGGCTATACATCATGACATTGTTCCGTTTGTGCAGGACGTGTCGCGACAGCTTGCGGGAATTACCGTTTCACACGGTTGGTGGCGCGTTGAATTACTGCAAGGAGCTAAAAAAAATTGAAGTTTCTGAAGTTGTTTCTTCTACAGTGTCACGTTCTTGAATTGAAGAGTTGTAATAGTGTGAGATGGGATTATGAAAAGGACCCAGTATTTTTACTCGTGCAACATCATTTGAGGTACTGATGCTTAAGCAATTTGAAACAAGTGGCAAAACAAGCAACCGCTGAATTTACTTTGGATGTCATCAATGAGGGAATTAAGTTCATCACGTCTATTGGCAAGAGCATGAAGCTTTGATAATAGCAGCATGTGGCCGTGTGGTTTGACTATATGGATTTGACTTTTCTTTCTTCCTTTTTTTTAATTGTAAATACATGGGCTTGTAATTTACTTTTCTTTGCAACCAATTGATGATGATGGTTCTTTTTTACTGTAAGTGTGAATGAGTTGGATAGAAGGAAATGGGTTTCAAGTGTATGGAAGGAAATTTTGTATGGACTAATGGTCTTTTTATGTGAATAATGGACTTGAAAAAAAATCGACAATCCTTTTCATCACTTGTGAATTCTTCCAAAATTGCAACGCATAAAAACCTTGAATCACCTCTACATGGTTGATCCATCTCTAATAAAAATGCTGAAGCCATGACTTCATTTTAAGACGATTCCGTCTTGAATTGATCCTGCACTTAAAAATCTTGACTTTCCTTAGATTAACAAAAAGCACGAGAACCACCTAATCGAGACTTGAATATGCATAATGCCCCAACTGCACATGATATGGTCTTTGATGGTTTCCAATCACTTTATTCTTACCTTTGCATTTGGAACAACTCAAGATATCAACAACTTACAGGTGGATCAACCTTAACTTGTTTGGGCATAAATTAAATCCAAAACTCTCCTTACTGCACATACATTTATGATGGACCTCCAATAAGCATCTTAGTTTCATTTACTTCCTTTTGTAATCCTCTCAGTCCAGACAAATAAAGCAGAAGCGACACATCTTTTGGAATGATGGTTAGTGGACGGATGTACAAATGAAGGTAATACAGGCAGGACAAATTTGGGGTATGACACAATCTTGTCTCAATATGGAGGCAATGGGTATATGAAAACAATTGGCTCCAATATAAAAAGGGAAAAGAACTAATCTACCTCCGACTTGTTACACTCTATGTAAAAATGAAAAGAAAAGTTTTTGTGAGTGTTTGCATGATATCAAAGTTCCCCAAGGTTACTCATCAAAGTTCAACCTTACATGGCTACTCACAAAAGACTTTTGAAGAAAAGATATCCACGAATGAGTGACAAGTTATTGTTGATCGAGCATAACAATAAATTTCTATATTGATTTAATAAAAGGATACAAAATGATCATAGTGCAACTGAGACAATTAAATGGTTGTCACACATGTCAAAATATAATGTGATAACTTGGAATGCATATGACATTGGTCATTATACCTTTTATACAAAATCAAAATATGATCGTAGTACAATGCAAAATAGTGGGGTTATGGTTGATGTTGAATCCATGTATTTCTCTAGTTTGAAAGATAAGAATCCAGTATTGTCATCTAGTGCGTTCTATGGTGTCATTGAGTAAATTTGGGAGATTGATTATGTTATCTTCGAAGTTTTTATTTATTTAAATGCAAGTGGGTTCCCAATAATATTAATGGTGTTAAAATGATGACTTAGGATTCACCCGGGTTGACCTTCACAAGGCAAATTATATGATCGAACCATTTATCATGGCTTCACAAGAAAAACAAGTTTTCTATGTGACCGGCCCTTCAGACACATCAGGGAAATGGTCAATCATTCTCTGAGGAAAATACATTCCTAGTAGTGATGAAAGTTTTTACATTCCTTCTACTCCTTCTTACACAACACAAGTGCTTACCACATGTGATGAAGTTGATAAATATGGTGTGCATGTTATTTGTATCGATCATAATGAAGGCATATGGGAAAATTAACAAGTTTTTTATTCTTTATTTATAATTTAATATAAGTTATTATTTCTAAGTATATTTACTAATAAGTATGATTATTTGAAATTGTAGGTGTTTAAAGTCAAGACACCAAGAGACAAGAAACCAAAACAATAAGATATAATTATGTGATGTTATATAATGTGTTGTAGGTTATTTTGCGCCATTTTTCTTTTGATGTAATATAGATACAATGTATGGTTCTTAATACAATATATGGATTTGATATAATACAATACAATTATTGTTATGATACAATTGTTATTTTTGTTCTGATATGGTTCACAAAATTACAGGTTAAAAAATGAAAATATTTCAAAAAGTAGAATGATATATTTTTTTAAAACAGATAATTTAACGACAGTTGTTAAATATGATTGTGGTTGTAGAGCGAATGTTGTTCAGAATAATATATATATATATATATATATATATATATATATATATATATATATATATATATATATATATATATATATATATATATATATATATATATATATATATATATATATATATATATATATATATATATATATATATATATATATATATATATATATATATATATATATATATATATATATATATATATATATATATATATATATATATATATATATATATATATATACACACCAAAAAGGAACAACTGAGAATCGAATATGGGAGCTTTAATATAATACAATGGCTAGTTAAAGCATCTGTGGTAATATGTCACGCGCTTTCAAGTTTTCTACAAAGATCATACGACTGTGATTGTAAGTAACACATATACAACTACACGCTACTTCACAATGGTGGATCACGCGTGATGGTATCCTTTTTCCAACCGTTATTATATATGTTTTCTGTAGTAGTGAATGATGATGATAAAAGAGAGTGATGAGAGAGAAAGGTGTATATTATTGGAATGAAATTGAGGGGATTAGAGTTTCATAAACATGTGTTACATCCTTTATAAAAGATCATACCACTAAATAACTAGCTAACTTTTAGTTAGTAACCACATGCACAACTAGCATTAACCACATGTATAACAAGCATTAACCACATACTTAGTTATCAGTAACCACGTGTTTAACTACCAATAACCACTTACTGAACTAAAATTAACCACTTACTGAATTATCAATAACCACGTGCAGAAAACTAAATCACACATCTAATAGGGATAAGGGTGTTTCAATTACGTCTAAAATAAAGTTCTAAAGCATAATTAGTATCGGTGCTAGCCAAAGTCTCAATTTTTTTTTAATAATATCATTTATAATCTTTTAATTTTTGAGTTAAAAGAGATAATTTATGACATTTTATCCTTCAATGTTATAACAATTATAATTTGTGTTTGTGTTTATGTTTCTTGATTGAAAAATTACATTAATAGTATCCCAACTTAATTGTTGGCAAAAATACATTTTCACAATGATTTTAGACATTATGCATGCATGTCAAATAAGGCAACAGAAATGTTTGTACACTAAAGTATCTTTTTATTTGCTAAAAGTACAATAGTTTCTTTATGCTTGCTAAAAGTACAGTAGTGATAGAAGGGTATTTTGCTCACGTGATGGTTGTAGAAGATTATGTGAGTTTCTATATGGAATTTGTAGATATCCCACTAGTTCTGTGATTGAGCTATTTATATGTAACCTCTAGGGTCTTGATGACAGTCTTCATTACATGGTTTTTATGAGCAAATTCGGATGAAGCATTGAAATAATGAGTAAAAGTAAGGCTAAAGTGTGAAGAATAGAGAAAAAATTACAAAGAGTGGAAGAATTGGGACTTAGAAGAATTGTGAAGAAATTGTGAAAATCCAAGCATTTTTCACCATAATTTACATCATGACGTATGCCCATTAATTTGATCATATATGGAGTTTTGTAACTTGGATTGAGATAAAGTTTTTTGTAAAATAAAGCTAAAAGAGAGATCTAACCCATGGAATTATCATGGTGCGATGCATACTATTATGGCATGATGTTGCGCCACTTTGACACGCAGAAATTGTCATAAATAAGTATATTTGCCTACTTTTTTTAAAGTTTCAATTTTGAGATAGAAAGTGACGATTATAAGCTTTTTGGAATATGATTTTGAGAGTATTGGAGTCATTGGAGAGTTTATTTTCCATAAAGTTTGATGGATAATTCTTATCAACTTATGGTAATTATAAAATTCACTATGAGTAGTTAAGTTATTCTAGATTAGGTATTTTTGAGATGAACTTTTTTGTACTTTGTTGGATCATATGATTGTTTGAGATTAATTTGATGCTTTCATGTTATTATCGTTATTTAAGTGTTCTTGATCTTAATGTTTTTTATATATTTACGAATGTATGAAATATCAGATCAGTAGATATTTTTGACCGTTGGTCTACCAATCCGATCTATGAAAATTATTCAACTTAGTAATTAACTAGGACTAGGTAATTATAAGTTGTGGTTTTTGAATTAACGAACATAAAACGCCTAGCTTAACTCTGAACTTGCCTAATGAACTATGGAATTATTGTATAAATTAGTGAGTTGCATATCAAGGATTTGAGTGCAATGATCATGTTAATTTGTTGTGAGATAATAACTTAATTGCAATTGAATTAATATATAGTTCATCAAAAGGTATAATTAGGGAATTCGATAAAAAAATATATAATCGCCTTTCATTATCATATTTTAATCCCTTACTTTTCTTGTTCTTGTTTTCATAACCAAATCATTATTAAAAAAATTCTCTGGTTATTACTTTTAGTTCGGATTATAATTACCTAGTTTAAAATCGTAATCTCTTTTGAGACAAATTTAATTTATTACTCCGACGAGACCAGTACACTTGCTAGAATTGTTAATCAAATTGTTAGCACCGCTGTCGGAGATTGTTAATATAAACAAGACAGTATTTGTGTGTAGTTTGTTATTTTTAAATTTTTAGATTTAAATTTGAATTTTCTATGTTATTAAGAAATTTGTGTTTTATCATTATTTTTTATTTAGTTTGTTTTAGTTTATAATTTTTACTTAGTAATTTTTAATACTTAGAATTTTATCTTATTTTTTATTTTTTATTTTTTATTTTTTATTGTTAGTTTTTTAATTTTTAATTTTATTTTAGTTATCACTAATTATTTTTTATTTTTGTTATTTATAATTGTTTGTTTTACTTTACTTTTTTAATTTTTGTTCTTATTTAGTTTTTATCTAAATTAGTGCTACTAAGATATTTTTCTTCTAATTATGAATGCTAGTGTCACGGTGAGAATCGGATACCAAAGCTATTAGATCAGCTTGACTCGCAAAATACGATATCACCATCGAACTTTTATTTTATCCAAGGGAAAGGGAGAAAAGATCGAATAAAAATCCTAAGTAAAAATGCAAAGCAAGAAGTAAGGCCTAAAGCTAAGTAAAGAGAGTTCAAAGGTACGGGGGTTGGTTATACTAAGGGAAGTTACTAGCACCTTAAGTATTTGCAGTACTCTACAGGATCCTCTTGGAATATTTGTGTTTTGGCTAAAATTGTTTCCTAAAGGGTAAAAGATGGGCAAAGTAAGAAGAAAAAGTGGAAAAAAGAAAAATGTAACTCGCTAGGATCTCGCAATCCTATGTCTATGTATTCTTAATAGGAAGTCAGAGCACTCATAGTTCAGAGACTACGTGTAAAAAGTAGGAAACAGGTGGAAAAAGAAAAGGTTGCAAAACAAGATAAATAATGGAAGAGAGAAAATGAAAGCTACCGGTAACACTGTCGGAAATTTCGAAAACACCTCCTTATTTTCGTTTTCAGTATTTTTCCTGCTTTTTGATACTTGTTGTTGGTGTTGGTAGTTGTTGTTGTTAATGGTTTGGTGGTTAGGCAAGATACGGTGAAGATGAGAGAAATAATATGTGCACTGTAGGTTGTGTTCTTGAAGGAGGTTTGATGTTTAAATGGTGAGTTATTTAAGAGGATATGTGTATGAGGTTTTAGTGAGGGTTATTATTTTGGAAATGGAGTAGTAGTATGAATGAAAAATGTTGTATAAATGGTAGTTGTTTAGAGTGAAGACAGAGAGATTATTTATATGGTTTGTGATTTTGTGTGTTGCATGATTGTAGTAATGGTGAGAGTTACATGAAGGAAAAAAATGGATATGAGAAAGAGGCAAGTTTTTTTTGTATGTATGGTGTATTGAAAGAGATGACAGGAACAAGATATGAGAGTATAAAGAGGATAATTACTGAAAGAAATTTTTCACATCTCCCCCCTTTGAATTCTTCATGAGAGACCTCTTTATTAAAAACGCGAGAGTGAGTCTATTATGGTGAGGTGAGATCCCTTATGAAATAGCATGAGGAGGTTTCTGATGTGAGTCTTCTCTTTATTTTAGTGAAAGTGTAAATAGGAAAGTGAGAGAGTATGTTCCAACAAAAAAATTCATGATATAAAAAAAAAAAAGAAACAGGTCCCAAGCTATGTGTGTACTGAAAATGTTTTTTTTTCTTTTTACTATTTTTTTCCTCTTTTTTTGAAATTTTCAAATGAGAGAGAAGGAGTATTAATGGTGTATGTAGTGGTTTCATACTAGTATGTATGGCTAATTTACACTAAATGTGATAGAAAACAAAATGTCCTAATTAAAACTTAATACTTAAGTTTTACTAAAAATAAAATAAAACAAAGATCAAATATTATTTAAAAGAGAACAATTAATTAATTAATTAATTAAAAATAAAAATAAACAATTAAATAAAACAAAAATATATATATAATTTGGTTAAATAAAAAAATTAACTAATATAAAAAAAAATCGATTAAAAACGAGAAATCAGATTGGTATCGAAGTGCAAAAAAATAATAAAATGAATACAACAAAATGATCAGCGCAAAATAAACGACTCAAAAAAATACAGCGCTTGGTCAAATTTTGAAATAAATTTTACCCGGTTAAATGACTTAAACTGGTCAAAATGCGACCGAAAAGCAGTCAAAAAATTCAAATGAGCATGTCAGGTTAAACTACGCGAAACGCGAATTAATATCACTGGCGTTTGCAGGCTCGATTTTAAAATTTTTCGTCCACTGATTTTACGCACAATTGACTTTTAATTTAATCAATTCGGCTGTAAATTTAACAAGCTTATTTCAGCTGATAAATTGGGTATTATGAAAAATGCAAGAGATGATAAACTATACAGATGATGCTAAAAGACGTGAGTTCTTAGAGTAAAAAATTAGGGTGTGACAACTAGGTAAAGGAAGACATGTATAAGGGAGTTAACTCTCAACTTGCTCTGTTAGCACAACATGAAGCATTATTGAAGCAATTGGTTGCCTCAACTCGAGTTCAAGAAAATGTTAATCTGGTTAGGGCCCTATAATGTAATTTTTATGGTGGAGGAAACGTCAATGGTTATTGTGTACCATACATTAAAGAAGCACAATCTACAGGACATTACCAATAGCCAAATCCTTACTTCGATACCTATAATTCAAGGTGGGATGATCATTCAAGTCTAAAATAGAGTAACATGTAATTTCCAAATTTTAACTAAGAAACTCCTCAAAATCTACCACTAAGGAAGTCATCCCTTCTAGAAGAGAGTTTGAGTGAATTTATGAAGTTTACTCAAAACAACCTTGGAGCAATTAAGGTAACTCAAGAAATACCTGAAAGAGAGTCATCTTGTTATTCCTTTTGATTGGCTACTTTATGTAAAATAACATATGTATAAGATGTATTATATGCAGAGGCAACATGAGAAACAAGATATTCTAGCATGTGTTCCAGTATCTGGCCTAAGTCTATTAACTAGATTTCATGAAGAAATCTGAGCATGATTGTGTTTGTTTGTAAGAAGAGTTGTTCAGCCCAAGGGCCGACTAAAGTGCTTGACATAATGTTTTGGTTGTAAGCAACTTATTGAGCAAGATGTTCAACACATGTTGTGTGACATCTTAGTGTAAGGATTGGGTTATGATTATCTTCATATTTTCTTCAGTTTTGCTTTGGTGCAAATTTCTTCAAAAGATGTAGAAGTTTGCTTTTGGAAGAAGTTTGTTTTGTTAATCCAAATCAATTTGGAAAAAATTTAGATTTGATTTAGTCAAAGAAGATTTGACTGGATTTTCTTTGAAGGAAGATGTGGTTCGGATTTGTTTAATCCAATACCTACACTACAAAAAAGACTTATACGAAGAGAGTTATTTTTGATATTCTGGTGCAACATATGGAACACGAAGTTCCAACATGTGTGTAGCGCAACATCTGGCCCTTTACAACAGACCTAGGTTATTGCAGCTTGGAGCAAACTTTCTGATTGGATTTCAATCAGATTTATTGATAATGTTTAATAATGTGTTTATGTGATTTGTTTATTAAAGATTGGTTGAGATCAATTCAATTTAAATGGCAATTTAAAATTGAATTTGAATAAAAAGCAAATCATATCTTTTTGAAGATTTTGTGGAACAAATTAAAACCAAATCCTCTATATTTCTAGACGTGATCTTATTTAAGAAAAAAATTCCCAGAGTTAGCATTGCTATATAAGGAAACTCAAACCTAGAGTTTGATGTGTGCATGTTTTGAAGACTCTTTGTGTTATGGTTTATATTTTTGAGTCATTGTTTGAGTTATTATTATGCACCACTGTAGTGCTTCCTTTCAAATCTTAAGCCCTAGAAGTTGGTTTCCTTTTTTATTTTTAAAACTTTGTTCCAAGATATTAATTATATACGTTTAAGAACAAGTATTTTTGTTAATTGTGCACCACATTATTGCTTCATTCATAAGGCATAATAGTTGGTTTGTTTAGTTGATTTTTATTCAACATTTATCATTGTGTTTATTGAAGTTGATCACTTAGGATTAGTGATTGAGAGAAAGTGAGAGAGGATTCTCATATTTAGGGGGAGTCATAAATAGAAAGACACTAGGGTAGAATTAATAAGAGGGGCATTGAACAAGGGGTTTATCATCTAAGACACTTTGTACTAATTCTATAGAATAGTGAATTTCCTTTTTAGGTGAAATGCCCTCCAGACGTAGGTGTTGTTTGGACCAAACAGGGTTACCAATTTACTTGTGTTCTTTATTGATTTTCTATTTCATCATCTTGTATAAGTTAATTTGTCATAACTTGGTTGTGTAACTGGTTTTTTGGTATACAATGTCCCAAACGTCATGTTTGACATCTGTTCCCAGAATATGTTATCTGTCATAATCCAATCGGGCAAGTCATCCCAAACATATGATCCACCATATATCCTCCTGAGAACCGAATTTCACATTTATTCTAGAAGAGGCTATGAACATATTCATGTTGACTCAAAACAAGTTGGAAGCAACACACTCATTAATTGAAGCACTCCACAAGAACATTGAAGCATCCAACTAGAACATTGAAACACCCATGAAGAATATTGAAAATCACATTGGATAGTTATCTAAGCAAGTGGCATCTCGAGAGGTTTTAATGGAAATATGTTAGATAGTTTTAGGAATGATGAAGTTGATAGAGAAGTCAAAGATGAATGAGAAGTAGTTGATTAAGGAGGAGTTGAAAATTAGAAAGAATAAGAAAAATGCATGCCATCTGATAACATTGAATCAAGAATAAAAGAATTTGAGGTGGAAAGTAGATATGGGAAAAGAGCAAGAATGGAAAGCGAATATGATATAGTTTTGGATTCAAAATTTTGTCTAGATATATATGTCTAAGAAGAAAATCTTCAACAAAGTAATGTCCCAAAAATTTGTTTTAGCGATAAGGAAGATGGAATAGAAGAGATAGATAAAGTATTAAATTCCATATATGCCTTGTTCGCTACTATCAAATTGAAGAAGATGTGGAAGCAACATCTTGAATACCCTAAGTTCATGGGAGTCCTACCAAACAAGAGGAAGAAGAAGAATGATGTGCTCGTTGTGTCATATATTTCACCCTAACAGAGAAGTAATCGGTCAAACTCATTACCTTAAATAAGCGTTGTGTGGGAGGCAACCCATGAATCAGTGTTATTTAGCTTTATTTCATTTTGAGTTTTTATTTCAGTTTATTTTCCTTATTATAATATCATCCAAGGAAAAGTACTAGTCAGCTTTCATGAAAGCTCTTCCCTTTGTACTTCTCTTTGCTTATAATTAATGAATTTGTTTGCTCATGTTGTTCTTCCAATTTTAATTTACTACCTTACCAGTGCCATTATAAAAAAGAAAAGAAAAAAGTCACCAGAAAAGAATGAACAAAAGTGATCATCATAGAAGCTCCCTTGTAGATTGACATTTGACACTTAATCTCCAAATACTACATCTTGTAAAGTTTGAGTCAAATATTTTTGTTGTCCATTTTAACTTATTATGAGAGTATTGTACATTAGTTACTTTCTAGAATTTGCATTGTTTATAATTGGAGTTTGGTCTGATAAATACATACTAAGGTAGTTGTTTATGAATACTCTGAGCCTTTTTAAGCCACCATGTTTTAATATTATTATATCCATCGCTAACCACTTTGAGCCTTAGTTGTTCTTTCGGTGACATAGCCATATTATTTAGTAAGTTAACTTGAAAGATTAAATCTTCCCACCCTTTTTGTAGGTAGAAATTTTTAGTTTCCTTGTCTAATGTAAAATAATAATTTTTTGGAGTTACTCTTGGAAGTTAACAACGTTTAAGCTTGGGGTTGGTGTACTAGAGAAATTAGTCAAAAGGAAAGAAAAGGATAAAGAAAAACCAAGAAGTTAAAAATGACTTAAAAAAGATTGTGAAAAAGAAAGAGAAAAAAGGGACCAACTTAATAAATTCTCTAGTACCAAATGAACAAGAAGGAGTGATATGGAAGGATTTCGGTAACAAAAGAAAATTAGGTACCTAACTCCAAAGGTTAAAGTCTACTATCCTAAATTATCCTACCCCTACATAGGTCATGCTACCACCTTGAAAAGACCTCAAAAGTGTGTGCTTATATATGACTATGATTGAATTTGTTAGAAACTTTACAAAATCATTGTTAAATGTTTTTTTACGCTGATTGTGTGATTACCCTATAAAAATGAGTGCATATATGTGAGATGAACGACATGTTGATTATTTGTATGTTTGGAAGAACTTTTCTGAGTTACTTAGATTGAAGCAGGAAACAGAAATGTTGATCGAAAAAATAAGAAAGGTAACATTCATTGGTAAGGGTAAGCATTTTAATTCTGTTGAAGTATCCAGTGTGGAGATAGGTTACTCAAGGACAAATAATATAGTAAGTTTAGGTTTATGATGACAGACGTCATTACGTGATTTTAACGAGCAAATTCAGAAGAAAGCAATAAAATAATGAGACACAATGATGCCAAAGTGTGAAGAATATAACACAAAATACAAAGAGCAGAAGAATTGGGACTTAAAATAATTGTGAAGAAATCGTGAAGAACCGAGCACTTTTCAACATAATTTACATCATGACGTCTATCCAGTAATTTGATAATGTATGGAGTTTCGTAACTCAAATTGAGATGGAGTTTTTTGTAAAAGAAAGCTAAAAGAGAGATCCAGCGCTTGGAATTATCGTGGAACGATGCATACCATTGTGGCACGATGTTGTACCACTCTGACATGTAAGAATTGTTATATCTTTGGATATTTTTTTAAGGTTCTGATTTTGAGACAGAGAGTGACGACTAAGAGCTTTTTTGAGTAATATTTTAAGAGCATTGGAGTCATTTTAGAGCTTATTTTCCATAGATTTTGATGGAGATTTCTTATCAACTCACCGTAATCTTAAAATTCTATATAAGTAGCTAAGTTATTCTATATTAAATCTTTTTGAGATGAACCTTTTTATACTTTGTTGAATCATGTGATTATTTATGATTAATTTTATGCTTTTGTGTTATTATCGTTTTTTAATTGTTTGGGATCTTAATGCTTTTTATGTATTGAAGAATGCATGAATTGATATCAGATGAGTAGGGATTTCTGGCTGTTAGTCTACATATCCGATCTAAGGCAATTTTTCAACTTAGTAATTAACTAGGAATATGTAAGTATAAATTGTGGCTTTTGAATTAATGAATGTAGAATGCCTAGTTTAACTCTGAATTGGCCTAATAAATTAGGAAATTATTGCATAAATTATTGAGTTATACACCAAGAAATTAGATGTGGTGGTCATGTTAATTTATCGTGAGATAATAACTTAATTGCAATTGAATTAATACATAGTTCATCAACAAGTATAATTAGGGGAATCGATATAAAGGATTTAATCGCCTTTCATTATCATATTTTAATCTGTTAATTTTCTCGTTCTCATTTTTGTAACTAAATCATTATTAAAAATAACCATTGTTATTACTTTTAATCTGCATTATAATTACCTTGTTTAAATGTGCAATCCTTGTGTAGACCAATTTAATTTATTACTTCGATGAGACTAGTACACTTGCTAGAGTTGTCCACCGGGCCTGAGCTAGACAAACTATCAAGTGGTTCCCTCATTCCACGATAAAAAACATAGGGATATTGGAAGATTTATTCTCCCTCAAGTTGTGGGGGAATGTTTTATTTTTACTGATATTCCTTGGAAACCTTGTGGGCCACCTAAAATAAGTGGAACATGTCAAGATATCCAAAGGGAAAGAGGCATCTAATAGGGCGGTCCAAACCTTTTTGGGCGACTAAAACTACTTTGTGAGCTTACCCCCCCCCCCCCAGCATCCACTTAGTTCTCCCGTGCGATGGGAAGTTTTTATCATAAACCATCCCTTTTTAGGCCCAATCAACTTATCCTAGTTCACAGCCCCTCTATCACAAGGCCTTGGAAAGGATGAATTGATTTAATTCTAGCATATTTCCACCCTAAATATTCTGCAAATTCCTCAGGAAAAACTTGGGGTGAGTCTCTTAAGTGAAGCTTAGGGAAAGTCCCTCAAGAGAAGCTTAGGGTGAGTCCTTCATGTGAAGCATAAAACAAGTCCCTCAAATGTCACCTAGGACAACACGTGCAATAAAAAATGTTTCTCACGATGGATTTGTCTTGGGAAGCCAAGTTTGTTAAGGACTCTTGATTCATTCACATGTATCAGAACGTGAGATATGTGCCAGTTAATTTTGTAATTGTTGGTGTGCACCTAGTAGAAGGCAATCATGTCTTATACAACCTAGGATTCTGATCTTATAAAAAGAGATCCTCAACCTATTTTTCATCTAAGATATTTCCAAGTTTTCATTGTAGCAGATCAAGTTCCTTTTAAAACCTCTGAAGCTTAGCTTCACTTTCTTCCTTTGTAATAAGTATGACTCTCCATTCTCTTCTTCATTCTCATTTTTCTATAAATGGTTATCATTAAGGAGTTAGACGAGAGGGGTAACATGGTTGAACCCTCCAATATTAGGGAGCTTATAAAGTTATATGAATAATGCATGAAAAATGACAGGAGAGTCGATAGAACAATCAACTACAGGTTGCTCAAAATAGGGATGTTTTGGAAGATACAAGAACACATTTGATTCTTGTAGTGATAATGACTATATTTCTTCCTGCTCTTTCATAGGAAATATAGTTATCAATGACAACCAGCTCATTCAAGCATTTAAGAGTGGAAGACTTTGAAACTTGTTATGCCTCCAAAAATAAAGCGACCTCATTCAGGAAACACATGAACCTCTTCAAAATGAGCGATGAGGGGGATATCATCCTAGATCCTTGCTTCGAAAAGAAGTAGGCTAACATATTGCTATAGAAGATTCACCTCACGCCTTCTTCTACATGTATCTTCGAACTGTGCATGACTTTAGAGTGCTCATACCATTCATCCATTTCGAACCGAAGATTCTTACAACCATCAATGTCACCTTCTGCTAAATAACTCTTAATAGTTGGGCCTTTATAAAGGCCTTTGAGACTATTTGTCGCCGCTTAATGGTTAACCCTACAATAGGTGATTTTCTCCTTTTATTGAATGAAAACAAGATTAAAATGTGGCTAAGTAACCTTAGGCGATCTTCTATGAAGGATCATATTCACCCTCACTCTAACCATTACAAGAACTAAAAAGATAAGTTCACGGGGGTGATGGGAAAAATGGGATGTCCATGGTTACCACCGGGGAAGATGACACCTATTATTTCCTCTTATACCATATGGAAGATCATGTGGACATAAACAACTTTTACTTTGAATTCCTAACCATCACACAGAGACACATGGTCAATGTTTTGGATGAGTTCAACATTATGAACTCTAAGGAGATCTTGGAACTCGACCATGGCACAAATTACAAAACTGATAAACATTTGTGTAAGTTCAACTTCTGTAGGTGTTATATCAACTAGGGTTTTCTTGTCTCTTAATGCTTATTTTTTTCTTTTCCTTTTGAAGAGAAAATGCCCCTCATGAATGTCGTTGAAAGGAAAGCTTGCATAGCAAAGAAGACAACTACTTGTCGTGAGTAACATATCAATAATCCAAAAATACACCTTCGTGGCATCATGATTCAGGGTGGAAGAGGCATTGGGAATGTCATTGTGAATTACGTGCTTACTAAGACCATGAAGCATGAGAGATTAGGGAGTTCTACATTTGCCCAAGGTCAAGAGGATAAAGGCATAATGCCTATGGAGACAGTTATTTTAGAGGACGAGGTTGCGGGTGATAACAGAAATGGGTCGCTCATTCAGGAAGAAGCCCCCAAAAGCAAGCCTGAAGGGGTTATAATGCATTCTTTATGGAACAATCACGATGATGCTAAGAGCTACACTCACACTTGCCTCCTTTAAGTAGAAGATTTTCCCAACGACTTCATAGTTTTGAGTCGAATGGGGACTAGACATTTGTCAAATATGATGGAGAGTCATCTACTCCAGAGCCTGATGTTGGAGTGCCTATTATTCAGTAATCATAACAAGCGGATAGATATGTCGACGTGTTGAAAGCCAAGTTAAAAAATGCAAAGGAGACATTGAAGACCATCATTGAAGAGCGTGATTAATCAAGGCATTTTGAGGCAGAGCTGAAAGAGCCCTTAGAGAAGGTAAAGAAAGACCCCAAGGAAGCCAAGAGAGGCTTTCCTGGACAGATAATAGGTTGAAAGGCTCATATGAGTCCTTTAAGGCAACCTTTTTCCTCCAAAATAATTTGGAAGGTGAATTGTTAGTGGAAAGAATAAATGGTTGAAACCTCCCCTAAAATTCCTCATTAGGGAACACCTGTAAGATGAGTCTGCCGCTTTCTTTCATAACAGAGTCGGCGGCTGGCATAGAAGTCTTTCGCATACAAGGAGATGCATTTCTGGTACAGGTAGTACTGGACAAGCTCTTAGGGAATAATATCTTTCTTATTTCTTCCTTTTTTTCCCATGACGACTAGGAACGGGCAAATAAAAAATTTCACTTCGAATTTCGGACCTCAACATCCTGCTGCTCATGGTGTTTCAGGATCAGTATTGGAAATGAACGGAGAAGTGGTGGAACGTGCGGAACCACATATTGGATCACTCCAGTGCGGCATGAAGCCGAACAAATACTTTAAATGTGTTAAAGAGCTTGTGGCCTTTTTCCATCTTAGTCTAGATTTGAGCCAACTAGGTGTGTTCAAGGTGATCAAGGATGACCAGGTGGTTAAATGAGAAAGATGGAGTCATAGTGTTTCCCGCTTAAAAACCGAATGCTTCCTCTAAGAAGAATAAGGGCCCCCTACCTTGGACGAAGGGTGATGAAAAAGAGAGTCATTAGACTTCCTTCAGTGTTTTATTCTATAAAATTATGAGTTTAAAGTATCAAAATTTTAAAAATTAATAAAATCAAATCAAATTAAAATTTCAAATTTAAAAATAGCGATCAGAATTTAAAAATCGATTAAAAAAAACGGATAAGAAAAGAGCAACTATGAATGTGTGGAAACAAATATATAAATTAGGACACGATTCCAGAAAAATATTTTTTCTCAAATCTTAAATGAATATTTGTTGTGAAAATAAATAAATAAATTCAATTTAGTTACTAGGAAAATCGCAAAAAATCAAAAATTTTAAATGTATTTGAATGTTATTCTGTAAAAATCGATTGATTCAGATCAGATTTCGAATTGATTTTTTAAAATCGATTTAAACCAAACTAAACCGCGTGTATATATATATATATATATATATATATATATATATATATATATATATATATATATATATATATATATATATATATATATATATATATATATATATATATATATATATATATATATATATTTTAAAAGTGTTATATTTCCGGTCAATTTAGTTACACCGTATCCACACCGTAGCTTTTTAAAAGCATTTAAGCATTGGCACAAAAATCAAGATAAAAAGAAAATTATTTTAAAAAATCAAATGTATGTGTTAATGTAACATATTAGTGTCATTTTAGCATTTCACAAGTACTTATTTATCTCTTATTAAAATATATGTTGTATTACATATTAGATGACATTTATTTTTCTAAATAATATTTATTAGTTTTGATTTAATTTATTTATTTTATTATTTTCATTTTATAATATTAATTTTGATATAGTATATTATATATTATGTCAAATTTATTATTTATTAATATTTTTAAAATATTAATAAAAACTATAATTTTACTATGGATATCCAAATTAAATCACAATAAATTGAATCGGATCCAAATCGTACCGCAAAATCCCCTTACCGTATCCTAATTAAAGAAATTATAAAGACTTAAACAAAAATTTACATACTTTGAAAAGCCTCGTCTATTTAAAAAAATAATGAATTTATATCCACCGTCCAATATACATCAATCAATTATAATATTGTCCGTACGTATATATTCTCTCAAGCAATTAGCATATACTTATTCTTAAAATTTTACAAAAATAAAAGTTTGCTGATTTACCGAGATTAATAATTAAAAAAACCTAATTAACCCCAAAATTAGTTCCGTTTAAGGTCACGCCGTACGAGGAGAAGAGATTATCCGGCCCATGCCATCCCTCTCTGACCGAATATTATTTCAAACAGAAACAGAGAGAAAGTGATGAGATGAGATCTACCTATTTCTTCCCAATCGATTTCTTTTTCTTCCTCAAGTATGCATCTTTTTCCATTATTACTTCTATTATTGCTTTTCTTTTTCTGCACCACTCAGATTCGATCCAATTCCACTTCTGCATATCGTTTTCTTTCATTATTTTTACATTTTTTGTTTTTTTTTTAATTTTAATCCTTGTTCGATCTGTATTTTTTTAAAACCCAAATTGTAGTTTTTGTGTTGAAGTTGTTGTTTTGGTAGTGACTATTGTGGTTGATACAAGTTTTTACCTTTTGTTTTCCTTTTGATGTATGCTTGTTAGGGTGTAGAATTCAATTTTGAACATTGTTGCTCAATTTTATATTCTTATACCTAGGTATTTTCCACAGTTCATTATTAGTTATTTTTATGTTTATTTCTTGCATTTGTGTATCTACATTGTTGTTGTTCATGTTAGGTAATACCCGTGTTGTCATCCGCGGATCACAGAACATAATAGTTTGTTTCAATTCTGCTATGCTATAGCACTACCATAGCCGTTATTTGACAATGTTTGTTTGCGAAATTACGCAATGCAATGGCACTATACTAACTTCTCAAGTGTAAAGCCTTATAGGTTCTGTACGAATAGTTTACTTATTAATCGGAGTTGAAACTATAGTAGATTGGAACTTTTATGTTGTTTTTCATATTGTGTTGATTTGGATAGAAGCATGGTCCTGGATAGAACATTATGGCAAAAGTTGATCCATGTAGTCGATTCCACTTAGTGGGATAAGGTTTGGTTGTTGTTGTTGTTGTTGTTGTTGTTATTGTATGTCATGAATACGTCCTGCTTTATTATCTCCATCCCTATGAACGAATTGTACACTGATTGTATTTTTCCATGTTGCCACATGATTTGCAGGAATTTGTGATCTCTGCAGCTTATATACGGATAATTTGATAAGAAAACCATCGGGCTGTAGAGGAGAATGGCAGAAACGATATCTAGCTTTTGGGGTCCAGTCACGTCAACTATAGAGTGTTGTGAAAAAAATTATGCATATTCATCATATATTGCAGAATTTTACAACACAATATCCAACGTTCCAACCATTCTTTTGGCGCTCATTGGTCTTATAAATGCTTTTAGACAACGGTTTGAGAAAAGATTTAGTGTTCTTCACGTATCTAATATGACACTTGCCTTTGGAAGCATGTTATACCATGCTACCTTACAACATGTGTAAGTATTGATTTCTGTCGATGTTTGCAGTAATTCATTTAATTTTGTTGTTTGTTTCTCTAACCTCTTAAGTATAAATCAATTATTATATACATATACATATCTGATTTACCACTGTTGTTAATCGTGGATTGTGAAATATAGCAGTTTGTTTGAATTATAGCCCTGCTATAGTTGCTACTTGACAACATTTTGTACTAAATAGCGTATTGCAGAACCATATAGATTTGCTCAAATTTTACTTTGACCACACTGATACACACAAGACACTTGTGCATTTGAATTAAAAGGCTAATTTTTATGTCACTACATCCTTTTTCAATAGTGTATCGCAGAACCATATAGATTTGCTCATCTATTTGACCACACTGATACACACAAGACACTTATGCATTTTTGAATTAAAAGGCTAATTTTTATGTCACTACAACCTTTTTCCCTCCTTGTATTTCTTCATATCCTATGTTAAACGATCTTATTTTTGCTAATGGAAGGAAGTGTTTTATTTTCAAAAGGGTTAGATAGATCAATAATGATATTGTGACTATACAATAACTGTCACCAGAACACGTAGTTTGATTATTAGTTTCTCATAGTTTATAAAAGAAAAAAGTTGGTTGATGAATATCTGTTGTTTTTGGGTAACTATTTATTCTTCAAATGTTACACTTTAATTTAGGCAACAGCAGAGTGACGAAACTCCAATGGTGTGGGAGATTCTGCTGTACATGTACATCCTCTACTCTCCGGATTGGCACTACCGTAGTACAATGCCCATATTCCTATTTCTGTATGGTATTGCTTTTGCCGGTGTCCATTCATTTGCCCGTTTTGGCATTGGCTTCAAAGTCCACTACGTCTTTCTCTGTCTCCTCTGCATTCCAAGAATGTACAAGTATTACATCTATACTGCAGATGCGTGTGCCAAGCTGATAGCAAAGCTATATGTAGCCACTCTTCTATTAGGAAGTTTGTTTTGGCTTTGCGATCGAGTTTTCTGCAAGGAGATATCCCAATGGCCAGTTAATCCACAGGGTCATGCTTTATGGCATGTTTTCATGGGCGTCAATTCCTACTTTGCAAACACATTCTTGATGTATTGCCGTGCTCAACAACGTGGCTGGTCTCCGAAGATCGTTTGTTTATTTGGTGTTTTGCCATATGTCAAGATTGAGAAGCCAAAAAGCCATTAAGAGAAGATAGTAGAAGATGAAAAATTATCTATCATGATGATACATATTGGAAGAGTTATCTGTGTTTTTGCCCTTGGTTCTCAGTTTTGTTTTTCTGATTTAGATTGGTTTAAGTGATGAAATTTTTTATATATTTTGTTGCAGCTCTAGGACATGTACTATATTTAAAGCCATATGGATGGTTTCTTGGTCTGAGACTTTTGTTAACACTACTTATGACAACCGAAAGTTTTGCAGTAACATGGTTGTTTGTTTCTGAGTTTCATACCACACTTTTAATTGTAACATATTATGTAACCTTTTCTAGTTGAGTTATTGAGTATGTTATTTACCTTGTGGAGCTTTAAACATTGCTTTCATTGAGAAATTTCCCTTAAGTTTCAAGGCTAGGTTGGAATGAAACATTATTAGAGCAATAATGTGTGGCTACTTTTCTCTGTCTTTCTAATAACTCAATCTTTTCAAAAGTATGACGTGATATGAAATTCAATTTAAATATATATTTTGCAAGAAACCATTTAAGTGGCAATAATTATGACAAACATATTTTCAAAAATAATTTCAGTTTACCGAAAATGAAAAATACTTTTACAAAAATAAAAGCTATTGATATTTTTGAATAAAAATAAAAATTTATTTTTGTTTATATATTATTTTTATTATTAGTTTCTAGTCAACCCTACTATTTAATTAAACATTTACACCCTCTAATTACTATTATATGCAATAATATTTTTTTAGGTTAATTGAATAATTAACGTATCTATGAAAAAAAATTGTGGTGATCCAAAATGAACATATTAAGTCTGTACTTTTGGGGAATTGCTTAAGTGTGTCATTAGTTGCAGCAAAATTAATTTTAACATGTTTGATTATTCTCTAATAAAATTAATTATATTTTTAAAATTAATTTTATTATAAAAAAGGGTGATACATTGACAAGTCATATTAAAATATTTTAACTAATTATTTCAGATATGATATAATGATATATTTCGACAGTGTAAAGTGTATAACAATTAAATCCAAAATTATTTGATGTTAATATTGATAGATTTTGAATCTAAAATAATTCACATTAAAATTTATTGTTTAATTCAATTTTATATTAATTTATTTAAACGTAAGTCATTTTACCTTCACTTGTTTTTAGACAAAATCAATTGTAATTTTCTTCATGGCATAATCAAACACTTTAAGTCTCATGCAGATAGATTTAAATCATTGAATAATAACGCAAGTTGTATATTTACTTATTTTAATCAAAATCAAATTCAACACCACACTCTCAGTCTCAGGTAGATAGATATTTAAATCACATCATGCTCCAAATCCTTTTTCACTAGGGAGTAAAAAAGTTTGTAAGTATAATTCCCAGAAAAAGAAAAAAAGAAAACAATGCAAGAAAACAACACCTATAAATCCAAATCAAGGTGAAAATCAGAACTTAACTAGTATGATTTGACAATGACTTAATTTGCATCATGTTCAAAATCCCTTTTGACTTTGGAGTAATCAATTCTGTTGTGTGTAACGCCCAAGAAAAAAGACAATTCAAGAAAACTACACAATCACGCATAGGAGCTTTAAATCCAAATCAAGCTGAAAATCAGAGCTCAAAGTATGATTTGATAGTGATAGTAATAGTATGGCAATTTGGCAAACATAAAAACTGGTGAATTCATGGGAGAATTTGAATAGATGAAAACAATTTATTGACATGTTATAAATTAGTTTCATAAATTCTCAAAAACAATCTCATGTCAGTAGATAAACTCAGATAAGTATGTAGAACAAGATTCCGTCATTCAAATTACAGTTATCGCTCCCCTCAAGGAACTGAGTAACAATACAGGCGTTCCTCTTGGAATGCCATTGGCTATTTGAATATTCCAAGATATTCAGTTAATGATGGTTGTTTAAGTAAATCAATCAATAGAATATTCAATAACAGTGGCGAGAGAAACAGAAGGGGATGTTTTAACTGTCAAAGTACACACTATACACATCTTGACAGGTTCCTGAATCTTTGTTTCGTTCCACTCAAAAGATAGAACACGCATTTAAAAGTATCTTTTTACCATTTCCCTTGCAAATGAAGGAACCAAATAGAAGGAGAAAGGACAAATACACCTTGCAATGGATCTAAGACATCCTTTCAATTCCTTGTTGCAACATTTCTCCAAGCCTCCTATACAGAGCTTCTTGTTCATCGAATGATAGGTTCATCAATATCTGAAGCAACCAGCATAAATGCCATAAATACAACATCTTTCAAAATGTTATTTAAAAGAGTGTGTTGCTAGCATTTTAAAAATACAATACCTGGTCCAAAATCATTTCAACCGATAAACTTTGTGGCACAACAAAGGACTGATGATATATATACGCAAACACGGCCATAACCATCTACACAAGGACAAATTGGTCAAATATTACTTAACTTCTACTTGCACATCAAAGCAGGATACTAAAAGGACTAAAGATACAAATAGTATAGAGGAGTTAAGCTAAAATTAGTGACAAGTGACAAGTAGAGGAGCAAAAGTAGGTCAGTATATAACTACATACAATAAAATAAGCGCAAAATATCTCTACCCACTTTCACAAATGATATAAGAACATTCTATTGATTGCATGATTATTAGTCATTGAAGATTTTCAGGAAGTTCATTGAAGATCCTATGAGGTTTGAATGTTCTCAATTACTAGAATTAAGTGAATTTTAATGTGCAGGACCATCTTTAATGCTTCATCATTTTCTTCCTTGGAAGTTCCTTTTCTTTATAACTTCTTTTGAGGGTAGGGCAGAGATGTGGGAAAGAACTATGGTTTTGATTCTTTTGAATATAGTTTCCCTATTATGATATTCCCATGTAATCCCAACTTCGAATTAATTTATACTTCCTTTGGATTTTAAGAAATATTGATCAAAACAAGCATATTAAAAAAGGTAGTTGATCACATTTAATATATGCAATTCCATAAAAAAAAAATTAAGCCTATTAACCTATATGACTAATAAATTTGGTAATTGGAAATATAAATTTAAATTAAATGATGTAAATCAAGAGACTACCTGGCAGTCCATTCTGTCGGTAATTCCACCGTGTCCTGGAATACTATCACCAAAATCCTACAAGAAATGGGAACAGCCACTTTATCTATTTATACCTGGGACTTAAATGGGTGTGATATATTCTAGCATGATTGCATCTTGATCAGAAAAATAAAGTGCCAAGAGCATACCTTTATTTTAAAAGCCCTTTTGAAACCACTTGCAAAGAAGCCTCCGAAAGGTGCGATAATTGAAGCAAACAAGCCAAGACATAAAGCATGCCATTGAACTGGTAGGATTGATATCTCTTTCCAAGGAAACTGTACAACAACATACAGTGTGTCAAAAGATATGATTTTCAGGGTCTATGATTGAATTCTCATGATTACAATAGAATCATTCTTATAAGCTGAACCGCAAAACAGAAATAGAAAGTTTAAATTCAATGGTTGGTAGAAATGTCGGCTTTCAAATTCTCTGTTGTTGTCTTAATAATGTCAATTTTATCTAAGAATCAAATGTAGAATGAATGGTTAAAATTTGCCTTCTTTGACCAGCTCAGTGATAGGGTCAATTGAGTTTGAGTCATTGATTGAGCAGTCTGGGTCTATGATATTGTTGTAGGTTATAGAATTCAAAGTTCAGCTGGATGTCAAGTAATTACCCAGTGAGGAGTCCATCCTAACAAAGAGTAAGATTCTGGCTTAAACAGTAGGCCAGGATCACAGTCAAGCCAACCAGTTGATAGGTCCTGCATTTATTCCCACCATGTTGGTGATGCGAACAAAAGTCAGTTGGTTGTTGAATAAAAGACCTTTTAATATGTGGTGTACAAGAGAGCTACCTTCCTAGGACATGTAAACCACGGAGAACGACCCATGATGTTGGCAAGCTGCAAAATGAGTTTTGTACAATGATATTATTAGCATCCAGTTCAGAATAATTACATTCATATTTAAAGACTAAAAGTAAGAATTTTAATTGCCATAAATATGATCATTCAATAACGCTCACAACAATGAATATATATCATCACAAGTGATTCTCGATCAATGAAAGCGTCACCCAAAAAAAACGTGTTTTATCTTCATTAAGTAATTAAAATTTGCTCACCATGAATGCAGATATGATGGTTGTAACAGATGCCCCGATAAAACCCTCCCAGGTTTTCTTTGGTGACAACTTAATCAAAGGGGTTTTTCCAAAGAAGAAACCAAAGAAATAAGCAGCAATGTCATTAATGACAATAAGAGTTGCAGGAAGAAGAAACCTGTACAAAAAGTCCGCAAAACAGAAAAATCAATTCAATTCAAAAGCAATGGAGCAGCGATATGTTCTGTTCATGTAATAGTACATACATACACAAAATCAATTCAATTAAAAAGCAATGGAGCAGTGAAATGTGCTGCTCATGTAATAGTACGTGCATACACAAGATCACTTCAAATATTGGTAATCAGATGATGCCATTTTACAAGCAATACATTAGTGCCACTAAACTGAGCAGCACATTTCTCTGTAGGAAGTATATCCATTTAAACTGATTATTGCTTATTTAGATCATTCTAACCTCTACTACACCTATCTTTTCCCCCTCAATCAATTTTTACTAGAATACTCACATAACGACGATGATAATTCTAGACATAAAGATATGGCCTCATATCTCCCATCTCATTTGTTTGTTTGCTCACATCAATAACTTAGCTTATGCTTATGAATGTAATTACAAGTTCAACAGTCTTTCGAAGACCATTTGATTCCTTTGCTTAATTTAAAGTGATTCATTTTAAAACTTCATCCCCGTCTCTGAAAAGTCGGAAAGTAATCCTATTTTACAACTTTATTGGTTTTCCAAAAGTCATCCGTTAGGAGAGTACTTGATCACCTCCCATGCGGCAGTAAACTGTCCCTCATTGCTCAATCCCTAATCTTTTCTCCATCTTTTTTCCTATCCTAAGACTTCAGTTCCACTGTTTGGGCAAGAATTGAAAATGTGATTTAGCCTACATGCTCCCCCCAAATATGCAGTTCACTACACCATCCTTTCAGTTGATTATTATGGATCAAATACCTATCAGATACCATCTAACATAAAAAGCTGTTGGCATGGATTACGAACAGCATCACGAAATATGATATCATGCAAACGAGAATCCTCAGAAATAGTCAAGAAGTTTTTTGGGCATAATTATTGAACAATCATTATTTTCTTTTACTGGTTAAATTACCAGAAAATCCCTTCAAAAATGCTTGGCACGGTGAAAGAGGACTGCCCAAATACAACAATCAGAATCATATGTGTCCAAGCATACTGGCCAAACTGGTACTTGTACATCTTCTTCTTCAATGTGAGAATGAACCATATGAATCCTGAGCCCAATCAATAAAAGGGAAGATAATCAAAGTATAAGAGTACTTACAATGGTGCAAAATCATCAGTAAAATTGCAATCCTTGAAAAACTAGAAAACAAATTAGCTAGGCATCTGGACATTGCACAAAACCCAGCCCATGAACATTAAAACAACAAACGTGATATGCATAGGTTACCTGTAATATACAGGGAATAGCAGACAACCATATGATACTTTATAAGACTGCTCACAAGCCGATATAAAACCTTGTCGGAATTTACTGTGTTAACCAGGCGCTGACTCAGAATACGTCCATAAACAAATAGCATTGCAGTGAAGAAAAAATGCCTGAAATGGGATATGCCAATTAAAACTGGAACAAGTTATTACATGTTTTTCTTTTAAATAAGATGCAGGTTTATGGCGCATAGTCAAAAATCCGCCGTATAAATATGGTGCTGCAGCCTATGGCAGATATACTAGATGTTACGGAGGCGGGCACAAAAGCTGCCTTGCTATAACACCGCGACGCAGCCGTGGCGGAAATTTGACAACACGGACATAAAATAATAAATTTCCTTTCGGTGAGAGATTAATGAGTTTATAATATATACCAATTTAATAGCCTAAATCCTGGAAGCTGCTTATCTTCATGAGCTCGGCGGAGTAGATTGAAAAGTTCTCTTGCCATGAAGATTTGAATGACCACAATCATAGCAGTAATGTAGAGATGACCCATATAGATGATCAACACAAAACTTCCAATCATCCAAACGGATGAATATGCACGAATCAACATAGACTTGTATTTGCTTTTGTCATTAACAAGTAACTGAGCCCCATTTGATTTACTAACTTCTGGAATAACCTGATATAAAGACATCACACAATAAACCACCTTCAAAAAGTATACGAAAACTTTCCCAAACAGATACTGCAGAGTTTCAGATCCTAAATCGTTCAACTTATTAATTTCATGTTTGGAATCACAGTGAATCAGTGTTGTCAATCATGTACTGCAAACAAATTGTGATTTATTCAAATCCGCAATACATAAGTGCGGTAGCACCGCTATAGCCACTATTTAACAACATTTCGTCGTAAATAGCGTATCGCAGAACAATAGCAATTTCTTCAAAATCTACTATGCTATAGCGCCACTATTTAAAAACTCTGCAATGACTTTGACAAAACCATTTGTCGCTATTGTTCAGCAATACGCTATGCTATACCGCTGCTATTAAACAACCCTACAACAAGTTTCACAAAATCACCGGACGACTGTAATTTTGTTGAAACTCCAAAATACAACTTTTGCCAAAACCGAAATGGCACTGTTATTCTACTAAATTAACCACCTGTGGAGGTAAAAAACCACCAAGTAACATAATACAAAAGATAAAATTATAAAACCTAGATTTATTATTAAGTTAAAAATAAAATAAAATAAAATAGACCTAGCTTTCAATCATATGCTTTCCATACTTAGATACATTAGACAAATTTTACATCCTCTTCAAATTTCAGGATAATCAATAGTGCAAGTTGAATCAATTTCAATATGAAAAAAAAAACTACTAATATAAAATAAACAGCAATTAACAGTAAGAAATCAAAGTTTAAGAAACTAATTAACCTCATTAGAGCGTTTCCGGTGCCTAATTCGTCCGGTGTTAGTTGACGGAGAACTACTACTAGTAGTATCCTTTTGCATAGTTCTTGAATCAAATTTCAGCGAAATTGAATCAACGTAAAATGAACATGTGTAGCAAGAAAGTAAAAACCTGCAATGAAAAGAGTTTCAGATTCAAAAATGAAAATCAGAAACAGTAGCGAAAGTGAGACGAAAAAAAGTACGAAACCTTGTTTGGCTCTGAAGGATGAACACGACGGTGCGAAAAAAAGAGGTTATAAGAGGCAAATACGAAGAAGAATATTGATATAACCCAATCGGTGATGAAGCTTTTTTTTTTTTTGTTGCTAAAATTTTTTGAAAAGAAAAAATTCTTTTTCTTGTTCTTGGCTTAACAGCGCACGCACACTTACTGATGCAAGAGGATCATTATTGTGAGGGATTCTGATTCCTTTACTTTTATTTATTATACTATTTTATTAGTAGTATTATTTTATGACATTTCTTTGATTAATAAATATATTTTGCATTATCGTGTATGATATTGTTTGACACAAAAATAGTATTTTTTTAGAATTATAATGAGGGTTAAATTAGGAAATTTAATGTGTATTGTAATTTAACCAAAAATATTGAGGAAAAACTTCAACAAAATTATGCAATTATGATTTAGTTAAAATAATCTTAATATGTGATTAAGAATTAATATTGCCTGTCACACGATAAATACTTAGGGTGTGTTTGGTTCAGGGTAGATGGAGGGAAGGGGAGGAGAAATTTTTAATTAAATTGTTTGGTTCAAATTTTAGGAGGGGAGGGGAGCAAAATCCCTCCAAAACACACTTTTTGGTTTCCTCCGAATTGGGGAGATTTGGAGGGGAGGGGAGCAAAATCCCTCCAAAACACATTTTTTGATTCCCTCCGAATTGGGGGGATTTGGAGGGAAGGAGAGGGAATATGAGTTTTGATATTTAAAAATTATTATATTTACTAAAATATCTTCAGTTTAATTTTATTATTTCAAAACTATTTGTTATTGTGTTACTGTTTTTTCTCGATTGTTTTCATCAACTTATTATAATTGTTCTCCACCTTCAAATTATTTTATAATTTTTATAATTAATATAAATCATAATCATTCTCTTTTTTTTTATAAAAAAATTATGTTTTCTTATATTCATTTTTTTCTTTTAATTTTGTTATGTACTCTATCATATTTTCTTTTATATCAAATTGTAAACCATATTATTTTATTTATTTTTGTTTATTCATTTTATTAAATATTTTTAACCATTAATATTTAGTAATAAGTTATTTTATATATTTGTTTTGTTATACGAGTCATCACAATTTAAATGATATTATTGGCATATAGTTTAATTTATGTTAGAAAGTTATAGGTCGAATCGATTGTACTCAATTTTTTAACTTTATGTGACAAATAAATATTTTTTTAACCACTCAATATTAGAAATTTTATTACCAACAAAAATACGCACGAATTTTACACATTTTAATATCATATGACTTATATAAGATCATAAGGATAAAAATGTAAATTATTAATAAAACCTCTCCCCTCCCTTTCTGAACCAAACACATTTTTAATTAAAATTCCTCCCCTCCCCTCCCCTCTTTTGAACCAAACACTTATTTGATTAAAAAATTCTTTCACCTCCCCTCCCCTCCCTTCCCCTTCATTAAAATCCCTCATCTCTCCTTCCCCTCATTTGAATCAAACAGACCCTTAGACACATGAAAAATGTTTAAATTTTTTAAAATCTAATTTATAAATGTTTAAAATTTGTAACTGTTTAATTTAAAATTTGACCACCTAGTCAAATATTAAAAAAAGAATTTAATTAAAATGCCCAGTGTAAATTTTTTTATATAGTCAGTAAATCATAATGTTAAATTGATATAAATATTTAACTTTTTCTTTTCTTTAATCACATATAAAATATTAGTGATTGTGATGTACTGACTGTAAAATATTTCACACTTAGCATGACAATTATTCTCTTAAAAAAATTATTAAAATTAAATATTAATTTTATTTTTGAGAAAAAGAAGTATGTATATGATAGTGTATTCTCTCACACTTCATTTTTAAAATACTATTATGCATAATAAAGATTTTAATTAATCTTATATATATAATATTGTCTTACATTGTTGTGTACTATCTTTAAAAAAAATTAACATAAAATTGTAAAACTCAATGATATTATGTTAATGTATCATAAATTTAAAAATAAAATAAAAAAGCAAATTAAGATATAATTTTGTCAAACAATATTCTTAAAATTCAAATGATTACTAAGTATGAGTGATTTTATTGCGAGGAAATATTATTCTAAGTAAATTAATTGTTGTTAAAAATAATTTGAAAATAAATTAAAAATATATAAGATTTGAATGAATATGTGTCTTTATTAATTTATTATGTCATCAATATAATTTTAATGGATATGTGTCTTTAATTGATCCACAGTTTAAAATTATTTTATATTTTTATGTTCTTTTTTCTCAAAATCAATTTAAATGTAAAAATCAATGTCAAAACATAACTATTTTTTGTAATCTTAAGTAGAATAAATTATCAAAACAAAATTAATTTTATTAAAAAAAAAAACTAAATATAACAAAATCAATTATCTACCTCTAAAATTTGACTATTTAAAAAGTAGAACCAAAGCTGAAAGTAGTATAAAATCTTGTTATGAATTTGTAACAAGAAGCAAACATAGTCTGAAACATATTGCACATGTGAAATATAAGATAGAAAAAGTAGCAGCACACATAAATAAAAGGGTACGGAATTGGAAGCCAGTTTAGGAAATTTCTTACTCTATGGACTAACTATGGTTAATTAACTAATTAATTTCTAGTGTTAATACAGAATCAAAAGTTGTTAAGATTGTTTAAGTATTAAGTCACACTAACACTGCGACTCGTCAAGAACAGTTTTATACTTAACATTTTTTCTGATTATAGTGTCTGCTATCTGCTTTTTAGTATTTGGAACTTTTACCTGTTTGGGAGAGGAAGATTATTCGAATATGAAAAAGCAAAAGTTCATTTCTTCCATCAAGATAAAAAGGAAAGGATATTTTTTATGTGGAGCAAAGAATATAAAGTGATTCTTCTTCTTCCTTTTAAAAAAGTGATTCTTCATCTTAAAATACTATTCTCACCATTTGTGTCTGTTTGTTACATACATAACGAAATGCTAAGAAAGTTTATTAAAAGATAAAACTACCAGTGATTAATAATACTATTAATATTCATTGTTTCAAATTGGTCGTACTAGTATTTGAAAATGATATATCTTTTTTCACACAAAAAAGAATGCCACGTGTAGAAAATTACAAATTGTTAAAGTCTTCAGCCTTATGCTGTTGAGTGTGGGTTGGATTTTGATGAAGTGTTTCAATTATTTTATGAATATAAAATAATCAGCATTATAGTTGACAACGGTAACATTAACATGTGCTTTGTGTATTAATTTATATGTTTAAAATGATGTTTGACATTATGAAAGTGGCTTATAATAAATTATGTTTTGGGTCTATCATAGACTCGATAACGAAAACGCTCAAATATCAATCTAAAGTCATAATATACAGAGACACATTGCATCTATTATTTCGAGATTTGTACTCAATTTATATTACAGACGATTCCTCGCATACCATACCGAAAAACGAGGTCTAACCACTCCTCGCTTATAAGAGATATTATGCCAGAGTTGGGGTATGTAGAGTTGGGGTATGTTCTAATCGTAACTTACTCCCACACAACTTTTTACTCAATAACTGATTTAGACATTAAAATATTAACCTTGCAGGTCCATCCCTATCAGTCGTATAGAAGCTTGCTCCATCGCACCAAGACTTTACTACACATTTTTGGTTACATAACAGAACATTGACGTTGTCATTGAGAAGCAACTTTTAATTCCTACGAATTCCACAATCAAATCTCTCTGATTCAAAAACCACGAATTACTACAACAAGTTTACTTGAAGAAGAATATGATAATCGATCTAGTTACCAAAAACACAATAGATTTCTGAGCCTCAATATCTTTTCATTTGCTCTTCATTGATTTAGTAGACAACAAATCATTCATCGAGAAATAGCTTCCACCATGAAACTCCCCCAACTCGTCGATGGCAAATGAAAGGTAGGAAGATGACAGACATATCTTAAAGTTTCCAGATAGTGATAAAGTAGGTGGAACTTCCACTGTGACAATTCCACTAGTAGTAACTGCCTCTATATTAAATCACTCAGTATCATGAATCCTCATTGATGACGGGAGCTTCTGTGATCTAATGTACATCAAAATCTTCATGAGGTTAGGGCTACGCGATTGAGATTTAAAGTTGTATGAAGGCGGGAGTCTGCTAGCATTCAATGACTCCTTCATTCTTCTATGTGGAACTACCAAGTTGTCAGTCTATTTCAGGGAAAGGAAAGACAAAATTGTCGCAAATGTGTGTTTCCTCATTATCTCTTATGAAAACGTGTATAACAACATCCTTGGGAGGTTGTTCCTCATAGCATTAGACACAGTGGTCAGCCAGGTCCATTTGAAGATGAAATATCACAATAAAGCATGCAAGTCAGTTGTTACTTCAACTGACCTCTATGGCGCTCGCCTTTTATGTGAAGTTGAATTGAAGAACCACCTCACGACTGTCCTTGCCTATGAGAATAAAACAAGAAGACCTATCAAACCGTTAGTATGGTCGACCTCCACATGCTAGAAGACAAAACACTGCTAGATAACAAACTCGGCCCAACGACAGGATTTAAAAGGAGAGAACCTTAAGGCCGACACTAGATAGTAGCTTTGAGACCATCCTACTTGACTATAATCTAGCATAGTCGTTCTGCATAGGGGATGAGTTACCGACCATGGTGAAGAAATGGCACTAAAGACCTCAAAGCTAATGTCATCCTCTTTGCAGTTTCCCTTAACGAGATGTTCGACATAGAGCCTGTCGTGTCTTGCCACTGGTTGAATATTGACCCTTTTATATGCTATGTGGCTCATTGAAGGAGGAGGTAATCTCCCGAGAAAATTGAAGCAACCAGAAATATAGTCTAGAGCCTGCTGAAGGATGACTTTACCTCTGAGGTAAGATAAATTGAATGGGTGTCCAATGTCGTGTTGGTTAAGAAAGCTTCATAAGAGTGAAGAATGTGTGTCGATTACACTGATCTCAACCAAACTTGTCCTAAATATTCCTTTCCACTCTCAAACACAGAGAAGCTAGTGGGCAGTTTGGTCGATTACAATATGATGTCATTCATGGATGCATACTCCAGCTACAACCAGATACCTATGTATGAAGCAGATAGAGAGAAGAAAACCTTTATGGCTGAATGAGCCAACTATTGGTACAACTTCATGCATTTTAGTCTAAAGAATGCGAGGGAACCATACCAGATAATGATGAATAAAATCTGCATGGAAGAGATAGGAGAAAAATTAGGAGTCTGCATGGATGACATGATTGTTAAGTTTGATGGTGATGAGTTGCACAACTAACACCTAGCAAGCGTGTTCCAGAGGATCTAACAATACAGTGTGATGCTCAAATCCAAATAAGTGTACTTTCAGAGTCAAAGTTGGAAAATTCCTAGGCTTTTACCTGATAGAGAGATGCATAGAGTTGAATCCGAATAAGTGTGAGCTATTCATCAAGATGAAAGAACCAAAAATGAAGAAAAAGTGATGAAATTAAATGGGATGCTAACCACCTTAAACATATCTATAGCCAAGTTAACCCAACACGCATTTCCGTTTTACAAGTTATTGAAGAAAGAAACCCACTTTGAGTAGATCATAGAGTGTGAGCAAGTATTCGTGTCTCTAAAAATAGCCTAGTCAACCCCACTAGTTTTTTCCATGCCGATCACATGGGAAGTTTTGTTCTTTTATCTGGTCATCTCCTTTAAAGTAGTTAGTGACATCCTCATCCAAAAGGTAGATTCCACTTAAAGGTCAATGTATTTTATATTTAAAGCATTAAATAGACCCGGAACACGCTACCAGAAGATAGAGAAAGCATCATTGGCATTAGTGATTGCATAACGCAAGTTTTGATGTTACTTCTTAGCCCATATCATCGTCATTCGCTTTGATCTTCCTTTAAAACAAGTCTTCCACAAGTTGAACCTAGCTTAACAATTGACGAAATAGTTTATCTAAATATTCGAGTTCGAAGTCTCTTTCCAAAGTGTCGTGATAAGTGACAAAATTACGTAAAATATGTAGGGACTTATTAACTTATTTTACAAGTAATTAATAGGAAAAAAGTCCTGATTTATCAATGAAAAGTGATAAAACACATGTTTGGGATTTTTAATTGCACATCAACCAAAAATAGGTAAAAAGGATTGAAAAACAACCAAGAGACTTTCCTACAAGCAAGGCTCGCTAAGCCAAGATCATATGCGCGTTTAGCAAGCACATGCGGCTGTTAAGTGCCATATTTGCATAAAATATGTAGGAACTTATAAACTTATTTTACAAGAAATTAATATAAGCCCCTCCCCTCAAGTTGTCTATAAAAAGTGATATAACACATTGTTGCAGTGAGAATTGGATATCAAGCTATTAATTAACTTGAAACACAAATATTTAAATATTCACCATCGAGCTTTGATTTATCCAAGGGAAAGGGTAAAGATCGTATAAAACCCTAAGATTGCAATCTAATAACGATGCTTAAGAGATTGTGGGGTTCGGGGGTTGGTTATACCTAACGAAGATGTTAGCATCCTAAGAATCTATAGTACAATATAGGAATCTCTTGATAGTATTTGTATTATTGTGCTATTGCTTTGTCTTGTTTTATGTTTGGGTTTTATGGTGAAGATAAGAGCCTAAGGGTTTAGTCACTAAGTATGCTTGCCAAAACTTCGCGGTCTTGTGCCTACATATCCTTATAAGGATGGAATCATAGCACTTGTAGTTCACCTTACTAAGGATGAATGAACACTTTATTATGATCAAAGTTTAAAGGGAGAGGTAAGTGTTAAAGCCATAACACTTGCTTGGCTTAACAAAGTCAAAAGAGTGTAAGCTCTACCCTAAGTCTAAGTTGGAAACCTAATGACTCTAACAAGGTCAAAGGGGAAATGGATATGGCTAAGCTACCTATGACATTGAGTCAATAGATAGTCTTTCCCTAGGATTAAGGAACAAGAGGAAACTTAAAGGTGGAAGCTAACAAGCTAACATCACTTGGGGGAATAACTTGACAAAGTTAAATAAGGTATGAACAATATGAATGGTAAATCAAGTATGATATTCAAACATGATATCAATTCAAACCATTCAAAGTAACATTCAAACATGATGTTAATGGAGAAATTATGGGATTACATGTGACAACATTTAAGGAAGAGACTTGACAAAGTCATAAAGGAAAAAGGCAACAACCAAGCACATAATCAAAGAAGTTACAAATCATGGTGACAACCAAGGTAAAGAAAATATGTTACAACATATAAATATACATGAAGTATAGCTCTAACAATACTAAGGCATCATGGATAATAAGTTTAAGTTCATAATCAAAGCAAGCATGCATTAGGGTTTACTAACACCACTTTATCATGAATATAATACAAGTATGAATAAGTTATAACAACACTTAATCATGAATATAAGACAAGTATGAATAAGTTATAACAACACTTAATCATGAATACAAGACAAGTATGAATAAATTATAACAACAGTTAATCATGAATACAATTTAAACATTTCAACATGGATAAGTTATTACAACACTTAAGCATGGTAATATTCAAGGTTCAAGTATAACATGTATAAGTTATAACAATACTTAACATGGATAAAAACAAAGTTCAAAGATGAAATAAGGCATGCATAAGTCAAAGCATTACTTAACATGGTACCATTCAAAGTTCAAAGTAAACATGCATAAGTTAAAACATCACTTAATCATGAATACAATTTAAAACAAGTAAAGGTAACAACCAAGCATACTTGAGCAAAAGGAAACATGTTTATGACAATAACATGTGGATGAAGATGCAAACATACAATGGATGACATGTGAGCATACTTAAAGATGACAAGTTAAAGTTCAAACATCATGTGAACATGTTAAGACATTACTTGAACATTTAAGCATGGATACAAGTTGAACATGTTAAGACAAGTAGGCAACAACCAAACATACATGTTAGGGTTCAAACATGATATTAAACAAGTAGAAAACACCACAAGAGTTCAAGCATGTATTCAAAAGCACATTCAAGGCAAAATTCAAGTGTTTAGTAACACATAAACATGGTATAATCAACGCAAAGGCACACATGCACATTAAGGTCATGTAAACATGGAAGGAACATCACATGTTAAGGCAAAATGGTCAAGCAAAAGCTCATGGTATGGACAAAGTTCAACATACACTTTTAACATATAAACATGCATCAAAAAGGCATAAAGCTCAAGTAACAACACAAGGTACAAGGTCACAAAGTCACACAAAATTTATACAAGGTGTATATGGTTCATACAAAGCAGCATGTGCAAAGGAAATCAAGGAATCAATCAAAAGAATCAAAACAAACCTAAAGAAATCCTAAAAAATGTCAACACTTTAAGCACTCACGAATGCATCAAAAATAAATATTTTTGGAAATTTAATTCCATAAACAGAAAATAGAAAACATCATGAACATTTTGCAAAAATAATAGGTCAAAAATGATTAAAAATGAGAAAGTTATCATCAATTAAATTTGTGAAGGAAAGTAAGAAAATAAGTGATTAAAAAATGGGGAAAGGTCCCCATGAGTGTTGAATCCATGTCACCACGCTCGCAGCTCAAAATAATAGTCAGCTCTACTACACGCGCGTAGTGACAATATGATGAGAGCATGATAATATATGTGTAACTCACTAAAAAATCCAAAAAAACAAAAAGAACTAGTGCGATGGGGATTCGAACCCCAATTCTGAAGGTGGTGATACATCCATTGGACCACCCCCCTTATTAAAATAAGTACTTAATCGTCTTCGAATGACCAGAACCAAGAGGGCGCCCATGGCTGGCTTGCCCAAGGATTTCAAGTTTCAACCAAATGCAAGAACACCTCTAACTTTCTCTACACTCAATGAAATCAAGTGAAATAAAGATGAAACCTGCCTAGAATTTCATGAGGAACACATTGGTAGTTTTGGTTTTTCCTAAAAATGATTATATTTTAAAACACGAAGGCAAGACCTAAAAGGCTTCAAATTTGTAAGTTTTATACAGCAGTCTCATACAATCATCAAGAGCACTTAAAAATGGTTCGAACACAACACATATGACATATCAAACATGTTCAAACTCAACGCACATCAAAACAAAGCATATTTTTCAAAGTTCAAGTTCTAGTGCACTTACCTCTTGAAGCTAAAAGCCAACTTCCAAGGTAGTTGCTACAGAAGTGATGTGCTACTTTGGACACCTCTAATACACCACTATGAAGCTTTTTTTATGCTTGGGATCAATAGAAAACCACTGGAACATAAACTAGCTTCCTCTTGCAAAATTGTCAAAAGTGACCAAAATGGAACTTTGGTCAAATGGAGTTACAGTTGAGAGAACATGCTTGGAATAATTTAGGGTTGTTTATTAGAGTGTGTTTAAAGTGTTGGAATGTTTGGAAATGGCCAGAATCAAGACATGGCTTGTAAAATGCAAAAATTTAAATATATAAGGTTTTGAAAGTTGACTTTCTGATTTTGGTAGTTTGGAGTGAAGATGAAGGTTTATACACCTTCAAGGGGTGATTTATGATGTGTTTGGATGGTTTTTTTTAGTGGATTATGGTTTGGAGAAGACGAATTACAAGTTTGTGTAAGTTGGAGGTTACTTGGCACAAAAGGATACAGTGACAAGTTTCTAAAACTTTCATATTTTAAGTCTTTATTGATTCTCAATGGATCATAGTGAAAAATGGCTCCAAACTTTGGTACTTTTTGGAAGTGAAAAATGCATTCAAAATTTTCTAAGTGTTAAAACTTTTTCACAAACTTAATGGCTTCATAACTCAAAATTTATGCATTTTTTTAGATTAACCCTCATTGAAAAAGTTGTAGTATGTTGCAAGGGCTTCAATTTGATATTTGGAACACAAAAAATAAATGTCTAGATTGAAAGTTATGACTTTTCAAAGTTGGCACCAAATTAGGTTTTTCTTCCATACTTAGAAAATTTTCAAGTTTCTTAACTTTGCCCCTTTTGCAAGAAACCTTTCAGATCTTGATTTTTCATGCTTAAACTCATTGATCAAACATGTCTTGATGAAATTTGGCTTGAGGACCTCAATTTTAACCAAAAACCCCAAAAGTCAAAAGGTTGACTTTGTCAAATAAAACTTGTGTATCAAATAAATTCAACTGTGTGATCTTCAATGATCTTGCATTCTTGAACCTTTCAAACATTATGGTGTGAGGGAAAGTTGTCTCAATACTTGTTTTAATGATGTTAAAACATATATAGTTAGTAATGTGTACTTTGGATGGTATCATCGAGTTGCATATCCATTCGTTGTTCTCTCGTGTCAAGCATTTATCAAAAACATTTGTTCGTTCATATAGAAAAACATTATATTTGTTCTATGTAAGTTTGATCATATTGGTTGACTTACATATGCATTAGGAGCACTTATAAATAGAAAGACATATCAAAATCAGCATTTTTGCAAGTTCTGAGTCTTTGAGTCGACTCAAAGCATGCTTAGGTCGACTCATACATAATGAATATTTGTGATTTGCTCTTAAGAGAGCTCGCATCGACCCTCCGGTCGACTCATACTGTTTGTATTTCTATTTGTCAAAACTGGGTTGTTTTGCATCGATGTATGGATCTATTCCGGTCGACACAAAAATTCTTTTCCTGCATAATTTTATAATCAGGAGAGCTCAGGTCGACCCCCTATTCTTTAGGTCGATTGTTCGCTCGTTTTACACTATTTTTCTGTTATGTTTGTCTTTCAAAATGTCTTTTATGTTGGTTATTTGGTCCAAGCTTCACATATATATTGTTTGAGTTTATTCTTCACACAACAACAAGAAAAGTGAAAATAGACACTGATTTTGCTCTCATCATCTTCATCCTCTTTCTTGTATTTTCTCAACAACTATACATAATCTTTTTTGTTGTGTATTCTGCATCATCAAGGTGATAACGTCCAAACTTAGAATTGGTGTATCGAGTTTGGGTTGAGAAATCAGTGGGTTTTTCTAGAATAAAACCTTGAGGGTTTTATCCTCTAAGAATCTTAGATTTTGGGGGTTTTGCATAAACTGTTCCTTCACAGATTCAGCCGAGCGAAGGTAATTGAAGAACGAGAGGTTCTGTCAACTTAGTAGCATTAACTGGAGGATTGTGGAAGGAAGGTTTGGGTTCAAATTATGGGTGTTTGAAATCAACCGGGAAAAGATTTGAAGACCGTTGGATGGTTCAAAGGTGGTGCCGTAATTGGAGGTTTACTCATCACATTCAAAGGACTTAATTCATATTGAATCAAGGGAAGAGAAGGCATAGGTTCAGCATCAACAATTAGGATTGAGTGTTTGATTTCTACTGCTTCTCTTGTAAAAACAATTTGCAACAGGTTCTATATACAAGTCTCAATTCTATTTTTAGAATTTAAGGCAGACGTACCCCGAGCGAGGACGACGGGGGAACTGCCTCAACAAATTGGTATTGTTTTCTCTTTTTGCTATTTTCATTTCTGAATTTTACATTTGTGTGCAATCAAATTGGTTGACTAAAATTCTGGTTTATTGTAGTGCTGAAACATATTTAGAAAACTCATTACAATCCGTTTGGTTGTAATTGGAAAAGCTTAGAACTACATTTACATAGTGAATTTTACTTGGAGTGCTTCGCACACCACATGTTCGACAAATTACTTGAATACAAACATTTTGAGCTGTTTTTCAATTTGAGTTTATTTTTCACAAAGCATTGGAAATTGTCCATTGCTACAACAAGAATTGGTGTGGATCTTGAAGTATTCTGGACTTCTAGCATTGGGTATATTCAATTCCAGTTAATTCAACATTAACCGAAGCAAATCGCTTCTTCGAAGGTTGGAATCCTAGATCCATAGCATTTTTGAGCTTATTTGCATGTTCATGATGATTTTCATATTCGATTGAATTTTGGTTGATTTGTTTTGTGTTGTTGCTGTTTGGATCTGTATACATGCTGCTGGAATCATGTTTTTCTGATTTAATTTCGTGATTAAGTGATTATGTGATCATTGGCATGTTTGGAGAAGTGATAAGCTGTTAAAAAGTGATTTTGTTTTGCTGTTTTCTGCTGTCAGCACAGTGTTAATCGGTTAACGCATATGGTTAACCGATTAACCATCACAGATTTTCAAATTTTTCAAAGTTTTCAAAGCGTTAATCGGTTAACGCATATGGTTAACCGATTAACCAGTTCCAATTTTCAAAATTTTTAAACGTTAACAGTGTGTTAACCGATTAACCCTTGGGGGTTAACCGATTAACACTATGTTGGCAGGCCTGTTTTGCTACTTTGTTTGATTATTTGCGTACCGTTTCATCTCGAATCATCATAGATCAGTGTGATGCATTAGGGATGAAATATTTCTGGATATATGTCGTTGTTTTGGTTATTTAATCGAGATTTCACCGACATTTGTGTTTTTCCACTTGAATGCATACTTATGGATGTGGTTCAACGTGATGATCTCTTGCATGTTTGTTTGCTTTCATCTCTTTTGCGCTTCCTTCATGTTTGCATCATTCTTGCATTGCTGTTGAGGTCGAGATGCGCTTGTGGCGGCTGTTGTCCCACACATTTTTCCTCCCTCCCACCATTCTAAGTGTTGCATTTTCATGTTTGCATCTTTTACTTGCGATTGAATTTACTTGGTGCTTTCTTGTGCTTTTTGCCATGATACCTATAGTGTTCCTAGTCCCTCCGTTTAGGATGGGAGTAGGAGAGACACTAGGCGTTCAATCCAAGCATGCTAACATTAGGGTAGATGTTCCCCATTTTCATCCAAACTTTAGGACCACTTTGCATGACAACGTTAGGGCCGAGTTTCCCTTAGACCTTTCGTGCGTCTCTCTTTCTCATCTCAAAACAATTCTAATCCATCTAATAAAGGCGATAAACGTTGCGCGCTACGAGACTTAAGCTACATGGGGAATAATGAGTGAGGGTTCTCCTCTCGCTTATCTAGAGTGTTTAGTGTATGTCCTGTTTGGGGGCGATACACGACGCATTCGCCTCCATGTCATAGTCTTTAGTGTAACGTGAATCACAAACCGAATTAATTCACTTCACTAAAAAACACAACAAAATTTCAAACTTTTTTCCTTCGGGATTAATCGGAAACTTTTTTTCCAGAAAAAAGTGTTGTTAAGCTTCGGTTCTACCGCAAACAGGCTTTGTCCCTAACTGCTGGAACAGAGGTTTAATTTTACTCGATTAAAACACTTAATCAACCTGTGGTTTCATGTCAGTCCGAACTACGTTTGCTCTGATCTTTCATACCAGATGAAAGTACGTAGGTACAAGACGCGATGTCTTGGCGAGCAACCTTCTCCCCTTCTCTCCCGTAGTTAGCCGAACTACGTTGACTCTGACTTTCCCATTGTACGAGTGCATATCCTAAACGCTCTTTTTTGTATGGATACACGGGTTTTGATGCTCGTTGGTGATTTATGTCACTCACAGCCTGGATAAACAAGTTTAAGTCATATCAAAACACATGCGTAACAAGAATATATATTATACAATGTTCATGATAAGTAAAAATTACATGGAATTCTTGGGTTCTTCGTTTGGAAACAAAAGTTTCCCATTCTTCAGGTGAAATCAAATCTGCATACTTCTTTGGACGTTCTGATTTAACAAAATTTCCATCAGAATCCCATTCTTCAGGTGACATTTAACTTCTCGGACTTGGTAATAGTTGGAGAGCGCATCGAGAGCGGTCTCAAGAGCGGAAAAATCTAAGGTGCTTCGAACATCCCAGTTAGTGAGAGTGAATCAGTTGTCAGTTCTCGAGAAGAACTGGAAGAGGAAAGTAATTTTGTCCAGAAATCCCTGATCTTTCAATCTCAGCGCTCATACGTTTCAACTGTTCGGAGTCAGCAATCTTTTGGGTCTCCATGTTAGACACCATTCTTTCCACAAAGGCAATACTTTCCTCCAAATCGAAGGCTTCCTCAGAATCAACGATCATATCACCATCAACCGCGTCAGCACGTCAGACAAAGACCAAGGAAACCAGAGAGACATTTCACTCCATTGCCAATGTCATACAGTCAGATTCTGCCATATTTAATCAAAAGTGGGTTGATAGTACCAAAGGAGATACATCCAATAATGCCTGCATACCCACCAGACTTTGATGTCAACACCCGATGTGGCTACCATGCTGGGGCACTAGGGCATTCAACTGAAGATTGTAAGGTGTTCATGAGCAAGATTCAATATTTGCTTGACTCCAAGATGATCTCATTCACACCTCAAGGCATTCAAATCAACAATCCTTCACTTGGCCGAGAGGATTCATCAGTCCATATTATGGAAGAAGTCACTGAGATTGGATGTGAAGATGCTTCTCAGACTGGTCTCGACAATCAACCTTGAAGATGGTTATCTCAGTTAGAAAATTAAGAAAGGAAAGTTTAGTTCTTCGAAGCTGACAATTCTTGGTTGTTTCAGCATTTATTGTTGTATTTTCTTTGCATTTTTGAATTTGTACTTGCTTATAAGCTGTTTGTTTTTTCAAATTGGCAAGATTAATGAAATGTTTATGCATCTTTTGATTAATTCTATTTGTATTCACTCTTTCTCACTTCCTTTTTATTGTCATAAATAAAAAAAATCAAAATCAAAAATATTTATCCATCCACTTATCTTTATCAAACTATTATTTAAGCAAAGATTGGGGAGGATGACGAAAATGTTATACCCATAACTGTTGTTGGTATGCTTTCAATTAAACTTTTCCAATGATGTAAGGCATTGTTTCAATTCCCAAACACTGGAGAAATAAGGAGATAATCCTTTGTTAACCCCTTTGAGCCTAGAAGTAGGTAGTTTCTTTCGAAATAAAAACTTGTAATCTCAACCTTGGGGTGGGTAGTTCTCAGTTAACTTGGTGATATGTGCATACAAGACACCTTTCATATAGAGGTGGTGCTTATAGGTCTTCCTTCGCACACAGCAAACAAGTGTTGAAGATGTTTTCCAAGCCTAAAGGCCAATGATGGTTCACTATAACCATTAAGCTAGGTAGTCACCTTCTTTCTCAAGGAAAAAAAGAAAAAATCAAAAGGAAAAAATCTCACTAAGTCAAAACCTATGAAGGAGACTCAGGCAAAATTGGGTTATCCCGCTGACTGTATATCCAAAAGAAACAGTTCAGGTAAAATTTAGGGATAATCTCGCTACTGCGAAAATCGGCGCCGGCTGAACAGAAGAGTCGCCACCGTGCGTTATTTATCCCAACGGAGGGAAAGGAAACGCTCAGAGTAAACCTACCGCAAAGACGGGAAAGGAATGGTCATCGCAACCAAATCCTGGATTCGGGAGTCGGTTACGCAAGGGGAAGGTATTAGCACCCCTCACGTCCGTCGTACTCGACGGGATCCACGCTTGTTGGTTTGTCTAAAGGATGCAAAAACAATCTATCTAAGGTTGCTAAATCTAAACGGAAAGGAATTGACTCGATAGAGTGTCGCACTCTATGCCTACGTATTCTCAAGAGAGAAAGTCAGAGTCAACGTAGTTCGGGACTACGGGGAAAGTGGCTCGCCAAGACTTCGCGTCTTGTGCCTACGTACTTCCACACAGCATGGAAGATCAGAGCTTTCGTAGTTCAGGCTAACTACGGCTAGGCAGGGTGTTCTCGATCACACAGGAAGTGAGAGATTAAGCTGGTTTTAAAGGTACAGGAACCTATGGGAACTAAAACTACGGTCTGGTCTCAAATGCGCAAGGGCAAGAGAAAGGGGAAAACAATCAGTCGTCAGCGGGAAAGTCTCGATCGCACAGTAGCGAGAGAACAGAAGAGTTAGTTGTTAGTGTGCTCGCTAGGATATCGCATCCTATGCCTACATATTCTCGCTCAGTACGAGAAATCAGAGCAGCTGTAGTTCAGCGACTTTCGGGACCACAACACAAATCTCATTTTATTAATATTCTGAAAAGGATTACAATGATTGAATACGGGAAATAAACTCCTAGAAAATACTACCCTATCCATCTATAATGGAAAATCAAGTGGAAAATAGTCCCCTAACAAGTGGACTTCTAAAACTACCTCTAAAAAGGTAAAATAAACTCCATGAAGAATATACCCTAAAAAGTATTTAAAATGCTATGAACTAATATTTTTATATTCCCTTTCCTTGTCGTTTTCTTTCTATTTTTATATCTCACTATTTTTCTCTATTTCCTCAATACTCTTTTCACATTTTTTTTCAAGTATTCTTTTCCATTATTTCTTTTTTCAATATTCTTTTATTATTATTCTTTTTCACTATTTTTATTACATATTTTTTTCTTCTATTCTTTTTTTTTTCAATATTCTTTTCTCAATATTCTTTTTTCAATATTCTTTTATTATTCTTTTTCTTTCTAAAGATCTAAACAAATGCATATAAAAGAAATAATAAAAAAAATAAAAAGAAAAACAAAAGGGGTGCAGGTCCAGCCAGGGGGATAAGCAACCAGCAAAAAACACAAACTGGGCCCAGCCCAATAAGAAATTCAGGAAAAAAAACAAATAAAAGAGCAGGGGGGTAAATGGAGAAAACGGGGGGTGTTAAAAGTAGTTCGTTGGGCTTAGCCCAATCAACCAATCCAAAAACAAAACGGAAGGGTGTATGAAGAATGGGGGGGTACGGACTAAGAAGCATTGCTTCAGGGCCCAAGGCCCAATCCAACGCACGGTCACGCGGTGCAGGATCCAGCTGACCAAAAGAAACCCTAAGTGAATCTTTCTCTCTTGTTCACTGTTCACGGAAGAAGATCTTGCGCCGTTCTCTCCTCAGCTTCTCTCTCTCTCTCGACCTTTCCTCTCTCACACCTTCAACCCTAGATTCAACCCTCGTTCAATCTCTTCAACAATTTCATCACAACCTCACAAAAAATGTTTCCAGATCCTTTCTATCTCACTCTGATTCAACCCCGTTCCACTCTATCCCTATCTCTCGGTCTCAATCTCATCAAATTTGTTCGTATGGAAACGATGGTGGTGCGCTTTGAAGAGATTCGTGAAGGTTTCTGAAGAACCACGTTCTTGGCGAAGAATCGATGATGATGATATTTGAAGCAAAATCTGGAGAGTTACGAAGATCTTGAGGTTACCGGCCAGATGACGATCTTGAGCGCTTTGATCTGAGTTTTTTTTGATGAGGCGATGAAGAATAAGGATACGAAATCTGGAAAAAACTCAACAGCTAACCTCTTGAAGATCCAGGATGCATGTTCGTGGATGAGGATCCTTGCCAATCGTGGAGTAACAATCATGATATGGAAAATCGTGGATGGTGTTCTTTGTTGATGACTTGAACCTTTGAAGATTCTGAGTTTTGTTGAAGATCTTGAGTATCATTCGCAAATTTCTGGAGATCTTTGCTAGAATGCTGATGAAGGAGATGAATCTTGATGATTCGCTGGAAAAATGATGTGAAGGTTCTTGGTTTTCTGATAATCGGTTGATGAATCTGATGAACTTCAGATGAGGATTTCTGGAAAAATGATTATTGATGATGAAGATTGGATCGGAGAAGATGAAGATGCGATGAATTCTGGGATTTTTAGTTCTCCGGCGAGTTGTTGCGGTGGTCGGAGGGAGTTAGGGTGGTCGGAGGTGAGCGGTTAGGGTGGCCGGAAGAAGTTGGTGGCGGTGGTTGCATGGCCGTCGGCCATGCAACCGGTGAAGCTCAGGCGACGACAAGTGGCGGTGTTGGTGGTTGCATGCAGAGATAGAGAGCACGCCAAGTGGCGTGAGAGAGAGTGTGGAAAAATGCCAAGTGGCGGGTTCTGAGTGTAAGGTGGGAATGAGGTGGGACCCATGCTGAGAATCACACGCGTGGCCTTATATATGGGTGACAAGTGGCAATGGAGAACTTGGGCTGATATGGGGATTGGGCCTCCAAGGACTGGGCCCACGAAAATTCAGACTAAATGAAGACTTAATTGAAATCTGACCCATTAATCCTAATTAATACTGATTAAAACTACAAAACTACAATTAACCGGAAATTAAAACAGATCTACCCCTAATTAAACCTACTAAACTCTAATTAAAATATAACTAGGTGATTACAATCTAATTAAACCTAAAGAAAAGAATTAACTATTAAATCTATATTAATCTCTAAACTAATGAAAATAGAGAAAAAAAACTCTAATAATCCTATTAATTTCTATAGAAAAAAAACTATATTAATTTCTACTTAAAACCTATTAAAAGAATATTCTATTAAAACTATTAAAAAAATCACTACTTAATATCTAAAATGATTTAAACCTAAAATTTATTTAAAAAATTATTAAAGAAATTCCTAAAAAAAGATTTAAAATTATTAAAAATATTAAAAGAAATCTACTTAAATTCTGGAAAATCTATATTAAAATCCGTAAAAGGCTATTAAACTCTTAAAAATGCAAACAAAGGCAAGTAACCAACATAAAAGAGAGCGTGAGACCAGATCGAAGCAAGCAGTAAACACAGACACCAAGAACCTCCAAAATGACTGCGTAAGCTGAAAACACCCAGGAAGCGCGTGACTTCTCAAAATAACCTCTGATTATCCGAACCGGTCTGAAATACCCTAAATGCGACAGCAGGGCTGTAATCCCGATAAAATCACCATGATTGAGAAAATGCACCATATGCAGTATGTAAATGCGAATGCGAAATGCGTCGAAACATCGAGCCAGATACGGGACCCGGTTGGTCAAATTTTAGGGTGCAACAGTTGCCCCTATTCAAGCGGCTTGGACCTGAATGGTTGAAGAGCGCCCAACCTTTAATCATTCAAAGGTAGAAGATGGTTGAATACAAATGAACCCTGAAATTTGCCAACCGCAAAATAAGCTGCAAAGCTGCTCGAGAAATAACTTCCAATGAACTGAAGTCTGGTTGTCACGGCAACAACTGTCAATTATCTGATAAATTTTTTCTCTGTTTTTTTTCCAACATCAATCACCTGTGTGACGCCACAGATACTTGAATCTTCGAAATAATGCTTCAAAAAAGCTAACACTTTCCCATCTACTATGGGATATTTTCTGTCGACCCATGGTTCCAGCGAACCTGAGGAAACTCTCCTGGGGAATTCTGAATTGAACTGCCTGGCACCTATTTCGACGAAGGCGGCAGCTTCAGAAGTTTGATATATGTCAATCTTTCTTTCTTTTTTTCGGTGCCGACGTAGCAACCAAATATGAAGAAGTACTCCGCTGGGGGAGAAGAGAAGCTTAACCAAACAACTCTGCAGGGGAACACCTTCGAAATCCAATGGGTAACCACCCTGGTCTATGTTTCGACATGCGTATGCTTGAAATGATGCAATGCCCTATATGACATGTAAATGTTATGCGTTTGTAACTACAATACCCCATATGGCATGAATATGCTATGCGTTTTGATAAATGCAAACATGACGATATATGCAAATGCTAATGTAAGCTCTAGCTGCCAGAGAACACCAGGTCTACAAACCGTTTGGCAAAATAAATGCCGGAGGCAAAGTCAATTCCACTGAAGGTAATCGGTTATCACATAATCATCTCGACGATATTCTTTCTACCCACTGTCAAACTGACTGTGCTCTGTGGGGAATTAAACGAACTGGGGTTGATTGTAACCGGCTCACTGTTGAGAATGCCCCTTCTGTCAAGGATATCAATCTTTTGATCTGCTGAGGATACTCCTGATCCTACTCTGACGCGGGGTAAAATACAATCTCAATTCTTCCGGGAATAATACACAACTTTCATCTGCTGAAGAGGAGTAATTCTGACTTAACAACGTCCATACGGTATTCAACATTAATCGGGGAACTGGTATCAATTGAGCTTCGTATCGGGGAACCTGACAAATTATTGTATCAGGTATTTACATTTTTTTTCTAGTTTTTGGTTTTAAGGATAAAAACGGGTTATTAACAAGATGAAAAATACTAGACGAGAACTAGCATTCAAAGGTAGACTACCAGGCGAGAACTGATAGCAAAATAGATTAGGAAAATTTGAATGAAAATTGGTGTTTATGTTTTGAACGTCAGACGGGGATGACTGGGTAATAGGCTAAGAAAAAGACAACCAGGCGAGAACTGATTGAAAGCTGACATGTACTAGACGAGAACTGATACAACAATAGGTTAAAGAAAAGAAGACAACCAGACGAGAACTGGTGTTTAAAAGCTAGCATGCATCAGGCGAGAACTGATGTTTACAGAAAGCAAATCGACAATACGATAACTGGTTAAAAGAAAGACAGTACCAGGCGAGAACTGGTAGTTACGAAAATGTGGGCCAGACGAGAACTGGTTATCGGTTTGCCAGGCGAGACCTGGACTTTGGAAACGACTTGATTACAAAGTTCTGACACGTAACAGATTTAAACTGTAGGATAACAATCCACCGACAACACGACTCTTTTTCAGGTGTTTTTTTTTTTGATAAAGATAATGACACGATTCCCCGATACTCAACTCTGGCTGGGGATAAACAGGCTTGCTTGAACAACTTGCCCCAGTACGACTTAACTTTCCCCAATCCAACTTTTGGGAATACTTGCTCTGAGCAGCTTGCTACGAGACGACTTCGAGATTACTTGCCCCGGTATCTGTACGACAACAGAATTCAACCTTAATTAAACACCTATCACCACAATTGGTTTCAACATTTCTGAACTGACTTGCCCCGGAATGAGCGTATGAGCGACTTAACCTGATCTGATTATCCACCCGAAGTATCTATTTCAAAACTCAGCATTCTGTATAACTGCCCCTGATTGGCTCTCGAGAAGACTCACTTCTGATCAGCTGCTTCTCAAACAAACTGCCCCATAATCAACTGATGTTTCGGGCCTTGTCCTCAGACTAACTGATTCTGAACTTACTGGAAATTAATGCCCCTGATTCACAGGGTTTCACAACATACTATTCTGATCCAAACTGCTGTATTATTCAGTCTTGTTTGATTATTCCCTGTTGGAATTTCCTTCTTGTCAACTACTATCATGCAAGTAAAAATCGTCTATTCACGAATGGTAATCTTAATGCAATGTTTATGCAGATTTTGAAAATTTTTGTGTTGTCACTCATTTACGTGTCATGATTGTGAGTGACGTATGAACCAAAGTTCAAACGCAGTGCTGATTTGATCAGTGAAAAATACAACAAGGAAATGACTAGCAAATCAAGAAGGAGTCAGGTTACTCAACCTTATCGTAATGCACTTTCAGAATAAACCCTACCTCAATTAGGTCTTTTAAGGGTTGTATCGTGGTCGGGTTCACGGGTCGTGAAACAAAGGATATTTGGCTCAAATTTTGATTCGTACCCACCCCTTCTACGTGATGATCTCCGATCCTAAAGTTCAGTTAACTTAGCACGAGCGCTCGCCTCTTCGAGAGGTATGTTGAATGGTAAGAACCATAACTAAGGAATTCACAAGGTTTTTCGGAGTGGCAGTTACTCCTTCTTTGTTTTCGGTGTCGGTATACACGACTTTGTCTTTCACTGGGGATCTATATTTTTTTTTATCCCTTCTTTTTCATTCTTTTTGATTCCCTAATTTTTGCCTGGACTGACTCCTTTTGAGCTCTTTTCGATTTTTTTTTCGATTTTTGAAGTCCAGCGGGATGCCCTGATTTTTGCCTAAGTATTAGCTTTCCAGCTTTTCATTTCTTTTTACTTAGCGGGCTTTCTCATTTCTTTCCTTTTCTTTGTAACAAAGTCGTGTGACCCTGGTTGTCTTGATTGCTCCGAAAGGTTTACAACTGTCTCACTCCTGATTGGTGAGATTTAACCATTGTGGTTGACGAGATACGACCTCTTGAGAGGTATAAACTGTTATTGTTCCTCGAATGGAAACACTCCTTTGTAAGACTTGAACGCTCAGTCAAGCTACTGACAACTACCCTGCCCCGGGTTAAGATGTGAGGGTTTAAAAGTCCGAAAAAACTTCTACTTCCTGGCTCGAAGTGGTTAACAAGGGACTAACTCCTTATATCTCCAGTGTTTAGGGGATTTGAAACAATGCCTTGTACGTCATCGGTAAGGTTTTATCTGAAAGCATACGATCATCGGTTATGAGTTTAGTTTCGTCATCCTCCCTCCAATCTTTGCTAATCATGTGACAAAGTGGAATGAATAAAATGCGAGTGTTAGTGCAAGGCAATAAATGAGCGACAGCGACATGATTAATTCAGAAAAATGCATAGTCACCTTGTAATACCCCAAATTTTGCCCTAAGATTTGTCGTCGCATTTCATTGCATTTTTCTTGCATTTAATCAATTACTAACAAATTTGTGTAGTCGTTTGACTTTTTGCAGATAAATATCATATGGCATGCATTTTTTTTCTAAAAAAGTAAAAATGGCACAATTGGCAAGAGGACATGTGTAAGGAGTTGTGAGTGTGAGAGGTTGAGAGTTCGAATCTCACCTTTGTCACTTTTTTGTTTTTTATTATTTTTACTCTAAATTTTTCTATCTTTCATTAAAAAATAACAAAAATAGTTTTTTATTATTATTTAATTATTATTTTCGTATTTTAATTAAATCATTTTTTAAAATATTATTTTTTTCACTTTTTTCTAAATTATTCATAAAAATATCCAAAAAAATCATAAAATAAAAAATATTAAAAAAAATTTTGTTCTTTTTATAATATTTTTGATTTTAGGAATCAATAGGATTATTAGTTTTTATTTTAAGTTTATTTTAAATTATTTAAATTTGGGCTTTAAAATGGGCTTTAGGGACATTATTGACAATTTGGTGTTAACCCTAATTTGTTCCCTATATATACATGTGTTGCTTTGTTGAAAAAGGAGAGAATGAAAAAAACCTAAGAGGAGTGAGTGCCGTTTACCGTTATTTCTTTTTCTTCATCTATTACTGTTGTTTCTTTTTCTTCATCGTTTACCGTTATTTCTTTTCCTTCATCTATTACTGTTGTTTCTTTTTCTTCATCTTTTACAGTTATTTCTTTTTCTTCATCTATTACCGTTATTTCTTTTTCTTTATCTATTACTGTTACGTTTATATATATATAATTTTTAAATTGTTAGAGTTTATATATATATAAGATTAATTTTTGATCGAATTATGTCGATACGATGTTTGCACATTTGTGTGCATGACGCGTGACATTTGTGTTAGTTCGATCTGATTGCGATGACCGCATTTTTGTGTGAGCAATAATACTGTTTTTTGCTTAATTTCTTTTTTTTTTTGCGATAAATTTTGTTTCGTCCAATTTAGATCTGGTTGCGCTGAGCGCATTTCTGCGTTAGCAACATTGTTGGGTTATTTGACACATTTAAAATTCATTATTGCTTTATTATTATTATTATTATTATTATTATTATTATTATTATTATTATTAGTATTATTATTATCATTATTTATTATTATTATTATTATTATTAGTATTATTATTATTATTATCATTATTTATTATTATTATCATTATTTATTATTATTATTACTATTATTATTATTATTATCATTAATTTATTAAAACTTGTTATAATATAAAAATCTGTTTTTTAAAATAAATAACATTAACATCTTTTCCAAATTAATATGAAAACCTATTATTTTTAAGAAAATTTTTTTTTTAGATAAATTTAAAATAATAACTAAAATCTTTTTTTTAAAATAATAATTAGAACCGTTATTTATTTTATTTTATTATTGTTCAATTCAAATTTCATTATCATATTGTATCTGCTCCTCTCATGTAACCTCGCGAACTTAACAATCGCTCTTTAAATTCTGCCTTTAAATTTCTGCTTGCATGGTTTAAATTATGACATTATCTCTCTGTTTGCATGATTCAATTATCGCACGCGTTTACCATTATTTTTGTCACATTGCATACATCCGAAGGTTAGGTCTAACTGTTTGGCCGCCGCGCCAATAGTCCGTAAAACTTCACACATTCAATTTCAAATCCTCAAAACTACAAACTACAAACCCTAATTTTCACAAATGCCTCGCCGCAGGCCAAATTACAATTTTACCCCTAGCATTAGGTCAAAGAGCCGCCGCGCTCATTTTAGGGTTTCCCGCCGCGGAATCCCTAACCTAACCCTAATTCACTTAACAATTCAACGTAGAGATTTGGAGTTTCTACACTCCGCGTAAGCGTGTCCCTAAGATACGTTTATTCCCCATTTAAACCTTGGTCACAGTCAAGACGTTTCTAACCTCCTTTTTGAGGGAAACTACAGTTACTCTGATTCCATTCCCGTAAGGATATGTAGGCACAAGATGCGATGTCTTGCCGAGTAAACTTAGAATTAACCCCTAGGTCTTTTTTAATTTTCAATCCTTTGTATATACCCTAAAGCAAAATAATTAATGAAATAAATAAAAATAAATAAACAAAAGGTTCCCGTAGAGTACTACGGAAGTTTAGGGTGCTAATACCTTCCCTAAATTTAACCAACCCCCGAACCTTAGATCTCTCGCTTTTAGGTTTTTCCTTTCTTTAACCTTTCCTTCGGATAAATCAAAGACCGGTTGTAAATGAATTAATATTCAAGTTAATCAATAGCTTGACATCCAAATTTCACCGCAACAGAAAATGGCGACTTCACTGGGGAGTCCTAATTTTTGAGGGTTATCCCTATCTTGTTTATTTTTCTTCATATATTTGTTTCATTAATATTTTTACTCATTTGTATATACGTTGTTCAGGGTACCTGCTTGGGAGTTACTGTGTTGTGAGATAAGTCCTACACCCGGACTTGAGTGACATTATTATAGGATGGTGATATATTCGACGAGGCTTATAGGGAGTGAGTCCCGACTAAGTTGACTCGAGAATCACCGCTCAGTTGAGACACTTTCGAAAATGGTTCGGTTGATCGAGTGTAATCGTGAAAACTTTTACCATTATCGATTGGAGTCTGTGATACTGGGAACCGTAGTACCTTTACACCATCTTGGCCTTATATAGGATGTAGTGCGGGAACTATGTGGGAGTAGTCCTACAATGGTTGCTACGCGATGCTACACTTAAAAGAGGTTCTCTTGAGAATATTATTGACCCTCGAGTCAGTCGGGAAGTCGATAATATCCGAAAGATGGACTGATGACTTTGGGCACTGATTTAGAACCCTTGTTCTGCAGGTACAATCAACCTATAGTACATACCTCTTTGGGAAGGGTAGACCTTGACTCCATTCATTGTTCCTCTAAAATTAGGACCTTTGTTTGCTTATGTGCGTTTGTGCTCTGCATCCATAAAGCATCATATCATTTCTAGTTTCAAGGAATTCAAAAGTCCTTTGCAAATTCAAGAAGTCCTACATTTTAAAGTCTAACAGCTTTTCTCGCTTTCCTAAAAGGGAATGTTTGCAATCGACCGTTGAAATTCTTGAGACCATTGCATGGCATCAGCATCACATTTTTGCATTGCATTTGTCCCCCAGTTTCTCCTTCTTGGTCCTATCGTCTTCTAGTGTACCTTTGAGTCGTCAAGCTGATTCCTCGACACAGATATCAGACCAGAAACGGAACAGGAGTCACTTTGATCCTATTCTCATGACTTACACAGAGCTGTATCCTGACTTAGTTCGACAAGGGCTGATCACTACAAAGGCTTTACCACCTCCTCTTAATCCTCCGGCTGGATTTAGAGCTGATCTCCATTGTGCTTCCCATGAGGGTGCCCCAGGCCATGACTTGGAGCATTGTTTTGCATTGAAGGCTAGAGTATGTGAATTGGTTAGAACTGGAATACTTGATTTTACAGACAGTCATCCGGATGTTCAGAAAAATCCCTTGCCAGTACATCAGAAATGAAGTTTTGTCACTAGGCCTTTTGTTTCTCGTTGTTTGCACTTTCCTTATTTTGTTTAAGTTGTTTGCTTTTAATTATGTTTGTACTTTCATTAATGAAATAAGCATTGCGACTTTTGATTCAATTCATTTCCGTCCATTTATTTGCATCTTTATGCTTTATTTTTCAAATGTTTACTTCTTGTCCAAAATTTTGATATGCTAAGATTGGAGGGAGGATGATGAAAACGTTATACCCATAATTGCTGTCAGTATGCTTTCAATCAAACCTTGTTGACGATGTAAGGCATTGTTTCAATTCCCAAACACTGGAGAAATAAGGAAGTTAATCCCTCGTTACCCCCTTCGAGCCTAGAAGTTGGAGTTTCTTTCGTTACAAAAAACCCACAATTTTAACCTTGGGATGGGTAGTTCTCAGTTAACTTGGTTGTGTGTTCATACGATACACCTTTCATTAACAAATTTTCCTTCGCACACGTCAAACAAGTGTCGAAGATGTTTTCTAATCAAAAGGTCGATGATGGTTCACCGTAATCATTAAAATCAAACAGTCACTTTCCTTCACACAAAAAAATAATATAAAAAAATCAAAAGAAGCCCGCTAAGTCAAAACCTATGAAGGAGACTTAGGCAAAACTGGGGCATCCCGCTGACTGTAAACTCTAAAATAAACAGTTCAGGCAAAATTTAGGGATAATACAAAGAGATTTTTAAATCCTTATCTTGAAAATCCTCAATGTCAAAACAATCAAATGTTATAGGGGGGTAGTGACTGCCTTTTCATAGGTCCCTTTGACTTCTGAGTCATCATTGCTACGATCAATGAAATCCCTAACTTATGGGAACCTGAATGCATAGTATGAGTTAACTGAGCATAGGACTGAAGATCATCACGTAGATTGGGTGGGTACAAATAAATTTTGAGCCTTTATCTTTTGTTTCATAAACCGTGAACCAGGACACATTACAACCCTCAAAAGACCTAATTGAAGCAAGGTTATTTTGAAAGTATACTACAGCAAGGTTGCGTAACCTGACTCCTAAAGATCTTTGTGAATCATTTATTTTGGCAGTACACCTTTGTTTTAAACTTTGAGCGTCTTGAACCGTTGTGTTCTGACTAACGACTCATGTATTTTCCATCTTTCAAAAATAATTTTGATTTCAAAAGTCGCATGAACTTTGCATTACCATGTTTGTATGAATATTTTTGTTTGCAAACTGGCTTTCCTCTAAGGAATTTTCAAACAATGAGAAACTTGGTCAAGTGATCTTATCAGGGGCAAGTTCCTTTTACATCCTGTCAAAGAATTAGTTCAAGATTTGTTCAAGGCAATATCTTCTCAGATTTGGTTTATCCAGAGAATTGTTCAAGACCCAGACTGGGGCAAGCCCTCCGAGGATACAACAAAACAGTCGATTCCACGAATCAGACAGCTGAAGCAACTATCAGTTCATTTGACCTGGGGCAGTTTACTTGCATAATCCCTAAGCAGTTATTCATCATTCCTACAGTGACTATCAACTTGATACAGTTTAACAGAATGACAGTGATCTCCGTGTTGAGGAATCAGTCCTCCAGTTTTGTCATCTCACCGAAAGAGTCGAGCCTTGTCGTCGACGTCTGCATTTGCATTTGATCATATGTCATAGCATAATTCCTATACATGTGCATATCTTGGGTGCTTTATTCCCCATTTACATTTCTATCTTGGGTGCTTTATTCCCCATTTACCTCTCTATCTTGGGTGCTTTATTCCCCATTTACCTCTCTATCTTGGGTGCTTTACTCCCCATTTACATTTCTATCTTGGGTGCTTTACTCCCCATTTACATTTCTATCTTGGGTGTTTTATTCCCCATTTACCTCTCTATCTTGGGTGTTTTACCCCCCATTTACATTTCTAGCTTGGGTGCTTTACTCCCCATTTACATTTCTATCTTGGGTGCTTTACTCCCCATTTACATTTTTATCTTGGGTGCTTTACTCCCCATTTACATTTTTATCTTGGGTGCTTTACTCCCCATTTACATTTCTATCTTGGGTGTTTTACTCCCCATTTACATGTCTATCTTGGGTGCTTTACTCCCCATTTACCTTCTATCCTTGGGTGTTTTATCCCTCATGTACCTTTATCCCGGGTGTTTTATTCCCCGTTTACCAGATATTCCTGGGTTTACCTAACATTATGGTGTTTTACCCCCATTTACTTTTTTTTTCCCTGAGGTCGTGTTTTACTCGCGTCTTACCTTGTGGGCAAAATTTATTTACTTGGCATCATGGGTGTTTTATCCCCATTTGCGTTTTTCTCCTGAGCTCGTGTTTTACCCGCGTCTTACCTTGCGGACAATTTCTAATTTACTTGGCACCTATCAACAATTCTGTGTCGTGTCTACCCGACGTTCTTCCAGATATGACATGTCTTCTTCCCTAGTGCAATTCCTCGGTGGGTCGTCCCCTGTGACGTTGTTTCGTCTGTATCCGTGCATTTGTCATTTTCATCATACGCATCATATCAGATTCATATCATATTTAGCATTATAGTTCGTTTTGTTTTGTCCATATCATTGCATAGCACTGCGTCTAAAGGCAAAATTTTCGGTTATCTGTATTTAAATCCCTCCACCATGATTTCTCGAGTCTCCGTTGCTCAAATCACCCGGTGAAGTTATTTAAATAGGGGCAACTGTAATACCCCAAATTTTGCCCTAAGATTTGTCGTCGCATTTCATTGCATTTTCTTACATTTAATCAATTACTAACAAATTTGTGTAGTCGTTTGACTTTTTGCAGGTAAATATCATATGGCATGCATTTTTTTTCTAAAAAAGTAAAAATGGCACAATTGGCAAGAGGACATGTGTAAGGAGTTGTGAGTGTGAGAGGTTGAGAATTCGAATCTCACCTTTGTCACTTTTTTGTTTTTTATTATTTTTACTCTAAATTTTTCTATCTTTCATTAAAAAATAACAAAAATAGTTTTTTATTATTATTTAATTATTATTTTCGTATTTTAATTAAATCATTTTTTAAAATATTATTTTTTTCACTTTTTTCTAAATTATTCATAAAAATATCCAAAAAAATCATAAAATAAAAAATATTAAAAAAATTTTTGTTCTTTTTATAATATTTTTGATTTTAGGAATCAATAGGATTATTAGTTTTTATTTTAAGTTTATTTTAAACTATTTAAATTTGGGCTTTAAAATGGGCTTTAGGGACATTATTGACAATTTGGTGTTAACCCTAATTTGTTCCCTATATATACATGTGTTGCTTTGTTGAAAAAGGAGAGAATGAAAAAAACCTAAGAGGAGTGAGTGCCGTTTACCGTTATTTCTTTTTCTTCATCTATTACTGTTGTTTCTTTTTCTTCATCGTTTACCGTTATTTCTTTTCCTTCATCTATTACTGTTGTTTCTTTTTCTTCATCTTTTACCGTTATTTCTTTTTCTTCATCTATTACCGTTATTTCTTTTTCTTTATCTATTACTGTTACGTTTATATATATATATATATATATATATATATATATATATATATATATATATATATATATATATATATATATATATATATATATATATATATAATTTTTAAATTGTTAGAGTTTATATATATATATATAAGATTAATTTTTGATCGAATTATGTCGATACGATGTTTGCACATTTGTCTGCATGACGCGTGACATTTGTGTTAGTTCGATCTGATTGCGATGACCTCATTTTTGTGTGAGCAATAATACTGTTTTTTGCTTAATTTCTTTTTTTTTTTTGCGATAAATTTTGTTTCGTCCGATTTAGATCTGGTTGCGCTGAGCGCATTTCTGCGTTAGCAACATTGTTGGGTTATTTGGCACATTTAAAATTCATTATTGCTTTATTATTATTATTATTATTATTATCATTATTTATTATTATTATTATTAGTATTAGTATTATTATTATTATTATCATTATTTGTTATTATTATCATTATTTATTATTATTATCATTATTATTATTATTACTATTATTATTATTATTATCATTAATTTATTAAAACTTGTTATAATATAAAAATCTGTTTTTTAAAATAAATAACATTAACATCTTTTCCAAATTAATATGAAAACCTATTATTTTTAAGAAATTTTTTTTTTTAGATAAATTTAAAATAATAACTAAAATCTTTTTTTTAAAATAATAATTAGAACCGTTATTTATTTTATTTTATTATTGTTCAATTCAAATTTCATTATCATATTGTATCTGCTCCTCTCATGTAACCTCGCGAACTTAACAATCGCTCTTTAAATTGTGCATTTAAATTTCTACTTGCATGGTTTAAATTATGACATTATCTCTCTGTTTGCATGATTCAATTATCGCACGCGTTTACCATTATTTTTGTCACATTGCATACATCTGAAGGTTAGGTCTAACTGTTTGGCCGCCGCGCCAATAGTCCGTAAAACTTCACACATTCAATTTCAAATCCTCAAAACTACAAACTACAAACCCTAATTTTCACAAATGCCTCGCCGCAGGCCAAATTACAATTTTACCCTTAGCATTAGGTCAAAGAGCCGCCGCGCTCATTTTAGGGTTTCCCGCCGCGGAATCCCTAACCTAACCCTAATTCACTTAACAATTCAACGTAGAGATTTGGAGTTTCTACACTCCGCGTAAGCGTGTCCCTAAGATACGTTTATTCCCCATTTAAACCTTGGCCACAGTCAAGACGTTTCTAACCTCCCTTTTGAGGGGAACTACAGTTACTCTGATTCCATTCCCGTAAGGATATGTAGGCACAAGATGCGATGTCTTGCCGAGTAAACTTAGAATTAACCCCTAGGTCTTTTTTAATTTTCAATCCTTTGTATATACCCTAAAGCAAAATAATTAATGAAATAAATAAAAATAAATAAACAAAAGGTTCCCGTAGAGTACTACGGAAGTTTAGGGTGCTAATACCTTCCCTAAATTTAACCAACCCCCGAACCTTAGATCTCTCCCTTTTAGGTTTTTCCTTTCTTTAACCTTTCCTTAGGATAAATCAAAGACCGGTTGTAAATGAATTAAGATTCAAGTTAATCAATAGCTTGACATCCAAATTTCACCGCAACACACCTTATTAATATCACCATTCGAAACATACAATATTTACAGCAAATAGTAACTGACAGAAAGAAAACTACAAACGCAAATGATATAAGGGAAAAGTCTGAGGACTGCCAATGCTGAGGCGCCCGCCTGTCTGAACCATTGGCTTCTTGGAAATAAACTTCTGAATCTACGAGCTTAGGCAGCTGAGCGGTTGGTATGAACAAACAGAAATCCTTCTCGAAAGGAAATGCAATCTTGGTCGATCAACTGTTGTACTTTTGCCTGAAACGCTTTACAATCTTCCGTCGAATGTCCGGGGGAGCCACCATGGTAACCACACTGAACGTGGGGATTGTACCCAGGAGGGTAAGGTTCTGGAACTGGCTTAAGAGCTTTAGGTTCCACCAAAGAACTCTGGATCAAAGATGGTAGCAGCTGGCTATACGGCATAGGCACTGGGTGAGAAGGAGCTTTCCTTCGTTCCAAATTGTTGCGAGGTCGATTCTGATTCTGACGCTGATTCTGATAACCTCGACCGCGAGTTCGCTGCTTTGCAATAGAAGCGACATAAGGTTCCTGATAGGGTGCCTGAGGCACAGTTGTCTGTTCAGTATAACAAGTCATTGGAGGTACTGGTCTCTGATAAGATGAAGAACCAACAAAATTCACTGATTCGTCTCGAGGATATTCAACATCTGGCATGGCTGCATTGATTACAACTTCTTCTTCGTTCTGATAGTCACAAGGATATTCAGTTTCACCAGCTTGATCGTTCGAAATAATCTGAATTTTCCCAATTCTTATGGCATACTCAAGGCGTTCTCCCAATGTTACCAAGTCAGAGAAACTTAACGGAAGTCCAAGCAATCTTTCGAAGTACGGATCTTGTAGGGAGTCTACAAACATGCTTGTCAACTCTCGGTCTAAAAGTGGTGGGTGCACTCTAGCAGCAAATTCTCTCCATCTCTGAGCATACTTCCTGATAGGTTCATTGTTCTCTTGAGACAATTCTTGCAACTGCATGCGATGGGGAGCTATGTCTAAATTATAATCGTACTGCTTCAGAAAAGCTCTGGCTAAATCCACCCATGATCGAATCTGATTTTTCTCTAACCGCATATACCACCTCAAAGATGCCCCAGTCAGACTATCTTGAAAGCAATGGATCATTAATTTGTCGTTTTGCACAAACGAAGTCATTCTACGACAAAACATCACCAAATGTTGCTTCGGACAGCTATCTCCCTGGTACTTTTCAAATTTCGGCACTTTGAACTTATAAGGCAACACCAGGCCAGGAACCAAACACATGTCTGCAGCATTCAGGTTAACAGCATCTTTCATTTTCAAAGCTTTAACTCCTTCTTCCAATGCTCGGAGTTTTCTATCCATCTCAAGAGCTCCTGGATCTACGGTCCTGGCTATTGGAATATCTCTTCGTGGATTTATCTCAGGGAAAACAACACCTTGATTGTTAACAGGAGGAGGACACTCATTCCGGACAACAAACTGCTCGGGCCGATCTCGGTTCTCAACAGAAGGTTGTACAACTTGGTCTGCAGTAACGTTGTTCACTTGCGGAAATTCTTCCATAGAATCAAACAGAGGGTTGGGCGTCATAGTGAACCCTGCCAAGGTGTTAGGAGACTGGAAGTTGCCTTCAGACATAGCTACTGCTAACCTTCAACTGACTTCACTGCTCGATTCTGCTCAGATCTAATCAACCCCTAGGTCATCTTCTGACAATCAACAGTTGCTCAGGCCAATCACCGAGTAATCACCTGTTGAAATCAAACAACGGCTGGATAAGAGCTCTGGCTAGCTGGAGTATGACATGCAATATGATGCAACCCGTTTATGCACATGGTATGCAAGATGCAGCAAACAACGGGATCACAGCCCCCATACAATCTGAACACTGCTGCACTGCTGACGGAGTACGTTCGCTCTGAAGAGAGATGCCAAGATAACGGGTAGGCTGGAAGTCAAGGTTCCTGCAAAAAACCCTCCCACTCACGGGTAATGGACCTAGATCTGTCAAGGTACGGCATCCTATGCGGTCGTCAGCGTCACAGACTTTCAAAACTGACGATACGATTCCCAGAAAGAGTGGCATCATCAAGTCTTGAAGAGGCCTCACTTAGCTAACTTCCAATTGATCGGTTCTCGGAGTCGACAATTCAACTAACCAGCAACCCATGCCACCCAAAGGGTGGGACAAGAGGCCAACCAGAAGAACCACGTCCGAGTGTGAATTTCGCGGGACACTAGGACATGCAAAGCATGCACGCACCCACTACTTTCCACTCTAATTCTAATGTACACTCAAGCCTGGGTCTGGCTTCTCACTCAAAGGAACATCCCCACCCAACAGCACAACAGCAACAGATAATATCAAAGGTGCGGAAATCGTAAATACAGTAAAATACAACATACAACGTACGAAAGTAAACATCCAATAGACAAGCAAACAAGTGCTAGGATCGACTCTCTTAAGGGACGTTGGATCCCAAATGCCTAAGGAACTATCGCAGTCCTTAGCAGCCAGGGGACGTTGGATCCCCAGTAGAGTCGCCGGCTGCTGGGGATCGCCCCAAACAGCTAGGAAAAAAAACTAAGGCGTAGGGAACCGAAAATCCCCAACAGAGTCGCCAGCTGTCGCTACTGCGAAAATCGGCGCCGACTGAACAGAAGAGTCGCCACCGTGCATTATTTATCCCAACGGAGGGAAAGGAAACTCTCAGAGTAAACCTACCGCAAAGACAGGAAAGGAATGGTCATCGCAACCAAATCCTAGATTCGGGAGTCGGTTACGCAAGGGGAAGGTATTAACACCCCTCACGTCCGTCGTACTCGACGGGATCCACGCTTGTTGGTTTGTCTAAAGGATGCAAAAACAATCTATCTAAGGCTGCTAAATCTAAACGGAAAGGAATTGACTCGATAGAGTGTCGCACTCTATGCCTACGTATTCTCAAGAGAGAAAGTCAGAGTCAACGTAGTTCGGGACTACGGGGAAAGTGGCTCGCCAAGACTTCGCGTCTTGTGCCTACGTACTTCCACACAGCATGGAAGATCATAGCTTTCATAGTTCAGGCTAACTACGACTAGGCAGGGTGTTCTCGATCACACAGGAAGTGAGAAATTAAGCTGGTTTTAAAGGTACGGGAACCTATGGGAACTAAAACTATGGTCTGGTCTCAAATGCGCAAGGGCAAGAGAAAGGGGAAAACAATAAGTCGTCAGCAGGAAAGTCTCGATCGCACAGCAGCGAGAGAACAGAAGAGTTAGTTGTTAGTGTGCTCGCTAGGATATCGCATCATATGCCTACATATTCTCGCTCAGTACGAAAAATCAGAGCAGCTGTAGTTCAGCGACTTTCGGGACCACAGCACAAATCTCATTTTATTAATATTCTGAAAAGGATTACAATGATTGAATACGGGAAATAAACTCCTAGAAAATACTATCCTATCCATCTATAATGGAAAATCAAGTGGAAAATAGTCCCCTAACAAATGGACTTCTAAAACTACCTCTAAAAAGGTAAAATAAACTCCATGAAGAATATACCCTAAAAAGTATTTAAAATGCTATGAACTAATATTTTTATATTCCCTTTCCTTGTCGTTTTCTTTCTATTTTTATATCTCACTATTTTTCTCTATTTCCTCAATACTCTTTTTCACATTTTTTTTCAAGTATTCTTTTCCATTATTTCTTTTTTCAATATTCTTTTATTATTATTCTTTTTCACTATTTTTATTACATATTTTTTTCTTCTATTCTTTTTTTTTTCAATATTCTTTTTTCAATATTCTTTTATTATTCTTTTTCTTTCTAAAGATCTAAACAAATGCATATAAAAGAAATAATAAAAAAATAAAAATAAAAACAAAAGGGGTGCAGGTCCAGCCAGGGGGATAAGCAACCAGCAAAAAACACAAACTGGGCCCAGCCTAATAAGAAATTCAGAAAAAAAAAAAAACAAATAAAAGAGCAGGGGGGTAAATGGAGAAAACGGGGGGTGTTAAAAGTAGTTCGTTGGGCTTAGCCCAATCAACCAATCCAAAAACAAAACGGAAGGGTGTATGAAGAACGGGGGGGTACGGACGAAGAAGCATTGCTTCAGGGCCCAAGGCCCAATCCAACGCACGGTCACGCGGTGCAGGATCCAGCTGACCAAAAAAAAACCTAAGTGAATCTTTCTCTCTTGTTCACTGTTCACGGAAGAAGATCTTGCGCTGTTCTCTCCTCAGCTTCTCTCTCTCTCGACCTTTCCTCTCTCACACCTTCAACCCTAGATTCAACCCTCGTTCAATCTCTTTAAGAATTTCATCACAACCTCACAAAAAATGTTTCCAGATCCTTTCTATCTCACTCTGATTCAACCCCGTTCCACTCTATCCCTATCTCTCAGTCTCAATCTCATCAAAGTTGTTCATATGGAAACGATGGTGGTGCGCTTTGAAGAGATTCGTGAAGGTTTCTGAAGAACCACGTTCTTGGTGAAGAATCGATGATGATGATACTTGAAGCAAAATCTGGAGAGTTACGAAGATCTTGAGGTTACCGGCCAGATGACGATCTTGAGCGCTTTGATCTGAGTTTTTTTTGATGAGGCGATGAAGAATAAGGATACGAAATCTGGAAAAAACTCAACAGCTAACCTCTTGAAGATCCAGGATGCATGTTCGTGGATAAGGATCCTTGCCAATCGTGGAGTAACAATCATGATATGGAAAATCGTGGATGGTATTCTTTGTTGATGACTTGAACCTTTGAAGATTCTGAGTTTTGTTGAAGATCTTGAGTATCATTCGCAAATTTCTGGAGATCTTTTCTAGAATGCTGATGAAGGAGATGAATCTTGATGATTCGCTGGAAAAATGATGTGAAGGTTCTTGGTTTTCTGATAATCGGTTGATGAATCTGATGAACTTCAGATGAGGATTTCTGGAAAAATGATTATTGATGATGAAGGTCGGATCGGAGAAGATGAAGATGCGATGAATTCTGGGATTTTTAGTTCTCCGGCGAGTTGTTGCGGTGGTCGGAGGGAGTTAGGGTGGTCGGAGGTGAGCGGTTAGGGTGGCCGGAAGAAGTTGGTGGCGGTGGTTGCATGGCCGCCGGCCATGCAACCGGTGAAGCTCAGGCGACGACAAGTGGCGGTGTTGGTGGTTGCATGCAGAGATAGAGAGCACGCCAAGTGGCGTGAGAAAGAGTGTGGAAAAATGCCAAGTGGCGGGTTCTGAGTGTAAGGTGGGAATGAGGTGGGACCCATGCTGAGAATCACACGCGTGGCCTTATATATGGGTGACAAGTGGCAATGGAAAACTTGGGCTGATATGGGGATTGGGCCTCCAAGGACTGGGCCCACGAAAATTCAGACTAAATGAAGACTTAATTGAAATCTGACCCATTAATCCTAATTAATACTGATTAAAACTAAAAAACTACAATTAACTAGAAATTGAAACAAATCTACCCCTAATTAAACCTACTAAACTCTAATTAAAATCTAACTAGGTGATTACAATCTAATTAAACCTAAAGAAAAGAATTAACTATTATATCTATATTAATCTCTAAACTAATGAAAATAGAGAAAAAAAACTCTAATAATCCTATTAATTTCTATAGAAAAAAAACTATATTAATTTCTACTTAAAACCTATTAAAAGAATATTCTATTAAAACTATTAAAAAAATCACTACTTAATATCTAAAATGATTTAAACCTAAAATTTATTTAAAAAATTATTAAAGAAATTCCTAAAAAAAGATTTAAAACTATTAAAAATATTAAAAGAAATCTACTTAAATTCTGGAAAATCTATATTAAAATCCGTAAAAGGCTATTAAACTCTTAAAAATGCAAACAAAGGCAAGTAACCAACATAAAAGAGAGTGTGAGACCAGATCGAAGCAAGCAGTAAACACAGACACCAAGAACCTCCAAAATCACTGCGTAAGCTGAAAACACCCAGGAAGCGCGTGACTTCTCAAAATAACCTCCGATTATCCGAACCGGTCTGAAATACCCTAAATGCGACAGCAGGGCTGTAATCCCGATAAAATCACCATGATTGAGAAAATGCACCATATGCAGTATGTAAATGCGAATGCGAAATGCGTCGAAACATCGAGCCAGATACGGGACCCGGTTGGTCAAATTTTAGGGTGCAACAGATAATAAAAAGAGGAAATCCTTAAAGATGTCACCCTGAAAGTCCTCAATATTAAAATCAACCAAATGTTGTAAGGGAGTAGTGACTACCCTAGGTTTTTGAACCATCAACAACTATCATCAGTTCAGTCCTAGCCTATAGGAACCTGAGTGCATAACCTGAGTTAACTGAACGTAGGATGGAAGTTCATTATGGAGATTGAGTGGGTACAAACAAACTTTGAGCCTTTATCCTTTGTTTCGTAAATCTTAAACTAGGCCATGTTACAACCTCTAAAAGACCTAATTGAGGTAAGGTTGTTTTGAAAGCATACTATACCAAGGTTGGATAACCTAACTCCTAATGATATTTGATTTTTATTGATCACATCACCTGTCATTCTGTAAATGACGGGATCCATTTTTTATTGATCATTTGAACACACCATTGTGTTGTTTTACCAATAAACGATGTTTTCAAAAGCATGCATAAATGTTGCATTGAAATTACCAATTTCAATAAACAATACTATTTGCAAGACAACCTTATATTAAAGGAATCCCAACAAATGCAGCCAACTAGGGAATTTGGCTTGGTAAAGGAAGCTTAGTTTGGGGCAACCAATTTGGAGGGTTTGTTAATCAGCTGCTACAAGATTCGGCTAATCAGGGGCAATCAGGTCGAGATCCGACAGATCTCTCAAAGACCAGCTAATCAGAAGCAATCAAGTCGAGATCAGATAAATCTCTCAAATGCAATCATTCTGAGCAATTCTTTCAGAGTTGCTAGCTAAACTGAGGCAGTTATGTTGAGACTCGTAAATCTCCCCAAGAGTTTGAAGATATTAAAGCATCTTGTATGTTAATTCTTCTGTAAAATCCTCTTGATGATTTCTTCCTATAGACCATGTAATCTGGGGCATAGGAAATTTGAGGTTTATCTGTTGCAAGGGTCACTACTCATTGTGATGATCGTGATGTAAGCTAGAGTGTAGAAGTACATTGTTCTTGTGACATCTTTTGCCAACTCCCTAATAAGTTGTTACTTTAGTTGATCTTGGCATTTTCTCATGGATCTCCCTCTCCAACAAGGAAATCAGGCTCATGATGGCAATCCTGGTGAGGTCATGACATTATTTTCTGAGTGGAATGCTCTTTTCCCCAGAGAAGGTTGTAACCTTGAAGTAGAACTATCGATTCTGCATGTTCATCCCTAGTGATGGTCCAATCTGGTGAGGTCGGATGAGTATCCTTGTCAGGATTTTTATTTTATCTCTAGTTTCACTTCCCTTTTGTCTATTTTGTCAGCATAAGCATAAACATAGCGCACATGCATTCATACATGTGCATGGCATTTGGTCATTTTGTATACCTTTTCTGGTGTGTACCTGTTTAGTTCACTTTGGCGTCTATCTCCCTAAGTGACTGGGTTTATCTCTTCTCTCTAATAGGGTTTTCAGCCTTTAGGCATAAAGTTCTCACCATTTCTAATTCCCCATAGAGTTTGATTCTCGTGGGTGATGGTTGTTTCAGTTATCTTTTCCACGTTTGGATAAGATAAATTCCCATTTGAGTTCACTCCTTAGTGGTTGGAGTCTTGTTTGATCATTTATTTCTAGCTTGTTCCTAGATTGAACTTTGGTCCCTGGAAGGTGTGTGTTGCGGTGGAAATAGGATCACAAACTATTAATGAGTTTGAATCGCAATTCAATTCACAACCGCTCTTTGATTTATCCGAAGGAAAAGGTCAAAAGAGGGAAAACCTATTTTGCATCGTAAACACAATGCGGGAAAAGATCTAGGATTCGGGGGTTGGTTAAATTTAGGGAAGGTATTAGCACCCTAAACTTCCGTAGTACTCTACGGGAACCTTTTGTTCAAATGTTTACTATTTGCTTTATTTATTTGCTTAAGGTATATGTACAAAGGGATTAAAAGTGAGAAAGGATACCTAAGGGGTTAATTCTAAGTTTACTCGGCAAGACATCGCATCTTGTGCCTACGTATCCTTACGGGAATGGAATCAGAGTAATCGTAGTTCCCCTCAAAAGGGAGGTTAGAGACTTCTTGACTGTGGTCAAGGTCTCAAGGGGAATAAACGCATCTTAAGGACACACTTACGTGGAGTGTAGAAACTCCAAATCTCTACGTTGAATTGTTAAGTTGTAATTAGGGTTAAGTTAGGGATTCCACGGCGGGAAACCCTAAAATGAGCGCGGCGGCTCTTTGACCTAATGCTAGGGGTAAAATTGTAATCTTGCCTGCGGCGAGGCATTTGTGAAAATTAGGGTTTATAGTTTGAAGTTGAGGACTATTGGCGCGGCGGCCAAACGGTTAGACCTAACCTTCGGATGTGAAATTAACTATAAAGATGCGATGAAATTAAATATACATACAACGGCAGAAAATAAAGTGCGGAAAGATAAATGCGACAATTGTCTCGCAAAATTACATCCCATAAGCAGTTACAAATATGATAATTGAATATTTAAACTGAAAATAAAATCAATTGAACTTAGTCAGCTGCAAAAAACTAAAACAAACAGAGACTGTTATTATACGGGGTTAGACGAAAAATTAGACGGGAATGTTAGGAATTTAAGTAGAAAATTATAATTTTAACGAAACAAGAAAAAAAGTTAGAAATTTGGATCTTAAAAATGAGGATGTTAGCGAAAAATTAATAAACAATGAAAATTGATATGCAAAGAAGATGGCGATAATATACAAGTGATAATGGAATATGAAATAGCAACGATGATGTTAGATTATGTACAAATATAAAAATAAATACAAAAATAAATAAATAAATATTAGTGAACATGTTCATGGATAATCAAGAATACTGTTAGGAATGAAGGATGAAAATTGGAATTGACAATAATTAGAAGTTAAGTGATGAACATTTTGAGACGATGAGAATTTAGGTAATTAGAAAAGAGTTAGAATGAAATTAGGTTTTTTTTTTTGTGAGATTTGGAAAAGTTAGAACTTTAATGTGATTAAAAAGTTAGAATTAAAAGTTAGCAAAAAATTAGAACTTTGAAATTTGCTTTTGAAAAAAAAGTTTTGAAAATAAAAAAGAAAAGGTTAGATTTTAATTCAAGAAAAAAGTTAAAACTCTTGAAAAAAAACAAAAATAAGATTAGAAATTTTTTAAGAAAAGAAGAGTTAGTTACTTTTGATAAAGACTGTAAGAGTCTTTGATGCTTGCCGATCCCCTGTTTTGTTGCTCCTGAGGGTCCTTTTATACTTGATTTTTTTAAATCTTTTTCAATCTCAGATTTGATTTGAATATCTCAATCTTTTTCAATCTCTGATTTGATTTGAATGAATTTTTATGATGATTTCAGATTTGATTCAATGATGGTGATGTTGATATTTAGATCTGATTGATTTGATTTTGCTCCATCTGTGATTTATTGTGATTGGATTTGATAAAAAAAAAGTGTTGGGATTTAAATTTAAAAATGTTAGCAAAGAAAGTTAGAGTTTCAAGTTAAATAAAAATTAGAGTTTTAAGTTTAAAAAAAATGAGTTAGAATTTTAAAATAAAAAACATTTGAATGTTGATTTAAAAAAAGTGTTAGAATTATTTTAAAAACTGTTGGAATTTCATTTTAAAAGGAATTTAGAATTAAAAAAAAAAAAGAAAAAGAAAAGGGCGTTAGGATTTAATTTTAAAAAGAATTTAGAATTTTAATTTGAAAAATAAAGGTGTCAAAAAAAGATTTAGATTTAATTTTAAAAAAAAGTTAGAAAAAAAATTAATTTTAAAAAGAAGTTAGAGAAAAAAAGATTTAATTTTTAAAAAGAAGTTAGAGAAAAAAAGATTTAATTTTTAAAAAGAGTTAGAAAAAAAGATTTAACTTTAAAAAGGTAGTTAGAAAAAAGATTTAACTTTAAAAAAGTTAGAAAAAAGATTTAATTTTAAAAAGGTAATAGAATTTGATTAAAAAATTGTGTTAGAAATTAATTAAAAAAGGTTATAAAAAATTTACTCTTGAAGAAAAGAAGAAAAAAAAAATTAAATTTTAATCTAAATCGTAAAAGTTAGTAAGAAAAGCTTAAAATGATTTAAATAAATAAAATAAATAGAAAAAAAGTTAATAAACAAACATTAGTAAAGTTATAAAAAAGGTTAATTAAATTATTATTAGTTAAAAAAACAAGATCTAAAAAAAAAAGTTAATTTATTAAGTTAATAAGAATTTAAAATAAAAATATTTTACAGATCTTCATTAAAGACAAAATCTTTTCTCCAGCAATGTTTGTTATAACAACGTCCCTTGGAATTTATGCTCAAAAAGTGGCAATTTCCTTGAGAAGTTGGTTTTGTCATTGCCATTTTTTTGTGACAATAAATGGATATCTCTCCCGAGAAGTTTATCTGCCCTTGATGTTATTCAACCTTTTATGGTTACGGTTGTTGTTACCCTCGATCAGTCATTTGTCATTAACCCTTTTGATGACAACTTTCAAATGTATTTTTGTCCATTAACCCTTTTGATGAGATTCCTATTTGAAGTGTTATTTTCGTCAACCCTTTTTGGCGATGTAGTCCAAGTTTAGGTTGAGTACCTTCATATATCTTTTGATGATTGGTTTCTTTCTGTCAATTCTTTGACAATATGTTCCGAGTTTAGGTTGTGTACCTTCGAATATCTTTTGATGATTGGTATTTCTATCAATTCTTTGACAATGTGTTTCGAGTTTAGGTTGTGTATCTTCGGATATCCTTTGGTGTTTCTTTCTGTCAATCACTTGACGATGATAATATTTGGGCGATTGTTTCTTTCCGACAACCCTTTTTTTCGATGTGTTCCGAGCTCAGGCTGTGTACCTTCATATATATTTTGGTTTCTTGCGGTCAACTCTTTTTGACGATGAATTCCTAGCTCAGGTTGTGTACCTTCGGATATGTTTTTGTTGTTTTGTTCAATCAGCCCTTCATGAAGACCCTCAAGATTATGTATTTTCCGTCAACTCTTTGACAATATCACTCATTTATGAAGCTTTTCCTTCCCTAGTGGAGACTGTCTTTACGATTTAACCTTCATTGAGGATCTTTTTGTTCTAGAATATCATCCGGTCATGGTTTGTATCTGATGATCAATTATTCTAGATACCTTTATTGGAGCCCATTTGTTGGTTCTACTTCCAATGAGGTTGCTTTACCTTTTGCCCTAGAATTTCAAACATTCATGCTTGAACTTGTTGATTAATGCTCTAGATATTCCCCAGTGGAGACCATATTTTGGTTCTACCACCAGGGAGGTCCTTTCCTTCTAAATGTTAGTCGGTCACGTCTAAACCAGTTGCTCAATCAGTTTTGATTTCCCCAGTTGGTTTCAGATTCCCCAGTGTTGTTGTATTTTCCCAGTAAGTGGTTACTCATTATGTATTTTCTCTCCCTGTTTGCTTTCATTTTCGTCTGCATCTTTGCATTTATCATCCCATCATTTTCATCATGATAAAGTTCATTGCATGTCAGCATTATAGATTAGTTGTTCTTTGTCCATAACATAGTGTGTCATTGCATCTAAGGGTAACATTTTTGGTTATCTGTATTTAAATACCTTTCACCATGATTTCACGAGGATTTTCATCACTCATGTTATCTGGTAAAGATATTTAAATAGGGGCAACTGTCATACCCCAAATTTTACCCTTAGATTCTTTGATCTTTTGCATATCATTTAAACCAATCATTCATGCATAACAAACCAGGTTATCAAATTTGCTTTGTTTTGTTTCACTTGTGAATCAGGGTTTACTTCTAGAGATTTTAAGGGTTGGTAAATCAGGGTTTTAGTTAAGTCATCCACCATTTAAGCTCTGAAGACGTCGGATCAAAGTTTCTTCTTTTGAGTTAGATTTCCATTGTTCAGAGATTGCTTCTTTCAGTTGGTACTCGAGTTTGAGGAAAAGGTGTTGGGTTTTCAATTGTCATGAGCAGTTCCTATCAGAGGTCTATCAAAGCACGACCTCAGTTTCACTGAGTGCCAAGGATGTCGTTGTTTAGGGTTTCATCGATGGATTGATTAGGAAGATGATAAATCAGGATTTTGGAAGACTAGGGTTTCTCACTCTTCGTGTTTATGGTTGGCAATCGTCGTTTAGTTGAGTTTCACCTATGGTTAGCAGGTTCAATGCATGTGCAAGTACTAATTGGGTGGTTAAGTTTTTCACTTTTGGTCTGAGAATTCGTCAAGTTGTTCTTCAATCAAGATCATCTTAAGATGAATTCGAGGTTGTGATGTTTGTTCAAGATTCGTGGTGGTCAAGTGTATTTGTCGAGGTTTTAGGTGTTGATCAAGTTTGAAGGTGCATTACCTTTACTCATACTCATTCCCGTAACCATCCATTTTTTTATCCATATTCCAAGTTCCACTATCAATCCATTCAATTTCCTATCCATTTCTTACCCAAACCATTAAACCTTTTTTTATCTGTTTTTTATTTTAATCATTTATATATCTTTTTTCAATTTTTCATCCATCAATATCCTAAATCAATTCCATTCATCTAATCCATTTCAATGTCTATTCTTAAAATCCATAAAGACCAAGTTTGTTTTCACATTCATATTTCTTAGACCAAGTTCAAAATCATTTTTTTCTATCAACCTTTATTGTCCATATTTTGTCCATAAACCCAAATTCACATTTTATCTTAAAAATCCATCATATTAATATTTTCATTACAATAACAACAAGAGACCACTCATAAAAAGGAAATTACAAAAATAAAGTCACATTTTGCAACATCATACAAGCCTACAATAATTCATGCGCTACAAGTGGAAATTCTGTAACACTTTCTCTCCAAAACCTGCACAATAACAAAGCATCAAAAACCCATCTGCCCCAACATGCCACGACAAACACTACATCCCAAAACTCAGCCACAAGACGAAGCTACAAGCCTCCCACACTAATACCAAAACCTATGCAACAAGGAGTACACGATGCAACAAGCTGCCAAAAGCCTACTAACACACCCAAAATGTACACTACAGAACAAAACAACTCAAGACACACTTCCCATCTCAATAGCCAAAATGAACCTGTTCCAAACCTGTATTATGGAAAGTGACAACATAATACCTGACAAAATTGAAAAAAAACAGGTTGGTTTTGAATTTAAAAGGAAGAGAGAAGAACCAACAGGGGGGAACAAACAATGAAAAGAAACTCGCTATAGAAAATTTTAAAAAAAAACTTCATACCTTTCACCATAACAAACTGCATACGGCTCTAGTTATCATCTCGACGTCTTCACACTACATCAACAGAAATAATCTTCCTCAGTTCGCCATGAACTCTCACTCCAACTCCCTCCGTCAAATCTGACCTGCACAAAATTTTAACAACAGAACACAACAAAACCTCTTTCCCCTGAGTTCTCATTAACCTGCAAATCAACAAAATCCGTAAAAATCACAAACTTGTCTTCATGAACACAAAACAAAGACCACTCTGACAACACCTGTGATATGCGGTGCATCGCAACAACAATGAAATTCAAGCTCAGATTCGTCAATGTTCAACCCATCAGTGAATACGCAATAATAAAATCGCGTGAATTTCGAAACCACCACAAAATATATGATTCTAACGTCACAACATTGCGCCACCGTGACTGAGAGGGACCCGTAAGCTGAGGGATTCTAAAAGAGAGTGAACGAGAGAAACGACACGAAAGCAGCAAGAGATATCGATTGAGAAAGAAGGAAAAGGCGTTGTCGATGAGGAGTTGAGCCGCCACATAGAGGGATCGTGAAAGCTGTGAAAAGATCGTCAGAAAAGGGTAAAAGGAGGCATCTGAGAGTGAGAAAGTAGGTAAAGGAAATTGTGATCGGCATGGAAACATTTTCAATCTTGTTGACTTTTTCTCGTTTGATTTTAATTATTGTTTTTTTTTCTTTCTCTTTTAAATAAAGTTGTTGGACTTAGCTTAGACTGTCAAACTCTTGCCAATTAGAATCTAGCTTGAAGCAATCCCAGCTTGTTTTTGTTTCCCCATGGGCTAAGCCCATGCTGTTTCATTTCTTTCCTTGTTGCTAATGTACCTGTCGGATTGTTTTTGTTAAGTTTCTTTTAGATTTTAGATTTTATTTTTATTAAAGTTTAAATTAGGATAATGAGTTAATTAGATTTTTATTACTTTATTAGGAGTTAGTTTTAGTTGGTTTGTTTTTAGACTTTGATTTTAATTTAATTAATTTCTAATTTATTTTAATTGAACTTTGATTAACTTATCACTTTTAGTTGTGATTAATTATTGATTTTGGTAATATTCTAATTAACTTTGATTTTTAGTTGTGTTTAATTTGTGACTTTAGCCTTGGTTAAATTTCAATTAATTCTTGACAACCAAATCGTGAATTTTAGACAGATTCTTGATGATGCTTGTACATATTCTCTTTGCGCCTGGGTTTTCCTTATGATTGAGCCTTGTTCATTTTCTTGTTGTGATTGGTTCGTCTGGTGTTTACTTGTTGGCTCCTTTGTATTCACATGTTCCCTTAGAATCTCTTAGTTCGACTTAATTTCTGATTAAGATTGGAGTAGGATAGATTTAGGTTCAAAATCATTGCATGAAACATTAGTTTAGATTATTCCCTTTGATCTGATTCCAAAGGAAAGGATACCATAGTTGACTGCCACGTCATGTTGGTTAGCCTTGTCCATCTTTCTCTCGAGACCTTGTGAGAGTCTTGCTTGCTTAACCTAGTTTAGGTGTGGAGTCGTTGCACTCCGTGTAAGTGTCATGGTTATGGATACTTACTCCCCTCTAAAACCATGATCATTATCAAGAGTTCCTCATCCCTAGTTAGGTTAGGTTTCAACTTAGATTTAGAGAGTTGGTTAACTCTGCGTAAGTATCATAGTTATGGATACTTACTCCCCTTTGGAACCTTGATCATTATCAAGAGTTCCTCATCCCTAGTTAGAAGAACTACGGTTGCTCTAATTCCATCCTTGTTAGGATACGTAGGCACGAGATGCGATGTCTTTGCGAGCATGCATAGTGTATATACTTTTAGGTCTTTACCTTAGCACCTTTCCTTTAGCAAACAAACATTAGCATAACACAAATACTAACAAGAGGTTCTTGTAGAGTACTACAGATACTTAGGATGCTAACACCTTCCCTAGGTATAACTAACCCCCGAACCTCATATTTCTAGTTGTGTTGTTACATAGCGCACTTTGGATTTTCTTTCGATTTTACCTTTTCCTTTGGATAAATCAAAGCTCGGTGGTGAATTTCAAATATTTGTGATTCAAGTTAATTAACAGCTTGACATCTGATTCTCACCGCAACAGATCTCCAATGTTATCATTAATTACTTTGTTAGATAAAAGCACTGCAAACCATTTCGTACTTGTCAGATCAGTGACATAGAATACTTGCTTAGCTTGTGTGGCTAGAATAAAAGGTTCATCTTTGTACCCCATCCTATTAAGATCCACTTGCAAAAATCCTGACTTATCCATTCGTATGTCAATATTATTTTCAACCCACCTGCAACCAAATATAGGAATCTGAAACTTCTCATAATCAAACACCCAAATGCACTCGATAACCCCAAAATATGACAGATTTGCATGTTTGGGGTGTAAGTCCTTCACACTTGAAATGTTCATTGCTTCAGCTACCACAGTGACACCACTATTTTGCATATTACTTTTATCATCTTGTTCTTTGGTATAAAATGTGTATCCATTAATTGCGTATGCGCTATAAGAAAATACATGCAAACTTGGACCATATGCTAAACATCTCAACTTTTTTGTTATTGAAGCGGGATCTGAATAAAACTTTAAATAAATATGATCCTTGAACCATGGTATAAAACTTCGATTGTACTCTTGTACTATCCAGTTTCCATTTCTATTCGGATTCAAACCTTGGAGTTCATCCTTGTGCATTTCAACATACGACTCAACCTCGTTGTCATTGTACAGAATATACAAATGCACTTGCTCTCGTTCAGCCCTTGATACTGTCACAATTTTATTTCCAATTAACTGTTTTCCTTTTTTTTTCCGACAACATGATATTTGGGGAGTCCAGTGGATTTAACATTGGACAAATATTCAGTACAAAACTCAATCGCTTCTTCAACAATGTATCATTCAACAATACATCCCTCTGGTCGAATTTGGTTTTTCACATACCCTTTTATTATTTTCATATAACGTTCAACAGGGTACATCCATCTCATATAAGTTGGTCCACACAATTGTGTCTCTTTCACAAGATGAACAACTAGATGAACCATTATGTCAAAAAATGAGGGAGGAAAATACATTTCAATCTAACAAAAAGTAATAACTATTTCTTTTTGCAATGATGGTAAGGTCGCAGGATCGATCACCTTACTACAAATGGACTTGAAGAAAAAACACAATTTAGTTATTGCGCTTCTTACTTTTTCTGGAAAAATTGAATGTATACCTATTGGTAGAAAATGTTTCATTATAACATGGCAATCATGTGTCTTTAAAATCTTTAACTTGAGGTCTTTCATAGACACAAGTCTTCTAATATCTGAAGAGTATCCTTCTGGAACTTTAACTTCACTTAGAAACTTACACAATATCTTTTTCTCATTTCTAGATAGAGTATAAGCAGCAGGTGGTAGATATGTTCCTTTTCCATTCTTCAAGGGTCCTAATTCATTTCTTATTCCCATCGATATCAAGTCCTTTCTTACTTTAAGGTCATCCTTAGACTTTCCTTGTATATTGAGTAACGTATCAATAACACTTTCAAATACTTTTTTTCAATATGCATAACACCAAGAAAATGTCTTACATACAACGGCTTCCAATATGGCAATTAAAAAAATGACCTTTTCTTCCACCCACGTGTGACAATAGTATGTACAAAAGGCTTGCCAAAATGAGTACTCAGATCTTTTACATTTTCAAAATTGTGGTCACCTGTCAATGTAGGTGGAGCTCTACCTTGTTCTAGATTTTCATTGAATGCTTTTCTCCACCCACAGTAGTGATGATTGAAATTTAAGAATCTATGATGACCGAGAAAGACATTCTTCTGAAAAAATTCCAATCACGTCTAATTTGTGTTTTCTTCGCAAATAGGACATGCACATTGACCTTTAATGCTATACTCTGATAGGTTTTCGTATGCTGAAAAATCATTAATTGTGCCAAATAAGATCACCCTCAAATTGAAACTTTCTTACTTGTATCCATCATAAATCTCCACACCGTTCTTCTACAAAATCTTTAATTCTTCGATTAAAGGTGTCAAGTATACGTCTATGTCATTCCCTGCTTGTTTAGGCCTAGAAATTAACATAGATAACATCATATACTTACGCTTCATACATAGCCATGGAGGAAGGTTATAAATCATAATAATCACAAGTCATGTGGAATGTGAGATACTTTGCAGGCCATGTGGGTTCATTCCATCAGTAGATAATGTCAACCAAAGGTTTCTTGCTTCTTCTCCAAAATCAGGATAATCATTGTCAATTTTCATCCACTGTGGTGAATCTGCCAGATCTTGAAACTTTCCATCTATAATTCTTTCATTTGTGTGCCAAGTCAAGTGTTTTGCATCAGTTTCACTATGAAACATGCGTTTAAATCTCGGAATTATAGGAAAATACCGTAAGACTTTTGCTGGAGACAACTTTTTCTTATATCGAGAGACACTGCATTTAGGGCACTCATTCAAGGATGCATATTCATTTCGAAACAAAATGCAATCATTTGGACAAGCATGTATCTTATCATAGCTCATGCCAATAAAGTACAACATTTTTTGGCCTTATAGGTTCGATTGGGAAGAACATTATCATCTGGAAGCATCTCTTTCATAAGGGCTAATAACTTTGTAAAACTTTTATCCGACCATCCATTACCCGCCTTTAAGTTGTACAACTTTAATACCAGAGACAATCTTGTGAATTTAGTGTAACCTTTATACAATGGTTTCTCTACATCGCTTACTAACCTCTCAAACATTTTGAGACAATCCTGAAGATCTTTTTCAAGTGCTTCTGCAATCTCTTCGACTCGATCACAGTCGTATGTATCTGTGCCATTGTCCTTTGAAGCACAGGTCCTATTTTCCCCTGGTTCAACATTCTCTTTATGTATCTCACCATGTGATATCTAACATGTATAACTTCGACCAATTACATGCCTCTTTAAATGTGATTCCAACTGAACTACGTAAATCTGACGCCCATTACAGCAACCTAAGCAAGGACATGTGATCCGATTGGGGTCTTTGGCGTGTTCACAACAAACTTAACGAATTCCGATACCCCATCCTCGTAGTCTTTTGACAATCAATTGGAAGACATCCATTTTTTATCCATGGTTTTTACTAAGTAAGTTAAACAAAAACACTAATTATTCACGCAACTATAGATACCTAACAATTATAGCAAACGCGCAAATTCAATCACACTTAATGTTTTAACTCAAGTAAGTCACAAAAAATTATCAATTCGAGCGTAAATCAATCGCCAAAATTATCAAATCCACATTTAAATTACCAAATATAATAACTTCATCACTTAAGTTAAAACAATCAACAACATCACAATATTCAACAATTTGTTCACGTATGTCATTCAAGTTTCAATCAACAGCATCACCAGTTATAAAAAAAAAATTCCCAATGTCATCACTATTCACCATATTCAACCTTAACCATTAACAATTAATTTCATTATCATTTTCAATAAAAAAAATACGATCAAGACAAAGTAATTATCATTATTCATCATCACTAACATTCAACATTAACTTATAAAATTATTAACACCAAAACTCAAAAGAAATTCACCACAAATATCATTATTCATCATCTTGAACCTTACTACAAACAACAATGACATTCAAACTTCCATTGAAGTCAAATAACAGCAACATCACAATATAAACAAATAAACAAATACCATGCAAATAACCTTAAAATAAAGAAAATTAAGAAAATGAACAAATACCTTCAAAAATGGTGGAGCGCGGTCGCCGGAGTCGAACATTGGAGAAGGAGATAACTGCAGACGGAGGATGCTATGCTGGAGAGAGTGGTGAGTGATGAAGCACGGCTAGACAAAGGAAGAAACGGCAGTCGGAGGTCTTGTAGGGTTCGAAACAGTGCGCCTGAGAGTGAGAGAGTGAAACAGAATGCGTGCTAAATGTAAGAATTGACATATGAATTCTGTTTTAATTTTAGAAAAATGACCTATAGCGGCGCTTTTTAAAAGCGATTTCTTTTCCCCTCTATATCAGCACTTTCCCTTAAAAAGCATTTTATATGCTAGCCTTTTAGCAGCGCTTTTGAAAAGCGATGTCTAAGGTGTGACCTAGACACCCCCTATAGCAGCGCTTTTTTAAAGCGCTTTCTAATGTTGGGCTTTAGCAGCGCTTTCTATTGGTTATTTGCGTATGAACTTTAGCAGGGCTTTTCAAAAACACTTTCTAAAGGCATACTTTAGCAACGTTTTTTCCCTTGTTTTTTTTTTTAATTTTTTTTATAACTTTTAGCAACGCTTTTGGGGAAAAGCGTTGTCTTTGTAGTGTTGCCAAAAATCACTTTTGGTGTAGTGGTTGGATGTTGATGTTGTGTTGGATGGTTGTTGTGTTGGTTATGAGGAATGGGTGATGTGCATGAAATAATCTATTACTTGCTTATTATCATGTTTTCCTTTATATAATTATTGATATTTCACCCCTTTTGTTTGAATGTTGCCTTTTTCATAGGCATCATACAGATAACTCGCAGTAGAGGAGTTGATGTGAGTGGAAGCTGGAGTCTTCCAATTTTATTTTAGTGTCGGCGTCTGCTCTGATGTGTAACACCGAGGTCTTGGAACGTTTGCCTTTTTATTCTTACTTAAGATTTTTGGATATCTCATTTGTGTGGTTATTTACAATCTTTTGAAAACATGGTATTATTTTGAATAATTGTCTTAATGCTGAATTTTTCTGCTGTTTTAATAAAAATTGAATTTTCAGACAATCTTTCATTATCGTTATTATTGTTAATAATTTTAAATGTAGTAGGTGTGAGGGAAAATTGCCTCATACTTGGTTATACTTGTTTTAATGATGTCAAAACATATATAGTTAAAAAAATATACTTTGGACGGTATCATCGAGTCGAATATGCATACGTTATCTTTCTTGTGTCAAACATTTGTCAAAACATGTCTAGGTACATATAGAAAGAGCACTGTGTGTGTTCTATATGAGTTTGATCATGTTTGTCAAGTTAGAGATACATTAGGATCTCTTAGAAGTAGTTAAATATATGAAAATCTGCATTTTTGCAAGTTCTGAGTCTTTGAGTTGACTCATAGCTTGCTTAGGTCGACCGCTCATACAGAAGTCAATTTTCACGTTTTGCTCTTAGGAGAGCTCGCGTCAATCCTCTAGTCGACTCATACTGTGTGCATTTGTGTTTTTCAAAATTGGGGTCATTTGCGTCGAGGCATGGACCTGTTCTGGTCGACACAAAGAGTTATTTCCTGCATAATCCTGAATTCGGGAGAGCTCAGGTCGACCCTCCCCTTGTTTTAGGTCGACCGCTCGCGCGTTTCTCGCAGAATTTTTGTTATGCTTAATATTCTAAGTGATTTCTATGTTGGTTATTTGGTTTCAACTTTGCATATATATTGAGTTAGTTCATTCTTCATAACAAGAACAAGAAAAGTGAAAATATACATTGATTTGGTTCTCATCATCTTCATCCTCTTTCTTGCATTTTCTCAACAACTATACATAATCTTTTTTGTTGTGTATTCTGCATCATCAAGGTGATAACGTCCAAACTTAGGATTGGGGTATCGAGTTTGGGTTGAGAAATCAGTGGGTTTTTCTTGAATAAAACCTTGAGGGTTTTATCCTCCAAGAATCTTGGATTTTGGGGGTTTTGCATAAATCGTTCCTTCACAGATTCAGCCGAGTGAAGGTAATTGAAGAACGGGAGGTTCTGTCAATTTAGTAGCATTAACCGGAGGATTGTGGTAGGAAGGTTTGGGTTCGAATCGTTGGTGTTTGAAATCAGCTGGGAAAGATTTGAAGACCAAAGGGTTGTTCAAAGGTGATGCCATAATTTGAGGTTTACTCATCACGTTCGAAGAACTTGATTCATCTTAAATCAAGGAAAGAGAAGGCATAGGCTCGACATCAATATTTGTGTTTGATTTTTTGAATTATATTGCTTCTCTTGTAAAAACAATTTGCAACTGGTTATATATACGTGTCTCAGTTCTATTTTTAGAATTGAAGACAGACGTACCCCGAGCGAGAACGACAGGGGAACTACCTCAACAAATTGGTGTTCTCTCTTTTTACTATTTTCATTGTTGAATTTTGAGTTTGTGTGCAAACATATTAGTTGATTAAAATTTTGGTGTGTGTTAGTGCTGAAACATTTTTAGAAACCTCATTTCAATCTTTTGATTGTAATTGAAGAACATAGCACTTCATTCACCTATTGAAATTTACTTGAGGTGCTTAGCACACCAAGTGTTCAACTAATTGCGTGAACACAAACACTTGAGCTGTTTTTCAATTGGTTTATATTTCACACACATTGGAAACTGCCCAACTTTAAGTGAACAAAATCTGATTGATTTGTGTTCAAACTATTGATTCTAATTCTCATCTTTATCGATACTCCATATAGGCTTTGCGTATATCCGATCTTTTTGGTAACGGTTCGTTTAGACAAGTATAGTTCCTCGGCCGCTTCCACTTAAAACTTTTTAAAATCCAAATCTTAATAAGCACCGACTCTGTTTTTAATAAGTGATATATTCAACCCCCTCCTAAATCATTGTCGTCGTCTAACAGTAGGTGTTGCATATCTATTTATATGAGCAGGTGTTTGTTGAAAGGTGACATTCTAAATATTATTTTTATGGATAATTATTCTAATTTTATTTAATTATGCACGAAGGTTATTTAGGGTGTTACAAAAACCACAACACAAACAGAAATGGAAAGTAGCTAGTAAAATTCAACTAAGCTATCCAACAAAACACTAAGCCAATAAAGATCAAATTGAAGAGCCTCCAGGTAAGCAGAATAAATTACACCAGATCAAAAAATTCCAACCACCAGAACCTGCAGAGATATAGTAACAGACTTTCCCAAAGATCAATGACCCAACACCAATGCTACGATCTGATCGATTGACCGGCGAAACCGCAAACCAAGCTAAAGAAGATGAAAATAGAAATATAACCAACCACTGAAACGCGCCGCCAAAGCACACTAACTGGGAGACATCTCACCAAAGCCACGAAAACCTCCTATAAAAGCCCAAACCGCAACAACCCAGAACACAAAAAACAACGCCACAACTGACCCAATCTACAAAGAAGGAACCAAACATAGAAGCACAAGCAACTACCCACATAGAAATCTGAACAATCCAAGCAGAAAACCGCTTGCAACAGCCACACCTCGCCAGAACTAAAGGCCTGCAAGGCTTGCCACCTCGAACAAATTCTCAATGGTCAACACAACACCTAACCTAAAAACAGAACTGTTCCCACTCAAAATACAAGGCAAAACAGCAGCCAAAAAACAAGGTCAGAGAATACACTCTATCAGATTTAATATCCAAAGTTCCATAGGATATAAAAACCTAGTATTATTACTCTTTAACCAAGACCAAGCCACAATTTTAATATTACCAACCAAGCACCCTGCTTCCATGTCCTTATTCTTGAAAATCTTCTCATTCCTGCATTTCCATACTTACCAAATACACACGAACGAAATCGATTTAAGTCTTTCACCTTTTCCCTTACCACACTTTATTAGCTCACTGAATTGTTTAAAATTATCCAAACCCGAGTTATGTAACACCGTCGACACTTTCAACCATCTTAAAATGTCAAAACCTCACACACTTTTGGACACTAAAAAAAATGGAAAACTCTTTCTTCTCTTCCGCAACCAAACAGACATAACATTTACGGATCATTCATTATTTCTCTTTTAGCAAGATTATCTTTAGTTGGTATTTTGTTTTGCCTCGATCTTCACACCAATGTCGAAACCTTAAGGAGGTTACATTTAATCCAAACCTAAACATATTTTCTCCTTTCTTCTATCACATTATCTTTTAAAACTAGCTTATATATATCTTTTACCGAGTATTTTTTGTTATACCAAAACCACTTGCCTTCTACACGTTCACTATAATTTATTCTTTTAACTTTTCTATAATTTCCTCTTCAAACATCTTCTCCTCATCGATGAGAATTTGATTCCACATAAAATTCAAATTCTCTCCTCCTGCGAATCTCAACAGCACTTTGCTGACTGTTATCTCATTGTGCACAGTCAGATTAAACATCTCCAGAAAAATGTTCTTCAAAATCTAACCCTTTAACCATGGATCACTCCAAAATAGTTCCATTCTCCTAAACAAATAGTATTGATTTCAAATGAAGAAATATGTTTACGACAAAGAGAATATTCTCATTGAAAGAGAATATTCTCATTGAAAGAGAATAATCTATAAAGTAAAATAAAAAAAGAAGTTAAAGAATGTGAGGCAATAAAATGGGTAAAGTGTAAAAGTGGTAAGTACGTGAATAGTGAGATGGCATGGAATGAAAGCCGTTCAATTTATTATGGTTGTTGGTAATGTAATTCACACAACATTGCATTAACTCATTATCTGTACATAAACTATTTTTGTTAGATAGTGTATCTTCAACCAATTAATTAATATTATATTTAATTATTTATTTAACAATTTAAATTTTGTAAATTTTAATATAATTTATTTGGTGAATAACTTTATCCAACTTATTTTAATATAAAATGTCCTGCTTCATTATCGACAAAATTGTTTCAACATAATTTTTTTTTAAAAGATAATAATATTTCATATTTATTGATAATTAACTTACGGTGAGTGTGGAAGAAGCAACAACACAATACATTTATACATAACTACCTACCAGTCAGCCCTAGCTTGTTTGTTTTCCTTCTTGTTAGTTACTTACCATACTAAGGAAAGGAAGGTGGGTTCCTTCCTCATCAAAAACCCCTTTGTTTGGTTTCTTTTATTAACTTCACTCTCCACTTCTATATACACATTCTACCCACCATCTTTATTATTCCAAACATAGCCAAAACAAAAATGAAAATAGGAGGAGGAATTATTGTTTTTGCAGTTGTTGCGGTGGTGGCAGCTATGACTATGAGCATAGATGTGGCAGCAGCAGGAGAGGTGAACCATGTCGTAGGAGGAGATCACGGTTGGGATCCCACCTCCGACATCCTATATTGGTCTTCCGACAGAATCTTTCGGGTCGGAGACCAAATCTGTATGTCTTTTTTCATTTTTCTATATTGTCTTTTTATGTTTCATCACTCCTTTCATAAAAATGATACATATTTTCTTCATCACAGGGTTTACATACTCTGCAGCACAGGGATTAATTGCGGAGCTAAAAAGCAGAGAAGAATACGAATCGTGTAATATGAGCAACCCTATCATGATGTACACGGAAGGTTTGCATACAGTCCCACTTGAGAAGGAAGGAATGAGATACTTTGTGAGTACTGATTCTCAAAACTGTGAGAATGGGCTTAAGCTGCGTGTTGAGGTTCAGCCCAAAGACTCGGGCTCACGGGCCTTGCCTGTGACTCAAACTGTTGTTGCTGATGGGCCTGCTGCTCCTTCTGGTTCGGCCCGTTATGGTCATAATCTGATTCTTTCACTATTGCTATGTGTTATTGTGGTACTTGCTTATTGATGTAAACCTAAGTTTGATTAGAATAATTAGTTTTATGTGTTACTGCGTATTTGAAGACAGAATATTTATCAGTTTTGTGATAACTAAGATGTTGTCAACATATCTAAAGTATGTGTTTAGATTATATCATCGCAATGTTAACAACGTGATTGTCATAATCACGATAAACAATCAAAGTGTTTCACCGTGATTTTCTTTGTCGGTGGATAGTTTGTGTTGTTTTGTAGTCTTTATTGTGCAGTACCTGATTTGTGGGGGTGGTTTGCTATGTGGTGGCTTTCATTTAGAGCCCCATTTTGACACTTTACATTTAAACCAGAGAAGGAAAAAAAAGCCTCGATATTTTATAAAACCTGAGATATTGATATGTAACATTTTTTACTTTGAAATATTCTATTAAAAAAATAGATAAGATTTCTATATACTTAATTTCTTTAAAATTTTGTTTGCGGGTTTGAAGGAGAGAGAGAGAGAGAGAGAAAGTTTTGAGAAAAAGAGATAGGATAAATAAATAGAAAAAACTAAAATATTTTTTGAAAGAATTATTTTGTACTATGTTTGGAATAATAAATGAATGTTTATCGTTAATATTAATATTGTTCTGTATCGAAACTAAAAATATGTGTATCACAGATTCAACTTTTATTTTCTCTTTGATTGTTTCAATTTCAAAGTTGCAACTGCCTATCACCAGTAGATCATCTTCATACATGCATATGAATAGAATTTAGGTTCCAGCATTGTTTTTCATAAACACTCCAAGCTCAAAACTACACTTTGTGAATCTTTGTTGAACTAGAAAATGAATTCTTTTATTCCATGATCTTGGGCTCTGCTTTATGCCATAAAGAGTTTTATGAAGTCTACACCATGTTCTCCTTTTCTTTGATCTCAAAACCTATAAACTTGGTTTTGTTGACAAAGACAAATTCTTTTAATGACTCATTTAAAAATGTATATTTTACATCTAAACGAAATGAATTGCCACCTCTTGATGCAGACCAAGGCAATGACAAGCCATATTGTTTCTTGTCTGGCCACATGTGAGAATGATTCATATTAATCCACGCCTTATATTTGTAGGAACTCCTTTGCTGCCAATTTTTCCTTATTCTTCACTACTTTGTCATCACGATTTTGCGTTTGCTTTTACACTCATTTCACATTAATGTATTTCTTGTCACTTGATAATTTGGTCAGCTCTCAAGTTATTTTTTCTAAATAGATCTCATCTTATCAAGCAAGCTTTTTTCCAAATTGGTTCACTCAAAACTATTTTGAAATCAATTGGTTAACATTAGCAAACAATGCATAATACACCAATTGGTCGTCTTCATCATTGGCATTACTGGGAATCAAACCAAAGCTGACGAATCTTCTAGGCAAGTTTCTATTTCTTTAATGCATAGCTTCAATTTGAGTTTCTTCATATGATCTTGCATCACCCTCATCAATGTTTATAGTTTCAACATTGTTTGCCATGTCATCTAAGTCAACTGCACAATTTGAATTGGACACTCCATTTTTTGATTAAGTGACTCCAAAGATTAAAAAGGGATGAATTGTGATATTTGAAATTATTAAAAAAATCGGTCGATAAAAACTTTGATTATAAATTAGTTGACTTAGAAAACAAAGATGAAGCGTCAAATAATAGAGAGGAGAAAATTAAGAGAAATAAACAACAAGATAAATAAATAAATTGAAAATAAAAGAGTTAAGGGAGAAAAAGATCACACCATATTTGTGGACAAGAGTTCCTATTACGTGGATGTGGTTTATCTCTGATCCGCTGACTTTGAGTGGATTCATGAGTACAACCGAGGGGCGTTTGTTTGGTCTATTTGTACTCCAAATTAATTGAATGTTGTATGTATAAGATCAAACAAATGAGAACTAGTTGCACGTTGTCAATGGTAATATATTTGCATCCTTTATTCTTTTTTACCATTTTCATAACACTTGTCCTACGTCATTACTAATAATCCATATGTACCATTTTCAGGCATAAATCGTCTAACACTTTCCACGCATATTCGGCTAGTCATATGTTCATACCTACACTAAGGATTTGTCCAGTGCTTAAGCATTTGTCTCACTCAGAGGATATTAGGCGACCAAGCTCTTCAAAGTGTATCTTGACTACAAAGTAGCAAATGATATACCCTTTAATTCGTACCATGATCATTATCATATGCATCTATTGGAAGAGATAGTCTTCTATTATAGATTATTAGCTTGTGGGTCACGTCTGATGTATTAACATCTGCCTGAGCACGTCAAGCGTCAATTCGAGTATATGTAGTTTGTTCCAAGATATCTTTCTGATTTTGCTCCTCCTACTATGATCCACAGAGATGTAGAAACTGTGTATGATAATTACCTTAATCATCTGGTACCAAATGACACACAAGGTACCTTAGCTCCTAGGTACTAGAACTATGCATACGGCTACGTCCAGTAGTACATAACATTGTTATATGACACCGAATGTTCTAGGAAATCCACCTAGGTTTAAGAGTGTACACGGGTTCGGTTGGATTGGATTTGGCATAATCCGTTACCCAACCCGTTCAAACTTCAATAGGTTGGGTTCGTCGTCTAACCTGCAATTTCATTGCGAAATCCGAACTGAGCCGACTCGTTCATTTATGGGCTGGGTTGGGTTCGCGAGTTGTGTTTCAAGTAAAAAATATTTTTTTTATAATTCTTTTTGTCGGTTTAAAAAATATAACACAACTCAATACAATTATACTCATTTATAACACTCAAATTCGATGAAAGACATCATATAATGTCTAATAAAATTCATCAACACGACATAACACTTGATAATAGTATAAAATTCAACAAGACGTTATTTTTATAAAATACGTAAGTTGGAAATGATATAAAATAAAATAAGAAAAAACATTTAATCTTATAATTACTAAACTCATTGATTTAGTTGTATTATTCGTGTATAATAAAACTTTAAAAAAAAATTATAGTTATTAGTGAGATATTAATTTTATATTTTTATTTAAAATAGTAAGAAATTATTATAACCACACCAATGGATTGGATCAATGGGTCTGCGGGTAGCATAACTCAAACTCAATACTCAAACTAAAAATATACGGGTTGTTATGGATTGCGTTGGGTATGCTCGTAAATTAATGAGTTCGGATAATTTATGAATTGGTTTGGTTTAGGTCAGTGGATTCGTAGGTCGATCCACACCCACGAACACCCCTACCTAGGTTAACTCATCAGGAGATACTAAAGGAGGAGTAGGCTATGGCGAATCATGTCATTGATGGGTTGGCTAAATCCCGTGGTATGATGGATATTCTGCGAGCAGGTATAGACAAGTGAGTTTTTCCCAAAGGCTCTCCTAGGAGGGACATTGTAAATGTCGTTCTTACTAAGGCACATACAACACTACAGTTCAGGAGACAACGTAGAAACAGGGAATCTGATATACGCAATAGTATATTATTTGTATTAGAGATACTATTATCGTTTGTAATTTATTTTGACTTTATTATATATTTAGGATTGATTCATTTATATATCGCATTTTCATCTTATTTGATAAGTGTATAGTTTAATTTATTAAAAATTAGTATGATAATATAGTTATAATATATGCATATTTCTGGAAAAAAAATCAAAATATACTGTCTAGGGTGAATACGAAAATGTATATCTGTATTCTATTACGAAGATACATCTCCAAATTCATTTATGTCAAAATAAATTTGTCTCAGTTAAAAGTGCATGGAGTGCATATATAGGATGAATACAGAAGTGCATCTTCGAATTCATTTGTATCAAAATGAGGGTTTCTGAGTCAAGAATGTATGGGGTGCCTATAGAGGAAATACGGAAGTACAAACAAAAAAGAGATTTGACTCATTTACACATGTATTTGGTGTGAAATGAATACGTCCAAAAATACATTTCTGAATTCATAACAACATCTTTGGTTTTCTTTAGGATAAAACAGCTTCAAGCTAAGTATTTGACTAGTTTTAAAAGATTTTGAAAATACATTTTCAGAAAATTTCTAAAAATATATTTTTAAAATAAAGTTATTTATAAAGATCGAGTTTGACTTAAAAACAAACAAAAATGTGTATAAGAGATACGTTTTTATTCTAGAGATATATTTTTAAAAAACGGAAACCGCATGGTGCATTAAAACAGTAAGGATGCTCTAAAAATTCTCAAATATTTTTGGGTCTAAATATTCCTAGTTCTGCCATGGATCCAGTACATACCCTATTGATCTTGCACCATCTCACCTTCAATATTGCAAAGTTGTGATAAGTGAGTTTTTTTCCTTCGAGTTATCATTGCCGCATTAGAAATTTTGAAGTTTCCTTAAGCCAATGGGACTCTTGGCTCATTGTTTCAGCACTCTGTTCAGTTTCATTATTGCCTCTTGGTATAGGACCACGTTTAATAACACCCCAAGGCGCGTTTTGATTGTCCCTTATGACAAGAGTTCCAATGGACGAACTACTAATCACGAACTAAAAATGATATTTCTGGTAATTCCCTCCATTATGCATGTCTAACCAAAAATAATCAAAATCAATATTTTCTTAATTTTTCTTTTTTTTTAATTACACCCACTAACTAATATTATATACAACACTTCTTTAACATTATAACTTCATATTCTTAATAGTAAAAAGTACACCAATAAACGGTCACATCAGCTAGCAATATATTGTTCCCCTTTTTAGGAAATTAAATGAAGTACAAGTTATTTATGCAGTGGCATACAAAAGTCTTGCACTTAATGGTCATCAACTTACTAAAATCAATACCAAACTCTTCATGGCATCTCCAAGATGATGCACAAACTAGAAAAGTTATATATGACAATAACTTATGCAAGCTGTCAGATGGTGGTGTATTAGCATACTTTCTTTTTAATGATGCACCTTTGGACACAGTCGATCACTAGATAACACCTAGTTAATTCTTTCTCAGAATAACATAACTGGCTCCATTTGTAGATTTCTGTATCTTGGAAATTCTCTTCAGGATATCGGCAAACGCTTTCTTATCCTACACATAGAAAACAAACATGCAATGTAAAGCACAGTAATAAATTGAGTAAAAAACTAATTCGCCCTTTGAAAGGATAGGGGTCAGATATTCACACCTCCAAAATTTGTGAATTAGCAAAAAAATTAACAAGTAGTTAATACAAATTAAGAATAACTCCAACCAAATAAAACATGAAAAAGAGCAAGTAGTTAATACATCCTTCCTCATGTTAAGAAAAGGTGTCATAAGGTTTCGCATGTTCATACTTCGTTTCATATATATCCAACTATCCATTCAAAACAAATAAACACATGCTATAAATACTCAAGTCTTCACATTTCTAGCCAATGTGTGACTATTATTCATATTACTCACACTTGTTATACTTAACACTCCCCCTCAAGTGCGAGTCTATCCACAATGCTCCCCCTTAAGCGAAAATTCCATCCACATACACTTGTACCACCGTTGACACTCCTCTTCAACGGGACACTCAACTCAACGCCTGTGAGAATACTTTCGATACAAACATTGAACATTGTGGAAATTTCTTTTTCTAGAGCAACACCTTTGTGAGAGACACATCACATATTCACCCAAAACCTTAAGGTGATACGTGTATGGATTCTCACTTATAAATGCAAGTCATTTCATTCCTATACAATGTGGGACTATTATCCACACTACTCACACTTGTTATACTTAACAATTACAACTTCTCTTTAATTTGTGTGAAATGACCTAATATGACAATTAATGTAGGACGGAGTCTTTTTCCCCATATCTAAATTTGATGAAATGTTGATTAAGAATTAACCTTGGACCTCAGAGGAGGGAGCAAGAAAAGGCAGGATTTGACTATTTAAGCAAAACATATTCAATTTAGACAAGGATAAAGCAAAATACAGCTTACCTCTGAACATCTTAATCTGGCCTTAAATTTACCCACAAGCTCCTGTGTGGTTAATGGGGCCCTTTGCATTAGAACAGCTGTAATTTCTTCCGCTGTTACAGGTCCAGAAGCTGCATTAGAAGACCCAGTGTTTGATGAAGGTGCTGGTGTACCTCTTGGAGGTGCGTTAGTTTTAGCTGTAGATCCATTTACATCTTTTTCAGATGGTTTTGTTTCCTGATTCAATAAAATCATGAAGAATTTCAATAACAACAATAGGAAAACTCTAAAAATAAAGTCATTTGTAAAAAAATTATCTGACAAGTTTTTGAAAAATATAGTGTATGATGATGTTAATCTAATTTTTCATAAAAGAGAATTAAAAAATATCTGCCTTTAATCTAATTTTCAAAATTACTAGAGATGAGAAAACCTATTTGGTAATATGATGTTTAAAAATTTTTTTAGAGATGAGAAGATCAGAAAATCTATTTGCCAATCTAATCTTTGAAATATATTTTATTATATTATATCATAAAAATAAAAAATATTTTTACTAATAACTAATAATTAAATATGCAAGTATTTACAATTCAGTCATTAACTAAATAAACTTTTGACTAAAGTAGAGTTAAAGAAAATTTTATGTCTGATCAAAAGTGATCATTTTGTATCAACCGTAAATCAATATTATTTTCCTTAATAATTCTATAGCAATTATAGTTATTATCATAATGAAAAATGAAGAAAAATATCACTCAATTTATATTGTTCATTTTATGTTTCATATTAACCCATTTCACTAACAACACACATTTTGACTGACGTGTGTTTAGACTTTTTAAAACCGTGATAGAAACTTGTTTGAGCAGTATATAATATTGGATAAAGAAAAGAAAAAATTGATACCAAAATATTATAGCATATGAATATATCCATAATATAAACATCAAACCAAACCAGCATAAGCATCCAGAACAAAAACCACCAAGACTCCAAGGTTTTAGAATGGTAATTGGTTCAATTAGTTGTTACGGTGTAGTCACATCCTATATCTAATATGATTCCTACTCATTGTCATCTCAGTTGCACCATCATCAAATGATATCTAATATGATTCCTACTCATTGTCATCTCAGTTGCACCATCATCAAATGACTTTGTTAAGTTATCGCCAATGGCTTCTATGCTAGAAGCTTCATTGTCCTCTCAAGTTCTAGAGGATCCATTTCTAATATGTTAATGTTGCTAACTATTTATGATATTTTTATATTATATTTAAGAGACACATAATGTTTAAATATTGATTTTTTTACGTAAATTAAATTTAGATTAAGGAAGGCACACCCTGTGCAAGGTCAAAGGAACTGTCAACTACATAGAAGATTTACAATAGAGTTTATGTATAATCTACTAATTTCAGAATTTTTTACTAGAACTCAAGTTACAGTTGGTGTGAGTGAAAAGTCTAACCATTTAAACACGCTGCAATTGGTTTAAATTTTATTGAAATTATAATGAGAACATTTTAGTGTCACATGCATTGAGTATTTAAACAAAATGTTTGATTAAATTAAAGGCTAAACACATCTTGGAGTCCTTTAAATTATTTATTTGTATCAAGCTAGTCTAAGTTTTTTTAAAACAAATTAGTCATTTTTATTTGTAACCATTATAACATTTAAACACATTATGTGTCAGTTATTTGCACTATGTCACATGAACAGTGTGTGCCGATCCTTCTTAGTGACTCAGTTCAGTATTTTACAACACTAGTCGAGCAGCTAACATTAATGAAAAGATAAAACAAAGCAACAAATATAATGAAAGGAGCCCTCATAATCACTTTATCGAACAAAAAGCAACGACTTACATTTTCTGTCTTTACTTTCTTAGGTGGTACACTATTAGATGGCTTTGCTTCTTCATTTGCTTTTCTTTTCCCCCCTTTTGAAGACTTTGAAGTAGGTGTTCCTCGAGCAGATCCTGTTGCTGTAGGTTTCGAAGGACTGTTGTCAGCAGGTTCTTCCTTAGGTTCCTTTTGCTTTGTAGCCGTAGCAGGAGGAACGCCGCCCTCTTCATCAACCTAGACAAATAAACTTGATCAGCTGATTAATGCAAGATGCTGAAGTCTAGTTCAGACCATGGGCTTTACAAAATGCCTATAAAATTGGAACTGAACAGCTGCTTCCTCGATATAGAAGTTACAGAAAATGCAAAAGATAGTGGAACAAAGAACAATAAACAAATATAATAAAACGACAATAAGTTAAAGGAAGGGCAGAAGTGAAAAGAGAAAGAAGGGGAAAAAATCTATACATCGTCGTCGTCATCATCGTCATCGTCTGCATCAGAGTCACTCAGACCACCACTTCGCCCAAGTAACTTCTTCAGCTCTTTCCCAGATTTACTCAGACCACCTCCTTCTTCATTGTCTTCATCCTCATCCTCTTCATCCTGCAATTATGATTAAAAGAATAACTTAACAAGAAATGCTAGAATCAACAAGTAAACCAAATATGGAACGGTTCCATCAACTTAAAAATAAATTATATATGTATAAGTTCCTAAGAATATAAACATCAAGGATGCATGACATCAGTCTTGGAATAGGTTCCTAAACTGAGTCAAAATGTAACCTAACTCACATACAAACAAGAATAACTGATAGGAGTTTGCTCCTATCTAGCAAGCGAATGCATTTTATATATGAAAAAAGGGAAACTATAGAAGAAAAAGAGCAGAGCTTGAGAAATGGAGACTTCTTAGGTCGAGGCATAATAACCCACAATTAAAAATTACACAATGCCTGGTCTGTATCCCCGATGAATAAAACCATATTCTATTTGCTTAGAACAGTTGAATAAAACCATTCTTTATCTCCTTAATTTTCCCCCTCTATTTTCTGCTTTGAGTTGAGCAAACAAAAATAGACTTGTAGGCTTGTATTTGTATTCTGGTAACCCATCAATATAGGCTCCTTTAAGAGATGCCTAGTCCTCAAGCTAGAAATCAGGATACTTCCCTAGAAGGGTACTTTACACCTACTAAATAGCTTCTACTGACTACAGGTTTCCACTTCCATGAAAAAACCACCAAGTTACAGTCCTTTCCTGATTAATAATGTTTCCAAGTGCCCTGGAACGGACTGCTTCAGGCATTCCAGAAATAGCCCCGTCTAGCCGATGTTGTATAACTCGGATCCTATCTAGTATTGGTGGACGGCAAAAGAAGTCAGAGAACATATCTTGAAAGATCCTAATAGGTATTGTAAGTTTTCTATTAGATTGTTCTGGTTCCGCCCAATGTTTCTAGCCAGTGTGTGGAAAATGAGAGCAACCAATTAGACCCATCAATTATTAATTATTTGATATTAATGGCTTGGAGTTTATTTTGCTTAAAAACAAGCATGTGACATGCTCTTGCCAATGACCTGGCTTAATATTTGTTTTAAAAAAACCATTTTCAACAATGAACCCTGCCCATGTTGATAATCCCACTGTTGAAAACTATATTTGCAATGTAAATACAATAGTTGAATATCTTGAATAAGATCAACATTTGGGATATTTATAAATTTGCTTAACTTTAGTACAATCGTATTAAATCTACAAGCTATTGATAAATGTAAAAAAAACAAGATGCATCTACTTCCAACTTAATTATATTGTCCACCATGATTACCGAACCAGTGCCTTTTTTCGTTGCAAGTAAAGCTTGTCCCATCCCCAAGCTTACCCAAATTGCTCAGTGGTGGTTATTAGGAGCCTTAAACAAGGTAGTCAACTCAAAAGTCTACATTAACTCAATATATGTAAACTCAACTTTACAAGTTTATTCAATACAAAAAAAAGTGTTTAAAACATCTATGATTGTATCTAAACACAATTTACTTGTGGGCATTGTAAAAAGTGAAATCAAAATTTGATTAATGAAGAACTAAATTGTGGCAGGGGTGGATAAAACTAATATGAAAAATGAAGATGAAGTAGAAGGAAGAAGAAAATGGGGGTAAAAAAAAATGACAACGAAGATAAAAAAGAAGGGGGTTAGCCTACAGGTGAAACTGTAAAGAGGAGTAAACATGGGTAAAAAAGGGTGGTTTCTTGCATTTCTTTTTTGGAAAATGGTGCAACCAATCGTCTTAGTACTAGTTGGTTAAGTGAGAAGCCAAATTAACTTGGATTATTAAGTTCCTCCAATATGGAAGATTTTGTATTGTGAAGAAAAATCCCTTATTCAAGTCGGGGATTATCTTTCCTTCCATTTGCATTTCCTCTTTCCTTTTACCCAAGGCTCTTCCCTCCCATCCCCTCCAAACTCGCAAACAGAGCCATGGGATTGAGCGAGATCATCTCTATGAATATCCTTTAAGGAAACTAGCCATAACAAGGATTAACAATGAAACCAATAAATAGTAAGAGAAAATACAAAAAGTAATCGATATAATTAACCAGATCTTTAAATCCATCTAGAGGGTGACAAAATAAGGGGATAGACTGTTTTAACTACATTGAATCACAATTTTCAAGAAGACAACAACAAAGCCATGCCATTACCATGTACTAGGTCCAAAGAGAGACCATTTACCTCCAAATCTCTCTCAATGGTTTAGCCTATAGTTTCCTTTGTCTTTCTTTACCTCTAACTATTAAATCATTTTCCATCTAGTCAACACTCCTTATGAAGGATAAAAGTACATATATAAATATTCCCATAAGTAAATCCATTGCTAATATATATCCAATTACAGACTTAGCTATGACACAAAAATGGTTATATAAGACTGACATGTCACAACAACTCAGAAGTATAAGAATTTGCAAAATGGAAACTAACCTGCTTGATTTCAGGAGGAGCAGGGACTTCAGGAGCCAAATCCTCCCTTTCCTCGGGATCATTTCCAACAGCTTCATCATCGTCCGTGAAAATCTCTTCATGCTCCCAATCATCACCTGTAGCAGAAGTACAAATATACTCAGAAAGAATAAGCACGAACTCATCAAAGTGATTTGAAAGTTTTCAATCCGTACCGAGCTAAGTCTCTCTTTGTAAGCTAACTAGTTGTGCTATAAAATCTGCACATTGTACTTATATGTCATAACTGGCGGGCTATCCTTATTGCTACTTTGTCCATTAATTTAAGAATTGCCTCTGAAGTTCAAATCTGGGAATACTTCATGCAGCAATGTTTCATAATCCATGGTTTCATGGTTAGACTACATGATGGGCTTACCTCTAAAGAAACGTACACAGCAAAATACACACAGCTGCTATAAGTCTATAACATGCCATTTAAAGCTTTCTTGACACAAGACAGCCAAGTCTTCCGAGACTATATAGCTTATTGATTAGCAGATTGTCGTGTCAGCCAACTTTAAAACAAGATGTTCTCAAAAGTTTACAAAATTTATAATTGTTTTAGTGTTTCATTAGCTTTTATTATTTTATTTTGATTATCATTATTATTAATATATTATTGACAGAAAAGGCATACTATTCAAAAAAAATATTTATATATTGATGATGGACCTGCGCTATAAACATTTTTTTATAAATTTGAAACTTTCATCTAATCTCGCATGCACGGCAAATTTTCTTTCCAGCATTGACAAGCTATATGACTTCTATGATTCATAGCAGTTCTCTATCCATGGCCAAAATCAATACTTTAAAACTGGATTATATGATGCCTATATATGTTTCAACTTTCAAGAAGCAGTCAATTTGATTTCTTTATTTACTCTCCAAGGTTTCCTCCTTTAGGTGAATAGATTATAGATCCACAGCAGTGAAGCAATTGAGATGCCAGTAAAGATGGACATTGCAATTTATGACATAATGTATGCCGTAAAATAATTGTTTCCTCTCTTCTCCAATATTTTATGATAGGTCATCACTACATAAAGCTAACCAAAAGTAAAATCATAACTTTCAACGTGGATTCATAAAAAATAAAAATATAAAACAAAAAAAAAAGGCAAGATACTCACCCTTTTCAACATCATAATCATCCTCATCATGGTCCCCTCCCCTTGGACCTTCATCTTCATCTTCATCATAGCCAGTTTTTTTATTCAGCCCAAGTCTATTCTTCCTATCTACCTCCTCATCTTCATCTTCCTCTCCTTTATCAGAGGAAGGACCTTCATCATCATCATCACCAGTTTTTTTCCGGCCTCTCCCACCACCTGCGTTGCTTTCCTTTTCATCTAATTTTGCATGTTCACCGAATGCAGTAGGTGCTTTCATCATCCATCTTTGATATCCATCAGCAGTTTTTTTCCTATTTTTCATCTTCTCTTCTGCTTCCTCCAAAGTCAATTGCTTATATTGCGCAACCTTGTTAAAGTTATACCTAAAAAAAGCAAGCCAAACTACGCATCTTCAACTGTCTTTGACCAGTAACAAACACAGAAGAATATAAAAGCAAAATTCTTTCTACAAACACAATCCTTAAAAAGCATACCAGGATCCGGCAGGAATGGCAACAAACTCCTTCTTTTCCTTCATTAACAGATAATATGTAGCTGATTGTGAACCTTCAAGATGACCCTGAAACTGGGACTGACCTGTTTCGTCCTCCAAGTGCCAAGGCCTGTTCTTGTACTTCTCCTATGTAATGCAACAAGAAATCACCCATAAACAAAAAAGAAGAAGAAGAAAGACCTATTATAACCCACAAGCAACTACTTGCTTTCTTCATGACACACATAATCATCTTTTCATGTCCATAGCAATCACCAACTAAACAACTCAATATTTAGACCAAAAATTACACATGGTGCTTTAGTATTCTTCGAAGTGACGTAGCACCGACACCTCAAAAAATGTGTGTATGTGTTCGTGTACGGGTTGGACAGCTGCACCGACACTTGTGGTTACGTTTAATTAATTCATTTTTTCAAATTTTTAATGGTATCGCCGTGTCAATGTCGGGGTACTTTTCGGCGTGTCCGTGCTTCATAGCGTCAAATTATTAATAAAATACAATTCACATATCCAAACTGCATCAAGCCACGCGGTAGTGTTGTCATAAACCATTTAACTATATATCCGAAATAAGAAACTGCATACAAGCCGGTTTTAGCACATTCTAGATGAGCATAATAAAACAAATACATCAAGTATTACAAATTCACAACTTCTCGATAATGCAATCCGTCTAAAATATAATGCAACAAAGCCACAAAGTAAAAACACAATAACAGATTTCAATACCCGCAAAGAATCAGTCATTTGGCGACTCTTCAACGCCTCCTTCTTCAGAGACCACTTATTTTCAGCACTTTTCTTCTTTGAAAAATCAGGCAATCCAGTCATAAACCTTCCGATGAAGTAGTTTTTATCGTTGGCAGAACTTGCACGAACATTATATTCCTATCACAAAAATTAATCATGAAATCCCAGTTCACACAACCTAATAGAAAAACAAATAGAAAAAGTCAATGAAAGGGATCGAACTCGAATCAAACGAGTGACGGTGGCGCCGCAATCGTAGCATTTGGAGCGATTTTCAGCCATGGTTTTGCCACAGGCGGCGCACAGAGTCATGTGCTTGCAATTGCTTCCGTAGAGACCCTCGGTTGTTCCGCATCCGCTGCAAGATGATTTCAATTGCAGGTCCATCGTCATTGAAATTGCACCTTAACAACGGAAAAGATGATTTAAGATCCAATAAATGAAGGAATCTTCTTTCTAGGGTTTTGCAATTTCGATTTCGGTTCAGAGTTTTTTAGGACTCGTTGATTAGATTCTGAGGACAAAACTACAAAGCAATGGTCGATTTTCTACTCCTTTGTTCCTTTCCTTTCTTACAAAAATTTCCTTCAACATCAATAATTAAGGGAGTATTTATTTTGTAGGGTGTTGTAATGGATTAAGATTGCAATTAAACGGTTTTTTTATGATAAATTTTTTTTAATATTCAATTGAGATTTTTATAAAATTTAAAATACACATGTATTTTTTATTCTCTCATCCAATAAAAAACCATATATATATATATATATATATATATATATATATATATATATATATATATATATATATATATATATATATATATATATATATATATATATATATATATTAAAATATAAATATGATTTGACAGAATTTACGGTTGATTGATTGTTGATGTAATTTTACATTGACGAAACATATCTTATTTTTTCCATAAATGTTATGTATTTAATTAAGATATCACATTTTTTAAGTTCAATTGAAATTTCTCTCTATTTATTAAAAAAATGGTGAGATTTAAATGAATTCTTCAGCTTAATGAATGTTTTGCATTGTCTGCAAGATCTACGAAAAAGGTTAGATAATAGGTGATGAAGGAAAAGTCCTACTAAATAGGTGAACTTTTATCTTTGTCAAAGGCACGCGATTACGTCCTCTATTGCATTTTTCACTGTTAAAATGTAATTAAATAGTCATTTGGACAAGGTGTCGGATCAAACGTGAGCAGTTCTAACCGCTCATACTATGTAAATATCATATCGTGTTATTTCAAATATTCAAATTCATTATCATTTTCTTACCATTTTTCACTTAATAACTAACTTAGGCGTTAGAGTGAACTTTGCATGTCCATCTTTTCTTCGTTATACCAGAAGCTTTTTCACGGGCCTCTACGACACCCTAATCCTAGGATTTCTCAGACTCGAGTAGAGAGCATCTCTCACAAAGCACCAATAATCAAAGGGCTCCAACAGTGTCACAATAAACAATAATAACACGGATAAGCAAATAAACAAGAGAAAACAAATGGACAAACAAGAAGAAAACAAATAAACGAAGTTAACAATCATCACAATTTAGACTAAGTTAGACTTGACTCTCTCTTGCATAGAGCAATTGTATTTCCCGGCAAAGTCGTCAACTGTCGTACCTCGAAAAATACGATCCTTCGCGATGAGACGCAGAAAAATTGGTTCGAACAGAGTCGTCATCGAACTTTATTCATTCCAATGAAGGAATAGGAAAATATCGATAAAACGTTTAAGCTAAGAAAATGGTCATCGCAACCAAATTCTAGGTTAGGGAGTTGATTACCCAAAGGAAAAGTATTAGACCCATCACGTCCGTTGTATTCAACAGGAACCTCTTAGTCCAATTTGTGATGAATGTTAGCTAATGTTATTTGTTTTTTTCTAAGCGAATAATGTGAAGGTATGAGAAAAAGGTTTAGTTTGCAAATGGGAAATGAGTGGTTTTTTATTAGGGTTCTCGCCAAGGATTAGGGTCATTGTGCCTACATATCTTCATTTGTAAAAATGAAGAATCAGAGCGTCTGTAGTTCGTGGAACTACGGGTTGTTAGCTCATTTTATCGAACAAATGTTTAGGTCACATGCTAAAGGCTAAATGTTAACTTGTCTACTCTCGGTGGAGGCTTGAGAATTTAGTCTGTACGCGCATTAGAAAGGACTAAACATCGTTTTTAGAGAAAAAATTTTGATCGCACGGCAACAAGAAGTTGAGTTAATGTGTTGAATGTTTTGTTTGGATGACAATCACTTGGATGGCCAAGGATAGCTCCTTGTATCCAAACAATCGAATAGAAGAATCGAAGGCTCGAGACTAACTTTTTTTCACCCTTAATTGCAAAAAGGTTTTAATACAATTAGAGTGTTTTGAACGGATGACGAGTACTTGAATAGTCAAGGAAGGCTCCTCGTATCCAAGAGAGAGAGAGAGAGAGAGAGAGAGAGAGAGAGAGAGAGAGAGAGAGAGAGAGAGAGAGAGAGAGAGAGAGAGAGAGAGAGAGAGAGAGAGAGAATATAAGGCTCTAAACTCTCTTTTTTCATCTAAGTGTTTAATAAAACTAAGTTTGATTCAAGTTGTTATGAAAATAGTTTGAAGTGAATCGAGTTAAAAGTTTTTTAGAGATGACAATTGTCTGAATAGTAAGGAAGGCTCTTCGTACTCAAATAATTGAGAAGAGGAATCGAAGGCTCCAGATCATCTTCCTTTTCACCTTTAATGAAATTGTGTTTAAATAGGATTAGATGTCTTAACTTGATTTGAAAATGTTCGATGTTGATCGAGGTTTGAATTTGCGTGCAAAGCGTGGTAAGGTTTTGAAAATGAATAGAAGGGAGGACCTAATGGCATTAGGTTAAGGTTAATGGTGATGCACGAGGCAATCAACTTACAAGGGTGTAAAATGACTCGACTTTGAATCGAGGATTAGTTTGAAAATGGTTTAGGAGATGCAATGGCAAGACATAAGCAAAATAAAGGAAAGCGATAAAATTATTACACGTCGTAGGGATCAGGGTACACCTTTTCGAATGGGGATAAGAATAATCAATAAACACACAACCCAAACAATAAACTATGTGTGTACTAGCAAAGTGGGCTGGTCTTTTAAACGACCAATCATAATTAATTGATCAATAAGTCTCATTGTAAGAAAGCCCAAAAATAAGCTATGAATCATGTGCAATGGTGTATTAAGCTAAAACAAAGAAAATAAAGAAGTTAAATTCAAGTCTCCTTTTCTAGGGTTTATGTACAATGTCCAAAACTCTATAATGCTAGGGATAGTAACGATAGTTCAAACTTAGGTGTTTTTTAGGGTTTTTGATCATTTTATCATGTTTTTGTATTTTTCTAATTAGATAAACAAACAAATATGAGAATTACATAATGAGCAATGAAATAAATAAACAATTAAATAAATGACGAAAAGGTAAATGGCGGGAAGTAAATAGCAAGAAGATAAATAACGAAAATATAAAAGTTAGATGTTAGTTGTTAATGGTTATTGATCGAATGATCACTTTCTTGAATCGGGACAAATTTAGCGCTATGTTAAGCAATCGTAGCATGATCTATTAGGAATATCATACTACAAGAGGTCGGTCAATAACAATGTTTGTGATTTTACAGGATCAGAAAAGGATCAGCGGCCAGCAACACGTAGTGAACTCCTGAATTCGCCGGTGGTGGAAAAGAGAATGGGGTGTGTTTGTAAGGTACTCTAATGCCAAAGTAAGAAATGGAGTAAGAGAAAGCAAGTATAGAAAAGCTAGTTATGAATGGAATACCTGACCCTCTAGTGAAAGAGGATATTTATAATATGCCCCTAGCGCGGGGTCAATGGTTACTTTGCATTGGATTTGATTGCTAGGTCAAATACGAATAACTGCTAGGGCTTACGTGGCGTAGGGTAGACCACCACGTGGTCTTCGCCCTGGGTTAACTACCCTGTGACCTTCAGAAGGTGAGTAATTGTTTTATGACGTGTCTCCGCGCGGGGGGTACGTGGAGTATGTGGGGGAAACGCGTGAGCGCTCCCCGTGTGAGAAGTCCAAGTGTTGAAGGTTTTGACGGATCATAATTCTTCTGATATGAACACCAAGACATTGCCCAGTTGTAAGTTTTTCCACTGTATGCAATTGATAAAGCTGCAAGAAGAAATCTAGTTTCTTGATGTTATAGAGCTATGTTAGAACACAAATTGGTTCTTAGTTATATCTCTATGTTTTGATGATAACACTTATGAAATTTTGTATTAAGAAATTATATACTCTAAATTTGTTCAAGTATTTTTGCTGCAGATATTAAATTTAATATTCTTCTGAAAGCATAAATGGATCTGAACGTGGAACTACGCAAGGCTCTAAGCATCTCTACAGAAGACTCTGAGCACTGCCTACAGAAGGATCTGAAGCAAAAGCTACAGAAGCATCTGAAGCATAGACTGAAGACTTTGTATGAAGAGTTTCAAGCACTGTTTTTCAGAAGACTCTGATAGTATTGTTCGTTGCAAGTACTGAGGATCTGATCTCTAAACTCTGCTCTAATTAATTTCACGCTGAAGCACACTTGCTGCAACACTCTGATACAGCAAATTTTGAAGACATCAAGACTCTGATCACTCAAGGATCTGATGTTAATTGCTTGTTGAAGAAGATTATTCAAAGTTATATCTGTTGGTTATGCCAAACGACTCTTTTCTCTTTCATGCTAGACACAAGAACTCAGGCAAAAAGGATTTATCTAAACGTTCTACTTCTAGGAAAGGTCAAGTGATGTGAAGACAAAAAGGCACAACTACTTTGCAGTACACAGTCTTCAAGCTTGCAACGTCTTGGACTTCTCTGCCTATAAAAGCAAGCCTTCAACAACTTTCTTCCGTTGACGATTATTGAAAGAAATTCATTGAAAACCCTCTCAAAGCTCTCATACAAATTATTATTCTTTATTAAATTTGTTTCATACGTTCTTAAACTTAAGTGTAAATCACAATTGTGATATAGCTTTCTTAGAAGCATTCAAACACTTGTTTAGTTTACATTTGATTGTAAAAGTTCCTTGAGAAGACCAAGTTGTGGTCAGTAGTTCTTGAGAAGACTAAGACAGTTGTTCTTATTGGTTGATATTGTAATCAGTTTGATTATAGTGGATTAAGTCCTTGTGGAGAAAGGCAAATCACTCTTGATAGGGTGGACTGGAGTAGTTGAGTTCAACGAACCAGGATAAAAATCTTTGTGTTTTATTGCCATAATATTTTCTAAATCCTTATTCAACCTCCCCTTCTAAGTATTTTCTCACCTTTAGTTAGCATCAGAGCTCCGGTTCTGTGTGTGCTATCACTTCACCGTAAATAGAAAAGATCCAGTGAGAAAACTCTTGATACTTCTTGGTTGATATTATGGTTGAAGCTTCAACATCCAACAGCAACAATAGATATGAAGAAAGGGATAGAATCAGCATAAAACTCCCTATGTTTGATGGGGAGAAGTTTGACTATTGGAAGGACAGAATAGAGAGTTTCTTCCTTTGTTATGATGCTGATCTTTGGGACTTAGTCATTGATGGTTATGTTCACCCCACTGATGGGGATGGCAAGAAAATTGATAGAAAATCTATGACTGAAGCTCAGAAGAAGGAGTTCAGAAATCATCACAAAGCAAGAACAATCTTATTAAATGTTATATCTCATACTGAGTATGAGAAGATTACCAATAGAGAAATAACATTTGATTTGTTTGAGTCTTTGAAGATGACTCATGAGGGGAACTCGCAAGTTAAAGAGACCAAGGATCTGGCGTTGATCCAGAAATATGAAGCCTTTAAAATGGAAGAATCTAAATCTATAGAATCTATGTTCTCTAGATTCCAGATCCTCACAGTTGGGTTAAAAGTGCTAGATAAAGGCTATTCAACTGCTGATCATGTGAAGAAGATCCTCATAAGCTTGCCCATCAGATGGAGACCTATGGTCACTGCTCTGAAGCTAGCTAAGGATCTGAACAAGATCACATTGGAGGAACTAATCAGCTCTCTGAGGAGCCATGAAATTGAACTTGAAGAAGACGAGCCTCAAAAGAAAGGTAAGTCAATTTCTTTAAAGTCTAACAAATTTGTTAAAGCATTGCAGGTGTTAGAAGAAAGTTCTGAAGAGTCTTCTTCTAAAGAAGAAGATGAATTGTCCTTGCTATCCAGAAGGATCAACAAACTCTGGAAGCACAAACAGAGGAAGCTCAAGAACTTCAAGAAGCCAGATCAACGCAAAGAGTCCTCTGGACACAAAAGATCTAGAAAGAAGGAGGTTGTTTGCTATGAATGTAAGGAACCTGGTCATTACAAGAATGAATGTCCAAAGCTTCTAAAGGAAAAGCCAAAGAGGAAGTTTGACAAAAAGAAGAAGGTTCTAATGGCAACCTGGGATGATTCAGATGAATCTGAATCTTCATCAGAATCTGAAGAAGAATGCGCCAACATGGCACTGATGGCAGGCGTGGAAGATCACGATGAAGGAACTTCTAGATCTGAATCTGACTCAGAAGAGGTACTTTATGATCTCTTTAGGGAAGAACTTATTAAAGTTTTATCAGATGTCCTAAACAACTTTAACCATATTAAGCTCAAATGCAAGAAGCTTAAGTGCAATCTTGAATCTGAGAATAGTCTATTAAAGTCAGAAGTTGCTGAGCTCAAAGAAAATAATTTGAAAATGAAAAACAATTTTGAAAAAGCTCAACAAGACTCTGAATCTGAAACTAAGTCAAAATGCAAAAATATTTTAGAAGAATATGACTGCAGTTTTCAGAAGTTTCTGGTTAAAAGCATAGATAGAAGCAAGATGACTTTAATGATCTATGGAGTTAGTAGAAACAACAGGAAAGGAATTGGATATGAATCTTCCTCTGGAAAGGATTTAAATCCAATGTCTGTTGATAAACTTATCATTAAGAAGACTCCCTTATATTCTCACTTTAAGTTTGGTCATCTGAATGATATTAAACATACATGTTCTGATCAGAATGTTCCTGTGTTTAAACCAAAAGTTAGTCAGAACAAACCTGTTGTAAAAAGACAGAAGTTCAGACAAACTTTTAAGGCAACTAACCCAAAAGGACCCAAAAAGATCTAGGTACCTAAGGATAAGATAATACTTGTTGCAGATGTATTTAGCAGCAAAGTCAAGACGCCAATCATGGTACCTGGACTCTGGCTGCTCACGTCACATGATAGGAGAAAAGTTTATGTTCCAAAGCCTGGAGCTTAAATCTGGAGGAGACGTCAAGTTTGGAGGGAATCAGAAGGGCAAAATAATTGGCTCTGGTACTATTGGCAATGGTAACCTTCCCTCTATATCTAATGTCTTACTTGTAGAAGGATTAAAGCATAATCTATTGTCCATAAGTCAATAAAGTGACAATGGTTATGACATAATATTTAATAAAAAAATGTTGCAAAGTTGTTAGTCAGAAGGATGGCTCAATCCTATTTAACGGAAAGAGGAAGAAAAACATTTATAAAATCAATCTTTCAGAACTTAAGGTTCAGAACATAAAATGCCTTATGTCTGTTAATGATGAGCAATGGGTCTGGCACAGAAGATTGGGGTATATTAATATGAGACGTATATCTCAGATTAATAAACTCAATCTGGTCAGAGGACTTCCTAAGTTGAAGTTCAACTCAGATGCTCTTTGTGAAGCATGTCAAAAAGGAAAATTTTCAAAATCTTCTTTTTAAAACTAAGAATGTTGTTTCAACTTCAAGACTATTAGAGTTACTTCATATTGATCTGTTTGGACCAGTGAAAATTGCATCCATCAGAGACAAGAAGTATAGATTAGTCATTGTTGATGACTATAGCAGATGGACATGGGTGAAATTTTTAAAACACAAGGATGAGTCACATTCTGTGTTCTTTGACTTCTGCAAGCAAGTCTAGAATGAAAAAGATTTTAAAATTGTTAAAGTCAGAAGTGATCATGGTGGCGAATTTGAAAACAAATATTTTGAAAAACATTTTAATAAAAATGGCATTGCTCATGATTTCTCCTACCCTAGAACTCCACAACAGAATGGAGTTGTAGAGAGGAAAAATAGAACTTTGCAAGAAATTGCTAGAACCATGATCAACGAGACTAATCTGGCAAATCATTTTTGGGCAGAAGCAATAAACACAGCTTGTTATATTCAGAACAGAGTGTCTGTAAGACCTCTTCTGGAAAAGACTCCCTATGAATTATGGAGGAACAGAAAACCCAACATTTCTTATTTTCATCCTTTTGGATGTATATGTTATATGCTGAACACTAAAGAGAATCTAAACAAGTTTGATTTTAAAGCACAAAAGTGTTTCATGCTTGGGTATTCTGAACGCTCTAAAGGCTACAGAGTATACAATACTGAAACACAGATTGTGGAGGAATCTATACATGTTAGATTTGATGATAAGCTTGGCATTCAAAAGCCTAAGCAGTTTGAAAGTTCTGCAGATAGAGAAGTAATTCTCGCAGACTCTGAAGGTTCAGAGGCAGAAAAGGTTCAAGTGAAAGAGCCAGAAGCAACGCCAGATGCAACTCCTTTGGCTACTCAAATGAACAACTTGAATATTTCTGAAGAACTTAATGTTAAAGGATCATCTTCCAGAATCAAGGCCTCTCACCCAGAGGATGTGATCATTGGAAAGAAGGATGACCCTATAAAAACAAGATCCTACCTCAGATCATCTGAAGCGTCATTATTTGGTTTGGTGTCATTTATTGAACCAACTTCTATGGATGAAGCTCTGCAAGATAATGACTGGATAATTGCCATGTAAGAAGAGCTCAATTAGTTCACAAGAAATGATGTTTGACATTTGGTTCAAAGACCAAAAGGATTTAATATAATTGAAACTAAATGGTGAAGGGGGGTTGAATAAGTATGAAGATAAAAACTTAGAAGTAAAAACTCAAGTACTTTTATCCTGGTTCGTTGAACTCAACTACTCCAGTCCACCCTATCTAGAGTGATTTGCCTTTCTCAAATAAAGACTTAATCCACTATTTAATCAACTGATTACAACAGTAAGCACTAAGAACAACTGTTCAAAATCTTCTCAAGAACTTATGATCCCAACTGGATCTTCTTAAGGAATTATTACAATAAAATGTAAGATTAATACAAGTGTATGAATGCTTCTAACAAGCTTTATCACAATAGTGATTTTTCACTTAATGTTAAGAACAAAATAATAAACTCAGCAAGAAGAATGTTTTATGAGAGCTTGTAAGAGTTTCTTTTTGGGATTCGTTGGTGGTAGATCACTACTGAAGAAGATGATGAAGACTTGCTTTTATATGCACAGTAGTTCACAAAGTCTTGACATTGGAGGCTGTGTACTGAAAGCCCTGAACCTTTTTGTCTTTACATCACATGACCTTTCCTGGAAGTAGAATGCACAGAGAAATGCTTTTAGTCTGTGTTCTAGTGTCAAGCATGAAAGAGGAAAGAGTCGTTGAGCTAAATCAAAGGATATTACTTTGAATTCTTCTTCAATAAGTATTTCTTTTCAGCAAGGTAACCATCAGATTTTACATGATCAGAGTCTTGGATACCCATCAGATTTTGCTGAATCAGAGTAAGGCAACAAGTGTGCTTTAGCGTGTAGTTCTATCAAAGCAGAGTTTTATGAATCAGATCCTCATTATATGCAGCGTGTAGTACTCTCAGAGTCTTCTGAAAAACTGAGCTTCTTAACTCTCATACAAAGTTCTTTAATGCTTCAGAGTCTTCAGATCTTATTAGAGTCTTCTGCTTCAGATTCTTCTGCAGCTTCTGCTTCAGATTCTTCTGTAGCTTCTGCTTCAGATTCTTCTGCAGACAGCGCTCAGATTCTTCTATAAGATGATTCTGACTCTTCAGAGCCTTCCATAGTTCCAAGTTCAGATTAATTTGTTCTTGAATGTATATATACTTTAATTATCTGCAGCAAATATTCATGAACCAATTTTAGCGTATATAATTCTTTAATACAAAATTTCATAAGAGTTATCATCAAAACATAGAGATATTACTAAGAAACAATCTGTGTTCTTACAATCTCCCCCTTTTTGATGATGACAAAACATGAGAAATTTTGTTCAATAAGAAAAACAAAAATTATAACTCCCCCTGAGATTAAGAATCTCCCCCTGAAATGAATATTCTAAGGAAAAGAATACTTCCCTTTTTGCTTGAGTGTATTTCAGAATCAGAGTCTGATGACTTCTTTCAAACACAAAGTCTAGTTAATCAGAGTCTGATGACTTTTTTCAAACACAGAGTCTGGTTTTGCATTTAGACTCAGAGTACAATTTGCTTCAAGAATCAGAGTCTGGTTGGGTAATTCTCAGGATAACTTCAATGAATTTATTTTGTCAGATGAAACAATAGAATCTGAAAGACTTAAATTCAAATATAGTTAATAACATGTCTGAATTTTGTTTTAGTATTTGCTTATGGATTGAACAATCAGATTCTTTTTCTCCCCCTTTTTGTCATAATCAAAAAGATGTGTAAAGACAAAAAAGATAATAGAAGAAAAGCAAAGCAAACAATTTCATTCATTCAGATGGTTCACATAACAGATGATAACAAAACAAACAAGAGAAAACAGATGCAAAACACCAGTGCAAAAACATGAAAAGAAACTAAGGTTGACGAGATGCAATCAGTGTCAGAAGATCTGTGATCTTTGTAGTAGACTATTCTTGCTTGGCCATCCAAGTCTTAATTTCTTCAGGGGTTTGTTCTTGTTTGATCATCCAGGACTTGATTTCCTTAACTTCTTTTACAAGTTCTGAATTTTCAGCCTTTACTTCAGGTGCAGATGCATCAATGTCCATATCATATGCAACATCTTCAGATGGAGAGTCTTCAGCAGGAGCAGCTTCTAGAAGCAGCACTGGTGGTTTGGGAATGCTCATCAGAGTTTGTCTTACCAACTCAGCAAACTTTGCCTTAGCATCTTCAGCACAAACTGTCTTGAGATGGGAGGCCACCATATTGATCTTAAAGATAAATTTATCCCAAGCAGCTTCAGACTTAACAGGATCTATACTGAACAGACACTCTTCTTCCACACGTGCAATCCCCATACGAACTTCCTTTTTGAAATTATCAAACAGTTTATCAACATCTGATCTAGGGTTGGGGTAAAGAAATTCCTCAGGGGTCACTTTCTCAGCAGATTCAGAGTTTAGTTGAGGTTGTTCACAAGTGATATTAGCAGGTGTTGGATCAGATGGTGGTTAGTCAGATGGTTGAAATGCAGATGGTCGAGGTTTAGATGGTTGAGGTTCAGATGGTTGTGGTATTGTGAGTTGAGGTGTAGGGGTTGGTGAAATTTCAGCTTCAGATGATGAATTTTGAAAATCTGAGAGGTTGAATTTTGAACGAAGTGAAAGTCTACGATTTATTTGGTCAGGTGCTGATAGATCAGAATATGCAGGTTTGAGTGGATCAGGAATGTGTAAACAAGAGGGTGAGGGAACTTCTGATTCAGAATCAGATGATTCAGTGGAGTGACATGAGATGGATGACAAGACAACCATGGTTGCAAGTGGTTCCAGATTAAGAATGTCATTTGAGGGTTCTGGAATAGGTAACGGTTGTTCTATTATTAAGGTATGTTCAGATGGTATTGGTTGGGGAGGTTCAGATGAAATGGGTTGAGATTGATGTTCTGGTGATTTTTGTTGTTGTTCTGGTTGTGTTTGTTGTTGTGGTTGAGATTCTGGTTGTTGTTTTTGTTGAAATTCTGGTTGTTGTTTTTGTTGAGGTTCTGGTTGTTGTTTTTGTTGAGGTTCTGGCTGAGATGGTTCTTGTTGTTGTTGAGAAAGTGTAGTTTGAGATGGAGGGAGTTCAGATGTATGGATTCCAGATGATGGTGGTACAGATGATTGTGGTCTAGAAGGTGATGGAGGAGGTGAAGGTAATGGAGAGTGAATGGTTGGAGTTGTATCAAATGATAATACATGTTTGATAGTTTCTCTTATGTCTTCCAGACTTGCTTCTGGAGGAGTGGGTTTCACTTTCTTTACCTTCTGAGGCTTAACAGCAGCTTCAGAGGCTTTTCTCTTTGGTTGAGCCTCAGATCCTTCTTCAGCAATCTTCTTTGAACGCCTTTCTCTAACAAGATTAGGAAGAACTTCTTCCTTCTGGACGATGTTCACAGGCAGAGGAACACCATTTAACAGACAATCAGATATGTAGGATAAGATGATCTCCCTTGGTTCGTCAGCAGTGAACATTGGAAAATCTTTAACAGGAATCCTTCTGTTGCTTACATCCTTAGTAGCAATTTTCTTAGGTTTGCTGGCAAGCTCTGTGATGACCTTCATCCTCTTCAGAGTATTGCCATTGATGATAGAACCTATAACATATGACAGATCCTCTATTAATCCAGTATCATACAGATATTTCACAAGACCATTCTCTGTTAGAATGTCTGATATCAGCCTACCCATAGGAATCCAATTCCTAACTTTTCCAACTTTGACTCTTACATCTTCTCTTGTTTCCTTTATATGATTTAGAAGGTGACTGAACAGAAGATAAGGCAAGTCCACCTTCTTTCCTTTGCTCATACAGAACATAAAGTATAGTTGTTCAGCACTGACATAATCTGGGGAATTTGATGATTTTCTGTGAAAGATGGAACTCATGAAAATCTTGGCCCAGATCCTGTAGACTGGCTTCAGTTCCCTTACTTTGCTAGTTGGTGCCTAAGAAATAGTAACTTCTTGAAACACATCAGCAAGATCCACACGAGCAGATTGTAGATTAGTTTCACCATCAGTTTTAGAGTATCCAATTGGTTGTCTGATCAGCTTCTCAGTAATCACAATCTCCTTTCCAAGGACAGAAGAATGGATGAACTTAGGGCACACCTGAGCATGTATCCAGAATTCTTTCACCAAGGTTGGATAAACAGGACCCATAAGCCTGTCAAAATACTTTGTCCAACTCTGAGTTTGAATGGTTGAAGAAAGATTAACCCATTTTCTCCAATGGACTCAAGGTCTATGAAGCATTCACTCAGAACTTCCAGTTCTATGGTTGGAGTGAGAAGAGTTCTTACAGGTTCTTTGTAAGCTTCAGCATTAGGAGCAGAAACAACAATGGTTGATTGCATCTGAGCAGATGTTGATGAAGAAGATGCCATTGATGTTCTTGAGAGAGAGGTTTTAGGTTTAGGGTTTTGGTGAAGAGCAAAGAGAAGACAAAAATGCATAAAAGGTTCGTGAAGTGAAAAGTGTGAAATGGTGTGATTTGTGGTATTTATAGATAAAATCAGGCACACAAACAATCACATAAGCACGCTTCACATAGCATTAAATGAAAAAGTAAAAACATCATTACACAACAATTATGATTCTGACAGATGGGGAAAAATCAAGAAAAATCAGATTTTCAAAGCGGTACTTCAAACGTTAATTCAGTAAAGTGCACTCTACCTTTTCAGTTTCTGAGCTACACGTGTTTGCTTGCTTGTGCTTCTGAAATCTCTTGAGAAATGAAACGTTAGACAATGTTCAGATCCTCTGAGCATTGTTAGTTCAGATTTACACAAGTAAAATAATTCAAGAGAATAAATAAATTAACAGATGAAATACTTCAGAGCATTAAACATTTTGCATCTGAGAAGTTTGCCTCTGATAAATATTATTCTGGACAAAAATCCATACCAATATTTTTCAGGATAAACTTGAACCTATCTTCAGCAAGGGGTTTTGTAAAAATATCAGCCCATTGATGATCTGAATCAACAAAGGCTAAGTTTATAATACCCTTCTGAATATAGTCTCTGATAAAATGATGTTTAATTTCTATATGTTTTGCCTTAGAGTGTAAAATTGGATTTTTAGACAAACATATAGCAGAAGTATTATCACATAAGATAGATACATTACTCTCAAAGATCTGATAGTCCTCTAATTGACTCTTCATCCAGAGCATCTGCGTGTTACATCCAGCAGCAGCAATGTATTCTGCCTCTGTTGTAGAAAGTGCAATTGTGGGTTGCTTCTTGTTGTACCATGAGATCAGATGACTTCCAAGGAACTGACAACTTCCAGAAGTACTTTTACGTTCTACTCTGTCTCCAGCATAGTCAGCATCACAAAATCCAACTAATGTATATTTATCAGATCTTCTGAAACACAGACCCACGTTAGTAGTACCTTTCAGATACCTTAGAATCCTCTTAACAACAGTTAAGTGAGATTCTCTAGGATCTGATTGGAATCTTGCATATAAACATACACTGGACAGAATGTCAGGTCTAGAAGCAGTTAAGTAGAGAAGGGATCCTATCATACCTCTGTAGAGTTTCTGATCTACTTTCTTACTTACCTCTTCCTTGCCTAGTGTACTAGTTAGATGCATGGGAGTCTTTGCCATCTTACTATCAGTCATGTTAAATTTCTTCAGAAGTTCTTTAACATATTTGGTCTGATGAATGTAAGTGCACTCTGGAGTTTGGTTGACTTGAATTCCCAGAAAGAATCTCAATTCTCCCATCATGCTCATTTCAAATTCTGCATGCATACATTGAGCAAACTCCTTTCCCAGCATAGTATTGGTAGATCCAAATATAATATCATCCACATATATTTGACATATTAGAAGATCTTTCTTAAATGTTTTGCAAAAGAGTGTTGTGTCCACTTTGCCTCTGATGAAATTCTTTTCCAGAAGGAAATTACTTAATCTCTCATACCAAGCTCTGGGAGCTTGTTTTAAACCATACAGAGATTTCTTTAGCTTAAAAACATGTTCTAGAAAATTTTCACTCTCAAAACCAGGAGGCTGGTGAACATAGACTTCTTCTTCTATAATACCATTTAGAAAGGCACTTTTAACATCCATCTGATATAGAGTGATGTTGTATTGTCCAGGAAATGAAATAAGAAGGCGTATAGATTCTAACCTTGCCACTGGAGCATAAGTTTTAGTGTAATTAATACCTTCTTGTTAACTGTACCCTTGAGCAACAAGCCTTGCCTTATTTCTTTCAATTTCTCCTTTCTCATTAAGCTTGTTTCTAAAGACCCATTTAGTTCCAATTATGTTGAATCCTTTTGGTCTTGGAACTAAGTCCCACACATCATTTCTTGTGAACTGATTTAGCTCTTCTTGCATGGCAATAATCCAGTCATTGTCTTGCAGAGCTTCATCCACAGTGGTTGGTTCAATTACTGACACCAATCCAAATAATGATGCTTCAGAGGATCTGAGAAAGGATCTTGTTCTGATATGGTCATCCTTCTTTCCAATGATCACATTCTCTGGATGAGAAGTTTTGATTCTGGAAGATGATCCTCTGATAGTTGATTCTTCAGAAATGTTTAAGTTGTTCATCTAAGAAGTCAAAGGAATTGCATCTGGCGTTGCTTCTGGTTCCTTCACTTGAGCTTTGTCTGCCTCTGAGCCTTTAGAGTCTGTGAAGACTACTTATCTATCTGCAGAACTTTCAAACTGCTTTGGCTTTTTAATGCCAAGCTTATCATTAAATCTAACATGTATAGATTCTTCCACAATCTGTGTTTCAGTATTGTATACTCTGTAACCCTTAGAGCATTCAGAATATCCAAGCATGAAACACTTCTGTGCTTTAGAATCAAACTTGCTAAGATTCTCTTTAGTGTTCAAAATATAACAAATACATCCAAAAGGATTAAAATAAGCAATGTTACGCTTTCTGTTCCTCCATAATTCATAGGGAGTCTTTTCCAGAAGAGGTCTTACAAACACTCTGTTCTGAATGTAACATGCTATGTTGATTGCTTCTGCCCAAAAGTGCTTTGCCAGATTAGTCTCATTGATCATGGTTCTGGCCATTTCTTACAGAGTTCTATTTTTCCTCTCTACAACTCCATTATGTTGTGGAGTTCTAGGACAGGAAAAATCATGAGCAATGCCATTTTCATTAAAATATTTTTCAAAATATTTGTTTTCAAATTCACCACCATGATCACTTCTGACTTTTATAATTTTGAAATCTTTTTCATTCTGGACTTGTTTGCAGAAGTCAAAGAACACAGAATGTGACTCATCCTTGTGTTTTAGGAACTTTACCCATGTCCATCTACTATAGTCATCAACAATGACTAATCCATACTTCTTGCCTCTGATGGATGCAGTTTTCACTGGTGCAAACAGATCAATATGAAGTAATTCTAATGGTCTGGAAGTAGAAACAACATTTTTTGATTTAAAAGAGGATTTTGAAAACTTCCCTTTTTGACATGCTTCACAAAGAGCATCTGAGGTGAACTTCAACTTAGGAAGTCCTCTGACAAGATTAAGTTTATTAATCTGAGATATACGTCTCATATTAATATGCCCTAATCTTCTGTGCCAGACCCATTACTCCTCATTAACAGACAAGAGGCATTTAACATTCTGAACCTTAAGTTCTGAAAGATTTATTTTATAAATGTTGTTCTTCCTCTTTCCACTAAATAGGATTGAGCCATCCTTTTGACTAATAGCTTTACAACATTTTTGATTAAAAACTATGTCATAACCATTGTCACTTAATTGACTTATGGACAATATATTATGCTTTAGTCCTTCTACAAGTAAAACATTAGTGATAGAGGGAAGGTTACCATTTCCAATAGTGCCAGATCCAATGATCTTGCCCTTCTGATTCCCTCCAAATTTCACGTCACCTCCAGATCTAAGCTCCAGACTTTGGAACATAGACCTTTCTCCCGTCATATGTCGCGAGCATCCAGAGTCCAGATACCATGACTGGCGTCCTGACCTTACTGCTAAGAACATCTGCAACAGGAATTATTTTACTCTTAGGTACCCAGATCTTCTTGGGTCCTTTTGGGTTAGTTGTTCTGAAGGTTCGTCTAAACTTCTGTTTTTCAACATAAGGTTTATTTTGACTAGCCTTAGATTTAAACACATGAATGTTCTTTTCAGAACGAGTGTGTTCAATATCATTCAAGTGACCAAATTTAAAATTGGAATATAAAGGAGTCTTCTTGATGATAATTTTATCAACAGGTTTTGGATTTAAATCCTTTCTAGAGAAAGATTTATATCCAATTCCTTTTCTGTTATTTCTGCTAACTCCATAGATCATAGAAGCCATTTTGCTTCTGTCTATGCTTTTAGCAAGAAACTTCTGAAAACTGTAGTCATATTTTTCCAAAATATTTTTGCATTCAGACTCAGTTTCAGAATCAGAGTCTTGTTGAGCTAATTCAAAATCATTTTTCATTTTTAAGTTCTTTTCATTTAGCTCAGCCACTTCTGATTTGAGAATATTATTCTCAGATACAAGATTGCTTTGACGCTCTTTGTATTTGACCTTAATATTGTTATAACTCTTCAGAACCTCTGATAACACTTTGATAAGTTCATCTTTAGTGAGTTTAGCCATTACCTCTTCAGCGTCAGAGTAAGATTCAGATCCTGAAATTCCTTCCTCCTAATCTTCTATGTCTGCCATCAATGCTACGTTGGCACATTCTTCTTCTGCCTCAGATTCAGATTCAGATGTATCTGAATCATCCCAGGTTGCCATTAGAACCTTCTTCTTCTTATCAAATTTTCTTTTAGGCTTTTCTTTCAAAAGCTTTGGATAATCATTTTTGTAATGCCCAGGTTCTTTACATTCGTAGCAGACAACCTCCTTTTTGCCAGATCTTCTGTGTCCAGAAGATTCCTTTCTTTGGTCAGACTTTCTGAAGTTTTTAAACTTCTTTCCTTTATGCTTCCAGAGTTTGTTTATTCTTCTGGACAGCATGGATAATTCATCTTCATCCTCAGATGAGGATTCTTCATAGCTTTTCTCTATTACCTGCAACACTTTAGCATATTTATTAGATTTTAAGGCAATTGACTTACCTTTCTTCTGAGGCTCATCTTCCTCAAGTTCAATTTCATGGCTCCTTAGTGAGCTGATTAGTTCCTCCAAGGAAATTTGGTTAAGATCTTTAGTCATTTTCAGCGCAGTCACCATAGGTCTCCATCTGGTAGGTAAGCTTCTGATGATCTTCTTCACGTGATCAGTGGTAGAGTAACCTTTATCCAGAACCTTTAGTCCAGCTGTAAGTATTTGAAATCTGGAGAACATAGCTTCAACAGATTCAGCTTCTTCCATCTTGAAAGCTTCATACTTCTGAATTAGAGCCAGAGCCTTTGTTTCCTTGACTTGATAGTTTCCCTCATGAGTCATTTTCAAGGACTCAAACATGTCAAATGCAGTTTCTCTATTTGTGATCTTTTCATACTCAGTGTGGGATATTGCATTTAACAATATTGTTCTAGTCTTGTGGTGATTTCTAAATTCCTTCTTTTGGGCTTCTGTCATAGATTTTCTATCTACTTTCTTGCCATTCCCATCAATGGGATGAACATATCCATCTATGACCAAATCCCACAAATCAGCATCATAACCGAGGAAAAAACTTTCAATCTTGTCTTTCCAATAATCAAATTTCTCCCCATCAAACATAGGGGGTTTAGTACTGATTCTGTCTCTTTCTTCATATTTGTTAGATGTTGAAACATCAGCCATTATAAACAACCAAATAAAAATATCAAAGTTTTTCTCACTGGATCTTTTATGTCACTGTGAAGTGGTAGCACACACAAAACTGGAGCTCTGATGCCAACTGAAGGTGAGAAAATACTTAGAAGGGGGGTTGAATAAGTATGAAGATAAAAACTTAGAAGTAAAAACTCAAGTATTTTTATCCTGGTTCGTTGAACTTAACTACTCCAGTCCACCCTATCTAGAGTGATTTGCCTTTCTCAAACAAGGACTTAATCCACTATTTAATCAACTAATTACAATAGTAAGCACTAAGAACAACTGTTCAAAGTCTTCTCAAGAACTTCTGATCCCAACTGGATCTTCTTAAGGAACTATTACAATAAAATGTAAGATTAATACAAGTGTATGAATGCTTCTAACAAGCTTTATCACAACAGTGATTTTTCACTCAATGTTAAGAACAAAAGAATAAACTCAGGAATAAGAATGTTTTATGAGAGCTTGTAAGAGTTTCTTTTTGGGATTCGTTGGTGGTAGATCACTACTGAAGAAGATGATGAAGACTTGCTTTTATATGCACAGTAGTTCACAAAGTCTTGACATTGGAGGTTGTGTACTGAAAAGGCCTGAACCTTTTTGTCTTTACATCACATGACCTTTCCTGGAAGTAGAATGCACAGAGAAATGCTTTTGGTCTGTGTTCTACTGTCAAGCATGAAAGAGGAAAGAGTCGTTGAACTAAATCAAAGGATATTACTTTGAATTCTTCTTCAATAAGTATTTCTTTTCAGCAAGGTAACCATCAGATTTTACATGATCAGAGTCTTGGATACCCATCAGATTTTCCTGAATCAGAGTAAGGCAGCAAGTGTGCTTTAGCGTGTAGTTCTATCAAAGCAGAGTTTTATGAATCAGATCCTCAGTACATGTAGCGTGTAGTACTCTCAGAGTCTTCTGAAAAACTGAGCTTCTTAACTCTCATACAAAGTTATTTAATGCTTCAGAGTCTTCAGATCTTATTAGAGTCTTCTACTTCAGATTCTCTGCAGCTTCAGATTCTTCTGTAGCTTCTGCTTCAGATTCTTCTGCAGACAACGCTCATATTCTTCTATAAGATGATTCTGACTCTTCAGAGCCTTCCATAGTTCCAAGTTCAGATTAATTTGTTCTTGAATGTATATATACTTTGATTATCTGCAGCAAATATTCATGAGCCAATTTTAGAGTATATAATTCTTTAATACAAAATTTCATAAGAGTTATCATCAAAACATAGAGATATTACTAAGAAACAATTTGTGTTCTTACAAATGGGTCTTCAGAAACAAGTTAAATGAAAAAGGAGAAGTATAAAGAAACAAAGCAAGGCTTGTTGCTCAAGGTTATAGCCAGCAAGAAGGAATTGACTACACAGAGACTTATGCTCCTGTGGCCAGGTTAGAGTCTGTTTGTTTACTCATTTCTTTTGCTGCACAAAATAACATCATTCTATATCAGATGGATGTTAAGAGTGTCTTCTTAAATGGGATTATAGAAGAAGAAGTTTATGTTCACCAACCTCCTGGTTTTGAAAGTGATAAATTTCCAGAACATGTCTTTAAACTTAAGAAATCTCTTTATGGTTTAAAACAAGCTCCCAGAGCTTGGTATGAGAGATTAAGCAATTTTCTTCTGGAGAAAAACTTTATCAGAGGCAAAGTGGATACAACTCTCTTCTGTAAAACATTTAAGAAAGATCTATTAATTTGTCAAATATATGTAGATGATATTATATTTGGATCTACCAATGTTATGTTGGGAAAGGAGTTTGCTTAATGTATGCAGGCTGAATTTGAGATGAGAATGATGGGAGAATTGAGATTCTTTCTGGGAATTCAAGTCAACCAGACTTCAGATTGCACTTACATTCATCAGACTAAATATGTAAAAGAGCTTCTTAAGAAGTTCAACATGACTGATAGTAAGATGGCAAAGACTCCTATGCATCCAACAAGCACTCTTGGTAAGGAAGAGCTAAGTAAGAAAGTAGATCAGAAACTCTACAGAGGTATGATTGGATCTCTTCTATACTTAACTGCTTCTAGACCTGACATTTTATTCAGTGTATGCTTGTGTGCAAGATTCCAATCAGATCCTAGAGAATCACACTTAACAGCTGTTAAGAGGATTCTAAGGTATCTGAAAGGTACTTCTAATGTGGGTTTGTGTTACAGAAAATCTGATGAGTTTAAATTAGTTGGATTCTGTGATGCTGATTACGCTGGAGACAGAGTTGAAAGAAAAAGTACTTCTGGAAGTTGTCAATTTCTGGGAAGAAATTTAATCTCCTGGTACAGCAAGATACAACCTATAATTGCGCTGTCAACTACAGAAGCCGAATACATTGTTGCTGCTGGATGTATCACACAGATGCTCTAGATGAAAAGTCAGCTAGAAGACTATCAGATCTTTGAGAGTAATATTTCCATATTCTGTGATAATAATTCTGCTATATGCTTGTCTAAAAATCCAATTTTACACTCTAAAGCTAAGCATATAAAAATTAAACATCACTTCATCAGAGACTATGTTCAGAAGGGTATTATAAAATTAGACTTTGTTGATACAGATCATCAATGGGATGATATTTTCACAAAACCCCTTGCTGAAGATACGTTTAAATTTATTCTGAAAAATATTGGGATGGAATTCTGTCTAGAATAATATTGATCAGAAGCAACTTTCTCAGATGCAAAATGTTTAAACTCTGAAGTATTTCATCTGTCATTTATTTAATTTCTTGATTTATTATTTCTGTGTGTATCTGAACTAACCAATCTCAGAGGATCTGAACGTTGGCTAATGTTTCATTTCTCAAAGAGTTTTCAGAAGCACATGCAAGCAAACACGTGTAACTCAGAATCTGAAAAGATGGAGTGCACAATACTGAAAAGACGTTTGAGGTAATGTTTGAATAGTTGGTTTCTTGTTTTCCCCCCCCAATTGTCAAAATCATTAATGGTTTGAAATGATTATTTTCTTTTTATTAAATGCCATTAAATGCTAATTGTGTACGTGCTGAACGTGTGACCTAAATTTCTTCTATAAATTCCACAAATCTCACCATTTCACACTTTTCACTCTCACAAACACTTATATGCATTTTTGCTTGTTCTTTTGCCTTCATCTTAACCCAAAACCAAATCTACTCGTAACCCTAAACCTTCGACATCTTCAATAATGGCTACTTCATCTTCAACCTCAGCTTAGTTCCAATCTACAATGGCTGCAGTTTCTTCATCAAACATGGGTGTTGTCCCTTTTAAGGAACCAGTGAGAACTCTTTTAACACCAGTTGATAAGCTTGAAGTTTTATGTGAATCAATGGTGGAATTTGACTCCTTGGCTGATAATGGTTTTGATTTGCATCCTATCATTGATGCTCAAGGCTGGGTGAAGTACTTTGATAGATTGTTTAGACCAGTTTATCCATATTTAGTGAAAGAATTCTGGATTAACGCATCTGTCTACCCCAAGTTCATAATCTCTTCAGTTCTGGGAAAAAAGATTATTATAACTGAAGATTTGATCAGAAAACTCATTGGGTATGAAGAAACTGATGGAGTTTCTCATCTGCCAACTGGGCATGTTGATATGGATGTAGTTTATGCTGAAGTAATTTCATCTGGACAAGCTTCCAACAAGTTCAAGGATCTGAAACCTGAATACAAGATCTGGGCCAAGATTTTTCTGGGCTGTATAACCACAGAAAATCCACAAACTCTCCTGACTATGTTAAAAATGAACAAATTTACTTCATGTACTGCTTGAGTCAGAGTACTAAAGTGGATCTGCCACACATTCTCTTCATGCATCTGTGGAATCACATTAATTCCTCCAGAGAATCTGTCAAGACTAAGGGTCAGAAGATCAGAACTTGGATCCCTTTTGGAAGATTAATCTCAGACATTCTGACTGAGAATGGTCTGGTAGCTTCTCTGCATGAAGCTGAAGTGAAAGAAGAACTTGCTTCAATTATAGGAAAACCTTTGAATGGGAAGAGTCTCCAAAGGTTGAGAGTTGTGGATGAACTCACAACTGCTCCTACTAAGCTGAATATTGCTGAAGTCAGTCAAAGGAGGATTCCAATAAAAGACTTTCCTATTTTTGATGCTGAGGAACCTAGAGACGCAATTCTTACGTACATTCAGATGTGCAAGGCAGATGGAACACCTGTACCTACCGATATTCTGCTACGTGCAAGAGAACCAATCCCAGATTTTTATGAGGAGAATATGAGGAAAAGAAGACAATTAGAGGTGCAAGAAACTGTTGATCAGAAGAAACAGAAAATTGCTGAAACCCTATAGAAGATGATGAAGAGAAAAGCTTCTGGAGAAGCTTCATCTATGAAAGTCAAGCGTGTCAAGATAAGAGGTACTAAAACATCCTTACCTATTATTTCTAAAATTGCAGTAGAATTATCAACAGTTAGCTCTATTCCTGAACCCCCCTCTCAAACTCAAACCACTTCTTTTCCATCTCAATCCTCTAAAACACCAACAAATTGTGAACCTATTATATCTGATCAACCTGAACAAGCAAAAGTTTCTGAATCACAAATTCCAACTGATTTTGTTCCCACTAAACCAATATCTCCTACACTCCCAGAATCCATTCAAACAAAATCTGCACCACAACAATCATCTGACATTCCTTCATCAAAACCGCAAACAACAAAACCAGCAGAACCAACACCTTCTCCACAAGTACCTGAACCAATTCCATCTGAACCTATTGTATCTGAACCACCAAAATCTATACCTTCCAATCCACAACCTAATCCTCAACCAGAGCAACCCAAACCTACTGAATCATACATATCTGATTTTGAGGTCCTAGACATCCAACCCCTCAAAATTATGTTTGATGTATCTTCCACATCCTGTCCCTCATCTACCTCATCTGATTCATCTGAATCTGATGTTCATCCAGAAGTAAGCTCACCCCCTCTCTCAGAGGATATGAACCAAAACAACCAGATACATCTATTTCATCTGATGATATCATTCCTAAACACATTCCAAAACCTAAACCAAGAACATCTGAGTTTGTTTCTTTTGCATCCTTTAAACCACATCCCTCTGATCCCCTTCCTTCTAGTCTAAAAATTAAAAGCTTTTATACCATAATAGAACCATCTGACCCTATCACTCCATACAAACCTAGTTCTTCAACTATTCTTCCATCTGTGCTTCAAACCTATCTTAAACAACTACCAGATATCATTCCATTAGAACCTCTGCTTTCTGATAAATATGTTTTTATCCCCTACACTTCCACACCATTTGATGTCATTCCCTCTACATCAAGTTTTAAATCATTTCTGTTTCACACTTCATCCAGATTCAAAACCTCTACTTCATCATCTGACCATTAATATTTTCCTTCTTATCCTCATCCTCTGTTCATCATTCCAACATTTACCATACCACTCCCACCTGTTCAAACCAAGCCATCCATTATGGAAGCCTTTCTTAAACCTAAACCTAGGCTAAATGTTGATATTTTATTTGCTAATTTTATGAAAGAAATAAGGATGAGTTTAGACTCTGTGAAGAAGAGATGCCTTTCAACCATGAATTCAGATGAATCTGATGCTATTTGGAATAGCTTCATATCTATATTCAACGTTGTTGCTTCAAATCTGAAGAATGTCTGCTCTGATGATGCGAAGATCAGATTTGCTGAGACTACCAGAACAATGCTTTGGAATGTAACCAGATCTCCAACTTTGCTTCTTGAGGATGTACCTTCATCTTCTGGAATGTCTACTAATTCTGAAGTTATTGAAGGATCTGCTTCTGAAGTCATTCTGGAAGAAAATCCTTTGGCTCTGACAACTGTGGACAAACCCTCTGAATCTGTGGCTCCAGACTCTGCAACTGCAATGGATATTGACTCTGCTCCTACACCTGCATCAGAATCTGCTCCGTCTACTTCTTCTGAGATTAAGAAAGAGAACCCAGACTTAGAAGATAAGATTGTTGTGCTGGAAGCTGTAACACCCCCTTTCTATACCCCCAATTAATCAAATAAATCAATTAGGCACTTAGAAAATTTATTTCATCAGAGTTTAATTAAAACATGGTATATAAGAGGCGCATCACATTATCATGAAATTAAACACATACGATACCTACTCAAAATAGATATGCAACAATGGGTAACCCACATCTCAATATTTAGAATAAAAGCGGAAACATCCAAATATTGAATCGATCACATACATAAAAGTATATACAACCATTCAATCAATTCATACTTTACAACATATCCACAACAGATACATACACATATGTATCACAAAAGGATCAAAACAAAATAGCTTCAAAAGAGCCAAAGGCTTCCTAACTACCCAGATGTTACATATTAGAGCCATTGACCCAAAAGAATGAAGACATCGCTTCACAAAAAGAACCTCCAGCTTCCTACTCTGCAATGCCCCATAGAGCATTATAAAACAGCAGAAGGGTGAGAAACAACATCATAACAGTTAATGCATAAAATTGTATATATACATATACTCACATTTGTACAAGTTATACTCAAATTATGTTCTCACCACGTTAAACATATACAAATAATCATGCCTCTACACATGCTTATGAACATTCACAACATGTTCCTCCAAACAATCATATATAACATACACAGTTATATTCATTCAACCAATGCATCATACACAGATGACTCATGCAACTCATAGAGACCGACACACGACTCTATGCAAATGCAAATGCGGGTACCGACTCATTCAACATATTCTCTAAGGAATCGAGTATTCAGCAGATCCTCCACGGGATCAAGTACTCAGCAGATTCTCCACGGAATCAAATATTCATCAGATTCTCCACGGAATCGAATATTTAGCAGATCCTCCACGGGATCAAGTACTCAGCAGATTCTCCACGGAATCAAATACTCTAGCCAATCCTCCATGGGATTACATGTTATGACCGATTCTCCGAGGAATCACACAATGCAACCGATTCTCCAAGGAATCTAATATAACCATTGTATCATACGAGGTTCTGCAAATCCTCCGAAGGATCATTCAACACAAAAATGCATACTATGTTCACAAACATACTCATTGCATTTATCACATACATCGCATGTATCTATCATGCATTCATCTTATGCACCATTTCACACATGGTTTACACACATATCAGCCTATTAATGCGTTTCTATTCAATTCAAGCAAATACACAAGATTATCAAACGTTCAAGATTCACCATTTACTTTACAATCTAGGATTCACGCCTTTCGGCCACCCACAGCACGACATGTCAAAATAGTTCACACATCGATCATTCATATAGGCATTAATCATAATTGAATCAATCAAACATCATGCTATGAACAAACAACAAAACAAAATAACACTGCCAGGTTCGCCAACCTTCGCCTAGCGAAGCCACGCAGCGAATGCTCGCTGGCCTTCGTCTGGCGAACTTCCCAGCGAAGTCCACTGGAAGTAATTCTGGAATTACTCGCTGAGGCTCGCTACCCACTCGCCTGGCGAACCTTCGCCAACTCACTTCGCCTGGCGAACTTGCCAGCGAATACAGGGTATTAGCTTCTGACTTGCTTCGCTACAGCTCGCTGGGCTTCGCCTGGCGAAGCTTCGCTGCCATTCGCCTGGCGAGCCTGCGAAGACAGAACTTCCATGGCTGTCTCAAATCCCAAACTCCACACAACCAACCGATTAAATCCAAACCAGTCACAATAGCACAACCCAACCATCACCCGACTAAACTACATCGTCAAATCCGAGTTCTAACCGATTAAAACCTCATTCTACTCACAAAACCAACTTCTAACCTAAGTGGAAAAAGAGTAGAAACTCTACAAAATCCAAACACATACACATACAATCATACACATTAAAGAGATGATGGAGTTTCACACCCTTACCGATCGATTGCAAGCTTTGGTGATGATCCCTTGATGATTCTAGGTTTTCCTCTCCACTTTCTCTTCTCTTTCTCTTCTCCTCTTTTCTTTCTCTTGTTTTTCCTCTTATGTTACTATCTTTCTTCCTTTTCCTCTCTTATTCTATTTCCATCTCTATTTCTTTCCTCTCAAATTCTTTCCAACACTTACCAATCAATTCTCACACTAAAGTGCTAAATGTCTAAAATGCTATTTTTACTCTAATTCCCCGAAAACTCTCCGAATCGGTAAAAATAGATAAAATAAGCAAACACCACATAACAATATATAATTTCTCAATTTAAACAAACATCAATTAAATAAATTAAAAGACTCAACAATTAATGGGAATTCAGAATCGGGGCGTTACAACTCTCCCCCACTTTAGAAATTTTCGTCCTCGAAAATATTACCTTATTCAAACAACTCCGGATGCGATTCTTGCATCTTGCTCTCCAACTCCCAAGTCATGTTGCCTTCCGCGGCACCTCCCCAAGACACTTTCACAAGCGCAATATCCTTGCCTCTTAGTTTCTTAACTTCACGGTCCAAAATACTAACCGGTAAAACTTCAACTGTAAGGTTATCTCTTACTTCAACTTCATCCATCGGGATCACATGTGACGGATCCGGAACATACTTCCGAAGTTGCGAGACATGGAATACATCATGCAAATTCGAAAGGTTCGGAGGTAACGCCACACGATAAGCCACAACACCAACTCGTGCGACAATCTGATACAGACCAATAAAACGAGAAGTCAACTTTCTCGACTTCAAAGCACGACCCACACCCGTAACCGGCGTAACTCTCAAAAACACATGGTCGCCCTCTTGAAACTCGAGATCCTTTCTCCTTTTATCATGATAACTTTTCTGTCTACTCTGAGAAGCTCTCATCTTCTCCCGAATAAATTTCACCTTTTCCGTCGTTTGCTGTACCATTTCCGGACCAACTACCGACTTTTCACCTGTCTCATGCCAACACAGAGGTGTTCGACATCTCCGACCATATAAAGCCTCAAATGGCGCCATACCAATACTCGAATGGAAACTGTTATTATAGGTGAACTCAATCAACGCTAAATAACCGTCCCACGCACCACCTTGTTCAAGCACACAAGCACGCAACAAATCTTCTAACGATTGAATCGTCCTCTCGGTTTGACCATCTGTTTGCGGATGATATGCCGAACTCAATCTCAACTTAGAACCCAAGGCACCTTGCAAACTTTCCCAAAATCTTGAAGTAAATCTAGGATCTCTATCCGACACAATACTCTTAGGAACTCCATGAAGCTTCACAATAGTGCCAACATAAATCTCAGCCAACCTTTCCAAAGAATAAGTAATATCAATCGGAATAAAGTGAGCCGATTTAGTAAGCCTATCAACAATCACCCAAATAGCATTATGTCCTCTTTGCGTATTCGGCAATCCCGTAACAAAATCCATCGATATACTATCCCATTTCCATTCCGGAATATCCAACGGTTGCATCAATCCACTAGGCTTCTGATGCTCCACCTTAGACTTCTGGCAAGTCAAACACGAGTACACAAAACGAGCCACATCGCCTTTCAATCCAGACCACCAAAAGATCTTCTTCAAATCCTGATACATCTTATTCGCTCCCGGATGAATATTTAAGTTACTCCGATGTCCCTCTTCCAATATCATCTTTTTTAAATCCGCATCATCGAGAATACAAATACGATCTCGAAACCTCAAAACTCCTAATTCATCAACTTTGAAATCTTCATTTCCATTCGTCATCAAATCCACAAATTTCAAATCCAACTTTTGCTTTTCACACACCGTAGCAAGAAAATCATTCGTGACATGCAACATACCAAGCTTCACACTACTCGGCGTTAACTCACAAACCAAACTCAAATCTCTAAAGTTCTCCAAGAGTTCCCACTCTCTAACCATCAAAGTAGACACGTGCAACGACTTCCGACTTAAGGCATCGGCTACCACATTCGCCTTACCCGGATGATAACTTAAACCAAAATCATAGTCCTTCAAAAGTTCTAGCCATCTCCTTTGCCTCATATTCAATTCTTTTTGATCAAACAAATACTTCAAACTCTTGTGATCGCTAAAAACTTCAAATCTTGCACCATAAAGATAGTGCCTCCAAATTTTCAAAACGAACACTACGGCCGCTAACTCCAAATCATGAGTAGGATAATTCTTTTCATGCACCCTCAACTGCCTAGAAGCATACGCCACGACCTTCCCATCTTGCATCAATACACCACCCAATCCTGATAAAGAAGCATCGCAATAAACCACAAAAGGTTCTGTAGGATTCGGCAAAATCAAAACTGGCGCTGTCGTTAACCTTCTCTTTAATTCCATGAAACTCTCTTCACAATTAACATCCCAAATAAAAGCCTTTCCTTTACAAGTCAACTGCGTTAACGGAAGTGCTAACTTTGAAAATCCTTTGATAAACCTCCGGTAGTAACCGGCCAAGCCCAAAAAGCTTCGAATTTCCGTAACTGGTCTTGGAGTCTCCCATTGCATTACCGCATCGATCTTGGATGGATCCACACTAATACCATCGCCGGAAATAATATGTCCAAGAAAACTCACCTCCGACAACCAAAACTCACACTTAGACAACTTTGCGTACAACTTCTTCTCTTTCAAAATCCGCAACACAATCCTTAAATGTTCTTCGTGTTCCTCTCGAGACTTAAAATAAATCAAAATGTCATCGATAAACACTACCACAAAACGATCCAACTGCTCGTGGAAGATACGGTTCATATATTCCATGAAAACACCCGGCGCATTAGAAACTCCGAATGGCATCACCGTATACTCATAGTGGCCATATCGTGTTCTAAAAGCCATCTTCAAAATATCTTCTTCCTTAACCCGAATCTGGTGATAACCGGATCTCAAATCAATCTTACTAAAAACACGGGCTCCAACCAATTGATCCATCAAATCATCAATTCTTGGAAGCGGATACTTGTTCTTAATTGTCACCTTATTCAATTGCCGATAATCAATACACAATCGCATACTACCATCCTTCTTCTTTACCAACAATACCGGCGCACCCCAAGGAGAAACACTTGGTCTTACAAATCTCTTATCCAACAAATCATTCAACTGCTTCTTCAATTCCACCAACTCCGATGCCGACATCCGATACGGGGCCATCGAAATCGGTCTAGTACCCGGAACTAGATCAATAGAAAATTCAACCTCTATCTTTGGCGGCACATCCGCAACATCTTCCGGAAACACTCCAGGAAATTCACAAACCACAGGAAACACGTGGAGCTCAACTTTGCTCTCCATCGACAATGATGCAATCAAACCAAACAACTGAGCTTCGTCCGCTAAAAGTTTCTTCAACTCTTTAGTGGAAAGAAAACTCTCGTTCTCACCATCTTCCAAAGAAGGAAACCTTACTAACTTGTGATAGCAATCCAGATGAACTCTATTAAATTGCAACCAGTTCATACCCAAGATTACGTCCAAACCCTCCAACGGCAAACACACTAAATCCATAACGAAGTCCTTACCATACATGGTCAAAGGACAATTTGCACACACCAAAGAAGTAGTTACCGACCCCGCAACGGGAGTCCCAATAACCATACCACTACTCAAAGAAACCATACACAAATCCAACCACTTAGCACACGCAAGAGAAATGAACGAGTGAGTCGCTCCAGTATCAATAATAGCAACTAAAGGCATATCATTAATAAAGCATGTACCTTTAATCAAACGATCCGCCGCATTAGTAGCGTCTGAACCTGCTAATGCGAAAACTTTTCCGCCCGTCTGAGCTTGCTTCGGTTTGGTACAATTCGGGCTAATGTGACCCACCTCGCCACAATTAAAACACTTCACAACATTCTTTCTACACTCTGCTGCATCATGTCCAAGGAGTCCACAGTTGGAACACTTCGCCTTGAACTTTCCACAATCATAAGACTTGTGGCCCATCACGCCACACTTAAAACATTTGATCGCACCGGAACCTCCTCCGGGTCTCCTATCAAAGTTTCCCCTATGTTTGCCCTTATCAGCCGGCGTCACATAAGGTCCGCTTCGTACTTGCTGCTTCCCTCTCCTCTCGCTCAAACCCTTATAATGAGTAGAACGAGCTCTACTGTCTTCTTCATAAATTCTACAACACTCGGTCAAATCCGAAAATCTTCTTATCCTTTGATATCCCACCGCTTGCTTTATCTCCGGATGCAAGCCATTCTCATACTTGATACATTTGGAAAATTCCGCCGTAACCGCATCATAGTGAGGGTGAAACTTCACTAACTCAGTAAACTTAGCGGTGTAGTCCACCACCGACATATTACCTTATTTCAACTCCAGAAATTCCATTTCTCTCTTCCCTTTAACACTTTCGGGATAATACTTCCTTAGAAACTCAGTACGAAATAAATCCCACGTAATCTCCTCGTCGTCGACCTCAAGAACTTGCCTCACGCTGACCCACCAGTCATCAGCCTCTTCTCTCAACATGTGAGTCCCTAGTCTCACCTTGTTCCCTTCGGCACAATCCATCACCCTAAAGATCCTCTCAATTTCCTTTAACCATATTTGAGCACCATCCGGATCAAATCTCCCTTTGAACACCGGTGGTTGGTTCTTCCTGAACTCATCATTCGCATTCACGTTAGGTGCACCCTGCACAGCTCTGGCCATAGCCTCTAACGCCGCTGCCATAGCATTGTCATTACGACCTGCCATATTCTGAGGATTCCCAAAAATAACAACAAGGTTAAACAACCATTCAACCAACACAACAACAAGACAGACACGACTGACTCAACACTGGCTCTGATACCACTTAATGTAACACCCCCTTTCTATACCCCCAATTAATCAAATAAATCAATTAGGCACTTAGAAAATTTATTTCATCAGAGTTTAATTAAAACATGGTATATAAGAGGCGCATCACATTATCATGAAATTAAACACATACGATACCTGCTCAAAATAGATATGCAACAATGGGTAACCCACATCTCAATATTTAGAATAAAAGCGGAAACATCCAAATATTGAATCGATCACATACATAAAAGTATATACAACCATTCAATCAATTCATACTTTACAACATATCCACAGCAGATACATACACATATGTATCACAAAAGGATCAAAACAAAATAGCTTCAAAAGAGCCAAAGGCTTCCTAACTACCCAGATGTTACATATCAGAGCCATTGACCAAAAAGAATGAAGACATCGCTTCACAAAAAGAACCTCCAGCTTCCTACTCTACAATGCCTCATAGAGCATTATAAAACAGCAGAAGGGTGAGAAACAACATCATAACAGTTAATGCATAAAATTGTATATATACATATACTCACATTTGTACAAGTTATACTCAAATTATGTTCTCACCACGTTAAACATATACAAATAATCATGCCTCTACACATGCTTATGAACATTCACAACATGTTCCTCCAAACAATCATATATAACATACACAGTTATATTCATTCAACCAATGCATCATACACAGATGACTCATGCAACTCATAGAGACCGACACACGACTCTATGCAGATGCAAATGCGGTACCGACTCATTCAACAGATTCTCTAAGGAATCGAGTATTCAGCAGATCCTCCACGGGATCAAGTACTCAGCAGATTCTCCACGGAATCAAATATTCATCAGATTCTCCACGGAATCGAATATTCAGCAGATCCTCCACGGGATCAAGTACTCAGCAGATTCTCCACGGAATCAAATACTCTAGCCAATCCTCCACGGGATTACATGTTATGACCGATTCTCCGAGGAATCACACAATGCAACCGATTCTCCAAGGAATCTAATATAACCATCGTATCATACGAGGTTCTGCAAATCCTCTGAGGGATCATTCAACACAAAAATGCATACTATGTTCACAAACATACTCATTGCATTTATCACATACATCGCATGTATCTATCATGCATTCATCTTATGCACCATTTCACACATGGTTTACACACATATCAGCCTATTAATGCGTTTCTATTCAATTCAAGCAAATACACAAGATTATCAAACGTTCAAGATTCACCATTTACTCTACAATCTAGGATTCACGCCTTTCGGCCACCCACAACACAACATGTCAAAATAGTTCACACATCGATCATTCATATAGGCATTAATCATAATTGAATCAATCAAACATCATGCTATGAACAAACAGCAAAACAAAATAACACTGCCAGGTTCGCCAACCTTCGCCTAGCGAAGCCACGCAGCGAATGCTCGCTGGCCTTCGCCTGGCGAACTTCCCAGCGAAGTCCACTGGAAGTAATTCTGGAATTACTCGCTGAGGCTCGCTACCCACTCGCCTGGCGAACCTTCGCCAACTCACTTCGCCTGGCGAACTTGCCAGCGAATACAGGGTATTAGCTTCTGACTTGCTTCGCTACAGCTCGCTGGGCTTCGCCTGGCGAAGCTTCGCTGCCATTCGCCTGGCGAGCCTGCGAAGACAGAACTTCCATGGCTGTCTCAAATCCCAAACTCCACACAACCAACCGATTAAATCCAAACCAGTCACAATAGCACAACCCAACCATCACCCGACTAAACTACATCGTCAAATCCGAGTTCTAACCGATTAAAACCTCATTCTACTCACAAAACCAACTTCTAACCTAAGTGGAAAAAGAGTAGAAACTCTACAAAATCCAAACACATACAATCATACACATTAAAGAGATGATGGAGTTTCACACCCTTACCGATCGATTGCAAGCTTTGGTGATGATCCCTTGATGATTCTAGGTTTTCCTCTCCACTTTCTCTTCTCTTTCTCTTCTCCTCTTTTCTTTCTCTTGTTTTTCCTCTTATGTTACTATCTTTCTTCCTTTTCCTCTCTTATTCTATTTCCATCTCTATTTCTTTCCTCTCAAATTCTTTCCAACACTTACCAATCAATTCTCACACTAAAGTGCTAAATGTCTAAAATGCCTTTTTTACTCTAATTCCCCGAAAACTCTCCGAATCGGTAAAAATAGATAAAATAAGCAAACACCACATAACAATATATAATTTCTCAATTTAAACAAACATCAATTAAATAAATTAAAAGACTCAACAATTAATGGGAATTCAGAATCGGGTCGTTACAGAAGCTGGTCAATCTGAGATAAAGTCCTGGATGGCAAGGCAAGATCAGAAGACTGACAACATTGAAAAATGGATGTCAAAGCAAGAAGAATCTTCTTCTGAGATCACTCACCTTCTGAAGATGCTTCTCTCCAAACAATCCTAGATTTATGTTTTTTTTATCTGATGTTTGAGCACTTGTTTTGAATTTCTCTTATCTGATGTTTTGTCTGTTCTATTCTGAATATTTGAATGAATGAATGAATCTGAATATTTTCTATTTATGATTATATCTTTTCTCTCTGATTCCTTTATTTGTCTTTAAATGTTTTCTTTTTTATTATGACAAAAAGGGGGAGAAAATGAAATTCTGACTGTTCAAATAAACATTACCTGAATGGAATTCAGACATATTAAATCTTAACTAACATGAATTTTTAGTCTTTCAGAACTACAATGATAAATCTAACAAAATTATTTAAAGTAACTCTGAGATCCCCAGATCAAGTTTTAACCAATCAGGCTCTGATTCTGAAACGTTCATCCAAATCAAAAGCATCTCTACAGAAGACTTTGAGCACTGCCTACAGAAGGATCTGAAGCAAAAGCTACAGAAGCATCTGAAGCGTAGACTGAAGACTTTGTATGAAGAGTTTCAAGCACTGTTTTTCAGAAGACTCTGATAGTACTGTTCGCTGCAAGTACTGAAGATCTGATCTCTAAACTTTGCTCTAATTAATTTCACGCTGAAGCACACTTGCTGCAACACTCTGATACAACAAATTCTGAAGACATCAAGACTCTGATCACTCAAGGCTCTGATGTTAATTGATGTTAATTAGAAACTTGTTGATGAAGATTATTCAAAGTTATATCTGTTGGTTATGCCAAATGACTCTTTCCTCTTTCATGCTAGACACAAGAACTCAGGCAAAAAGGATTTCTCTGAACGTTCTACTTCTAGGAAAGGTCAAGTGATGTGAAGACAAAAAGGCTACAACTACTTTGCAGTACACGGTCTTCAAGCTTGCAACGTCTTGGACTTCTCTGCCTATAAAACCAAGCCTTCAACAACTTTCTTCAGTTGATGATTATTGAAAGAAATTAATTGAAAACCCTCTCAAAGCTCTCATACAAATTATTATTCTTTGCTGAATTTGTTTCATACGTTCTTAAACTTAAGTGTAAATCACAGTTGTGATATAGCTTTCTTAGAAGCATTCAAACACTTGTTTAATTTATATTTGATTGTAAAAGTTCCTTGAGAAGACCAAGTTGTGGTCATTAGTTCTTGAGAAGACTAAAACAGTTGTTCTTAGTGGTTGATATTGTAATCAATTTGATTATAGTGGATTAAGTCCTTGTGGAGAAAGGCAAATAACTCTTGATAGGATGGACTGGAGTAGTTGAGTTCAACGAACCAGGATAAAAATCTTTGTGTTTTTATTGCTATAATATTTTCTAAATCCTTATTCAACCCCCCTTCTAAGTATTTTCTCACCTTCAAGCTAGATCCAAGGTGGAGATTTATGACATATTGGATCAAACTCTAGTATGTTGTCGGAGTAATGCGTGTTGTAGTCGAAGTTTATTGTAACTTGCATTAGTCAATCTAGGTTTGTTAGCATATTGAATTAGACATTGCTTGTAAGCCCAATTATTTAAGCTAGCTTATACCCTAAGTTATATTGTAATGGATAATTGTTAAAAAGCCCATTAGGTTAGTGTGTTATTTTTCTTATAAATGGCATGCTAGTCTCTCATCTTGTATAAGGAAACATAGGAAGATAAAATCTTAATTCAAGAGAGAGAGATTATTTGTTATTCTTGTATACTTGTAATCTTGTTTGATAGATAAAGGAAAGTATAACAGTTTATAACCAATCCTTATTGTTTCTTCTTGTTCTTATTACTTGTTTTCTTTGTTAACCCTAACCCTTGTGTGTTTCTTGAATATAAAGAAACCATTTATATTTTGTTTCAAGGCATTCTATTCACAACAATACACACACACACACACACACACACACACACACACACACACACACACACACACACACACACACACACACACACACATATATATATATATGCGTGTGTGTGCGTGTGTTTGATGTACATTTGAGTTTGAGTGTTGTCAATAATATTTTTTATTTGATGAAATAAATAAGTATTTGAGTTTAAGTGTTTTAATATACATCTTCAATTGTTGTTTGTGTTCTATTACATTTTAAACAATACAGGTTATAAAATGGAACATGTACAAAGCAGAAATATATCTTCAATTGTTGTTTCTATTCTGTTATAGTTTAAATAATATAGGTTATAAAATGGAACATAATGCATAAATATATCTTCAATTGTTGTTGATGTTTAAATAATACAGGTTAAAAATGGAAAATTTTCAAAATACAGAAATATTTTTTTTAAAAAGCATATAATTTAACGACGATTTTAATTATGACCGTGGTTGTATAGATATAATATATAATTTAACCATAATTGTTATAGAAGACCGTGGTTATACACGTAAAATGCGCTGGAATTCGAACTTGAGACCTTTAATATATTACAACGCTTAGGTTATCAACCGTGATAATATATCGTGTGCTTATAGGTTTTCTACAATGCTCATAAGGCCGTGATTGTAAGTAGCGCATATTGTCGCACCCCAAATTATACCCTTAGACTTAGTGATCGTTCACATTTCATTTTGTTTCATCTTTCGTTCTAACTAACAGTTTAACTAGTTTGCTTATTTTGTTTTGTGAAGACAGGGTCGCTGTAGTGAACGCAGATCATAAAGGTTGTGTATATATGCTCATCTGGCTCATATCCTGCAAAGTCGTGTTCAAATGGATGGTCATTGGAAGAGTTGGTTAAAATGTGTGGGGTATGGTATTATAAATGTTATCCTCATGGTCGAAAGACTTACTGCACAAGGCTTTGTCTGTATTCGTGGAGTTATTTCCTTTTAAGAAATTGGTTACTTGTTGGAATTCATTAAATTTCAAAGTAGAGAAATTCGGGTAAACCTTTCGGTTCAAGTTTAGCAAGGGGAAGTGCATGAAGGACACAAATAGAAGTCCAAGATTCAAATATACCAAAGTTCATGGATTCAAAGCCACAAGTCCTTATTTCAAGTATAAAGTCATGTGCAACCCACTCGAACTATAATTCTTTCCAATTTTAGGGTCATGATTTTGGAGAATAAGTAATTCATGTGATGGATTCATCATTTTGTGAGTTTTTTTTACGTAAATCGCACCAAGTTTAAAAATCGAGGTTATTCAAGAATTTTAGAAGCTCATTCAAAATTCAAGGATACAATGTACAAATTGGGTGATTACAAGTCATGGGATTCATTACAATCACAACATTTTTCTACAAAATTTCATAATCCTAAGACTATTCTAAGAAGTTCCAAAATTCTTCAAATCCTTCTTCATCTTTGATATCTTCAAAAACATGCAAACACAAAAATAACAGCAAATGAACAAAAAAATTGCAAAGACATTAAATTAAACGGAAGCCCTCAGATTTAAAAATCATCATCGATTGATTCGGAAGGGCAGCAAGTAATTGCTACCACACTTCCATTTTTCCAACGACAACCAAGCAAGTCAAGGCAATAATCAATTCTTAGTCCATGAAAGAAGAATGAAGAAATTCAGAAGAATGATATTTTTCCAAGCACGGTTAACACAGTCGTCTTTCCCTAAACAGTCCAAATCCAAAAGGGAATATCAATATCATTAAATCAATAATCCGAAAAGGGGTTGCATTAATAAAACAATTCCGTTTAGTTCGCAAATTCGACAGCATCATCAACCATCATCAATATCCAAACGGACAAATCTAATAGCCATCAATAAGAACAAATTCGAAAACGGAAATGGGATGAAACCAACATGTTAAAACATGTTTTTCGAAAAAGGAAACAACTTAATAACCTTCCAAAATTCATTTAAAGAAAAATGCTATGAGAAGAGGGTGGGAGAACATAAAAGGGGACAGATAAAAATCACCACAAAACATCCGAAAATCACCAAGAGCTCTGAATTTCTTCATCATAGCTCGAGATCCAAAAAAATCACAGCTCTAAAATCCGTCAACCGCAAACCGTTCAAATTCCAACAAAATCAAAACCAAACCATCCGCAAATCTAGAAAAAAAAACACCAAAAGGTTCAGATAAACATCATCATAGCCTTGAAAAACAGTTCGCGAAACCCTCCAAGCAACATCAGCAAAAATCATCAACATAAACCCATAACCGTAAGCATCTGTTCTTTCTAACGTTTTGAGTTTGCTCTTGATTGTTTGTTTTTCAGAATCAAGAAAGAAGAGTAGGCAACAAGCGAAAAAGAAGAAGAAATCGCATGCAAGAAGCGAGGAAGAGAAAATAACGCATCTGAAAAGAGGAAGAGAGGTTCCCGTGAAAAATCAGAGGAGAGGAATTAGGGGCCGTTTTGGTGCAACAAGGGCTAGGGTTTCAATTGAAACCCACCCTTTCCTTTTTATGTTAGAGCGGGCCAACCGGGTCGAGTCTGGGGGTTTCATCGCCTCAGGCCACCATTTTTTTTGTTTATTTATTTTATTTTTCTTTAGTTTTAGTTTGTGTATTATTTGTAAATATTAATAATAATTACTAACACTAACAACTAACAATTTAAAAAAATCTAAAAATATTTTATTTAATTAAAAAAAATGATTTCTAATTAAAAGATAATAAAATTTTTAATTTAGATTTTAACTTAGGGTTTTTTATATAAAAAAATGAACACAAAAAGATGTTTAATTTAAGTTTCTTTTTCATAATAATAATAAACAAAAATCTTTTTTTATTAACTTAAAAATCAATTTCAAAATAACTCAAGCATTTTTTTTCACTTAATCATAAAATTCTCAAAAAGCCATAAAAAAAATTAATTTTAAATTTTATGTCTACTTAGATTTAATTTAATAATATTCACAAAAACAATTAAAAATTCGATTTCTAACTACTAAATCAATTCCAATTATTCATCACTTGCTCTAATCACTATCTAACATTTTTTCCCATTGTTCATTACGACTTAATCGTTTACTTATTGCACAGTACTCACATCTCCATATTCATATTGCTATTTACACACCATTCACTGCTTTAATTTTACGTTTTCCATTTCCGTTTTCCCCCCGAAGGAAAGGTTTACCGTTTGACCGCCGTGTCAATGCCCTTACCCTCGCCCATCCTAGCCTTAGGATCTGAGTCGCCGTACTCGTGCTTAGGCGTCCCACCGTGGATACACCCTTACCTTTTCCCAACCTTAATACCTTGAGTCTCCGTACTTATGCTTAGGCGTCCCACCGTGGACATCCACCCCTTTATCCTAGCCTTAGGATCAGGAGTCGCCGCACTCCTGTAAGTTTCCGCCATGGAATACTTACTCCACCCTTTTCAATTCAATTGTACAACATAGAATCGGAGTCACCGTGTTCCAAGTAATCGCTTCCATATGAACGTTTACTTCCCCATGGAACCTTGACCATAGTCACAAGGTTCCTCTTCCTCCCTCTTTGAGGGGAACTACGATTACTCTGATTCTATCCCCTACCTTGAATACGTAGACACAAGATGCGAGTCTTGGCGAGTATACTTAGGACTAACCATTTAGGTTCTTCTTTACCTTTAACCCTTAGCATTACCTTTAAGCAGATAACCATTAGCAATAACACACATAAAACAAGAGGTTCCTATGGTGTCCTACAGAAGTTTAGGATGCTAATACCTTCCTTAAGCTTAACCAATCATCGAACCCTAGATCTCTCATCGCATTGTGTTTACGATGCAAAATAGGTTTTTCCTTTCTTTAACCTTTCATTCGGATAAATCAAAGACCGATTATGAATCAAGATTGTGATTCAAATTAATCAATAATTTGATATCCTATTCTCACTGCAACACATATACAACCACACCATACATAATAACGGTAGGTCATGCGTGATGTTATATGTTTTCCAACCGTTGTTGTATATGTTTCCCGTAGTAGTGAGGTGCATTGGAAATGTTGAACGACATCACTAAATATTCATAATGCCCATACCGAGTTCTAAAATTCGTATTCTGAATATCCTCATCCTTCACTCAAATCTGATGGTAACTCGACCTTAAGTCAATCTTGCTGAAAACATGTGCACCTACCAGTTGATCCATCAATTAATCTATTCTCGAAAATGGATACTTGTTCTTGTTCAGTACTTTATTCAATTGTCGGTAATCCACGCACAACCTCATATTACCATCTTTCTTCTTTACTAACAACACCAAAGCCTTCCAAGGTGACACACTTGGTCTCACAAATTTCTTTTCCAGTAAATCCTCTAATTGCTTCTTCAATTATGCTAATTCCGACGCTAACATCCTGTATGGTGCCAAAGAAACATGTATGGTACCAGAGACACAATCAATAGAGAACTCCACCTCTCTCTTTGGTAACACATCTGAAATATCATCCAGAAAGACATCTAGAAAATCACACACTACCGTTAATTCTTTAATTACAACCTAACTTTTAACAGCTAAAGATGCGAACAACGCAAGCACCTGAGCTTCATCTTGCAAAAGCTCTTTCAACTACCTAGTAGATGAGAAACCAGCTTCCTCTTCCTCAGTAGGAGAAAGAAACTGACTAATTTATTATAATAACTTATATGAATATGATTGAACTCAAACTAGTTCATTCCCAAAATAACATCAAGATCCCTCAGCGGCAAGCAAATAAGATCAACACCAAAATCCCTATCAAAAATCAACAGAATACAGTTCAAACAAACCAAAGAAGTAGTCGTCGATCACTTAACAACAATATCGATAACCATATCTCTATTCATGTAGAACACTACAAGGCCTAACCTTTTCACACAATTAGCAGCAATAAATGAGTGAGTAGCACCAGCATCAATAATATCAATAAAAGGAGTACTATTAATGTAATATATACTTCTAATTAACTTGTCATCATTGGAAGTCTAGGTCCCCAATAGAGCAAACACCTCCCCCCCGGATTGAGCTTGCTTTGGCCTCTAGCAATGTGTACTGATGTCCCCTGAATCGCCACAGATGTAATAAGTCACCATATTATTTTTACAATCAACAACCAGATGTCATGTCTTCCCACATGAGTAACACTTTTTCACATCACCCTTGCACTCATTGGCGCGATGACCCAACTCACCACAACTAAAACATTTAAGAGGAGCAGAAGCACCTCCCCCACTTGGCCTCTTACCATCAACAACCTTTTATTTAGCCTTCTCATCTGGAGCAGTATAAGGCTTCCCACCGTTCAGATGTTGTTTCCCTCTCTTCTCGCTCAGACTCTTATAGTGAGTTGACCAAGCCTTAATATCACCCCCGTAGATCCTACAATTATTCACCAACTCTAAAAACCTTCGAGTATGTTGATACCTAATAGCCTGCTTGATCTCAGGATGCAAACCATTTCAAACTTAACACATTTTGAGAACTCAGCAGTTGCCTCACTGTAATGAGGATAGAACTTCGCAAGTTCGACGAACCTAGCGGCATACTCGGTAGCAGATAAACTCCCTTGTTTCAGCTCTAGAAATTCAATCTCCTTCTTCCCGTAAATGTCTTCAAAAAAATACTTCCTCAAAAACTTTTTGCTGAACACCACCCAAGTGATAACTTCATATGCAGTTTATAACACTCGACGGGTGTTGACCCACTAATCATCAGCCTCCTCAGTGAGCATATGTGTACTAAAGGGTACCTTCTGCGCTTTTAAATAGTCCATCACACGGAATATTTTCTCAATGTCTTTGAGCCAAGCACACGCTCCATCAAGATCATACTTACCCTTAAAGGTAGGCAGATTGTTCCTCTGAAACTTCCCTAGATGACGAAACTCATCGTTCCCTCCAACATTAGGTTGATTATGCATTGCCTGAGCCACAACCTGCAAAGCAGCAACAATTGTGACATCGTTTCTTCCAGGCATTTTCTGTTTTATAACAATAACAACAACAATGGTTAACAAACTACCTTGACAATATTCAACTGTCACATTCCACCGACTCGACAACTTGGCCGGACAGACCAACCAGCTCTGATACCACTATATAACACCCTAATTTCCCCGACATAATTTATAAATAAAAGTCAGAGTAAATCAAAACAATTAAGTAATTAGGATGCTATGTTCAACTTCAATCAACTCATGTAATAAAATATGTGACACGTATGAAATTAAAAATGATAGGAATTATAATACAAGTCTGAACTTCAGCATTTTACCAGCAGCGGAAAAACATTAGACAACTAATTAGTTTAACTTTTCAAGTATAATCACAACACAATGTAATTATAAAGAAATAACAGATATAGGAGATTCACATAATAATCTACACCAAACATAAAATAACGAAATAAGCTTTCTTTCTCCTAAATATTACATATCAGAGTAGACGGCGACTCAACAAAAGTATAAAGGAGAGTAATCTCCTCCACTCGTTTCCACACCATGATGCCCATGAAAAGACAACATTTAAATAGAAGGGGTGAGAAATCACAATCATACAATAAAACTGCATAATAATATATAAGCACATAATTATCACATACATAATCACCCATTCTGCAGCTCACAATCCACGCAATCTGAATATCATAATATAACATGTATGCAATGCAATGAGACTCAACTTCATGACTCAATGCATGTGGTACCAATTATGAACTCTTAAATTCACTCGCTCCCGATCTCCACCACAGAATCAGAGACACCAAAAATCATTACCATTACCATACGTAACGCTTCACCGATTTCCACCTAGAACTAGTTACTCACATCCAATCCCCACCAGAGGATTGAGGCTCACCAAAAGCGGACCACCGTCCAAACACCATGATACATGATTCTTAAATTGTGAGGGCAAAGTTCCTCATGGTTAGCTATACTTGTTTTAATGATGTCAAAACTTAGATATGTAGAAAAATGTACTTTGGACGGTATCATTGTGTTGCATATGCATACCTTATTCTTCTTGCGTCAAACATAAGTCAAAAATATTTTTAGATTCATATAAAAATAGTACAATATATGCTTCATATAGGTTTGATCATGTTAGTTTAGCTTGCAATATGGTGGAGTATCTCAAAAGTAGTTAAATACATGAAAATCTGCATTTTTGCATATTTTGTGTCTTTGAGTCGACTCAAAGAATGTTTCGGTCGACTCATACAAAAGGTATTTTGCATGGTCTACTCTCAGGAGTGCTTGCGTCAACCCTCCGGTCGACTCATACTGTGTTCATTTATGTCTGTCTAATTTTGTATGCTTTGCATCGATGCATGATCTGTTTTGGTCGATGCAAAGTGTTGTTTTCTGTACAATCTGAAATTTGGGTAAGCTCAGGTTGACCCTTCCCTGTGTATAACTCGACTACTCGCGCATTTTTGACTAAATTTCTGTTAAGTAAAACTGTCAAAGTGTTTGTTAAGTTGGTTAATTATTTTTTACTTGTATATATATTGAGTTAGCTTATTCTTCAAAACAACAAGAAAACTGAAAATAGACACTGATTTTGTTCTCATCATTTTCATCCTCTTTCTTGCATTTTCTTAACAATTACACATAATCATTTTTGTTGTGCATTCTATATTATTGAGGTGATAACGTCCAAACATAGGATTGGTGTAATCAGGTTTGGGTTGAGAAATCAATGGGTTTTTCTTGAATAAAACCGTTAGGGTTTTGTCCTCCAAGAATCTTGGATTTTGGGGGGTTTTGCACAAATCGGTCCATCACAGATTCAACCAAGCAAATGTAATCGAAGAATGGGTGGTTCTGTCAGTTTAGTAGCGGTAACCGGAGGATTGCAAAAGAAAGATTCAGGTTCGAAGCGTTGGTGATTGAAATCAGCCGGGCAAGATTTGAAGACCATAAGGTTGTTCAAAGGGTGTGTCGTAGTCGGAGGTTTATTCATCGCGTTCGAAGGACTTAATTCATCTTGAATCAAGGGAAGAGAAGGAATAGGCTCTGCATCAACAATTGGGTTTGATTGTTTGAATTCTATTGCTTCTCTTTTAAACATTTGCAAACATGTTATATATATACAGGTCTCAATTCTATTTTTAAAATCGAGGGCAGACGTACCCCGAGCGAGGACGACGGAGGAACTGTCTCAATAAATTAGTGTTTTCTCTTTATTTTTCAATTGCTTAATTTTCAAGTTTGTGTGCAAATAATTTAGTTGATCAAAATTTTGATGTGTGTAGTGTTGAACCATTTTTAGAAGCCTATTACAATCCTTGATTATAATTGAACACTTAAGCACTTCTCTCACATATTGGAATTCACTTGTGGTGTCTTGCACACCAAATATTTGACTAATTGCATGAACACAAACACTTGTGTTGTCTTTTTAATTTGGTTATATTTTATACGCATTGGAAATAGTCTAAACTCATAGTGAATAAATTTTGATTGATGTGTGTTCAAATTAGTGATTCTTAATCTCGTTTTATCGGATTTCATAGGCTTTGTGTATATCTGGTCTTTTCAGTAAAGGTTCATTTTAGACGAATAAAGTTCCTCGGCCGCTTCTGCCTAAAAACTTTTTAAAACCAAATATTGGTAAGCGCTGACTTTGTTTTTAACAAGTGATCTATTCAACCCCCCTTCTAGATCTGTGTTGTCGTCTAACATAAATGACATGCAACAACAATAACAACATGTATAATGATATTTTCCTTAACTAATGTACCACATCAATACTGCCTACCATACACCATACATATACTACAAGCACTCAACAATAACATTATAGTAACATAACAGGTAACAACATACCATTCATACACATTATCGCACCATAACAAACAAACCACATACCATAAACATCATTATACACAATTTAAATCATTTCCAGGTACTGCAACTATTTTTAGATTAAAGTACATTGCATCAGCTTCCTAACGCTTCGAACGACACCTCAATCGGACACACGAAACTCAAGTTATGAATTATTTAATTTTGACACAACAGGTGTAACCTGTTACACTAAAACAAGTAACTGGTTACATCATAACCAGAAACAGAGAGTATGACTTTTCCAATGTAATTGGTTACACCTTAAAAAAATGCCCAGTTCGCACTTCTATGTGACAGTGTAACCGGTTACGCCCAAACCTGTAACCGGTTACACCCTTAAAAAAACTAGTATTTCTGCAAATTTGTCTCTAGTGTAACCGGTTACCACTGAGACATTGACAATTTTCTGCAATTCTGTTATACAAAATAAGTTCTGAAACATCCTCAAAACCCTAATTTTTCATGGAAAGTCATTTACTCAAGTTTCACCCTCTAATTTCCAACAACATACAACATCCTAATTATTCACCCATTCCGCAATTCATCCAAACATTCATCCTAATAACATCATTACACACATTCAAAAACTGATAACATAGGAAAGAAAATGCAATCACAAAGAGACTAAAACACCCAACCATATGTTGTCATGCAATCTCTTATACAAGAGAAAGACTCACCCTTATCTTAGATGATGGATTCCCAATCTCCTCTAATGGAGGTTCTTCTTCTCTTATGCACTAGCTCTCTCTTTTGTCCTTCTCTTCTTTTTTCCTTAATTTCACATTCTGACCGTTGTTTCATATTCCCTTTTTTTCTTCTTCTTATTTTATTCTATTATCTATAATAATATATAAAGGCAAAATATATTTTTTGTTGGAAATTCACCTCACACCCTATGAAGAATTCCCTTTAATCTTGATCTCAAGATTGATGAACAAACCCACAATATGATAGTAATGGTAATAACAAGTAATTATCAAGAACATCAAAAGAAAAGAAGAACAAATAAGAAAGAGAAGAATGAGAGAAGAAGTATTTTGAGAGAATGTGTTACCCACAACTGTGGGATTTCTTATTGAACTTTCACTTGCTAACTGCAACTGTGAAATCTGTTCTGTTGTGATATAGAATACAAAGCAAGACACTCTATTTATAGTTTTAGGTTTACACTAGCCCAAAACATAAAAGGCCCAAAATATTAAAATCAAATCTAATCATATCAAATCAAATCTATTTACACAATGAATTATATTTAACACACCACCTAATTCATTATGTCTAAACTGTCTACATTCATCATGGCTCTTAGTCTTCTGAAGGCTTCGACCTGTACTACCTTCGTCATGATATCTGCAATCTGATTCTCAGTTCTGTACTGTTCCAACTTCATCTTCCCTTCTGCTACCTGCTCTCGGAGATAATGGAACCTCATTTCGATGTGCTTGCTTCGACCATGAGCTATTGGATTCTTCGCCAAGTTGATAGCTGACATGCTGTCTATCTTCATGGTAATTGATCCATGATTCTTCCCTGTGATTTCTTCAACCAAGTTCACCATCCAAGTTGCTTGACATGCACAAAGAGAAGCAACTATATATTCTGCTTCGCATGATGACAATGCCACTACTGGTTCCTTTCTCGAATTCCAAGCAACTGGTGCACCACCTAACATAAACACATAATCAGCTGTGGATTTTCGATCCTCAGCATCACTACACCAACTGGAGTCTGTGTATCCCACTAACTTGCATTCTTTTCCTTCATCAGCTGCTGGAAATAAAATACCATAGTCGAGAGTTCCTTTCAGATACCTCAGTATCCTCTTCGCCGCTGCTAGGTGTGATACCTTTGGCTTCTGCATGAATCTACTTACCATACCAACACTGTATGCTAAGTCAGGCCTTGTGTGACAAAGGTATCTAAGTGACCCAATAAGTCTTCTGTATTGGGTTGGGTCGACATCATCTTCATCTGAATCCTTTGACAGTTGCAATTTGGGCTCAACTAGAGTCAAAGTTTGGTTGCAACCTTGCATCTCAAATCTCTTGAGTATTTCGCCTGCATATCTTCTTTGATTCATCATCAAACCTCTACTTGTCTTGTAGAATTCGATGCCAAGGAAATATGAGAGATTTCCCAAGTCTGACATTTCAAACTCCTCACTCAGGTCATGTTTGAAATCTTCGATCTCTTTCTTGCAACTCCCTGTTATCAACAAATCATCAACATAGAGACATAGTATAAGCAATTCGCCATTGCTTCTTCTTACATATACTCCATGCTCAGTTGTACACTTCACAAATTCCTTCTCCCTTAAGAAGCTGTCGATTTTCTTATTCCAAGCTCTTGGAGCTTGCTTAAGTCCATACAGGGCTTTATGAAGCCTGTACACCTTTATTTCTTCACCTTGTTTCACAAACCCAGCTGGTTATGCAACATAAACTTCTTTGTCTAAGGGGCCATTAAGGAATGCACACTTCACGTCCATCTGACATGTGTGCCAGTTGTTCATATTCGCTAGACCAACAACCAACCTGATTGTTTCGATTCTAGCAACAGGTGTAAATACTTCATCGAAGTCGATTCCTTCCTTCTGAAGAAATCCTTTCGCCACAAGTCTCGCCTTGTGTCTAGTTACTTCTCCTTTAGGATTTACCTTCACCTTGTAAACCCACTTCACATCAATTGCCTTCTTGCCTTGCAATAATTTGACAAGTGACCAGGTATCATTGACTTCGATGGACTCCAACTCTTCAATCATTGCTTTCATCCACTTCGAATCTTTCAATGCCTCAGTTGCATTGACTGGTTTGACATCTGCGTAGAAAGCATAATGCACCAGCTCACCTTCTTCATCGACTACATCATCTGATGTAATTACACATTCTTGCAACCTTGTAGGCATGTGTCTTGTTCGTCGAGGTCTGCTTGAACCTGCTTCATCTACAACTGGTTCCTGTCGAGCTTCTATTTCGACTTCAGTGGCTGGTTCTTCACAAGAGATTCTCACTGAATCCTTCTTGGCATTCTCAGTCCAATCCCATTCTTTAAGCTCATCTATGATCATGTCCCTTCTGATCACCACCTGCTTATTCACTGGGTCGAACAACTTGTAACCTCCTGTCGAATGATATCCTATCAAGATCATCTGATTCGACTTATCATCAAGCTTCCTTCTCAACTGATCTGGCACATGTCTATGTGCTATAGATCCAAACACCTTCAAGTGACTGAGACTAGGCTTGACACCAGACCAACATTCTTCTGGTGTTATTCCTTCAAGCTTGTTCGTCAGACATCTGTTCAATATATATGTTGCTGTCGAAACTGCTTCTCCCCATAACTCTTTAGGTAGATGCTTTCTATTCAACATACTTCTCACCATATTCATGATGGTTCTGTTCTTGCGTTCTGCAATCCCATTTTGCTGTGGAGTGTAAGGTGGCACCACCTCATGCACAATCCCTTCTTTTACACATAGTGTATCGAACTCTTTCGACACATACTCTCCACCACCATCAGTCCTCAGAATTTTCAGCTTTCGACCACTCTGTCTTTTGACCATGGACTTGAATCTGGAAAATACCTCAATCACATCACTTTTCTTCTTGATAAGGTAAGTCCACATCTTTCGACTGTAATCATCTATAAATGTGACAAAGTATCTATTGCCACCAATCGAATCCACCTGGATTGGACCACATACATCAGAGTATATGACTTCAAGTATTGCCTTCGACTTCCTTCCTGCATCCTTGCTGAAGCTATTCTTGTGTTGTTTCGACTGAACACACTTTTCACAGACTTCACTTGGAATGTCGATTTCTGGTAATCCCGAAACTATATTTCCTCTCTTCAGTTCTCTGATGTGTTTAAAGTTGAGATGACCTAGTCGAAAATGCCATAACCACTCATCTCTGCTGGCTGCAGTTGCTAGACATCTGTGCTCCATCACATTGAGTCCAATCTTGAAGGTCCTATTCTGAGACATTAGAGCCTTCAAGATTAATCTACCACCTGCGTCGAGAACTCTCATCATCTTGTCTTCGACAACTACCTTGTAGTTCTTTTCGACAAGCTGCCCTATACTGAGCAAATTACTCTTCATGCCTGGTATGTACAACACATTGGAGATTGTTGACCTTTTGCCATCTTTCCTCACAATCAGAACATCACAAACACCTTCAGCTGCTAGAGTGTTGTCATTTGCAAACTTCACTGTGTTCTTCGACGAGGGCTTCATGTTAACAAACCAATCTTTCCTTCCAGTCATGTGTGATGAGCATCCTGAGTCCAAGTACCACTGATCTTGGAATCTTTCTTCATCTTTTAGTGTGACCATTAGCAACGTTTCTTCTTCTTCATGTTTCGCCAGCTTTGCATCAGTCTCTTGATTTCTCTTCCTTTCTGGACAATCACTAAAATAATGACCATACTTCTGGCAATTGAAAAATTGAATGTGGCTTTTGTCTGTCTTTCGACCACCACCTCTTCCTTTACCTGCAGCACCACCTCTTTGGTTTCCTTGGCTCCAAGGTTTCTTCTGATTCGACTGGTTTCCTCCTTTGTTGTCATTCCAGCTACCTTTGCCTTTTCTTTCCTTTTCTGACTGCGCCTGCAAAGCCATGTCTTTCGACTTTCCTGCAGCTCTCTCAACCATCCTCTGTTCATGAGACTCAAGAGTCCCTTGAAGCTCTTCCTTCGTCAACACTGATAGATTTTTCGACTCTTCTATCGCAACTACCACGTGGTCGAATTTTGGAGCCAACGATCTCAAAATCTTTGAGACAACTGCTTTCGTCATTAGCGCTTCTCCACATACTTTGATTTGATTCACCAACTTCGTAACTCTGGTGAAGAAATCTGTAATGCTTTCGTTGTTTTCCATCTGAAGCAACTCATAGATTCTCTTGTGAGTTTGTAACCTCACCTCTTTCACCTTCTCTGCGCCTCCAAACGACTTTCCAAGAATCTCCCATGCTTCTTTTGCTGAATCAACATCACTAACCTTTTCAAAGTTATCAGGATCGACACACTGATGAATTATAAAGAGTGCTTTACAATCCTTCTTCTTCAATTCTTTGTGCGCAGCCTTTTCCGCCTCCGTTGCGTTCTCTCCAAGCGATGTTACTTCGTCCTTCACAAGATCCCAAAGATCTTGATAACAGAAAATCACCTTAGTCTGCTTGCACCAATTCTCATAATTGTCTTTCTTGAGAATTGGCAGGGTCGCCGGAAAGTTGCCGTTCGGATAGTTCATCGCCATCACTATCTTCCTTCCTTGAATCTTTCAGCTGGAGCTTTAGATACCAGATGTTGGAAATTCACCTCACACCCTATGAAGAATTCCCTTCAATCTTGATCTCAAGATTGATGAACAAACCACAATATGATAGTAATGGTAATAACAAGTAATTATCAAGAACATCAAAAGAAAAGAAGAACAAATAAGAAAGAGAAGAATGAGAGAAGAAGTATTTTGAGAGAATGTGTTACCCACAACTGTGGGATTTCTTATTGAACTTTCACTTGCTAACTGCAACTGTGAAATCTATTCTGTTGTGATATAGAATACAAAGCAAGGCACTCTATTTATAGTTTTAGGTTTACACTAGCCCAAAATATAAAAGGCCCAAAATATTAAAATCAAATCTAATCATATCAAATCAAATCTATTTACACAATGAATTATATTTAACATTTTTGGTGTAGCCTATTTTCTTTCCTCTTTTACCCTTTAAAATTACTCAAAAATAAGTTATGTCTTTCATTTCTAACTCGTTGGATCCATAAAAGTCAAAAATGGAGAAAAGGGGAGACTGCATGAGAAAAATTGGAATTCAGACAATGTTCATGATGATGGTAGAAAAGAGAAATCTACAATTTGTAGATGCCATAATATGGATTGTGAATCACACAATGATTTCTGTTACAGTTAATTATTATGGCATTTAAATTCTTCAATCTAATTTTTTGATTTGGTTTTTTATTTATTTTCATATGTGAAATTGGGGTTTGAAAATCGAGATTATTGGATTTTTTTTAATGTCTAATACTTTGACTTTTCTCTCCATTGTAGAAGAAAAATGAATCATTATCTCTTATGAAAGAAAAAAAAGTGTGTTCTAATTTTTATGATCAAATAAGAATGACTATTTTAATTAAATTTTTTAAAATTTGGTTTCCTCTCTTGAATCTTTATTTATTATTGTTCAAATTTTACCTGTGTAATTTGCAAAAATTTTAAAATATAAACAATATCTCAATTTTTAAATTGTATAATTTCTACAATGTGATGTAAACATTAATCTATATTTATCTATACCTATAAATAAAGACGATATAACATTTTGGACTAAGCTATATTTGTTAGATATTTGACCTTTAACTGTTATTTTAAAACCTATCGCATATACAAAATAAATTTAGTAAATAATAACGATTTTATTCTCAATTTAAAACTTTAACAATTTTTTATCATCCTTATCTTTAACTTCCTAACTCTCTTTCACTTGCATGTTATTTTTCTCTCTCTCACGAATTGTTAATTTCTACTAAATTCTCTTTCACATGCAATTTTGTATTTATTTCTATTATTATTGAATATTTGAATTGTGTATACTCTCAATGTGTCTTTGTGATTACCTACAGTATAAATATAAAAAAAAATGTTTTGTAGAAAGTTATAATTGTTACAAATCATTGTATATCACTGTATATTTTACCAATTATCAAGTCATTTACTATACCACCATTCAACTCCTTAGAAATACAAATTTGAACTATATATTTAAAAAAAAATTTATCAATGCATCAGAAAATAATTGATCATTTTTAAAATATTCAAAAAAATATATGATACTTAATTATATTGTGTAGGTTGTTATCGAAATTAATCTCTAATCTTGTCATCTATAAGACTCACATTCACAAATAAAATTACAGTTTGTATCAGATAATGGTAAATATAGGCTTTAGAGTTTTTTTTTTTTGTATAATGTCAAATCTAAGACTATGAATGATATTAAGGGTTAATATCGTTTAAAGATTGAAGGTATTTGTGTTTATATTTTCATCATGATTTTTCGTTTAATGATAACCAATTATTAACTACTTAACAAAACAAAGAAAGAGGAACAAATAAATGCCATGTGCAAAGGAGATTGGGATATATAGAGAGGTAGAGAGACTGATGAGTGATATAAAAAAGAGTTAGAGAGAGACGAAGAGAGAGTGAGAAAAATAGAGAGAAAGAGGAAACACATATTAGTGGCAACATCCACAAATAAGTTATAAGAAAGGAGCTCACTATGCCAAAAAAGACCTTTAGCAACGCTTTTTTTTGGCCTTTAGCAGCGCTTCAAATGCTTTTCTGGGCACCTTGGAAGTTTCAGGCATCTTACCCTTGCTGACTTGTTGCGACTGCTGATCATGAACCTAAAAGTCATATATATAAGTTCAGTAATTAATGTATAACAAGATAATCATGTAACTGTAGTAGTACCTTTTTCTTTGATGCAGCTGAATCGGTATCCCGCACAATAATTCTATCATCTTTTGATTTGGATTTTGTAGGAGTCTAAGATCATCATGTAAATAAGAAAATGTAAATGTAAGAATAACTTTCATGTCTGGATCATAAAACATTTGAGTATTAAAAGGTTCAACCTACCTCATCATCTATGCAAATGAGATTTGCCGGCCATGCCACATACGCTCCTATTGCGTCTCCCACCGCTGTTGCGCCTGAAATATCATCTGGTATAGGTAACAACGCACCCCCTCTAACGCAATATCAATAGATACTTTCAAAAATCCAGAAGGGAGCGGTTTATGGTGAAGTAAGTCTCCCAGAAAGTTATGCACCTTGCCCTTGCCAACCATTCGATGAGTTGGTGACGATAAATATAGCCAGCATAGTGAAATGCCCTAAACAAATAATGATCAGTTAATGTGTCAATTAAGTAAACTGTGCTAAATTAATTTCAATGTAATATATACAATTACCTCTGGAAGCTTCTGCGGACAATCGATACTATCTTTGTCACTAGTAGCTTTACCCTCTGGAGCGCGTCTTTCCGACATGTATCTCTCCTTGTCCTTCTTTAATTTACGGATCTGCGCTTTCAATTCCTCCAAAGTATCCATCACTTCTTTATTGGTTGGATTTTTTTTTCTTTGGCTGCTTATACAGTTTGGATGGAGTGACACCAAATCCCTTACCCCTCACACGCCCAGAATACTCAGGAATGTTCAACACCCGACTCAGTAAGCTCCTGCAATCATCGTCCTCAGCGGGAGTTATGGTCTGGGATAGAGTCTCCTGAAATATAGATAAAAACATATATAAATATATTATACACTTTTGATCAGTTAGTGACAAAGATAACGTCGTACTTACACATTGTTCAAAGACTTGTTGAACTTCTTCCTGAACGACTCCATCTCTTCCCACACGGGCAGCCTTCCATACAACATGGTCCGGAAGAGATGTCGCATCACTCTTCTCCTCTTCCAACTATGCATTAAGACGGATAATAAAGCATTATATCCTATTATATATACTTACTATTTTTTGTAAATATATCATATTAAAACATTTATATGTACTTACTATTTTTTGTTCTAAGCGTGCATATCCCAAACGCCCCTTTCTGTATGGATATGCGGGATTTGATGCCCGTTGACGATTTACGCCATTAACAACCTGAAAAAACAAGTTTATCAGAACTCTTGTGGAAGAAGTATATATACTATACATAGTTCATGATAAGTTGTACTTACTTCAAATTCTTTTGTTCTTCGCTTTGCAACAAACGTCTCCCATTCTTCCTCCGAAATCAAATCCGCGTACTTCATTGGACGCTTCGAGTCAACAAAGTTTCCTTCAGAATCTTTTAGAAACTTGTTTGTTAAAAACGCTCTAAATCCCCTCAAGCGTTTTCCGGCCAATTGAATACAATATTTTCTCCTACGATCTTCAATATTAAAAGATCTCTGCAAACAAACACACATACATATAACATGTTAGTATAATTAATTTAAAGACGTAACTGTCAACATAATTAAAAATAATCAAATATCATACCTGAATCTCGCTCTAAATTTTATCTTTAGCCGGTTGTAATGAAACAATTCTCCAATTATCATAAGTAATCGGAACTTGCGAACGTACAAGTGCTCCGATGTAACTTGTTAGCAACGCACCGTTAGGCTCAACTAACTGATCTCTTTCATTCCAATGGACATCATACTTTACTCCTTTATCTCTCGCACGGATGATTTTTTTCATAATCGTTATGCCTCTTTTAATATCGCCTTCCACGTCTTTTGTTGTTTGTTTTCCATCATGTGATGTTTCCTCGTTGCTGGCCATAATATATATACCTATAATTCAGAAAAACCAAAGTATCAAATGAATGACATACAAATATGTAAATAACAAATATATACATAATAAATGTATAAATAAGAAAAATATGGTATAAATAAGAAATAATATGTTACAAGTACCTTTAACATCTCTTTCTTTTTTTCGTTTTAACGGGGTTTACTTGTCTCTTAACAACACAGACAGATGGGTTGATCCACATTCCCTCGTTATGATCATTTCTAATATATGATTCGTCCACTCTAATATTCTCATCTGGATCATCTATAATATAAGATTCATTCTCAACATCAACATCCCTTTTTTCTCCAATGTTATCATTGATTACTTTGTTGGAAAAAAGAACTATAGACCATTTCGTACTTGTCGGATCAGTGACGTAGAACACTTGTTTAGCTTGCGTGGCTAGAATAAAAGGTTCATCTTTGTACCCCACCTTATTAAGATCCACTTTCAAAAAACCTGATTTATCCATTCGTATGCCACAATTATTTTCAACCCACTTGCATCCAAAGATAGGAATCTGAAACTTCTCATAATCAAACACCCAAATGCGCTCGATAACCCCATAATACAAGGAAATGTGCATTGCTTCGGCAAGCACGGTGACACCACTATTTTGCATTGTACTTTTATCATCTTGTTCCTTGGTATAAAATGTGTATCCATTAATTGCGTATGCGCTATAAGAAAACACATGCAAACTTGGACCATATGCTAAACTGCAAATGAAATGCAATGAAACATAAATCAGGCAAGAAAAGGTTGAGCAAATTTTGGGGTGCAACACCGGTGTGTATATATAAGATGCCTTAGGCTATTATACCGATAACCTTGCAGCCTAGTGACAGTTTTAGCATTTGATAATGCTTTTGACTTTTAATACTCATGCACATGCCAAACTCATATATCCATTCTACTCACTCTTATGACTATGATATGATATTTTAATGATTTGTGTAACTCTTCATAATTTTAAAACTATTAAATTTTTTGTCCTTTAGTCTTTAAATTATTTATGATGTTTTAGGGTTTCAATAATATTGTGTTGGATTAATATTTTATAGGCTGCAACTTAATTTTGTTATAGTATACCGAATGTTGTACCGTAATTTTTTGCCAATCATGTAGTTGTTATTTTATTATTATATTATAATTTTGGCACAGTAGTCTTAGAATTGGAATTATGTATGGTTGTAATTCTTGTATGCTGAACTTAAGCGTTTATTAATTATACTTATTATTATATATATTAACTAAATATGTTAAAAGGGTTTTAGCGGCGTTTTGTAACCTAATAATAAAATAGGTTAGCTATTTCAATTAATGTTGTTTGTGTTTCTTGATCACTTAATAATATTGAATTTTGCAAGGTGTAATATATCAATTAAAATTGACATTGATTATAATAGTATGGTTTTATAATACAATATTTTGAGATATTGTATAATATCCCTTTTATTGAGATTGACAGTGTTGAAGACAAAATTTATTGGAAATGCTATGTTGTGTGTGATTACCACCAAAGTGAGATCACTCATTTTAATTTATAATAGTCTCTTTGTAGTTTGAGGAATGATATTAAGTCATTACTATGATTTTCTTCCCAAAGGTGGACAATTGTATGTAGAGATTATGGTTGATTAAGGATATAGCTATTGGAGATGCTTGAGTCCAAGGGATTTATTTACCCAAAGAAGATAAATTTCTAAACTTAATGTATGCTTACTGAGTAGCTTATTCTTGAATTCGTAGATGAAGTTATTGGATGTGTTTTTGTTTAAAGAATTTATTTGCCCAAAGGAGATAGATTTTTGAACTAAAGGTATGCTCATTAAGTAACTCATCTGAGGTTCTAACCTTGGCTGTAACCTGGGTTTTACATATTCCATCCAAAGGGGATTGTGTGAAAATGTTGGCCTCTTCATGATAGCTTATGTTCATTAAAGCTATATCTTGCCTTTATTATTTATTCTAATGCATTCTTATTATGTCTAAACAATGACCTTCTCTATGAACAATTGCTCTGCTTCTATTGAGATCCTGAATGAGTCTAATTTTAAGAAATGGAAGAAAGACTTAGAATTTTCATTAGGGATTGCTAACCTTGACATGTCATTGTGTGAAACCAAACCTGTGATCAATAATCAGAGTACCCCTGAAGAGAAAGAAAAATTATCTAAGTGGGAGAGGAGTGACCGACTTAGCTTGTGTGTTATGAAGAGCATAATTTCTGAACATCAGATAAGTGGATTTCCTGAGAAAGAGAATGCTAAAGAATATCTTAATGCTATTGAAGAGAGGTTTCAGGTATATGATAATGTTGAATCTGGATGTTTAATGAAACAACTCACAGACATGAAATATGATAACAATTGGGGTGTCAGAGAGTTCATTCTTAAGATGGTTCATGTCCAAACCAAACTAAAATCCCATGACATTGACCTGAATGAGAATTTTATTATGTCTCATGCCTTAAATTTCCTACCTGTTGAGTTCACTCAAATCAAAACTTCCTATAATACATTTGGTGATAAGTGGACTATCAATAACTTCATTACCAAATGTGTAGCTGATGAAGAGAAACTCAAGAAGGAGAAAATTGATCTATGCCTACTAACTTTTCATGCTAAACCTCATTCTGGTAAAAAATCTTGGAAAAATAAGAAAAACACTCATAGTGTTTCTCATAGATATCCTGATAGGAAACCTGGTAATGGTCAACACCATAACATAGGAGGTCCTAGACCTATTGCCTTTAAGAAATCCTTTTGGTGCTTTTGGTGTAAGGAAAAGGGACATAAGAAAATGTATTGTCATGCTTTTAAAGCTTGGTTAGACAACAAGAACAAATCTGGAGATAATCATTTAGCTTTTGTCTATTTTGAGTCTAACTTAGTTGATATTCCCATTAATTCTTGGTGGCTTGATAGTGGTTGTACAACCCATATTGCTATCTCCTTACAGGGGTTCAGAAACCAGCAGAGACCAAACTTGAGGGAAAGCAAACCCAGGGTAGAAAATGATCTTGAAGTCATTGTGGAGCTAGTGGGAGATGTTAGCTTAGTCTTAGGAACTGGTTTTGAACTTGTTTTGAAAGATAAATTTTATGTACCTTCTTTTAGGAGGAATTTGACTTCAGTATCTTGTTTGGATAAGTTTGGATTTCAATTTACATTTTTATGATGGAAAATAAAATTTGATGTTGAATTCTCAAGTTGTTGGTAATGGTATCTTATTGGATGGTTTATATAAGTTATCTTTGGATTGTGATATGATATCCTCATCCTTAAATGTTGAAAGCTCCATTGCTAAAACATCTAAAATTAGAGAAAAATCCTTTTTGTTGTGGCACAAGCGTTTAGGAAATATCTCTAAAGAAAGAGTTGAAAGGTTAATTAGAGATGATATTTTATCTTCCTTAGATTTCAATGGTATAAGGACTTGTTTGGATTGTATTAGAGGAAAATTTACTAAGACCAATAAGAAAGGTTCAACTAGAAGTTCAACCTTTTGGAAATAATTCATACAGATATTAGTGGGCCCCTTTCTCCAACTATTTGTGATAATAAATCTTTTATCACTTTCATTGATGATTTTTCACAGTATGGCTATCACTTGATTAAGAAAAAATCAGAAGCACTTGAACAGTTTAAAGTCTTTAAAACTGAGGTTGAAAAGCAACTAGGAAAAGTGATAAAGGTGGTACATTCTGACTGTGGTGGAGAGTATTATGGTAGATATCATTCTACTGGGCAACACATAGGGCCTTTTGCAAAATACTTGCAAGATTGTGGAATTGTTCCACAACACATCATGCCTGGTACTCTTGAACAAAATGGTGTAGCCGAAAGGAGAAACCGCACCCTTAAGGATATGATGAGAAGCCTGATGAGTAGGAGTAATTTACCAGAATTTTTATGGGGTGACACTTTGAAAATAGCCCTCTATATACTTAATAGAGTTCTTAGTAAATCAGTTCCAAAAATACCTTTTGAGCTTTGGACAGGTAGAAAACTCAATTTGAACCATCTCCGTTGTTTTTTTATTGGATATCCGGATTGATCTAAAGGATACAAATTCTTTTGTCATGGTAGAGGTAATAAAATTGTAGAGTCCATGCATGCAAAATTCCTTGAGCTTGATGTTGCTGAGCTTGTCACTGCATCAGATAAGATTAATTCTGTTATGTCTGATGTTGTTACTTTGTCACTGCCTAATTTTGATAATGCTAAATCATCCACGGCTCATGGAGGTTTTGCTCCAAATGAGAATGTGGCTGAACATCCAGTTGAAGATGTGGTTGAACCACTTGTTGAAAATGTAGTGGATCCTCCTATTATAACTGAGGTTGCATAACCTGATGAGCCAGTTGAGCAAATTCATGTTAGAAGGTCAGTAAGACAAAAGCCACCTGCTATCCCTGATGATTTTATAGTTTATCTTAGTGAGGATGCTTATGATGTTGGTATTGTTATTGATCCTAAAAACTATCTAGAAGCTATTACTTGTTCTCAATCTAGCATGTGAATAGATTCAACACATGATGAAATGAAATCCATGGTAAATAATGATGTTTGGGAACTATTGAAGTTACCAAGAAACTGTAGGGGAGTTGGATGCAAGTGGATATTCAAAACAAAGAAGGACTCAGAAGGTAAAATTGAGAGGTTTAAGGCAAAACTTGTGGATAAAGGTTTCACACAAAAGAAGGGGATTAATTACAATGAAACTTTTTCTCCTGTTTCCACTAAAGACTCTTTTAGAATCGTTATGACCCTTGTAGCACATTTTGACTTGGAATTGCATCAGATGGATGTTAAGACTGCTTTTCTGAATGGTGATCTTAATGAGGAGGTGTACATCTAGCATCTTGAGGGTTTTGTAAAAAGTGGGGATGAGCACTTGGTTTGTAAATTAAGAAAATCAATTTATGGTTTGAAACAGGCTTCTAGACAATGGTACTTGAAATTTGATGAGCTGGTAACTTCATTGGGTTTTGAAGAAAATAAAGTTGATTAGTGCATCTATCTTAAGGTAAGTGGGATAAAATTCATCTTTCTTGTGTTATATGTTGATGATATTTTGCTTGCGAGTAGTGATCTTGGTCTACTTCATGAGACCAAACTTATGCTAACCAAGTTCTTTAATATGAAGGACCTTGGTGAAACATCCTTTGTGTTGGGAATCGAAATACACAAAGATAGATCATGTGGTGTACTTGGCTTATCGTAGAGGGCTTATATTGATAGAGTACTAGAGAGGTTTAATATGCAGAACTTTAAGCCAGGAGATGTTCCAATTACTAAATGAGACAAATTCAGTAAAGATCAATGTCCTAAAAATGAGATTGAGCGGGCAGAAATGAAGGGAAAACCCTTTGACAGTGCATTGGGCAGTCTGATGTATGCTCAAGTATGCACTAGGTCTGACATTACTTTCATAGTTGGCGTCTTGGGACACCAGTCTAATCTTGGAAATGATCATTGGATTACGGCTAAGAAAGTGATGAGATATTTGTAGAGAACTAAAGAGTATATGCTTGTTTTTAGGAGAGTTGACAACTTGAAAATAGTTGGGCATACTGACTTTGATCTTGCTGGGTGTGTTGATGATAGGAAATCTACTTCTAGTTACATTTTTATGTTGGCTGGAGGTGCGATATCATGGAAGAGTAAAAAGAAAATTGTTGTCGCCTCTCCTACTATGCAGACAAAGTTTGTTGCTTGTTATGTTGTTGCCACTCATGTTGTTTGGTTAAGAAATTTAGTGACTGAACTTCGTATTGTTGATTCCATTTCAAAGCCACTAAAGTTTTACTATGATAATAGTTCAGTTGTGTTCTACTCCAAAAATAATAAAACTTTTAGCGATTCTAAGCATTTGAAATTGAAGTATTTGACAGTCAGAGATCTTGTAAAGAAAAATGACATCGTTGTTGAGTACATTGGTACTGATTTCATGCTAGTTAATCCCTTAACTAAGAGACTTAAGCCTATTGTGTTCAAAAACCATGTTGAGAGCATGAGCATTGTGAGTTTTTTTTGATGTACTTGGTTAGTGGAAGTTTGTTCTTTATGTCATTTTCAAACATAAAAAATCACCCCGATACCACTTGTTGGAATTAATTTAATAATAATTATACAAGCATGCTCAATAAAAAAGATTAAAATTATAATCTTATATTAATGTAGAAACCACACACACACACACACACACACACACACACACACACACACACACACACACACACACACACACACACACACACACACACACACACACACACACACACACACACACACACACACACACACACACACACACACACACACACACACACACACACACACACACACACACACACACACACACACACACACACACACACACACACACACACACACACACACACACACACACACACACACACACACACACACACACACACACACACACACACACACACACACACACACACACACACACACACACACACACACACACACACACACACACACACACACACACACACACACACACACACACACACACACACACACACACACACACACACACACACACACACACACACACACACACACACACACACACACACACACACACACACACACACACACACACACACACACACACACACACACACACACACACACACGGATCTACAACATGTTAATTTATCAATAATTAATATTAGATTAATAACGATTAATCAAAACATACATGTTCAAAAAAGTATAATATATAATTTCATAATTATAAAAACACGTATAAATTAAAGGATATACAAGTTCATTATAGGAATACTTGGATCCATTGAGATAGTTTATGTTAAAGACAAATAACAAATATCTTATACCTTGTGTGCATTTTTCCTCAATTAATACTCTTAATGTCTTGAATTCTCTTTAAATTGGGAGAAGAGATAAATTACTTATGTACGGTATATTGGGGACCTAGCATATATAAGGTGATGACTAATTAGAGTTCTCATTGTTTCGAAATGAGTTTACATCTCTTCATATTTGAGATCAAATCATGTTTAATTAATTAATTAATTACTAAATAAAAATTTAAATAGTCTTTTAAACTTATTTTACCACTTAATTAATTAAAGCTCTTAATTTGATAAATAGATAATATAATTAAACTATATATGTTCACATAATAATAATTAGAATAAAATAATTAAATAATATTTAAATTAAAAAATATTTCAACCTACACATGAATCAAATCTTGATCTGACTTGGATAATGAAGTGTTAATTTTGTATATCTACTCTACCGCGGTATCGAAGATTAGTATCACCGGTTCAAAATTTCACATCATCAACTTACACCTAATTCTAGTTCTAAAACGGTACAATTATATTCAAATTAAATTATTACTATTATATAAAAATATGTAAAAAACATAAAAGTAATAAAATAAATTTTAATAACTTTTTCAAAAAGTTATAGACATAACTAAATAATAATTTTAATTTTTATATAAAAAAACATGAATAAATAATTAATTAATGTATATGTTAAATATGCCATATAAAAATATCTTATATATTACATGTAAATGATAAACTACCATTGTAAGAAAATTTTATATTTATATATTTTTATAAAATAATTAGTACTAATATTTTAGAAAATGTTAATAATAATTTTATGTTTAAAATTAAATTTCTATAGACTAATTAATTTTTTAAGTTTAAGTTCATATTAATTTATTGTTTATACATTTTACTGATATTATATTATATTACATTTATTTTTTATATTTATTATATTTTATAGATTTAAATTATTTATTTATATTCTTATTCTATCTTGCTAATTTTTAAGCAATTAAAATTTCAAATAAAAATAGTAATTAAAATAATATAATAAGATAACTTTTAAAATTAGCTTATTATATTTTGACATTTCGCAAATGGGTAATTAAAAAATTTTAAAATTTTATAAATTATATCATATCAATACATTTTAAATTCTATTGATTTTTTATATTTTTCATTTTAAATAAATAAGATATGTTAGCTCCGAAACAACATGTTCGACTTAACCCATTAAGTTTCAACTAATCCGGTCTTAATCCGGTTTTATCCTATGAAATAATTTAAAACTGAGGCGGACTCTGATGAGTTTGGGTTTGAATTCAGCCCAATTTATAAGATATGTACCGAGTCCCTGAAACATGATATATGCTTTAATTAAAAGACCGGGTTATATACCGTTCTTCAAGTATGAGGCCTATAAACCGGATTATACATAGTCCTTCAAGAGATGCATTTAAGCAAGACACCAAATTGTAAACAATACCTCAAGCATCCAAGCATGTGAGACAGCGGATCGTACAATGAGTATAGGAATATTTGTATTTAATGAAAAGAAATTGGAACCACAGAACGTGCTACAATCCTATTCACATTGATTGACAAAAAGAGAAAAGCGTCCTATTCTTTTCAATCGTGTCAGGCAAAGCAAGAGTGACATGACACACAGTACTACATTAGAGTAAAGCAACCAAACCACTCAGCTACAATTATTTTCATTTTTACTCTCTTCCATTCCAACTTCATGGCGGCCGCAGCGGTTGGTGAAGCATTTCTGTCTGCTTTCATTGAAGTTGTTCTCGACAAGCTTGCTTCTCCTCAGGTTGCTAACTTTATCATAGGAAAGAAAGTTGACGTCAGTTTGGTTCAAAGGTTGAACAACACTCTTTTTGCTGTTGAAGCTGTGCTTAATGATGCTGAACACAAACAGATCAATGATTCTGCTGTTAACAAATGGCTTGATGATCTCAAAGATGCTCTCTATGTTGCTGATGACCTTCTCGACCACATCTCTACCAAAGCTGCTCTTTCCAACAACAACAAGAAGGTCAGTACTGTTAACTATTTCTCTCGCCTTTTCAACTTTGAGGAAAGGGATATGGTTTGTAAGCTGGAAGATATAGTTGCTAGGCTCGAATACATTCTTAAATATAAAGATATTCTTGGCCTTCAACATATTGCAACTAACCACTCTTCTTGGAGAACTCCATCAACCTCTCTAGATTACCCATCTAACATATTTGGTAGGGATCAAGACAAACAGGCCATACTCAAATTACTCTTGGACGATGATGATTATGATAACATTTCTGTGATCCCCATAGTTGGCATGGGTGGGGTGGGAAAAACTACTTTAGCCCAATCTGTGTTCAACCATGATAGTATAAAGCAGAAATTTGATGTTCGAGCATGGGTTTGTGTTTCTGATGATTTTGATGAACTCAAGGTAACCAAGACCATCTTAGAGGCAGTGGCAGGGAGTTCTTGTAATATAAATAACAAAGAGTTACTTCATCTTGATTTGAAGGAAAGACTCTCTCAAAAAATGTTCTTGATTGTTTTGGATGATGTATGGACTGAAGATTATGACAGTTGGAACTCTCTTATAAGGCCTCTTCAATATGGAAATAAGGGAAGTAAAATTCTTGTAACAACCCGTATTGATAAAGTTGCTTCTATGGTCCAAACTTTTCATGCTTACCCTCTTCGGCAATTGTCTGATGAAGATTGTTGGTCTGTGTTTGCAAACCATGCATGTCTTCCTCAACAAGATTCCAATGAGTATATGGATCTCCAAAAGACTGGCAAAGAGATTGTTAAGAAATGTAAAGGATTGCCTTTAGCAGCACAATCACTTGGGGGCTTGTTGCGACGAAAACATGATATTAGGGATTGGAATAATATACTAAATAGTAACATTTGGGAAAACGAGAGTAAGATTATTCCAGCACTAAAAATTAGTTATCATTATCTCCCTACCTATTTGAAACGTTGCTTTGTATATTGTTCCTTGTATCCTAAGGATTATCAATTTAATGAAGACGATTTGATTTTGTTGTGGATGGCTGAAGATCTTTTACCGTCTCTAAAGAATGGGAAAACTTTACAAGAAGTTGGTTACGAGTATTTTAATGACTTAGCTTCAAGATCCTTTTTTCAACGTTCTGGAAGTGGGAACCAATACCAGTGTTTTGTGATGCATGATCTGGTGCATGATTTAGCAACATTGCTTGGTGGAGAATTCTATTTTAGAACAGAAGAACTTGAGAAAGAAACCAAGATCAGTACCAAGACTCGCCATTTATCATTTATTGAGTTTAGTGATCCTGTCTTGGAAAACTATGATGTTTTCAGCAGAGCAAAAAACCTTAGGACGTTTATGACAAACGGTTTTAGACTTCCTCGAGTCAACCATGAAAAGGCACTATGCATGATTTTGGAAAATTTGAAGTGTTTAAGAGTTTTGTCGTTTCAATTACTTTTACATGTTCACACATTGCCTGATTCAGTCGATGAACTGATCCATTTGCGTTATTTGGACCTCTCTGGCACAGATATACAGACATTGCCGGAGTCATTGTGTAATCTGTATAATCTACAAACGTTGAAGTTGTATAATTGTGTACAACTAACCATGCTTCCCAATGACATGCAAAATCTTGTAAATTTGTGCCATCTTGATATTCTTGGAACTAAGTTAGAAGAGATGCCTAAAGAAATGAGCAAATTAACTCATTTGCAACATCTGAGTTGCTTTGTTGTGGGCAAGCATGAAAAGAATGGGATCAAGGAATTGGGAACACTTTCAAATCTTCATGGATCACTTGTTATTAGTAAATTGGAGAATGTTACCAACAGCTTGGAAGCATCAAAGACGCATATCATGGATAAGAAGTACCTTGATGAATTATCGTTTAAATGGTCTAAAGACGCAAAGAACCATTTTACATATTCACAGAGTGAGATGGATATACTTGGCAAGTTACAGCCCGCCAAGAACTTGAAAAGGCTATATATATGTGGATACAGAGGTACGAGATTTCCAGAATGGATTGGAGATCCTTCCTACCACAATTTGACCGAGTTATCCTTGTATCGTTGTCATAATTGTTGCATCCTTCCACCACTTGGACAATTACGCTCTCTCAAGGACTTGAAAATCCGTGCAATGAGTATGCTGGAGACTATTGGATCTGAATATGGTGATTCCTTTTCAGGAATCCTCTTTCCCTCTCTTGAACGTCTGGAGTTTTGTGAGATGCCATGTTGGGAAGTGTGGCATCATTCTCATGAGTCAGATGTTTCATTTCCTGTATTAAAATCTCTTGTGATTAATGATTGTCCTAGATTGCATGGAGGTTTCCCATCTCATCTTCCTGCCATACGCAAGTTAGACATAATTGAAAGCAATAAAGTAGCCTTGCATGAACTACCCATATCATTGGAAGAATTAATAATTCAAGGAAGGGAAGTGACTGAGTCCGTCTTTGAAGCCATTACCACCAGCCTAACATCTCTTCAAATTTTAGATATCAGTGACTGTTCATCTGCAATATCATTTCCGGGAGATTGTTTACCCCTATCCTTAAAGACGCTGTCCATCAGAAATTCAAGTAATCTAAAATTTCCAAAGCAAAACCACCAACATGAGTCACTTCAGTCTTTGAGGATAGATGGAAGTTGTGATTCTCTCACAACCCTCCCACTGGATATCCTTCCAAACCTCATTTATCTTCGAATCTATAATTGTAGAAACATAGAATGCCTTTCAGCTTCGAAAATTCTTCCAAATCTCATTGATATTGATATCAGAGACTGCCCTAAATTTGTATCATTCCCAAGAGAAGGATTGTCTGCGCCCAGCTTGACATCTTTGTCTGTCACCCGCTGCCTTAATTTAAAGTCATTGCCTTGTCACATAAATACTCTTCTTCCAAAGTTAAAAGAGATGTACATATCTGATTGCCCAGAGATGGAAACATTTCCTGAAGGTGGTATGCCACCTAGCTTGAAATCACTTGATGTTGAAGATTGCGAGAAATTATTGAGGAACCCATCTCTATCTTTCTTTGACATGCTTTCCTCTCTTTCAATTGGAGGTCTATATGATGCTGTTGAGTCCTTTCCTAACAATGGTTTTGCATTGCTTCCTCCCTCCCTTACCTATCTACATCTTTCGAGAATGTATTGTGTGCACACGTTGGACTGCAGAGGGCTTCTCCACCTGACGTCTCTCCAACGATTAACAATTGGATTTTGCCCAAAGTTGGAGAATATGACGGGAGAGAGACTGCCTGCTTCTCTAATAGAACTTGATATTTATAGTTGTCCTCTGTTGGGAGAACGATGCCTCAAAAAACATTCTCAAATTTGGCACAAAATTTCACACATCCAATACATTAACGTTGACAGCAAATGGATTTATGAAGCTCAAACTTGAATTTTAAACAGGTAATTCAATTTTTTTACAACCTTGTGCTGGATTATAAATAGTTGGCCGACGCTCGTAACTGTGTTTTCTTACTTCATATAGTGAAATCTGATAATGAGAGATGTTGATACACTTTGTTTTTTCTTATATGAAATTTATGTTGAAGTAAAGTTTTATTTGCTAATGTAGTTGCCAGAGTCGCATTTTGAAGGCCTTGCACACATCCTCAGCTTTTGATGGTCTTTGCTACTGATTTGGAATGAAAGGATGCTGCCTGTTGGTAATAGAGTTGTTTGTGGTTTTACAACTTCCATGTTTTAAAGAAGTCATGGTAGCTTTTGTTTATCATTGACGTGTGGTACTTTAACATCTGGGTTTAGATTAACAAAAATGACCAAGATGATGAACTTTTGGTCGTTAATTCTGCCACCAAAAAGTTTAGTCATTGAATTTCTATGTTTGGATAATAAAAATGACGAACATGAAGAACTTTTACTCGTTGATTATGTCACTTATCTTTTTAGTCATTGATTTTCTAGATTTTGATTTTTTTTTTATACATTCAGATTTTATGATATTGTACTTTTTTGTTATATGCATATTTTATGATTTTCTTAGTTTTTATAATTAATCACTTTCACTTAAGGTGTGATATTTATTTATTTTAATAAAATTATTTTTACATGTAAAAATCATTTTTTGATAATTTATTTATTTTAATTTTTAATTTATACTCAAAAAATTTATCTATTTATTCTTTTAAGATAATTAATTAAAAATAGAGTTAAATAAATGTTACCCCTCCCAATGTATCTCTAAATTTTAATTTTTTTTCCAATTTTTTTTAAACTTTTTCCTTTAAACGTTTTTTTAAATTGTTATGTTAATAATTTTAATAATTAAATAAATGATAATAATTGTAATTTATTTAATTTAGAATCAATTATTACATATTGTAAAATATAACATTTGGGCTTAATACCCACGTTTTTTTTCAAAAGCAACCCAATACTTCAAATTCATTATGGGTAGTGTGAAAAAGGTATATAAACACTAATATTTGCTAACCCATATTCGATGTGGGACTCTATTATTTGTGAAAGAAAAAAAGTATGTTGAACCCAAGTATTTCAACAACACAATACATGCATGCCTACGTATACACTAAGAACAATTATTCTAATAGCTTTTTGGTGGTGTATAATCAAATAGATGACGGTAAGATAATGGAAAAACAATGTCAAGAGCTTCTGCAAATTAATTATGCATTATCCTTTGAATGTTCAATGGAAGCATCTGCAGGTTATTCTCAAATCTTTTATACTGTGATTCTGGTACCAATGCAAAGGTTATGTTCAATCCGCAGTGTTTTAAAATGTGTGGTATCGAGACAATAAGAAGATGCAAAGGTTATGTTCAACCCACATCTCTTTCAAGGCATGTGATTCATAAGACAACTAATTAATCAAAGTTTGGTTTGAAAATGTATGGTATCGAGACAATAAGAAAATGATTCTTGCTATACTATTAACAAACATAATCTACAGAAAATTATCAAACATTAAATCAAAGATACTATCATTCAAATATATGAAGTCATTATCATTCAAAGGGCGTTTCATAAGTGCATGTTTCATATTGAAGACAACAAAAACTCCTGCATGTTGAAGACAACAAAGACACGTTCATTTTTTAATAATCAAATTTAAATGCCCTAGCTGACATAAAGTTACTCCAACTATAAGGTGCTTCATCATCATCACCAGAATTGAAGATAACTCTCCTCCTTATTCTTCTTCTTGATATCCTTATCCTGATAGATCTTCTGGGTCTCAAAGATCCTCTTTCAACTACTGCTTGATTCTGAGGAGAGTTTTGCTTAGCCACCGCCTCTTGGACCTAGACAGCTTGTTAGACTTGTACAGCTACTTGGACCTGGACACCTTGTGGGACCTCTAGAGCTTCTTGGACCTGGACAACATTTTTGGATCTCATTTTGATTATTCCTCTTCAATGATTCTTTTCGTGTGTTGGTAAGAAAAGGAATACCATTTTTATAATGGTGCTTCTGATTCTTCCTCTTCTCTCTACTTTGAAAATCTAAATTTTTTTGTTGAAAGTCATTATTGCTTCTTTAGTTCAAAATGTTATATTCTCATGTGGAGAAATTTTATAGACTCTGCTATTGTAGCAGCTATTAAATCCATGTGAGATATCATTACTTTTGATAGTGTGGCTCTTAAAGTTCCAACATACACGTAAAATTCCACATGTTCTTAAACAAGCCACGTTGCATGTTTCCCTACTGTCACTGTGAGAATCGAAGACCATAAATATTAAGTTAACTAGGATTCACAAATCATAATTCACCATTGATCTTTAATTTATCCAAAAGGAGGAAAAAATAACGAATAAGCCCATAAAGTATGCAAAGCAATAAAGAGAATCTAAAGTTCGGAAGTTAGTTATACCTAGGGAAGGTGCTAGCATCCTAAGTATATGTAGTACTCTACAGGAACCTCTTTTCTTAATATGTTATTTGTTATCTTCTTGCTAAGGGTAAAAAGGAAAGGGAGATCTAAGGTACTACTCTTAAGTATGCTCGCCAAGACGTCGCATCGCGTGCCTACGTATCCTGACTAGGATGGAATCAGAGCATTTGTAGTTCCCCTCACTAAGGGTGAACAAAGTTTATTGATTAGTTTTAGGAGAAGATACAAGTTGTCATATTAAAGAGAATACTCAACTTAAACTACCACAAACATATGGAAGATGGATCTTTGCTTCACATTAAGAAAAGGACTCCAACTCGAATATAGAATCAACGAGTATGCCACTTACCTCCCTCAAGTGGAAAAGAAATCAACATCTTTCTCAACTATGTCATGGGGTAGGAGAATTACATCTCAACTAGGGATGACTCATGTCTAATTCTCTCATGGGAGAAAAGGGAACCTAATTGTAGTTTATCTAAAGTTGAAGCAATCCTAAGAGGACTAGCCCAAGGATACAGACTAAGTGTTAGTCTAAGGGGAGAAATCTAAGTATATACACTAAGGTAATCAACCTAAAAGGGGAATATGGATCAAGTCAAGAAGTGAGAAGAATAGGGAAATGCAAAAGAAATGCAATGCACATAAAAGTATAGTCAATAAAAAGTCCTTCCCTTGGACCCACAACAGAGGCAACCAAAGTATCAGAAGAATATAGATGATGGATATAACATGCATTTAAAGCCAAAGATAGATGATGAATACTGACATGTGATACTAGTAATATAACATTCAATCAACTTATAAAGCAAGGCATCACACCATGGACCAAGTATGCATCATGTTAAGTACAGATGAGAAACAGGTATGCAAAATACATTAGGGTAGAGAACCCTAAACATACATCAAAAGTCAAAGTAACCAAGTAAGATGGACAAAGATGAAGTGAGAACAAAGAAGGTCAGTAGCTATATCACATCATGTTAAATTCATATGAAAGATTAGAAGAGGAGAAAAAACACACAAGACATGCATCACATCAACACTCAAACAACTTCCCACACATAACTCATGCAAAACACACTTCAAAAGATTCATCATGTGAGATTAGGGTTAGGAACCAAGTAGGGGCAGCAACATAATCATGAACATAAACTCATGAATACACAAGAAAAACAAAAAGGATTAAATCCAAAAAATGCATCAAGACTAAGCAAGCATACATCATGTTCATCCTTAAAGAAAAGAAGTGTTCAAACAAGGCACAAAGCACCAATGATCAAGCAAGGCATACCATAACATCAAGGTCAGAATCATATACAAATTTATCATATCACATTTAATTCCAAAATATCAAACAAAATCCAATAAGCATCAAGCTCAAAAGGGCTAGGCAAACTCCAATCAAACCACTCAAAAAGAACAAAGATGATCATGTGAAGGAAAGAATGAGAAGATATCAAACAATGACCAACATAAAATTAAATCAAGCACTCAAATCAAGTCAATTCAAATATGTAAGAAATCATAGGCACTCACTAAGGCCATACAAGAAAGCAACTTGAGAGATTAGGTCGAAATACCAAAGGAGCAAACTCAAAACATCATCCTCTTAGGATCTCAATCAAAAATAGGAAAAGGAATAAATGATGATAAAATCAAAGCCATAATTAAGTCAAGGCAGCATGCAATCACATTCAAAAGCAAGTCAAACTCCAATCAAACACAAGCGGTCAAAGTGATTCCAAACTAGGTCAAGCATCAAACATGCTCAAACAAAGAAACGAGCTATAATTAGGCATCAAGAGAGATGGAAGAAATGACATAATGATACTCAAACAAAGGCTCTACCTCATATTAATTCAATCAATAACAAGAGGGGAGAACAAACCCTAAGTGGTTGCACAAGTGCACTCTTAACCAATCCACAAAGTTCAAGCATATCCAAACAATTAGGCATGTAATGCATCACATGAAAAATAGTTATGAGCTTCTAAAAATTATGGAAAAATGATCATGACATAAAATAGGTCAATGTTTCCTAAAAGGAAATCCTAAACATGTGTACAAAGAGTGTTCAAAACATCTCAAACATTAGGCAAGTACACAAACTAGTGATCACACAAGTTAGGCATCAAGAAACATTTCAACTAAGACCAAAATATATGAACAAGACCTCAATTGATAACTTAAATTCCCTACATACATGTGCTTATATGTGTGCAAAAGATTGATCAAGAACCAATTGGAAAAGGCATGAATTAAAGCATTGTTTCAAAGCTAGGTCAAATAAACACATCATAAATATAAATCAAAAGAAAATATCAAAATAAAATAAAAATAAAAATAAAAATTATGAAAAATTAAATAAGATGACAAAGTACTTAGAAAGTATTTTTGGGGAATTTTATAATATTTATAACTATTTAAAATAAATCAAAACGAAAAATAGAAAATAAAAGAAGAAAAAAAAAGGAAAGCAAGGGTGCATTAGCAAATGAGCAAAAGAATCAGTTAATGATACAAATGAGCAAAAAAATTTGGTGGTGTGGAAAGCAAAATAGAGGCCCATTCCAATTATTTAATCAGTAATAAAAAAAAGGTAACACGCGTGGCTTGCCACTTCACCTCATTAATTGAGGTGGCAGCCACACAACGCCAACTAGCCAGCCAACTCATCCAGTTAACTTTCCATATCATTAAACAAAGTCAGACGTCGGAGCTAGGGCTCTGGTCGTCTTTTCTGGCCATCCTCGCCGGAGATGACTACAAAATCAACCAAACATGATGAACCCCTACATCAAATTGAAGAGCAAGTCAAGAGGAACAAGAATCTGCCATTAGTTCCCACTAAAAACTACTTTTAACATGTGAAAATTGCGCACGAAAAACTAACACATATACTGCAACTTCAATAAACCAAGACAACAACCATGTAAAACATCCTTACTAAGGTGTAGGTCTTCAGAAGCAACAAATACAAGGTCAATGTACATCTAGCATGGCAGAAAAAGTAAGAGAAATGTACCTAACAGAGCAGCTTCGTTAGCTCTTAAGCTAGCGTGCAAGTGAAGAGAAAACCACCTAGGAAGCTTCCTTGGACTTCAAAGGTGATGAATCAAACCAGAAATGAGAGAGATCCTTGGAGAACTGAGCAATTCGAAAGGAAGAAATTTGAGAGCACCCTTTATGATTTTCATATCTGTTTTTTCCAAAATGAAGTGCCCTCCCTCTCTTAGGGTTTGTAATATTTATATATGATGAGTTAGGGTTGTATTTGAGGTCCCAAAATGAAAGAAAATGGCTAGTTGAAGTTTTGTGACAAAAATGAAGTGGAAGGGTGGCATGGTTTTCTCTCTCTCATGGGGTGGTTTTTGTGAGCAAAATGGGAGTGTCATGAGATATATAATAGTGGAAAGGAGTTGGTACGTGAGGGAATAAAATAAAGGTCAGAAATTGCACAATTCTTCTTCTCCAAGTTTTGCCAAAAGTGTCATGAGGTACATGGTGTGTATGGCCTTTGTTTGGTTATTTTACGTAACATCTTAGCACAAGGAATGTAATATAATGCATATGGTAAGGTACCAATGTCATGCTGAAAAAAATGTCCATAATTTACCCTTAAATGATGCACTACATCCACTTCGTGCCTACCATTTTTAAGGTTCACTACTTGATGAATTCAACACCAAATTATGCAATCTTATGCTAAAAAAAAACAATGGGGATCAAGGAAAAAATTCTATGTGGGAATCATCTTGAAAAAGAGCTTGGAAACATGTGAAAACTTTATTTGAAATGGTGGTAAAAAACTAGCTCATAACACTTAGTGAAAAGTTCACTAAGTTACCATGTTGGCCAACTTTTATAGCATGTATTGTAATCACCATAACTTGAGTTGCAATAGGGAAATGATGATTTCTAGCTATTGTTGGAAAGCTTGGAGGAATCTCAAAAACCTTGATATTTGAAACAAATTGAATTGTATCCTTGATCTCAGTGAAAAATTCCTTGAAATATTGGTTTATGAAGTTGACAAACCACTTGCCAAATTTGGTAGCTTGGAAACCCTATCTCGGGGACATCATAATTTGAGTTCTACACATCCAACGGAGAAGTTCTTATACTAAAAAGAAATATTGGAGAATGAGGAACAATTTTTATGTTGGAGGAAATATGAGATGAATCTTAGAAGTTCATGAGTTTTGGCCTTGAAGTGAATGACCAAAACTAGGTCGTCCAAAAATGAAATTGATTTGGAAAGATCATAACTTGCATTCTACATATGAAAATGATGATTTCTTGAACTTTTTGGAAATATTAGGTGATGAAGAACAAATATTATGTTGAAATCATTTAGAGAAAAGTTTGGATCCATGTGAAATTTATCTTAGAAGTTGGTTGTCTTTGTATGATTCTAAGTCCCTTCAATTTTGAGACACCAACTTGAAAACATCATAACTTGAGATATGTAAATCCAGTGGAGGAGTTCTTTACATAAAAATAAAGCATATAAAAATTCCTACAACTTTCATGTTGATGTAAAAATGAGATGGAATTTGTATCATGATGAAACTTGCCATGGAAGTTAGGTGCTAAAAGAGGGGATTTTACACTTAGAAACCTCTAAAATCCTAATTTAGCAACCTCCTGATTTTATGAATCTCCTTAATTTTTCTTGATTGAACTTCACCATATCACTTGTAATGACTTGAGATGGCCTTTCATGACCTAAATGACCAAAATTCAACCCTTGAACCTCTTCAGAACCACAATTGACTTTTCTTTTACCAAATGAAAATCTTGATCATTCCTCTGCTCAAATGAACCTCTAAGGGACTTTGTGATGAGCCATGAGACATATAAGAATCTCGGGATGCATAATGATAAAATTAATAAGACTTACTTCAGGAATCAACTACAAGATGTCTCTAGTCAAAAACCCTAGCCTTGATGCCACTAGTAGCTTGACCAACAGCACAACCTTGTAACCTTAATCTTTGGTTAGGTGTCATGAAATCTATGAATCCTTGGAAGAACTTAGTGTCAGACCATCTTTTCTTGAATCTTGATGTAGGTATCTCTTGAGAACATGAGAACTTGATACATAGATGATCAATCCAAGACTTGACTGGTTAACCTCTTTAACTTTCTTAAAATAAGCCCTAATCCACAGATGAGAAAAAAGCAAACAAAACAAAGCTAGATAAATGGGTTAGTCATTCAAGAATGAATGGCCTAAAATGATGCAAGATGATGCAAAATAAGGTGGAATCTTAGGATTAAAAGTTAGGGTGTGACACCTACAACCATGACCCTGCTATTCTAGTAGCTATGAACTCGTACTGTAATGAAAGTGAATCCTTGAGAAGCTGCGATACTGATGTGAGCATGATAGTCCAATTTAAATTAATGAGTCAAATCAATTATTACAATAAACATATAACTTAATAGGAAAAGCAAGAAAAAGGTGGAGAAAACATGTAACTATGTCTTTGTTGTTCTGGTTGTAAGTGTTCAAGATCCTAATGGATATGTCCCGCATTGTTTGGTTTACAAACTATACAAGGGTTTATAAACCTAAAGCATGCACAAATATTTGCTTAAAAGTGTTGGGTTGATAATGGGCTTGTGTGTGTTTGAAATTGGCCCAATTAAAATAATTTTTAACATAACAATTTAAAAACAGTAAAAATATTTAAAAAAATAAAAGCAGAAAAAAATCCACTTGGATTTTAAATAAGAAATAAAAAATTAAAAAAGAAGTCCACCTGGACTGCCACATGACCCAGAAATAGAATATGGACTGACATAGTGTGCATGGGGGGTTTTATAGAGTAAATCTTGATATTTCAAGAGGGGTCACAAAAAAATTCTTATAGGGGGTGAAATTAAAACTCGCTATATTGGTAGGGGTGGCATATATTTAACCCTTAAAAATAACATATATAATAATTTTTGTCTAATTGATGTCACATCAAATGTAAAATAGCTGAAAAACTAAAATAAAAAGTCAATGTGTCATGTCATTAAGAATGTTGACTAATTCTAATGAGGCATTTAAATTATATAATCTTTATAAAACATACTAGATACTAGATGAATCTAGGTTTTTCTTTTGGCCTTAAATACAATTTTTCTCATCTTATTTAGATGTTGGCAAAATATATTTTTTAGTCTCTTATCTTTACATTGGGCTTAATTTTGATCTCTTAACTTTTAAAAGGACAATTTGAATCCTTTAACTATACAAATGAAATCATGTTAGTCATTTGTGTCCATCTAGTTAGTCAAAGTCAGTTAATAAATCTATGTGGCACTGATGTGGATGTCACGTGGTGTAAACCAATTTTAGCGATGGAAAATCCTTCACATCTCTCGTTTATCTCTTCACATTCCTCCAAAACCCATGATTCTGCTTAGAAATTCATCTTATTCTTTAACATTCAAAAGATGAAACTTTATTTTATTTTTTAAGTGAGTCACCACCGTCCTTGATTGGATGATCCTCCTCCTCAAAACTTAAAACCACAACAACATTCCCTTTCATCTCTATTTCTTGAAACAAAAAGAAAAGTCTTCTTCCTCTATTTTCAAAATGCAAAAACAACAACAACTCTTATTTTCATCTCTCTCATATTCAAACATCAAAACAAAAACAAATCAACCAAACAAAAACTATTCTAGAAATCAGAGATTAGTGTGAATACCCTAAGAAAAAACAACAGAAATGAAGGTGGTAGCTTACGTTTGTTGATTATGGCGACGGTGAACGACGAGGCTGGCGATTTTGCAGTTTGCGATGACGACTATTTAATTTTTAAAGATGTTTTTATTGTGTAGGATGTTGTTTCTATGTACACAGTTTGACTATGTAATTTTACCCTACATAAATGAAAACTAGAAGGGTTTTTAGGGTTTCAATTTCATGTTATAGGGTTCTTCTTACAATGCAATGGATATGGGCTTTTGGCATCACTTTTCTTTGGATATTGTTAATTAAGTTCTTTCTAATACTTAATCTTCTAACTTTCGTTTTATGATTGTACATTGGAATTGATCTATGGTTTTCCAAATCTTCTAATTTTCATCTCATCTAATTTTTCAAATCTTGTTTATTTCATACTCTAAATCCTGGTTTAATAATTTTACAATCGAATGGATCTGGTTTTCATAATAAATTGATTTCAGATCTAGATTAATGCATTTTATGTAAAATTGGAAAAAAAAATCCATATCTCTTGTTTTACGATTTCCTAAATGGAATGAATTTGTGTTTTTATCGGTGATTCTCTTTAGATCTTGTTCATTTATACATATTGATATGACTTAAACATTGGTTACATTACTCTTTAATGGAAAAAGAAGAGATAAAAAAGAAAGAGAGAGATATTATGTTATGCACTGCGAATAAAAAAATGAATTGGTAGAGAAAGTATGATTGTGTTTGTGAATAAGATGAGGAATATGTCAAACCCCATAAAACAAGTTTTAGTGACATTTTTTTCCGTCAATAAATATCAATGTTACACATCATCCGACGCGTAAGTGAAAATTGACATTGTTACTACCACTTAGACGGAAATGACTAACTTGAGACATTTTGAAAAGTTAAAGGACCAATGCGTATGATATATGTTATGTGACCTTCTCATCATCACCAGTGGCCCACTCTGCCGCATGCAGTTGTTGTGTATACAATCTCTCCAAGAATCAAAACCTAGCATTACACCATCAGATGGTTTCTAACTCCTGTAGGGCATTCCCTGGGTCAGCTTCACCATCATAACCAATGCCTCATATCTGATAATCATGTCATGGTGTCACACCCTAATTTTTGACCTTAAGATCCCACCTCCTCGTGCATTTTCTTGTATATCATCTTGATCCATCATCCATGCATAACTAACCATTTTATCTAGTTTGCGTTTATTTTATAGGTTTGCTGAAGAAAGGTTGGTGGTCATAAATCCCTTGTGTGTATGCCCATCAGGAGTCAACTCTCTTACGAGTCACGCTGAGACCCAGTGGATATGAGAGAAGGATAAGCTTTTATTTTTATGAGCTCATGGTCAATACAAGGATGTTTGTCTGGGGATCAAATGAAGTATTGTGGTGTGTTGTATGGCAAGGAGATATCTTCGATTTCAAAGGCCCTTCAAGATAAAGGTGTATAATGTATGCACCTCATTACAAGATTCTAGAGTGTCAAAAATAGAGGAAAGATTGTTTGGGATTCTTAAGATTCAAGCCATTAGATTTCATGAGTCTTGGTTCACATTTAAAATCCAAAATTCAATGTCAGGATAGGCTGCAAGTGACAAAAGAGTTTCATGGGTTTTCGTCAACGTCTTAACTAAATCCAAATAAAATCCATATTCAAGTTACTACTCAAAGAGTTGTCAATGTGACTTCTCAAGAGGCTAGTTGTGTTTAAGACTCGTACTCATTGGTAAAGAAAGATCAATTTACGAAACTCTTGTGTAAAGTTTCCAGCTCGCTTTGCTTAAGAGTATTTCACTTCAAGCTTAACTAAAAATTGCTGGCATGAAGAAAAGTTCAAGACATATGATCAAATTCACTCACAATTTCAGCTTCAATTCATTATTAAGATCCTCATAATTTCCAAGGCTTCAAACTTACATCCAAATTATAATTTCAAGATTTAAGAAAAGTTTACAAGATAAAGTGTAAAGACTTGGGATCCCAAATGTTCTTGTCAGGACAATTAAATCCCAAGTACAAAGTCTACACGTTAAATTTACAAGGGGAAATTTTGAGTTACAATACAAATCTCAAAGCAGCTGGACTTCTAAAGTATATATAAGGAGAAGTTATCCATGAAGTAGAAATCAAAGTTGAAATGCCAAAGAGTCTTAAAGACTGAAATTCATTCTCTCCAAAGCAGCAAGCCATTGGAATTTCTTTTGACAGGACGACAATTGCCTTGAATTCACCTGCGTCGTTTGCGAGTTCGCTGCTGTCGAGTGCGAACGTCTTCATGTTTCGAAACCTCTCCAAGAAAAAACTGCATTAACGGCCGCCCCAGGCTCAGCCACTTGCTTCTCTAATATACATGCCCTTGGTTATAAACAAAAAACAGTACAAAAAGGTCTCAATATTAGAAGAAAAACAAGATAGGAGAAGAAGAACAAGAAGGGGTTCGTAGAGATACCAAACTCGACTAAACAAGCCACTCCCAGCAGCTTATCTGCAGGGAAAGTTTCTGAAGGAAATGTACGAATCACTTTGACACAGAACCTGTTTTCATGAAGAAAGTTACTAACAATATTGACGGAAGGTTCAGTAGGAAATCAAAGGAAAGAAAGCGAGAATCTATTAGTAGTAACAAACTTAATAAATTTGTTCAAAGCTTTGGCTTCTCCACCGTCGACTTCGGTTAAGACACCAACGGTCTACCTGCATTTTAGCAGAACTAGAATTCAAGGCTACCTCTGCTCATTGTTGTATCTCGGACTCAGTTAAAAAACCGCAACACTCTCGAAAATTCCTGCGGAAATAATAGACATCAACAGCCTACAAACCAAACCACAAACATGATTAATTAATCAAGAAAGGAAGGGAAAGCCATCACGGGCATGATCCCGTTAAGACAGAAACTTATCATGGGTCAATAAAAATCTCTTTGGGGCATAAAAATAAAAATTATCAACCTTTGATTCCTGCGAGAAGGTCGTCGGCCTCAGTACGATTATGGTAGTGGTTGTTTCTGCATAAAGTTTGAAGTTAAATCAGAATTCAATGCAGCTAAGGCTCAAATCACATGATAACTTTCATGGTTTTGTATTGAAATTTAACCTACAGATTAACCCCAACCAAACACTTGTTGCCTGAGCTTGAAACCCACTGTTACGTCCTTGTGCTTCTTTTGCTTATTGATCAGAAACGATATGAAGAGACCAAAGCTTGTTCCTCCGCTAGCCTTCACCGGCTCAAGAAATTGAATATAAGAATTGTTGATGTTATAGCCTCAAGATTGTATTATCGTCACTCCTATAGCTATGAGCTTACCGGAGATCTTGCTGAAATTTGTGGAAATCTCTTTCAGCTGCATAGGATTGCTCCCTTGCGCCATGATGAACTTGGTCGGGAAACACTTCTTAATATGTTACTTCGTAATTACCTCCACTACAACCTACATGATAAGGCAGAGAAGCTGAGGTCCAAGGCTCCGTGATTTGAGGCACATTTAAACCTGCTAGATCAAAAGGAAACATGAATTAATTATTACCAAATCGAAAACAACAAGAAATCAAGGCATTCAAAGAGTTTCCAAAACATGACTAGAACTTAGGGAAAGGGTCTAACATGTTTCCAACATGTTCAATCAGATTTTGAAAGAACTTATCACATATACCCCACCTTTGATTCACAACATCATTAGACATTAAAGGCAGCTGCCTATAAAAGCATACATCAATCCATTCACAAAGAGGAGACAACACAGAAATTCGAAACATCAGAAATCCAGATGAAAAAACCCCAAAATTGTAAAATTAAGGAAGACTTATCTCTTTCTTTAAGCTACGCCGAAGCCACCATCAACCACCACCTCCAGAATCCTTATCACCGTCAGAGCTCCGATGCAAATCGCCACCATCGAAGTCGACCAAACCCATCCTTCGCCGCTTTGCCTTTGAAACCTTCATTCCACCATTGAACCACCCGGATTCTCCAAGCCGCCACCGAAAGAGAACAAATCCATCCACTATTAGTTTTTATTAATAATTTTGTTGTTTGTTTCATATTAAAAAGGAGAATGGTGAGCAGAGCGTGGAGGAGGAAAGAAGGTCGAGTGGAAGAAAAGAACGGAAATGAAAGAAAGCGAAAGAATGTAAGAGGAAGAAGGACAAAGAGAAAGATGGGAGAGAAGAAGAGATCGAACGGCGGGGAGATGAAAAGAATTGGGGCTTAGGGTTTTTTTGTTGTTGTTTGTTTTGTTTTTTTTTTATATTGTTGTAATCCCGTGCACACATGCCCACCGTATTCTTATGTACCCATGCCATCATCACCATAAATCTCACATCTCATAAATCACACGCCTCACACTTGCACGCATACGGTGCACCCGCGCACCCGCACCCACACCAGATCCATCCGCCCCAAATTAACCTCTAATTAATCATCAATTAACCCACTAACCTTTAATTAACCCATCTAATCTGCATTAATTAACCTTAATCATTAATCCAACCTAATTTATTTATTTAATTAATTAATCATTAATCAACCACTTTTTAATTATTTGGTTTAATTTTTAAGTTTAGTTAAATTTTAAATAAAATAAAAAAATTAAAATTAAAATTTCAATAAATAAAAAACATGTTTAGATTTAGATTTTATTTAATTTCTTTTTTTCTCCTTTCTTAATAATAACAAAAAACACCCAAAAAACATTTTCACTTAAAAATACAAAAAAAAAATATAAAACTTTTCTTCAAACTTAAGATTAATTTTTTTTAATTTTCTATTCCAACTTAATTAATTCTAACGTCTCTTTTAACTTAGACTTAATTTTAACTCGGTAATATTCTAAAAAAAAACCATAAAAACAATTTCTTCTCCTCTTTTAATTAATCATTCCCTTAGTCCTTATCTAACATCATTCTCAATTTATCCGATCTAAATTCAACCTTTATCGTGGCTTATTGCACATTTTGCATTTTCCATATTTCATTCCATATCAATTGTTATCCATTGGTTTACATTATCGTTTATCCCCTCCGAAGGAAAGGTTCACCATTTGACCCCCGTGTCAATGCCTTTACCCTCATCCAAACCTTAGGATTCGAGTCTCCGTACTCACCTTTTAGGTGTTCCATCGTGGACATACCTTCACCTTTTTCAATTCAAATCTCAATGTAGAATAGGAGTCCCCGCACTCCAAGTAAGCGCTTTCTTATGAACGCTTACCTCCCCCTGGAACCTTGACCACAGTCAAGAAGTTCCTTAAACCCTTTAGGGGAACTACAATTACTCTGATTCCGTTCCCGTCAGGATATGTAGGCACAAGATACAACGTCTTGGAGAGTATACTTAGAACTAACCCCTTTAGGTCCTTTTCTTTACCCATAACCCTTAGCATTAACCTTAACCAGATAACTTAGCAAATAGCACGTTTAAAGCAAGAGGTTCCTATAGAGTACTACAGAGGTTTAGGATGCTAATACCTTCCCTAAGCTTAACCAACCCCCGGACCCTAAATCTCTCCCCGCATTGTGTTTACGATGCAAAATAGGTTTTCCCTTCCTTTAACCTTTCCTTCGGATAAATCAAAGACCGGTTGTAAATGAATTAAGATTCAAGTTAATCAATAGCTTGACATCCAAATTTCACCGCGACACATGGTTTAACACTCCCCCTTATTAGAAGATGCAGCCCACATGATACATCATCTAGTGTGATGAACATCTCTCAGTGTGGAAGATGAAAAAATGGCGTCTCTGAGTGCCATATCTCTGCAAACGCTGACAACATACCATGGTTAACTGTAACATAACTGGTCCTATACAAGTCTGCCAGCTCAGATATTTAAATCACATTTTGAAACCACTACTCAGTAGGCTATGGCAGACCCGTAATCTTTCGGGTCATAGTTGATGCATTTAAAGCATCATGGTCCTTCAGAAAAAATAAATCTTCGTTAGAAAATTCGAATAATATAACAAATTTTTTTTTCAAAGAATGAATACAATTAAGTTTTACCTCTTTGTCCCAAATATGTCTGGCAACATCGATAAATCAGATTCGCCTCCTTAAAACCCTTCAGGTGTGTGGGGTATCTGTGATGCATTGGGTGCCTCAATAAGAGACACTTGTTTCCCATGGGAAGAAGAAGGCAGAGATGTATGAGCTCCAGAAGTTGATCCTCTGCATTAACCAGGCCATACATAAAAGGTGTTTGCGATGATGAAGCTTTTTCCCTCTGAACTGATGCATGTTGTGCAACTCTGTCATGCCTTATTCTATCTTGCTTATCAGCTATAATGCATATAAGTAAACCACACAAGCATTATACAGATGAAACACAATAAAATTAGGCCAAAAAATGCAGACAGATAAAGTCCAGAAATGCATCTCTGAACTCTAGAACTCAAAACCTTGAAAAAATTTGAAGATGCATCTCTGTAATTTTCTATAACTCAGGTGAAAGATAATGACGGAAATGCAGTCCATTCCAACATTCAAAATAATACGCTGATTATTTAAACTACCTATCAAACACATTGCTCATTTAAATAACATATCTAAACTAACTATTACATAACCTAATGCTCAATTTCTACAAATGTATAAAGAAATAAATAAAAAATGTATAGAAAAATTAAAAAAAAAAACGTACCAAATATGAGTTTAGTTTGATGTTGAGTGAGCTTTTTGATCGATTGGATGTTGATGGTAGAAATTTAAGATGAGTTGAATGATTTTGAGAGAGTTTGAGAGTTGAGAGGTTTTGAGAGAATATTTTGAGAAGTGAGGAAGGAGAAGGGTCTGACGCATTTTTGATTAAAAAAACATCCGAAGATTGATCTCAGTAAGTTACACGAAAATAAATTTTCGTAATTTTTATGCATAACCTTAAGGTATGGTTCAAATATAAATGTGATTTCGTAGGAGAGGTTGCATTCGAAGACGCGTTTCTGGATTCTATAGGCAATTTTAATTTTTCACTAGGGTGGAGAAGTAATGTTGAGGGTACCTTAAGGAATTTCCTAAAGTAAATGTAGAGAATTTCTTAATCCACCCATTGATACTCTTAGCCACCTAGCGCATTTCCTTTTATGCCCTCTGCTTCTGGAGTTGTATCTCTGGATGTACCATTTTTTACTTTACGCTGGATGCTTCCGGGGATACATCTATGGAAAAAGTTCCAGAGATGCATCTTCGAAATCTTATCAAAAAAGTTTTTTTTTAAATCCAGTTTTGTTGGTCGCATATGGAAATTAATTATTGTAGATGAATATAAAATAACATACATTTGTAAATTAAATAATATATAAGAAGTCATATGTCATAAACATCATCAAAAAATAGTACATCAATGTCATCAAAATATAGTACATAAAAAAACACCACAGTCACTACTGTGTGTGTCTGACAACATATCCATCCTCTCCTCTACTTACGCCTTTGCCACCTCCTCTACCACTACCGCCCGGTCTGCATCCTCGGCCATCGATCCCACCCATCTTGGCTCGATGTCTACGGTACATAAGTTCCCCCTGTGTCACCGCAATCATCTCATCCAAAACACGCCTGTGGTCAGGCCCCTTAGGGAAAAAAACCGGCGTCAATGCCAGCCCACCCCATCTGCACTATCTGACGATAGTGAGGCAGGACATCTTGAGTATGGTCCAACTGAGACAGTTGCTCCTCTAAAATCTCCTGATGAGCTGGTCTGGACGGTGATCCTTCAGCAATGGGCACCATGTAGGGGTGTGAGACGGTGAAGAACCACATGATGTAGCCATCAAGGCAACTCTAGTCTCTCGGCGCTCTGGTCTCCCAAGCCTCGTTAGGTACTATGTGCATCTGGTAGTTGGTATAGATCTCCTCTATCTGCATATGGGTCAAGTAGAGAGGAGCGGAGAAATATGGGTGTCTGGGAATGGTCTAAGTGTAGCCAAACTGCCGCATGACGCTATTAGCTCTCATTTTTTACGCTAGCAAAATCAAGAGTCATCTCAAGTCAAAAACAAGTGTGTTGAAGCATAAGAAGGCTTCTACCTAGTTTTGGTAAAGCATGAGTTGAAAAGAGGTTGTGAAAACTTCTGAAAAATTGATAAGTATGGGAAAGTCCATTGACCAAGAGAATACTGGAAGAAGCACACTGCAGTTAGCACTAAGGTTGGAGGGAAATTCCTAATATTTGAATTTCAAATGGCAGTTGACGAACGTGGGGACGGTTGAAGTCGAGAAAAAGTGCCAAAAGACACGTTTTGAAGCAACAACCGTCACTTAGTAGTTATTTTTAGCATTATAAATAGGGGTTATTTCCATAGAATAAGGGGTGTTCATTTTGTCTTGTACAAGTTACTCTAAATTACTCAAAGTACCCGCGTGTAGAGAAACGAGTTAGAGAGAATGTACGTGATGCAACACCATTTCTTTTCATCAATGCAATTTATATACCTTTATCATTTTATCTTGCATGTTCTCCTTTAACCTTTATCTTTCATGTCCTTTCCTGAAATTTTATTTTTCATCTATACTTTATGCTATTTAACTTTCTGCACTTTATCTTAACTTGCCATTTAACCTTCTTCACTTTCCCTTAAAAATTTTATTTTCAAAGTCTTTTAAATTGCTTTCGATTGTTACTTTCCTGCACTTTTACGTTATTGTTTTACTTTCGACGTCTTACACATTTACATTCTAGCCTTTATTTTCAAAATCTTTTACATTCTTTCCTTTATTTTCGAAAGCTTTTACATTCATGCCTTTATTTTCAAAGTCTTTTACATCTTGCCTTTTACCTTCGACGTGTTAAGAATTACACCCTTTATTTTTACAGCCTTGTTAATTTCCAAGTTGTTTCTGCTTTACAAAGTTTTATAGTCGAACGTGGAGTTCAATTTAGATTTTATTTTAAACTTAGCACATGTCCTAGGATTTGTATGGTCGATCTCACAAGTTACTCAATTTTACCTAGAATTGATAGACCAGAGGTTGTTTACCAAATTTCACAGTAAACAAATTGACACACCCGGTGGGACCCAGTGCTAAATATTTCAAGTTTTATGTTAATCATATCCATCTTTTTGAGAAACACTTCGTTGTATGTTATTGAGAAGTGGGAACTTAGCCACATCAAACGAAGGAGTACCAAAGGGAAGATATACTAAGAGAATGGCAACCAATGCTAGTCAACAAGTTGATCCTCAAGGAAGTGTTCCAAACACTCAGTCAAGCAGCATGGGGTTTCAAAGTACACCATCCCCAGTTTCTTCGACGGGAGGACAGATGTCACCACCAGCAGTTGTGTCTGAACCAATGTTGTCGATGGCGAATCCAGGATCAACATGTGTCAAAATGCACACTCAACCTGTGTTGGAATATATAGGACCACAAAGTCCTAACCCACCAACACCCCTATGAAGTTTAATGTATAGGAATTACCCCCCCCCCCCCCCCCCCACAGGTTTCTCACAACCATTGCTAAGGAATCCACCTTATAGTATGCCTATGTCAATGATGCAAAATATACAGAGTGTTCCACCCATATTTTCAGAAAATATAGTGTCTTCGCTAGTGCAAGGATCTGGGTTAGGTGGTCGAAACAACCAAAGCATAGGTGTTGGTTACTCTGTTCAGGCACCCAGTCTGACAAATACTTCCATAAACTGTTTGAGACAACAAATGGATGAGAGTAATATGCAAATGGTATATACATTGTCTCAGACAATGGGAGAAGTTTTCCAACCGTTGATTCAGAATACTACTCAAACTAACCAACAATTGGCAACATAATTAGCACGTATGCCTGATTTTATGGGAGTACCAGCACTTGACCGAAGAGCAACTATTGTTGAAAATACTCCACGATGTTAGCCACGAAATGTACCTGAGGTGAACTTGGAAGATCAAGAGATGGGAGAACCTTTCAGAGTCGAACCCCAAAGGAATCAAGTACCAATCCATATGGAAGAGGAACCAGGAGTAGTCATGGTGAATAGGAATCAAAATGCTGATCAATTCCTTAAGGTTAAATATTTCCCAAGTTCCCTCACCAAGAATGCTTTTACATGGTTTACTACTTTGCCTCATAATTCAATCCATAATTGGGCCCAATTAAAATATTTGTTTCATGAACAGTTCTACATGGGACAAACCAAGATCAGCCTGAAAGAATTGGCTAGTATCAAACGGAAAATCACTGAGCCAATTGATGATTACCTGAATAGGTTTCGACTTCTTAAAGCTAGATACTTCACACAAGTTTCAGAACATGAGTTGATCGAAATGGCTGCTAGGGGTCTCGATTATTCCATTAGGAAGAAGTTGGATACCTAATACCTCAGAGATATGGCTCAATTAGCTGATAGAGTTTGACAACTAGAAAGGCTAAAAAAGGAGAAAGCTAGATTCAGCAAGAGTAAAAAAGTAGCCTTTGTTGAATGTAATGAGGATGGGGAGAATCTATATGATGAAACATCTCATTTCGATGAAAACGAGGTTGATGTTGCTGAATTAAAGCAAGGTCCATCTTATCCTTGTAAACTATTAGCTCCTTCAAATGGAAAAAAAATCCTGTCGAATCTAATGACAAATTTCCTAAGAAAACATATACTTTCGACGTTACTAAATGTGACGAAATATTTGATTTGTTAGTTAAGGGTGGGCAAATAATAGTGCCTGCTAGTGCTGAAATACCACCTTTAGAACAAAGAAAGAAAAGAGGCTTTTGTAAGTACCACAATTATTTGGGTCATAAAACTTCTTAATGTTTTCTTTTCAGGGATTTTGTGCAAGGTGTTATCCAAGAAGGAAGGCTGAAGTTTGGGGACAAAGGAAATTCCCAAATGAAGATTGACTCTAACCCATTTCAAACCGTAGAGGCTCTCTATGCAGAGCCTGAAGAGGTCCAGATGGTCGAGGCCACTAGAGGTTTCAACTTTTCAGTCAATATGGTAGAAGTTACTGAAGATTTTGCCACAAAGCCTGTGATGGTCAAAGTAACTGAGTGCTTATACCAAAATGACATGCACAAGCTGAGGGATAAATCTTCTAAAAGCTTTAACAAGACTGCAGATAGTTTAAGTGGAGGAAGCACTGATGATAGTAGTCTGATGCTGATCACTAAGAAAACTACAGATAAGTTTGTTGAGTTGGATAGAGCTGCTAAGGGATTGGATGTGGCATTGAAAGGACTGGGAGTAAATGCTACTGAGGGCATTAACATGGTTGAATTAGGTGAGGAATCTGATGCTAGTTCAGATAGTGTCAGTACCAATGAAGCTATGGGCAGAAATGTTCCTAGAGTCGAAGTCGTCAAAGAATTGAAGAACAACACGGTGTTGGTAGGGGAGACGATGGATATGGATGGTTGCTTGTTAGAAAACTGGATATGCATGGCAGCATACCAATACTTCAAAACATTTCCTGACATTAAAAGGTTTAATGTTGAAACAGTGGGCGAAGCTAAAGATTCCATCTGGCAGAAGGTAACAAAGGAAGTAGATGATAAATGTATGGAGAAGACCACTGAAAACCTAGAAGCTCACTTTTCCAAGATGAAGCTAGAAGATAAGGTTGATGTCAACATGGTCGAGATCATAAATCAAAAGACTGAAGAGATAAGTGAGGCAAAAAACTAGAAGAACGTAACAAAGTGGTATACCCCAAGCAGGAGGAAACCATTGTTGATTTTCTACATAGTGGCTAAAAGAATGGATAAGGAGTTATGTTGTGTCATAGCTGTAGTGCCATTTTTGATGAAAAAGCTGCTCATAATTTGGAAAGAGTCAAAAAAGCCAGTGGAAAGTGGGGGCAGAAAGGGAATCAAGGCCCAAGAAGTTTTGATCCCAGAAGATCCTTGACAGGGGTAAAAACCCAAGCTAGGCCAAGCACATTTAAACCAGATGGAAATATACCAACAGGAAGTTGGATAAAACCTGTCGAAGGGAGAGGGCAGAAGAAATGGCAAAAATTTGATGTAGAAAGGGGTTCTTCGTTTGAATATCGAAAAGAAAACCATACAACTAATAAGTCAGCATACACCTCTAAAAACTACAAGGGTAAGAACCCTATGACCAGGTCACAGTGGCGAAGGAAACAGCGTAGGCAAAAGGCCATAAGGGAAGCTCAGGTGCCAAGATAAGGAGAGTCGAGTACCAATGTTGGCAATCAAGGTGGAATAGCTGAGAAAATTCCTATAAGGCGAAAGTTTTTGCTGTTCAAAAGTACCAGCCAAAAAGAGAAGTCGAAGAAGATGAGAACATGACTGACAACTTCGTCAGCGAGTCAACAGCTTCCCTTGACATTATAGTGAATGTTATATCTGTCATGCCCAGAGAGTTTGGCTAGGTTACAAAAGTTGAAGATTTAGATCAGGATACTAAGATGGAAATGCTTGCACACAAACCTGTGTGTTATTATATAATGAACAATGGGTGCGTAGAGAAGTAAAACTCCTTCTTTGAACGCCCCACAGAGGCTATGAAGGGTCATTTAAAGCCTCTTTACATTATTGGAAAAGTGGAGAATGTGCCTGTTAATAAAATACTGGTGGATTGTGGTGAAACTATGAATTTGATACCCCGGTTTCTGTAACACCCCGTTCCCAAAACAAAATAAATGCAAATAAATCAAACAATTAAATATTAGAGTTAGCACACCAAACGGGGTGTCACAGATGAAAACTCCACAAAATAATTTTTCAAAAATATACAGCGGAATTCGTTATGTAGATACATATATATATATCATATACACCATAATCGTTCAAGTCAAAATATACAAACATATCCACCAAAAGGATTCATCAGACACGATATGCCACAGGGGCACACAAAATCACCCGATGACAAAATAACTCCCCATAGCCCCGGTGTTACGTATCAGAGCGTCCCTACGACTCGACACGCCATAATCCAAGCAAGCTACGCACCTGGATTTGTAGAAGCATGCTTCAATCTCAAGTTTTGATGATGTCAACACTACTCAAGAAGCTCATTTCTTAGTTGCAAAAAGTCAAGCCTTTCAAAGTTATCAAGACTATGCAAGGGTATCTTTCAAGTCAAGCTTCGTATGCAAAAACTGTTCTACATCTGTCGAGACTTGGACACAAGGCTGGTATATCAAAGTTCTCTCTCTAAATTGATATACAAGTGTTCAATACTGTAAACTATTTTTGCATAATGCATTAACATGTTTTAAAATCATTTGGAATTGGTATAACACTTTTAATTTAATTATTTTTCAAAGTTTTTACAGTGTTAACCGATTAATCATATGGGTTAATCGGTTAACGCCCTCAAATTTTAAATTCTTTGGGCCAACGTTATAGTGTTAACCGATTAACCTATATGGTTAACCGATTAACACTGAACGTTTTCTGAAAAATTGTTTCCTTTCAAGTTCAAAATGTGTTCAAATGTTATACCCTTCCATCCATTGTTTTGTACTTTCATATACCCTTTTGAAAGGGTGTTTTGACTGATATAAATTCTGTAAAATTCAAATTGACAAAGACACTTCTACAATTTTCAAATTATTCATTAAATCAAATTCACTAAAATTCAAATATTTTCAAAGTGTTCATATTGTTCACATTTTCATATGCATAACATTGAACACTTGTATTGAGATCAAAAGAGTAAATTCTGATCAAAAGGAGAAGATCAATCTTTGTATTGATATCACTATTATTGCTCTCATCAAATCATTAGAATTACTTGTATTTGACTTGTGATCCAGGATCGTTGGACACAAGGGTGAGTGTTGCAAGAGGATTGTTCTTGCATCCTAAGTTGTTGAAATTGTTTGTTAGTAGGCCTCACCGGTTGATGGTGTGATAGGTTGTACTTTCTTAAACAATAGTAAAAACTCTCTTTCGTGTTGAAAGGGGAATGGAGTACTCTCAGATTGTGAGGGGAACCGCTATAAATCTTGGTGTCCACTTTCTTTATGCTTACTGCTGCATCCATCACCAAGAACATAATCGAAGTAAAATTAAAGAATACCAAAAATCGGAAAAAGTTTCTAAAAGCCTAATTCACCCCCCCCCTCTTAGGCGTACTCTGAACTTACAATTGACATCAGAGCAGGTTAAGGTAACCTGTTCCTAACGATTCAGTATGGCTTCCGCAAGTAACAACCCGGTTTTCAAAGATGGTGGAAGTAGTAACAAGGCACCACTCTTTTCTGGAGAATACTTCGATTTTTGGAAAATCCGTATGAAAGCACATCTTGAGGCTCAAGGAGACGGCATATGGGAAACCGTCGAAAATGGTTTGCATGTTCCTATGAGCGTCATAAATAACGTAGGCACTCCAAAGATTAAATCCTCTTATGATGAAGATGACAAGAAGAGAATCTTAAATGAAAAGAAAGCAATCAACATACTTCAAAGTGCTCTCAGTATGGACAAATTCTTCCGTATATCACAGTGTAAATCGACAAAGGAGATTTGGGACACCTTGGTAGAAACGCATGAAGGAACAGCCGAAGTAAAAAGATCAAGACTTAATACTTTAAGTCAAGAATATGAAATGTTCCGTATGCAGCCTGGTGAATCTATTGTTGCCATGCAAAAGAGATTCGTTCATCTAACAAATCATTTGATTGCTCTCGGGAAGACTTTCACCAATGATGATCTCAACTTGAAAGTCCTAAGATCCTTAACAAGAGAATGGAAACCGAAGGTGGCCGCTATTTCGGAAAAGAAGAGTCTTTCAACGATGACATCCGCTTCCCTATTTGGCAAAATTCAAGAGCATGAACTGGAACTTGGAAGGCTTGAGAAGCATGAAAGTCAAGACAAGAAGTCCAAAGGAATTGCCTTGAAGATTGACACAAAGGATGACAAAAATGACGAATATTCCGAAGACGAAAATTTCATGCTTCTAGTAAAGAAGCTTGGTAAGTTCTTTAATAATAATAAAAATTCCTCTTTTTCTAAAAAGAATAGACATTTCAGGAAAAAGGAGGCATCCACATCAAATCAGGAAGTTACATGTTACGAATGTGGGAAACAAGGTCACATAAAGCCTGATTGCCCGAAACTCGCAAATAAAGGAAAATTCAAAGGCAAGAAGGATTTCAAAACTAAGAAGGCCTATGTTGCATGGGACGATAACGAGATAAGCTCATCATCGGAATCAGATAGCGACGAATGTGCAAATATGGCTCTTATGGCATCACATCATTCTGATGAAGAAACTGATGAGGTTAGTAACGATTTTTCTATTTATGATAATGATGCACAAGAAGTCATAGATGAACTTCTAAAGGAATGCAAGACTTTGTATAAAAGCATTTCATCTCAAAAGAAAAGAATTTCATTTTTGGAAGAACAAAATACCGTTTTTATAAAAAATATTGAAAATGAAAAACAAAAATTGATGGATGAAAAACAAAGTCTTGTATGCAAAAATTGTGAATCCTTATCTTTTTAAATTGTTCAACTTAAAAGAATTTTAGAAAGATACGAAAAAGGTCAAGTTGGCTTGGAGGAAATTCTTAGACACCAAAGATATCCTAATGATAAAAGTGGCTTAGGATATTCTAAGTTTTCCAAACCAAGTACCAATGAAACCATTTTTGTGAAAGCAAGTGAACAAGTTGTTAAAGAAAAGACAAACAATTCTAATACTATGCATCAAATTCATAAAAAGAAAATAATTGTTAAGAAAAAGAATTATGTTCCTAGATATAGAAGTCACTTTCTGCCTACATGTTTTTATTATGGAATCAAAGGCCATACACCTAATGCTTGATATGCGCGCAACATTGGTGTTGCTAAAGGGCATTATGTGTGGGTTGAAAAAGGTACTAACTATCAAGGACCCAAAGCAATTTGGGTACCTAACACTACTTGATTTTGTGTTGTAGGTATGCTTGAAGACAACTTCTAATCAATGGTATCTTGATAGCGGTTGTTCGAAGCATATGACGGGAGATATAAACAAATTTTCAAGTCTATCATTAAAGGCCAAAGGATACGTTACTTACAGTGATGATAATAAAGGAAAAATTCTTGGAGTTGGAACCGTTGGTGCACCTCCATGTACAATCATCGAAGACGTTCTTTATGTGGAAGGCCTTAAACACAACCTACTTAGCATAAGTCAATTGTGTGACAAAGGGTTCTGAATCAACTTTACAAAGGAGGAATGTTTGATAGAACACGAAGTTACTCATGACATTTTGCTAAAAGGTAAAAGATATAATAACATTTTTATGATTTCTTTTGATGACTCTTCCTTGAAGGTAAAGTGTCTTATGGCAAATAACAACGAGGCGTGGCTTTGGCATAAAAGATTTGCTCACATCCACATGGAGCATCTAAACAAATTGATAAAGCATGATCTAGTTGTTGGACTTCCAAAGATAAAATTCATCAAGGATAAACTATGCGATGCATGTCAAAAAGGGAAACAGACCAAGACAACTTTCAAATCCAAGCAAGTGGTTTCTACACCAAGACCACTTCAATTGTTGCATATGGATCTTTTTGGTCCATCAAGAACGAAGAGTTTCGGAGGTAGTATTTATGCTTTAGTTATTGTTGATGATTTCTCTCGATACACATGGACAATGTTTTTAGTGCAGAAAAATGATGCTTTCAAAGCATTCAAAAAATATGCAAAGCAAATTCAAAACGAGAAGTCCCTCACTATAGCCTCCATAAGAAGCGACCATGGTGGAGAATTCCAAAATTCAGATTTTGAAGTTTTCTGCGAAGAGCATGGAATTTCTCATAATTTTTCCGCACCAAGGACTCCTCAACAGAACGGTGTCGTAGAACGGAAGAATAGGTCACTGGTGGAGCTTGCAAGAACAATGCTCAGCGACTTAAATCTTCCTAAATATTTCTGGGCAGAGGCGGTAAGCACGGCATGTTTCGTAAGAAACCGTGTGAATATTCGACCAATTCTCAAGAAGGCTCCGTATGAGTTGTTCAAGGGTAGGAAACCAAATATAGCATTTTTCCACATATTCGGATGCAAATGTTTTGTTCTCAACAATAATAAGGACAATCTCGGTAAGTTTGATGAGAAGTCCGACGAAGGTATGTTTCTTGGTTACTCTCTTTCTAGTAGAGCTTTTAAAATTTTTAATAAAAGAACTCTTACTATTGAAGAATCCATTCATGTTTCGTTTGATGAGACTAACCCCTCGAAAGAGGATAATATTATTTTGGATGATGATGATGATATAGTAGGTTCTTCACAACAACAAGAAGAGACTTCAAAGAATCAAGGAATATCACAAGAAGTTGTCACTCAAATCATTGAAGAACATCAAGATCTTTCGAAGGAATGGAGAACGCATAGAGATCACCCGATAGATAAAGTTATTGGTGATATTAGCCAAGGCGTTGCAACTCGACTAAATCTTAAGGATGCGTGTCTCAAATTGAACCAACCAAGATTGATGAAGCCTTAGGCGACGACCAATGGATTGTAGCGATGCAAGAAGAACTCAATCAATTCAAAAGGAATCAAGTTTGAAGTCTTGTACCAAGACCAGACCATAAGCACATCATAGGAACAAGATGGGTGTTCAAGAACAAACTTGACGAGAATGGGATTATAGTTCGTAACAAAGCAAGATTGGTCGCACAAGGCTACAACCAGGAGGAAGGAATTGATTTTGATGAAACGTTTGCTCCGGTAGCAAGGTTAGAAGCAATTAGATTATTACTTGCTTACGCTTGTTCTATGAATTTTCAGTTGTTCCAGATGGATGTCAAAAGCGTTTTCCTGAATGGCTACATCAAAGAAGAAGTCTACGTCAAACAACCTCCGGGTTTTGAAGACTTCAAGAATCCCTCGCATGTTTACAAACTGAAAAAGGCACTCTACGGACTAAAACAAGCACTAAGAGCATGGTATGACCGCCTTAGCAATTTCTTATGTGAAAATGGATTTACAAAAGGAAAGGTTGACAAGACATTGTTCATAAAGAAGATCAAAGGAAACACCTTATTGGTTCAAGTCTATGTCGACGACATCATCTTCGGATCAACAAACAAAGAGCTTTGCAAAGAATTTTCACTTATGATGCAACGAGAATTCAAGATGTCCATGATGGGAAAATTGAATTATTTTCTTGGACTACAAATCAAGCAAACAAAGGATGGCATCTTCCTCAACCAATCCAAGTATTGCAAGGAATTGTTGAAGAAAGATATGGATAGTTGCAAGGTGATGTCCACTCCTATGGGATCCGGAACGTACGTTGATCAAGATGAATCTGGTACTCCAATTGATATAACAAAATATCGAGGTATGATCGGCTCATTATTATATTTGAGGGCAAGCCGTCCTGACATTATGTTTAGCATTTGTTTGTGTGCGCACTTTCAAGCAAGTCCGAAGGAATCACATCTCACAGCCGTGAAAAGAATCATAAAGTATCTCAAAGGGACAATGAACGTCGGATTATGGTATCCTAAAGGTAGTACTTGTTCCTTAGTTGGTTACTCTAACGCTGACTATGCAGGATGTAAGACCGATAGAAAAAGCACAAGTGGTACATGCCACATTCTCGGGAATGCACTAGTGTCATGGGCCTGCAAGAAGCAAGCATGTGTGGCTCTCAGTACAGCCGAAGCGGAACATATTGCAGCAGGAAGTTGCTGCGCTCAAATTCTGTGGCTCAAGCAACAACTCCTTGATTACGGTGTAGATCTCGGTTGCATTCCTCTTCGATGTGATAACACAAGTGCCATCAACATCACGAAGAATCCGGTCATGCATTCGAGGACAAAACATATAGATATCCGACATCACTTCCTTCGAGATCACGTATTGAATGGAGATGTATATGTTACTTTCGTCAACACGCACAATCAACTCGCCGACATCTTTACCAAGCCATTGGCGAAAGAACCATTCTACAAAATTCGGCGAGAACTTGGAATTCTTGATGAAGGTGACATCTGACCTTTTGCTATTTTATGTATGCATGATATTATGTATGTTTTCAATATGTTTGCATTCTGTTTTTAAGCATTTTTCCAAAATTCGCATGTGTTAATCGATTAACCATATGGGTTAACCGATTAACCATATGGGTTAATCGATTAACACTGTAAGTTTTTCAGTTCTGATTGAATTTTTTAATGTGTTAACTGATTAACCATATGGGTTAACCGATTAACACTGTAACTTTTTGTCTGAAAATTAAATTTTTAACAGGTTAATCGATTAACACTGTCAAAATGGGCAAAAATCAGAAATGAAAATTGTTTTAAATTTTGGAAAAGTATATTTGTTTGTTTTATTTATGTGGTAAATATTTTCTTAAAATTTCAATCCAACATATCCTTGGAATCCTATTCCCTCTTCTTTGACTACAAGAGTATTTGAAACTTCCCTCTCCAAACCCTAAGTTTAAAACCCACTATCTCTCTCCCACTCTCTAAGTTGGATAACTCCTCATAACCATCTCCATCTTCTCAAACCCTAACTTCCTCAGAACCCCAAAACCTTCAGAATCTCTCAACAACCTCCATGGCTTCTTCTCACAAGGGAAAGGGAAAGCTTCCAGAATATGACTCTGCATCAGAGGAAGATAGCATCCCAATGGAGACCACCAAGAAGCGTCGCATGGACTTCAAGGTTCGCATTCGCCACATCCTACCGGTAAAATATGTCAATCTTAAAGCTTTTCTGGTATCCTCTTTTGACTTTCCTGCTTTACTGAAATACCAAAAGATAGATAGTTTTGTCTCTGACTCTGGTAACTACTACCTAGATTTGGTTAAGACTTTCTTGAATAAACTTTCTGTATATCTGGATGGTAATGGTGAACATGTTTTGGAAACGGTTATTCGCGACTGTCTGTTGAAGGAAAAATTATCTGATATTGCTGTGAATCTGCAAATTCCATCTACCGGATATTTTCTCCGAAAAGGGGTTAACCACGATGAAGGACAGTGGGCTAACTACGACAAAATGGAATATTATTACTGGATCTGCAGGTTTCCAAAAGAGACGATTATTGCTAATCAGAGGACTGCCCACATGCTGTGTTATGCAAAGAATCTGACGGTATCTGATCGAATGTTACATTATGTCATCTGCTACGTTCTCATTCCGAAAGACTCCAATCACGCTCAGATCAACGACTTGGAAATGCAACTTCTGTTTGCTATCAAGAACAAGATTCGGGTAAATTGGATTCTAACTATAATGTATCATCTTCAGCAACAGCTTGATCTTCAGACACGTCTTCCTTGTGCTCGGCTGGTGTCAAGAATTCTTGAATTGTCGGAATTGGATCTTAAACGAGAACCTTGTATCAATATGAAGTCTACAACAAATGAAATTAATGAGATAACAATTGTGAAGAATACCGGCATCATCAAAGACGCTGATGGCACCTACAAGTATGCTGATGAAGGAGCAGCCCCGAACCAAGCCTATCCCGTACCAGAAGGAGGTATTACTAATGAGTTTCTCTACCAAACTATGATGACCCAACATAGAGAATCCATGAACTGTCATAGAGAATCCATGAACCTTCACCGCGAAACCTCCCGGGCCATTGCCTCTCTCCGAAACCTTATACTTACCTCTCGCCATACCAACACCAGTAACATTGATGAAGAGGATGAAGAAGGTGAAGAAGAAGAGGAAGCAGAAGAAGAGGATATGGCTGATGATGATTTTTAGAAAATATTTGCTTATGTTGCTTTGCTTCTGTTTGTTTTTTTATTTTCGAACTGATTATGTTATTTTGCTTCCATTTGATTTGTAACCATACACTATTTGTGCTGCATGTTGTATATGCTGCATTTCTTTTAATTATGTTTGCTTTCTTGTTTACATAATTGGGTACTGCCATATATGCTGTTATCTTGCGTTTGTTTGAAAGCTCTTTCCTTTTTGCTGATGTCAAAGGGTGAGAAGAGCTTGGTTCTTCTTGGTTCTTTTAATATCTCTCTGTGCAGATATTCTTTGCCTCAGTATAGATAGGGGGAGCTGCTGGACACAGGGGGAGAAGCATACCGAACCAAGAGATCGCGCAGACGTTTTTTTATTGCCATCATAAAAAAGGAGGAGAATGTAGAAGCATGCTTCAATCTCAAGTTTTGATGATGTCAACACTACTCAAGAAGCTCATTTCTTAGTTGCAAAAAGTCAAGCATTTCAAAGTTATCAAGACTATGCAAGGGTATCTTTCAAGTCAAGCTTCGTATGCAAAAACTGTTCTACATCTGTCGAGACTTGGACACAAGGCTGGTATATCAAAGTTCTCTCTCTAAATTGATATACAAGTGTTCAATACTGTAAACTATTTTTGCATAATGCATTAACATGTTTTAAAATCATTTGGAATTGGTATAACACTTTTAACTTAATTATTTTTCAAAGTTTTTACAGTGTTAACCGATTAACCATATGGGTTAATCGGTTAACACCCTTAAATTTTAAATTCTTTGGGCCAACGTTATAGTGTTAACCGATTAACCTATATGGTTAACCGATTAACACTGAACGTTTTCTGAAAAAAATTTTCCTTTCAAGTTCAAAATGTGTTCAAATGTTATACCCTTACATCCATTGTTTTGTACTTTCATATACCCTTTTGAAAGGGTGTTTTGACTGATATAAATTCTGTAAAATTCAAATTGACAAAGACACTTCTACAATTTTCAAATTATTCATTAAACCAAATTCACTAAAATTCAAATATTTTCAAAGTGTTCATATTGTTCACATTTTCATATGCATAGCATTGAACACTTGTATTAAGATCAAAAGAGTGAATTCTGATCAAAAGGAGAAGATCAATCTTTGTATTGATATCACTATTATTACTCTCATCAAATCATTAGAATTACTTGTATTTGACTTGTGATACAGGATTGTTGGACACAAGGGTGAGTGTTGCAAGAGGATTGTTCTTGCATCCTAAGTTGTTGAAATTGTTTGTTAGTAGGTGTCTCTTTCGCGAAAATAAGGTGCCGGCATGACAAAAGAGTCGCCACCTTTCGTTATTCATCCCTCAGAGCGGGAAAGGAAACGATCGGAAAAACCTGACGAAAAAGGGTAAGACAAGGCCATCGCAACCATTGTCTGGGTTCGGGAGTCGGTTACGCAAGGGGAAGGTATTAGCACCCCTCACGTCCGTCGTACTCGACGGGATCCACGCTTGTGGTTTTTACTTGGACGGGTTGGTTTTATCTATCTACCTATCAAGGCTGGCTGAAAAAGAAAAGAAAAATGACTCGGCAAAGCGTCGCGCTTTATGCCTACGTATTCTCATCAGAGAATGAGAAATCAGAGTCAACGTAGTTCGGCCTACGAAGGGTTATGGGGGAAGGTAGCTCGCCAAGACTTCGCCATCTTTTGCCTACGTACTCTCAACAGGCATGAGAGATCAGAGCTCACGTAGTTCGGGAAACTACGGTTTATTTCCTGTTTTTACGAAAGAAGTGTTTTTTATTGTGTTTGCGATTTCAACCGCACTAGAGACTATGACCTGAGAATGAATGCGTCGCATGTCACCCAAAGGGTACCATACTAAACATCCAGACTGTGGAAAAGAAGCTCTCTCACAATCCTTTCTCAGATAGCTTAAGTCTCGTAACGTACGAAAGAAATCATTCATGATTACTGTATCTTAAACTGTTTTGAGATGAGAAGAGAACATGCCCAACTAGGAGGGAGACTATCAAGTCCTACTGTTGTCATGCCATGGATTCATCCTATGGTTGAGGTTTGAACAGGGAACTCCTAGATGTTGTCATGCATAGGTTTCGACCTAAAAGTCTATCATCAAATCCTTATCAAAGGAAATGAGAGTCCTAAGGGATCATGTCAATGATACACCAAAACAGACAAAGCATCAGCTTAACAGTAAAATGCATGCAATGCAAGTGAGGGAGGAAATGTGTGTGGGGCTTCAGCCTCCACAAGCACATCTCAACCTCAAGCCAGTCATGAAATAACAGTAATCATACTGAAAAATAAACAACATGCTATCAAGCAATAAACAGTAAACTGCAATCATACAGATAAAAGAAATGAAATGCCATCAGGAAAACAAACCACATGGGCAAGGGAGCTGGGCTCTACCGAATACCCGCAAGCAAAGCCACGCAATAACAATACAAGCAGAGGGAGCAACTCAACCTCTAATGCAATCATGCTCCTAGACTGACCTTATTCTAGATGGACTTATTCTAATGCAACAGACAAATCAGACAAAACAAACAATACAGAAAAGAAAACAGAAGAAAGCCTCAGCTCCTCCAGCAGCTACTCAGTCTTCAGACTTCAATCATCAACTGCTTTCCAAGTTTCAACCCTACAATATGAGTATCAACTCATCTTCTCCCCTTAAGCTTCAGCTTCTTTGGATCAGCTCCACCTTCAGGCTTCACTATCTTCAGGGATCTTCAAGTATCAACTTGATCTTCACAAAGTCTTCAGACTTCAACAATCTCCAAGGAATCATCCTCTTCAAAGCTTCAGCTCCTATCTTCAATGACTGTTAGATCTTTAATCAAATCTCTTATCATCTTCATTGCTTTCTTTATCTTCAACAACCCAAATGCTTCAGCAAACAAGATTTAATCAACAAGATGAGATGAGGATGTTAGAGTGCTCACTGACTTCCAAAGGAGGCCATTGAGGACTTAACATCAAAAGGAAAGACTCCCTCAAAGTTCTACCTCATAGGGCAAGGTCACTAATCCCTCCAAAGGAGAGAGGTGAATACCCTTAAGGGACTTTATATCATAGAGAAGGAAGGAGGTGAACAAGACACTCCTTGTTTATTGAATGGAATTATTCTACCTAAAGCTCTACCTATGTACTTATGATCCTATAAACAGAACAAACAAAAGCTAACTAAACTCCACTTCAAGGTCTTCAAAGTCTTCAATGATGATCCACAAGGTCTTCAACTCAATCTTCAAGGCTCACACACTCAAGGGAGAAGAAAAGAAAACAAAACAATACAAACTATGCCTTTAAGCAACACACATACTATCCATACATTCAAAAATCAATTAAAAATACTAAAATACTATATAATATTCTAGAAAAATTCTAGGGGATTCTACACATACCTACCCTTAACCCATATATTCCCCATACTCTAATTTGGCCTATAAAACCCAAAACAAAATTGTTCAAATCTACTTATGGTGAATAAAACCCTAATTTTGTTATGCTAATGCTAGCCTAAACAAACTAATCAAATTTTAACCTAAAATCATGGATTAAATCCTATATGAACTATGATTCAATACCTAACTATGCCAAAAAGAATGACTCAAAAATCCTAAGGGAGAATCCTAAAAGAAATTCTACAAAATTGAGTATCAACTAAAATCAATTAAAAAGGCTATTTAAATGAATAATATTCTAAAAATATTAAAAGAAAAATAAAATGGAATTTTATTTATTGATATTTTTCTAGACAGAATCATGAACATGTAGAAAAAACAAGCATTAAAAAACAATCAATTTTCCATTTTATATGATTTTTATAATATGCAAGAAAATATAAAATGAGAAAATAAAAGAAAATGAATTAAAAGGGATGGGGGGTATCAAAAGTAACTGCGCCCAGTTACTTTCTATGATGGGCCCAGGAAGGGGGGTTCAGATAGAAAATGGCCTAAGCCCATGCGCGTCAGAAAAATTAAAAGGAAATAAATACGCGAGCGGTACGAATAGAAACATATTCTAGTTCATTTTTGGATTGGGCTCCTGGGTGGGGTGTGAGTAGCACAAGTTTCAGTAAGCCCAGAACTCCCAACTAATTCAAACGCTGCGTTTAGCTTCAATTCTTTCCCTCCACTTCTGAGATTAAATCAAGGTCGTGCGATCAGATGAAAGAGTCAAAGAACCAGAACGATCGAACGGTGGAGGCTCATCGTCCCCAAACACATGCTAGGGTTTTCAGTTTTCACTTCCATGCACAAGATTTCAGGTCCCTCGTTCTCCCTCCATGCTCGATGAAAATCAAAACTTCCAAGAGCAAAGATGCTCTACTAATCACCAAGAACACGATGGTGCCAATAATTTCCACTGAAACATCTTATATCACTCTAACAGAAAGCATGAACATTAGGGTTCCACCATAATTCTCTGATATCAACCTTGATAGATCTTCAATCTAACTGATCCAAACTTGTTCTACATGTTACCCTAACCAAACTATGCTATATCATATCCATTAAAACTCAATACACAGCTTGTTCTACAATCTTGAAAAAATCGTGACCTGCCATGAAACCTTATGCCAAGCTCTCTACTTCTCAGAACATCATCAACTAACCTAGCATGCTATCTTTCCACCTAGAATTCTAACAGAAAGGACCTAAATATGGAGGTATGATGAGAACACCAACCTGTCAAATATCAATGGTGAGTGATGTTAGGGCTTGATTCAAGACTTGTAATCTTCTCCAAATGCTCCTCCAATGGTGGATATCTTTCTGTTTGCAAGAATTGTGATGGATGAGGCTTGTAGAGATCAAATCGAGCTTGACTTGCACTTGAAGAAAACCTTGAATATCTCTTTCTCCTCTCACTCTTCACCAATGGATTCAGCAACTTTCACCAACCTTTTCCTCATTGTGATCTACTCTTTTTATAACAGCCAATGGAAGAGTCTAGGAACTTATGGAAAGAGCTAGAATGTTATGGAACTTCTCTTGTAATGACATATTGGATTATCTCCTTTCATGCATTAAGGCATTCAATTTTGTGTCAAAAACTCCTTACATGAGATATTGGGATTGAATGAGTGAAAAAACAAGCTAAACCTTGCCTTATGTGAAGATTTGCAAGTTGCCTTATGATGCAAGAATCAAAATTACAAAGCAACATCCATTTTGAGACCTCAAATCAAAATTCTACTTGAACCATTGTTTTTAAAATGATGTTTGGAGTCAAAATGACATATTGGATGACCTATTTTGGATTTGTGGATCTCCCAAACCAATTTCCAACTTGGATCCATTTACTTTATAAGTCATTTTTAGGTCATTTTTACCCAATCTTGTAAATCCTTGCTACATGCTTTTTCAACAAATCATGACCACTTTTATAGGCTTAAAATCCCATTTTGAACAACTTTGATGTTTTGAGTTTTTTCATTTGAGGCTTGGAAATAGGAGATATGGCCTTTGCTTAAAATGACCTATAATCACCAAATGACCAAAATACCCCTGCCTTGTTCAAACCATAAGTTGAGTTCTACAAATCCTATCAAGGACTTCTAGTACTCTCTAGAAAGCTAAGAATATGCTATTGAACATTCATGTTGACCAAGAGATCATAGGAATCATCCTACTAGGGAAAAAGTTGTCTGCAAGTTGGGTGACTTTCAAGGACCCAGATTCACACACCTCAGCTGACCTGTAATTTGTCAAAACCATAACTTGAGCTCTGCAACTCCTATCAAGGACTTCTACCACTCAAATTAAATCTAAGAACAATCTCTACAACATTCATGTTGTGGGGAGGATGAGATATCAACCACATCTTGAGCTAAAACTTCCTGGAAGATAGGGATCAAATTAGGGTTTTTCCACTGACAATCCTTAGAAACCCTAACTCAAAACTTCTCAAACTCCTCAATCATGATGAGTTGGTCTAGGAATCATCTTTATAACATCTCCATACATCATTCCATGATCTCATGGCTCTTGTATTAGGTCTCAACCTTCTCCAAATCTTCAGCTGATCTAGGATTGACCCAGTCAAAACCCTAATTCTACCATTCATGGTTGAATCTCCTGAATTCTTGCATAATGACCTCTCTGGGCTTCATGATGGATTTCAAGACATCTCATAGGCTTTCTCAAAGCTTCAAGTCCATTCTCATAGTCTCAGAATCATCTGAGGAGCTCCCACAACTCTCAAGCTATGAAGCACACAACCTTGGTTTCAACCAATTCCTCTGAGGATCTCTTGAACTTTCTGATGAAGATATCAACTTTCAAACACTTGATGGATGAATAAATAGTAAACACTTGGTCAAATTTTGGGGTGCAACAGTAGGCCTCACCGGTTGATGGTGTGATAGGTTGTACTTTCTTAAACAATAGTAAAAACTCTCTTTCATGTTGAAAGGGGAGTGGAGTACTCTCGGATTGTGAGGGGAACCACTATAAATCTTGATGTCCACTTTCTTTATGCTTACTACTGCATCCATCACCAAGAACATAATCGAAGTAAAATTAAAGAATACCAAAAATCGAAAAAAGTTTCTAAAAGCCTAATTCACCCCCCTCTTAGGCGTACTCTGAACTTACAGGATTATCTGTACTTCCGAAGAAGCACAGACCACCACAACAACAACAAGGGGTGAGAAATCACGATCAAAATATAACGGTAATAATGTACATGAATAAAAGGCAGTAAATCACACAATTATCATTCACATACATCGACCCGGACATACTGTCCCACACTAACACAACACACATAACAATGCAAAAATATGCAACACAACACCATGATATGCGGTACTGACTCACTGGTTCATCAACCAAACTCAGGATAGATCACATACGCTCCATCCGAGCAATGATCTATCCCTACCACGCTTCTCCTGAGCACAAACAATCAAACTCAGGATAGATCATATACACTTCATCTGAGCAATGATCTATCCCTACCACGCTCCTCCTAAGCACAAACAATCAAACTCAAGATAGATCACATACACTCCATCCGAGCAACGATCTATCCCTACCACGCTCCATATGAGCCCAAACATGCATCATGATATGCATACACTAATGCACAACAACAATTCACGCACACACAAGGTGCCCACAATCCATCCGATCACATTTCATCATACATCGCACATACATGTTATTACACACTATTTCAATCATTCCAATTCAATGAACAATGAGGAAATCACACTCCACGCCACACATACACGCTCAATTGTTCAACACAAATCATATATTCACTCACGACCAACAACAGTTACACAACACAAGAGAACAAAACAACACAACAGAAAAACACAAAAATACTGTCACGCTCGCTGGCTCACTCGCTAGGCGAAGCATCAGCGAACGCTCGCTACATGCTTCCTCAATAAACTCCCTCGCGAAGCCAGACAGTGGCTACTGGTAGCACTTTCTACCCAATTCGCCCAGCGAATCCTTAGCAAAGGTTCGCTACTCGCTCGCTCAGCGAAGCAGCTGGCGAACGTTTGCGATTTCAGAAAAATCCTACTGCTCAGAGTCGGCAAGGCTCTCCGAACTCAGCCGATTCTACTCAAACCAGTTCGCATCATATCAGACCAATATTCTACAACCTAACTACATAATATATTCTCTATTTAACTCAATTAAATGTCAGCTCTACTCATTAGATCAATTCCGACTTAAACATGGCAACTACCATAATCCCCAATTCACCAAACAATCACTTTACATCACATGCAACAGGTTAATTCATGCTACAATAATAATCAGAATCACAACCTCAAGTCAACAGAATCATCCATACCTATGGGGTTAGGAAAATCCCCTTCTACCTAGTATTCATGCAACTACCAATTTCAAACCGATTTTCCCCCTCCCCCTCTACCTCGATAGCTCGAACAATCTGATGAAACTCTTGCTGAAACGATGAATCCTAGCTTCCTCTTGCTCCAATTCACTTTGTTCTTCTTCTTCCAAATTTTTCTTGATCGTGTTTCTCTTCTTCCAATTAATTCCCCAAACAACCCTTTAATCCCTTTTTCCTCTTATTCCATTTTCTTATCCCAATTTTATTATTATTATTAATAATAATAATAATAATAATAATAATAACAATAATATTACTAATAATAATATTATTATCATTACTTTTGTATTATTATCAACAATAATTATATTATTAATATTAATGTCCAAGATCATCAATTAATCTCTAACTAAAGAGCTACACACGATCGCACTCAAACACCCCCCACAAAACACGCCGAAAATAAAATAACACAGAAAAAATGAGATAATTAAAATGGGCGTTACAACTCTCCCCCACTTTAATTATTTTCGTCCTCGAAAATACCTGATGGAAACAATTCTGGATACGCATCCCGCATCCTGCTTTCCAACTCCCAGGTTACATTGCCTCCTGCAGCACCTCCCCAAACCACTCTCACCAAAGGTATCTATTTCCCTTTGAGTCGCTTCATCTTACGATCCTCGATCCTCAACGGCATTGTCTCAATAGTGAGATTCTCACGGAATTGCACTTCATCTCTCTGAATCACATGAGACGGATCCGCGACATACTTCCGAAGTTTCGACACATGGAACACGTCATGCAAATTTGAAAGCTCAGGCGGCAACGCCATCCTATAAGACACATCACCAACTCTCTGCAAAATCTAATACGGCCCGATAAACTTCGGATCCAGCTTCTTGGACTTCAACGCACGACGTACACCAGTCACTGGGTTAACTCTCAGGAACACGTGATCACCTTCACTGAACTCCAACTCTTTCCTCCGGTTATCATGATAACTCTTCTGCCTATTCTGAGACGCTTTTATCTTCTCACAGATCATCTGAATTGTCTCAGTAGTCTGCTGCACAATCTCTGGCCCCAACACAACACTCTCACCCGTCTCATACCAACACAAAGGAGTTCTGCACCTCCTACCATATAAAGCCTCGAACGGTGCCATCCCAATACTCGAATGGTAACTGTTGTTGTACGTGAACTCAATCAATGGCAAATGAGTATCCCACACACCACCTTTTTCCAACACACAAGCCCGCAACAAATCTTCCAGAGTCTGAATAGTCCTCTTCGACTGACCATGAGTCTGTGGATGATAAGCTAAACTCAGATTCAACTTGGTACCCAAAGCTTCCTGCAAACTCTTCCAAAATTCTGAAGTAAACCTCAGATCTCTATCCGATACAATACTCGACATCACACCATGCAGCTTCACAATTACCCGAACATAAATCTCTGCCAGCTTCTCCAACGGAAAACTAATATTAATCGGCACAAAATGTGCAAACTTCGTAAGCCGATCCACAATTACCTAAATGGCATCAAATCCTCTTTTTGTGCTCGGCAATCCTGTAACAAAATCCATGGTGATACAATCCCACTTCCAAACTGGAATCTCTAACGGTTGAATCAATCCACTAGGCTTCTGATGCTCCACCTTCGATTTCTGACACGTCAAACAAGCATAAACAAACTGAGCTATATCCCTCTCCATACCTGACCACCAAAACATCTTCCTTAAATCATGATACATCTTTGTAGCTCCGGGATGAATACTCAAACCACTACGATGTCCTTCACTCAGAATCGACTTCTTCAGCTCATCATTATCCGGCACACAAATCCTGCCCTAAAATCTCAACACACCTGCACTATCCAACTTGAAATCACTATCAGCATCACTCCTTATTCCCGACATCAAATCCACTAGCTTCACATCTAGCTTCTGGCCTTCTCTAATCAAATCTAAGAAATCACTGTTCACTTGCAATTTTCCCAACATCACGCAATCTGCCGAAGTCTCACAAACCATGCTCAAATCTCTGAACTACTTAATAAGCTCCATTTCTTTCACCATCATAGCCGACATATGAATCGCTTTTCTGCTCAAAGCATAGGCTACCACATTAGCCTTTCCTGGATGATAACTTAGGCTAAAATCATAATCCTTCAAGAATTCTAACCATCTTCTCTGCCTCATATTCAGCTCTTTCTGATCAAACAGATACTTCAGACTTTTATGATCGCTGAACACCTCAAACCTTGAACCATACAAATAATACCTCCATATCTTCAACACAAAAACCACCGCAACCAACTCAAGATCATGAGTAGGATAATTCCACTCATTCACCCTTAGTTGTCGTGAAGTATACGCCACCACTTTACCATTCTACATAAGAACTCCACCTAAACCCATCTTAGACGCATCACAATACACCACAAACGGTTCACTCGGAGTCGGTAACACTAACACCGGTGCCGTAGTCAATCTCTTCTTCAATTCTACAAAGCTCTCTTCACAAGCGACATCCCACATAAAATCTTGATTCTTCCTCGTCAACTGAGTCAATGGAAACGCCAAAGTAGAAAATCCTTCAATAAATCTTCGATAGTACCCTGCCAAACCCAAAAAGCTTCTAACCTCCATCGCTGTCTTCGGCGGTTCCCACTACAACACTGCACTCACCTTTGATGGATCTACCGATACCCCATCACCAGATATCACATGCCTCAAGAAACTCACCGTCTTCAACCAGAACTCACACTTCAACAGTTTCACAAACAACTTATTATAATTCAACACTTGCAAAGCAATCCTCAAATGTCCAACATGCTCCTCCTCAAACTTAGAATAAATCAGTATATCGTCAATGAACACAACAATAAATTGATCCAAATAAGAATGAAAGATCTGGTTCATATACTCCATGAACACTCTCGTCGCATTCGAACTCCAAAAGGCATTACCGCATACTCGTAATGTCCATATCGAGTTCTAAACACCGTCTTCTGAATATCGCCTTCTTTCACTCTGATCTGATGGTAACCCGACCTCAAATCAATCTTACTGAACACTCGAGCTCCCACCAACTGATCCATCAAATCATAAATCCTTGGAAGAGGATATTTGTTCTTGATGGTCACTTTATTCAACTGACGGCAATCGATGCACAAACGCATACTACCATCCTTCTTCTTCACCAACAACACTGGAGCTCCCCACGGTGACACACTCGGTCTGATAAACTTCCTATCCAGCAACTCTCCAATCTGAGACTTCAATTCAACCAATTCCACTGTCGACATCCTATACGGCGCCATAGATATAGGCCTCGTACCAGGTACAAGATCAATGCTAAACTCAACTTCTCTCTTCGGAGGTAACTCTGTAATATCATCAGGGAACACTTCAGGACATTCATTCACCACCGCCAACTCTTCCAATGACGCTTTGCTGTCAACAGATAATGATGTAAATAAAGCAAACATTTTAGCCTCATCATCCAACAAAATCCTCAATTCCTTACTAGACAAGGAATCTGCCAAAGCTTCTTCTTCTGGAGTAAGAAACAACAACACCTTCCAAAAATAATCGATGTAGACTCGGTTGAACTCCAGCCAGTTCATACCCAGAATAACATCCAACTTACCAAGCAGCAAGCAAATCAGATCCACCCCAAAATCTCTACCGAAAATAGTCAGTGGACACTTTAAACACACCAAAAAATTAGTCACCGAACCAATGGAGGGAGTCTCAATAGTTATCCGCCGCTCAAGAGTAGTCGACACCAAACCTAACCTCTTCACACAATCAACAGAGATGAACGAGCGGGTCGCACCCGTATCAATCATAGCAGACAAATGAACATTATTGATGAAACAAGTACCTTGGATAGAACGATCCTCACTAGCAGCTTGAGTTCCCACTACCGCAAACACTTTACCACTAGTCTGAGACACCTGAGACGGCTTCAGCTTCTCACAATGCATACTGATGTGGCCCTTTACACCACAGTTGTAACAGGTAGGCATAGCGGCTCGATAATCAGCCATCAAATGGCCCGACTTACCACACTTGAAACACTTCTTCACTTCCTGAGAACAATCAATGGCACGATGACCCGCGCCACCGCACCGGAAACACTTCCCACCAGCGAACGCCCTCCCTTCTCTGGGCTTTTTATCAACAACAGTCTTGAACTTCCCCTTATCGGTAGGGACACTGTAAGGAGTACCCCCAAACCTCTGATTACCCTTATGATCATTTGCAGCCTTGTAATGCGCAATCTTGGCCCGGTTATCATTGTCATAAATCCTGCTTCTGCTTATCAGCTCAGGATAATCCCTGATCTTCTGATAAGCTATTCCTATCTTCACTTCCAGATGCAACCCATTCTCAAACTTCAAACACTTGGAGGTCATCGCTCCGTCAGTATTATAATGAGGACAATACTGCACTAACTCTTCAAACTTAGCCACATACTCGACCACCGTCATATTGCCTTGCTTCAGCTCCAGAAACTCGATTTCCTTAGCACTCCTGATATCCTCCAGAAAATACTTCTCTAGAAAACCAGTTCGGACCACATCCCAGGTAATTGGAGTTCCTGAAGTCTCCAACCTCTGGCGACTGTTGTCCCACCAAGCTTCAGCTTCACCCTCTAACATGTGAGTACCGAACCTCACCTTCTGCTCATCGCTGCATCCCATCATCCTGAAGATCTTCTCAATCGCCTTCAGCCACTTCTGAGCAGCTTCGGGATCCAAGATCCCTCCTTGAAACATCGGCAGCTTGTTACTCTGAAACTGCGCCAAATCCCTGAATTGCGCACCCGCAACGTGGTTCTGATTAGCAACCACCTGCGCCATCACTTGCATAGCTGCAGCCAACGCAACACCATTCCTACCCACCATACTGCTCAACAGCAACAACGCCAGGTTAACAGAAAAACAAACTCTATCCTATAGACAGACTCAACTACTACACTGGCCGGACGGGCCGACCTGCTCTGATACCAACTTGTAACACCCCGTTCCCAAAACAAAATAAATGCAAATAAATCAAACAATTAAATATCAGAGTTAGCACACCAAACGGGATGTCACAGATGAATGATGACGAGAAAACGCATCGATTATATCGCTAGATTTCATTGACGTTTTATCGCGCATTCACCGTTTTAACGCTCGATTTCTCGAGTTTTTCTTACTATTTTGCAGGTACATCGTTATGTGAGGCCGAATCATGAATTAAGAGGAAAGGAACGAAAGAGACCACAAGGATATGAAGAAAGGCAGAAGCCTGCAAAAAGTCTGCATAATTTGTTACAGCCACGGTCGTTACAAGGGTGTCACGACCGTGACACCCCAATTTGGGCCATCACGACCGTGAGGAAGTAGTCACGACCGTGACACTTAAAATCCTCAACTAACGAACGTGAAGACCTTGTCACGCCCGTGACAAGGATAAAACTTGGTTTTGACTCAGACTACGTCAAGCCACCACTGAAGACCACTTCTCCTATTAATTCTCCTCAAGGCAGCACGTGAAGACGACTTCTCCCATTTTTGCTGCCACGTTCCAGCATTTCCTCAACCACTTCAGCAAGGCCCAAGAAACAAAGGACCAAGACTCCAGCCCATTAAAGGCTCTATAAATAGTACCAGCTGAGGTGAACTCAAGGACAGACTTCATTATCCAAAATTCCTGCGGAAGCTCTGCCGAATTACCTTACGAACCAGAATCTTCATTCCAACATTATTTTATTTTCTGTCTTGTTTTATTTGTATCCAAACCAACCGTGTAACAATTTCCAACATTAGAGAATTGTTATACTTTTATTTGTTTCCAACCTTCAGCATTCGTTTTAATTTTAATTTCCGCCTACTCCAAGCCTTCCGGTCTGTGGAAGAAGGAGTCTACTCAGATATTTGTTAATCAGGTTTTTCAATTTATTGCACTTTAATTTAATTATAATGCCTATTTATTCTTCTGCCATGAGTAAGTTATTATTTAATTCTGTGTCTGATTCAACCTCGATGAGTAGCTAAATACCTTAGGGCGGTATGTAGTTATAACAAACTTAACCGGTGAAATATAACCATAGGCTAAAATAATTAATCACTTAACATTCTGGCTGATACTTTTTAATTGAAATAGACCTTTTCGTTACGAGAGTAAGAAAAGGGTATTAGGTTGGGTCAAGACCACGAGAGTGTGAGATTTTAACCAGATAGCTAAAGTTAGGCATTTAAATTAAACACAGCGAGAGCGCTTTAAGATAAATTAGAATTACTAAGTTTCCAAAAATTACCTCTAAACACTTATGGGCTAGCGAGAGCAGGCATAGGGCTTTAGGGATAAGATCTGATATAAGACCACGAGAGTGTGAGTTGAGGGTATTTAAACTGGTAATCTCTACCGAATAGATTAAGTGAACATCTTTATAAGCCTAGGTTAGATTGACCCGCCTAAGTTAGTATAATTACATACCGACCGTCTTAGTACTACTTTATTAAAAACTTAAATTTAATTCCGCCTTTAATAGTCTTAAAAACCAACAACAATCGTGACAACCATTCGCCTTAGCTAAACTAGAAGTTCATCTAGCACTAAGTAATAATAGAATCCCTGTGGATCGATAATCTTAAATATTACTTCGATAGGCTGTGCACTTGCAGTAAGATACCGCTAGACGCATAAGTAGACACGTCTTTAGCCCATCAAGTTTTTGGCGCCGTTGCCGGGGATTCCTTAATTTAGTTACTAGTGCATTTAGGTAGCATTGTCTAGACTAAGGTATCAACTATTTAATTTAATCTAATCTCCGAGTGCATGCCAAGTACTCGCTCTAAAAGCGAAGACTTGCAACCCCTAATCCCTGAATCAGAGCGCTTCTTACACGTAAGAAGACGTATATTCGATTTCGAAAATAATTCCAATATTCCAAATCTTCAATTAGATCCGCCTAAACCAGTCGTAAAACCAGACGCAGGGATGGCTGAAGAACAAACCCATCCACTCAAGTATTACGCTAATCCTTCGCAAGGTGAACCGCATTCAAGCATTGCAGCGCCGGCTATCAACCGAAATGATTTCGAACTAAAACCTTCGTTGATATCAGCCGTGCAACAAAATCAATTCGCCGGAAATCCTACCGAGGATCCGAATCTTCATCTTTCGATCTTTGTGCAATATGCAGATACCGTAAAAGCCAATGGAGTTACCCAAGAAGCTATTAGACTACGTTTATTTCCTTTTTCGCTTCGAGACAGAGCAAGAGCTTGGCTTCAATCTCTGCCTTCGAACTCAGTAACTACGTGGGCAGAGCTTAAGAAAGTTTTCTTGAATAGGTATTTTCCACCTAGCAAGACAGCCATGCTGAGAGCTCAGATCAACGGATTTAAGCAAAGAGAAAGTGAATCATTATTCGAAGCTTGGGAACGCTATAAAGATCTACTTAGACTTTGTCCACATCATGGATTAATAGACTGGATGGTCATCCATACCTTCTATAATGGGCTCTTGTACAATACAAGAATGACAATTGACGCTGCCGCGGGTGGTGCATTGATGGACAAAGAATATCGTGATGCCTATGCACTTATTGAAAGTATGGCTCAAAATCATTACCTTTGGGGAAGTGAGAGAGTCGCAACTGAGAAACCAACAAAAGGAGGTATGTACGAAGTAAGTAGTATGGACCAAGTCAATGCGAAATTTGACCAACTAAGCCAAAAGATCGATAACTTGGCCATAACACCTGTAGCCACCGTGGCTGCAGTAACACCTAACTGTGAGTTATGTGGAGTCCCAGGACACGAAGTTTCTGATTGTCAACTATTGACAGGAACTCCCACTGATCAAGTGAATTATGCTCAAGGAAACCCTTACTCAAACACATACAACCCAGGTTGGAAGAATCATCCGAACTTCTCCTATAAGAATAACAATGCTTATTACGCACCAGGTCAAGCACCAGCTACATCACCAGGATATCAAAAGACTGCTCCTAATATCCCTAGAAAATCGAACCTTGAATTGATGATGGAGAGCTTTATAGCTATCCAATCTCAGACAAACAAGGACTTCTTAAACCAAAACATTCACACTAGTGAGCAGATTAAACAATTAGTGAGCAAGGTAGATGCATTAGCTACACATAACAAAATGCTTGAAACTCAGATTTCACAAGTAGCTCAACAACAAGCACCTACTGCTGCACCAGCTGGAGTATTCCCTGGACAACCTCAACCTAACCCGAAAGGACATGCTAACGCTGTAATATTAAGAAGTGGCAAGGAACTTGACGGACCTACCGATCCAAGACTTGACAATCCAGCCATGTACCAAAAACCGGATAAACCGACTGAAGCGGCGAATGATCCAGAAGAAAAGGAAGATGAAAGTCGAGAGGTAGTGGAGAAAGAACAACCTTATGTGCCTCCACCACCCTATAAACCACCAATTCCGTACCCTCAAAGATTAATAAGTTCCAAGACGACGGGTCAATTTAAGAAATTTGTCGAACTTCTGAAACAGTTGAATATCACTATTCCGTTTACAGAAGCAATTACCCAAATACCCTCGTATGCCAAGTTTTTAAAAGAAATCTTATCCAATAAGAAAAAGATAGAGGATAACGGAACAGTTACACTTACTGCCGAGTGTAGCGCCATAATTCAGAATAACATGCCTCCTAAGCTAAAAGATCCAGGAAGTTTCTCTATACCCTGTGTAATAGGAAAATTCGTCATTGACAAAGCTCTATGCGATTTAGGAGCCAGTATCAGTGTTATGCCCTTAACAATTTGCAAAAGGCTAGACATGGGAGACCTAAGACCAACTAAAATGTCTGTTCAACTAGCCGATCGCTCTGTTAAATATCCTGTAGGCATACTAGAAAACGTCCCAGTACGTATAGGACAATTCTACATTCCTACTGATTTTATAATCATGGACATCTCTGAAGACTCCACTACACCTATCATACTAGGAAGACCATTCTTAGCTACCACCGGAGCCATAATAGACGTAAAAAGAGGAAAGCTAACCTTTGAAGTAGGTGAAGAGAAAGTTGAATTTGTTTTAACACAATTCTTACAATCACCAGCTATAGAGGATACATGCTATCTAATGGACGTAATTGACGAATGTGTAAGAGAAATGGAGCTGAAGGAGACCACTTATTCTGAAATAATGAAAATTCAAATCCCTCCAATTTTCGAAGATGATAATTGGCGAAAACCGTATCAAGATGATAGTCTAAGCGAAAGTTTAGCACTTACACCGGATCCCATGCCAAGTAAAGATAAACCTACATTAGGATTAAAAACTTTACCTAATAACCTAAGGTACGAATTCTTAGACGTTGAATGTAAAAGACCAGTTATAGTAAATTCCAGTTTAGGAACTATAGAAACAAAGAAACTTTTAGATGTCTTGAAGAAATATCCAACTGCATTAGGATATAACATATCTGATCTCAAAGGAATATGTCCTTCAGTTTGTATGCATCGCATTCTGCTAGAAGAAGATTGCAGAACCTCCAGAGAATCTCAAAGAAGAATTAACCCAACCCTTAGCACTGTAGTAAAGGAAGAAGTCAAGAAATTATTAGATGTCGGGATAATATACCCAATCTCTGATAGTGAATGGGTTAGTCCAATACATGTAGTGCCAAAGAAAGGAGGTATCACTGTGGTGAAAAACGCACAAGGCGAATCGATATCGCAAAGAGTAGTGACGGGATATAGAGTGTGCATAGATTATCGTAAGCTAAACAAAGCCACTCGAAAAGATCATTTCCCATTACCTTTCATAGATCAAATGTTGGAACGATTAGCCAAGCATTCTTACTTCTGTTATCTTGACGGGTACTCAGGATTTTTCCAAATCCCTATCCATCCTGATGACCAAGAGAAGACTACATTCACATGTCCTTATGGAACATTCGCTTACAGGCGAATGCCCTTTGGATTATGCAACGCTCCTGCAACCTTTCAAAGATGTATGATGTCAATCTTCGCAGATTTTATAGACAACATCATGGAAGTGTTCATGGACGACTTCTCTGTATGCGGGCAAAGCTTTGAAGGATGCTTGTCGAACTTAGAAATGGTGTTAGAAAGATGTGTAAAAGTAAATCTCGTGCTTAACTGGGAGAAATGTCATTTTATGGTCAACAAAGGAATAGTATTAGGTCATGTAATATCCGACAAGGGAATTGAAGTTGATAAAGCTAAGATTGAAGTAATAAAAGATCTTCAACCCCCTAAAACCGTTCGAGAAATACGAAGCTTTTTAGGACACGCCGATTTTTACCGACGATTCATCAAAGATTTCTCGAAAATCACTAAACCTCTTACTGGTTTATTAATGAAAGACGCTGAGTTCATATTCAATGAAGATTGTCTTAAAGCATTCGAAACTCTAAAAACAGCCCTCATCATCGCACCAATCATGCAACCCCCTGACTGGAGATTACCTTTCGAAATCATGTGCGATGCGAGTGACTATGCTGTAGGCGCAGTCCTGGGCCAGAGAAAGGAAAAGAAACTCCATGCGATTTACTATGCCAGTAGAACCTTGGATTCTGCCCAGATGAACTACGCTACTACGGAAAAAGAATTGCTAGCAGTTGTCTTTGCGCTTGACAAATTCCGTTCTTACCTAGTTGGAGCGAAAATAATCATTTACACAGACCACGCTGCTATCCGATATCTATTAACTAAGAAAGATGCTAAACCAAGACTCTTAAGATGGATTTTACTCTTACAAGAGTTTGATCTAGAAATAAAAGATAAAAAAGGTACTGAAAACGTCGTAGCGGACCATTTATCTAGAATAGAAGGTATTAAACCCGAACAAGTGCCGATTAACGATGATTTTCCGTATGAACAGCTGATAGCACAAATAGGAGGTGACCTAGCTCAGTTAGATATAAATGAACCAGAACCCATGGAAACATTACAGGCAACTGTAGGACTGCCATGGTACGCTGACATTGTCAACTACCTAGCCGCAGGAGCTCTTCCACCAGATCTAACCTATCAGCAGAAAAAGAAATTCTTTCATAATCTGAAACATTACTATTGGGATGAACCATTATTGTTCAAAAGAGGACCAGATGGAATCTTTCGCCGATGTATTCCCGAAGAAGAAATAGAAGATGTCATTGCTCAATGTCATTCATCTCCTTATGGTGGACATGCAAGCACTTCCAAGACTTGTGCAAAAATCTTGCAAGCCGGCTTATACTGGCCTAATCTATGGAAGGATGTCCACATCACTGTTATAAATTGCGATCGGTGTCAACGCACTGGCAATATTTCAAGAAGAGATGAAATGCCCCAAAAGGGAATTTTGGAAGTAGAAATCTTCGACGTCTGGGGAATAGATTTCATGGGACCATTCCCATCATCTTTCGGTAACAATTACATACTCGTAGCTGTTGATTATGTATCGAAATGGATCGAAGCCATAACTTCTCCTACAAACGATACACAAGTAGTAATAAAGCTTTTCAAAAATATAATCTTTCCCAGATTTGGTGTGCCTCGACTCGTCATAAGTGACGGTGGCTCGCACTTCATTTCAAAAATCTTTGACAAATTACTATCTAAGTATGGAGTAAGACACCGTGTGGGTACACCATATCACCCACAAACAAGTGGACAGGTCGAAGTCTCAAACAGAGAGATTAAACAAATCTTAGAAAAGACTGTCGCCATATCTCGGAAAGATTGGTCATCTAAACTTAATGAAGCTCTATGGGCTTATAGGACCGCTTAAAAGACACCCATAGGTACTACACCTTTCAAACTAGTCTATGGAAAATCTTGTCACCTCCCAGTAGAACTAGAACACAAAGCTTATTGGGCGATCAGAACTCTCAATATAAACTATAATGCTGTAGGAGAAAAGCGAATCCTAGACATTAACGAATTAGAAGAATTAAGGTTAGATGCATATGAAAATGCTAAGATATATAAAGAAAGAACTAAGCGATGGCATGATAAACGCCTATCTAGGAAAGAATTCAGTGTGGGAGACGTTGTACTCCTCTTTAATTCAAGACTTAGGCTCTTTCCTGGAAAATTAAAGTCTAGATGGTCAGGACCCTTTGATATAACTAAAGTATTCCCAAGTGGAGCAATAGAAATTAAGGGTAAGGATAGTGAACCATTCATAGTAAACGGACAACGTCTAAAACACTATCATAAAGTTGAAAATAGAGGTTATGCGAATAATCTAAAGCTTTTAGAATTGTCCACTAATTCCCCTGATTAATCTAAACCAAGACATTACGTCAGGCTTTTGACAATAAAAACAGCGCTTAGTGGGAGGCAACCCATTTACCCATTTACGTATTTTAACTATTCTTTTCTTTTAGCACATTGTTATTTATCGTTTTTACTATTTGTTTAAATTGTTTTGTCAGTTTTACTTTACATTACTATTATCGCCATTACACTATGCATTTCATTTTCTTATTTTTATCTTAAATCACTTTTTACAGATTTTCTAAAGTCTTTTCCACTGATTTGTTTCCCCCGTATTTTCACTGACCATGGCTAACCAACCAATTAACTGTATGGAAACCAAATTTAGAGGTAGGAACCAAAGAATGAAGTTCGAAGAGTTATCACAGAGGCAAATGGATTTGACCATGTACCCAGATGATAGGACCATGGAAACCTTAGGTATACATGATAGTGTCATGTACTTGTTCAACCGACTCGGATGGGAGAATGCACTGATCCAACATAAGTTTGCGACTTACCGCGAGCTTACCCTTGAGTTCCTTAGCTCCTTACTTTACCTACCTGAGCGCGATTTTGGATTTAGGAAAGGATTTATTAGTTTCCGCCTATTTGGAATAGAATATGACTTTAACCATAAAGAACTAGCTGACCTGTTAGGATTCCCTAGTGGACCTTTTGCTTTTACTACCACACAGGTAGAATTGATGGATGTGGAGCTAGATTTCTTTTGGGGAACTCTAACCGGAAACTACCACCCTGAACCAAATGACATGAACAATGATGAGATCCATAATCCTGCTCTCCGTTACTTCCACAAATTCCTCGCCCATACCTTCTTTGGAAAAGAAGAAAACATTACCGGAGTCTCTAAAGATGAATTATTTATTATGTCATGTTTCACTAATGGACAGTCTGTTAATGGTGTGCCTTTCATGATGCAAACCTTCACCCGCATCCAAGAAGAACCTGAATTACCTATAGTGGTAGGAGGTCTTGTAACCATGATTGCTGATGCCTTAGGACTTAGGTACCAACTGGACAGGTGCACCCGTCTGGGAACCATCCGCCCAATGAATCTTAAATTCTGCTTCAATAGACATATCATAAGGAATTTAGGACGCCCACCTTTTGAGTACCTAATCCGGAACGAAGTAGTCACCCTGTTCACATTGCCCAATCATGCTAGAGTAAGTGTTCATAATAAGGATAACTGGCTTTATGAGTTAAACCCACCTGATTATCCAGCCACTCCTGAAACACCTCAGTCTCACAGGATAACAAATGATATAATGACCGCTGTTGAAACTGACCCCGAGACACCTCCTGGTTACCATGACATTGATCCAACTGACAAAGTACATGAAACCCCTGGAGCGAATCAAGGAGAGTACGCTAACAACTTACAAAACATCATGCACACTCTCAATGCCTACCAAACTGACATTAATCTATTCAAAGAAGACATTAAGAGTATGTGATTGGACATCATAGGATTGACTGACATGGCCTGCGAACAATTCTATCATTTGGACTCCGCCATCGAAGACCTGAAGAAACGCCTTTGAAACGGCTATCAGTGATTTAGTTTATTATTTTTTTCTCATTATTTTTTTCTCATTATTTTCGTTTCCAGTTAAATTTATCTTTCGCAACAATTTCATAACATAATTTCCGTTTCTGTAATTTCATTTTTCACCTTATGCCATGCACCTCTTATTTCAATTATTTCTTCATTTTTAGCAACTTATATGCTTTTTCTATATACTGTATGACTGCATTATTTCATGTATACAATCTTAGGTTCGTATACTACTGTGTTGCAAACGATATACAATATGATGTGTATTTAATATAAATGTTACTAATTAAAATAAATTATTATCAATTTATAAATAACGTGAGACAATGTTCTTTTCTGGGAATTATTCAGCACAACATGCCCTCACGGTCGTCACACCTAACTTACGATCGTGACGTGCTCATTTAGCGTGTCACGACCGTCACGCCCCTGTCACGACCGTGACGACCTCTATTACAGGAATCGTGAGAAACAGAACTGCTTCTCATCGTGTCCCCTCTTCTTCTCCATCCATAACCTACCCATAACACTACCCATTCATCCCACAACCGCCGTAACCACTCCATTACCCCCATTAATCCCCCATTATCATCAACCATTTCATTTAAACTCTCCCGTATTTAACCCGAACCTCTATCTCCCTCATTCTACCATTTCTCTCACAAAACCTCACAAAATCCTTCCTCCCTCACTCTTCACTCTTGCATGTTATGGATTCCATCACTTTTAGAGAAGGCGAAGCTGGAGTAAACCAGAAAGACCGTTTCATCCGCTTCCAAAACCGCGGTCTGCAACCTACCCGCTACATTGCCACTGACTGTCTGCGAGAACTCGGAATGTTGTCCAGCGTTCAAAGCCTACTGCAAAAGGTCGGTCTGTGGGACCTCTGTCGTCAGCCTCAGCCTACTTTCGAACTTCTGACGCTGGAGTTCCTCAGCTCTTACAGTTACATCACCCCTCCCGGTTCTCAGAGTCAGCTTATCGGCATCGTAACATTCAGATTGCACGGCCAGGAGTTCAACCTCACGCAAACCAGGATCGCCGAGCTGTTAGGCTTCGATCACGGAACCGAAGCCCACCGTCGCGTGCCCGATAATTTTAGTGAACAAGCATTCACTCTATGGCACGACCTTACCAACACCCGTGCATCCACCTTCCAGAGCCTCAACGCCACACACATCCACAACCCGGCTATCCGCTATTTTCACCGGGTCATCTGCAACACAATCTTTGCTAGAGAAAGCAACCACAAGCTCAACTCCAAGGAGCTTCTGTTCTTATACTGTGCTCTTCATGACGAGCCGATCAACGCTGCCCCTTTCATGCTTCATCACATCCAGGCCATTGCACAGCGAGGCTCCTCCCCGTTCTTCATAGGCGGCATTGTCACCGCCCTCGCCATCCAGTTGGGGCTTGGTGACGCGCTCGTTAATCAGCCTCACCTCGCCGCCGAATTCCTGACCATGAGCTACTGCCGGTCCGCCCACCTGATCGTGCAGCGAGAGGATGGCAGGTATAGCCCTGTTGTCAATGGCACCATTTTCCACCACATCACTCTGCCGTCCCGCACCCGCATCGACCCATCCAACCGAGCCAACTGGCTCTTTGCTTTACCAGCTGCTGCCGATCACGTCCCGGTTCATGATGATCAGGCAGACGCTCCAGCGGACGAGATGCAGGACGCTATGGATGCAGCTGAGCCTGTCCAGGATATCCTAGAGACATCTACCCGACAGCCCCCTGCTCCCGCAGTTACACTTGAGGAAGTCCTCCTTGCGATTCATCAGCAGAACCAGATGAACGCCGCACTGGAGCGACGACAGAAGGCGCAGTATGATGCTTTACTCGGCACTATTGCTGCCAACCAGGAGGCCACTAATGAGCGGTTTGGAGAACTTTTCGGCGAGCTCGAAGCGCTCCGCATCAGCATTACTGCTACCTCCGGCGCCGGTTCTGATCCAGACGCGACTCCCTCCAAACGCCGCTCTCGCACCAGAGGCCGAGCCCGCGGTCCTCAACAGCAGTAGTTTACTTTTATGTTGTTTTTCATTTTAGCCTTGTACTGTATTTATGCCACATTTATATCACAACATTGAGGACAATGTCTGATATAGTGTGGGAGAGGTACCTTTCATTTCAGCACTTTTTCATTTCGTTGTACTTTCAATTCCGTTGTATTCCTTTTAACAAATTAATGAAATGAGCAAATCTGTGCGCTATTTTCTTTAATTTCGAGCTTTCCCCGATTATTAAGCCATACCGGAAAAATCTTTAATTACTCGCATTACCCGACTTACCACCGAATGGTTCGTAACTACGAAGCCGGGAACGATTAAACAAGACCAATACAATCTTGACATCTTCGACCCCCTGCTTAAGAAATTCCATCCCGATCACCATTGCGAGTGCACCTTTAGTTTCAGTTCAAAAGTAACCCCCAGTAGTTTATACTAGCAGTCAGCACCGTTTGAACACAAACCACGTGGGGAGCCGATGAATATAAGCGTTTGATGCCTAATCAATAATGATCCTTCATATCTCGATGCAAAATGAAAAGAAATTGCACCAAAGTACACGGTCGCAGATAAGAAACGAGAAATATGAGAAGGAATCCGTTTCGAGTTGGTTCAGAGGTACTGGTTATGAACTCGGTAGGGCGTGCTACGGCTCGATCCCCCACAACCTCCGAATCGGATAAAACATGAAGGGTTACCACACTCGTGTACCAGACCCCGTGCTAAAAAAGGATCAAAATCGCTAACCGGCTACTCCACTACGTGCGTGCTAAGGCAAAGGGCTTAATGTGACTGCGCTAGAACGAAACCGGGCGAAATAAGATCGAAAAACTCTAGGTGAAATCGTAATGTGATTGCCGATTGTTTCGCTTGACGGGAAGTCGACGACATAGCTTGTTGCTTGTGTCATTAGTGTATCGGTAGTGTTCTATCAAAGTACCGGACTATCCGACAAAACGATCCACCGTACGGTTTGTTACGAGTATGCGCGAATAAAATCTTGTCCGCCGATTTTCAACCGACTATTTGCTTTAGGACAAGCAAAGGTTTAAGTTTGGGGAAGTTTGATGACGAGAAAACGCATCGATTATATCGCTAGATTTCATTGACGTTTTATCGCGCATTCACCGTTTTAACGCTCGATTTCTCGAGTTTTTCTTACTATTTTGCAGGTACATCGTTATGTGAGGCCGAATCATGAATTAAGAGGAAAGGAACGAAAGAGACCACAAGGAGATGAAGAAAGGCAGAAGCCTGCAAAAAGTCTGCATAATTTGTTACAGCCACGGTCGTTACAAGGGTGTCACGACCGTGACACCCCAATTTGGGCCATCACGACCGTGACACTTAAAATCCACAAATAACGAACGTGAAGACCTTGTCACGCCCGTGACAAGGATAAAACTTGGTTTTGACTCAGACTACGTCAAGCCACCACTGAAGACCACTTCTCCTATTAATTCTCCTCAAGGCAGCACGTGAAGACGACTTCTCCCATTTTTGCTGCCACGTTCCAGCATTTCCTCAACCACTTCAGCAAGGCCCAAGAAACAAAGGACCAAGACTCCAGCCCATTAAAGGCTCTATAAATAGTACCAGCTGAGGTGAACTCAAGGACAGACTTCATTATCCGAAATTCCTGCGGAAGCTCTGCCGAATTACCTTACGAACCAGAATCTTCATTCCAACATTATTTTATTTTCTGTCTTGTTTTATTTGTATCCAAACCAACCGTGTAACAATTTCCAACATTAGAGAATTGTTATACTTTTATTTGTTTCCAACCTTCAGCATTCGTTTTAATTTTAATTTCCGCCTACTCCAAGCCTTCCGGTCTGTGGAAGAAGGAGTCTACTCAGATATTTGTTAATCAGGTTTTTCAATTTATTGCACTTTAATTTAATTATAATGCCTATTTATTCTTCTGCCATGAGTAAGTTATTATTTAATTCTGTGTCTGATTCAACCTCGATGAGTAGCTAAATACCTTAGGGCGGTATGTAGTTATAACAAACTTAACCGGTGAAATATAACCATAGGCTAAAATAATTAATCACTTAACATTCTGGCTGATACTTTTTAATTGAAATAGACCTTTTCGTTACGAGAGTAAGAAAAGGGTATTAGGTTGGGTCAAGACCACGAGAGTGTGAGATTTTAACCAGATAGCTAAAGTTAGGCATTTAAATTAAACACAGCGAGAGCGCTTTAAGATAAATTAGAATTACTAAGTTTCCAAAAATTACCTCTAAACACTTATGGGCTAGCGAGAGCAGGCATAGGGCTTTAGGGATAAGATCTGATATAAGACCACGAGAGTGTGAGTTGAGGGTATTTAAACTGGTAATCTCTACCGAATAGATTAAGTGAACATCTTTATAAGCCTAGGTTAGATTGACCCGCCTAAGTTAGTATAATTACATACCGACCGTCTTAGTACTACTTTATTAAAAACTTAAATTTAATTCCGCCTTTAATAGTCTTAAAAACCAACAACAATCGTGACAACCATTCGCCTTAGCTAAACTAGAAGTTCATCTAGCACTAAGTAATAATAGAATCCCTGTGGATCGATAATCTTAAATATTACTTCGATAGGCTGTGCACTTGCAGTAAGATACCGCTAGACGCATAAGTAGACACGTCTTTAGCCCATCAATGAAAACTCCACAAAGTACTTCATTGAATACTTTTTCAAAAATATACAGCAGAATTTGTCATGTAGATACATATATACATCATATACACCATAATCGTTCAAGTCAAAATATACAAACATATCCACCAAAAGGATTCATCAGACACGATACGCCACAAGGGCACACAAAATCATCAGATAACAAAATAACTCCCTAAAGCCCCGGTGTTACGTATCAGAGCGTCCCTACGACTCGACACGCCATAATCCAAGCTAGCTACGCACCTGGATTATCTGTACTTCCGAAGAAGCACAGACCACAACAACAACAAGGGGTGAGAAATCACGATCAAAATATAACAGTAATAATGTACATGAATAAAAGGCAGTAAATCACACAATTATCATTCACATACATCGACCCTGACCTACTGTCACACACTAACACAACACACATAACAATGCAAAAATATGCAACACAACACCATGATATGCGGTACTGACTCACTGGTTCGTCAATAAAACTCAGGATAGATCATATACGCTCCATCCGAGCAATGATCTATCCCTACCACGCTCCTCCTGAGCACAAACAATCAAACTCAGGATAGATCACATACACTTCATCTGAGCAATGATCTATCCCTACCACGCTCCTCATGAGCATGTTGCACCCTAAAATTTGCTCAACCTATTTCACTTGGTTTATGTTTCAATTGCATTGGCATTTGCATATAGAGTCATGTACATAGCCTAACCATCTGCATAACATAGCATAGCAAATCATCCAACAGGGGACCAAGCACTATTCTCATCTCTATGAGCCTATCAAGAGGTTGTTATTCAAATTCAAGCATATTCAAGTCATCAGAGAAGAAATTGAAACCTAAAAAGTCAGTGGATCAAGCAGGGAATCTAGCTCATATCTGAGGATATCTGAAGATCATCAAAGAAGTTGTGAGCTGTAAATTGAGCATAGAGAGTATGTGGACATCATGGGATACTTAGAAAGTCATTTGGAGAAGGAGGCAAGTCATTGATATGATCACAAGAGTTGCAGTTGAAGACAGTCAACTAGGGTTTCATCTGGGTCAACCATGGGTCAACTCTAGGTCAAAAGATTGGTTGAAAGGCATTGAGGTCTATTTGAGAGATGTGGGGTTCATCATTTGACATGTAGAGAAGGATATGGTGTTATGCTAAGAAGAAATCAAGAGAAATCAAGGAGAAGAGGAGTTTCTAAATAAGGGTTTCTGTGTAAAATCCCCTGATTTAGGTCAAACTTCCAAGCAAGATAAGTCAAAATGCAAGCTTCAAATGGATCCTTGGTCAACATGAAACTTGTAGAGTATCTCAAGACCTTTAATTTGAGTGGTGGAAGAGATCAAGTAGATTTATAGAACTCAAGTTATGGTCCTTGCAAGTTACAGGTCATCTGAGGTATCTAAAATTTTGTCTGTGAAAGTTACTTGTCTTCCAAGCAACTTTTACCCCTCAAGGAGATTTCAAATGAATTTCTGGTCAACATAAGCGTTGTTCCTAATTGTCTTAACTTTCTATAATGGTATGGTATGCCTTCATATGATTTGTGGAACTCTACTTATGGTCTTGGCAAGCAAAGGGTATTTTGGTCATCTGAGAATTACAGGTCATTTCAAGCCTATGCCCAAAACTCATACAAGGAAGCTTCAAATGGAAACCTTCACAACATAAAACTTGCTCCAAATGACATTTTGAGTCTAGAAAAGTGACCATGAAAGATTGGAAAGGCTCATAGCTCAAGGTTTCAAAATTGGTGAATTTAATGAATGAAAAATGACCTAAAATTGAGATTTTTTCATAACTTGGCCAAATGGGGTGAAATTATAGGTCATTTTGATTGGAAAAAATGTTTTAAGAACATTGGCAAAAGTAGAATTTTGAGTTTGGTTCAAGATTTGATAGATATGCTTGGTTGCTTACAAAGAAAGTTACATAATCCAAATCCAAGGGAAAGTGTGCATGGGAAGTTTCTCCAAGGTTCTAGGACTTTCCAATGACATCTATATATTGCATTGAGTGGCTTCATGCCATGGTTGGTGAATCATTGTGATCAAAACACAAGTTATACACAATTCTTCCATTTTTGCAAAACCTCTCAAACTTCATCAAATCTCCATCAATTTCCACATTTCTTGATTGGATCATCATCAACATCCTTCATAGATCAGAATTCCATCAAAGATTTGGTTGAATTGAGCAAGAATCGTGCCATCCATCTTCATCATTCAAGGTGCAAGAAGAAGTGGTTACAAAGTTTCAAGGCATTGAAGCAAGAATCTTTGCATACAGAATCAAGATTTGAGTGTGTGGATCAAGTTCAGATCATTGCAAGCATCAAATCCAAGGATTTCCATAGTTGTTTTCATCATTTACACCAGGTAAGTTTACTCTTCGAATTGACTGAATTAGTTAGAATCATAGTGAATCATTAGGTTAGAATGGTTAGGCATAGTTAGGTGATTGATTTTGGTGAGTTTGAAGAAGTTTCATGAAGGTTGATCATGGTGTACCAAAACTGTTAAGGCTTATAACTTATGGAATATGGCACGATAACTTATGGTAGCAGGTGATGATGATGGATTCAGAATGTTACACCTATCGGGTTCACTTATTGGTTGAGTTTTAGAAGGAGCCAATGATATGGCTGTGTAGAGGGAAGAAATTAGAGCAACTTTGCTCTTTGCATCGTGTGATTTCATGGAGAGGCAAGGGAGAACAGAGGTGGTGAACTCGTGCATGGGAGAAGAGATTTTCAGAATCTAGGGTTTGCTGGAGGTAGACGATGACCCCAGGCCGTTGGATCCATCTGTTGACTTGGACTCATATCTTGATCGTGTGGATGTGGTTTAAAATGAAAAACTGAGGGAGATTCAAAAGACTATACGCACCGTTTCATTAATAATTCTGACTGGGCTTTAATTTCCAATGCTAATAGCACCCTCCCAATCAAGCCCAATGCCATTTGAACTAAGTTTTTCGCTATTTGCACCGTTTTTATTTTTTGTTATTGTTTTCTGATCATTGGGCCCAGACGCGCTTGCTATGCGCGCCCCCCAGTCTGGGCCCATTCCCTTATTTTAACTAAAAATGTTACTTTCTGCACCCATTTCCAATTTAAATTCTCATTATTTTCTTTCATATTTTTTAATTCTTTGAAAATTCATAAAAAATTGGAAAATGCATGATTTTAATTGGTTCTTTTTGCACATTGTTCATAATTTTGTTAAGAAAAATATCACATAAAAAAATTGGCATTTCATTTTATTTTCTTATTTTTAGTATATTTTTCTTTTAAATAGGATTAAATAATGGTTTTGTTTGATACATGAAATTGTTAATTTTAGTTTGGTTAGATGCTTTTATATTTTTGATCCATTCTTTTTAGGTTGATTTGCTTAGACCTTTATCTTGTATATCCAATTTAATTCACAATTTTAGGATTTAATTTTAGATGATTTGTTTAGGTGTGAATAACATGATCAAAACTAGGGTTTAGGAGATAACATAGGTGGATTAAGTCATTTCCCTTAGGAGTTGTGGTTTGAATTCTTTGGGGTATGGGACTATAGGGATTATGGGTAGTTAATAGATCCCTTAGAAAATATTAGGATTCCCCTACTGCTATTAGTATACTGCTTATATTTGTTTGACTGTGTGGTGTGCCCTCTCCAGGGTTATTTCATTTGTCTGTGTGGGGTATTGGGTTTGCTTGGGGATTGGGAGAGCTGAAGACTTGTGATGTTGAAGGCCATTGGAGATCAGGAGAATGAAGTCCAACTTCCAGAGTTGATGAAGAGATCCTTTGCTGGCAGCTGTTGAGGAGTATAGGATTTAGGAATTAGGCAGAGCCCTAGAATAGTAGCTTGATTCACAAACATGGAAGGCCTTGTCTGCCTCCATTCTTTCTCTATGATTCAAAGTCTCTTTCAAATATCCACCTCCTTCCTTTGGAAGGATTAGTGAATATATTTGAAAGATAGAACTTTTGAGAGAAAATTGTCTGTATAATGTTAACAGTTGATGAGCCACCCTTGGTAGGCAGTTTGCTGTTTAACATTCACTTCATCTTGTTGACTGATATTCATCTTGGAGATTGATACTTGAAGAAAAGCCATTGTAGATTGAAGAATGATGACAGAGACCTTGCTTGAAGGCTGTGGAGATAAAGACTGAGGCTTGCTTGAAGCTTGTAGCTGTTTGGAGATGACTTGAAGACAGATGTTGATGCAGAGCTGTTGTGGCTGTTTATTTTTAGCTGTTTAATTTCTGATGTATTGATTGGTTTTCCCTGACTATATTGTTTGCTGTTTAACCTGTTGGGTTAGAAGTGAATTCTGTTCACTTTTGCCTATTGTTTTCTAGGTTCGAGGTTGAGTGGGACTCCCTTGCCTCGCTTGTATTGCTGCATCCATGCATTTTACTGCTTTATTGTATATCTGTTATTGTTTCTGTTTCCGTCTATTCCCTTAGGATCTCTGTTTCTCTCTGCGCAAGAGAGGAGCATGATAGACATTAGGTCTTAACCCATGCATGATAACATTAGGTTAGTTTGATTCCCTTTTCAATCGTAGGTTAGAGTTCTGTCTCTCCTTTCTCCAAAACAAACAGAAAAATACAATAAGATTTCAAACACAATAAAAGACACTTCTTCCGTAAAAGAATGTGAACTCATCAGAACGTCATTTTTGTCCGCTGGGACTGTTAATCAGAAAAACCCTTTTTCAGAAGGAATAAAATCAATCAAGACAGACATGTGTCGTACGTGGCCCGAACTACGTTTGCTCTGATCTTTCATGCTGTATGAAAGTACGTAGGCATAGGATGCGATATCCTAGCGAGCAACCTTCCCCTCCTTTCCCGTAGGTAGGCGAACTACGTTGACTCTGATTTCTCGTTCCAGACGGGAATACATAGGCATAAAGTGTGATACTTTGCCGAGTCATTTTCTTTTCTTTTAACCCTTAACCCTTAGTTTAGATAGAATAACAATCTGTACTAGAAAACAAGCGTGGATCCCGTCGAGTACGACGGACGTGAGGGGTGCTAATACCTTCCCCTTGCGTAACCGACTCCCGAATCCAGGTTTTGGTTGCGATGACCATACCTTTCCTGTCTTTGCGGTAGGTTTACTCTGAGCGTTTCCTTTCCCTCCTTTGGGATAAATAACGCACGGTGGCGACTCTTCTGTTCAGCCGGCGCCGATTTTCGCAGTAGCGACAGCTGGCGACTCTGCTGGGGATCCAACGTCCCCTGGCTGCTAAGGACTGCGATAGTTCCTTATGCATTTGGGATTCAACGTCCCTTAAGCGAGTCAATCCTAGCGCTTGTTTTCCCGTCGAGGATTTTGTATGGATTTATTTTTATTTCTGTCATTTATTTTCAGCATTATATATATTGATTATTATTGCTGCTGTATTGGGGTGTGACGGGTGTTCTATGATTGAGAGATAAGTCGGACCTAGGCTTGAGTGCACCTAGAATTAGAGTAGAAAGTAGTGGGCGCGTGCCGGCTTTGCTTGCATTAGTGTCTCATGAAATCTACACTCGGACGAGGTTCTTCTGGTTGGCTTCTTTTTCTACCCTTTGGGTCGAAGGGGTTGTTGGTCAGCTGAATTGTCGACTCCGGGAACCGATCATTTGGAAGTTGGCTAAGTGAGGCCTCTTCAGGATTTGATGATGCCACTCCTTCTGGGAATCGTATCATCAACCCTGAAAGCCTGTGACGCCGACGACCGCATAGGATGCCATACCTGTGTCAGTTACTAGGACATCCACCTGTGAGAGGGTTTGGGGTTATGCAGGTAACTAGACCTTCAGATACCGGTTATTTCTTGATCTGAGATCCTGGGTATTTATGGAGAGTTATGAGGTCTGTCAGAGACCAGTTGGAGAGTTATGAGGTCTGTCAGAGACCAGTTGGAGGTGATATGAGGTCTGTCAGAGACCAGTCAGAGTTATGTTGTGAGGTCTATCAGAGACCAGTGATGGAGCTTTTGTATTAGGTCTATCTGAGACCAGGGTTGAGGACTTCTGGAGGGTCTGTCTGAGACTTCTTGATATGGTTCAGGCTTTTCAGCTACGACATTTGGTCCCTGTTGCATGTTACTTGCATTGCATTGTCTGCACACTCATTATCATTGCATCCCATTAACGTGTGTCTGTGCTGCAGGTGCATTTGCATATTCCCTGGTTCTAGTGCCCGGACTTCTGAGTATTGATTATGGCTGGTTTGAGGAAGACAGTTGCGTATAAGCTGCCTACACCTGATATTGCTCCCTTACTTGGTCTGATGTCTCTTGCTGATGAGGAGGTTAGGAGAAGCTTCAGAATGAGTCATGGAAGGTTGCTGAGATTAGTCTGCAAGCCAACTGCTGTTGAGATGAATGGGCTGTACACCTTGATGCAATTCTATGATCCTGCATTGAGATGTTTCACGTTTGCTGACTTTATTTTAGGGCCTACCATTGAGGAGTATGTGGAGTTTACTGAGCTACCAGTACAGAACAGGGTTCCCTTTATTCACTCTGCTGCTGAGCCCAAGTTAGAGGACTTAGCTAAGGCCTTGCACATGAACGCTGCTGAACTATTAGTGACTTCTTGGCTTGGGGTTCCAGGTTTCTCCCTTGATTTTCTGGTTGGCAAAGCTCAAGAGTACGCCAAGAACGGATGTTGGGTGGTCTTCAACGCTATTTTGGCTCTATGCATTTACGGAATAGTGTTGTTTCCTAACTTGCCCAATTTTGTGGACTTGGACGCTTTCCATTTGTTTGCTGCTGGTAATCCGGTGCCCACTTTGATCAGAGACTTCTATCATTCATTGCACTACAAAAATGAAAATAGAAGAGGAAAGATTGTTTACTGTTGTGCGCCGTTGTTGAACATGTGGTTTAAGAGTCATCTTCCTCTGAAGGGACCTTTTGTGGATAGTGCAACTACAGCTAGCTGGTCAGAGCGCCTGATGAGGCTATCTTCCGAAGACATTGAGTGGTTCGATCGGGACTTGCTGGGGTCTGAGCTTATTTTCAGTTGTTTTGGGTATCCTAATGTTCCGTTGATAGGAAGAAAAGGGTGTATCAATTACAACCCTTCTCTGTTTATTCGCCAGTTCGGATACGCTCTGAAGAACCCACCAAAGGAGGAAGAAGTACAGGAATCTCTGTACTTCACCGGTGATTTGAAGGGAGAGTTGCTAGCCAAGCTGCAGCATGCCTGGACGCGTATCAACAGAAGAGGGAAGCCACTGTTAGGGAAGAACGATTGTCAGGCTTATGCACCCTACAAGGTTTGGATCCAAGAGAGAGCAAGTCAGTTGCTGATGCCATTTCCAGATGCACCAGTCCCTGTTCATATTTCGGTGGAAGAACCAACTACTGTTACTAGGGAAGCCTACGAGCAAGTTGTGAAAGAAAAAGAAGCCTTGATGAAGATCAATGAAGGGTTAGAGCAAGAGCTGGCCCAGATACGCAGTGAGAAAAACAAGGCTGTGCATGCTTTCCAACAGCAGATCGAACTAGTAAGCAGGCTAGGCGCTGAGTTGACTGAGGAGAAAAAGAAGCACGAACGTCTGGGTCAAGAGTTCAGAAGCTCCCATGACATGCTGGAATCCAAAAAGAAAGCACTCGACGCAGCACACCGAGAAATCTCTTCTTGCAACAAGACTTGGAATGCTACGCTGACCAACAATAAGAAGAGGGAAGATAAATTGAAGCAGCAAATTTCTGGCCTCGAAGAGCAGTTGAAGGCTAGCATTAAGAAGTATGAAGAAGAGGTGATGACCAGGTATAGTCTCCAGAATGCACTGAACAAGGCTATCGAAGGCAGGAATGAAGCCGTGTCTCAGAAGCGGAAGCTAGAGGATCGCTTCGGAGAAGGGGCATGAGAGGAAACTGCTGGTGACGTACGACGTGTTCTCAAGAGAAGAAACCAGCTTGTCGAGGGTCTGCTTACCCGACCAGGTCATCCAGAGACCAAGAAGTTAATAGAAGAGTACCAGGCTTATGGGAGTACTTGATCATTTCATGTATTAACTTGTATGCTTTATTTGCATAGTGCTGACCATCACCAGGATTGTTGGTTGAGGTCATGCCTTCTTATTGTACTCAGTGATATTGTATTCTTGGCTTATTGGATTGCTCTGCAATATATGAGGCTTTCTATAATTCAGCTCTGATCTTCATATTGCTAGCACTGTCACCGCACTGGCACCTTCGCACTAGAATCGGGGAATGAATTTCCCTAATGCACAGACACACATTGCATTGCATTCATATTCATATTGAATTACAGGTAATCATTGGATGGTATCTTATTTCCTGCTCTGTACCAGGTCTTTTCAGGATTGCAGATCAGCGCCCGCACAGATACTCCACTCGCACCAACTGTCGAAGAATCATGGATCAAATGCAGAACGAGATGCAAGACATGCGCGAGAAGCTAGCGCTCTTTATGCAGACTATGGAGACTATTGCAAAAGGTCAGGAGAATTTGCAAGCTATGGTGCAGCCTCTGTTGGCAAGAAATGCTGGACAGGGGAATGAGGATCATCAGTCTGCGCGAGTCGACACTGTTCATGGGGATGGTACTCCCACACCCGTGGCTCCACCTGTAGTCAACATACCTGCTGTCAATATCAACAACGGTACTGCTACTGGGAACGGTAACGTTGGAATTGGGAACGAGACTGCTGTCCATAACGTTGGGCTTGGTGATGTCAACTTGGGTGATAATATGGGAGGCAATGGCTTCGGTAATGCTGGATTCGGGTTCAATGATCAGGGATTCGATAATGCTGGGAAATATGGTTTCAATGCTCAAGGCTTCGGGCAGGACGGATTTGGTGTGACTAATCAGGGTTACGGAGGATTCGGAAATGGAAACGGCGCTGGGTTGATGACTTTTGGACCTGCTGGAGTTGTTCCGGGGTACGGTAACAGAGGGCGAGGCCCGGTCATGAATCAGATTAGAGCTTGCCGTAACAATGGATACAATGGGTATGGAGCTGGGAATGGTAACTGGCAGGAAGACCAGCAAGAGGACGCTTTCTCCGGTGGAGGTTTCGAGGGACCGATGGATGACTCCCAGAGGATCAGAATGCTAGAAGAGCAGATGAGGGGGGTCGTGAATCAAAGTGCTGTGGTCTTAGACATGTCAACAATGGGTTTGGTGCCTGGCTTGAGGGTGCCAATCAAATTCAAAGCTCCCACATTTGATAAGTATAAAGGGGACCCCTGTCCAAAAGTGCACGTACAGTCATATTACCGAAGGATGTCTGCGTATTCAACTGATGAGAGAATGCTAATGCATTTCTTTCAAGATAGTTTGTCGGGCCCTTCCCTAGAGTGGTATATGGGATTGGAACCAACGCATATAAAGACATGGAAGCAGCTGGCAGAGGCATTTGTAACTCACTATAAGTATAACAGCGACTTGGCACCCAACCGGGTCCAATTGCAAGGATTGTCTCAGAAGAAGGGTGAGAGCTTTAAAGAGTATGCGCAAAGATGGCGCGACATGGCTGCTAGGGTCCATCCTCCTCTAGAGGACAAGGAAATGAATGACATGTTCATTGGAACATTCACCGACATGTTTTATGACAAGTTGTTTCACACATCTTTGGGCAGTTTTTCAGACTTGATTTTGATGGGAGAAAAGATTGAAAGTAACATTAAGCAGGGAAGATTCCAAGCTGAGGAATCTACTGCATCTGGCAGTAATAGAAAGGCTTTTGGTGGGCGCCGTCAGGGCGATGCAAGCGCAGTGTTTGGAGGCCGAGGCCGAGGCCGGGGCAGAGGTCGAAGCCAGTATAATCAACCGCAGCAGGTGGCGAGTGTTACTATTCCGTTTCAACAACAACCGTTTCAGCAATAACCAATGCAACAACAACAACAGCAACAGCAGCCACAGCAGGGGGCACAACCGGCCCAGCGCAGATTCCAAGGGGGTAAACCAAGGAGAGTGTTTGAGAAGCCTCCTTCAACGTATGCAGATTTGTTACAGACACTACTGGGTCTGAACTTGGTAGAGAAGAGAACTCTGGCACCAATAACGGGCACTCCCCCGTACGGTTATGATGCAAGCAGGCACTGTGAATTCCACTCTGGGGCCCCAGGCCACGATGTAGAGGGTTGCCATGCTTTCAAGCATGTTGTGCAGGATCTATTGGATAATAAGGCTATCAATTTTGGAACGGCGGGTCCGAATATAGTGCAAAAGCCCATGCCCAACCATGGGGCAAACGCCGTTTTGACCGAGGAGGGTTTGAATTTGATTATGAATGTCGACGATTTAAAGACGCCGTTGTGTGAAATAAAGAGCCGATTATTGCAAGGGGGTGTCTACCCAGGGTGCGACGAGTATTGTTTAGAATGCTGGACCCTAGCTGGGGGTTGTGATGATTTAAAGAAAGGTATTCAGGCTTTAATCAATGGCGGCACACTGCAGTTTGACCGGGCATCAATTGAAGAACCTGCAGGGGCATTAGCAGATAAGCGAAGTGATGTGGCCACTGTAACGATTCCTCGAAAGACGATCACCATAACGGCACCGGTCTAGCGACCTCCGATCACTATCACTAAAGCCGGACCAATCCCGTACGAGAGCACCAAAGCAGTCCCATGGTCATATGAGTTGGAAGTGTATTGTGACGGAATAAAAATTGATGTTAATAAGCAGCCAGCTGAGACGGTAGACAATGTTGTCGGTACCGGAGGTATGACAAGGAGTGGAAGAATCTTCATATCGCCGGAGGTAGAGGCCGAAAGATTGGCGAAGGGAAAGGGAAAGATGATTGAGAATGTCCCAGTACAGGCAAGCGGAAAAGAAGCGGCATCGAAAGATGTGGAAGAGTTCATGCGCTTGATCCGTAAAAGCGATTATAAGATCGTTGAGCATCTGCAAGTCAAAGATATCTATACTGTCGTTGCTATTATGTTCTGAAGCTCACAGAAACGCACTGTTGAAAGTCCTGGATACTTCCTTCGTACCCCAAGACGTCTCCGTGAATCAGCTAGAAGGAGTGTTGGCGCATGTAAACGCAGGTCATAGCTTGGGCTTTACAGACTTCGATTTAACCCCGAAAGGAAGGGAGCATAATATGGCATTGCACATCTCTGTGGAGTGTAGAGGATCAGTCATGTCGCATGTACTGGTAGACACCGGATCGTCCTTAAATGTGCTGTCCAAGAAAGCGATGATGAAGCTAGATGTCAGAGGAATCCTGTGTACGCCTAGTGACCTGGTGGTTAGGGCATTCGATGGCACACGGAGAACAGTTTTTGGATCGATAACATTGCCTCTACAGGTGGGGCCGGAGGTGTTCGCGACTGAATTTTATATCATGGACATCCAGCCTGCATATAGCTGCCTGCTCGGAAGACCTTGGATTCATGGTGCTGGGGAAGTCACGTCTACCTTGCATCAAAAGTTGAAATATATGGTAGGAGACAGCATGGTCACCGTATGCGGAGAAGAAGACATCCTGGTCAGCCATCTGTCGTCATTTAAGTATGTGGAGGTCGATGGAGAGATTCACGAAACACCCTGCCAGACATTTGAAGGATTGCGCATCAAGGACAAAGGTCCCGGGCCGAGCAAAGCGTCGGAGGTAGCCGTCTCGTCATATAAAGAAGCTCAAGCTCTGGTAGAGACTGGTGAGACAAAGGGCTGGGGTAAAGTGCTGGATATTCCTGTGAAGATGGACCGGTTTGGGTTGGGATATCAACCGTCGTCGTCAACACCTGCTGTGGGGGCACCCCGTTTCAGAGGACCAATAACTATCACTGCTGGTGGAGTATGTCATGAGACCATCAACGCTGCTTCAGAGTCGGACGAAGGAGATAGCGATTGCGATATGGACGCTTGGATTCAGCCAAGCACGCCAGGACAAGGATTGTGCAACTGGTCTATTCAGGAGATTGTTCTTGTGACTCTTAAACAGTAATGCTTTGTTTTATTAATTGTTGAACAATCTGATGTCTTGCCCGGGGCACCATGATTTGCTTAGGGTTGTGCTGTTATGAACATTGCGCGTTAATCATTAAATAAAAGGCGTTTTTCATGTACAAATATTGCGATCTCTGTTTTTCCTGTTTTGTATTTTTTCAATAAAATGGCAACGTGGTTATTCGCTTTATACGCATTTTGAAGCATTTAACCATTCCTTTTGCAGGATAACATTTTCAGATGACATCCTTGAACCACCTATGACTCGTCCCGACTTTGAACATCCGGTATTTCAGGCTGAAGAAGAGATTGTTGAAGATGGAGACGTTCCTGAAGAATTGTCTTGGTTGGTGAAGCAAGAGGAAAGAGTCATTCTGCCTCATGAGGAGGTCATCGAGATCATTAACCTGGGGTCGGAAGGGGTTGAAAAGAATATTCGTATAGGAGCTGCGCTGCAGAGCGACGTCAAGCGAAGACTGGTTGAAATGCTCCGAGAGTATAGTGATGTATTTGCTTGGTCGTATGAAGACATGCCAGGGCTCGATACAGATATGGTTGTGCACCGTCTGCCGTTGAAAGAAGAATGCTCGCCGGTCAAACAAAAGCTTCGCAGAACTAGACCCGATATGGCAGTGAAGATTAAAGAAGAGGTTCAAAAATAGTGGGATGCTGGTTTCCTAGCTGTGATAAAATATCCCTCATGGGTCGCCAACATTGTACCAGTGCCCAAGAAAGACGGTAAAGTGAGAATGTGCGTAGATTACCGTGATTTAAATAAGGCGAGCCCGAAAGACGATTTTCCGCTTCCTCATATCGACGTGCTAGTTGACAACACTGCTCAATACTCCGTATTCTCCTTCATGGATGGCTTCTCGGGCTATAATCAAATTAAAATGGCGCCAGAGGACATGGAGAAGACTACCTTCATAACGCCTTGGGGAACATTTTGTTACAAAGTGATGCCCTTCAGATTAAAGAATGCTGGGGCAACGTATCAGCGTGCAATGACGACTCTTTTTCATGATATGATGCATAAGGAGATCGAAGTTTATGTTGACGATATGATTGCCAAATCCCAGACGGAGGAAGAGCATTTGGTGAATCTGCTGAAGTTATTCAAAAGGCTTAGGAAGTTCAGGCTGAGACTGAACCCTAACAAGTGCACCTTTGGGGTGAGATCGGGTAAACTGCTGGGGTTTATCGTAAGTGAAAAAGGAATAGAGGTTGATCCTGCTAAAATAAAAGCAATACAAGAAATGGCGACGCCTAAAACAGAGAAAGAGGTGCGCGGGTTTTTAGGGAGGTTGAACTACATTGCTCGGTTCATCTCACACCTAACGGCCACGTGTGAACCATTATTCAAGCTGTTGAAGAAAGATCAAGCTGTAACGTGGAACGAAAATTGTCAAAAGGCGTTCGATAAAATAAAGCAATATTTGCAGGAGCCTCCTATTTTGATACCCCCAGTGGCAGGGAGACCTTTGATTATGTATTTGACAGTTCTTGAGGGAAGCATGGGTTGTGTTCTCGGTCAACACGACGAGACAGGAAGAAAAGAGCATGCGATCTACTACTTGAGTAAGAAGTTCACTGAATGTGAATCTCGATATTCAATGCTTGAAAAAACTTGTTGCGCGCTAGCCTGGGCCGCCAAGCATTTGAGGCAATACATGCTGAATCATACAAGCATGTTCATCTCGAAGATGGATCCTATCAAATATGTATTCGAAAAGCAGGCGTTATCAGGGAGAATTTCCCGTTGGCAGATGGTTTTGACCGAATATGACATCCAGTATGTCTCGCAAAAGGCTATAAAGGGGAGTGTACTGTCTGAGTACTTGGCGGAGCAGCCTATTGAAGATTACCAATCGATGAGGTTTGATTTTCCTGACGAGGATATCATGTACTTAAAGATGAAAGATTGTGAAGAGCCGTTGCCAGACGAAGGACCAGAATTGGGTTCCAAGTGGAAGTTGATATTTGACGGAGCTGTGAATGCTTACGATAGCGGAATAGGGGCAATCATCACCACTCCACACGGGTCGCACATCCCGTTTACTGATCGATTGACCTTTCCGGTTACCAACAATGAAGCCGAATACGAAGCTTGTATAATGGGGCTTGAAGAAGCCATTGATTTGCGAATCAAAAATCTGGACGTATACGGAGACTCAGCTCTGGTGGTGAATCAGATAAAAGGAGAATGGGAGACACGTCAGCCCAATTTAATACCGTACATGAATTATGCGAGGAGATTGTTGCCTTTCTTTGACAAGGTTGAATTGCATCATGTACCGAGAGCAAAAAATCATATGGCTGACGCCCTGGCGACTTTGTCTTCCATGTACAAAGTCAACTTCTAGAACGAGGCTCCCAGTATCACTATCTCTCGGCTTGACAGACCAGCCTTCGTGTTTGCTATTGACGAGGCATCCGACGACAAACTGTGGTATTTTGATATCCTTAATTTCCTGAAGAACAAAGAGTATCCGACTGGGGCATCCAATCAAGACCAGAAGACTCTCAGGAGATTAGCGGGTAATTTCTATTTGAACCCAGACGGTGTCTTGTACAGAAGAAATCACGATTTGGTGCTGTTGCGTTGTGTAGATGAAAAAGAGGCAAAGTTGCTCATGGAGGAAATACATGAAGGTACATTTGGTACGCATGCGGGTGGGCATGCTATGACGAGGAAGCTGTTGCGGGCAGGTTATTTTTGGCTAACTATGGAAACTGATTGTTTCAAGTTTGCAAGGAAGTGCCACAAGTGCCAAATCTATGCTGATAAGATCCACGCGCCTCCGAGTCCTCTAAATGTGATGTCATCGCCATGGCCATTCTCGATGTGGGGAATCGATATGATTGGAAAAATCGAGCCGACGGCTTCTAACGGACACCGTTTCATTCTAGTAGCAATCGATTATTTCACCAAGTGGGTGGAAGCGGCGTCTTATGCAAATGTGACTAAGCAGGTGGTAGCCAGGTTCATCAAAAGAGATATCATTTGCAGATATAGGATCCCCGAGCGGATAATCACAGACAACGGTTCAAACCTGAATAACAAAATGATGAAGGAGCTCTGTCAGAATTTCAAGATCGAACATCACAACTCCTCCCCTTACCGACCCAAGATGAATGGCGTTGTTGAGGCGGCCAATAAGAACATCAAGAGGATCGTTCAAAAGATGGTGGTGACCTATAAGGATTGGCATGAGATGCTACCCTTCGCTTTGCACGGTTATCGTACGACGGTACGCACATCAACTGGGGCAACCCCGTTCTCGTTGGTATACGGGATGGAAGCAGTGCTACCATTAGAAGTCGAGATTCCGTCGCTGAGAGTACTACGAGACGTCCAACTAGATGAGGCAGAATGGGTGAAAGACAGGTTGAATCAGCTGAGCTTAATGGATGAGAAGAGGCTAGCTTCTCTAGCATACGGTCGTTTGTACCAGAGCCGAATGAAGAAAGCATATGATAAGAAGATACATCCTCGGAGCTTTCAGACGGGCGACCTGGTGCTGAAAAGGATTCTCCCGCCGCAGGCAGATCACAGGGGCAAATGGACCCCCAACTACGAAGGGCCATACGTTGTCAGAAAAGTCTTTTCAAGAGGAGCTTTATTGTTGTCCACCATGGACGGTGAAGACTTTACGTCGCCTGTAAATTCGGACGCAGTTAAAAAATACTTTGCTTGAAATTGACCCGCTGGACAAAAAAGGAGAGTCCAGGCAAAAATGGGGCATCCTGGCGAACCAAAAATAGAATGAAAGGTTCAGGCAAAAGTTAGGGATAAAATTGAAAAAATGTACACCTGCGAAGTTGAAAACCTACACTGGGCGGCTTCGGCAAAAAAGGGTATCCCGGTGAACTGAAAACCCGTAAAGGGCGGTTCACGCAAAAGTTAGGGATTTGAAAAGCAAATGACTGCGGTCCGAATTTGATACTGCATTGAGCTTTGGTGCGGGAGAATATATATGAGGGGTCGATTATCGGATACAATTTCTTCGGAAGTGTGAATACCGGGAAAGCATTAGAGTCGGGCGAGTCATAGGAGGATCAGTTCGTGATGTTCATCTGCATCCCGTTGCCGACATGTGTACAAATTTAATTTGTCATTATGTTTATGCTTCTTGTGCATACTTGTATATTTGTTGTGTGTAACTTCCTCTTTTCAGGAGTTACACCTCGTGTACAAAACTCTGCCCATTCAGGGGCCCAATCAATAAAACATGTTATTCCGTATTTGATGCTGGTTCTTTACTGTTTTATGCATGATAAAATGCCTAGGTTTGATGAAACTAGCATGTGCATAACATCGCTGGCCCTTGCCAATAATTGCTAAAACCTTGAATTAACTAAAAATGATGTCACTAACGCTAACCTGAATAGATTTGGTTGCATAGGCTTGTCTTGTCTTGTTTGTGTTGTTGCAGGGTTCATAGCCGTATGAAGAGGACGATCAAAAGATTGCAGTAACGAAAAACTCGATCCCCACGCAGGTCGCGCTCCTGAGATGACAATGTTCCTCACTGAAGCAGGGTCGAATTCCCCAGCTAGTTGCAGCTTATCCAAAGGGCATTCTCTAGAAAAGTCGTCTATCCTTAGCAGAATTTGGCGATTCTAAGATTGTAGACTGTATTCAGACAGTGCATCTCAAGCAGAGTGGTTTAGCCTCAGAAGATAACATTTCCAATTGGTGAGCTGTATTCAGGCAGTTTACCTTTCCCCGCAGGGTCATTTACTCTCCCCCAGCGGGGTCAGTTGATTTCCCCCAAGAGAATCATTTCGCCCCAGCGGAGTTCTCTTTCTGGCAAGTGTTTTCATTCCTCCCAGTGGAACTCGAAGATTAAGACTCTCCCCGGCAGAGTTGGTCGTGTGCCTGGCATTTATTTTGTCAAAATACCGTGTGATATCGGTTCACTCTCCAGCAGAAGTCCAATCATACCAGGCGCATCTGCTATTCTCCAGCGGAGTTATATTCCCAGCAGGGTGTTACTTCAACAAGGTGTTTGGTTTAAGTTCCCAATTTCCCAGCTGAATCGACTTCACTCTTCTAGCATTTATTTTGCTGGAATGAGTCTCTAGCACCTGGCTATCCCCAGCGGAGTTGGCGTTGTCTTCAACATTTATTTTGCTGAAGCAATTTCTGTATCCCAGCAGTTCGAGTCTGCATCTGCATCGACATATAGGATCATACTTGCATCCACCAAATAAAAACGCGTAGCATTTCCATGTTGAATGGATCATTGCGTCATTATCAAACATATGCATTTTGAAATATAAACCAGGCTGGCTAGCCGTTTGTTTCAGGTATTGTTCTTTTGCAGGCAGAGGGAGCTCTTGCTCAAATGAATTACCAGACATTCAAGGTCTCGCCGTGAGACGTGTGATGATACGGTTCATCTTACTATTTTCCCCACAGAGTTATCACGATGAAATTCTCTTTGTCTCCGAACAGAGTTATTTGTGAATTTCTCTTGTTTTCCCCGCCAGAGTAGTAGGCAAAATCTCTCCTTGTCCCCAAGCAGAGTTATTTGTCATCAAAAGGTTTCATGAATTAGAATTTCAGAGCAGGCTTCCGGTATTTTGTTTTCCAGATATCCCCAGTAGAGTCCGCCTCAAAGTCGCTGTCACGTCAGTGCTAAGAAGTTTGTGGTTTGGGACCAAGGGAGAAATGAGTCCTGACGTGGACAATTTTATTGACAAGTTTTCTTCGTGTTAGAGAAGTGAAGTCCTGACGTGGACAGATTAATTTCCTCAAGTTGACGATATGTGTTAGTCCTGACGTGGACAGATATCTTTATTCGTAATGGTGAAATGTGCGTCCTGACGTGGACAAGTTTATAGTTTTCGTGATGACAAGATGCGCGAGTCCTGACGTGGACAAATTTATCCTTCTTCGTGTTGTTGGCGAAGTGTGTGTCCTGACGTGGACAAAGTTTATTTCCCCAACAAGTCGAAGACGCGCGAGTCCTGACGTGGACAAAGTTTATTTCCCCAGCAAGTCGAAGGTGCATGAGTCCTGACGTGGACAAAATTTTATTACTTCAGCGAGTCAAGAGGTGAGTCCTGACGTGGACAAATCAAGACGAAACGTGAGTCCTGACGTGGACAAGTTTATTCCTTACGTGGAAAGAGAAGTTTTAGTTCCTTATGTGGAAAGAGGTGTTCCTTACGTGGAAAGATGGGAGTCCTTACATGGACAAATCAGAAGTTGGATTCCTTACGTGGAAAGATTGTATTCCTTACATGGAAAGATTGATTCCTTACGTGGAAAGATTGGAGTCCTGACGTGGACAGATCAAGATAAGATTGTTTCCTTACGTGGAAAGATGGCATTCCTTACGTGGAAGAACGATGTATTCCTTACGTGGAAAGTTTAGTCCTGACGTGGACAGATTCAGAAAAGGAGTTGGTTTCCTTACGTGGAAATATGTGATTCCTTACGTGGAAGAACGATGTATTTCTTACGTGGAAAGTTTAGTCCTGACGTGGACAGATACAGAAGAGATGATTCCTTACGTGGACGGTGTTATTCCTAACGTGGAAGGGTTTACTCCTAACGTGGACGATTTATTTTTGATGAAATGCAGACGAATTATCCCCAACGAAGTTGCTGAGATTTTTCCGGGTTGACGGCAGGTGGAGTCCTAACGTGGACAAGTTTTAGTTAAGATTCCTTCGGGTTGACGGCGCAGGCGTCCTAACGTGGACAAAGTTATATTCTTGCGATAATAGAATCTTTTTTCAGGTTGATGAAAATAATCCCCAGCACGGTCGATAATGGATCAGTTGATTGCTGTAACAGTCAGATTCAGTTGATGAATGTCGTTCCCCAAGCAGTGGTGCAGTTTATTTCTGCGGTTGGCAAATTTCCGGGTTCTTAGTATTCAACCGTCTCGTACCTCGAATGTTTGAAGGTCGTTCGCTCTTCACCCAATCGGGTCCAAGTTGCTTGAATAGGGGCAGCTGTTGCACCCTAAAATTTGCTCAACCTATTTCACTTGGTTTATGTTTCAATTGCATTGGCATTTGCATATAGAGTCATGTACATAGCCTAACCATCTGCATAGCATAGCATAGCAAATCATCCAACAGGGGACCAAGCACTATTCTCATCTCTATGAGCCTATCAAGAGGTTGTTATTCAAATTCAAGCATATTCAAGTCATCAGAGAAGAAATTGAAACCTAAGAAGTCAGTGGATCAAGCAGGGAATCTAGCTCCTATATGAGGATATCTGAAGATCATCAAAGAAGTTGTGAGCTGTAAATTGAGCATAGAGAGTATGTGGAAATCATGGTATACTTAGAAAGTCATTTGGAGAAGGAGGCAAGTCATTGATATGATCACAAGAGTTGCAGTTGAAGACAGTCAACTAGGGTTTCATCTGGGTCAACCATGGGTCAACTCTAGGTCAAAAGATTGGTTGAAAGGCATTGAGGTCTATTTGAGAGATGTGGGGTTCATCATTTGACATGTAGAGAAGGATATGGTGTTATGCTAAGAAGAAATCAAGAGAAATCAAGGAGAAGAGGAGTTTCTAAATTAGGGTTTCTGTGTAAAATCCCCTGATTTAGGTCAAACTTCCAAGCAAGATAAGTCAAAATGCAAGCTTCAAATGGATCCTTGGTAAACATGAAACTTGTAGAGGATCTCAATACCTTTAATTTGAGTTGTGGAAGAGATCAAGTAGATTTATAGAACTCAAGTTATGGTCCTTGCAAGTTACAGGTCATCTGAGGTATCTGAAATTTTGTCTGTGAAAGTTACTTGTCTTCCAAGCAACTTTTACCCCTCAAGGAGATTTCAAATGAATTTCTGGTCAACATAAGAGTTGTTCCTCATTGTCTTAGATTTCTATAATGGTATGGTATGCCTTCATATGATTTGTGGAACTCTACTTATGGTCTTGGCAAGCAAAGGGTATTTTGGTCATCTAAGAATTACAGGTCATTTCAAGCCTATGCCCAAAACTCATACAAGGAAGCTTCAAATGGAAAACTTCACAACATCAAACTTGCTCCAAATGACATTTTGAGTCTAGAAAAGTGACCATGAAAGATTGGAAAGGCTCATAGCTCAAGGTTTCAAAATTGGTGAATTTAATGAATGAAAAATGACCTAAAATTGAGATTTTTTCATAACTTGGCCAAATGGGGTGAAATTATAGGTCATTTTGATTGGAAAAAATGTTTTAAGAACATTGGCAAAAGTATAATTTTGAGTTTGGTTCAAGATTTGATAGATATGCTTGGTTGCTTACAAAGAAAGTTACATAATCCAAATCCAAGGGAAAGTATGCATGGGAAGTTTCTCCAAGGTTCTAGGACTTTCCAATGACATCTATATATTGCATTGAGTGGCTTCATGCCATGGTTGGTGAATCATTATGATCAAAACACAAGTTATACACAATTCTTCCATTTTTGCAAAACCTCTCAAACTTCATCAAATCTCCATCAATTTCCACATTTCTTGATTGGATCATCATCAACATCCTTCATAGATCAGAATTCCATCAAAGATTTGGTTGAATTGAGCAAGAATCGTGCCATCCATCTTCATCATTCAAGGTGCAAGAAGAAGTGGTTACAAAGTTTCAAGGCATTGGAGCAAGAATCTTTGCATACAGAATCAAGATTTGAGTGTGTGGATCAAGTTCAGATCATTGCAAGCATCAAATCCAAGGATTTCCATAGTTGTTTTCATCATTTACACCAGGTAAGTTTCCTCTTCGAATTGATTGAATTAGTTAGAATCATAGTGAATCATTAGGTTAGAATGGTTAGGCATAGTTATGTGATTGATTTTGGTGAGTTTGAAGAAGTTTCATGAAGGTTGATCATGGTGTACCAAAACTGTTAAGGCTTATAACTCATGGAATATGGCACGATAATCCTCATTAATTAGTTTAGAATAATCAGCATAAAGTGTAAAGCATGTTAGGGCAAGATTAGAAAGATTTGAGATGGTTGATAGCAGGTGATGATGATGGATTCAGAATGTTACACCTATCGGGTTCACTTATTGGTTGAGTTTTAGAAGGAGCCAATGATATGGCTGTGTAGAGGGAAGAAATTAGAGCAACTTTGCTCTTTGCATCGTGTGATTTCATGGAGAGGCAAGGGAGAACAGAGGTGGTGAACTCGTGCATGGGAGAAGAGATTTTCAGAATCTAGGGTTTGCTGGAGGTAGACGATGACCCCAGGCCGTTGGATCCATCTGTTGACTTGGACTCATATCTTGATCGTGTGGTTGTGGTTTAAAATGAAAAACGGAGGGAGATTCAAAAGACTATACGCACCGTTTCATTAATAATTCTGACTGGGCTTTAATTTCCAATGCTAATAGCACCCTCCCAATCAAGCCCAATGCCATTTGAACTAAGTTTTTCGCTATTTGCACCGTTTTTATTTTTTGTTATTGTTTTCTGATCATTGGGCCCAGACGCGCTTGCTATGCGCGCCCCCCAGTCTGGGCCCATTCCCTTATTTTAACTAAAAATGTTACTTTCTGCACCCATTTCCAATTTAAATTCTCATTATTTTCTTTCATATTTTTTAATTCTTTGAAAATTCATAAAAAATTGGAAAATGCATGATTTTAATTGGTTCTTTTTGCACATTGTTCATAATTTTGTTAAGAAAAATATCACATAAAAAAATTGGCATTTAATTTTATTTTCTTATTTTTAGTATATTTTTCTTTTAAATAGGATTAAATAATGGTTTTGTTTGATACATGAAATTGTTAATTTTAGTTTGGTTAGATGCTTTTATATTTTTGATCCATTCTTTTTAGGTTGATTTGCTTAGACCTTTATCTTGTATATCCAATTTAATTCACAATTTTAGGATTTAATTTTAGATGATTTGTTTAGGTGTGAATAACATGATCAAAACTAGGGTTTAGGAGATAACATAGGTGGATTAAGTCATTTCCCTTAGGAGTTGTGGTTTGAATTCTTTGGGGTATGGGACTATAGGGATTATGGGTAGTTAATAGATCCCTTAGAAAATATTAGGATTCCCCTACTGCTATTAGTATACTGCTTATATTTGTTTGACTGTGTGGTGTGCCCTCTCCAGGGTTATTTCATTTGTCTGTGTGGGGTATTGGGTTTGCTTGGGGATTGGGAGAGCTGAAGACTTGTGATGTTGAAGGCCATTGGAGATCAGGAGAATGAAGTCCAACTTCCGGAGTTGATGAGGAGATCCTTTGCTGGCAGCTGTTGAGGAGTATAGGATTTAGGAATTAGGCAGAGCCCTAGAATAGTAGCTTGATTCACAAACATGGAAGGCCTTGTCTGCCTCCATTCTTTCTCTATGATTCAAAGTCTCTTTCAAATATCCACCTCCTTCCTTTGGAAGGATTAGTGAATATATTTGAAAGATAGAACTTTTGAGAGAAAATTGTCTGTATAATGTTAACAGTTGATGAGCCACCCTTGGTAGGCAGTTTGCTGTTTAACATTCACTTCATCTTGTTGACTGATATTCATCTTGGAGATTGATACTTGAAGAAAAGCCATTGTAGATTGAAGAATGATGACAGAGACCTTGCTTGAAGGCTGTGGAGATAAAGACTGAGGCTTGCTTGAAGCTTGTAGCTGTTTGGAGATGACTTAAAGACAGATGTTGATGCAGAGCTGCTGTGGCTGTTTATTTTTAGCTGTTTAATTTCTGATGTATTGATTGGTTTTCCCTGACTGTATTGTTTGCTGTTTAACCTGTTGGGTTAGAAGTGAATTTTGTTCACTTTTGCCTATTGTTTTCTAGGTTCGAGGTTGAGTGGGACTCCCTTGCCTCGCTTGTATTGCTGCATCCATGCATTTTACTGCTTTATTGTATATCTGCTATTGTTTCTGTTTCCGTCTATTCCCTTAGGATCTCTGTTTCTCTCTGTGCAAGAGAGGAGCATGATAGACATTAGGTCTTAACCCATGCATGATAACATTAGGTTAGTTTGATTCCCTTTTCAATCGTAGGTTAGAGTTCTGTTTCTCCTTTCTCCAAAACAAACAGAAAAATACAATAAGATTTCAAACACAATAAAAGACACTTCTTCCGTAAAAGAATGTGAACTCATCAGAACGTCATTTTTGTCCGCTGGGACTGTTAATCAGAAAAACCCTTTTTCAAAAGGAATAAAATCAATCAAGACAGACATGTGTCGTACGTGGCCCGAACTACGTTTGCTCTGATCTTTCATGTTGTATGAAAATACGTAGGCATAGGATGCGATATCCTAGCGAGCAACCTTCCCCTCCTTTCCCGTAGGTAGGCGAACTACGTTGACTCTGATTTCTCGTTCCAGATGGGAATACGTAGGCATAAAGTGCGATACTTTGCCGAGTCATTTTCTTTTCTTTTAACCCTTAACCCTTAGTTTAGATAGAATAACAATCTGTACTAGAAAACAAGCGTGGATCCCGTCGAGTACGACGGACGTGAGGGGTGCTAATACCTTCCCCTTGCGTAACCGACCCCCGAATCCAGGTTTTGGTTGCGATGACCATACCTTTCCCGTCTTTGCGGTAGGTTTACTCTGAGCGTTTCCTTTCCCTCCTTTGGGATAAATAACGCACGGTGGCGACTCTTCTGTTCAGCCGGCGCCGATTTTCGCAGTAGCGACAGAGCACAAACAATCAAACTCAGGATAGATCACATACACTCCATCCAAGCAACGATCTATCCCTACCACGCTCCATATGAGCCCAAGCATGCATCATGATATGCATACACTAATGCACAACAACAATTCACGCACACACAAGGTGCCCACAATCCATCCGATCACATTTCATCATACATCGCACATACATGTTATTACACACTATTTCAATCATTCCAATTCAATGAACAATGAGGAAATCACACTCCACGCCACACATACACGCTCAACTGTTCAACACAAATCATATATTCACTCACGACCAACAAGAGTTACACAACACAAGAGAACAGAACATCACAACAGAAAAACACAAAAATACTGTCACGCTCGCTGGCTCACTTGCTAGGCGAAGCATCAGCGAACGCTCGCTACATGCTTCCTCAATAAACTCCCTCGCGAAGCCAGACAGTGGCTACTAGTAGCACTTTCTACCCAGTTCGCCCAGCGAATCCTTAGCGAAGTTTCGCTACTCGCTCGCTCAGTGAAGCAGCTGGCGAACGTCTGCGATTTTAGAAAAATCCTACTGCTCAGAGTCGGCAAGGCTCTCCGAACTCAGCCGATTCTACTCAAACCAGTTCCCATCATATCAGACCAATATTCTACAACCTAACTACGAAATCTATTCTCGATTTAACCCAATTAAATGTCAGCCTACTCATTAGATCAATTCCGGCTTAAACATGGCAACTACCATAATCCCCAATTCACCAAACAATCACTTTACATCACATGCAACAGGTTAATTCATGCTACAACAATAATCAGAATCACAACCTCAATTCAACAGAATCATCCAGACCTATGGGGTTAGGAAAATCCCCTTCTACCTAGTATTCATGCAACTACCAATTTCGAACCGATTCTCCCCCCTCCCCCTCTACCTCGATAGCTCGAACAATCTGATGAAACTCTTGCTGAAACGATGAATCCTAGCTTCCTCTTGCTCCAATTCACCTTGTTCTTCTTCTTCCAAATTTTTCTTCATCGTGTTTCTCTTCTTCCAATTAATTCCCCAAACAGCCCTTTAATCCCTTTTTCCTCTTATTCCATTTTCTTATCCCAATTTTATTAATAATAATAATAATAATAATAATAACAATAATATTACTAAAAATAATATTATTATCATTTCTTTTATATTATTATCAACAATAATTATATTATTAATATTAATGTCCAAGATCATCAATCAATCTCTAACTTAAGAGCTACACACGATCGCACTCAAACACCCTCCACAAAGCACGCCGAAAATAAAATAACACAGAAAAAACGAGATAATTAAAATGGGTGTTACAGTTTCTACTAAGTAAGATTGGGAAGTTTTAAATTGATACCAAGCCTCACAACATGGTTCTGTCGAACTATGAAGGAAAAGTTGGCTCCATTTTAGGGGTAATCCAAGTTGATCTTACTGTGGGAACTATCACTAGACCTACATTTTTTATGGTTGTCAAAACTAGAGCAAATTATAATCTGCTCCTAGAAAGAGAGTGGATTCATGGCATATGTGTTGTGCCTTCTTCAATGCATTAGAGAATTTCTATTTGGAGGCCAGATGGTATAGTGGAAAACATTGAAGCTGATCAAGAATACTTTAAAATCCCTATCAATCATGTTGATGGGAGACATTTTGATAAACACCTGGCGAACATTGCTCCATGTCCTCCAGCAGATTTTGAGTTCACACCAGACGAAGAGACATTCTATTCGTTGTATTTGCATCCTGTCGAAGGATTTAGATGGGACAAGGAAACACAATGTTGCGGATGAAACTCGAAATAAATTGAATAGTTTAGTCGGGTAATGTCTAGCCGTGATTATTGGATTTCGTTTGATTGAATTTGGTTGAATTTGTGAGTTTTTACATTTTTGGAAAATTGGAGGTTAAGATTTTGGATGAAAATCGGAAGTCGTAGAATTTGCGTTTTATGATCCTAAATTGTTACTATATGATTGGTAATGATGAGTAGGTATTTAATCGGGAGAAAATAATTAAATCGGTCGAGTTTTTGGGGGTTTTGGGTACAAACCCGTAGCTTGCTTTTCCAAAATTTTCAGGTGTTAACCGGTTAACGCTTTGGGTTAAATGATTAAAGGTATTAAAAATGGCCTGAAAAGCTGAGTTTTGGAGCTGTTATCCGATTAACGGATGTGTTAACCCGTTAACACTGTAAGTGTGAGAAAATATTTTTTTTATGAAACTTTAAAAATTCATAACTTCTTCACAGTTTATCGGATTTTGTCGTTCTTTATATCAAACTGAAGCTAATAATATATTATATAACTTGGTGAAAAGAAATATTATTTTTAACTGACTTTTAGCTGATTTTATTGATTAATCGAGATTAATTATTTTAAGTAAGTGAGACTTAAATAATTAGAGCGTTCGGTTGTCGTTTGGCATAATTGCTGTGAATGTATATGGATTGTATGAGATAATATGAGATGAATGCATGAAAATATTATGAATATATATGCATTTCAAAAAGTGTATGGAGTCATTTTGCATGTGAAGCATCATGATATACATTCTTGTGCTGATTGATTCCGTGTAGAATCTTCTGAATGATTGTGTGGCCACGTGGGGTGTGAGCAATCAGATTGTGTGCCTATGTGGGGTGTGAACGATCAAATCATGTGCCCGTGTGGGGTGTGAGTGATCGGATTGTGTGCCCGTGTGGGGTGTGAGCAATCCTGAAACATCGTGGGCCCATGTGGGGTGTGAGCGATGGGTAAACATCGTAGGCCCGACGGGGAGTTACTTCGGTAACGAGCGATAGTTCCATTTGGTTCTTCAATTGAACCTGCTGAATGAGTCGGTACCGCATTGCATCTGCATAGAGTCGTGAGTCGGTCTCTATGATTTGTATTTGTCATCCTTGTATGTGTGCATTGATGATTGAATCAACATTTATATGTATGTATGTTGATGTGGAATGATGAGAATAACATCATTGTATTGATGAATGAGTGTAGAAACATGAATATATATATATATATATATATATATATATATATATATATATATATATATATATATATATATATATATATATATATATATATATATATATATATATATATATATATATATATATATATATATATATATATATATATATATATATATATATATATATATATATATATATATATATATATATATATATATATATATATATATATATATATATATATATATATATATATATATATATACACACGTTGCGATGTATATGAGAGGTGTGATGAAGAGTTGTGGTGAGAATGGGATATGTGTATATGTTTTATTGAGATATATAATTATATGCAATGTTATTATGATAATATTTCTCACCATTCTGCTGTTTTATGGTGCCCTTGAGGCATTGCAGATTAGGTATGCTGGTGATCCCTTTTTGTGAAGCGTGTCTTCATTGTTTTGGTCAGATGGCTCTGATATGTAACATCGGGTAGCTAGGAAGCCTTTGCCTCTTTTTGGTGATACATTTGTATATGTATTTTTGGTGATGCATGTTTATGTAAACATGAATGATGTTGACGACTTATATTGGACGATGTGAATATGTATATATGTATATACATGCTGGTTGTGATTCAATGTTTAGATTTTCCGCTTTTATTCTAAATATTGAGATGTGGGTGTAAGGACTAAGTTCCTCTGTTTTGAAAGTTACCCCACTGTTGCATATCTTGTTGAGCAGGTGTTGTATGTTTTAATTTCATGGATAATGTGACATACCTCTTTTGTACCATGTTTTAAATATACTTTGATAAATGAATTTTTATATGTGCCTAAATGATTTATTTGATTATTTGGGGGTATAGAAAGGGGGTGTTATATTAAGTGGTATCAGAGGCAGTGTTGAGTCAGTTGTGTCTGTCTTATTGTTGTTAACGGTTAAGCTGTGGTTTAACCTTGTTGTTGTTTCTGGGTTGATCAGAATATGGCTGGTAGAAATGATGTTGCGATGGCTGCTGCCATGGAAGCAATGGCTAGGGCAGTACAGGGTGCGCCGAATGTGAATGCGAATGATGAGTTCAGGAAGAATCAACCCCCGGTCTTCAAAGGAAGGTTTGATCCTGATGGTGCTCAGCTTTGGTTGAAAGAAGTTGAAAGAATCTTTAGAGTCATGGATTGTGCGGAAGGTATTAAGGTGAGGCTTGGATCTCACATGCTGAAAAAAGAGGCCGATGATTGGTGGGTCGGTATGCGTCAAATTCTTGAGGTGAATGAGGAAACAATCACTTGGGATTTGTTTCGTATTGAGTTCTTGAGAAAGTATTACCCTGAAAGTGTGAAAGGGAAGAAAGAGATGGAATTTCTTGAGTTGAAACAAGGTAATATGTCTGTGGTTGAGTATACTGCTAAGTTTGTGGAATTGGTTCAATTTCATCCTCATTATTCTGCAGTTGATGCTGATTTCTCTAAGTGTATTAAGTATGAAAATGGTTTGCGTCTTGAGATTAAGCAAGCTATGGGGTATTAAAGAATAAGGAGGTTTACGGATTTGACAGAATGTTGTAGAATATTCGAAGAAGATAGCAAGGCTCGTTTTACACACTATAAGATTTTGAATGAGAGGAAAGGAAAGCAACAACTTAGGAGTGGACCTTATATGACACCTGTTGATAAGGGCAAGCATAAGGGAAACTTTGAGAAGAGATTCGGAGGAGGAAGTTTTGGTTCCGTAAAGTGCTACAAGTGTGGCGAGATGGGACATAAGTCTTTTGAGTATGGAAAGACTGTGACGAAATATGCTAATTGTGGAGGTCTTGGTCATGTTGCTACTGATTGTAGGAGGAATACGGTGAAATGCTTTAATTGCGGAGAAGTGGGACACATTAGTACTAAGTGTACTAAGCCGAAGCAAGCTCAAGCAGGTGGTAAGGTGTTTGCATTAGCTGGGAAGGATACTACCAGTGCAGACCGTTTGATTAAAGGTATATGCTTTATTAATAGTACGCATTTAATTGCTATTATTGATACGGGAGCGACTCATTCATTCATTTCTCATGAGTGCGCTAAGAGTTTAAATTTGTTTATGACTTCTTGGGGTGGTGAGATGGTTATTGAGATTCCTGCTTCAGGGTCGGTAACTACGTCTTTGGTGTGTGTAAGTTGTCCTCTGACCATGTATGGTAGAGACTTCGTCATGGATTTAGTGTGTTTGCCTTTGGAAGGTTTGGACGTAATCTTGGGTATGAACTGGTTGCAGTTTAATCGAGTTCATATAGATTGCTATCACAAGTTGGTGAGGTTTCCTTCTTTGGAAGATGATGAAGATGTGAGTTTTCTATCCACTAAAGAGTTGAAGAAACTTTTAGCGGACGAAGCTCAATTATTCGGTTTGTTTGCATCATTGTCAGTGGAGAGTACGATGGAACTTGATGTTTTTCCAGTGGTGTGTGACTTTCCATAAGTGTTTCCGGAGGATATTACAGATGTACCGCCGGAAAGAGAAGTTGAGTTTTCTATTGATCTAGTTCCGGGTACTAGACCAGTTTCGATGGCACCGTATCGTATGTCGGCATCAGAGTTGGTGGAATTGAAGAAGCAACTGAATGACTTATTAGATAAGAAATTTGTAAGCCCTAGTGTTTCTCCTTGGGGTGCTCCGGTATTGTTAGTAAAGAAGAAGGATGGAAGTATGCGTTTGTGCATTGATTATAGACAATTGAACAAGGTGACAATTAAGAACAAGTATCCGCTTCCAAGGATCGATGATTTAATGGACCAATTGGTTGGTGCACGTGTTTTTAGCAAGATTGATTTGAGATCAGGTTATCACCAGATTCGTGTGAAAAAGGAAGATATTCAAAAGACAGCCTTTAGGACACGGTATGGTCATTACGAATACCTCGTGATGCCATTCGGAGTTTCTAATGCGTCGGGTGTGTTTATGGAATACATGAGTCGTATCTTTCATGAGTAGTTGGATCATTTTGTGGTTGTGTTCATCGATGATATTTTGATTTATTCTAAGTCTCAAGAGGAGCACGAAGAGCATTTAAGGATTGTGTTGCAAATTTTGAAAGAGAAACAATTTTATGCTAAGTTGTCTAAGTGTGAGTTTTGGTTGTCGGAAGTAAGTTTTCTTGGGCATGTTATTTCCGGTAGTGGTATTAGTGTTGATCCATCCAAGATTGATGCAGTGAGACAATGGGAGACTCCTAAGTTGGTTACGGAAATCCGAAGCTTTTTAGGATTGGCGGGTTATTATCGGAGGTTCATTGAAGGATTTTTGAAGTTGGCACTTCCTTTGACGCAGTTGACTTGTAAAGGAAAAACTTTTATTTGGGATATTCATTGTAAAGAGAGTTTCATGGAGCTAAAGAGACGGTTGACGACGATGTCGGTTTTGATTTTGCCGACTCCTACGGATCCATTTGTGGTGTATTGTGATGCTTCATTGACAGGTTTAGGTGGTGTTTTGATGTAAGATGGAAAAGTTGTGGCTTATGCTTCGAGACAATTAATAGTACATGAAAAGAATTATCCTACGCATGATTTGGAATTAGCGGCCGTGGTGTTTGTTTTGAAAATTTGGAGGCACTATCTTTATGGTGCAAGATTTGAAGTTTTTAGTGATCACAAGAGCTTGAAGTATTTATTTGATCAGAAAGAATTGAACATGAGGCAAAGAAGATGGTTAGAACTTTTGAAAGATTATGACTTTGGTTTGAATTACCATCCGAGTAAGGCGAATATGGTGGTCGATGCCTTAAGTCGGAAGTTGTTACATATGTCCGCATTGATGGTGAAAGAATGGAAACTTTTGGAAGATTTTAGAGACTTGAGTTTGGTTTGTGAAATGACGTCGAGTAGTGTGAAACTTGGTATGCTACATGTTACGAATGATTTTCTTGCAACCGTTTGTGAAAAGCAAAAGTTGGATTTGAAGTTCGTTGATTTGATGAAGAATGAGAGTGGGGATTTCAAGGTTGATAATTTTGGAGTTTTGAGATTTCGTGGTCGTGTCTGTATTCTCGATGAGTCAGAGTTGAAAAAGATGATATTGGAGGAAGGACACCGAAGTAACTTAAGTATTCATCCGGATGCGAACAAGATGTATCAAGATTTGAAGAAGATCTTTTGATGGTCCGGGTTAAAGCGGGATGTTGCTTGTTTTGTGTATTCCTGCTTGACTTGTCAGAAGTTTAAGGTGGAACATCAGAAGCCTAGTGGATTGATGCAACCATTGGACATTCCGAAATGGAAATGGGATAGTATATCTATGGATTTTGTTACGGGATTGCCGAATACGCAAAGAGGTCATAATGCTATTTGGGTAATTATTGATAGACTTACTAAATCTGCTCACTTTGTTTCGATTGATATTAGTTATCCTTTGGAGAAGTTAGCCGAGATTTATGTTCACGTGATTGTGAAGTTACATGGAGTTCCTAAGAGTATTGTGTCAGATAGAGATCCTAGATTTACATCAAGATTTTAGGGAAGTTTGCAAAGTGCTTTGGGTTCTAAGTTAAGATTGAGTTCGGCTTATCATCCACAAACGGATGGTCAAACCGAGAGGACAATTCAATAATTGGAAGACTTGTTGCGTGCTTGTGTGCTAGAACAAGGTGATGCTTGGGATAGTTATTTGGCATTGATTGAGTTCACCTATAATAACAGTTTTCATTCAAGTATTGGTATGGCACCATTTGAGGCTTTGTATGGTCGGAGATGTCGAACACTTTTGTGTTAGCATGAAACAGGTGAGAAGTCGGTAGTTGGACCGGAGATGGTACAACAAATGACGGAAAAAGTGAAGTTTATTCGGGAAAAGATGAAAGCTTCTCAGAGTAGACAAAAGAGCTATCATGACAAGTGAAGGAAAGATCTTGAGTTTCAAGAAGGAGACCATGTGTTTTTGAGAGTTACACCGGTTACGGGTGTGGGTCGTGCTTTGAAGTCGAAGAAGTTGACTTCTCGTTTTATTGGTCCGTATCAGATTACTGCACGAGTTGGTGTTGTAGCTTACCGTGTGGCGTTGCCTCTGAATCTTTCGAATTTGCATGATGTGTTCCATGTTTCGCAACTTCGGAAGTATGTTCCAGGCCCGTCACATGTTGTTCCTATGGACGAGGTTGAGGTGAGAGATAACCTTACGGTTGAAGTTTTACCGGTTAGGATTTTGGACCGTGAAGTTAAGAAACTTGGAGGCAAGGATATTGCACTTGTGAAAGTAGCGTGGGGAGGCGCTTCTGAAGGCAATATGACTTGGGAATTGTAAAGTGGGATGCGAGAGTCGTATCCGGACTTGTTTGAATCAGGTAATATTTTCGAGGACGAAATTTTTTAAAGTGGGGGAGAGTTGTAACGCCCCGATTTTGATTATTACATTTTATTGAGTATTTTATTTAATTTGAGTAATAATTGTATTAATTGTGAATTTGATGTGTTAATATGGTATGTTTTGCTATTTTATCGATTTTGAGAGTTTTCGGGGAAAATAGATTGGAGAGTATTTTAGACATTTAGTATTTAATGTTAAGTTGGATATTTTGTGAGAAAATGATTTGGTAGATGTTTTGAGAGAAATAGAAAGGAAAGAAAATAGAATGAGATAAGAGAGAAAAAGAGAAAGAATAGAAACATAAGTGAAAGAAAGAAGAGAAAAGGAAGAGAAAGAAAGAGAGAAGAGGAGAAAGAGGAGAAACTTGGAGAATCATCAAGAACAACATCTAGGCTTTGATTTAATCGGGTAAGGGTGTGAAATCTTATTATCTTATCATTGTGTATGATTATGTATGTTTTGATTGGAATTGTTTGGTTGTTTTCGACACATTTCCGTTTAGGTCAAATTAGGAAAAATCGATAGAAACCGATGTTTTCGCGGATGAAACTCGAAATAAATTGCGTAGTTTAGTCGAGTAATATCTAGTCGTGATTATTGGATTTTGTTTGATTGAATTTGTGAGTTTTGACATTTTTGGACAATTGGAGGTTAAGATTTTGGATGAAAATCGAAAGTCGTAGAATTTGCGTTTTATGATCCTAAATTGTTACTATATGATTGGTAATGATGAATGGGTATTTAATCAGGAGAAAATAATTAAATTGGTCGGGTTTTTGGGGGTTTTGGGTACAAACCCGTAACTTATTTTTCCAAATTTTTCAGGTGTTAACCGGTTAACGCTTTGGGTTAACCGATTAACAGTATTAAAAATGGCCTGAAAAACTGAGTTTTGGAGCTGTTAACCGGTTAGCGGATGTGTTAACCCGTTAACACTGTAAGTGTGAGAAAATATTTTTTTTTGAAACTTTGAAAATTCATAACTTCTTCACCGTTTATCGAATTTTGTCGTTCTTTATATCAAACTGAAGCTAATAATATGTTTTATAACTTGGTGAAAAGAAATATTATTTTTAACCAACTTTTAGCCGATTTTACAGATTAATCGAGATTAATTATTTTAAGTAAGTGAGGCTTAAATAATTAGAGCGTCCGGTTGCCGTTTGGCATAATTGCTGTGAATGCATATGAATTGTATAAGATAATATGAGATGAATGCATGAAAATATTATGAATATGTATGCATTTCAAGAAGTGGATGGAGTCATTTTGCATGTGAAGCATCATGATATACATTCTTGTGTTGATTGATTCCGTGTAGAATCTGCTGAATGATTGTGTGCCTATGTGGGGTGTGAGCAATCTGATCGTGTGCCCATGTGAGGTGTGAGCGATCAGATCATGTGCCCGTGTGGGGTGTGAGTGATCGGATTGTGTGCCCGTGTGGGGTGTGAGCAATCCTGAAACATCGTGTGCCCATGTGGGGTGTGAGCGATGGGTGGACATCGTAGGCCCGACGGGGAGTTACTTCGGTAACGAGCGATGGTTCCATTTGGTTCTTCAATTGAACCTGCTGAATGAGTCGGTACCGCATTGCATCTGCATAGAGTCGTGAGTCGATCTCTATGATTTGCATTTGTCATCCTTGTATGTGTGCATTGATGATTGAATCAACATTTATATGTATGTATGTTGATGTGGAATGATGAGAATAACATCATTGTATTGATGAATGAGTGCAGAAACATGAATATATATATATATATATATGTGTGTGTGTGTGTGTGTGTGTGTGTGTGTGTGTGTGTGTGTGTGTGTGTGTGTGTGTGTGTGTGTGTGTGTGTGTGTGTGTTAGAGGGAATGGTAAGGATTGTGTCATTGTAATGAACATAAACTGTGTGTTTATGTGAATGATGATAGTTGTGGAGTGTGCAGGATTAATATGCCTGGATTTTATATATATATATATATATATATATATATATATATATATATATATATATATATATATATATATATATATATATATATATATATATATATATATATATATATATATATATATATATATATTTACACACACACACACACACACACGTTGTGATGTATATGAGAGGTGTGATGAAGAGTTGTGGTGAGAATGAGATATGTGTATATGTTTTGTTGAGATAGATAATTATATGCGATGTTATTATGATAATATTTCTCACCCTTTTGCTGTTTTATGGTGCCCTTGAGGAATTGCAAATTAGGTATGCTGGTGATCCCTTTTTGTGAAGCGTGTCTTTATTGTTTTGGTCAGATGACTTTGATATGTAACACCGGGTAGCTAGGAAGCCTTTGGCTCTTTTTGGTGATACATTTGTATATGTATTTTTGGTGATGCATGTTTATGTAAACATGAATGATGTTGACGACTTATATTGGACGATGTGAATATGTATATATGTATATACATGCTGGTTGTGATTCAATGTTTAGATTTTCCGCTTTTATTCTAAATATTGAGATGTGGGTGTAAGGACTAAGTTCCTCTGTTTTGAAAGTTACCCCACTGTTGCATATCTTGTTGAGCAGGTGTTGTATGTTTTAATTTGATGGATAATGTGACATACCTCTTTTGTACCATGTTTTAAATATACTCTGATAAATGAATTTTTATATGTGCCTAAATGATTTATTTGATTATTTGGGGGTATAGAAAGGGGGTGTTACATTAGCACCTTCCATAACTTTAATATTTTGAGGATACCAATATTTATTTATGCTAATTTGTAGAATATTGGTTTTTCTCTTATTTTAGTTCTTTTGGTAACTTCATACTTTATTGTAATGTAACCATGTCTTCATGTTTTAAAATTTAACATGAGTGTCCTTGGCTTCAATTCCCTTACTTCTTGTATTCCCATGTGTTGTCCTTTATATGATGTATATTAATTATGAATTAATGGGTAAAAATCTTGCAGTGTGTTCCAGAGCAAGCTGGCTCATGTGACTCGGGCTGTAATGGTGGATTGATGAACAATGCATTCGAATATTTACTCGAGTCTGGGGGAGTAGTGCAAGAAAAGGACTATGCTTATACCGAAAGGGATGGCTCCTGCAAATTTGACAAAAGCAAAGTTGTTGCTTCCGTATCTAACTTCAGTGTAGTTTCCCTAAACGAAGACCAAGTTGCTGCAAATCTTATAAAGAATGACCCTCTTGCAGGTAACTAATTGTTCTTCACAAAAGAACAATTACAGATTCAAAGGCATATTTTGTAGAAATACTGACTTATACTCTATTTGGTGCAATTGCTATTAATGCAGCCTAGATGCAGACATACATGAGTGACGTCTCATGCCCATACGTCTGTGCCAAAGCGCGTCTAGATCATGGTGTTCTTCTAGTTGGTTTTGGAAAAGGTGCTTATGCTCCCATTCGATTGAAGGAAAAGCCTTACTGGATCATTAAGAACTCTTGGGGGAAGAATTGGGGAGAGTAAGGATACTACAAGATTTGCAGAGGTAGAAATGTATGTGGAGTGGATTCAATGGTTTCAACTGTAGCTACAGCTCAATCCAACCATTAAAAAAATACAAGGATGCTGATTCTAGTGGGTCTTCATCTCATGTGACACTAAGTTAGTTGAATTTGTGTAAATATATTATCATGAAGTTGTGAATGTATCTTCTGATTATGGCAAAACTATCTCTAAGTAGTATCAAGAGACTGCCACAATCATGTTATTTTAGTAGTTGGTAATTAATTATGTCGTCCTGTTACCGATGCTGTTTGAGCCTAAATATTGGATAAGTCAATTAACCCGAAATACCCGTCCGCATTAACTCGAACCCGTCTAAATCAAACCCGTCTAAACCGACTCTCGAATCGGGCGAAAATAGGTCTGTTATTACTACCCGGGTTTTGGATTGGGTGGAGATTTTGGGCCCGAACCCACCCAACTCGGCCCGTTGTCCAACCCTACTTGTATAAATCCATTTTTCGCAAAGCAAAATTAAAGGCGGGGAATATGCCCTTTTACTACCCTAAGTTGACTTAACTTTAGAGAAAAGAATACTAATATTAGAAATTTCAAAATTTTAAATTTTTGAATAATTATTCTTTCTGTTTTTTATTATAAGTTGTTTTTGACTTTTTACATATATATTAAATAATATAATAATTATGCTGTAAAAAAAAGTTAATTTTCTTTTTATAAAATTGTCCTTCATTAATAATATTGAAAATACAAATATATATAATAAAAATAAGAGAAAATAATAAATATTTGAAATTATAATAGAAAAATAATATTAATAATTTATTGATATTATGAAATAATTTATACTGTAATATAAAATATTTTTTCAAAAATAATTTATAATAAAAAATGAAGGTAGTATTTAAATAGGATGAAATTAAACGACATGCGTAAGATGTTCAATTTTGTACTTTAATTAGAGAAATTGTGAGTAAAATTATAGTTCGATGTAATAACGGGAAATGCAAAAACCAAAATCCTGTACAATAAAAGACTAGCGTGTCACAAAATCACTCTTTAAAAGGGTAGGTGGCTGCCTGTTCCCTCTCTAACTACGTATCATCTAACTATCTTCTCTATCCCCTCCCAACAACCGCACCATAAATCCAAATCAAAAATAAAATAAACCACACTTTGAGAGAGATTTATTTTAAAAACATTTTGTAGTGGTTTAATAGCTGAAATTTTGTAAATGTCGGTGGATTTCAATCCCGCTTATAAAACTATCGACTGAGATTATTTTAAAAACATTAAGTCACACTTATTTTAATTTTAACATTGTTTTAATAATAGTTTCCATTTTAAGTTTCTATTTATCTTTTATTACTATATATATTGCGCTAGCAATTCATTTTATACAGAACACTCTGTTTTTCGTCTCTTTCTTTACACCATCCTTGACTTCACCTCAACCACGACGCAACCGTCATCACCATGACTCTTCTTCAATCCTTTATCCAAATCCACCCAGATTCTCACTTCCCCATTCAGAATCTACCTTACGGAATCTTCAAGCCCCAACCCGATTCATCCCCTCGTCCCGGAGTAGCCATCGGCGATTTCGTTCTCGACCTCTCCGAGATCTCTTCGGCCGGTCTTTTCAACGGCACTCTTCTAACTAACTCCGATTGCTTCCTCCAGGTTTTTGAACTCTCTCTTCATCACTACTTCACTTTCTAATTTTTCTGCTTCAAAATCTCCAGTTACTTCAAACTCTTCTTTTATTTTACCTAAGTTTTCGTTGTTTATTTTATTTTATTTTAATTTTTATATTCCTACTTTATTACGCACTCTTTTTGTTTTCGCTTGGAAACCGGAAGGAAGTGAAAAATGAGAACCTTATTGTTAGGAGGATGAACACTTTCTGCAATTATGCCCTTTTTAGTAATTTGCAATATTATATATATTTTTTATTTTTTAATATATAGTTTTATGATGTTGTTTTTGTTATCTTTTTAATTGAACAGCCTAATCTAAATAAATTTGTATCACTCGGAAGACCAGCATGGAAGGAAGCTCGCGCCACTCTTCAAAAACTCTTATCATGTATAAAGTCTTCACCATTTTGTTATTGTGATTATGAGTTTATGATTATTTCTAGAAACACAACACTAACACGGACACCAATAATAATTTAAAATAAATAAATTAAAAATAACCCAAGTGTTGGTTTCGGATGACACGGCACATATACACCTTTTTCAGAGTTGTCGGTGTTATATAGCCATGTTTGCCTGTTTGTTCATGCATCTTCAATACTTTTATTTTGTATGAGCTGCAATGGCTGTTTTTTTTTTTAAATTTATTTTTTAATGTTTATTGAGTTGATTTTGTTTTTGAATGCAGCAACTGAGCCAACTTTGAGGGACAATGAAGTTCTGAGACAGAAAGCACTTGTGCCTTTGGTATTACCAATTCTATTTGTAGTTAACATTTTCATGTTGTTGTATTGTGTTTGTAACTTGTTATAACAATTTTGATGTGTGTGTTTTCAGAGCCAAGTAGAGTTGCTTCTCCCTGTTGCAATTGGGGACTATTCAGACTTCTTTTCGTCTCTGCATCATACTAAAAATTGTGGAATCATATTTCGCGGACCGCAGACTCCTGTTCTAGAGAATTGGTGTGTTGAATTTTTTATGGCTTTTCAAGTCATCAAGTGTAAATTTTTTCCTGTGTACTGAAAAATGAGTGAATTTTGGTTCACAGGTATCACTTGCCTGTTGCTTATCATGGACGGGCATCTTCTGTTGTTGTTTCCGGAACAGATATTATTAGACCGAGGTCAGAAGTTTTGTTGCTAGATGAAATATTTTCTAGTCTTTAGTTCACGTGCTCAAGGAGATATCTAAATTATCTGTTTTTTGGAGGTTTACGATTTATGAAGATATATTCTATCAATGTTTTGTTTCTTAACGGAGGAAGTTTTGTTTCTTAACACAGGCATGCTTGTCTCTATCATATGTAATTTTTCCTTAATATGTGCTACTTTGTCTGTTTGTTCAGAGGTCAAGCTCATCCTGCCGGAAACCCTTCACCCTACTTTGGCCCTTCATTGAAGCTTGACTTTGAGTTGGAAATGGTTAGCTTTTTGTCTACATAGATTTCCTAATGCCATATTTCTCACTATAATGTGCATGCCATGTTTTATTTAAAAATATGAAAATCAAGGTTATATATTCTTTCATTTACTTCATTGTTTTAGTTGTTCTAAATTAGTTGTTATGGTAATTTACCATTTTTCATTTGTTTTATTATGAATACAATCTTAATTTTCTTCCAGGCTACTATTGTCGGACCTGGAAATGAACTAGGAAAACCTGTAGATATAAACAATGCTGAAGATCATATCTTTGGACTTGTTCTATTGAATGACTGGAGTGGTAATTGTTCAATTCAATATGTATTTTTGATGTTAATGCGATCTATAGTTGATGCTTCACTGAATTGTATTCGGCAGCTCGAGATATTCAGGCATGGGAATATGTTCCTCTTGGTCCTTTTCTTGGCAAAAGTTTCGGTAAGAAGTTTCAATTAATTACTTCAGATGTTTAAGTCCTTTAGGAAAAAAAAAACTGAGCATTTGGATGGAAGTTTTCTCCTTAATTATCAATGCTATTATAGTGTTAATCTTGTTTTATGGTGTGTGCCAAAAATTATATAGCCACATCGATATCACCTTGGATTGTGACCTTGGACGCATTAGAACCTTTTGCTTGTGAAGCCCCGAAACAGGTATCCGGTTTCTTACATTTGAGATTGACATTTTAGAAACTTTATAATTAGGCTGCTCATGTATGAAGTTCATAATAAACACGCCTATCCATAAAATGCAGGATCCTTCTCCACTTCCTTACTTGGCCGAAAAAGTATCCAAAAACTATGATCTTTCACTAGAGGTATTTTAAAGAATCTTCCTTCTTTTACATATGTCGGTGACAATATCTTCACAATCTTTGTAGACAACAGCCAACTTTTCGTTTTCTTAAGTTAATCATAAAACTTCTTTTCTTGGTGCAAGGTCCACATTAAACCTGCTGGTCACAAAGATTCAAGCGTTGTTACGCGGAGTAACCTCAAGCACCTGTAAGGACTCTATCTTCAAATAATATTGACTTAATCTTTACATGGCCCGGTACTTTTTTTATCAGTCATGTATCCTTTGAAACTATTTACATAAATATTATCCATCCATTTATTCTAGCCCTCTCGTTTTGTAGATATTGGACATTGACTCAACAACTTGCTCACCACACAATCAATGGTTGCAATCTGAGGCCAGGGGACATCCTTGGAACTGGGACAATTAGTGGCCCGGTAAGATTCAATATTTTGTGGTGTCTAACTTCCCAATACATTTTCTTTCTTTCAAGTATTGTAACCTATCAATCTGGGTGATGAATTTTAGTAATATTATAATGATTGTTTTTCACTTAGGAGCCAGAGTCTCGCGGATGCTTACTAGAGTTAACATGGAATGGACAAAATTCGCTGTCGTTGAATGGGTTAGATAGAAAATTTCTTGAAGATGGAGATGAAGTCACCTTAACTGGATATTCCAAGGTTACAATCAAATTAAAGTCTTCAATGTCTTTTTTCCTTTCTAAAGTCATGTGACATTTTTATCAGTTGTGGAACACTAGAACTTGAAGAACTTTTATATGAAAATGTCTAAAATTCATGCTTTTCAGGGAAATGGTTACACTATTGGGTTTGGTACATGCTCTGGCAAGATTGTTCCATCAGCTCCTTGAGTGCAGTATTTTCCAGTGGTGTGGTATGGTGGAGGTTGTTGAAGCTGTAGAATCAGGAATCCTTTCTCCTTAGTTGTTTTTCTGCTGTAATTTTCTCTTATTACTTCTTCGGAAAGAGACTTGAATAAAACTGGCTTTTATGAGGATTGTTATGTTCTTTCGTGTACTACCCATTTGTTTAGCATGGATAAAAACTGAGATGAAATAATGATTATAACATTCTCTGGGACATTTTGTTTTGTTGCTAGATTAGTTATTTTTAATTGTTAGGAATTTTGTTATGCAATCACTTGTTCACTGGATCAACGAAAGTATAAATATAAAAAATAGAAAACCAAAACAAACGGATTTGTAAATGAAACTACTCCTATAATAACCAATTTAAATTAAACTCTTGAGATATATCATAAAGAAAAAGGGAGCAGCAAAAACATGATTCATCAATGTTAGACTTCAAAGACATTGGATTTAAAATAACAAATACTACAATCATACAGATTCATAAAACCAGTCTAACATTCATAGAAAAAGAGTAGTTTAAATAATCATTTAGTGTGAAGAGTAATAATTACAAAATGCAACAAAAAAAGTAAAGCAGCATAAAGGAAAAGAGAATCAAAATAAAGGAAAAACATGTTTAATATTACTTTCATTAATTTGAGGTTATCATCATCTTAAAATATGAACCAGAGCAAACTCAATTCCATAATTGACACGTTATTAAGGTGATTGACATGTTATTAAGGTGAGAGACGCCCCTAATTTATAATTTTTTTTTATTAAAACTATATCACCCCAAATTTAATTGGAGTATTTTAATTAATTATTTAATTAAGAATATCCGTTTTCGGTGATTTTCGGGTGGTTGGTGAATTATTAAGAAAATGTGCATTTTTTGGATATTTATTTAATTAATAGCATATAATATTAATTTATTAGTATTATTATTAATTAAATTGAAATAAGAGAAATAAGGACAATTTGGGCGATTGGAGGAGTTAGTGAGTATATTACGGGAAAAGCCCAACTTGTGAGATTTAACAAAATAGAATTCTAAAGGGAATTGAGATTCATTTGTTAACCGTGAAAAGAGTGGAGGCCAGACCTCTGAGGAGGGAGAATTGGAGGCAAAAGCTTCGGAAGATTCCTGGAGTAATCGTGAAGGCTGTGAATCGGCTAAGGTATGGGGAGTATTGCTTTTCATAGTTTTCTAAGTATGATTTTCGATATATTTGTGTGTTGGTAAGGTTTAGGGATTTGGAATTAATTGTGGAAAATAGGGAAGTAATCGTAAGATTCTGAGAGGATGGGAAAATGGCCAAATGGTATGTATCGTTGAATATTAACATAAAATTTGTGGGAAACCTTAGGCCTTTATGGCAAAACCCGTAGGATTAATGGTCAATATTTCTGACTGTCTGATATGTAATTGTGGGAAACTTTATGGGAAACCTTAGGCCTTCGTGGCCAAAAGCTTGACATTGTTATATGTCTGCACCTGAAGAGATTAAATATTGGATAGTAAGTAATTTTAATGCCGTAGGGTGTAATTGAAGGAAAAATTGTGACATGTTGTCCATATAAGAATAAGAATATTCAAATGTTAGTAACTCTGAAGTACTCAGAGTAATTGCAGGAAATAGTGTTTTAGGCGTTGCAAACGTTGCCAGATGAGCCTAATAAACCGTAGAAGTTGTGTTGTTATTGCCGTATAACCTTAGGAATGTTTTAGTGATGTTTTGGGTACGTTGAGTGAGTGATTCGTAAGAATAAGTATTTAAAAATCAGTTCCGGGGCGTAACAACGTCTTTCTGTCCGTCACGACTGTTCATGTTTTCGGTCGAAATTGTTTTGGAGGTAACTTTGGATCCGTAAATCCGTTTTGACCCCCGTTCGAAGCGTTGGAAAGCTAATAAACAGGGCTATAACATAATATAGATAAGGGAATTGGTTTCCCAGTATTTTTACATCTAATTATGTTTGAGAAGTCAATTGGGTATATGTTCTAGTAACGAATCATGTTCTGGTTCAATGATGTCTTGATGTTTTGATGCTGCGATTTTCCTGATGAATTACCATGGGGATAACTGTGATAATATGATTAATTAACATTAGTAGGACTGTGAAGTTTATGTGATTGATAGGCGATAGTGTGAGGATTACCGCGAGTATAATTTGATAAATTAATATGAGATAATATGGGGTAGTATTATGAATTAATATGGGATAATATGTGGTAATATGACTATGAGCTGATATGTGATTTGTACGTGATTATATGATGACATGATGTGTGAGATTAATTATTATGATGAGTTATGTGAGATACGGTGATATGTTGTATAATGATGATTACTGTGACGAGATATGATAGTATGATGTATGATGATTATTATAATGAAATATGATGATATGTTGTATGATGATGATTACTGTGATGAGATATGATAACATGATGTATGATGATGATTGTTACGATGAGCTATGATGACATGATTTATGATGATGAATATGACGATGAGATATGACGTGTAATGATGATGAATATGATGAATGATGATGCACCATATGCTGTTATTATGAGGATTATTGTGAAGTGTGCATCATGCATTCATGTGCATCCGGACTTCGGTTCAGGACCTCGATTACTTTGACTTCAATCCCACTGTGTGGATGTGAAGTATTTTGATGTGCTCCGATCCTATCGATGGGGATCTATGGAGGGTTGATGGCCCAGTGTCCATCACGCTGTGATGATTGGTACCGCATGCATTGAGTCTATGTTGCATTTGCATTTATGAGCCTTTGTGTATAAATTATGACGTTGTGGCCTTTGAGGCATAATTGAAGGATATCATTGTGTTGAATATAACTATGAGTAATATGGCGTTTATGCATTAATTGTTATACATTGATTATTATGAATTGTTTTACTCACCCTGCCTGTTTGAATGTTACCTCCACGTGGGTAACGCGCAGATGAGCAAGTTTAGTCGTGGACGCCGTCGAGGAGTATTGTGAAGTTTTAGAGTCGTTAGCCTTATGGTTAATGTAGAGGGTTTTGCTCTGATATGTAACATCGTTGGGTTCTTTGAGTTGATTGTATATCATTGGGTTATTTTACTGATGTTCCCTTACGAGGAAAACATTGAGTTATGTTTTGAGTTCCGTTGTATATGATGTTTTGATGTAATTTGAGAAAACCCGTGTGTTACGGAGTATTGACCAAATTTTGTTGACTTTGAGAAATGTACGCCCTTTGTGGCTTTTTAATGAAAGTTTATATTTTACTCTGAAATCCGTGTTATTTTGCTGTAATATCTTTGGGGTAGAATAAGGGTGTTACATTAGTGGTACCAGAGCAGGTCGGTCCGTCCGGCCAAGTTGTCTAATGTTGTTGGTTCCCTTGTATGCGACATGTGTGTGAAAACACTGTCGGTACATGTTTGTTTTCTAACCTTTGTCTGCAAAAGTGAGAATGCTTCAAGTGGGGGAGAAGCTAGTGCTTCTCCAGGATGCTGCAAGTGTGGAATTGTGGCTCAGTGTTTCGATGAACGCCCTTATAGTTTGGTAAAGATGGTTTGTACCCCATCATGATTTTTGGCTGTCTATTGATAAATTGAGGAACTGATCACCCTTAATCTCTTGTTGATAGTAGTTGGGATTATGTTGGATGGGATAGACGTGTCTTGCAAGCTTGAATGGCGTGGGCAGTGATTTGTTTTGAGTTAAGCTAAGTGCTTAAGAATTTCTTTGATGAGTCGGTGCGAGAAGGTAATGAGATGTTTATTTTGATGGAAACTTTGAGTGTTAATGAAAGTGGGGAAGTTGGTGGTTTGCCAATTAATTGTTATTGTCCGGAGTTTTTCCTGATGAGATAAGTGATTTACCGTCGGAATGTGAAGTGGAGTTGTGATTAGCTATGTTATGGAAACTAGTCTGATATTGAGAGCTCTATATTATATGTCTGTTTGAATGGTCGAGGAATTAAATTGATTGAGTAGTTTTGAGACTTGTGTCTGGTGTGTGTGTGCTAAGGCAGCAGATGGTGAGGTCGAGTACATGGTGGACAATGATTTCTGGTGATTGTGAGAAGAGGTCGGGCGTGGAATGCAATATTAGTGTACTTGAGGTTTAAAATATTTCAAAGTTGAAAATGTGCTGGATGGCTTCCTAAGTGTGAAATTGATGTTGTACGTTCAATTCCGAGGTTGCAGCTTTTTACAGAATCGAAATCGGAGATACGGAAGTCATTCAACGGTCGAAAATAGAATTTGGACTGTCATGTTCGCCGAGCGTTCGCCTAGCGAAAGGTCCTGGGCAGAAGAATGTTGTTTTCGTATTTTTGTCATAGTGGGAGAACCTTAATTCGGAATGGTGCACGGTTCGAAGCATTGGAAAGCTATTCTAATGCTCTATGTGATGGTGAAGTACTGATATGGAATTAAGTTATTTATTGATGGACTATATTCGGATTTTGTAGTAAATGCAGAAAGTGTGGTTCGTGTTTCCGCCATAACTCACGAATTGAGTGTCCGTTTGGCATGAGATTTTCCATACTTATTTGAGAGAGTCAATGGTTGTGTTAATCGATGATATTTTGATATATTCAAATAGTATAGAGGATCATGTTGAACATCGGGAACATGAGTTATCAGTGTTGGAGAAGAAGTGGTTATATGCCACTGTGAAGAGAGTTTCAAAGAGTTTTTGGGAAAGCTGTCAACAGCTTGTGTGTTGATTTTTGCCGAATCCGACCGGACTATTTTTTGTGTTTTGTGATGCTTTGTTGATAAGATTGGGAGGTATGTTAAGTGCAACATCAGCGAGTTTTAGTTATGCTTTAAGGAAACTTAAAGTACATAAGAGGAAATAATTGAGACTTCTGAAGGATTATGGTTTTGGATTGAATTACCATTCGGGTAAAGTAAACGTGGTAGCCGATACATCGATTTGAAAATCTTTGTATATACTGATATTGATGGTAAAAGAGTTAGAACTGATTAGACAATTTCGTGATGTGAGCTCGGGTTGTGAAGAGACTTCTTATGGAGTTAAGCTTAGTATGGTGGAGCTACTAGTGGTATTCTTGATGAGATTCGAGAAGGTCAAGAATCTGGTTTGAGTTGGTAAATTGGTTGAATTTGATGAATTAAAATCGAAGGGTCGAATTGCAGATTGATGAAAATGGTATCGGGAGATGTCGTGATAGAGTTTGTGTTTCAGATATTGTTGAGTTGTGATAAGAGTATTCTTGAGGAAGGACATTTAAGTGGATTGAGTATCCGTCCCAGTGCTATGAAGATGTAACCGAATTTGAGGAAATTGTTTAGTGGCCATAGATGGAGAGAGAAGTGGTTGAAATTGTGTATGTTGGTTAGGCTTGTGGAAAGTCGAAGTTTGAACATCAGAGATTGTTGGACCTGATGCAACTGTGAATATTTCTGAATGGAAGGGGATAGTATTTCTATGGATTTTTTGTCGGGTTGCCGAAGACTGTGAGATGAATATGATTCGCTTTGGGAATGATGGATGGATTGATTAGCTCAGCTCATCTCTTACTAATGAGGAGTAATTGTTCTGTGTTGAAGCTAACTATGATGTATATTGAGGAAGTTGTGAGGTTGTATGAGATACCGTCGAGTGTTGTGTCGGGTAAAGATCGGAGATCTTCATCGAGGTTTTGGAAGAATTTGCCAACACTTTGGGTACCATGTTGAGATTGAGTTCTGCCTATCATCCGCAGGCGGATGGACAGACAGAGAGAACTATCCAGTCTATAGAGGATTTGCTGAGAGCTTGTGTGTTGGATCGAGGTGGATCGTGGGATAGTTATTTGCCGATGGTTGAGTTTACCTGCAATTACAGTTATCATTCTAGTATCAGAATGACACTGTATGAGGATTTGTATGGTGGGAGGTGTAGGACTTCTTTGTGTTGATATGAGTTAGGTGAGAGTCTTGTACTCGGACCTAAGATTGTGCAAAAGACTACTGAGAATATCAAGGGGATCTAAGAAAAAACTGTTTTGAGAGTTACGATGGTAACTGGTGTTGGCCGAGCTTTGGAGTCTCGAGAGCTCACACCGTGTTTTGTGGTCTGTATCAGAGTGGCGCAGCGGAAGCGTGGGAGAAGTGGCATGTTATACTGTTTTACCGTTGTCGCTTGTGAAAATTGTTGGATGTGTTTTGTGTGTCTAAGTTGAGGAAGTACTTTGATTCAGATGGACGATGTACGAGTGGGAGGTAACTTGACTGTTGAAGTGTTATCTGTTCGGATTGATGAACGAGAAGCAACTATAAGGTAAAGGGATTGCCTTGGAAGAGGTAATTTTGGGAGGACCAACTAGAGAAAGTTGGATTTGGGAACTTGAAGATCAGATGAGGGAGTCGTATTCGACTCTGTTTTCTTGAGGTAATTTTCGAGGACGAAAATTCTTTTAAGTGGGGGAGAGTTGTAACACCCCAAATTTAATTGGAGTATTTTAATTAATTATTTAATTAAGAATATCCGTTTTCGGTGATTTTCGGGTGGTTGGTGAATTATTAAGAAAATGTGCATTTTTGGGTATTTATTTAATTAATAGCATATAATATTAAATTATTAGTATTATTATTAATTAAATTGAAATAAGGGAAATAAGAGCAATTTGGGCGATTAGAGGAGTTAGTGAGGATATTATGGGAAAAATCCAAATTGTGAGATTTAACAAAATAGAATTCTAAATGGAATTGGGATTCATTTGTTAACCGTGAAAAGAATGGATGACAGAGCTCTGAGGAGGGAGAATTGGAGGCAAAAGCTTCAGAAGATTCCTGGAGTAATCGTGAAGGCTGTGAGTCGGCTAAGGTATGGGGAGTATTGCTTTTCATAGTTTTCTATGTATGATTTTCGGTATATTTGTGGTTGATGTAAGGTTTAGGGATTTGGAATTAATTGTGGAAAATAGGAGAGTAATCGTAAGATTCTGAGAGGATGGCCAAATGACCGAATGGTATGTATCATTGAATATTAACATAAAATTTGTGGAAAACCTTAGGCCTTTATGGCAAAACCCGTAGGATTAGTGGTCAATATTTCTGACTGTCTGATATGTAATTGTGGGAAACCTTATGGGAAACCTTAGGCCTTCGTGGCCAAAAGCTTGACATTGTTATATGTCTGACCCTGAAGAGATTAAATATTGGATAGTAAGTAATTTTAATGCCGTAGGATGTAATTGAAGGAAAAATTGTGACATGTTGTCCCTATAGGAATAAGAATATTCAAATGTGAGTAACTCTGAAGTACTGAGAGTAATTGCAGGAAATAGTGTTTTAGGCGTTGCAAACGTTGCTAGATGAGCCTAATAAACCATAGAAGTTGTGTTGTTATTGCCGTATAACCTTAGGAATATTTTAGTGATGTTTTGGGTACGTTTAGTGAATGATTCGTAAGAATAATTGAGTAAAAATCAGTTCTGGAGCGTAACAACATCTTTCTGTCCGTCACGACTGTTCATGTTTTTGGTCGAACATGTTTTGGACGTAACTTTGGATCCGTAAGTCCGTTTTGACCCCCGTTCGAAGCGTTGGAAAGCTATTAAACAGAGGTATAACATAGTATAGATAAGGGAATTGCTTTCCCAGTATTTTTACATCTAATTATATTTGAGAAGTCAATTGGGTATATGTTCTAGTAACGAATCATGTTCTGGTTCAATGATGTCTTGATGTTTTAATGCTGCGATTTTCCTGATGAATTACCATGGGTGTAACTGTGATAATATGATTAATTAACATGAGTAGGAATGTGAAGTTTATGTGATTGATAGACGATAGTGTGAGGATTACCGCAAGTATAATTTGATAAATTAATATGAGATAATATGGGGTAGTATTATGAATTAATATGGTATAATATGTGGTAATATGACTATGAGTTGATATGTGATTTGTACGTGATTATATGATGACATGATGTGTGAGATTAATTATTATGATGAGTTATGTGAGATACGGTGATATGATGTATAATGATGATTACTGTGATGAGATATGATAGTATGATGTAAGATGATTATTATAATGAAATATGATGATATGTTGTACGATGATGATTACTGTGATGAGATATGATAACATGATGTATGATAATGATTGTTACGATGAGCTATGATGAAATGATTTATGATGATGAATATGACGATGAGATATGACGTGTAATGATGATGAATATGATGAATGATGATGCACCATATGCTGTTATTATGAGGATTATTATGAAGTGTGCCTCATGCATTCATGTGCATCCGGACTTCGGTTCAGGACCTCGATTACTTTGACTTCAATCTCACTGTGTGGATGTGAAGTATTTTGATGTGCTCCGATCCTATCGATGGGGATCTATGGAGGGTTGATGGCCCAGTGTCCATCGCGCTGTGATGATTGGTACCGCATGCATTGAGTCTATGTTGCATTTGCATTTATGAGCCTTTGTGTATAAATTATGACGTTGTGGCCTTTGAGGCATAATTGAAGGATATCACTGTGTTGAATATAACTATGAGTAATATGGCGTTTATGCATTAATTCTTATACATTGATTATTATGAATTGTTTTACTCACCCTGCCTGTTTGAATGTTACCTCCACGTGGGTAACGCGCAGATGAGCAAGTTTAGTCGTGGACGCCGTCGAGGAGTATTGTGAAGTTTTAGAGTCGTTAGCCTTATGGTTAATGTAGAGGGTCTTGCTCTGATATGTAACATCGGGTTGGGTTCTTTGAGTTGATTGTATATCATTGGGTTATTTTACTGATGTTCCCTTATGAGGAAAACATTGAGTTATGTTTTGAGTTCCGCTGTATATGATGTTTTGATGTAATTTGAGAAAACCCGTGTGTTACGGAGTATTGACCAAATTTTGTTGACTTTGAGAAATGTACGCCCTTTGTGGCTTTTTAATGAAAGTTTATATTTTACTCTGAAATCCGTGTTATTTTGCCGTAATATCTGTGGGGTAGAATAAGGGTGTTACATTAGTGGTACCAGAGCAGGTCGGTCCGTCCGGCCAAGTTGTCTAATGTTGTTGGTTCCCTTGTATGCGACATATGTGTGAAAACACTGCCGGTACATGTTTGTTTTCTAACCTTTGTCTGCAGAAGTGAGAATGTTTCAAGTGGGGGAAAAGCTAGTGCTTCTCCAGGATGCTGCAAGTGTGGAATTGTGGCTCAGTGTTTCGATGAACGCCCTTATAGTTTGGTAAAGATGGTTTGTACCCCATCATGATTTTCGGTTGTCTATTGATAAATTGAGGAACTGATCACCCTTAATCTCTTGTTGATAGTAGTTGGGATTATGTTGGATGGGATAGACGTGTCTTGCAAGCTTGAATGGCGTGGGCAGTGATTTGTTTTGAGTTAAGCTAAGTGCTTAAGAATTGCTTTGATGAGTCGGTGCGAGAAGTTAATGAGATGTTTATTTTGATGGAAAATTTGAGTGTTAATGAAAGTGGGGAAGTTGGTGGTTTGCCAATTAATTGTTATTGTCCGGAGTTTTTCCTGATGAGATAAGTGATTTACCGCCGGAATGTGAAGTGGAGTTGTGATTAGCTATGTTATGAAAACTAGTCTGATATTGAGAGCTCTATATTATATGTCTGTTTGAATGGTCGAGGAATTAAATTGATTGAGTAGTTTTGAGACTTGTGTCTGGTGTGTGTGCTAAGGCAGCAGATGGTGAGGTCGAGTACATGGTGGACAATGATTTCTGGTGATTGTGAGAAGAGGTCGGGCGTGGAATGCAATATTAGTGTACTTGAGGTTTAAAATATTTCGAAGTTGAAAATGTGCTGGATGGCTTCCTAAGTGTGAAATTGATGTTGTACATTGAATTCCAAGGTTGCAGTTTTTTACAGAATCGAAATCGGAGATACGGAAGTCATTCAACGGTCGAAAATAGAATTTGGACTGTCATGTTCGCCGAGCGTTCGCCTAGCGAAAGGTCCTGGGCAGAAGAATGTTGTTTTCGTATTTTTGTCATAGTGGGAGAACCGTAACTCGAAATGGCACACGGTTCGAAGCATTGGAAAGCTATTCTAATGCTCTATGTGATGGTGAAGTACTGATATGGAATTAAGTTATTTATTGATGGACTATATTCGGATTTTGTAGTAAATGCAGAAAGTGTGGTTCGTGTTTCCGCCATAACTCACGAATTAAGTGTCCGTTTGGCATGAGATTTTCCATACTTATTTGAGAGAGTCAATGGTTGTGTTAATCGATGATATTTTGATATATTCAAATAGTATAGAGGATCATGTTGAACATCGGGAACATGAGTTATCAGTGTTGGAGAAGAAGTGGTTATATGCCACTGTGAAGAGAGTTTCAAAGAGTTTTTGGGAGAGATGTCAACAGCTTGTGTGTTGATTTTTGCCGAATCCGACCGGACTATTTTTTGTGTTTTGTGATGCTTTGTTGATAAGATTGGGAGGTATGTTAAGTGCAACATCAGCGAGTTTTAGTTATGCTTTAAGGAAACTTAAAGTACATAAGAGGAAATAATTGGGACTTCTGAAGGATTATGGTTTTGGATTGAATTACCATTCGGGTAAAGCAAACGTGGTAGCTGATACATCGATTTGGAAATCTTTGTATATACTGATATTGATGGTAAAAGAGTTAGAACTGATTGGACAATTTCGTGATGTGAGCTTGGGTTGTGAAGAGACTTCTTATGGAGTTAAGCTTAGTATGGTGGAGCTACTAGTGGTATTCTTGATGAGATTCGAGAAGGTCAAGAATCTGGTTTGAGTTGGTAAATTGGTTGAATTTGATGAATTAAAGTCGAAGGGTCGAATTGCAGATTGATGAAAATGGTATCAGGAGATGTTGTGATAGAGTTTGTGTTTCAGATATTGTTGAGTTGGGATAAGAGTATTCTTGAGGAAGGACATTTAAGTGGATTGAGTATTCGTCCCGGTGCTATGAAGATGTAACCGAATTTGAGGAAATTGTTTAGTGGCCATAGATGGAGAGAGAAGTGGTTGAAGTTGTGTATGCTGGTTAGGCTTGTGGAAAGTCGAAGTTTGAACATCAGAGACTGTTGGACCTGATGCAACTGTGAATATTTCTGAATGGAAGGGGATAATATTTCTATGGATTTTGTGTCGGGTTGCCGAAGACTGTGAGATGAATATGATTCGCTTTGGGAATGATGGATGGATTGATTAGCTCAGCTCATCTCTTGCTAATGAGGAGTAATCGTTCTATGTTGAAGCTAACTATGATGTATATTGAGGAAGTTGTGAGGTTGTATGAGATACCGTCGAGTGTTGTGTCGGGTAAAGATCGAAGATATTCATCAAGGTTTTGGGAGAATTTGCCAACACTTTGGGTACCATGTTGAGATTGAGTTTTGCCTATCATCCGCAGGCAGATGGACAGACAGAGAGAACTATCCAGTCTATAGAGGATTTGCTGAGAGCTTGTGTGTTGGATCAAGGTGGATCGTGGGATAGTTATTTGCCGATGGTGAGTTTACCTGCAATTACAATTATCATTCTAGTATCAGAATGACACCGTATGAGGATTTGTATGGTGGGAGGTGTAGGACTTCTTTGTGTTGATTTGAGTTAGGTGAGAGTCTTGTACTCGGACCTAAGATTGTGCAAGAGACAACTGAGAAGATCAAGGGGATCTAAGAAAAAACGTGTTTTGAGAGTTACGATGGTAACTGGTGTTGGCCGAGCTTTGGAGTCTCGAGAGCCCACACCGTGTTTTGTGGTCTGTATCAGAGTGGCGCAGCGGAAGCGTGGGAGAAGTGTCATGTTAGACTGTTTTACCGTTGTCGCTTGTGAAAATTGTTGGATGTGTTTTATGTGTCTAAGTTGAGGAAGTACTTTGATTCAGATGGACAATGTACGAGTGAGAGGTAACTTGACTATTGAAATGTTGCATGTTCGGATTGATGAACGAGAAGCAACTATAAGGTAAAGGGATTGCCTTGGAAGAGGTAATTTTGGGAGAACCAACTAGAGAAAGTTGGATTTGGGAACTTGGAGATATGATGAGGGAGTCGTATTCGACTCTGTTTTCTTGAGGTAATTTTCGAGGACGAAAATTCTTTTAAGTGAGGGAGAGTTGTAACACCCCAAATTTAATTGGAGTATTTTAATTAATTATTTAATTAAGAATATTCGTTTTCGGTGATTTTCGGGTGGTTGGTGAATTATTAAGAAAATGTGCATTTTTGGGTATTTATTTAATTAATAGCATATAATATTAATTTATTAGTATTATTATTAATTAAATTGAAATAAGGGAAATAAGGGCAATTTGGGCGATTGGAGGAGTTAGTGAGGATATTATGGGAAAAGCCCAAATTGTGAGATTTAACAAAATAGAATTCTAAAGGGAATTGGGATTCATTTGTTAACCGTGAAAAGAATGGAGGCCAGAGCTCTGAGGAGGGAGAATTGGAGGCAAAAGCTTCAGAAGATTCCTGGAGTAATCGTGAAGGCTGTGAATCGGCTAAGGTATGGGGAGTATTGCTTTTCATAGTTTTCTATGTATGATTTTCGGTATATTTGTGGTTGATGTAAGGTTTAGGGATTTGGAATTAATTGTGGGAAATAGGGAAGTAATCGTAAGATTCTGAGAGGATGGCCAAATGGCCAAATGGTATGTATCGTTGAATATTAACATAAAATTTGTGGAAAACCTTAGGCCTTTATGGCAAACCCCGTAGGATTAGTGGTCAATATTTCTGACTGTCTGATATGTAATTGTGGGAAACCTTATGGGAAACCTTAGGCCTTCGTGGCCAAAAGCTTGACATTGTTATATGTTTGACCCTGAAGAGATTAAATATTGGATAGTAAGTAATTTTAATGCCGTAGAGTGTAATTGAAAGAAAAATTGTGACATGTTGTCCCTATAGAAATAAGAATATTCAAATGTGAGTAACTCTGAAGTACTCGGAGTAATTGCAGGAAATAGTGTTTTAGACGTTGCAAACGTTGTCAGATGAGCCTAATAAACCATAGAAGTTGTGTTGTTATTGTCATATAACCTTAGGAATGTTTTAGTGATGTTTTGGGTACGTTGAGTGAATGATTCGAAGAATAATTGAGTAAAAATCAGTTCCGGAGCGTAACAACGTCTTTCTGTCCGTCACGACTGTTCATGTTTTCGGTCGAAATTGTTTTGGACGTGACTTTGGATCCGTAAGTCCGTTTTGACCCCCGTTCGAAGCGTTGGAAAGCTAATAAAAAGGGCTATAACATAATATAGATAAGGGAATTGGTTTCCCAGTATTTTTATATCTAATTATGTTTGAGAAGTCAATTGGGTATATGTTCTAGTAACGAATCATGTTCTGGTTCAATGATGTCTTGATGCTGCGATTTTCCTGATGAATTACCATGGGGGTAACTGTGATAATATGATTAATTAATATGAGTAGGACTGTGAAGTTTATGTGATTGATAGGCGATAGTGTGAGGATTACCGCGAGTATAATTTGATAAATTAATATGAGATAATATGGGGTAGTATTATGAATTAATATGGGATAATATGTGGTAATATGACTATGAGCTGATATGTGATTTGTACGTGATTATATGATGACATGATGTGTGAGATTAATTATTATGATGAGTTATGTGAGATACGGTGATATGTTGTATAATGATGATTACTGTGACGAGATATGATAGTATGATGTATGATGATTATTATAATGAAATATGATGATATGTTGTATGATGATGATTACTGTGATGAGATATGATAACATGATGTATGATGATGATTGTTACGATGAGCTATGATGACATGATTTATGATGATGAATATGACGATGAGATATGACGTGTAATGACGATGAATATGACGATGAGATATGACGTGTAATGATGATGAATATGATGAATGATGATGCACCATATGTTGTTATTATGAGGATTATTGTGAAGTGTGCCTCATGCATTCATGTGCATCCGGACTTCGGTTCAGGACCTCGATTACTTTGACTTCAATCCCACTGTGTGGATGTGAAGTATTTTGATGTGCTCCGATCCTATCGATGGGGATCTATGGAGGGTTGATGGCCCAGTATCCATCGCGCTGTGATGATTGGTACCGCATGCATTGAGTCTATGTTGCATTTGCATTTATGAGCCTTTGTGTATAAATTATGACGTTGTGGCCTTTGAGGCATAATTGAAGGATATCACTGTGTTGAATATAACTATGAGTAATATGGCGTTTATGCATTAATTGTTATACATTGATTATTATGAATTGTTTTACTCACCCTGCCTGTTTGAATGTTACCTCCACGTGGGTAACGCGCAGATGAGCAAGTTTAGTCGTGGACGCCGTCGAGGAGTATTGTGAAGTTTTAGAGTCGTTAGCCTTATGGTTAATGTAGATGGTCTTGCTCTGATATGTAACATCGAGTTGAGTTCTTTGAGTTGATTGTATATCATTGGGTTATTTTACTGATGTTCCCTTATGAGGAAAACATTGAGTTATGTTTTGAGTTCCGCTGTATATGATGTTTTGATGTAATTTGAGAAAACCCGTGTGTTACGGAGTATTGACCAAATTTTGTTGACTTTGAGAAATGTACGCCCTTTGTGGCTTTTTAATGAAAGTTTATATTTTAAACTGAAATCCGTGTTATTTTGCCGTAATATCTGTGGGGTAGAATAAGGGTGTGACAAAAACCCCTAATTTATAATTACATATCAGAATCTAAGGAGATTATCAACACCCTCACTAGGGGTGGCAAAATGGATGGATTGAATGAATATGGATTAGATTGTTAATGGATGGATTAAAACAATCCATTAGTCCATTAACAATCCACTAAAATTTTCTTAAAATTATCCAATCCAATCCATGCATTAAGAATAAAATCCATTCAATCCATCAATTAACATATTTTAATGGATGAATATTCATCCATCCATCCAACTTTTTTTTTATTTTATAAAAATAAATATATTTTTTTTATTTTTAAAAAATTGATTTTATTTTATTTTTGAAAAATTCATTTTTTATTTTAAAAAAAATTATTTTTTAATATATTTATTAAAAAAACTGAATTTTTTGTATTTTCAAAAACAAATTGATATTTTAATTTTTGAAAAATATCGATTTTTTTTCAAAAAAAAAAGTCAGTTTTTTTTTCGAAAAACAAATCAGTTTTTTATTCTGAAAAAAAAAACCAATTTTTTTCGAAAAAAAAATCGATTTTTTTTCAAAAAAAAAGTCGGTTTTTTTTTTTGAAAAACAAATCAGTTTTTTATTCTGAAAAAAAAAACGATTTTTTTTCCAAAAAAAAGTCGGTTTTTTTCGAGAAAAAATTTTATTTTATTTTTGAAAAACATATCATTATTTTATTCTGAAAAAAAAAAACCGATTTTTTTTTGAGAAAAGTTTTATTTTTTTTCGAAAAACAAATCAGTTTTTTATTCTGAAATAAAAGACTGATTTTTTCGAAAAAAAAATTGATTTTTTTTCCAAAAAAAAAGTCGGTTTTTTTTTCGACAAAAAAATTTATTTTTTTTTGAAAAACAAATCAATTTTTTATTCTGAAAAAAAACCGATTTTTTTTCCAAAAAAAGAGTCGGTTTTTTTCCGAGAAAAATTTTTATTTTATTTCAAAAAATAAATCAGTTTATTATTCTGAAAAAAAAAACCGATTTTTTTCGAAAAAAAAAATTAAACTTTTTTTTTCAGAAAAAAATTCATTTTTAAAAAAAAAATATAATTTTTTAATTATTTTTAAAAAAATCTATTTTAAAAAAAATAAATCTAACAAAAATAAAAATAATCCGTTGGATTCTTAAAATATGTTGGATGGATTGAATCCATTCAAGTATATAAATGGATGAATTTAATCCAATCCATTAACTTATTTTTTGTGTGGTGAATGGATTAGATGGATTTTTTAATGGATGGATTGAATGAATTTTGACTTAATGGATTCAATTGCCACCTCTAACCCTCACTCACAATGTACTCATGCAAGCAGCTTCTTGTGCCCAAAAGCAACACGCAGCAGTTGAGTTTGGGTGGAATGTAGATTTTGAGTCTAATGTGTGACCTAGTATTGATTTCTAGAAAGATACTTCAATTTGGCTGCATGTGCACATCTCCAAACTCGTATTCAAATATCTAATTTTAGTTGTTGAAAATTCATGGACTCAGTTATTGAAACTTAGTTATCATGCTTTTCAAATTGACCCAGAAAGGATTTTACCCCATCTAAGCACTTTTAAGAATGATCACTTAATCCTTATTGAGAGGATAGATGGTAAACTCCAAGCAACAATTTTGTATGGACAAGAAGGAAACATTGAAATTCTCAGAAATAAACTTTGGATTTATACTCAGAATTATCTACCAAGCTTTGTTGCACCATGGTAAACTATTTTTTTTTATTATGTTAAACTTGGAAGTGAATTTTTGGACTTATTATTATTTTTTAGGATAAATTATGATGTAATTTCTTATTTAGTTTAATTTCTTTTTTATATATTTTATTTTCTAAAATCTGAGTAGATTGAATAACTCATCTGATATGACATGGTGATTAAGGGTTCATATCCCAGGCATCAGTATAGTTTCATATTATATTTCTTTGACAAACATTTATCACAGTAGCTACAAAATATTTCATAAAAAGGATAATGTGATTGATAAAGTAAGTAAAATAACAGTTACATAACCAAACAAATTTGAAGATGTTATTCTGAAGCATTACAAGAGTAAAAAATGTTAACATGAAAATTTGATTACAGTTTCTTCATTTTTTTAGAACTCTTACCTACAATCGAAAAATTGTAATTTGTGTCTTTCAACCTTATTTATTTTCATTCCTCTAGGACAACAAAATGTACTTTTTATTCTTTCAAGTCTCAAATCAGACTGTGCATTGTGAATTTGTGATGGCTGAATGCAATATTTTCCTTTCCGTTTTATCTTTCGTTTCCATTCCATATTACCTTCGTGATGGTTGAATGAATGCAATACTTTCCTGTCACCTTGACACAAATATGAAGCAGCAAGACATAGCTTCTGTGGTGGTAATTCATTGTGACGCAAAAAATTGCCTCCTCACTGCAGTTCCAACTTCCAAATGGAATCAACAATTGCAACTAGTTATCACAAAGTGATTGATGGATTGAACTTCGCGTAGAAGATTCATCCCATGGCTTGACAGTTGGAGAGTCTTTTATCACAAACTAGTTGTTTATAGATGAACTGCTCAGTGTGACATCCCTCCTAAGTAGCTTCATGATTTTTAACAAAATTCATCTCAAATTACTCTCTTTCAACTCTGTTCCAAATGTCACATTTTCTCATAGCATGTATCATAAGCCATAGGCTTACCATTTGAAGTGCAGACAGAATTCCATTTTCTCCTATCCTGACTTCCTTTAGGATCGATATCATCACCCTCATAAATTGTTGAGAAGGTTGGATCTTCAGAAGGAGCGTGCTTCCTCACTTTGCTTTGTAGCTTGTGAAGAATCCTCCATGTCACACAATCAGGGGTCACTCCATTCTTATTCATCTCTCTTACAATTTGATAAGCTTCTCTTCTGAAACCTAGATTGCATGCACAGTTGATCAGAATATTGTAGCTATATATATTTGGGGACACCCCAGAATCTACCAATTCATACAAGAAATGGCAAGCCTCAATAAACATGCCAGAACCACATAGCCCTTTCAGAATGGTTGCATAAACAAAATTATCATGGATCCCTGAAGGCCATATAACACTCTGCCAAAACCTCTTTGCCTCTTCTATTTGATCACATTCGCATAGACCTTCTACTATAACTGTATAAGTAGTACTATCAGGACTAATGCCATCACTAGCCATGTTATTAAAAATCCCAAACGCATCATTCGGTCTTTGAAGTTTGTACAGTCCTCTGATAAGAACATTATACGTTACAACACCAGGCTTCAAACCATTTCTAGGCATCACTCTTTTGAACAAATCAAGAGCCTCGTCGACTTTTTCAGCATCCAATAGTCCAGAAATCAATGTAGTGAAGGTCACAACATCCGGTGCACAAAATTTACCCATCAACATGTCATCCAACACTTTTAAAGCTTCATCGACCCTCCCCATCTTGCAAAACCCATTGATAACTGTATTGAGAGTAATCACATCAGTCTGACACTGGCTCTCAAGCATTAACACAAGCACATTTAACAGCTCTGTTGGATTGTTTACAAGACAAAGAGCTCTCAAGTAAATGTTGAAAATCCTAGTTTTGTCAACACCTTCCTTATACAACATGAGTTTAAGAACTTCCATTGCTTTATCCACATCCAATGCATGACAAAGAGCTTCCACCAATACCTTATAAGTATGCTCACAGAGCGAGAATCCAAATTCAGCTCCTTCCTCTAACAACTGATAACCCCTCATACAGTCACCATCCTTGCTAAGACCGTGTATGATATAATTATACGACACATCACTGGGAACAAACCCTCTCCTCCTCATCAAATAAACAATCCTAGATGCTCCATGATACCTTCCAACTTTGCATAATGAATCAATCATCTGGCCATAAACAACCTCCCCATACAAACTACTACCACATGGCACCACTTCTGCAATCTCAAAAACTTCATTGAAAAGCCCTTCTTTACATAAAGAGTCAATCAAATTTGCAAAAGCAGCAACCTTCACACCCAACTCAACTTCCAAATTCATCCTCTCCCACAGCTTGCACATCAATTCTCTCCCACCTTCCAAATCCCTTTCCCGAAGAAACCCACGAATTAAAATACTGTAAGTCATCGAGTTAGGCTCTAAACCACTGTCAATCATTTCATCAAACACCTTCCACGCATCCCTTATTCCACCAACGGAACAATACCCATTAATCAAAGTGGTGTAAGAAACAACATTCGGACAATGCCCGCGATTCTTCATATCGAAAAGCAACCTGTGAGCATCAAATGGTCGGTGAATGAAACAAAACTGGTCCATCAAACGGTTGTAGTTAACCAAAGAGGGAACAAAACCAGGTTTGGTATGGATCAAGGATTGAACAAGAGTCCATGTTTGGAATGGGGTTTTGGAACGGAGTAATCGAGCAAGGAGGAGGTTACATGTGTGGTGATCGGGAATAGAACCGGAGGAGAGGAAGAGGGAGAAACGTTGGTGGGCTTCGGAGAAACGGCTGGAGTCGCAGAGAGTATGAAGAATGGTGGCAATGGTGTGTTGTGAGAGAGATGAAGGAGTAGTTGAGAATGGAAAAGTGTTGGGTTTGTGGGGAAGAAGCAGAAAGGTGATGAGAGGTTTCTTGCATTGACACCACCTTGTTCTTTGCATTCTCTGAAATGAATAATCTCGGTTGCTGTTATATTTCGATTACAAAGGTTATTATTTGATAGAGTAAATAAAATTTGTAAGAGTTTTTTTAACCAAAACGAGAAAAAAAATTACTTAAATAGGAAACCTATTGTCACAAATTCTTAACTTCGATAGCGTATCAGCCGACGTTATTCTGTTAAAGAGTTATACGACCATGTTGTTAGAAAATAGGCTCCAATCTCATGGCTATTAGTCTAAAGTTTGCACAAAGTGGTACCGTCAAAAGTATAGTGTCTAGTATGGAGGATCTTTATATTAGGATAATTTATTTTTTAATGTTTATTGAATTGATTTTGTTTTTGAATGCAGCAACTGAGCCAACTTTGAGGGACAATGAAGTCCTGAGACAGAAAGCACTTGTGCCTTTGGTATTAAACATTTTATTTGTAGTTAACATTTTCATGTTGTTGTATTGTGTTTGTAACTTGTTATAACAATTTTGATGTGTGTGTTTTCAGAGCCAAGTAGAGTTGCTTCTCCCTGTTGCAATTGGGGACTATTCAGACTTCTTTTCGTCTCTGTATCATACTAAAAATTGTGGAATCATATTTCGCGGACCGCAGACTCCTGTTCTAGAGAATTGGTGTGTTGAATTTTATGGCTTTTCAAATTAAACAAGAGTAAAATTTTCTTTTGTATACTGAAGAAATGAGTGAAATTTGGTTCACAGGTATCACTTGCCTGTTGCTTATCACGGACGAGCATCTTCTGTTGTTGTTTCTGGAACAGATATTATTCGACCGAGGTTAGAAATTTTGTTACTAGTTGAAATATTTTCTAGTCTTAAGTTCATGTGCTTGAGGAAATATCTAAATTATCTGTTTTTTTTGGAGGTTTACTATTTATGAAGATATATCCTATCAATGTTTTGTTTCTTAACGGAGGAAGCTTTGTTTCTTAAACAGGCATGCTTGTTTCTATCCTATGTGATTTTTCCTTAATATGTGCTACTTTGTCGGTTTGTTCAGAGGTCAAGCTCATCCTGCCGGAAACCCTTCGCCCTACTTCGGCCCTTCATTGAAGCTTGACTTTGAGTTGGAAATGGTTAGCTTTTTGTCTACATAGATTTCCTAATGCCATACTTCTCACAATAATGCGCATGCTGTGTTTTATTTAAACATATGAAATCAAGGTTATATATTCTGTCATTTCTTTGTTTTAGTTGTTCTAAATGAGTTGTTATCGTAATTTACCAGTTTTCACTTGCTTTATTACGAATACAATCTTAATTTTCTTACAGGCTACTACTGTCGGACCTGGAAATGAACTAGGAAAACCGGTAGATATAAACAATGCTGAAGATCATATCTTTGGACTTGTTCTACTGAATGACTGGAGTGGTAATTGTTCAATTTAATATCTATTTTTGATGTTAATGCGATCTATAGTTGATGCTTCACTGAATTGTATTTGGCAGCTCGAGATATTCAGGCATGAGAATATGTTCCTCTTGGTCCTTTTCTTGGCAAAAGTTTCGGTAAGAAGTTTCAATTAATTACTTCAGATGTTTTTAAGTCCTTTAGGAAAAAAAACTGAGCATTTGGGTGGAAGTTTTCTTCTTAATCATCAATGCTATTATAGTGTTAATCTTGTTTTATGGTGTGTGCCAAAATTTATATAGCCACATCGATATCACCTTGGATTGTGACCTTGGACGCATTAGAACCTTTTGCTTGTGAAGCCCCAAAACAGGTAACCGGTCTCTTACATTTAAGAGATTGACATTTTAGAAACTTTATAATTAGGCTGCTCATGTATGAAGTTCACAATAAACACGTCGATCCATAAAATGCAGGATCCTTCTCCACTTCCTTACTTGGCCGAAAAAGTATCCAAAAACTATGATCTTTCACTAGAGGTATCTCAAAGAATCTTCCTTCTTTTACATGTCAGTGACAATATCTCTTCATAATCTGTGTAGCTAACAGCCAAATTTCCAATTTCTTAAGTTAATCATAAAACTTCTTTTCTTGGTGCAAGGTCCACATTAAACCTGCCGGTCACAAAGATTCAAGCGTTGTTACGCGGAGTAACCTCAAGCACTTGTAAGGACTCTATCTTCAAAAAATTTCGATTTAATCTTTACATGCCTTGTTACCTATTTTTTACCCATCATGTACCCTTTGAAACTATTTACATAAATATTATCCATCCAATTATTCTAGCCCTCTCGTTTTGTAGATATTGGACATTGACTCAACAACTTGCTCACCACACAATCAATGGTTGCAATCTAAGGCCAGGCGACATCCTTGGAACTGGGACAATTAGTGGCCCGGTAAGATTCAATATTTTATTGTGTCTAACTTCCTAATACATTTTCTTTCTTTCAAGTATTGCAACCTATCAATCTGGTTGATGAATTTTAGTAATATTATAATGATTCTTTTTCACTGTAGGAGCCAGAGTCTCGCGGATGCTTACTAGAGTTAACATGGAATGGACAAAATTCGCTGTCGTTGAATGGGTTAGATAGAAAATTTCTTGAAGATGGAGATGAAGTCACCTTAACTGGATATTCCAAGGTTACAATCAAATTAAAGTCTTCAATGTCTTTTTCCTTTCTAAAGTCATGTGACATTTTTATTAGTTGTGGAACACTAGAACTTGAAGAACTTTTATATGAAAATGTCTAAAATTCATGCTTTTCAGGGAAATGGTTACACTATTGGGTTTGGTACATGCTCTGGCAAGATTGTTCCATCAGCTCCTTGATGGCAGTATTTTCCAGTGGTGTGGTATGGTGGAGGTTGTTGAAGCTGTAGAATCAGGAATCCTTTCTCCTTAGTTGTTTTTCTGCTGTAATTTTCTCTTATTACTTCTTCGGAAAGAGACTTGAATAAAACTGGCTTTTATGAGGATTGTTATGTTCTTTAGTGTACTATCCATTTGTTTAGCATGGATAAAAACTGAGATGAAATAATGATTATAACATTCTCTGGGGCATTTTGTTTTGTTGCTAGATTAGTTATTTTTAGTTGTTAGGAATTTTGTTATGCAATCACTTGTTCACTGGATTTGTTATGCAATCACTTGTTCACTGGATATAAATGTAATAAAAAATAGAAAACCAAAACAAACGGATTTGTAAATGAAACTACTCCTATAATAACCAATTTAAATTAAACTCTTGACATATATCATAAAGAAAAAGGGAGCGGCAAAAACATGATTCATCAATGTTAGACTTCAAAGACATTGGATTTAAAATAACAAATACTACAATCATACAGATTCATAAAACCAGTCTAACATTCATAGAAAAAGAGTAGTTTAAATAATCATTTAGTGTGAAGAGTAATAATTACAAAATGCAACCAAAAAAGTAAAGCAGCATAAAGGAAAAGAGAATCACAATAAAGGAAAAACATGTTTAATATTACTTTCATTTGAGGTTATCATCATCTTAAAATATGAAGCTGAGCAAACTCAATTCCATAATTGACAAGTTAGTAAGGTGATAGACCCCCTAATTTATGATTTTTTTTTTGTGACTAAAACCCCTAATTTATAATTACATATCAGAATCTAAGGAGAGTATCAACACCCTCACTTCACATTGTACTCATGCAACCAGCTTCTTGTGCCCAAAAGCAACACGCAGCAGTTGAGTTTGGGTGGAATGTAGATTTTGAGTCTAATGTGTGACCTAGTATTGATTTCTAGAAAGATATTCCAATTTGGCTGCATGTGCACATTTCATATGTGGTGGTTTCTGTGACATACCAGTTGTACTGTACTAACTCTTGTGCGTGCGCAACAGTAGACGCCAATAGATTTGCGACTTGCAAACCATGTAGTACTAAAATGTCAAAAAGGGAGCAGAATGGAGTACACAATTTACACAACTTACCATTAACTAGTGGTCCTAATTTTATACTCAAAAGTTAAAGTGACTATTTTAATTTTTTTCTTGTTGCTAAAAATGAATTCTTGTAGACTGTATCATATCCCTTAAGAACAAAACCTTACCGCCAACCCCATTCAAGTAAAAATCCCAGACCCACAGAACAAAATTTCTTTCCTATTTTTCACCAAATTCCACTCTCTCAAAACTGAGTTTTCACCTGCCACTCTCTGCAATCTCTGACCCCTTTTCCCATGAAATGAAATCCTCTTCCAATTCCAATCCTAACTTCTTCTACCACAATGACCATACTACCCCTCCTCAACCCACAAATTCCATTCAGCTCCCTCCCCAATCCCAATCCAACGCCGCCCTCACCATCCAATCCACGTACCGATCCCACCGTATCCGCACCCTCTACCGGAAAATCTCCACCGTCGACTCCGAAGCCGACCACCTCCAACGCCTAATCCAGCTTCAAGACACAGTAGACTTAATCCGCAACAACCACTTGGAAAAACTAAAAATGAACGAAGCACTCATGAATCTACTTCTCAAGCTCGATTCCGTTCCCGGAATCGATCCAGCCGTGAGAGAAGCCAGGAGAAAAGTCACCCGTCGGATCGTGGGTTTACAAGAGATACTCGACTCTGTTTCGGAAGCTAAAGTTGATGAATGCGATTGGTGGTCGTTGAATAATTGGGATCAAGTTATTGAACAAATGGAAGAAAGTATTTGTAGAGAGAAAGGTGGTGATGATATGGAAAATTTTTGTGCTCAAAATCTTGGGTTTCGTTGCTTACAAAGGTTTCTTCGCGAACCCTGATTCCCAATTTAGTATATAAACATGCATACTTACTGTTTGACAAAATGTTTCAACTGAAATTTATAACTATGTTTAGTAATAATATTTTATATGTTGTATGATATTAATATCACTATCTCTTAACTGTAAGTAGTTATGTAATGTACTTAGTTACCTATCTTAGGAGCTCTGTACTTGATGAAGTTGTTATAGCATAAGCATATACAAGACAATAAAATTGATGTTGGTATGAATGAGTTAAATTAGACAACCTTACCTGATTTTCAAATTATATGATAAATTCAAAACAAGTACAAGATCCATCAACTGTTTTGGATTTGCTTATCTACTTTGATACATAGTAGAAGCTTATAGTTTACACTCTCAGGTCACACACTATTATTAGCAAAGATTCAATTTTCATGTTCATTGAATAACTTATGCATCTGGTCTAGTTATAGATTAGATACATTACTTATTCAATAAATCTTAAAAGAAAATATATGCTAGTAAATTATTTTGGAACCAAAACAAGCAACTACGGTAATAGAAAGTACTGTGATTTCTAAGTGGGCTAGTTGACGCAGTTACACTTGCATTTTAACATGCATTTCTTGCAATCATAGAGATTTGGGTAGCAAGTATTGCAGTTACATTTGTTGATACATGCGAACTTTAATCCACCATCCCATAAGCATAGAGCCATGCAGTGAAGGATTGGCTTGCATGATGGACAACTTGTTTTCATCTGGTAAAAAATGCAGTCTTTGCATCCTCTACCATCTAGGGGTGGACAAGTCATAGTAGCTGAAGTCATAGTTGCTGAAGCCATCAGTAGCATAATTAGTGAGACTGCTTGGATTTGGATTTCCATTCTTTGCTTCTTGGCCTCCATGATCTTGTTGTCTTGTAGAAATGTTGTAGGGCTCTTTCTTCACAAAATGTGGAGAAGAGTGTGATCAAGGAAATGAAGATATATGGTATAGCTATTAATAAGGTTATAATGGTTCTAGGTCTTAGTAGAAGGCATTGGAAGTGAGGAAGCATTTAATTTTTGGCAGACATTGATGTTGAAATTTAATCTGGGAAGCTATGGCAGGCAGAGCTCTCTTGATTTGCACAAGTCAAACTCAAGTAATCAATAGTAGAATGCTAGTGTCAAAGGCAAATATAAATACTACTTGGTGGGAGTTGGACTACATGCAGAAATCAGAACTATCTCGAATATATAACAATAGTCATATTTTTAAGAATTAAATATGAAAAAAAAATAACATTCGTAATAATTATATTGTTAATTTTACTTTTATTAAAAATTAATAGTGTACTTGATATATCTATTTTATATTCGGATGTTCTTAAATACTAGTATGCATTGAATTTTTTTCGATAGTGAAATACTCTCTGTAAATAGGAGTGCATAATTTTCACTTTTTATATTCCAACACATTTAGAATGTTTTAAGGAATTTAAAATTTTAAATAATTCAATTGAAATTTATTGATTTTTTAATTTTTTTTGGTTAGATAGAGTATTAAGATAAATTATTGTTAGATTTTTGGAATAACTTTTTATAAATTTTAAAATGTTTGGTTTAAAAATTAAATTTTAAAAATAAGGATTAATTTTACAATTTTTAAATTTTAAAGAGATTAATTTGAAAATTATCGTGGACTAGTTTGGATTTTTTTAGAAAATATGGGGATCTATTTACAAAATTAAAAATAATAATATTAATCAATTTGATATTCAAATTCTATAGAATATTAGAGGACTTTGAAATTATTGGATTTTGAGTGTAATTTCAAGATCATTAAATTTAACTTAGGAAAAATACTCGATAGATTTTTATTATTTTAATAATTCTTCTTATTTTTTTTATTCAAACAATAAATTTGTTACAAATCATTTTAAATTTCCTAAAAATATCATATTATCTCCTTAAAATATTTTATCCAAACACACTCTTAGTGATATTAATTAAGAATTTATTTGGAGAAGAAGTGTACTTGTAGTAAATGTGAATCTTGACTATGTTAGAGAGTGTACAAGGGCTTTCAAATTCTAATTAGGTAAAAGGTAACACCCTGCATAATATATATCTAGACTAATACCATACAAGGGTTATTATCTGGTATTGACACCAATCATAAGTGCATATTGACATAATTTACATATTTAACCATTTCTAAAACATAAAAGACACTCTATGGTGCAAGATATGGAAAATTGCCAAAACAATAAAACTAAGATCTAAGTACAATATCCTTCATTGTACAAGATACACAATACACAATGCACAGCGGAATAAGCATAATCTAAGCTTATCTTGAAACATCAAAGCAAGACTCCACATACAAACTAAACCTGCAAACAATACCTGAAAAACAACAACAGTAGTGGGGTGAGATAATTATCTCAGTGAGTTTCCCTATCTTATGAGTTCACTCAACTCTACAAGGTTCTAGTCAATTTTTATCTCAAGTCAAAAAGAGAAAGGGATAAGACTTGAGTTCACATAATTCACGATGCATGGAAACATGCCACTTGAGTCCATCAACTCAACAATCACTAGTTCGAAAATCATACCAAGACATCCCTTTTCCCGTCCTCTCCTACGTCTAGGAGATCAACATGAGTCATGGATCCTTGTAATGTACCTTGACATACGAAATGGATTCGGATCCACGAGAAACATAGTCCACATGAATCGTCACTTCTTGTGGGTCGTACCCCATCACAAGTATCTTTACATATAGGCTCCATTCGTACTACACATGGGAATCAAATCTGTCAAGGTAATAATGCGTACATTCCGGAGTAGCCCTTTATATAAGCTTCCACTCTCAAAACGACACATCTCAAGGGAATCCGGTTCCGACTACGTGATAAAGCATAACATAACGTCGAATGGATTCGAATTCTAAGGGACGCATAATCAACCTTAGGAATCGTCACTTCTCATGGATCGTACCCCATCACAAGTCTCTTACCCGTAGGCTCCATTCACTTATGTAATCATTAAGGATAGCGTGATTGTATTCGACAATCACAAGGCATCACATTCGCCTTAACCATAAACAACACAACCATATATATTCCATACAAGACTCTCCTCACAACTAGGCAACTACTTGTCAATGATACACACCTAGGTATCATTGCACAAGCATTGTCATCTACGTTATTCATCATGCCCTATTCACTTTACTAGTCTATTTCATTAATTAGTATCAAGGGTTTCCTCACCGTTCTAATAGTATTTTAAGCATGTTATCACACAATCAAATTATCCATGTATACATATATGACATAACACATTATCATACAAAACACATATAATAGCACATCACAATAAATATAACCAATCATAGTAATTTATAACACATCGAGGCATTATAAGTCACTATCATCCTCTACCAAGCATTCTTGGTTTGTTCATAATCTTACATCACCATATCATTCCCTATCAGATTATCTCTCTAATTCATAAAGGTGTTATTCATCACCGGTTCACAGATCATTAATTCTATTATGGTTTTCCTCACTTTTCTTAATCCTTATTAATCATAAAATCATCATTTAGTCCATCCACCAATCAACAAATACACATGCATATTACTCATCATAATTAATGTAAATAATGTATAGTAACAACAAACGTGCATGTGAAACGACCAAGCAAGCATCAAACAAGGTATGAAAAACATTTCCAGGCTCATAGTACGAGGGCCAGGCAAGGCCTTTCGCCTTGAGTTCACTGTGCGAACTCTGAGCGAGGCTAGAAATTATGGAAGTAGCAAAAGCCTTCAGTGCTCGCGCTCTATGAGAGTATTTGCTTTCAGCTCGCTTTCACTTTATAGTGCGAGCATGACAGACTGTCACGTTCGCCTACAGTTTGCTAGAGCTCGCAGTGCGAACCCTGCGATTTTCAGAATTTCTAGCAATAAAATGGGCAATTCCCAAATGGGTTTCTTCACCCCCTCTTACATAACTCATTCCCAACAAGAACTCAACATATATTGTATCAAAGCAACACAAACAACATGATTAACAACATATTCATAGGAATCCATTTCCACACAAAACCTAACCCACCATATTCTCATGTTTATCTCCAATGCTAAAATAACTAATGGAACTCACCTCTAGAATAAGATGAAGATGAAGAGGATTGATGAAGATGAAATGATAAATAATGAAGACTTCTTCTTCTTCTTCTTCCACTTCTAAGTTTTCTTCTCCTTTTCCTTTCTCTTCCTTTCTCTTCTTTCTCTTTTTATTCTTTTCCACCAAATATATATACATATATAATATATAATAATAGTTAATAACATAAATATCTCCCTTTGATATTTTTTCATCTAATACAAATTGACCAAATATTAGAGTTACCAAAATATCTTCTCTTATACTTATTAATATTGGTCTGTCTTTTTTTTATCAATAATTGATCTCTTCAGAGCCTACTAGTTACTTTATTGGTCCCAACTTATGACACTTAGAGCACTTAAGAGCTTCAATAATCCAGCTGACACCCCATTGAGCATTTAAGGGAAATATGAGGTATTACATAAAAATTGAACATCCCTTCTAACCCTAGGGGTTGGGGTATTTATAGATGTGATCCATAAGTCAAGTTGTGAGTGGAGAACCAATTCAAATATTCAACTGCCTGAGTAGAATGTGAGAATAAGAGAAACCAATCTTTTTCCTTAATAAGGGAATGTAGATACCTTCTTGGACATGTGGTATAACAGTTATCTCCCTACGTGTGCCGACATGCCTTTCTGTGTTTTGGTATGAGTTACACAAGTGACCTATGTCGCACTCTAATTTTTGACCATAAGACCCCACCTCCTTTTGTTGTTTCTTCTGATTGGTATATTTATACTCACGTGTACATGATTACTATGGCTAACCAGTTTGTGCAGATGCAGTTTCTCTCAATTACAACACCACTAAGATGCAACCTGTGAATTCTGATTTAAAAATGGCGTGAGCATTTAGGGCTCCCTCTTTGTTGCTCCTGAATTAAGGATAGTCATGCTATCCCGAGGCAGTTAATGAAAGGATGGTTGGATTTATTTGCATCATTACTAAAGGGTCACATAATTAGGGAATTATGGCTGAAATTTCTAAGAATGGTTATTATGGACCCAAGATTTTTAAAGTTAAATTTGGAGCGTGGGTCTGAATGATTCTTTTGTTCAAACTCATCCGAGAGGGATTAAAACTATTTTCGGTTCTGTTTATTAAAGGACTTCTCACCATTTCAAACTCAACTTTTATTTGTCAAAGTCCCAATACGTGACCGTCCGTTTCCTTAATTTAACTTAACATGGATTAAGGCTAACTCCGTGTTAACCTCAAGCGTTCTTGAAGGAGGTGATTCGCAAAACATCGGGTTTGACTGATGAATTGCATTAAAATCTTTTACGGGTATAAGATGTGTTTTGAGTTGATTTTAAAGTCTGCGAGGCCAGATTATCTTCAAGGAGTGTCCTTATTTAGTTGGAACCATGATCTAATTTTAATTTTATTCGGTTTATGAGCCATAGAAGGGCCCGTCTCTAAAGTTCGATACCAAGTATATTACAATACAAATTCAAAGTGTATTCAAAATCAAAGAAGTTCGGGAAATCTAAAGCCACGTAATGCGGGTATGGTCACCAAAGTGGAGTTACAATACACCTGTGTTTATTCTTATAAAATTGAAGTCTTATACAATTGTAATATCTTTTGAGGTCATCCAAAATTAAAAACATCCTGCTGCAACCTTAATTACATGTGCATAATATTAAGGCATCATGCCATTAATTCTAAAACAATTCACAAAGACCACATCAGCGACCAGTTTTGTTCACAAGCATTTTCTGACGCTTTTACAAGACTTCTAAAAGAAGAGATGAAGCCGAGTATGAGCTTTGTGCTACCACCATTGTCGTACTAGTAAACAAGCCCCGTCCAATACTTACGGTTGTCGTAACTTTGAAACACGCCGCTGCCAAGACATTGAATCAACCGGGGCAGCCTCATATCCATCCTCAAGAGTTTCATAAGGTTGATACCAGCTCCGGACCATCTTGACTTGTCGCCTGCCCTTATGTCGGCAGCAGAAGACCGAGTGTTTCAGACAACCGAAGTCATCAACTTACATTTGAAGATAAGAACCTGCAAGACAAAATAGAATTAATGACCGCATCAGATTATCAGAATACCGTTAAGGATGTAAATTGAGAAAGAGATAAGATGAGATAGTTCCGACCCTCAACTTTAAATCATCATTGCGCGGAGGTTCGAGCAGCCAGAAGGGCGACAACCGAAGTTTTCACCGGCTTCCTACCGAGCATCGAAGAACAGAATTCTGGGCAATTTTTCAACATAGTGCAAAGCATCATACTCCACCAGCAATAATCAAAGACATCGACAATTTCAAGCTCTCGGTTCAGACACATCATCATCATAACCACATCAAACCTTTCTCGGCAAACGACATAAAACCGACAGTCTTCGAACTTAAGTTTGTCCCTGAAAGAAGAAGAAGAAAAGTCAGTTTGGGTTCAAAAGCAAACAATCCAAGAACTTGTCAGAGAGAAATCCAAACAACGTCGCGACTACTTGAGAATTTAACAGAAACTGCTAGCAGAAGTGTTAGCAGAAGTTGCCAATGAAAGAGTTCCCCATTAACAATCATGAACTACGGAAGAATCCTGAAAGCATTCCCTAAATGTTCAACCGATACATCCACGAACAAACAACATGGCCAATCAGAAAAGAAATTCATTAAAACCGAAAACCAGCAGCACACATGAAGGATACACCCTTGATACTTGCCGACAACTTCAACTTCCACCGACACGTTTACGTAACCTGCATTCACAATGAAGGATTATCATTCAAACTTAGAACAACATAGGACAATATTCATGATGAATTGAAAAAGAGAACTCAAAGCATTACAAAACTCATTGCCGGTTGTCTCAATAAAATCTTCCAAAATTGAGATAAACGGTGATGAGATAGATGATGGTGAAAAATCTCACCATTCCCTAGATTCCTGCTAAACAATCACCATTAGAACAACACACTGTTAAAAAGGGATTTAAATGCGTTAAAGAAGAAGAGGAACAAGTGTATATTGAGGAACCCAAGCTGTACTCACCATTCGGGTTGCTGTGATTTCCAGTTTGCCTTAGTAAAATACCGAGTACCGGCGGTAACGATTCAAGAGGAAGTCTCCATCAATCTGCACATAGAGAAAGACAGTTAGAGATAATACTTCGAAGTACAAATTCATTGAGATTATTTTTAGAAAGTTGCTTTGGGAAGACCTCGTTAGGCTCCATTCATTCTACTAGATGAATCGTTGGTGTTGAAGGACATAGTTCAAAAGTCAATTGGCTTAACACAAATCTGGAAACAAAATATAAGAATCAATATCAATAAACCAACGGACAAGGCAATCACCAACATGATCAAGTATAAAAGGAAGGTTTTTAATCTATCGGTATGAAAACGGAAACTTCCAGCATGTTTCAGACAGATTCAAACTAAAAAGGAAAAGAGTTATTATTGTGTTTTGCTTTCAACAGCTATAAAAGAAGAGGAAATCGAGATTCAGAAGAGGACAATTCACAACAATACAGATGAGAATCCCACAAAGTCCCTAAACCAACCCCAATTTTCGTAAATAAAAAATGATAAGAAACTTATCTCTTGAGCTCCGCCGCGAATAACCGCCATCGCCATCACCCTCCATCCTTCACGAAGCCACAGTCTGCGAATTCAACCACCAACGAAAACCCTGCAGAAACAAAAAAACCGTTTAACCTCGTTTTTATAACATTATGTTATTATTGTTTGTTTTTGTTGCTGTTGTAGGAAAGAAACCGAAAATGGTGGAGAAATCGGAGAAGAAAAGATGTTGAAGAAATCGAAAGTGGAGAAGGAAGATGGGAAGAAGGACGGAGAAGACGATAGGAGTAGAAGACGGAAGAAATCAAGAAAGGAGAGATCAAAGAGAGGAATCGAAGCGGAGAGGAGAAAGAAGAAAATCAGAGAGGGAAAGAGACAATAGCAGAACGACGGAGGGGAGAAAAAGGGGCTTAGGGTTTCTTTTTTCCTTTTTTTTTTATTGTAATTGTTAAAATTATATGGTACGTCTGCACTCGCACACACATATGGTGCACCCACGCACCGTCACCACACATCTCGCCTGATCACCAGATCAAGCGTCCCACATTGCATCCCACCGTAGACCCGTCTCCCTGTGCCCACACACGAGCCCTTCGTCCCCCACCAACCTTAATTAGTCCCTTAATCCTCCATTTTATTTAATTAATCTAACTAAACTTTTTTCTTAATATTAATTAACCTGTTTAATGTTTTTATTAACCAATTTAATAATCAACCTTTTTATAATATCTTTTTTTATAATAATAATTATTCAGCAAAACTTTTCTTAAAATAACTTATTTTATTAATAACTAAATCATTTGCATTTCTAATTAACCTATTTTATAATAATCTTTAAAAATTTAATTCATAACACCTTTTTATTAAGAGAATTCTAGTTAGTTAGTTTTTATAATGATAAAAAAACCCTTTAATAAAACCCATTTAATATTTAAAATAACCTTTAAAAAATAAGATAATTCCTCTTTTCTTTAATAGTTTAAATTAATTTCTAATAACTAAAAACCACTTATTTTAATATATTAAAACTTTAATTTTTTTTGTAAAAAAATCTAATTAATTTACAATCTAATCTAAGTAAAGACTAATAAATATTTTGATTTAACCTCACCGTTAACTCAACTTTTTTTCTTAAAATCAATTCATAAAATTCAACTCCATAACTTAACAATGGTGCGCACCTCCATTCCTCGCACCGACGCACGCGTCACGTATTCACTTTTCACTCACTTGTGCACCTTAGCGCTTTCATGCGTCTGTGTATGGATTTATTTATCTGTCTTTATTTTCCGCAATTTATCTTTACCGTATTTATTTTATCGCATTGCATAAGCGTCCAAAGGAAGAAATTGTGCGTAACGTAAAACTTGCGCGTATGCATATCATATTGTATCATAATTCCCATTGATCCTTGATCCCATTCAATTTGATCTTTTAAGCTAGATCCTACCCCTTAGGAAGGACCTTTGTCTTTTATCTTTTACAACTTAGATAAAAACAATTCAACTCAATCAAACTTTTCAAAGACATTAGAGAATAAGATGTTAATCATCTTAAGCGAGATAAAACTTCTACCCCATAACAATACAATTAATATGTAGGGACTTTTCCGCTTAAGAGAGATAGAGGCGTACTTGTTGACTATCCGAGTACTTGAGCCCTTCTCTTAAGACGATGCAAAGACTATTTTCCTACGAAGTTGTGGCGGTTAAATTAAGTAATCTCCCTTAAAATGACAACTCGTCTTTTCTTCTATGACCATTCAATCAACTAGCTTTATCCCGTAGAAACTTTGACCACAGTCAAAGAACTCCTCAAACCCTTTAGGGGAACTACAAGTACTCTGATTCCATTCCTGTCAGGATATGTAGGCACAAGATGCGACATCTTGGCGAGTATACTTAGAAATAAACCACTAGGTCTTTTATCCTTAAGCAGATAATCCATAGCAATAAACAACATAAAACAAGAGGTTCATGTAGAGTATTACAGAAACTTAGGATGCTAGCACATTCCCTAAGTTTAACCAACCCCGAACCTAAACTCTCTAGCTTTTGCATTTGCATTGCATTGCATTGTGGATAATTCGATCTTTTTCCCTTTGTTTGGACAAATTAAAGACCGGTTGCAAATGAATTAAGATTCAAGTTAATCAATAGCTTGACATCCAAATTTCACCGCGACAGAAATGGCGACTTCACTGGGGAATTCCTTGTGGGTTTTCCTAACTTGTTTATTTTGCTTGTTTATTATGTGTGATTATCTGCTTATTTGTATAAATTGCTCTTATATGTTCTTTTGGGTTGATATCTTTGAGTGGTGAGACAAAGTCCTACACCCGGACTTGAGTGAACTTAAGATATAATGGTGATATATTCGACGAGGCTTATAGGGAGTTGAATCCCGACCAAGTCGACTTGAGAATCACACTCAATTGAGGCCTTCTTGAAAACAGTACTGTTGAATGAGTTAATCATGAAAACATTCACTTTTTCGACCTTGGAGCCTGTGATATTGAGGACCGTAGTTACCTTAACCCCACTTTGGCCTTTATTAGGACGTAGTGCAAGGACTATGAGGGAGTACTCCCAAAATAGTTGCTACGCGATGCTACACTCAAAAGAGGCTCTCTTGAGAATATTATTAACCACCGAGTAATTGGGAAATTGATAATATCCGAAAGATGGACCTATGACTTTGGGCACCTTTCTAGAACCTTGTTCTGCATGTACAATCTACCTTTAGTCCACATCCTTTGGGAATGGGTATACCCTTGCTCCATGTTCGTTGCAAACCTAGGGTCTCCCTTGTTTGTTTATCTTTGTGTCTCTATGTGCTTACTTGTGTTTGTTGCATTCATAAAGCATCATATTGCATTGGTTTCATAGAATCCCGAGTTTATTTATAAACATTATAGGAACCAATAAGGATTACAAAAGAAAATATTTTGAAATATTCTGTTAAGAGTCCTAACTTGGATGACCTAGGAAAGTTAAGGGCGTTGATTGAAGAATCAAGAAAACTCAAAAGACAAATACAAAAGACTTCCATATTATTGAAGATCAATAGAGATTCAAAAGACTTCCATCAATATTGAAGATCCAAGTAAACAAGGGTTTTCTTATTTACTTTCCAGCAAGAAAAGAAAAGTGATAGAGGATTTATTTTTCTCATATCACCCTACTCCTTAAAAATTGGTCATGGACAACTTATATTCAAGAAGATCGAAGTGGAAGAGCAATCAAAAAGCACGATGAAGGACTTCCTTATGACTTTATTAGCTTTCATTTAGCTATTATGTCAGGGCTCTTATGAGAATATTTACTTGTAATCTGATAAAAAAAAAGATATAAAAATAAATAAATTTTCTTTAGCATTCTGTAACGTTTATAAACGCTTGAGTTCCATGAAACCTTTCATTTTCTGCATTCTGCATTCCGCATAGCATCCTGCATTTAGCATCTGCATATACATGCATCTCTTCTCTACTGTCCTCATCCAGTTTTTTTGTCTTTGTCTGTCAGTTGACATCTTAACCATCTGACCAAGCTTGAAGTATTACTAAAGGATAGTAAAGAGAACAATGGATATGGATTCCTTGACTGGTTTTAGAGTGATAACCAATCCGTTATTTGATCTTCCTTCTGATAACAATGTTCAACAAGTGGATATTCCTATGCAACCTCAGCCTGTATAAGACAACCTAGTTGTTCAAGTTGATATAAGAAATTCACCAGTTTGATGTAATCCCAATGACTTACTGTCAATTATGGTCTTATTTTGCTAGAAATTCAGTAATGACACCCAGAAGGACTAGAATCATGAAGTCTCACCCACCGTGGTTCGACTCGAACACTAGCTGCGAACTTCATGATGGAGCGATGGGGTATTCATTTGAAGAATGCAAAGTTTTCCAAGAGAAAGTTCAAGAAATGATTAATGATGAAGTATTAACCTTCAAATGAGGAAACTCGGTCTTGAATGGATCACGGTTATGCTGATATATGTGAAAACTCCAAAGGAGCTCATCGACATGTTTATTCTGTTTACTTATATGTACTTTTTAATTGGGTTAAAAGCATAATTAGCATGTGAGAACTTGTTATTTTGAATAAGTAATGCGATAAATGTTTGTCTTGAAGAAATCCATTCGTATTCACTCATAAAAACCATTTTCATAAATTATAATGTCAATACTACCCGATCCCTTGCTTAGACACAAGATTGGAAGGAGGATGACGAAGTAAAACGCAGGATCTCTTGTTGTATGCTTTTGAATAAAACCCTACTGACAATGTAAGGCATTTGTTTCAAACCTCCTAAGCACCAAAGACATAAGGAAGTTAAATCCTTTTTAACCCTTTCCAACCTCATTTTTAAACCTGGGGCAAGAAACTTTTTTAATCAGCTTGATTGAGCACCTAAACTTTCAAAAAGAGAATGAACATCTTTCAAAAATATTTGGGTACAAATAAACTTTGATCCTTATTCCTTTTGTTTTACAAATCATAAACTAAACCATGATACAACCTTCAAAAGTCCTAATTGAAGTAAGGTTAATTTAGAAAGCATACTCAGTGAGATAACACTTCCTGACTCCTATGAGCTTTGCTCAACTTTTTATATTGGCTTTATAAACAAATCTATATCCTAACTAGTGATTTTCACACAAGTTAGCACGATATTTCTTTTCAAATAAAAACTTCAAGGAAAACATGCATGTTGCACTAACAGTTTCATAATTAACATTTCATATGTGTTGATTTTACCCGACATCATAGAAAGTTACATATGAGCATCATCGTTAAGTTTGTTCTGTTGGAATTTGAAGACTCTGTTGATCTGGGGAAAGTTCGTTTCCAAATGGGTTACTCATTTATACAAATTCGACTTCATCTAAAGAGTTGTTTTTAAGACTTAGTCATCATATCATCGATCTGGGCCAGTTACGTCGAGATTCGAGAAATCTCTCAAAGAGTTTGAAGACAGTGGGGCATTTTGGATGCCGTGTTTTCTGTAAAATCCTCTTGAGAACGGATTCTTCTCATAACAATATAACTTGGGACATTTGAGAATTAATGATTATCTTAACCACTTACAACAAATTTTTGTTCAAAATGGCAACTATTATGCAATTCATCAAAAACGAATTATTTTGTCTTTATAACATCCTTCATGTCCCCGGTAAATTTTACTTCCGGTGGTCATGACAATTTTCCATTGAGGCAAACAACATTTTTAATCCTCAGTGAATCATCCTAACTTCACCTCCCTGATGAAGTGGATGTCATTTCGCTCCCTAGTGGATCTCTTACAACGCTGATTTTTCCCCAGCAAAGCGGATGTTTATTTCATCCCCATTAAAGTTTCAACCCCAACATATTCAACAACTTTGTTAATCCAGGTTCCCCTTTTGAAGTGGATATTTATTTTATCCTCGTGAAACCTCAACACGGGTATCCCGTCTACAATTCTAGATAGCTTTGACTTATCTTAACAAATTCTTCAAGAAAGGTCAAGTCGTTATATCCCCAAGTGGAATGTTTTCTATTCCCCATAGAGGCTTTGAAGCTCTGTGATCCCATATTTGGTTCTCTACCTATCCCTAATGGTACTTCTATCTTTGAAGATTAGTCGGATGCTTGCTTTGAGATGTTTATTTCATATCTGTTTGCTTCTTTCGTTTGCTTTGTCAGCATAAACATAAACATATCATATAGATAGATGGCGTAGCACTTGCATCTTGCATTTTTGTGTCTTTTGTTTTGTCGCTTTGGCCGTGGTTATCCCTAAGTGACTAGGGTTTGTCTTCTCCCTCCAAGTAGAGTTGTCAGCCATAAGCAGAAAAGAGCACAATATTTCTAAATCCCCATCAAGATTGATCCTCGTGGAAGACAGTTGTTTTAGTACATTCCCGTTCGAGTTCATACCTCAATGGGCGAGTCTTGTTTGACAGTTTCTCTTCAGTTAGTTCATGATTGAACTTCGGTCCCTGACAATCACTGTTGATATCTCCAACTTTTGAATATGGATTAAGTGTGCATTTATTTTGCACATAGCTCCCCAGAAAGGGTCTTTATGAAGATAACTATTGAAGGCAAATATTTCTCCAACAGTATTATCAGAATGCCTCAAAAACCTCCATCCGGATTACGAACGACTTCTTTATTTGAACAACTCGTTTTGATCAAGATCTTATTCAAAACGGCAAATGGCAGTCTCCACAAGACAGTTTGTCCGTCCCGAGTGACTTATCAAGATTATCAACTCGTCAAACGACATCTCTTCGGAAATATGCCAGAGAAGTTTGTCGAAAACTTTACAAATATTTTCTCTTTATTTGAGAATTTACAGAGTTTCAGACGTATTTTATAACTACAACAAAGAAGATACTCCTCAGGAATGTATTCCCTAGTGAGTTCACTACACAAGGTTAATTCCATCAAATGGCATCTCTCCTAAGAAGTTTGGTGAAGTTTATTACATTCGATCTCTCCTTATTTGAGAAGACCTACTTTACAATTCAACCGACTTACATCTCTTCCGAAGATCCCCGTTGAAGCTTTACAATCTTCAGTACATCATGAATTTACTAATGAAGTTCTACAATCTACAAAATTTTCAATCCCCTGTGAAGATGCTCTCACGAGTTTTCATCATTTCAGGTAGAGAACTGAGACCCGTTCATGGCATCCAGACCATAAGGCATGGGGAGGTTTATGTCAAGAAGCTGAGACCCGTCCATGGCATCCAGACCATGAGGCGTGGGGAGGTTTATTTCAGGAACTAAGACCCGTTCATGGCATCCAGACCATGAGGCATAGGGAGATTTATTTCAGGAACTGAGACCCGTTCATGGCATCCAGACCATGAGGCGTGGGGAGGTTTATTTCAGGAACTGAGACCCGTTCATGGCATCCAGACCATGAGGCGTGGGGAGGTTTATTTCAGGAACTAAGACCCGTTCATGGCATCCAGACCATGAGACGTGGGGAGGTTTATTTCAAGAAATTGAGATCCGTTCATGGCATCCAGACCATGAGGCGTGGGGAGTTCATTTCAAGAAACTGAGACCCGTTCATGGCACCCAGACAATGACGCTCGGGGAGGTTTACCTTTTCACTCTTCTCAAATGGAATACTCAATTAACAAGATGAATTATGTTTCGATCAAGAAAGTTCGTTTTGGTCATTACAGTTGTCTGGACTACCACATGTTGGTAGTAAATTATCTTTCGATTACAAGTTTCTCGCCTGTTATTTAATTCGCCATGTTCTTGGTGTGTGTGCTATACTCTTATACTTCTGGAGATTCCCCATTGCTGGTTGTTTCCTTTCCCCCCGTGGAGTCTCGCTTTGTTGAGCCTTTTCTTCCCGTGTGTTGTGTCTAGTTTTTCCCCTTTGGCTTTGTGTCCCCACAAGACGGTCTGTCTGGCATCTCCATATCATTGCATATCATTTGCATTCGGTGGCTTCTTAGGGCCAAAATTCGTGCAATGTTTATGTCGCTACTGCGAAAGAAGGTGCCGACAAAGACAGAAGAGTCGCCACCTATCGTTATTTATCCCACAGGAAGGGAAAGGAAACGAACGGAAAAAACCTAGCGAAAAGGAAAAGATAGGTCATTGCAACCAAATCTCGGGTTCGGGAGTCGATTACGCAAGGGGAAGGTATTAGCACCCCTCACGTCCGTCGTACTCGATGTGATCCACGCTTATGTGTTTATCTGACGGTTGTTCATCTATCTACCTATCAAGGTCTGGTTCAAAAGAAAAGAAAAGGAGAGAAAGGACTCGACAGAGCGTCGCTGCTCTGGGCCTACATATTCCCTTGTGCAATGGGAAAGTCAGAGTCAACGTAGTTCGACTAACTACGAGTAAAACGGGGGAAGGTTGCTTGCCAAGACGTCGCGTCTTGTGCCTACGTACTCTCAATAGGTATGAGAAATCAGAGCTTACGTAGTTCGGGATAAAAAGGAACACAGGTTTGTTCTAAGGTTTTTACCCGAGTAAGGTTAAACTACAGTTCCAGCAGTTAGGGACAACGCCTGTTTGCGGTAGAACCGAAGCTTAACGATACTCTTTTCATCAGAAAAGGTTTTCTTTGAATTAAAGGCCCCACAGGGCAAAATGAGGTTTGAATGTTTGTTTTTATCTTTTAGGAGAAGAAATGTTTTTTATGAATGTTTGTAATTCATATTGCACTAGAGACTTATGACTTAAGAACGAATGCGTCGCACATCGCCCTAAGGGCGTATGCTAAGCACTCTAGGAAATTGAGGAGAAGCCCCCCCAATCACCATTTCCTAGGTAGCTTAAGGCTCGTAACGTACAATACTCGTTAACCTTTATTAAGTGTTTTGATTTGTTTGAAGGTGAGAAAATAAGGACTCTACAGGGGAAACTATCAAGCATCCTACTGTTGTCATACAATATGACCCTAATGTTGAGTTTTAAAGGGAATCTACCCTACTGTTATCATACATGGATTCATCCTAATGTCTATCATCAACATCCTTAAACAAGGATGTGAGAGTCCTAAGGGAACATGCCAAAGGGAAACAACAACAATAAAAATCATTAAGCTGAAGGAGTAAAGCTATCAAGATGATAAAATGCAGGTAATGCAGCAGTACAAGCAAGGGAGACACACCTCAACCTTAGATGCAAACATTGGCAGAAATAACACACAAGCAAGGTAGGATCACCTCAACCTTCAATGCAATCATGCACCTAATCAAGAGTATCTACTCATGCAGCTCTATCCTAATGCATCACAGCAAACAGGTAGTCAATCAAGAATGCAATCATGCACCTAAACACAAGAGTATCTACTCATGCAAATCTAACCTAATGTATCACAGCAAGCAGGCAATCAATCAATAATGCAATCATGCACCTAAACACAAGAGTATTTACTCATGCCAAGACTCAATCAATCAAGAAGGAGAGAAGCAAACAAGATGAGAAACAAGGAAATCATCCCAAGGCTACATCAAGTTGGATGTGTTTCAACACAAGAGTCCATCAAGGGCTCAACCTCTTCATGGAATTCACAGAGTACTTCCTAAAGAAGACCAGGCTCTCATAAGAGGGATCCTATGACACTAGGACAGATGAGGGAGGTGAAACCTAGATGTCAATCTAAGGTAATGTCAATGTGTATCAACACAGGAGTCCTCAAAGGCTCAACCTCTGTATGGAATGCACAGAGTACTTCCTAAGGAAGACCAGGTTCTCATAAGAGGGATCCTACGATAATAGGACATATGAGTGAGGTGAAACCTAGATGTCAATCTAAGATAATGTCAATGTGTATCAACACAGGAGTCCTCAAAGGCTCAACCTCTGTATGGAATGCACAGAGTACTTCCTAAGGAAGACCAGGCTCTCATAAGAGGGAACCTAAGATAAATGGAAAATAATGGTTGATTGATGATGGGGAAGCATGATGAAAACCCAAGGAAATCACCATGACACTTAACCAAATTCATCTATTTCAAGAGTAGTCCTTAATGGTTCAACCTCTTCGTGGAATGCACAAAGTACTTCCTAAGGAAGACCAGGCTCTCACAAGAGGGATACAAGGTTAATGACAAGGGATATTGGAATTTAGAATGCAATGTATTGATCACTGGCCAAAGGAAGCACAAAGAGGAGAGGAATCATCCACCAAAAGCCTTTAAGAAAACCCTAAAAGCAAAGCTCTAAAGGACATCTATCCTAAGGGAGCTATGAACATTCTAAAGAATTGAAAATTATCCTACAAAGGTATCAACCTATGTAATATGGGGTCATGTAAGGATTGGGGGCCTAGGGTTTGCAAAAAGACCACTTAAAGGAAAAACTAGGTGAAGGTTCAAATGGGGAACACACTAACAACAGCTAGAATGTAAATCTATGAAAAATAGGAAATATATCCTAAAAATACTAATAAAAATCCTAAGGGATCCTAAGGATGTTATGAAGCTATGTTCAAAATTTCAGGTCAAAATTACAAGCCTAAGGGTGCTAACCAAATGAGAAACCCTAATGTGTGCTATGGAAAATGCAAATGGGAAGGTGCTAAAGACCTAACTCAAACCCTAATCAAATGGAACCTAAAAATCAGAGAAAAAAATATCTATAACTCACTCAAAGTGTCTAGAAGCAATATGCAAAAAATTAGGAATTTAATCAAAGCATCAATGAGGAAATAAAATCCCACAAGCAAACATGTATTTTTCACAATTAAAGAGATGACCAATCATGGAAAAATCAAATTAAATTGAGAAAAAGCTCTAAAAATAATCCAACACCATGTAAAATCATTTAACATAATGAGGAATCAAAGAAAAAAATGCATGAATTTTGGATGCATTTTACTATTTTTAATGAATTAAAACAATCATGTAATAAAACATAAAAAATAAAGAAAAAGAATTGAAAAAGAATAAACTGGCGTGGCAAATAGCAAAGAATTCACGTTATAATCTCCATGGGCCACAAAAGGGGGGGGGGGGTGAGAATAGCATTAAAAAAGCCCCGGTCCAAGCATTTTTTGGTGAACGGATGGATCATATGGTTTTAGTCAACGTTAGACCACAATGCGTCTTAATCTGGACCTTACAAGACTTAAGTATTCCAATCCTACGCTTCTCACGCTGCCACCTCAAGTCAAAGTCAACAAAACCTAGCTGACTCAACCACACACGTTAGATTAACGGACTAGGTCAACATAAAGACCAGATCCAAGGGTTGGCAATTCATCTGGAAATTTCAAATGAGAAGAGAGGGAACATTACAGGCGCGGTGGGGGACGGCGGTCAGATAACTTCTGGTCGTCTTCTCCGTTTACACCATGAACAGTGGTCTGCTATGAAACTTCACCAAACTCAAATTTCTTTATACCAATTGAAACCTCTCCTTACACACATCAATAATCCAAGCTCTAAATTCATTTTAAACTTAAGAATCATCTAAACTGAGTCCATCAAGAAATCGTGTCATGGCAAAAGTTATAACAATCAGTCTCCAAATCTATCCTAAATTCATCTAGGAGTCTTAAGGAACTTAACCACATGAATTTTAGATGCTAGTTCACCATGAATCATGAGAAATTTTGAAAGAAAAGAACCTGTTTTGAAGCTTGCACAAAGGTGTAATTGGATGGCGATTCTTGCTCAAATCAATCCAGAAACCTTCAAAGGAACCTCCTAAAGCTTTCTTGATCTTCAATTTGCCTTGGTTGTGCTTGATTCTTGAAACTCGAATCTCACTCTCACCTTCACTTCTCTAACTGCTTGTAACCGTTTTTTGCACCAAACTTCATCCCCCTTCATCTGGAAATGATCTGGAACTTATATGGAATCAATTTGGATAGGATATGAGGCCCAATTGTGGCTGGTTTGGCCCAATGGAAAAATCAACTTCCTCACTTTTAAGCTTTGTGGTTTGCACGAAAATGCTTGCAAGAAGCTTCAAAAATGGTTCAATTCACTTGTTGGTGGTGTGGTGAACATGAAGGGATGGGATTAATTCCTTGATTTGGATCGATGGTGGACGTTGGTTATGTTTCTTCAAGCTTAAGAAACATGAAATTTAGTGTGTTTTTATGGCTCAATTCTCAAATCCATCAATGCCATTGTTTCTGAAATGTGAAGTGTGCTCAAAATATGCACAAATATGCTTTGAAATGATTCCTTTTGAATTAATTTGGATTTTTGACATTTTATGGCTTTTAAAGCTTCTTTTATGAAATTTTCTTCAACCAATCTTCAATCCAATCCATATCAATGAATCCTTGGTGTTCGGTTGAGAAAATAATCCCATTTTAGCAACTTTCAAGTTGGACAAATTTGCATTTGAGGTATGCAAAGTGGTGAAATGGACCTATAATGAAAAATGACCTATAATCCAAGTTTCCCAAAATACCCTTGTCTTGCAAGCTTTATATCTTGAGTTCTATAAATCAGATCAAGGACTTCTAGGAATTTTTGGAAATCTAAGAAGATAAGGAACAACATTCATGTTTGGGTCAAGGATAGGTGAGACCTCCTTCTAGGTCAAAAATGGCATGGAAGTTGGTTGACTTTCAAGGACCAAAATCACATTCATCTGATGACCTGTAACTTGTCTGCTTCATAACTTGAGTTCTATAAATCCTATCAAGGACTTCTAGTACTTAAAATAAAGCTATGAACATGCTCTACATGTTTCATGTTGGGGTCAATATAAGGTGGGACTTGCATCTTGAGTTATGTGGTCTTGAAGTTAGGCACCAAACCAGGGGATTTTACACTGTCAGAAACCCTAGCTTAGAAACTTCTTACACTCTTGATTCATGATGAATTGACCTTGGAATGATCCCTTGGGTGTCTCAGCACATCATTCCCTGTTCACATGGCCTTGAAATTGGATCTCAAACTCCTTTAATTTAACTGTTGACTTAGGGTTGACCAGATGAAAACCCTAATTGCACCAATCATGGTTGCAACTTCTTATACCTTGCATAATGACTTGCCTAAGCTCCATAATTACTATCAAGACATAATATGAGCTCCCTCAATACTTTAGTTTTCACATCCATGGACTTAACATCATCAGATGACCTCCCATGACCTTCAAGTTAGGAGATATGCATCCTTGTCTTTAGCCACTCTTCTGAGGACCTTTGACTTCTTTAATGAGGGTATCAACCCTTGAATACTTGAATGAGGAGTCTTGAATAGCCTCATAACCTTGTGTAGCCCTTTCTTGCTAAGAAAACTCCTTGATCCCTACACACATGTCAATGTAATGCAGGTGATAATGCTAAGATGAATGCTATGAAACACAAGCTAGGTAATGAAAAAGGTTAGGCAAATTTTGGGGTGCAACAGTTTGTATTTAAGTCCCTCTTATCTCATCGAGATGAAGATTTCAATCTCCATATCTTCGGATAGAAGTAACTTAAATAAGGACATCTGTCACACTCTAAGTTTTGACCATAAGACCCCACCTCCTTTTTTTGTTTCTCCTGATTGGTATCTTTATACTCGAGTGTACATGATTACTATGGCTAACCAGTTTGCACAGATGCAGTTTCTCTCAATTACAGCACCACTAAGATGCAACCTGTGAATTCTGATTTAAAAAGGGCGTGAGGATTTAGGGCTCCCTCTTTGTTGCTCCTGAATTAAGGATAGTCGTGCTATCCCGAGGCGGTTAACGAAGGGATGGCTGGATTTATTCGCATCATTACTAAAGGGTCACGTAATTAGGGAATTATGGCTGAAATTTCTAAGAATGGTTATTATGGACCAAATATTTTTAAAGTTAAATTTGGAGCGTGGGTCTGAATGATTCTTTTGTTCAAACTCATTCGAGAGGGATTAAAACTATTTTCGGTTCTGTTTATTAAAGGATTTCTCACCATTTCAAACTCAACTTTTATTTGTCAAAGTCCTAAGACGTGACCGTCAGTTTCCGTTAATTTAACTTAACATGGATTAAGGCTAACTCCGTGTTAACCTCAAGCGTTCTTGAAGGAGGGGATTGGAAAAACATCGAGTTCGGCTGATGAATTGCATTAAAATCTTTTACGAGTATAAGATGTGTTTCGAGTTGATTTTAAAGTCTGCGAGGCCAGATCATCTTCAAGGAGTGTCCTTATTTAGTTGGAACCATGATCTAATTTTAATTTTATTCGGTTTATGAGTCATAGAAGGGCCCGTCTCTAAAGTTTGATACCAAGTATATTACAATACAAATTCAAAGTGTATTCAAAATCAAAGAAGTTCGGGAAATCTAAAGCCACGTAATGCGGGTATGGTCACCAAAGTGGAGTTACAATACACCTGTGTTTATTCTTATACAATTGAAGTCTTATACAATTGTAATATCTTTTGAGATCATCCAAAATTAAAAACATCCTGCTGCAACCTTAATTATATGTGGATAATATCAAGGCATCATGCTATTAATTCTAAAACAATTCACAAAGACCACATCAGTGACCAGTTTTGTTCACAAGCATTTTCTGACGCTTTTACAAGACTTCCAAAAGAAGAGATGAAGCCGAGTATGAGCTTTGTGCTACCACCGTTGTCGTACTAGTAAACAAGCCCCGTCCAATACTTAAGGTTGTCGTAACTTTGAAACACGCCGCCGCCAAGACATTGAATCAACCAGGGAAGCCTCATATCCATCCTCAAGAGTTTCATAAGGTTGATACCAGCTCCTGACCATCTTGACTTGTCGCCTGCCCTTAAGTCGGTAGCAGAAGACCGAGTGTTTCAGACAACCGAAGTCATCAACTTACATTTGAAGATAAGAACCTGCAAGACAAAATAGAATTAATGACTGCAGCAGATTATCAGAATACCGTTAAGGATGCAAATTGAGAAAGAGATAAGATGAGATAGTTCCGTCCCTCAACTTTAAATCATCATTGGGCGGAGGTTCGAGCAGCCAGAAGGGCGACAACCGAAGTTGTCATCGGCTCCCTACCGAGCATCGAAGAGCAGAATTCTGGGCAGTTTTTCAACACAGTGCAAAGCATTATATTCCACCAACAATAATCAAAGACATTAACAATTTCAAGCTCTCGGTTCAGACACATCATCATCATAACCACATTAAACCTTTCTCGGCAAATGACATAAAACTGACAGCCTCCGAACTTAAGTTTGTCCCTGAAAGAAGAAGAAGAAAAGTCAGTTTGGGTTCAGAAGCAAACAATCCAAGAACTTGTCAGAGAGAAATCCAAACAACATCGCGACTACTTGAGAATTTAACATAAACTGCTAGCAGAAGTGTTAGCAGAAGTTGCCAATGAAAGAGTTCCCCATTAACAGTCATGAACTGCGGAAGAATACTGAAAGCATTCCCTAAATGTTCAACCGATACATCCACGAACAAACAACATGGCCAATCAGAAAAGAAATTCATTAAAACCGAAAACCAACAACACACATGAAGGATACACCCTTGATACTTGCCGACAACTTCAACTTCCACTGACACATTTTAGTAACCTGCATTCACAATGAAGGATTATCATTCAAACTTAGAACAACATAGGACAATATTCATGATGACTTGAAAAAGAGAACTTAAAGCATTACCAAACTCATTGCCGGTTGTCTCATTAAAATCTTCCAAAATTGAGATAAACGGCGATGAGATAGATGATGGTGCAAAATCTCACCATCCCCTGGATTCCTGCTAAACAATCACCATTAGAACAACACACTGCTAAAAAGGGATTTAAATGCGTTAAAGAAGAAGAGGAACACATTGTTGCACCCTAAAATTTTCTCAACCTTATTCACTTGGGTTTATGTTTCAATGTCATTAGCATTTGCATATAGAGTCATGTACATAGACTAACCATCTGCATAGCATAAGCATAACAAGTCATTCAACAGGGGACCAATCATTACTCTCATCTCTAGAAGCCTATCAAGAGGTTATTATCCCAATTCAATCTCATTCAAGTCATCAGGAAAGAATTTTGAAAGCAAAGAGTTCAGCAGATCAAGCCTTGAGTCCATCTCCTAGCTGAGGGTATCTGAGGATCAACAAGAGGGTTGTGAGCTGTGAGTTGAAGGCATGGAGAGTATCTAGACATTATGAGAGATTTAGAAAGTCATTTGGAGAAGGAGACAAGTCATTGATGAGAGCACAAGAGCTATAGCTGAAGGCAGTCAACTAGGGTTTCATCTGGGTCAACCCTAGGTCAACCCTAGGTCAACCCTAGGTCAATTGACTGATTGAAGGGGCATTCAAGTCTATTGGAGAGATGTGGGGTTCATCATTGGACATATAAAGAAGGATATGGAGATATGCCAAGGAGAATTCAAGAGAAATCAAGGAGAAGAGGAGTTTCTAAATTAGGGTTTCTGTGTAAAATCCCCTAGTTTAGGTCAAATTTCCAAGCAAGATAAGTCAAAATGCTAGCTTCAAATGGCTTCTTGGCCAACATGAAACTTGTAGAGGATCTCAAGACCTTTAATTTGAGTGGTGGAAGACATCAAGGAGATTTATAGAACTCAAGTTATGGTCCTTGCAAGTTACAGGTCATCTGAGGTATCTGAAATTTTGTCTGTGAAAGTGACTTAACTTCCAAGCAATTTTTACCCCTCAAGGAGATTTCAAATGAATTCTTGGTCAACATAAGAATTGTTCCTCATTGTCTTAGCTTTCTAGAATGGTATAGTATGCCTTCATATGATGTGTGGAACTCAACTTATGGTCTTGGCAAGCAAAGGGTATTTTGGGCATTTGTGAATTACAGGTCATTTTAACTCATGTCCAAAACTCATACAAGGAGGCCTCAAATGGAAAAACTTACAACATCAAACTTGCTCCAAATGTGATTTTAAGTCTAGAAAGAAGGTCACAAATTGTTGGAAAAGCTCATAACATGAAGTTGCATGATTGGTCCAAATTTGAACTAAAATGGCTCATAATTTGAATAAAGTCAAGAGGAAAAATGGTTTGGGAGATTTATAAGTCCAAATGGAGACTTCCAATATATGATTTTGAATGGAAAAGACATTCTAAAGACAATGGTTCAAACACTTTTTTGAGTTTAGTGGAAGATTTCAAAGTTATCCTTGGTTACTTGCATTTTAAGAAACATAGCCAAAGTGGATCAAAGTTGGAAGGCAAGGGAAGTTGCAAGATGGATCTAGAATGTTCATGTGAGCCCTATATATTCATGAAATGAAGATTGATCAAGGGTTGGACTCATTTTTCACCAAGAATTTCCCAAATTCTATCATTCTTTCTCATTGCATTTTCACTTCAATTCCTCAAATTCTTCACCAATTATCATCAAAATCAATTTCATTATACTGATTCATCATCATAGATCAGAATTCAACCAAGAACAAGGTGTGATCAATCCATTTTCGAGCACTTCCATCATCAACATCAAGATTGCAATTTCAAGTTGACAGCACAATTCAAGCCAAGTTTCATTCAAGTGTTGCATACAGAATCAAGTAGTGCAAGTGTAGATCAAGATCCAAGCCTCACAAGCCTCAGATCCACAAGATTCATCATCATCCACAAGATTTCACACCAGGTGCATTTTCTCTGCCACAGCTTGATGTAGTTAGTTTAGCATAGATTTGTTAGTATAAATGTGATGTAGGATGTTAGTAGAGCAATTAGGATGAGTTTGGAGTGGTTTGATGATGATTGTTAGCAGGTGCACCAAACTGTTTGGATCAAGAACTTGCAGTAGAGTGCATGATAACCTTAGCTTGTTAGTTTAGAATGATCTCCATTAGTTATAGATTAGATTAGTGCAAGTTTGATGGAGAATTGTGCTGATGAGTTGCAGAGTATATTCATGGTAACCAGAGCTTGTCTCGATCGGGTTTGTTGATTTGTTGAGTTTCAGAGCAATCTAAGACCATAGGCGTATAGAGGGAAGAATTTAGAGTGATTTTCGTGTTTATAGCGTGGCGTTTCATGGATTGTAGAGTGAGAACAGATTGGTAGAAGTTTGCTCGTGCATGTGCTTTCATGGTGTAAACCCTAAGTTCATATGATCCATTGGAGAAGACGTAATCATGGCCGTCCGTTATGTGCAAGACCTTTGACTTGGGAAGCCATCGTGTGGCTCTCATTTGAAGCAGATTTTGGAGGGAGATGAGTTGGTGCCCTAAACGCACCGTTTCATTAATTGAAACGGGCGGGCCTGAATGTGTATTGCTAATCCCACCCCCAAGGCCAAGCCCAATTCCATTCTGAACGTGAATCCCTTCTATTTTCACCCCCTGCGCTTCTTTTTTATTTTCCATTATTGCTGACTCGTTTTGGGCCTAATGCCAACTTGCTACGCGCACCCCCTATCTGCTTGGCCCATCCTGATTTTAACTAGGCGTGTTTACTATTAGTACCCCCTCCCTCTCATTTTAATTTCAATTGTTTTTTAATTCATTTTAATTTTTACCAATTTTAAAAATTCATAATAAATACATAAAAAATCATTTTTAATTCATTCTTTTTACATCATTTTCATTAGAATGTCTAGAAAATTGTCATTAAATAAAATTGCATTTTTATTTTTATTTGATATTTTTTTCATATTTTCTAAATAAATGTCTTTTTAAATAGCTTCATTTCATGCATGATTTTAGTAATTTTTGTTCTATTAAATGCTTTAATATTTTTTGTTCATTCTTTTTAGGTTGTTTAGATTAGATATCGAACTTGTAGAAACAATTTAGTTCCCATTTTTAGAAATTTATTTTAGGTGCTTAATGTAGGCTTGAGCAACATGAACAAACTAGGGTTTTTTAGGTGATGACTTAGGAAGTTTGATTCTTTCCCTTAGGACTTAGGGTTTGACTAGTTTAGTTATGGGACTATAGGGGCTATGGGTAGTTATTAGATCCCCTTAGAAAAATCAGGATTCCCCTACTGCTATTAGTACTCTGTATGTATCTGATTGACTGGTGTGGTGTGCCCTCTGGGGATTATTGCTTGCTTGTGTGGGTATTGGGATTGTCTGGGACCTGGGGGAAGCTGAAGACTTGAGGAGATGAAGACCATTGGAGATCCAAAGATTGAAGATCAACTGTCAAAGTTGAGGAGAGGTTCTTGCTAGCAGCTGCTGAGGAGATTAGGGTTTAGGAGCTAGGCAGAGCTCTAGATTAGAAAGCTTGTTTCTCAAACATGGATTGCCTTGTCTGCATCCATTCTTCTCTGTGATTCAGAGTCTCTCTAAGACACTCACCCCCTTCCTTTGGAAGGCTTGGTGATAGTGTCTAAGAGATAGAACTCTTGAGAGAAAATGTCTTTTGTGTTAGAAGCAGTCTGTTCACCACCCTTGGTAGTCAACTGATTGCTTAACACCCATTCACTCTTGTGACTGATCCCTCATCCTGGAGGTTTGAGCATGAAGAAAAGCCATTGCAGATGGAAGATAGATGATCAAAGCCCTTGCATGAAGGCCATGAAGATGGAGATTGATGCTTGTTGAAGCCTGTAGATGATTGGAGATTACTTGAAGCTAGATGCTGTTTCTTTTGCTGTATTTCATTTCCTGATGTATTGATTGGTTTTCCTGACTGTATTGTTTGCTGTTTACCCTGTTGGGTTGAAAGTGAATCCTGTTCACTTTCGCCTATTGTTTTCTAGGTTCGAGGTCGAGTAGGACTCCCTTGCCTCGCTTGTACTGTTGCATCCATGCATTTTTACTGCTGTATATATCTGATATTGTTTCTGTTTCTGCCTATCCCGTAGGATCTCTGTTTCTCTCTGTGCAAGAGAGGAGCATGATAGACACTAGGTCTTAACCCATGCATGATAACATTAGGTTAGTTTGTTCCCCTTCGCAACCGTAGGTTAGAGTTCTGTCTCTTTCTTTCTCAAAACAAACAGAAAAACACATAAAGATTTCAAACACAATAAAAGACACTTCTTTCGTAAAAGAATGTGAATTCATCGAAACGTCATTTTTGTCCGCCGGGACTGCTAATCAGGAAAACCTTTTTCAGAAGGAATAAAATCAATCAAGACAAGCTTGTGTCGTACGTGGCCCGAACTACGTTTGCTCTGATTTTCCATGCCGTGTGGAAGTACGTAGGCATAGGATGCGATATCCTAGCGAGCAACCTTCCCCTTCTTTCCCGTAGGTAGGCGAACTACGTTGACTCTGATTTCTCGTGCCAGGCGGGAATACGTAGGCATAAAGTGCGATACTTTGCCGAGTCATTTTTATTTTCGTTTTATTTTCTTTTTAACCCTTGACCTATAGTTTAGATAGAATAACAATCCATACCCGAAAACAAGCGTGGATCCCGTCGAGTACGACGGACGTGAGGGGTGCTAATACCTTCCCCTTGCGTAACCGACTCCCGAACCCAGGTTTTGGTTGCGACGACCATACCTTTCCCGTGTTGTGCGAGGTTTACTCTGAGCGTTTCCTTTCCCTCCCGTGGGATAAATAACGCACGGTGGCGACTCTTCTGTTCAGCCGGCGCCGATTTTCGCAGTAGCGACAGCTGGCGACTCTGCTGGGGACTGCGATAGTTCCCTATACGAGTCTCGCCTTAGGTTTTTTCCTAGCTGTTTGGGGCAATCCCCAGCAGCTGGCGACTCTGCTGGGGATCCAACGTCCCCTGGCTGCTAAGGACTGCGATAGTTCTCATGCATTTGGGATCCAACGTCCCTTAAGAGAGTCAATCCTAACGCTTGTTTTCCCGTCGAGGATTTTGTATGGAGTTATTTTATATTTCTAACCTTGTATTTTCAGCTTTATATATTAATTATTGTTGCTGTATCTGGGGTGTGACGGGTGTTCTGATTTTGAGAGATAAGCCGGACCTGGGCTTGAGTGCACCTAGAATTAGAGTAGAAATTAGTGGGTGCCCGCTTGCTTTGCTTGCTTTGGTGTCCCATGAAATCTACACTCAGACGAGGTTCCTCTGGTTGGCCTCCTGCCCCTTCCTTTGGTTGGCGTGGGTTGCTGGTTAGTTGGATTGTCGACTCTGGGGACCGATCATTTGGAAGTTGGCTAAGTGAGGCCTCTTCAGGAATTGATGATGCCACTCCTCCTGGGAATCGTATCATCAACCCTGAAAGTCTGTGACGCCGACGACCGCATAGGATGCCGTACCTTGTGCCAGTTATAGGGCCGCCCACCTGTGAGGGGATTTGGGGTTATGCAGGTAACTAGACCTTCAGATACCGGTTATTTCTTGATCAGAGATCCTGGTTATTTATGGAGAGTTATGAGGTCTGTCAGAGACCATTTGGAGATGAGTTATGAGGTCTGTCAGAGACCATTTGGAGATGTGTTCTGAGGTCTGTCAGAGACCAATTGGAGATGTGATCAGTTGGAGTTATGGTTTGAGGTCTGTCAGAGACCAGTGTTGGAGTGTTATTTTAGGTCTATCTGAGACCAGGGTTGATGACTTCTGGATGGTCTATCTGAGACCTTTCTTGATTGGGTTCAGGCTATTCAGCTACAGCTTTGGTCCCTGTTGCATGATACTTGCATTGCATTGCCTGCATATCCATTACCATTTGCATTTCACTAACGTGTGTCTGTGCTGCAGGCGCATTTGCATTTCCCTAGTTCTAGTACCCAGACTTCTGAGTGTTTGATCATGACTAGCTTAAGGAGAACGGTTGCTTACAAGTTGCCTACGCCTGATATTGTTCCTCTACTTGGGTTGATCTCTCTTGCTGATGAGGGTGTTCGTAGGAGCTTCCGGATGAGCTATGGTAGACTACTGAGATTGGTGTGCAAACCTACAGAGGTAGAGTTAGATGGGCTATATGCTTTGATGCAATTCTACGACCCTGCTTTGAGATGCTTTACGTTCTCTGACTTTATTATGGGACCAACCCTGGAGGAATACGCTGAGTATGTTGAGCTGCCCGTGCAGAACCAGGTTCCATTCATTCATTATGATGCCAAGCCCAAGCCGGAGGATTTGGCAAAAGCCTTGCATATTGATGCTTCTGAACTTGTGACTACTATTTCCCGTGGAGTTCCAGGCTTCTCATTTCAGTTCTTAGTTGGTAAAGCCCAGGAGTACGCCAAGAGCGGGTGCTGGATTGCTTTCAATGCTGTGTTGGCCTTGTGCATTTATGGCATAATACTGTTCCCCAATATACCGGATTTTGTGGACTTTGATGCTTTCTACTTGTTTGCCGCTGGTAATCCTGTACCTACCTTACTCGGAGATCTCTACCACTCACTGCATTACAAGAATGAGAAGGGAAGAGGAAAGAATGTTCATCTGTGTGTGCCCTTGTTGAGTAGGTGGTTTGAGAGTCACCTTCCTAAGAGAAGATCTGCTGCAGAGACCACCATTCCAGTTGGTTGGCCAGAGCGCCTGATGAGGCTATCGTCGGAAGATATGGAGTGGTTTGATAGAGATTTGTTGGGATCCGAGCTCATATTCAGCTGTTCTGGGTACCCTAATATGCCGTTGATAGGAAGGAAAGGGTGTATCAATTACAACCCTTCTCTATTCATTCGCCAGTTCGGATATGCACTGAAGAATCCACCTCAGGAGGAAGAAGTACAGGAATCTCTGTACTTCACAGGTGATTTGAAGGGAGAATTATTGGCCAAGTTGCAACATGCCTGGACGCGTATTAACCGCCGAGGGAAGCCTTTGTTAGGAAAGAATGACTGTTAGGCCTATGCACCTTATAGAGTTTGGATCCAGGAAAGAGCAAGTCAGTTGAAGATGCCATTTCCAGACGCACCAATCCTCGCTCTTATTCCGGCAGCAGAGCCAACTACTGTTTCTAGGGAAGTCTATGAGCAAGTTGTGAAGGAAAAAGAAGCCTTGATGAGGATTAATGAAGGGTTAGAGCAAGAGTTAGCTCAAGTACGCAGTGAGAAAAACAAGGCTGTATATGCTTTCCAGCAACAGATCGAGCTAGTAAACAGACTAGGGGCTGAGTTGACCGAGGAAAAGAAAAAGCGTGAACGTCTGGGGCAAGAGTTCAGAAGTTCCCATGACATGCTGGAAGCCAAAAAGAAGGCGCTCGACGCAGCACACCGAGAGATATCTTCTTGCAATAAGACTTGGAATGCTACTCTCACCAACAACAAGAAGAGGGAAGATAAGCTGAAGCAGCGAATCTCCGACCTCGAAGAGAAGTTGAAGTCTAGCATCAAGAAGAGTGAGGAGGAAGTGATGACCCGGTATAGTGTCCAGCATGCACTGAACAAGGCAATCAAGTCCAGAGATGAAACAGTGTCTCAGAAGCGAAAGTTAGAAGATTGCTTCGGAGAAGCAACATGGGAAGAAACTGCTGAAGACGTACGCCGTGTCCTTAAGAGGAGAAACCAGCTTGTTGAAGGGCTGCTTGATCGACCAAGCCATCCGGAGACCAAGAAGTTGATAGAGGAGTACCAGACTTTTGGGAGGATTTGATCATTTCATGTAGTAACTTGTATGCTTTATTTGCATAAGTGCTGACCGTCACCAGGATTGTTGGTTGAGGTCATGCCTTCTTTGTATTCTCAGTGATATTGTACCTTGGGCTTATTGGTTCTCCCTGCAATATATGAGGCTTTCTATGATTCAGCTCCGATATTCCTATTGTCAGCACTATCACTGCACCGGCACCTTCGCACTAGAACTGGGGGAATGAACTTCCCTAACGCACAGACACATTGCATTGCATTCATATTCATATTGCATTACAGGTAATCTTGGAATGGTGTCTTATTTCCTGCTCTGTATCAGGTACTTAACAGGATTCCAGATCAACATCCGCACCGCTATTCTACACGCTCCAATTGTCGGAAAATCATGGACCAGATGCAGAACGAGATGCAAGATGTGCGCGAGAAGCTCGCCCTCTTCATGCAGACCATGGAAGCTATAGCAAAAGGGCAGGAGAATTTGCAGGCCATGGTCCAGCCTCTGTTGGCTCGCAACGCTGGTCATGGTAATGAAGATCATCAGTCTGTCCGGGTTGATACTGCTCATGGAGACGGCACTCCCACGCCAGTGGCTCCGCCCGTAGTCAATATGCCCGCTGCCAATGTCAACCATGCTACCGCTGCTGTGAATGGTAACGTCGGAGGGGGGAATGAAACTGCTGTCCATAATGTTGGGCTGGGTGATGTCAATTTGGGAGATAATCTAGGAGGCAATGGCTTTGTCAATACTGGGTTCGGATTCAACGATCAGGGATTCGATAACACTGGCAAGTATGGCTTTAATGCTCAAGGCTTTGGGCAAGATGGTTATGGTATGATCAATCAGGGTTACGGAGGCTTTGGAAACGGAAACGGTACTGGATTTATGGCTTTTGGTCCTGCTGGAGGTGTTCAAGGGTACGGCAACAGAGGCCGAGGTCCGGGGATGAATCAGATCAGAGCTGGACATAATAATGCGTACGATGGGTACGGGGCTGGAAACGGTATGTGGCAAGAGGATCAGCAGGAGGACGCCTTCTCCGGAGGAGGTTTTGAAGGGCCGATGGATGATTCCCAAAAGATTAGAATGCTGGAAGAGCAGATGAAGGGAGTCCTAAACCAGAGTGCTGGGGGATTGGACATGGCAACAATGGGCTTGGTACCTGGCTTGAGGGTGCCAATTAAATTCAAAGCTCCTGCGTTCGATAAGTACAAAGGAGACACATGTCCGAAAGTGCATGTACGAGCTTATTACAGAAAGATGTCTGCATACTCAACTGATGAAAGAATGCTAATGCATTTCTTTCAGGATAGTCTGTCGGGCCCTTCCCTAGAGTGGTACATGGGGTTGGAGCCAACTGATATCAAGACTTGGAAGCAATTGGCGGAGGCATTTGTAGCCCATTACAAATATAACAGCGACCTGGCACCCAATCGGGTCCAGTTGGCCGGGCTTTCGCAGAAGAAGGGGGAGAGTTTTAAAGAATACGCGCAAAGGTGGCGCGATATGGCTGCCAGGGTCCGTCCTCCTGTGGAAGATAAGGAAATGAATGATATGTTTGTCGGCACATTCACAGGGTTGTTTCATGATATGCTGTTTCATACGTCTCTGGCCAGTTTTTCAGACCTGATTCTGATGGGGGAGAAGATTGAGCGTAATATTAAGCAAGGAAAGTTCCAGGTCGAGGAATCAACTGCATCTGGCAGTAATAGGAAAGCTTATGGTGGGCGCCGTCAGGGCGAAGCTAGCGCAGTATTTGGAGGCCGAGGCCGAGGCCGAGGCAGGGGACAAGGTCAATATCGTCAGCCGCAGCAGGTGTCGAGTGTTACTATTCCCTATCAGCAACAACCATTCCAGCAACAATAACCGGTTCAGCAGCAACCAATGCCACAGCAGCAGCAGCCTCAGCAGGGGGCACAGCAGGCTCAACGAAGATTCCAGGGTGGCAAACCGAGAAGAGTGTTTGAGAAGCCTCCCTCAACATATGCCGATTTGTTGCAGACCTTGTTGGGATTGAATCTGGTAGAGAAAAGAACCCTGGCACCGATAACGGGAGCTCCCCCGTTCGGCTACGATGCGAATAGACACTGCGAGTTTCATTCTGGGGCCCCGGGTCACGATATAGAAGGTTGTCATGCTTTTAAGCACGTTGTGCAGGATCTTTTAGACAACAAGACTATCAATTTCGGAACGGCAGGTCCGAATATAGTCCAGAAACCCATGCCCAATCATGGGGCCAACGCCGTGCTGACTGAGGAAGGTCTGAATCTTATTATGAATGTTGAAGATTTAAAGACGCCGCTGAGCGAGATAAAGAGCCGACTGTTACGAGGAGGTGTTTACCCAGGATGTAACGAGTATTGCTTAGACTGTTGGACCCTAGATGGGGGGTGTGAGGATTTGAAGAAAGGCATTCAGGCTTTAATTGATGAAGGTGTATTGCAGTTTGATCGAGCGGCAACTGACGAGCCTGCAGGGGCAGTAGTGGATAATCGGAGTGATGTGGCCACGGTAACAATTCCGCGGAAGACGATCACTATTGCAGCACCAGCTCAGCGACCACCGATCACCATAACTAAGGCCGGGCCAATCCCGTACGAGAACACGAAAGCAGTCCCATGGTCATATGGGTTAGAGGTGTATTGTGATGGGATAAAGATTGATGTCAACAAGCAGCCAGTGGAGATTGTGGATAATGTTGTTGGTTCAGGAGGCATGACGAGGAGCGGCAGGATCTTTATATCTCCTGAAGTGGAGGCTGAAAGGCTAGCGAAAGGAAAAGGGAAAGTGGTTGAAAATGTTCCAGCGCAAGCAAGTGAAAAAGAAGCAGCATCGAAGGATGTGGAAGAATTCATGCGCTTAATTCGAAAAAGTGATTATAAGATTGTGGAGCATCTACAGCAGACACCGTCCAAAATATCTATCCTGTCATTGCTGTTATGTTCGGAAGCCCACAGAAATGCTTTGCTGAAAGTCCTGGACACTTCTTTTGTACCCCAGGATGTCTCCGTAAATCAGCTAGAAGGAGTATTGGCACATGTGAATGCAGGCCACAGTCTGGGTTTTACCGATTTTGACTTGACTCCGAAAGGGAGGGATCATAATATGGCATTACACGTATCTGTTGAGTGTAGGGGATCAGTAATGTCGCACGTATTGGTTGACACCGGATCATCTTTGAATGTGCTGCCTAAGAAGGCGATGATGAAGCTGGATGTTCGAGGGATTTTGTGTACACCCAGTGATTTGGTAGTCAGAGCGTTTGATGGCACGCGGAGAACAGTCTTCGGATCGATTACCTTGCCTCTGCAAGTGGGGCCGGAAGTGTTTGCAACGGAGTTTTATATCATGGATATACAGCCTGCGTACAGCTGCTTGCTTGGAAGACCCTGGATTCATGGGGCAGGGGCAGTCACGTCTACCCTGCATCAGAAGTTAAAGTATATGGTCGGAGACAGTGTAGTCACCGTGTGCGGAGAAGAAGACATCCTGGTCAGTCATCTATCTTCATTTAAATATGTGGAAGTCGACGGGGAGATCCACGAGACACCATGCCAGGCATTCGAAGGTCTGCGCATCAAGGACAAAGGTCCCGGGCCGAGCAAGGTGCCAGAGATAGCTGTCTCATCGTATAAAGAAGCTCAAGCTCTAGTGGAAGCAGGAGAAGCCAAGGGTTGGGGCAAAGTGTTGGACATTCCGGTGAAGATGGACCGTTTCGGACTGGGGTACCGACCGTCGTCATCAACTCCTTCCGTGGGGGCCTCCCATTTCAGAAAGTCAATCACCATCTCTGCCAGTGGAGTATGTCATGAAACTGTCAATGCTGCTTCAGAGTCTGATGAAGGAGACAGCGACTGTGATATGGATGCCTGGATTCAGCCAAGCACGCCAGGACAAGGACTGTGCAACTGGTCTATTCAGGAGCTTGTTCCTGTGACTTTTAAACAGTAATGCTTTGCTTTATTAATTGTTGAATAATCTGATGTCTTGCCCGGGGCATCAGGATTTGCTTAGGGCTGTGTTGTTATAAACATTGCGTGTCAATCATTAAATAAATGGCGTTTTTTCATGTGCAAATACCGTAATCTCTGTCTTTCTTATTTTGTATTTTTCAATAAAATGGCAATGTGGTTATTCGCTTTATACGCATTTTGAAGCACTTAACCATTCCTTTTGCAGGATAACATTTTCAGATGACATCCTTGAACCACCTATGACTCGTCCCGACTTCGAGCACCCGGTATTCCAGGCCGAAGAAGAGGTTGTCGAAGATAGCGACGTTCCTGAAGAACTGTCTTGGTTAGTAAAGCAAGAGGAAAAAGCCATTCTGCCTCACGACGAGGTTATCGAAATTATCAATTTGGGGTCGGAAGGGGTTGAGAAGAATATTCGTATCGGAGCCGCATTGCAGAGTGATATCAAGCGAAGACTGGTTGAAATGCTCCGAGAGTATAGTGATGTATTCGCTTGGTCGTATGAGGATATGCCAGGGCTCGATACAGATATGGTCGTGCACCGCCTGCCATTGAAAGAAGATTGCCTGCCGGTCAAACAAAAGCTTCGCAGAACTCGACCAGATATGGCAATGAAGATCAAAGAGGAGGTTCAGAAACAGTGGGACGCTGGTTTCCTGGCTGTGACGAAGTATCCCTCATGGGTTGCCAACATCGTACCAGTGCCAAAGAAAGATGGCAAGGTTCGAATGTGCGTGGATTACAGAGATTTGAATAAAGCAAGCCCAAAAGACGATTTTCCACTTCCTCACATTGACGTGTTGGTTGATAATACTGCTCAGTACTCCGTATTTTCCTTCATGGATGGCTTTTCAGGCTATAATCAAATTAAAATGGCGCCAGAGGATATGGAGAAGACTACTTTCATAACGCCGTGGGGAACATTTTGCTACAAAGTGATGCCCTTTGGTTTGAAAAATGCTGGGGCAACATATCAGCGTGCGATGACGACTCTTTTCCATGACATGATGCATAAAGAGATCGAAGTTTATGTTGACGATATGATTGCCAAATCCCAGACGGAGGAAGAGCATCTGGTGAATCTGTTGAAGTTGTTTAAAAGACTTAGGAAGTTCAGGCTGAGGCTGAACCCTAATAAATGCACCTTCGGGGTGAGATCGGGTAAACTGCTGGGGTTTATCGTAAGCGAAAGAGGAATAGAGGTCGATCCTGCTAAAATAAAAGCGATTCAAGAAATGCCGACGCCTAAAACAGAGAAAGAGGTGCGCGGGTTTTTAGGGAGATTGAACTACATCGCTCGGTTCATATCTCACCTAACGGCCACGTGTGAACCATTATTCAAGTTGCTAAAGAAAGATCAAGCTGTAACGTGGAACGAAAATTGTCAAAAGGCGTTCGATAAAATAAAGAAGTATCTGCAGGAGCCTCCTATTTTGATACCCCCAGTGGCAGGGAGACCCTTGATAATGTATTTGACGGTTTTTGAGGGAAGCATGGGTTGTGTTCTCGGTCAACACGACGAGACGGGAAGAAAAGAGCATGCGATCTATTACCTGAGTAAGAAATTTACAGACTGTGAATCTCGGTATTCAATGCTGGAGAAAACTTGTTGCGCGCTAGCCTGGGCCGCCAAGCGTTTGAGGCAGTACATGCTGAATCATACCACCATGCTCATCTCGAAGATGGATCCTATCAAATATGTATTCGAAAAGCAGGCGTTGTCAGGTAGAATTGCCCGGTGGCAGATGGTCTTGACTGAATATGATATTCAGTACGTCTCGCAAAAGGCTATAAAGGGGAGTGTGCTGTCTGAGTATCTGGCGGAGCAGCCTATTGAAGAGTACCAATCGATGAGGTTTGATTTTCCTGACGAGGATATCATGTACTTAAAGATGAAGGATTGTGAAGAGCCGTTGCCAGACGAAGGGCCAGAATTAGGGTCCCAATGGAAGATGATATTTGACGGAGCTGTGAATGCTTACGGTAGCGGAATAGGGGCAATCATCACTACGCCACACGGGTCGCACATCCCGTTTACGGCCCGGTTGACCTTTGCCGTTACCAACAATGAGGCCGAATACGAAGCTTGTATAATGGGGCTTGAAGAAGCCATTGATTTGCGAATCAAACATCTAGACGTATACGGAGACTCAGCTCTGGTGGTGAATCAGATCAAAGGGGAATGGGAGACACGTCAGCCCAATTTGATACATTACATGAATTATGCAAGGAGATTGTTGCCTTTCTTCGACAAGGTTGAATTGCATCACGTACCGCGGGCAGAAAATCAAATGGCTGACGCCCTTGCCACTTTGTCTTCCATGTACAAGGTCAACTTCTGGAACGAAGCTCCCCAAATCACTATCTCTCGGTTGGACAGGCCAGCTTATGTATTTGCTATTGATGAAGCATCCGACGATAAACCGTGGTATTTCGATATCCTTAATTTCCTGAAGAATAAAGAGTATCCGGCTGGGGCATCCAGTCAAGATCAGAAGACTCTCAGGAGATTAGCGGGTAATTTCTACTTGAATCCGGACGGCGTCTTGTACAGAAGAAACCACGATTTGGTGTTGTTGCGTTGTGTAGACGAGAAAGAGGCTAAGTTGCTCATGGAGGAAATACATGAAGGTACCTTTGGTACGCATGCTGGTGGGCATGCTATGACGAGGAAGCTGCTACGGGCAGGTTATTTTTGGCTGACGATGGAAACTGATTGTTTCAAGTTCGCGAGGAAGTGCCACAAGTGCCAAATTTATGCCGACAAGATACATGTGCCTCCGAGTCCTCTAAATGTGATGTCATCTCCATGGCCATTTTCGATGTGGGGAATCGATATGATCGGAAAGATCGAGCCGACGGCTTCTAACGGGCATCGGTTCATCCTAGTAGCAATCGATTATTTCACCAAGTGGGTGGAAGCGGCGTCTTACGCAAATGTAACGAAGCAAGTGGTGGCCAGATTCATCAAGAGAGACATCATTTGCCGATATGGGATCCCCGAGCGAATAATCACGGATAATGGTTCAAATCTGAACAACAAAATGATGAAGGAGCTCTGTCAGAATTTCAAGATCGAACATCACAACTCCTCCCCGTACCGACCCAAGATGAATGGCGCTGTTGAGGCGGCCAATAAGAATATCAAGAAAATCGTCCAGAAAATGGTGGTGACCTATAAGGATTGGCATGAAATGCTACCTTTTGCTTTGCACGGTTATCGTACGACGGTACGCACATCAACCGGGGCAACTCCGTTCTCGTTGGTATACGGAATGGAAGCGGTATTACCATTAGAGGTTGAGATCCCTTCTCTGAGGGTATTGCGAGACGTTCAGCTGGACGAGGCAGAATGGGTAACGAATAGATTGAACCAACTGAGTTTGATGGATGAGAAGAGGCTAGCTTCTCTGGCATACGGTCGTTTGTACCAAAGACGAATGAAGAAAGCGTACGACAAGAAGATACTTCCGCGAAGCTTTCAGACGGGCGACCTTGTGCTGAAAAGGATTCTCCCGCTGCAAGCAGATCACAGGGGCAAGTGGACCCCCAACTACGAAGGGCCATACGTTGCCAGTAAGGTCTTTTCAGGAGGAGCGTTGTTGTTGTCCACCATGGACGGAGAAGACTTTGCGTCACCTGTGAATTCGGACGCAGTTAAAAAATACTTTGCTTAAAATAGACCCGCTGGACAAAAAAAAGAGAGTCCAGGCAAAAATGGGGCATCCTGGCGAACCAAAAACAGAATGAAAGGTTCGGGCAAAAGTTAGGGATAAAATTGAAAAAATGTACACCCGCGAAGTTGAAAACCTACACTGGGCGGCTTCGGCAAAAAGGGGTATCCCGGTGAACTGAAAACCCGTAAAGGGCGATTCACGCAAAAGTTAGGGATTTGAAAAGCAAATGACTGCGGTCCGAATTCAATGAGCATCAATGCGGGAGAATATACTTGAGGGGTCGACTATCGGATACAATCTCTTCAGAAGTGGGGATACTGGGAAAGCATTAGAGTCGGATGAGTCATAGGAGGATCAGTTCGTGGTGTTCATCTGCATCCCGTTGCCGACATGTGTACAAAATTTAACTTGTCAAAATATTCATGCTTCTTGTGCATACTTATGTATTTGCTTTGCGTAGCTTCCTCATTTCAGGAGTTACATCCCATGTACAAAAACTCCGCCCATTCAGGGGCCCAATCAAGGGAAATATGTTATTCAGTACTTGATGCTGGTTCTTTACTGTTTTGTGCATGATAAAACGCCTAAGTTTATTGAAGCTAGCATGAGTATAACATCACTGGCCCTTGCCAACAATTGTTAAAGCTTTGAATTAACTGAGTGTAACGTCACTAACCTGAATTGATTTGATTGCATAGGCTTGTCTTGTTTTGTTTGTGTTGTTGCAGGTCTCCTAACCGTACGAGAAAGACAATCAAAAGATCGCGATAACGAAAGACTTGATCCCCACGTAGGTCACGCATGTTCTTCCTGAAGAAGGATAGAATTTCCCAGCTAGCCGTAGCTTACTCAAAGGGAGCAGAAAAGTTATTCGTCCTCAACAGAGTTTGGCGATTCCAAGATCGTAAGGCTGTATTCAGACAGGTTCATCTTTCCCCGCAGGGTCATGCACTCTCCCCCCAGCGGAGTCAGTGGATTTTCCCCGAGAGAATCATCCTGTCCCCAGCAGAATTCAGCAAGTGTTCATTCCTTCCAGTGGAACTCGAAGATTAAGACTCTCCCAAGCAGAGTTGATGGTGGTTCCTGTCATTTATTTTGTCAGAGATACTGTGTAATATCAGTTCACGTTCCAGCAGAAAGTCCGATCGTAATATGCACATCTGCTATTCCCCAGCAAAGTTATATTCCCCAGCAGGGGGTTACCTCAACAAGTTGCTCGGCTTGAGTTCCCAATTTCCCAGCAGGGTCGACTTCACCCTTCCAGCATTTATTTTGCTGGAATAATTCTGTAGCATCTGGCTATCCCCGGCGGAGTCGGCATTATCCTTCCAGCATTTATTTTGCTGAAGCAGTTCCTGTATTTTAGCAGTTCAGGTAGAGAGAATTCTTGCTCAAATGAACAATCAAACATTCAAGATCTCGGCATGAGACATCCAATGATAATGTCAGTTTCGGCAGTATTCCCCCACAGAGTTAGCATGACGAGATTCTCTTTGTCTCTAACAGAGTCATTTATGCAAATGTCTCTTATTTTCCCCGCCAGAGTTGCCAGGATAAGCTTCTCTTTGTTCCCAGGCAAAATCAGTTGTCATCAAGGGTTCCATGAATCAGAATTTCAGAGGCCACCGCCGGTTATCAGAACAGGCGTCCGATAGTTTGGTTTCCAGACATCCTCAGTAGAGTCCGCCTCAAAGTCGCTGTCACGTCAGTGCTAAGAAGTTTGTGGGTGAGGATCATGGGAGAACTAAGTCCTGACGTGGACAATTTATTCCTATATTGACGGGTTTTCTTCAGAAGTGGGCGTCCTAGCGTGGACAGGTTTATTTCCCCGGATTGGTGAGGTGCGTTAGTTCTAACGTGGGCAAGATTGGGTTCTCGAAATTTGTGGAATGAGAGGTCATGACGTTGACAAAAGTGATTACTCTTTGTGTTGGTGTCCTGACGGGGAACAGATCAGACCAGCGTGTGAATCCTTACGTGGACAAGTCTTATTTCCTCAGCGGGTCGAAGACGCCTGAGTCCTAACATGGACAAATCAAGAACGAGATAGATTCCTTACGTGGAAGAGTTTGGTCCTGACGCGGACATATCAAAAGAGGTGATTCCTAACGTGGAGAAGTGGGTCCTAACGTGGACGATGTAGTCCTGGCACGGACATATCAAGTTGGATTCCTTACGTGGAAAGAGATGATTCCTTACGTGGAAAAAGATAGTTTCCTTACGCGGAAATGACAGCATTCTTGACGTGGAAAGATCAGAGTCCTTCCGTGGACATATCAAGAGCATCCCTTACGAGGAAGAAAAATGGTTTCCTTACGTGGGGAGACGAGTTTATTCCTTACGTGGAAAGATTGGAGTCCTTACGTGGACAGATTAAGATTGTGTTCCTAACATGGAAAGATGGAGATTCCTTACGTGGAAGAGTTTAGTCCTGACGCGGACAGATCAAAGAAGTTATTCCTAATGTGGAAGAAGAAGATTTACTCCTTACGTGGAAAAATTGGGGTCCTTACGTGGACAGATTCAAGAAAAATTGATTCCTTACGCGGAAAGAAGTTGGTATTCCTTACGTGGAAAGATTGGAGTCCTGACACGGACATGTCAAGTGGTATTGGAGTCCTTCGTGGACAGATTGATATAGTTCTCCTTATGTGGAAAGAAGATTGCTTCCTGACGTGGAAAGATGAAAGGGTTAGTCCTGACGTGGACAGATACAGAAGAAATGGTTCCTAACGCGGACAGGTGTTACTCCTAACGTGGAAGAGTGTTACTCCTAACATGGACGATTCAGTATGGAAATGCAGACGAATTATCCCCAGCGGAGTTGCCGAGATTTTTCTGGGTTAACAGCGAGTGGAGTCCTAACGTGGACAGGTTTTAGTTGAGATTTCTTCGTATTGATGACAGACAGAGTCCTAGCGTGGACAAGCAAGCAATCTGCTATGACAGAATCCTCTTCAGAACGATGAAGACAATCCCCAGCACAGTCGCACGAGATCAGTGGGTTACTGTAACAGTCAGATTCAGCTGATGAATGTCGTTCCCCAAGCAGGAGCACAATTTAGTTTTGTGGTTGGCAAATTTCTGGTTTCACTAGTATTCAACCGTCTCGTACCACGAATGTCCGAAGGCTTCGGGCTCTTCACCCAATCGGGTCCAAGTCGCTTGAATAGGGGCAGCTGTTGCACCCTAAAATTTGCTCAACCTTATTCACTTGGGTTTATGTTTCAATGTCATTAGCATTTGCATATAGAGTCATGTACATAGACTAACCATCTGCATAGCATAAGCATAGCAAGTCATTCAACAGGGGACCAATCATTACTCTCATCTCTAGAAGCCTATCAAGAGGTTATTATCCCAATTCAATCTCATTCAAGTCATCAGGAAAGAATTTTGAAAGCAAAGAGTTCAGCAGATCAAGCCTTGAGTCCATCTCCTAGCTGAGGGTATCTGAGGATCAACAAGAGGGTTGTGAGCTGTGAGTTGAAGGCATGGAGAGTATCTAGACATTATGAGAGATTTAGAAAGTCATTTGGAGAAGGAGACAAGTCATTGATGAGAGCACAAGAGCTATAGCTGAAGGCAGTCAACTAGGGTTTCATCTGGGTCAACCCTAGGTCAACCCTAGGTCAATTGACTGATTGAAGGGGCATTCAAGTCTATTGGAGAGATGTGGGGTTCATCATTGGACATATAAAGAAGGATATGGAGATATGCCAAGGAGAATTCAAGAGAAATCAAGGAGAAGAGGAGTTTCTAAATTAGGGTTTCTGTGTAAAATCCCCTAGTTTAGGTCAAATTTCCAAGCAAGATAAGTCAAAATGCTAGCTTCAAATGGCTTCTTGGCCAACATGAAACTTGTAGAGGATCTCAAGACCTTTAATTTGAGTGGTGGAAGACATCAAGGAGATTTATAGAACTCAAGTTATGGTCCTTGCAAGTTACAGGTCATCTGAGGTATCTGAAATTTTGTCTGTGAAAGTGACTTGACTTCCAAGCAATATTTACCCCTCAAGGAGATTTCAAATGAATTCTTGGTCAACATAAGAATTGTTCCTCATTGTCTTATCTTTCTAGAATGGTATAGTATGCCTTCATATGATGTGTGGAACTCAACTTATGGTCTTGGCAAGCAAAGGGTATTTTGGGCATTTGTGAATTACAGGTCATTTTAACTCATGTCCAAAACTCATACAAGGAGGCCTCAAATGGAAAAACTTACAACATCAAACTTGCTCCAAATGTGATTTTAAGTCTAGAAAGAAGGTCACAAATTGTTGGAAAAGCTCATAACATGAAGTTGCATGATTGGTCCAAATTTGAACTAAAATGGCTCATAATTTGAATAAAGTCAAGAGGAAAAATGGTTTGGGAGATTTATAAGTCCAAATGGAGACTTCCAATATATGATTTTGAATGGAAAAGACATTCTAAAGACAATGGTTCAAACACTTTTTTGAGTTTAGTGGAAGATTTCAAAGTTATCCTTGGTTACTTGCATTTTAAGAAACATAGCCAAATTGGATCAAAGTTGGAAGGCAAGGGAAGTTGCAAGATGGATCTAGAATGTTCATGTGAGCCCTATATATTCATGAAATGAAGATTGATCAAGGGTTGGACTCATTTTTCACCAAGAATTTCCCAAATTCTATCATTCTTTCTCATTGCATTTTCACTTCAATTCCTCAAATTCTTCACCAATTATCATCAAAATCAATTTCATTATACTGATTCATCATCATAGATCAGAATTCAACCAAGAACAAGGTGTGATCAATCCATTTTCGAGCACTTCCATCATCAACATCAAGATTGCAATTTCAAGTTGACAGCACAATTCAAGCCAAGTTTCATTCAAGTGTTGCATACAGAATCAAGTAGTGCAAGTGTAGATCAAGATCCAAGCCTCACAAGCCTCAGATCCACAAGATTCATCATCATCCACAAGATTTCACACCAGGTGCATTTTCTCTGCCACAGCTTGATGTAGTTAGTTTAGCATAGATTTGTTAGTATAAATGTGATGTAGGATGTTAGTAGAGCAATTAGGATGAGTTTGGAGTGGTTTGATGATGATTGTTAGCAGGTGCACCAAACTGTTTGGATCAAGAACTTGCAGTAGAGTGCATGATAACCTTAGCTTGTTAGTTTAGAATGATCTCCATTAGTTATAGATTAGATTAGTGCAAGTTTGATGGAGAATTGTGCTGATGAGTTGCAGAGTATATTCATGGTAACCAGAGCTTGTCTCGATCGGGTTTGTTGATTTGTTGAGTTTCAGAGCAATCTAAGACCATAGGCGTATAGAGGGAAGAATTTAGAGTGATTTTCGTGTTTATAGCGTGGAGTTTCATGGATTGTAGAGTGAGAACAGATTGGTAGAAGTTTGCTCGTGCATGTGCTTTCATGGTGTAAACCCTAAGTTCATATGATCCATTGGAGAAGACGTAATCATGGCCGTCCGTTATGTGCAAGACCTTTGACTTGGGAAGCCATCGTGTGGCTCTCATTTGAAGCAGATTTTGGAGGGAGATGAGTTGGTGCCCTAAACGCACCGTTTCATTAATTGAAACGGGCGGGCCTGAATGTGTATTGCTAATCCCACCCCAAGGCCAAGCCCAATTCCATTCTGAACGTGAATCCCTTCTATTTTCACCCCCTGCGCTTCTTTTTTATTTTCCATTATTGCTGACTCGTTTTGGGCCTAATGCCAACTTGCTACGCGCACCCCCTATCTGCTTGGCCCATCCTGATTTTAACTAGGCGTGTTTACTATTAGTACCCCCTCCCTCTCATTTTAATTTCAATTGTTTTTTAATTCATTTTAATTTTTACCAATTTTAAAAATTCATAATAAATACATAAAAAATCATTTTTAATTCATTCTTTTTACATCATTTTCATTAGAATGTCTAGAAAATTGTCATTAAATAAAATTGCATTTTTATTTTTATTTGATATTTTTTTCATATTTTCTAAATAAATGTCTTTTTAAATAGCTTCATTTCATGCATGATTTTAGTAATTTTTGTTCTATTAAATGCTTTAATATTTTTTGTTCATTCTTTTTAGGTTGTTTAGATTAGATATCGAACTTGTAGAAACAATTTAGTTCCCATTTTTAGAAATTTATTTTAGGTGCTTAATGTAGGCTTGAGCAACATGAACAAACTAGGGTTTTTTAGGTGATGACTTAGGAAGTTTGATTCTTTCCCTTAGGACTTAGGGTTTGACTAGTTTAGTTATGGGACTATAGGGGCTATGGGTAGTTATTAGATCCCCTTAGAAAAATCAGGATTCCCCTACTGCTATTAGTACTCTGTATGTATCTGATTGACTGGTGTGGTGTGCCCTCTGGGGATTATTGCTTGCTTGTGTGGGTATTGGGATTGTCTGGGACCTGGGGGAAGCTGAAGACTTGAGGAGATGAAGACCATTGGAGATCCAAAGATTGAAGATCAACTGTCAAAGTTGAGGAGAGGTTCTTGCTAGCAGCTGCTGAGGAGATTAGGGTTTAGGAGCTAGGCAGAGCTCTAGATTAGAAAGCTTGTTTCTCAAACATGGATTGCCTTGTCTGCATCCATTCTTCTCTGTGATTCAGAGTCTCTCTAAGACACTCACCCCCTTCCTTTGGAAGGCTTGGTGATAGTGTCTAAGAGATAGAACTCTTGAGAGAAAATGTCTTTTGTGTTAGAAGCAGTCTGTTCACCACCCTTGGTAGTCAACTGATTGCTTAACACCCATTCACTCTTGTGACTGATCCCTCATCCTGGAGGTTTGAGCATGAAGAAAAGCCATTGCAGATGGAAGATAGATGATCAAAGCCCTTGCATGAAGGCCATGAAGATGGAGATTGATGCTTGTTGAAGCCTGTAGATGATTGGAGATTACTTGAAGCTAGATGCTGTTTCTTTTGCTGTATTTCATTTCCTGATGTATTGATTGGTTTTCCTGACTGTATTGTTTGCTGTTTACCCTGTTGGGTTGAAAGTGAATCCTGTTCACTTTCGCCTATTGTTTTCTAGGTTCGAGGTCGAGTAGGACTCCCTTGCCTCGCTTGTACTGTTGCATCCATGCATTTTTACTGCTGTATATATCTGATATTGTTTCTGTTTCTGCCTATCCCGTAGGATCTCTGTTTCTCTCTGTGCAAGAGAGGAGCATGATAGACACTAGGTCTTAACCCATGCATGATAACATTAGGTTAGTTTGTTCCCCTTCGCAACCGTAGGTTAGAGTTCTGTCTCTTTCTTTCTCAAAACAAACAGAAAAACACATAAAGATTTCAAACACAATAAAAGACACTTCTTTCGTAAAAGAATGTGAATTCATCGAAACGTCATTTTTGTCCGCCGGGACTGCTAATCAGGAAAACCTTTTTCAGAAGGAATAAAATCAATCAAGACAAGCTTGTGTCGTACGTGGCCCGAACTACGTTTGCTCTGATTTTCCATGCCGTGTGGAAGTACGTAGGCATAGGATGCGATATCCTAGCGAGCAACCTTCCCCTTCTTTCCCGTAGGTAGGCGAACTACGTTGACTCTGATTTCTCGTGCCAGGCGGGAATACGTAGGCATAAAGTGCGATACTTTGCCGAGTCATTTTTATTTTCGTTTTATTTTCTTTTTAACCCTTGACCTATAGTTTAGATAGAATAACAATCCATACCCGAAAACAAGCGTGGATCCCGTCGAGTACGACGGACGTGAGGGGTGCTAATACCTTCCCCTTGCGTAACCGACTCCCGAACCCAGGTTTTGGTTGCGACGACCATACCTTTCCCGTGTTGTGCGAGGTTTACTCTGAGCGTTTCCTTTCCCTCCCGTGGGATAAATAACGCATGGTGGCGACTCTTCTGTTTAGCCGGCGCCGATTTTCGCAGTAGCGACACACATGTATATTGAGGAACCCAAGCTGTACTCACCATTCGGGTTGCTGTGATTTCCCGTTCGCCTTAGTAAAATACCGAGTACCGGCGATAACGATTCAAGAGGAAGTCTCCATCAATCTGCACATAGAGAAAGACAGTTAGAGATAATACTTCGAATTACAAATTCATTGAGATTCTTTTTAGAAAGTTGCTTTGGAAAGACCTAGTTAGGCTCCATTCATTCTATTAGATGAATCATTGGTGTTGACGGATATAGTTCGAAAGTCAATTGGCTTAACAAAAATCTGGAAACAAAACATATGAATCAATATCAATAAACCAACGGACAAGGCAATCACCAACATGATCAAGTATAAAAGGAAGGTTTTTAATCTATCAGTATGAAAACGAAAACTTCCAGCATGTTTCAGAAAAATTCAAACTAAAAAGGAAAAGAGTTATTATCGTGTTTTGCTTTCAACAACTATAAAAGAAGAGGAAATCGAGACTCAGAAGAGGACAATTCACAATAATACATATGAGAATCCCACAAAGTCCCCAAATCAACCCCAATTTTTGTAAATAAAAAATGATAAGAAACATATCTCTTGAGCTCTGCTGCGAATAACCGCCATCGCCATCACCCTTCATCCTTCACGAAGCCACAATCTGCGAATTCAACCACCAACGAAAACCCTGCAGAAACAAAAAAAACCGTTTAACCTCGTTTTGCTAACATTATGTTATTATTGTTTGTTTTTGTTGCTGTTGCAGGAAAGAAACCGAAGATGGTGGAGAAATCGGAGAAGAAAAGATGTTGAAGAAATCGAAAGTGGAGAAGGAAGATGGGAAGAAGGACGGAGAAGACGATAGGAGTAGAAGATGGAAGAAATCAAGAAAGGAGAGATCAAAGAGAGGAATCGAAGCAGAGAGGAGAAAGAAGAAAATCAGAGAGGGAGAGAGACAACAACAGAACGACGGAGGGGAGAAAAAGGGGCTTAGGGTTTCTTTTTTCCTTTTTTTTTGATTGTAATTGTTAAAATTATATGGTACGTCTGCACTCGCACACACATATGGTGCACCCACGCACCGTCACCACACATCTCGCCTGATCACCAAATCAAGCGTCCCACGTTGCATCCCATCGTAGACCCGTCTCCCTGTGCCCACACACGAGCCCTCCGTCCCCCACTAACCTTAATTAGTCCCTTAATCCTCTATTTTATTTAATTAACCTAACTAAACATTTTTCTTAATATTAATTAACATGTTTAATGTTTTTATTAACCAATTTAATAATCAACCTTTTTATAATATCTTTTTTTATAATAATAATTATTCAGCAAAACTTTTCTTAAAATAACTTATTTTATTAATAACTAAATCATTTGCATTTCTAATTAACCTATTTTATAATAATCTTTAAAACTTTAATTAATAGCACCTTTTTATTAAGAGAATTTAGTTAGTTAGTTTTTATAATGATAAAAAAACCCTTTAATAAAACCCATTTAATATTTAAAATAAACTTTAAAAAATAAGATAATTCCCCTTTTCTTCAATAGTTTAAATTAATTTCCTATCTTTTATGATAACAACTAAAAACTACTTATTTTAATATATTAAAACTTTAAATCTTTTTTTAAAAAATCTAATTAATTTACAATCTAATCTAAGTAAAGACTAATAAATATTTTGATTTAACCTCACCGTTAACTCAACTTTTTTTCTTAAAATCAATTCATAAAATTCAACTCCATAACTTAACAATGGTGCGCACCTCCATTCCTCGCACCGACGCACGCGTCACGTATTCACTTTTCACTCACTTGTGCACCTTAGCGCTTTCATGCGTCTGTGTATGGATTTATTTATCTGTCTTTATTTTCCGCAATTTATCTTTACCGTATTTATTTTATCGCATTGCATAAGCGTCCAAAGGAAGAACTTGTGCGTAACGTAAAACTTGCGCGTATGCATATCATATTGTATCATAATTCCCATTGATCCTTGATCCCATTCAATTTGATCTTTTAAGCTAGATCCTACCCCTTAGGAAGGACCTTTGTCTTTTATCTTTTACAACTTAGATAAAAAAAATTCAACTCAATCAAACTTTTCAAAGACATTAGAGAATAAGATGTTAATAATCTTAAGCGAGATAAAACTTCTACCCCATAACAATACAATTAATATGTAGGGACTTTTCCGCTTAAGAGAGATAGAGGCGTACTTGTTGACTATCTGAGTACTTGAGCCCTTCTCTTAAGACGATGCAAAGACTATTTTCTTATGAAGTTGTGGCGGTTAAATTAAGTAATCTCCCTTAAAATGACAACTCGTCTTTTCTTCTAAGACCATTCAATCAACTAGCTTTATCCCATAGGAACTTTGACCACAGTCAAAGAACTCCTCAAACCCTTTAGGGGAACTACAAGTACTCTGATTCCATTCCTGTCAGGATATGTAGGCACAAGATGCAAAATCTTGGCGAGTATACTTAGAAATAAACCACTAGGTCTTTTATCCTTAAGCAGATAATCCATAACAATAAACAACATAAAACAAGAGGTTCATGTAGAGTATTAAAGAAACTTAGGATGCTAGCACATTCCCTAAGTTTAACCAACCCCGAACCTAAACTCTCTAGCTTTTGCATTTGCATTGCATTATGGATAATTCGATCTTTTTCCCTTTGTTTGGACAAATTAAAGACCGGTTGCAAATGAATTAAGATTCAAGTTAATCAATAGCTTGACATCCAAATTTCACCGCGACAGAAATGGCGACTTCACTGGGGAATTCCTTGTGGGTTTCCCTAACTTGTTTATTTTGCTTGTTTATTATGTGTGATTATCTGCTTATTTGTATAAATTGCTCTTATATGTTCTTTTGGGTTGATATCTTTGAGTGGTGAGACAAAGTCCTACACCCGGACTTGAGTGAACTTAAGATATAATGGTGATATATTCGACGAGGCTTATATGGAGTTGAATCCCGACCAAGTCGACTTGAGAATCACACTCAATTGAGGCCTTCTTGAAAACAGTACTGTTGAATGAGTTAATCGTGAAAACATTCACTTTTTCGACCTTGGAGCCTGTGATATTGAGGACCGTAGTTACCTTAACCCCACTTTGGCCTTTATTAGGACGTAGTGCAAGGACTATGAGGGAGTACTCCTAAAATAGTTGCTACGTGATGCTACACTCAAAAGAGGCTCTCTTGAGAATATTATTAACCACCGAGTAATTGGGAAATTGATAATATCCGAAAGATGGACCTATGACTTTGGGCACCTTTCTAGAACCTTGTTCTGCATGTACAATCTACCTTTAGTCCACATCCTTTGGGAATGGGTATACCCTTGCTCCATGCTCGTTGCAAACCTAGGGTCTCCCTTGTTTGTTTATCTTCGTGTCTCTATGTGCTTACTTGTGTTTGTTGCATTCATAAAGCATCATATTGCATTGGTTTCATAGAATCCCGAGTTTATTTATAAACATTATAGGAACCAATAAGGATTACAAAAGAAAATATTTTGAAATATTCTGTTAAGAGTCCTAACTTGGATGACCTAGGAAAGTTAAGGGCGTTGATTGAAGAATCAAGAAAACTCAAAAGACAAATACAAAAGACTTCCATATTATTGAAGATCAATAGAGATTCAAAATACTTCCATCAATATTGAAGATCCAAGTAAACAAGGGTTTTCTTATTTACTTTCCAGCAAGAAAAGAAAAGTGATAGAGGATTTATTTTTCTCATATCACCCTACTCCTTAAAAATTGGTCATGGACAACTTATATTCAAGAAGATCCAAGTGGAAGAGCAATCAAAAAGCACGATGAAGGACTTCCTTATGACTTTATTAGCTTTCATTTAGCTATTATGTCAGGGCTCTTATGAGAATATTTACTTGTAATCTGATAAAAAAAAGATATAAAAAAAAATAAATTTTCTTTAGCATTCTGTAACGTTTATAAACGCTTGAGTTCCATGAAACCTTTCATTTTCTGCATTCTGCATTCCGCATAGCATCCTGCATTTAGCATCTGCATATACATGCATCTCTTCTCTACTGTCCTCATCCAGTTTTTTTGTCTTTGTCTGTCAGTTGACATCTTAACCATCTGACCAAGCTTGAAGTATTACTAAAGGATAGTAAAGAGAACAATGGATATGGATTCCTTGACTGGTTTTAGAGTGATAACCAATCCGTTATTTGATCTTCCTTCTGATAACAATGTTCAACAAGTGGATGTTCCTATGCAACCTCAGCCTGTATAAGACAACCTAGTTGTTCAAGTTGATATAAGAAATTCACCAGTTTGATGTAATCCCAATGACTTACTGTCAATTATGGTCTTATTTTGCTAGAAATTCAGTAATGACACCCAGAAGGACTAGAATCATGAAGTCTCACCCACCGTGGTTCGACTCGAACACTAGCTGCGAACTTCATGATGGAGCGATGGGGTATTCAATTGAAGAATGCAAAGTTTTCCAAGAGAAAGTTCAAGAAATGATTAATGATGAAGTATTAACCTTCAAATGAGGAAACTCGGTCTTGAATGGATTACCGTTATGCTGATATATGTGAAAACTCCAAAGGAGCTCATCGACATGTTTATTCTGTTTACTTATATGTACTTTTTAATTGGGTTAAAAGCATAATTAGCATGTGAGAACTTGTTATTTTGAATAAGTAATGCGATAAATGTTTGTCTTGAAGAAATCCATTCGTATTCACTCATAAAAACCATTTTCATAAATTATAATGTCAATACTACCCGATCCCTTGCTTAGACACAGGATTGGAAGGAGGATGACGAAGTAAAACGCAGGATCTCTTGTTGTATGCTTTTGAATAAAACCCTACTGACAATGTAAGGCATTTGTTTCAAACCTCCTAAGCACCAAAGACATAAGGAAGTTAAATCCTTTTTAACCCTTTCCAACCTCATTTTTAAACCTGGGGCAAGAAATTTTTTTAATCAGCTTGATTGAGCACCTAAACTTTCAAAAAGAGAATGAACATCTTTCAAAAATATTTGGGTACAAATAAACTTTGATCCTTATTCCTTTTGTTTTACAAATCATAAACTAAACCATGATACAACCTTCAAAAGTCCTAATTGAAGTAAGGTTAATTTAGAAAGCATACTCAGTGAGATAACACTTCCTGACTCCTATGAGCTTTGCTCAACTTTTTATATTGGCTTTATAAACAAATCTATATCCTAACTAGTGATTTTGACACAAGTTAGCACGATATTTCTTTTCAAATAAAAACTTCAAGGAAAACATGCATGTTGCACTAACAGTTTCATAATTAACATTTCATATGTGTTGATTTTACCCGACATCATAGAAAGTTACATATGAGCATCATCGTTAAGTTTGTTCTGTTGGAATTTGAAGACTCTGTTGATCTGGGGAAAGTTCGTTTCCAAATGGGTTACTCATTTATACAAATTCGACTTCATCTAAAGAGTTGTTTTTAAGACTTAGTCATCATATCATCGATCTGGGCCAGTTACGTCGAGATTCGAGAAATCTCTCAAAGAGTTTGAAGACAGTGGGGCATTTTGGATGCCGTGTTTTCTGTAAAATCCTCTTGAGAACGGATTCTTCTCATAACAATATAAATTGGGACATTTGAGAATTAATGATTATCTTAACCACTTACAACAAATTTTTGTTCAAAATGGCAACTATTATGCAATTCATCAAAAACGAATTATTTTGTCTTTATAACATCCTTCATGTCCCCGGTAAATTTTACTTCCGGTGGTCATGACAATTTTCCATTGAGGCAAACAACATTTTTAATCCTCAGTGAATCATCCTAACTTCACCTCCCTGATGAAGTGGATGTCATTTCGCTCCCTAGTGGATCTCTTTCAACGCTGATTTTTCCCCAGCAAAGCGGATGTTTATTTCATCCCCATTAAAGCTTCAACCCCGACATATTCAACAACTTTGTTAATCTAGGTTCCCCTTTTGAAGTGGATATTTATTTTATCCCCGTGAAACCCCAACACGGGTATCCCGTCTACAATTCTAGATAGCTTTGACTTATCTTAACAAATTCTTCAAGAAAGGTCAAGTCGTTATATCCCCAAGTGGAATGTTTTCTATTCCCCATAGAGGCTTTGAAGCTCTGTGATCCCATATTTGGTTCTCTACCTATCCCTAATGGTACTTCTATCTTTGAAGATTAGTCGGATGCTTGCTTTGAGATGTTTATTTCATCTCTGTTTGCTTCTTTCGTTTGCTTTGTCAGCATAAACATAAACATATCATATAGATAGATGGCGTAGCACTTGCATCTTGCATTTTTGTGTCTTTTGTTTTGTCGCTTTGGCCGTGGTTATCCCCAAGTGACTAGGGTTTGTCTTCTCCCTCCAAGTAGAGTTGTCAGCCATAAGCAGAAAAGAGCACAATATTTCTAAATCCCCATCAAGATTGATCCTCGTGGAAGACAGTTGTTTTAGTACATTCCCGTTCGAGTTCATACCTCAATGGGCGAGTCTTGTTTGACAGTTTCTCTTCAGTTACTTCATGATTGAACTTCGGTCCCTGACAATCACTGTTGATATCTCCAACTTTTGAATATGGATTAAGTGTGCATTTATTTTGCACATAGCTCCCCAGAAAGGGTCTTTATGAAGATAACTATTGAAGGCAAATATTTCTCCAACAGTATTATCAGAATGCCTCAAAAACCTCCATCCGGATTACGAACGACTTCTTTATTTGAACAACTCGTTTTGATCAGGATCTTATTCAAAACGGCAAATGGCAGTCTCCACAAGACAGTTTGTCCGTCCCGAGTGACTTATCAAGATTATCAACTCGTCAAACGACATCTCTTCGGAAATATGCCAGAGAAGTTTGTCGAAGACTTTACAGATATTTTCTCTTTATTTGAGAATTTACAGAGTTTCAGACGTATTTTATAACTACAACAAAGAAGATACTCCTCAGGAATGTATTCCCTAGTGAGTTCACTACACAAGGTTAATTCCATCAAATGGCATCTCTCCTAAGAAGTTTGGTGAAGTTTATTACATTCGATCTCTCCTTATTTGAGAAGACCTACTTTACAATTCAACCGACTTACATCTCTTCCGAAGATCCCCGTTGAAGCTTTACAATCTTCAGTACATCATGAATTTACTAATGAAGTTCTACAATCTACAAAATTTTCAATCCCCTGTGAAGATGCTCTCACGAGTTTTCATCATTTCAGGTAGAGAACTGAGACCCGTTCATGGCATCCAGACCATAAGGCATGGGGAGGTTTATGTCAAGAAGCTGAGACCCGTCCATGGCATCCAGACCATGAGGCGTGGGGAGGTTTATTTCAGGAACTAAGACCCGTTCATGGCATCCAGACCATGAGGCATAGGGAGATTTATTTCAGGAACTGAGACCCGTTCATGGCATCCAGAACATGAGGCGTGGGGAGGTTTATTTCAGGAACTGAGACCCGTTCATGGAATCCAGACCATGAGGCGTGGGGAGGTTTATTTCAGGAACTAAGACCCGTTCATGGAATCCAGACCATGAGACGTGGGGAGGTTTATTTCAAGAAATTGAGACCCGTTCATGGCATCCAGACCATGAGGCGTGGGGAGGTTTATTTCAAGAAACTGAGACCCGTTCATGGCACCCAGACAATGACGCTCGGGGAGGTTTACCTTTTCACTCTTCTCAAATGGAATACTCAATTAACAGGATAAATTATGTTTCGATCAAGAAAGTTCGTTTTGGTCATTACAGTTGTCTGGACTACCACATGTTGGTAGTAAATTATCTTTCGATTACAAGTTTCTCGCCTGTTATTTAATTCGCCATGTTCTTGGTGTGTGTGCTATACTCTTATACTTCTGGAGATTCCCCATTGCTGGTTGTTTCCTTTCCCCCCGTGGAGTCTCGCTTTGTTGAGCCTTTTCTTCCCGTGTGTTGTGTCTAGTTTTTCCCCTGTGGCTTTGTGTCCCCACAAGACGGTCTGTCTGGCATCTCCATATCATTGCATATCATTTGCATTCGGTGGCTTCTTAGGGCCAAAATTCGTGCAATGTTTATGTCGCTACTGCGAAAGAAGGTGCCGGCAAAGACAGAAGAGTCGCCACCTATCGTTATTTATCCCACAGGAAGGGAAAGGAAACGAACGGAAAAAACCTAGCGAAAAGGAAAAGATAGGTCATCGCAACCAAATCTCGGGTTCGGGAGTCGATTACGCAAGGGGAAGGTATTAGCACCCCTCACGTCCGTCGTACTCGATGTGATCAACGCTTATGTGTTTATCTGAAGGTTGTTCATCTATCTACCTATCAAGGTCTGGTTCAAAAGAAAAGAAAAGGAGAGAAAGGACTCGACAGAGCGTCACTGCTCTGGGCCTACATATTCCCTTGTGCAATGGGAAAGTCAGAGTCAACGTAGTTCGACTAACTACGAGTAAAATGGGGGAAGGTTGCTTGCCAAGACGTCGTGTCTTGTGCCTACGTACTCTCAATAGGTATGAGAGATCAGAGCTTACGTAGTTCGGGATAAAAAGGAACACAGGTTTGTTCTAAGGTTTTTACCCGAGTAAGGTTAAACTACAGTTCCAGCAGTTAGGGACAACGCCTGTTTGTGGTAGAACCGAAGCCTAACGATACTCTTTTCATCAGAAAAGGTTTTCTTTGAATTAAAGGCCCCACAGGGCAAAATGAGGTTTGAATGTCTGTTTTTATCTTTTAGGAGAAGAAATGTTTTTTATGAATGTTTGTAATTCATATTGCACTAGAGACTTATGACTTAGGAACGAATGCGTCGCACATCGCCCTAAGGCGTATGCTAAGCACTCTAGGAAATTGAGGAGAAGCCCCCCCAATCACCATTTCCTAGGTAGCTTAAGGCTCGTAACGTACAATACTCGTTAACCTTTATTAAGTGTTTTGATTTGTTTGAAGGTGAGAAAATAAGGACTCTACAGGGGAAACTATCAAGCATCCTACTGTTGTCATACAATATGACCCTAATGTTGAGTTTTAAAGGGAATCTACCCTACTGTTATCATACATGGATTCATCCTAATGTCTATCATCAACATCCTTAAACAAGGATGTGAGAGTCCTAAGGGAACATGCCAAAGGGAAACAACAACAACAAAAATCATTAAGCTGAAGGAGTAAAGCTATCAAGATGATAAAATGCAGGTAATGCAGCAGTACAAGCAAGGGAGGCACACCTCAACCTTAGATGCAAACATTGGCAGAAACAACACACAAACAAGGTAGGATCACCTCAACCTTCAATGCAATCATGCACCTAATCAAGAGTATCTACTCATGCAGCTCTATCCTAATGCATCACAACAAACAGGTAGTCAATCAAGAATGCAATCATGCACCTAAACACAAGAGTATCTACTCATGCAAATCTAACCTAATGTATCACAGCAAGCAGGCAATCAATCAATAATGCAATCATGCACCTAAACACAAGAGTATCTACTCATGCCAAGACTCAATCAATCAAGAAGGAGAGAAGCAAACAAGATGAGCAACAAGGAAATCATCCCAAGGCTACATCAAGTTGGATGTGTTTCAACACAAGAGTCCATCAAGGGCTCAACCTCTTCATGGAATGCACAGAGTACTTACTAAAGAAGACCAGGCTCTCATAAGAGGGATCCTATGACACTAGGACAGATGAGGGAGGTGAAACCTAGATGTCAATCTAAGGTAATGTCAATGTGTATCAACACAGGAGTCCTCAAAGGCTCAACCTCTGTATGGAATGCACAGAGTACTTCCTAAGGAAGACCAGGTTCTCATAAGAGGGATCCTAAGATAATAGGACAGATGAGTGAGGTGAAACCTAGATGTCAATCTAAGATAATGTCAATGTGTATCAACACAGGAGTCCTCAAAGGCTCAACCTCTGTATGGAATGCACAGAGTACTTCCTAAGGAAGACCAGGCTCTCATAAGAGGGATCCTAAGATAAATGGAAAATAATGGTTGATTGATGATGGGGAAGCATGATGAAAACCTAAGGAAATCACCATGACACTTATCAGTCTGTCCTTATGTGTGTGACCCCGTAGATTTTTGCGATATTAGCAATCATATTAAATCACACATAAACATAATAAACAGTGAGCAATTTCTAGCAACACATCACTGCTACCCAAGTCATGTGATCTAACACCACCTTTGTGATAATACACGTGTGTACAATTAACCTTTTCCCCTTATATTTGTATTGAACACAAGACATATAGCGTGTTATCCTTGACCAATTCAATATTTGGCCCTTAGACATTTATCCTATTATGCAGGATGGGCAAATTCTATCTAGGTCACTCAAGTCCCTAAACATGCTTTATGGAGTACCCATTGTAATACCCTAATTTTTACCCATAAGATTTCCCACATCTCTTTTTTTTTGCATCTTCGCATTCATACTACAAACAAGATCATTCTTTGGTTCCTATATCCCTTCCGTCTTTGGGTTTATGCCTTGCAGGGATCACCAAGCATTTGTGTGTTTCTTATTTGCCTTTATGTCTATGTTTACTAACCATTGATTAAAATCCAAAAAATGTTTGTTTTTCCGTTACTAACTTTTTCAGGAAGAATTTGGATCAAAGATATCAAATATCAGTCCCTCAGCTCGAGTGAATTCCATCTGAAAAAAGTCGAAGTTGATCCGCAAACAATTCAAAATCATCTGATCAAGAGTCTCCCAAGATTTGATTGAATTTTATTCAAGAGACTCCAAGGTTCATGTGTTTATTTCCATGCCTTCTTTAACAAGCGAAAGTATCGAGCTAGAGCCAGCACAATCCAGCCAACAAGGCATTTTTCAAGTTTTTCAACTGTGCAATCGATTGCACTATTGGTTCAATCAATTTCACCCTGCATATTTTGCCTAGATTTTGAGTTAATGATATGTTTAGTGCTTTAATCCATCAAGATGAGTGGATGAACTTAAAGATGGAATGATCTTGAACTTGTAATTCAATTTGGCATTCCCTCTCCTCTTCTCTTTTTCTTTGGATCGATGACAATCTTCGATATCGTTTGAACTTATTTCAAGTTCCTGATGAAGATGAGATCATGACCTATTTTCTTTTCGTGCGGTATTGCTTTTGGAGAGTGATCTAAATATCAATTCTTTAGCATGTATTAGCACTAACATTGTATTGACCGACCTCAAATAGTCATGGTTTCTACATAAACCCAATTACAATTGCTTAACATAGCGCTACATTGTCCCGTAATCGGAAAGTGATCATTCGTGACTAAAACCTATGTTTGAAAGTCCAAGCATGATGGAATTAAGACTATGTTTGAAAGTCCAAGCATGATTGACTACTTGTCTTAAGCCCATCATCTATGAAGCTCGTTGTTAGGAGGCTTTGATTTTATCAATCCTCTAATTATCTTTTATTAAACTTGGTCTAAGTGCAAGAGTTAATTATCGTTGATCATTTGCTCTAACGACTAATTACTAACTCACTAACCATATCATTGTACTAACTTTGTTTATATTTCCTTCTTGCTCCCTATCTCTCTTTTATCTTTATGATTATCATCTCATATCATATTTTCGTTTATGCTTCCTTTATTTTTCCTTTGTCCGTTGGACATGTTTATATTTCCGCCATTTTTCTTTTGTCTATTTGGACCATACTTTGTTCAAAACACTAATAAAAGATTAAAACTCTAAAATAATTGGTGCTCTTAACTTTGTGGCTATGCTCTTCGACTACTCTTGGACCCTTGGACTTAGAATTAGGTCTCTTTTCCTTTGCTTGGAGTATTATGGATCTTTGCCTTTATTTGACTTGCTCATTTGCTTATGCTCAAGATGGATGGAATTCTTTTGGCTTGCTATGGAGTGTGCTACAATTTGGTTAGATCCTTCTTATCTCTAGCTTTTATCTTGCTTTCTAGGATAGTCACTTCATCTCCGCCCCTTCTTCAATTTTCAAAACCTTCTCCCTTTTTCAAAACCTTCTTGCTTTCAAACTTCAAACCGCTTTCACAACAAAACCTTGACTTTTGTCAAGTGCCTTTTTTCAAACTTCTTTTTCTTCAATAAATGTAAATCAATACTAACCATACTTTGACTCTTTTCAAAAATATATAAAAAACATTCAAACTCATCCAAGACTTTTGTGCCTTATGCACTTTCTTTCAAAAACTTTTCCATAAGTCTTGACATGAGTAATCTCTTTAAGCGAAATTATTCGGTTGGAAATGACGACTTGTCTTTTCACTTAAAACCAACAATAACAAACCTATTTTGTTATTTGTACCATGAACTACGAGGTTTTGATCCTATATTGCACCTTGTGGATACGTAGGCATGAGGCAATAAGTCTCTCCAAACACAAAAATCTAAAAAATAATTCTCTTCTCATCTCCCCAATCTCTTTTCAAACAAACCATTTTCAAGCCAAAAAGCGTAAATATTTCAAAGGGCTCCTATAGAGTAACTATAGACGTTTTGGGTGCTAACACCTTCCCATTGCGTAACCAACCCCCTTACCCCGATCTCTGTTTTTTTTGTTCTTGTTTTAGAACTCTTTGGTTTTGTTCGCTCTTTTTTCTTTCCTTTTTGGATAAAATAAAAGTGCGGTGGCGACTCTTGCATTTTTGGAGTTAAGTTAATCAATAGCTTATACTCACAAATTTCCCCGCTACAGAAAAGTGGAGACTCTGCTGGGGATTCTCAAATGTTCCTAGTGGGTTTAGCCTACTTTGATTTATTTATCGCTTTTTGTTTGATTTGTTTGTTATTACTTGTTCTCTCTTGGCGCTTGGTGATCCTGTGTGGTGAGATAAGTCCTATACCCGGACTTGAGTGCACTTATGATAGGAGGGTGGTATAGTCTTGTTGACTTACGTGGAGTAGTCCTTACTAAGTTGACTTGAGATCCCCCGCTCAGTGGAGGTCCCTTTGGAATTACTGATGTCTAGTCGTAATTGGCATTACTTTTTCCGACCTGGGAGCTTGAGAAACTGAGGACCTTATAACCATTTAACCCATCTTGGCCTTACTAGGACGTGGTATGGTGGCTATTCAGGTGTAGACTTGAATTAGTTGTTACGCGATACCACACTCAGACGAGTTTCTCTTGAAAATATTGTTGGCCGACGAGTAGTTGTCTAAGCCGATAATATCCAAAAGATGGAATTATGACTCTGGGAACTGTTTAGAACCTTGTTCTACATGTGATGATATAACCTTAGTACATACATTTGTGGGTTGGTTCTTACCTTTGGATCCATGCTCATGCCGAACCTTTAAATCAGTGTGCTTTGTGTGATCTTGTTCGTGGTTGTTGCATCCATGCACTATTGTATTAATGAGCATACATATGAATTCCTTTCAGTCTCCAGCGAACTCATTTCAACTGTTTCTTGTCCATTTATCTGTTCACCGTCAAGTTATTTCCTCAACACAACTACCAAACTAAAGTTGTTGTCAGATTGAGAATGGAAAATCAAGAACAACATAATGCCGAAGTTAGAATAGAAATTGATGAGTTGAAGGCCAGCATGACCAAGCTCACATAAATGATACAAGTTCTAATCGCTGGAGGAGAATCACCTCAGAGGGCTGTGATTTCTGAAATCCTAACTACTGTTGTTAACCCTCCATTGATCCAGAAACCAACTTCTACTTGGCCTGAATTTGGGTTACCCATGAATTACTTGCGACCCTTTACAACTACTCCAATGGTTGACCATTTGTACCGTCGTTATCTTCAGCTCCTTTGTTCATTGAAATTCAACCTGTTGTGTAATGGTGCTAGAAAGTCTGTTGGGAACTTTCAAAAGAAGAAGGATAGAGATACCCATGCTATTTCAGTTGAAAGGAAACCTCATCATAAGCAACAACAATATATAGTTGCAGTTGTTGTTGTTGTCAATGCTCAACTAGTTCATGCTCCTCGTCAGGATGTTAGACAAATTCAGAACCGCAATAGGGCTAACTTTGGTCCTATCCCGATGTCCCACACTGAGTTGTATCCATTTCTTGTTCATAAAGATTTGATTACAACCAGGGCTCTACCTCCTCCTCCAAATCCTCTTCCAGCCAGCTGTAGGGATGATCTTCATTGTGAGTTCCATCAAGGTGGGGCAAGCCATAATTTGGAAGGTTGCTATGCATTAAAGGTTAGAGTACAAGAACTGATCAAAGACAAGATCCTCACCTTTGAAGATACTAATACTAATGTTGTTAACAATCCTTTGCCAGAGCATGCCAAGTGAAGTTTGAGTAAGTTCAGACATATCATTTCGCAAAGCCAGTGTTTCAGACAGAATAACTCATCCTTGTTGCTGATTCGTCACTAGGCATTATTTCTTTCTGTTTGCATTTTCTCTGATTGTATTGTCTGATTTCTTTACTTTCATGGTTAATTTTAATGAAATGAGCGTTGCAATGTTTTGATTCAATTCATTTACGTCCACTATTTGCATCTTTATGCTTTCTTTTTCACAAAACAAAAATATATCTCCTGTTCAATTTCTCTATCAAGCTTTTGTTTATGGAAAGATTGGAGGGAGGATGATGAAAACGAAATACCCAAAATTATTGAATTGTATGCTTTCAATTAAAACTTGATTTGTGATGTACAAGTATTGTTTCAACTCCCAAATACTGGAGAAATAAGGAAGTTAATCCCTTGTCAAACACTTTGAGTCTAGAAGTTGGAGTTTCTTTATGTATGAAAAAACCGCAATTTTAACCTGGGGGTGGGTAGTTCTCAGTTAATTTGACTATGCATTCAAGACACCTTCCAATAAAGGTTACAATCACAAGCTTTCCTTCGTACACATCAAAGAAGTGTTGAAGATGTCTTTCAAATCAAAAGCTAATGATGGTTCACCGTAATCACTAAGCCAGACAGTCACTATCTTTCAACAAAAAAAAGAAAGAGAAGAATAATAAAAATAAAAAATCAAATGAAAAGCCCGCTAAGTCAAAACCTATGAAGGGGACTTAGGCAAAAATCGGGGCATCCCGCTGACTATAAATTTAAATAACACAGCTCAGGAAAAAGTTAGGGATAACAAAAGGAAAAAATCAATCAAGAGGTTACTTAAATCCTCAAAGACAAAACGAGTTGACCAAGGTCCTCGTCAAAGACAACAAAATGTTGTAAGAAAAATTGACTGTCATCTCAAAAATCCCTTGGATCTTGAGTCATCATCATAACTGTGTTGCAATTTTAAAATCGCATGGAACCTTGATGCATGGTTTGAATTAACTGACCATAGAACTGAAGATCATCATGAAGAATGGGTTGGGTACAAATAAACTTTGAGCCTATATCCTTTGTTTCGAAAACCGTGAACCAGGCCACGTCACAACCCTCAAAAGACCTAACTGAAGTCAGGTTTCTTTTGAAAGCATACTACAACAAGGTTGCGTAAATTGACTCTTAAGTTTGTTACCAATCATTTGTTTCATATTATACCTTTGTTTTCTCTTTCATTTAAAAAAACCATCGTGTTTTGACAAGTGATTCATTTTCTATACATCAATAATATCATTTCAAAAATGATTTTTGATTTCAAAACTGCATGAACTTTACATTAAAATTACCATGTTTGAATATTTTTATTTACAGACAAAATTTCCTCATCAGGGAATTTCAAACAATTGAGAAACCTGGTTAGTGAATCTATCAGGGGCATGTTACTTCCAGATCCTGTTGTGAATTAGTTCAAGATTTGTTTCTCAGTGCAAGTTATTCTCGTAATCTATTAGGCAGAAGATCTCTTTCAAGACCCGTATTGAGTCTAGCCTTCTCAGCAGTTATCTCAAGAACTGAAACCATTATCAATTTATTCTCAGCAGCAATTTCAAGAACTGAAGCCATGATCAGTTTGTCCTCAACAGTTATTTCAAGAACTGAAGCCATGCTCAATTTATTCTCAATAGTTATTTTAAGAACTGAAGCCATGATCAATTTATCCTCAGCAGTTATCTTAAGAACTAAAGCCATGATCAGTTTATCCTCATAAAAAAAAATCAATATGGGTCAGTCATCTTCAAGAATCCCCAAGTAGCTTTTCATGTATTTTCTCAAAGGAATATCAGCCTGATACAATTCATAAGTGTGACAAAGATATGTTCAACATCTTCTCTCCAAGCAGAGCGCGAAGAGTTCATGGTGTTGAGGAATCAGAGTTCCATTCTTCCCTTGCAAAAGAATCTATCTCGGTTATCCCAATCATTTGCATTACATTTGCATAAATCATTCATATATCATATTTGGTTTTTGCATTGCTCGAGGTGTGTTTCGCGCTCATATGAATTTCCCGATGTCCTGTTGCTATCAACATCTTACCTTGTGATCAAAGTCCAACTTACTTGGCGCCTACCAAATTTTACCTGTCTTTCATTCCAGTGCTATTCCTGGATATTTGTCTTCTTCATCCCAGTGCCATTCCTGGATATCTTGTTTCTCTTCTTCCAGTGATATTCCCTGGATCTTTGTATTCTTTCACTCCAGTGCTATTCCTGGACGTCTGTCTCTTTTGATCTCCAGTGCCATTCCTGGATATTTTGTTCCCCTTGTTTCTCCCAGTGCTATTCTTGGAATTCCTTTCCTCTTTTATAATCCCCAATAGATCCTCTTGGATATCTTTCAGTGCCATTCGTGAAATTTTTATCTGTTCATTCAGTGCCATTCCTGGATGAGTTTTCACCTTTGCATTCAGTGCCATTCCTAGATGTCTTGCTCACTATCATTCAATGTTGTTCCTGAATATAATGATTTACCTATATTTCAGTGCCATTCCTGAAAGTTTTATCTGTTCAGTGCCATTCTTGGATGTCTTGCTCACTATCATTCAATGTTATTTCTGAATATATTGATTTACCTATCTTTCAGTGCCATTCCTGAAAGTTTTATATGTTCATTCAGTGCCATTCCTGGATGTCTTGCTCACTATCATTCAATGCTATTCCTGAATATAATGATTTACCTTTACTTTCAGTGCCATTCCTGAAAGTTTTATTTGTTCATTCAGTGTCATTCCTGGATGAATTTTCTCCTTTGGTTTTAGTGCCATTCTTGAAATTTCTTTCTCAATTTAGCCAGTGCCATTCCTGGATGTCTTTCTCACTATCATTCAGTGCCATTCCTGAATGTAGTGATTTACCTTTACTTTCAGTGCCATTCCTGAAAGTTCTTTCTCAATTTGTCCAATGCCATTCTTGGATGCTTTTGATGTACTTTCCAGAATCTTACTCACTATCATTCAGTGCCATTCCTGAATATAGTGATTTACCTTTACTTTTAGTGCCATTTCTGAAAGTTTTATCTGTTCATTCAGTGCCATTCCTGAATATAGTGATTTACCTTTACTTTTAGTGTCATTCCTAAAAGTTTTATCTGTTCATTCAGTGCCATTCCTGGATGAGTTTTCACCTTTGCATTCAGTTCCATTCCTGGATGTCTTGCTCACTATTATTCAGTGCCATTCTTGAATATAGTGATTTACCTTTACTTTCAGTGTCATTCCTGAAAGTTTTATCAGTTCATTCAGTGCCATTCCTGGATGAGTTTTCACCTTTGCATTCAGTTCCATTCCTGGATGTCTTGCTCACTATCATTCAGTGCCATTCCTGAATATAATGATTTACCTATACTTTCAGTGTCATTCCTGATAGCTCTTTCTCAATTTGTCCAATGCCATTCTTGGATTTTCCAGTTCCTTTCATCCAATTCCATTCTTGGATGTCACTAATCCTCTTCCTAGGGCCTCGTCCTCTCTTTTTAACTATTGATGGATACTTCTTGTCACCTTAACGGATCTCCAGAATTAGCTTTTTTTCCCCAGCGTATCTTTTCACGTCTTTTCTCTCAATTTAACGTAAACCCTTTGTTTTGAGCTTTCCCGCAGAGTGTTTTATCCTTTGCATTCATATTATTTTGTGGCATCTTAGGGCTAAAGATATGGTTTTCTGTATTTAAGTATCTTCGTATCTCCTAATAGAAGAAACTTAAATAGGGGCAGCTGTAATACCCTAATATTTTACCCCTAAGATTTCCCGCATCTCTTTTTTTTTGCATCTTCGCATTTCATACCACAAACAAGATCATTCTTTGGTTCCTCTATCCCTTCCGTATTTGGGTTTAGGCCTTGCAGGGATCACCAAACATCTGTGTGTTTCTTATTTGCCTTTATGTCTATGTTTACTAACCATTGATTAAAATCCAAAAAATGTTTGTTTTTCCTTTACTAACTTTTTCAGGAAGAATTTGGATCAAAGATATCAAATATCAGTCCCTCACCTCGAGTGAATTTCATCTAAAAAAAGTCGAAGTTGATCTGCAAATAATTCAAAATCATCTGACAAAGAGTCTCCCAAGATTTGATTGACTTTTATTCAAGAGACTCCAAGGTTCATGTAGCACAATCCAACCAACAAGGAATTTTTCAAGTTTTTCAACTATGCAATCGATTGCACTATTGGTTCAATCGATTTCACCCTGCATATTTTGCCTAGATTTTGAGGTTTTCAGCAGTGCAATCTATTCACGCAACAATACAATCGATTGCACAAGGACAAAATTGACCAAAATCAACATTTTTCAAAATTTGAAGCATTTGGCACCAATTTTATCATTTGAGAATATTCTAGATCACCCAAAAATAATTCCACTACCTCATCATAATTAAATTCCAAGCCTAATTTTGATTCCAAACCAAACTCCAATCCACTAAATTTTCCAAGCCTAAATCCTATAAATAGAGGCCTCATTTCTCTCATTTCTCAAGCTTTTGATAGCCAAAATTACCTTGTCAAACTCTTTCTTGAACTTTAATTTTCTCCAATTGCCAAATTCACCAAAGCTCTTTCTCCCTTTTGAAAGATTAGTAAGTTCATCACTAGAATTTATTAATCTTTGAGCTCAAACTTCATCCATTCACTTTTTCATCCTCAATTCTTATAGAGCAAAGCTTTGAAGTGGTGTTTGTGGAGTTTGATTTGAAGAATTTTCAGATTTGAAGTGGTAAACCCTTATTCCATCATTGTTGTGCTTGATCCATCTTCCACAATGAGATCTATTGTTGATTCTTGTTGCTTAATCTTTGGATCTTGCAAATTATATTCCATTGGTGCTATTTGCTGTTATTTTAATTGATTTTTTGTGCTCAATTGCATCCTTGATCAAGAGATGTTTGAAGAAATGATTGATCATGGTTTTGCCTTGTAAATGCTGATTTTATTGCTGTCTGTCAGTGTGCAATCGATTGCACACAATGTTTTTTGCCTAGACTTGCTGATTTTCTATTGTGCAATCGATTTCACTCTTTGTGCAATTGATTGGCATAACACAGAATGTGTTTTTTGGCTTTGTTTTGGGACTGTTTTGGTCCCCACTTCCTCTTTTTTCATTTCCTTTTGGTTTTGGCCATGAAATACACTTTTAAAAGTAATTTTCCTCTTTAAATTCATTAGAATTAGGGTGTAGATGAAGTTGGATAAACATTCATCAATTCAAATCTATCTTTAAAGTGAATTGTTCAATTTATTTTAGGTGCTTTGAGTTAATGATATGTTTAGTGCTTTAATCTACCAAGATGAGTGGATGAACTTAAAGATGGAATGATCTTGAACTTGTAATTCAATTTGGCATTCCCTCTCCTATTCTCTTTTTCTTTGGATAGATGAAAATCTTGGATATCGTTTGAACTTATTTCAAGTTCTTAATGAAGATGAGATCATTATCTATTTTCTTTTTGTGCGGTATTGCTTTTTGAGAGTGATCTACATACCACTTCTCTACCATGCATTAGCACTAACATTGTATTGACCGACCTCATATAGTCGTGGTTTTTACATAAACCCGATTACAATTGCTTAACATAGTGCTACATTGTCCCGTAATCGGAAAGTGATCATTCGTGACTCAAACCTAGGTTTGAAAGTCCAAGCATGATTGACTACATGTCTTAAGTCCATCACCTATAAAGCTTGTTGTTAGGAGGCTTTAATTTTATCATTCCTCTAATGAGCTTTCATTAAACTTGGTCTAAGTGCAAGAGTTAATTATCATTGATCATTTGCTCTAACGACTAATTACTAACTCACTAACCATATCATTGTACTAACTTTGTTTATGTTTCCTTCTTGCTCCCTATCTCTCTTTTATCTTTATGCTTATCATCTGATATCATATTTTCGTTTATGCTTCCTTTATTTTTCCTTTGTCTGTTGGACATGTTTATGTTTCCACCATTTTTCTTTTGTCCATTTGGACCATACTTTGTTCAAAACACTAATAAAGGATTAAACCTCTAAAAAACTTGGTGTTCTTAACTTTGTGGCTATGCTCTTGGACTATTCTTGGACCCTTGGACTTAGAAATAGGTCTCTTTCCCTTTGCTTGGAGTATCATGGATCTTTGCCTTTATTTAGTTTGTTCATTTGCTTATGCTCAATCTGAATGGAATTCTTTTGGCTTGCTATGGAGTGTGCTACAAGTTGGTTAGATCCTTCTTATCTCTAGCTTTTATCTTGCTTTCTAGGGTAGTCACTTCATCTCCTCCCCTTCTTCAATTTTCAAAACCTTCTCCCTTTTTTAAAACCTTCTTGCTTTCAAACTTCAAACCGCTTTCACAACAAAACCTTGACTTTTGTCAAGTGCCATTTTTTCAAACTTCTTTTTCTTCAATAAATGTAAATCAATGCTAACCATACTTTGACTCTTTTCAAAAATATATAAAAACATTCAAACTTGTCCAAGACTTTTGTGCGTTATGCACTTTCTTTCAAAAACTTTTGCATAATTCTAGACATGAGTCATCTCTTTAAGCGAAATTATTCGCTTGGAAATGACGACTTGTCTTTTCACTTAAAGCCAACAATAACAAACCTATTTTGTTATTTGTACCACGAACTATGGGGTTTTGGTCCTATATTGCACCTTGTTGCTAATACCTTCCCATTGCGTAACCAACCCCTTTACCCTGATCTCTGTTTCTTTTGTTCTTGTTTTAGAACTCTTTGGTTTTGTTCGCTCTTTTTCCTTTCCTTTTTGGATAAAATAAAAGTGCGGTGGCGACTCTTGCATTTTTGGAGTTAAGTTAATCAATAACTTATACTCACAAATTTCCCCGCTACACCCATCAACTGTCTTTATGGTTATCTAGTTACGACCAATGTTAGATCAGCCATAAATTACTTAACTCTACATCTGGGGTCATAATAAAGAAATGCATTTTATTAATAATAAATAATTTGATACAAGTATCAGAAGTATTGGCCTCTAAGGCTTACACCAACATATACTTGCAAATGTTTTTAAACAAAAATAATAGATAGGGAGTGATGAACCTAATGATAAAGGGGACACAATTATATTGTATATGGTAAGTAGAAATATACTTGTTAGGTAATGAGAGATAAGTAATTAAATAGGATTATTAGGTGAATTAAGGAAGCACCTCGATTGTTAGGAGTTACTAAGAAAATGTGTTGTATTTTCATATTTAAACTAAGGGGTCTCATTTTGAGTTTAGCAAGTCTAAGAGAGATTGAAATAGCTTGTCTCTTGAGTAAGCATAGTATTATGTTGCTCACAAAGTGTTCCATAGTGATATTATCAAGTGCGAGAATAAGTATCCCAAAAACATATGTTATCCATATTATATTATTTTGTATCATGTTAAGAATCAAAGTGTTATGAATGGCAGCACAATAACCAACTTAGAAATTATCCCAATAGAGATATATTAATCTAAAGTATTGTTGCAGAACAATAAACGGGTCCCTCAAGTTCTTGTTAAGTGGGCTAGTTTACCTGCAGCTGAAGGTACTTGAGAAAATTGGAGTGAGTTTTCCCATCATTACCTAATTTTAACCTTGAGAACAAGGTTAATTGTAATAGGGAGGGTAATGTTATGAATGATGTTCTGAGTTGGGCCCAGACCTGCCCATCCGTCGGGCAAGCCCAACCCAATACTATTTAGGGTTAGCCCAAAACCCTAGTGTCGGGCACGACTCTAAACACGCCGGGAAGGCACCCTCCCTCCGTCGGGAAAAACCACACCTCTTCCACATGTTCTCCATGTGCTCCCCTCACGGGACGATTGAACTATGGAGAAGACCACGTGCTGGTCTTCACTATGCCACGTAAGCCCTAATAGTCACTTGGGTTGGGCCTGGAAATCCAGCCCAACATAAGTGACCGTTGGCCCTGCGCTGGGGTATCTCTATAAATACCCTTTTTCACTAGAGGGTCAGGTATTCAATTCTATATCTCTCTTCTGTATTTTGCTCTCACTCTGGTCTATTACTTACTTTGGCATCAGAGTGTCTTGCAGGTACACCCCCTCCTCCTCCATACTTCTGGTGAACAACCTTCAGATCAATGACGCATGGCAGGTCAATGATTCCCTTCTTATCTGGTCAGATCAGTGTCGCTGCCCATAAACTTCGCCCTCGTCCCAATCACCAACGGTGACGACCAGGAGGGGGACATCCCACACCCGCGAGGGCGACACCAAGGACGGCCAGACCGCCTCCCCCTTGTCCAAGGATGCGACACATCATGTTGTACCTCGAACAAGGAGCCCGACTGTCTTCCAATTCGTTCCTAAGCTAGCTGGAGTAGACCCAACGATGACTTCCCTCTTTGCAGCCATCAACCAAACAAACCTGATGCTGTTCCAACAGAATGAGCGCATCGGCACACTGGAGCAGGATACCTCGTCTCGCTCTCCCCCGCAGAGAAATCAACATGGAGACTCCCGGAGCCACTCTCCCCGTCCACAGGGATGCCGACCACAATTGGAGAGGCCCCAACCTGTGGCCTCCAAGAAATGCGCCAGGTCATTTCCCCAGAAGGAGAGGTGTTCCCCTAAGTGAAGAGCGAACAAAACTGAAACCCCGGCCAGAAGACCGAGGGGACGTAATCAACCCCCTCGACACAACCCATCGCCTTCGCGCTCCCCTGTCCGTAATGACGGGGACGACTATAGGACTCCCCTGTCGAGGGAGATCATGGAGACCCCCATCCCCCACGGGATGGAGAAACCGCCCGTACTTTCCACGTACGAAGGTACCTCGGACCCGGACGATCACTTGGAAGACATTAAGGCCATGCTCGATTACAGGAACATCCGGGGGGCCATCAAGTGCAGGCTCTTCTCGACGACATTGAGGAAAGAGGCCATGGCTTGGTACAAAAGCCTGGAGCCTTAGTCCATCACGTCATGGAGGGTCATGAAGGATCTCTTTTTGCATCATTTCATGGCATCGCGATGACACCCGAAGACGGAGGCCGCCCCGGGCACAATGATCCAGGCCCCGGATGAACCGCTAAGAAACTACATTGAGAGGTTCACGAGGGAAGCAGTCCACGTGACGACCTCAGACGACATGAAACATTATCTTATGGAGCAAGGCCTATGCTGCGGCTCTAAGTTCTACGAGGCCGTGGCAATCCACCGACCAAACACCTTGCAAGGCTTCCTCGAGAAAGCCCGCCATTACATCCGGTACAAGGAGACCGAAGCCGCCAATGCTTCCCGAGAATCCCACAACCGAGACATCCTCCACGGGTCCCGAGAAGAAGGAGCACCAGCCCCCCGCCATGGGGGAGACCGATGATGGGACGATCGTCCCCAAGAGCCCTATGAGCAGAGGGGCCCCGCTGGCCGCTTCACCAAATACACCGCCCTAATCGCTTCCTGCAAGCACATACTGGCTGAGTACGCCAACTCGGAGTTCGTCCAATGAGGTGTCCTCTTTCCCAAGCCGACACCCCCCAAGGCCAACGTGGACAAGTCCAAATACTGCCGCTTCCATCGGGGCCACGAGCATGTTACGGAGGATTGCATCCACCTGAAGGACGCAATCGAAATACTCATCAAGGATCGACACTTGAAGAGATACATCAGGGGAGGTGATGCCCCCGACAAGAGGACCCAGAAGCCAAGAGAGTTGAGGAAATCCCCTCCTCCTGCCAGCGAATCTGGGCTGCAGGTCGCCCTCTGTGTTGATCGCCTTGAAGACTGGTTCTCATTGAGAGAACACGGTCTCCCCGTCGGGAAAGATTTGCCTGAGGAACCGGTACGCCCAATCAGTCTGTGGGAATACTTTCCCAAGGAGATGGTCATCTCGGGCGGGACCCCAAGCAAACTCTCGATCGGGTCAATAAAAAGGAAGTTTGACAAACTGATGAACAACAGCTCTGACAAAATGAGCACGCTCGACAAATTCCACGACCGATCCAACCCAATCACATACTATCTCAAAGAGCTCCCCGGGGGAGCCCCTAACTCGGTCATACCCATACTGATACGGGCGCAAATGGAGAATTCGATGTCCGCCACATCTTAGTCAACGGAGGAAGCTCGATGGATATCATGTATACCCACCTCTTCTCGACGCTAGAACTCGCGAAACCAACCTAACTCCCTACCTTGGCTCCGACCTCCAGGGATTCAACGTTACGATGACAAGACCATGGGGATACGTAAAGCTCAAGGTCACCTTTGGGGTACAGGAAATGGCCAGGGAAATTAACGCCCGCTTCCTGGTCGTCGAGTGCCCGTCCTGTTACAACTGCATCCTAGACAGGACAACACTAGCCGAGCTCACCGCGGTACCATCAACCGTCCACTTAAAGATGAAGTACTATACCAGGCTGGGAGCCTTCATCACCCTCAACGGGAACATAAAAGCAGCTCGTCGGTGTTTCAAGGCAGTAATGAAGGGTCTCAGCACGATCGGTCCCTCGACCAAAGTGACCGAGCCTCCGCCCGTCCAGGAGAACTGGCCAAAGGACCACATCAACACCGTAGACCTTGACTGCCGCTTCCCCAGCGAGCCAGATCACGAGGATGGAGCCGAAGACACTCCTCCCATGGCCAATGGGCAACCTATCCACCCAACGCGCCCCATTTCAAATGGGGACTTTGAGATAGTGACCCTCGGCGCAGACACGATAATAGCCGTGAAGATTGGAGCTGGGCTGCCTGACTTGGCGAGGAAGAAGCTGAAAGCCTGCCTTCGGGAGAACGCTGACCTCTTCGCATGGAGCGCCGTTGAGATGCCCGACCTTGACCTCGAGGTCGCCTGCCACCAACTCTCCATCAACCCGGCCGCGAAAGCCGTGGTACAAAGTAGACGCAGGCGGTCCCCCAAAAAGTCGGCAGCGGCTGAAAAAGCTGTAAAAGACCTCCTAGAGGAAAATTTTATTTCTGAAGCCCGGTATTCAACTTGGCTGTCCAACGTTGTACTTGTAAATAAATCTAATGGAAAATGGAAGATATGCGTTGATTACATTGATCTCAACCGAGCATGTCAAAAGGACGCATATCCCCTCCTCAACATCGACAAGCACATCAACAACTCGGCGGGCTTCAAACTGCTATCCTTCATGGACGCCTACTCGTGGTACAACCAGATCCCCATGGCCGAGGTCGACAAGCAGAGCACGACATTCTTGACCGAATCGGGAAACTACTACAATAACGTAATGCCCTTCGGCCTAAAGAACGCCGAGGCCACCTACCAACGGACGATGAACAAAGTCTTCCGGGGTGAGATAAGCGATATGCTCAAGGTCTACATGGACGACATGATCGTCAAATCCTGTACAGAGGTCGACCACACGACACACCTCAAGAAAGTCTTCGAGACACCAAGAAAATACAAGATGCGGTTCAACCCGGAGAAGTGTACCTTTGGGGTACGCGCGAGGAAGTTCCTCGGATTTTACGTGACCGAACAAGGGGTCGAGGAAAACCCGGACAAGTGTCGGGCCTTCTCCGAGATTGTGACGTCGAGCACGAAGAAATCAATATAGTCCCTCAACAGGATGCTCGTGTCATTGTCCCATTTCGTTTCTAAATCTGCGCAGCGCGTCCTCCCATTATTCAAACTACTAAGAAAGGAAGCCACGTTCGAGTGGACGGAGGAATGCGACCAAGCTCTTCTCCACCACAAACGCGTCCTCTCACAACCGCCTGTCTTGACCAGACCCGATGTCGGGGAAACCCTCTACTTGTACCTGGCCGTATCAACCGAGGCCGTGAGCGTCGTGCTAATTCGGGAAAACCAGGACGGTCAGAAATCGATCTAGTTCACGAGCAAATCCCTCCACGGCCTAGAAGTAAGATATCAACAGATTGAGAAAGTCGCCCTGACCCTCATCAACATGGCTAGGAGGCTCCAACACTACTTCCTGGCCCATACCATAATAGTCAGAACCGAGCAACCTATCAAGCAGTTTCTCGAAAAGCCTGACATGGCAGGGTGCATGCTGAAGTGGTCGTTAGAGCTCTCTGAGTTCGACATCGTCTACGAAGGCAGGAAAGCCCTCAAGGCCCAAGTGCTGGCCGATTTCTTCGCCGAGATGACCCCCACCACAGATTCAAATCCTAGAGCCTGCAAATGGACCATCTTCGTCGATGGTGCATCAAGCCCGTCGGGGAGCGGCGCATGCATCATCCTGGAAAACAAGGAAGAAACGGTCGTGGAGGTCTCCCTGACACTAGCCTTCCTGACGACGAAAAACCAGGCCGAATACGAAGCCTTCTTGGCAGGACTCCGCCTGGCAGAAGACCTCGGAGCCAAAGAGATAAAAATCTTCACAGACTCCCAGTTGGTTGCGTCCCAAGTCCGAGGCGAGTACCAAGCGAAGAACGATAACCTGGCTGAATACTTAGCCCTCATAAGGGAACACATGAAAAATTTAGAATCTGCAGAACACTACAAGAAAATTAGGGTTTTACGACACAAAAATTGCGACAGTTACTTGATAACCGTCGTAACTCTAATATAGAGATGCATTTCACGACAGTATACACCTACCGCCCTTACATTTTTAAAAGATTATTAAATATTACGACTGTTATCATTAAACCGTCCTACAAGTAAGTTCACGACTGTCTCAAGAACCACCCTAAATTTTATGTCACGATGGTAGAACAACCGTCGCCCCCTAAACCCCGTAACACAAACTATAACCAATGGTGGATCCATAATTATTTGTTTATGAGGAATAAAAATTAATCTATGGATTTTGAATAAATAAATGACTAAAAAATTAAAATATTATATATTCTCAAAATAAGAAATTAATTAAATTTTTTTTTAATAAAAAATAAATTCAAAATATCAAAAGTTTACTATATATCAAAATTTTATAAACTCAAAATTTTAGAAATAATTTTTATAGTATAAACATAAAATTAAACTATATATACTCTTAATATTATAAAATAACAAATAAAGAAAACAATTGAATAATATCCATTTATTAAAGAAAAATAAAAAAATTAATTAAAATAAAACGGTATATGTCGACTGTGAATCTACCGTCGCATGTTCAAAATTTTCAAAACTTTCACCCTCAGATTCCCTCACAACCACGAAGATGATATCCACCCGTCGTCATCTAAAATTTCATCTTTCCCGCCAAAACGCAGAATTTATTCCCCTTTTATGTGCCTTTTTTTCTTCTTTTTCAGAAACCTCCGCTCACACCTTTAAAGAAAGAGAGAAACAATTATGTGTTTTCAGCCACTCTCGCCGTCATTGCGAATCACCGTCAAAGAAACCACCATCAATTTGAATCTTAACAGGTTTGTCTTCTCAAACCCTAAATTACTTTTCAAACCTTGAATCAGATCCATGTTTGGATTTTACTCTGCATTTTGTATTCAATTGGTTTGGATTTTAAGCATTATGTGTTTGATTGCTCTGTTTGAGAGTTAAATCTGAGTAAGAAAATGGATTATTTATCTGTGTGGACGTGTTATGTCGAGTTTCTTGATGCTGAAGGGTTGCGGTTGCAAATTCTAGTATAAAATCTTTATTTGAAACATTGTATATTGTTAATTCAATGGTTTTGTCTAGAGTTGGTGTAATGCTCAGTTTTATTTTTGATGATCATGTCTGGCTGCAGCGGTTGCTTTCTCTATTGTGCTTGTTGTTTGATTTAGAGTCCTTGGCGTGTTTGATTGTGTCTGCCCATATTACTATTAATCTTTAGGTTGCAGCATCATATTTGGCAGTGTAGTGGAAGGTGCATTAGGAAAAATCTGCATCCTTTAATTGGAATTGGTTGTATGCTATTGTAACATTGTTGCTATTGGTGTATAGGGACGGCCCTTTATCGGAGCAGCCAGTTCTGTAAAAAACAAAATGATGCACCACCATCCACGGTCCACCATAAGTTTACGGTAATGTCGGAGACACAACAAAACAACTTCGTCATGGTGATAGGCACCGTTGAAATTAGTTGTCATCAATTTTATGTTTGCAGATAGATGATCAAATGCCTTTATTTCACTTTATGGCATAAGCTCGTTACACACTGTTTTACATTCTAAAGGCCTCATTTAAGTTGCAATTAGTTGTCAAGTCTAAATACCTCATTTTACACACGATTGCTCTTTTGTGAGGGTCTCCTTTTAGTTACAGTAGGAACATAAGCTAGTTACACCTTTTAGTTATGTGATCCTAAATGTGATAAGGTTTATGTTATTATCATGATGTGCAAATGTTTCTAACTTGTGACATTAGACCCTTTGAATGTTTTTTTCATACAATATAGTAGACAAATACCAGTTACTTTCACAACAAGTTACACAAATACAGATAAAACAATTACACATATTACTGATCATAGCATGAGCATGCAACATCAAGTGCCATTCTAGCATAAAAGTTTATGACAGGAGCTGCCGCGACGCCTTGTCTATTTAACAAACATCAAAAATGTTGCAACCGCGGAAATGCCGTTAAGGTAACATTTTTCGCAGAAGTATAATCTCTCAGACTCCACAACCGTTCTTCTAAAAACAACTAGAAGTTACATATATTATTGCCTTGTCTCTAAAACCATACTTAGGGTCTTATCTACACCTCTAGAACAATTAGAAAAACTTAGAACTTTGCCAACTTCTTCTTTTCGCTTCTGTCGCTTTGTATAAAAGGTGGTACAATGTTGCCACTTTTTTTGAGATTGGATCTAAGTTTTGGAGCAGTATTTCATTTCGTAAACTCAAGCTGAGATTGTTTTTGTGTAGGGGCTGTTTTGATATGTAGTGCATTTCGGTGCTGTCTCGAGATCTTCATAATGTTCGCATAACAATATAAAATGTAAATTTGATATGTAACATTTGATGTGTCTAGGGTTAATTTTCTTTGTGTTTGTATCAACAGTTTGCTATAAACAGCATGAATATAACTTAAGCATGTAGGTACTATGAACATGTACTGAAGTTTACTACTAGGTGAAAACATTTCTTATTGCAATTAAGAAATCAATGATCATTCTATCTCATCTCTATTTAACTTTAAGTGTCTCATTGTCTGATTTTTCTCTCTATTTATAACATTTCTTCAGTTTTGTCTAAACTGACATGTGCAGGCTACCTACAATCTACCCCCAGATCTCAGCTTCTCCTAGCTATCACTCTACTACACAGTACACACTAGCTATTTTCTTTCATTTTCCTCCCCTATACCTTATGTTGCAGTGAGAATAGGATATCAAACTATTAATTAGTTTGAATCACATCTTTAGTTCACAACCGATCTTTGATTTATCCGAAGGAAAAGGTCAAATGAAGGAAAACCTAATTTTGCATCGTAAACACAATGCGGGGAGAGACCTAGGTAAGGGGTTGGTTAAGCTTAGGAAGGTACTAACACCCTAAACTTCTGTAGTACTCTACAAGAACCTTTTGTTTAAAGTTTGCTAATTACTTTATTATCTGCTTGAGGTATATTGCTAAGGGTTAAAGTAACAGAGAGACCTAAGGGTTAATCCTAAGTTTACTCGCCAAGATTCGTATCGTGTGCCTACGTATCCGAGGTAGGGGATGGAATCAGAGTAATTGTAGTTCCCCTCAAAAGGGAGGTTAGAAACTTCTTGACTGTGGTCAAGGTTTCAAAGGGGAATAAGCGTTTCTTAAGGAAGCGCTTACGTGGAGTGCGGCGACTCCTATTTCTATGTTGAAATTGCTTGAATTGAAATTAGGGTTAACTAAGTATTCCACGACGGGAAACCCTAAAACGGAGTACGGAGACTCCTTGACCTAATGCTAGGGTAAAGAGCATTTTCGTCCACGGCGGGACGCCTATGCTATTTAGGATTTTGAAACGGTCAAAGGTTAGGATTATTGACTCGGCGGTCAAACTGCTTGGACCTAATCCTTCGGAGGGACGCTAACGGTAAATGATGCAAACGACAAATTATTACATGACAGGATTTGAAAATATAGGGAAGTGCGAAACAGTAAAGGAAAATGCACCGCGACGATACACTCGCATAAATTACAACCATAAAAGCGCAAGCATGACGACGAAACAAAAAACGACGATAGCCTCGCATAATTACAACTGAAACGTTGAAATATGAAAAAAAATACCACAGATTAGTAAATAGAGACGAATAGGGATCAAATGATGGTCAGACAAAAATTGAAACGGCCAGATCAAGAGTTCTTTATTTTTTTGGATTTTTATTTAAAAAGAATAATTTATTTTTTGAATTTCTATTTTATAAAAGAATAATTAATTTTAATTTTTGAAAGGAAAGATTAATTTAAATTTTTGAAAAGAGAATTTATTTTAAAGAAATGTTCTAACCTAGAGGATTTTAACCCTAAAACTGTTTTATTTAATTAAAAATTTATTTTTTTTTATTTTTTTAAAACAAGATTTTCATTTTATTGTGATAAAAAATATTTTTTAATGAATTATCAATTACAAGGTAAAAGAGATAGATTTAATAATAAATTATTAAAAAAAAGGTTTTTTTTTTTATAATTATAACAGATGTTACTAATTATAAAATTTAAAAAAAAATCACTAATTACAAATCATGAACCAATACATTACTAATTGTAATTATAAAAATGTTACTAGTTAAAATTATAAAAGTTAAAAACAAAAAATAAAAATAATAAAAAAACAGTAAGCAAATAAAAGGGGAGGGGGAATAGAACTTTGCTGAAGGTTTTAGGGTTTTCCCTAATTAACCCCTCTCTCTTTGCATGCGCCGCCGGCGCCATGGATGCCTGCTCTGGAATTTCTCTTCCTCTTCCAGTCGCCATTTTCGTTTGCCATCCAATTTTCGCTTCCTCCTCTGACTTTCTTAATGATTATGTAAGGAAAAAAAAACAACTTAAAACGTGGTTAACATACATTGCTCACCCTTTTACGGGTTGGAAGCTGTTTGGAGCTCGCCAACGTCAGATGAACAGTGATGAGGACGACACTTCGTCTCTGAGTTCATGGTAGGTAGGATGTTCTTTGCCGAGAACGGTGATGCCAGTGGATTCCACCGTTTCTCTGATGTTCGTTGATCTTTTACGTTCTACGATGGACTCTGGACTTTGCTTCTAGATTGCTTTTGCCGTTAGGTTCCTTTTTTTATTTTTTCTCTGATCCTCTGATGGTTTTATAATCTTTTTGGATTTATGGGCTTGGGTCTCGTTCATGCTACGAATTTGGTGTTTGATTTGCAATTTTCAGGAGCTATTGTCGCTGTAGCTCGCGTATTTGACGAAGATTTTTCTGGAAATTTGTTTGTGGCTGCGAAAATATTGTTGCTTGTGATTTAACATTGCTTGAGTTTACTTCGAACTTGCTGGATATTTTCTGGAGCTGTTTGACCCGTTGGCTGAGGATTCCTTGGAAAATGGTGTTACTGTTCTGTTTGGCAAAATTACTTTCCTGAAAAATTACTTTTTTACAAACCTGCTTTTTCCCAAAAGTGCTTATTCTCAAAATCACTTTTCTTCAAAACACTTTTCCTCTCTCTCTCTTGGATGCCTTGAACCATGAACCGAATCTTCCAATTTAAAGCCGAAGTCGAGAAATTGAGTCGGGAGTTGGTGACAGAATATTTCGTTACCCTCCCGACGTACCCGGTGATGACACCTGATTTGAGGGTATCGGAGTCCGAAAAAACCAACTTGCTAACCATTAAACATTAATCATTTGTTGTTGACTTTGTAGGTTTGAACAAAAAATCAGGGCCTCGAGGAAAATCGGAAACGAATGACTTGTTAGAATTTTGTTTTTAGGATTTTAGAAATAAAAGTGTAAATTAATTTCATTTTTTGATATTGTAATTAATTTGTAACTTTATTCATTTTTTGGATATTATAATGAAATAAAAGCATAAATTAAATTATATTTCATTATTTGGATATGACAACCAAAAATAATAAAATAAAAAATTCTATTTAATTCAAAATTCTCAATCCAATTCATCTGATTAAATCTCATCTCTGATAAAATTTCCGAATAATCCTCCCGGTAACTTAAACGAATAACCTTATCAGAATAAATTCACTCTGTTCGATTAAACTCAAATGACCACACTCTTCCGACTAACTTCATCCAAATAAATTGAATTGATTTAATTCATCCGGCTCAAATCCTCCACGATTAAACTCTTCCAATTAACACCCTTAGCCTCAATTCACACCAATAAATTCAACCGGTTCAAATTCCCTGAATAACTCCGTCCGATTAAATTGTCCGGCTAAGTTCTGATTACCATGACATTTCAATTCCGACGTAGACAATTGTTTGACTTGCCCCATTTAAATTTGACATAACCGTCGAGCTCAACAAACTTCCGGACTCGGAGATGGAAACCCTAATCACATGAGAAATTCCTGACGACACCTCAGCTTCATAAATTGTCAGCAAGGTGCAAATAAATGACCATTTTACCCTTCATAAGTTAAAGAGCGCGCAACATGATTTTCTGCAGAATTAACAGACTACACAAACCTGTTAGTGGTTAGCTAAAATGCAATGCAAAACGATATGGAATGCGAAATGAACCTACTAATCTCAGGGCAAAATTTGAGGTATTACACCTTCTTTTATAACTCACATAGGCAATGAGATCTTTAAAGATATAGAGCCTTCAAGAAGCCAATGGATTCACTATAGGGACAAATACAAATCTCGTCTCTAGTAAAAACTTTACATAACTTTGTCAGATTTAGTTTTTTTCCTTCTCTATGTCATGTTTGAGCCTATTTTTTCTTTATGAATACTTATAAATCTTAATTATACTTCTTCAACTAAATTTCTACATTGATGAAATTCATGGCATTCAACATAAATTCATATGGGGTGATCCGGAGAATAATAAAAGTATCATGTGGATAAATAGGATATGATTACCAAACCAAAGCAGCTAGGTGGTCTTGGCCTTCGAACATTAGATATCGTGGATAAAGTTTTAATCCAAAGCTCGGGTGGAAGCATCAGTCTGGTGTGGATGACCTGTGGTACAAAGACTTCTTAAACATAACTATAATTTCTCCAGGCTGCTAGATTTTAACAAGATACGAGGTTCTGATATGAGTCTTTGGAGATCTATTATCATGCTGGGGCCTTGGCTTTTCACTATAGGTAGTTGGATAGTAGGTAATGACAGAGAAGTTAAACCGTTGAGCTATGAGTGTGTGAAAACAGGTCTGCGAATGTTACAATCTGGAAATTTCAGGAAGATTGAGGGATGTCATGCTAAAATATTTGGTTGGTCTAGATGGAGAGTGTAATTGGTGAAAGCTTCAACAATGGATGCCACATGAATTATAATAATTCCTCTTCATGTTGATAATGGCAATGATGAGTATGTCATGACGGGGACAAATGCCAACATATATTATGTGAAGGATATGTATCATATTATGTGATTTCAATATTGATAGTGTGCAAGTCAGCTGGGTAAAAATTTGGAAGTTGCAGGTTCCATAAATGATTCTTCATTTTCCTGGTTATTGACCCACAATAAACTGCTTACAAACCATATTAAATATAGAATGGGTTTGGGTCATGATACGTGTAACTATTGTGGAGATATCATAGAGACAAATCTACATGTTGTTAGGGATTTCTCTAAGTCCATGCAACTTTGGTTCTGTTGTGTGCCTAGTGATTTAAGAATTTATTTTCTTTCAAGGAGATTTAGATGATTGATTTAATTTGAATTTAAGCCACAGGGTGTGTGTCATTGATGGAGCTCAGTGTGTGATTTATGAGCTATTGGTTGTTATAATCTTTGGATGTGGCGTGATAAAAAGAATGATAAGGATATGTTTCAATGACCAAATAAACCGGTTTCTCTTGTTGCTCACCTAGTTCAGGAATATTATTGTGTAGTGAAGGTAAATGAATCTACTGTTTGTTAAGAATGTAATTTATTGTGCGGTGAAGGTAGATTTCAATACTTGCTGGATCAAATTAGTGCAAGACTTGTGACTTGGAAAACTAATCGTCTATCATTTTCGGGAAGTGTAACCTTGACAAAGAGCGTTATGGAGGCTATTTCGATTTTTCCTATGATGACCAATCTTATTCTAAAGTCCTATATTGATGAAATTCATGGCATGCAACATAAATTCATATGGGGTGATCCGGAGAATAATAAAAAGTATCATGTGGATAAATAGGATATGATTACCAAACCAAAGAAGATTGGTGGTCCTGGCCTTTGAACATTAGATATCATTGATAAAGTTTTAATCCAAAGCTCAGGTGGAAGCATTAGTCCGGTGCGGATGATCTGTGGTACAAAGACTTCTTAAACATAACTATAATTTTTCTGGGCTGCTAGATTTTAACAAGATACGAGGTTCTGATTTGAGTCTTTGGAGATCTATTATCAAGCTGGGGCCTTGGCTTTTCACTACAGGTAGTTGGATAGTAGGTAATGACAGAGAAGTTAAATCATTGAGCGATGTGTGGGTGAAAACTGTTAAAACACAGATTGGTTCTTAATAATAACTCTTTGTTTTGATGATAACTGTTAGGAAATTTATATTTAAGAATTATATACTCTAAAATTTGTTTGAGAGTTTTACTGCAGATTGAAATAATATTAACTCTCTAGAAGCAAATCTGTTTTGAATACAAGTTATTCTAACTCTGAAGCGCCAGATGCACCTTACAGAAGAATCTGATTGCTCCTTACAGAAGATCTTGAGCGTAGTCTCCAGAAGGATCTGAAGCAAGAAGCTCCAGAACATTCTGAGTCAGAAGCATCTGAAGATAATCATAAGCATCTGAAGCTAAAGCATTTGAAGCATAGAAGAATATTGATTGAAGAGTTTCTCAAAGCATTAGTCTACAGAAGTTTCTGAAAGTACCAACGCTGCCAAGTACTGAAGTTCTGTGTCAAAATGCTCTAATGATCAACACGCTGAAAGCACACCTGCTGCAGAAGACTCTGATACAGCATAGTTCTGAATCTCATTAGAAGACTCTGATCCATTAAGACTCTGAAGAACTTGCTGAAAACTGAAGAAGCAATTTTCAAGAATATATCCGTTGGAGCTATTCAACGTCTCTTTCCTTATTTGTGCTAGACACACTTACACAGACAAAAAGGATTTTTCTGTGCCATCTACTTCTAGGAAAGGTCAGTTGATGTGAAGACAAAAAGGCTCAGACCTTTTGGGACTCTCTTTTCAACGTTCAGCTTGCATGGTTCAGCTGCCTATAAAAGGAGAACTTCACTACATTCTTCAGTTACACACTTTGCTGAAAAGAAATCAAAATATTCAAAAGCTCTCATTCTCATTCTTCATAGAATCTCATTGTACTTAAACTTAAGAGAAAAATCACTGTTGTGATAAAAGCTTTTTAGAAGCATTAAAAACTCTTGTATTTAATTTACATTGATTGTAAAGGATATTCCTTAAGAGGATTCAGTTAGAATCAGTAGCTCTTGAGAAGACTAAGAACTGTTGTTCTTAGGTGATACTATTGTAATCAGTTTGATTTAATAGTGGATTAAGTCCTTGTTGAGAAAGGCAAATCACTCTAGGAAGGGTGGACTGGAGTAGTTGTTAAACGAACCAGGATAAAAATAATTGTGTGATTATTTTAAAGTCTTAATTTTCCATACTTATTCAACCCCCCCTTCTAAGTATTATCTCACCTTCAGTTGGCATCAGAGCTCCGGTTCTGAGCGTGCTATCACTTTACAGTGTCAGTAAAGATCCAGAGAGATATACTTTGATATATATATTTATTTGTTATCATGGCTGATAATTCAATGTCAAATATTAACAATAAATATGAAGAGAGGGATAGGATCAACACCAAACCCCCAATGTTTGATGGGGAGAAATTTGACTACTGGAAAGACAGAATTGAGAGTTTTTTCTTAGGATATGATGCTGATCTATGGGATCTTGTCATAGATGGATATGTACATCCCACAGATGGGGATGGCAAAAAGATTGACAGAAAATCTATGACAGATTCTCAGAAGAAAGACTTCAGAAATCACCATAAAGCCAGAACCATATTACTGAATGCTATTTCACATACAGAGTATGAGAAAATCACAAACAGGGAGACAGCTTTTGATATGTTTGAATCCCTAAAAATGACACATTAGGGAAATTCTCAAGTTAAGGAGACAAAAGCTCTGGCTCTGATCCAGAAGTATGAGGCTTTCAAAATGGAAGACTCTGAATCTGTTGAAGTCATGTTCTCCAGATTTCAGATACTCACTGCTGGGATGAAAGTTCTGGACAAGGGATATTCTACGTCAGATCATGTAAAGAAAATCATCAGAAGTCTGCCTATCAGATGGAGACCAATGGTGACTGCCCTGAAGATGGCCAAAGATCTGAACAAGATCTCTCTAGAAGAACTCATCAGCTCACTGAGGATCCATGAGATTGAGCTTGAGGAAGATGAACCTCATAAGAAAGATAAAGGTAAATCTGTAGCATTAAAAACTAACAAAACTGCTAAAGCTTTGCAGGTCATTCAAGAAAGCTCTGAAGAATCTTCTTCTGAAGAAGAAGATGAGTTATCCATGCTGTCCAGAAGGATTAACAAACTCTGGAAGCACAAGGGAAAGAAGTTCAACAACTTCAGAAGATCTGACAACAGAAAGGAATCTTCTAGTCATAAAAGATCTGCCAAGAAAGAAGTTGTGTGCTATGAGTGCAAAGAACCTGGGCACTACAAAAATGACTGCCCCAAACTTCTGAAAGAAAAACCTAAGAAGAAGTTCAACAAAAAGAAGAAGGTTCTGATGGCAACATGGGATGACTCAAATGAGTGTGAATCATCTTCTGAATCAGAAGAAGAATGTGCAAACGTGGCACTGATGGCCAGGACAGAGGATCAAGAGGAAGGTACCTCAGGATATGAATCAGAATCTGAATCTGATGATGATGCAGAAGAGGTAATGGCTAAACTTACCAAAGAAGAACTCATTAAAGTTTTAACAGAAGTTCTTAAAATTTATAACAACATCAAACTCAAATACAAGAAGCTGAAAAGCAATCTTGAATCTGAAATTGATCTTCTGAAAACTGAACTTGTTGAGCAAAAAGAAATGAATTTGAAAATCAAAAATGAATTTGAAAGAACTCAACAAGAATCTGAATCTGAGACTAAGTCATGTGAAAATATTTTAGAAAAATATGACTCTAGCTTTCAGAGATTTCTCACTAAGAGCATAGACAGAAGCAAGATGGCTTCCATGATCTATGGTGTTAGTGGAAACAACAGAAGAGGCATTGGATATGAGTCTTCATCTGGAAGCAATCCAAAACCTGTTGACAAACTTTTCATCAGGAAGACACCTCTGTATTCTCAATTCAAATTTGGTCACTTGAATGACATTAAACACACAAGCTCTGAGAAGAGTACTTATGTGTTTAAACCTAAGGTAAGTCAGAATAAACATTATGTTGCAAAACAGAAGTTTAGACAAACCTAGAAACCAACTAACCCCAAAGGACCCAAGAAGATCTGGGTACCTAAAAACAAAATAATTCCTGTTGCAGATGTTCTTAGCAGCAAGGTCAGGACACCAATCATGGTACCTGGACTCTGGATGCTCACGACACATGACAGGAGAAAAGTCTATATTCCAAAGCCTGGAACTTAGATCTGGAGGTGACGTGAAGTTTGGAGGGAACCAGAAGGGCAAGATCATTGGATCTGGCACTATTGGAAATGGTAAACTTCCCTCTATTACTAATGTTTTGCTTGTTGAAGGGTTAAAGCATAACTTATTGTCCATAAGTCAATTAAGTGACAATGGTTATGATATCACCTTTAATCAAAAATGTTGTAAAGCTATTAGTCAGAAGGATGGCTCTATCCTATTAGTGGTAAGAGGAAAAACAACATTTATAAAATAAATCTTTCAGAACTTAAAGTTCAAAATGTTAAATGCCTCTTGTCTGTTAATGAAGAGCAATGGGTCTGGCACAGAAGATTGGGCCATATTAATATGAGACGTATATCTCAGATTAATAAACTTAATCTTGTCAGAGGACTCCCTAATCTGAAGTTCACTTCAGATGCTCTTTGTGAAGCATGCCAGAAAGGGAAGTTTTCAAAAACATCTTTCAAATCAAAAAATATTGTTTCTACCTCTAAACCATTAGAACTACTTCATATTGATCTGTTTGGACCAGTGAAAACTGCATCCATCAGAGGCAAGAAGTATGGATTGGTCATTGTTGATGACTTTAGCAGATGGACATGGGTAAAGTTCTTAAAACACAAGGATGAGTCACATTCTGTGTTCTTTGACTTCTGCAAGCAAGTCCAGAATGAAAAGAATTTCAAAACTATAAAAGTCAGAAGTGATCATGGTGGTGAATTTGAAAATAAATATTTTGAAAAATATTTTTCTGAAAATGGCATTGCTCATGATTTTTCCTGTCCTAGAACTCCACAACAGAATGGGGTTGTAGAGAGGAAAAACAGAACTTTGCAAGAAATGGCCAGAACCATGATCAATGAGACAAATCTGGCAAAACATTTTTGGGCAGAAGCAATCAATACAGCATGCTACATTCAGAACAGAGTGTCTGTTAGACCTCTTCTGAAAAAGACTCCTTATGAATTGTGGAAGAACAAAAAGCCCAACATTTCATATTTTCATCCTTTTGGATGTATCTGTTATATGTTAAACACTAAGGAAAATCTGAGCAAGTTTGATTCCAAAGCACAGAAGTGTTTCATGCTTGGATATTCTGAACGCTCTAAAGGCTACAGAGTATACAACACTGAGACACAGATTGTGGAAGAATCCATTCATGTCAGATTTGATGATAAGCTTGGCTCTGAAAAGCCAAAACAGGTTGACAACTCTGCAGATAGGGAAGTAGTCTTTATTGACTCTGAAGTTCCAGAAGCAGATAAACTTCAAGTGAAGGAACCAGAAGCAACTCCAGATGCCACTCCCTTAACTTCTCAGATGAATAATCTAAAAATTTCTGAAGAGTCAACTAACAGAGGATCATCATCCAGAATTAAAGCTTCTCATCCAGAGGATGTCATTATTGGAAAGAAGGATGATCCCATCAGAACAAGATCATTTCTAAGATCATCTGAAGCACCACTCTTTGGACTAGTGTCAGAAATTGAACCATCTTCTGTTGAAGAAGCTCTGCAAGACAATGATTGGATTATTGCCATGCAAGAAGAGCTAAACCAATTCAGCAGAAATGATGTATGGGATCTAGTTCAAAGACCTCAAGGATTCAATATTATTGGTACAAAGTGGGTCTTCAGAAATAAGCTAAATGAGAAAGGAGAAGTTGAGAGGAATAAGGCAAGGCTGGTTGCTCAAGGATACAGTCAGCAAGAAGGTATTGATTACACTGAGACATATGCTCCAGTGGCAAGGTTAGAATCTATACGCCTCCTTATTTCTTTTGTTGCACAAAATAACATCACTCTGTATCAGATGGATGTTAAAAGTGCCTTTCTTAATGGTATTATAGAAGAAGAAGTCTATGTCCACCAACCTCCTGGTTTTGAAAATAAAAAATTTCCAGATCATGTTTTCAAATTAAAGAAATCTCTATATGGATTAAAACAAGCTCCTAGAGCTTGGTATGAGAGATTGAGTAATTTTCTTCTGGAGAAGAACTTCATCAGAGGCAAAGTGGATACTACTTTATTCTGTAAAACTATAAAGAAAGATCTTCTAATTTGCCAAATTTATGTAGATGATATTATTTTTAGTCAACAAATATTATGCTTGGAAAGGAGTTTGCTACATGTATGCAGGCATAATTTGAAATGAGCATGATGGGAGAACTCAGATTCTTTTTAGGAATCCAAGTTAATCAAACTCCAGAATGCACCTACATACATCAGATAAAGTATGTTAAAGAACTTCTGAAGAAATTCAACATGTCTGACAGCAAGCTGGCAAAGACTCCAATGCATCCTACTAGCTCACTTGGCAAAGAAGAGGTAAGTAAGAAAGTAGACCAGAAGCTCTACAGAGGTATGATTGGTTCTCTTCTTTATCTTACTGCTTCTAGACCTGACATATTATTCAGTGTTTGTCTGTGTGCTAGATTCCAATCAGATCCTAGAGAATCACACTTGACAGCTGTCAAGAGGATTCTAAGGTATCTGAAAGGTACTTCTAATGTGGGTTTGTGTTACAGAAAATCTGATGATTTCAAATTAGTTGGATTCTGTGATGCTGACTATGCTGGAGACAGAGTAGAAAGAAAAAGTACCTCCGGAAGTTGTCAATTTCTGGGAAGAAATCTAATCTCCTGGTACAGCAAGAAGCAACCCACAATTGCACTTTCAACCACAGAGGCTGAATACATTGCTGCTGCTGGATGTAGCACGCAGATGCTCTGGATGAAAAGTCAACTAGAAGATTATCAAATTTTTGAGAGTAACATTTCTATTTTTTGTGATAATACTTCTGCTATATGTTTGTCCAAGAATCCCATTTTACATTCTAAGGCAAAACATATAGAAATTAAGCATCATTTCATCAGAGACTATGTTCAGAAGGGAATCATAAATTTAGCCTTTGTTGATACAGATCATCAATGGGCAGATATTTTTACAAAACTCCTTGTTGAAGATAGATTCAATTTTATTCTGAAAAATATTGGTATGGATTTTTGTCCAGAATGATATTTAACAGAAGCAAATTGTTACAGATGCAAAAATGCTTAATTCATCTGAAGTATTTCTTCTGTTTATTTATTCTATTCTGACTAATATTTCTGATGTGAAACTCTGAACTAACCATCCTTAGAAGATCTGAATGTTGGCTAACGTTTCATTTCTTGAGAGAATTCAGAACAGCATGCAAGCAAACACGTGTCACACAAAATCTGAAGAGGTGGCGTGTACAAAACTGAAAAGACGTTTGAGGTGAAATTTGAATAGTAAATATCTTGGTTTCCCCCCCCCCCCCCCCCAAATTGTCAGAAGCATTTATTATTTGAAATTATTTTATTCTTATTCATTTAATGCTTGCTCAAACGTGCGTTTGTCTGACTTTTGATGTGCCTAAGTGATTAGTATAAATACTTGTTGTGTATTCACTTTCACACTTTTCACTCTCAGAATTTACATGCGTTTTCATCTCTTGTTCTCTCTGCATAGAAACTCAAAACCTAAGTGTTTGAAAAAGCAATCTTCAATGGCGTCTTCTTCATCAACAACTGCTCAGTTTCAATCTACAATGGCTGCTGTGACTTCAGATAACTTAGGTGCTGCTCCATATTCTCCTCCCAAGAGAACTCTTCTCACACCTATTGATAAACTAGAAGTGCTGTGTGAATCCATGGTTGAATTTGATTCTCTGGCTGACAATGGGTTTGATTTTCGCTCCATTGTTAGAGCTCAAGGTTGGGTGAAATACTTTGATAGATTGTTTGGACCAGTTTACCCTCTACTTGTGAAGGAATTCTGGATTCATGCATCTGTGTATCCCAAGTTTATTTTATCATCTGTGCTGGGAAAGGAGATTATCATCACAGAGGATCTAATAAGAAGATTGATTGGTTATGAAGAAACAGATGGTGTTTCCCACCTGCCAGCTGGGCGTGTGGATATGGATGAAGTTTATGAGGAAGTTATGACTGCTGGACAAGCCTCTAACAGATTCAAAGATCTGAAGCCTGATTACAAGATCTGGGCCAAGATCTTCATGGGATGCATACATCACAGGAAGTCAACAAATTCCCCAGATTATGTCAACAATGAACAGATCTATTTTATGTACTGCCTTAGTCAGAGCAACAAGGTAGATCTTCCTTACATTTTGTTCATGCATCTGTGGAATCACATCAATGCATCTAGAGAATCTGTAAAAGAAAAAGGCCAGAAGATCAGGACTTGGATTCCTTTTGGAAGGTTACTCTCAGATCTTCTCACTGAAAATGGTTTAGTGGCTGCTCTGTATGATGCTGGGGTTACAGAGGAATTGGAGTTTATTATGGGAAAGCCTCTGAATGCTAAAAGTCTTCTGAGACTCAAGATTGTAGATGAACTCACTACTGCTCCAAAGAGGTTAAATATGTCTGATTTGAATAAGAGGGTTCCAGTATCTGACTTTCCTCTATTCTTTGCTGAAGAACCTAGACATATAATACTGATGTATATAGAGGGATGCAAAAAGGAAGGAGTACCTGTTCCAGCAAATGTGTTTCAACTTGTCAAACAACCACTGCCAGATGCAGGAGAAGAAGAAGAAGTACCACTTCAGAGGAAAAGGTCTCAGCCTGCAGCAGAATCTGAACCTGTCCAGAAGAAGGCTAAGATTGCTGAGAAACCCAAGAATCTCTTAACAAGAAAGGATTCTGAAGAAGCTGCCTCTGCATCTGCTAAGAGGATTAAACTCAAAGGTACTAAAACTTCTGTTATTTCTAAAAATGTTGTTATTAATGATTCAACTATTAAGTCTGTTCCCAAACCACCTGTCACTCAAACAACTTCTGTTGCTGCCCCTAGTTCTGTCTCACCTCAAAAACAAAACACTGCTTCTGTATCAAAACCACCTCAACCCAAAATACACATCAAACACTTCACTCCACGTCCATCACCATCAGCTTCTCAACCATCAGAACTACAACAAACTTCTGATAAACAAAACTCTGATCAACCACAAACAGAAAATCAACCACAAACTTCTGAACATCCAGAAAAACAAACCACAACAGATCAACCAGAAAAAGACTTTGTCATACCACCATCAAACATTCCATCTTCTGAACCTGTTGCACCTGTTACTTCTGAACCCACAAAAGTAACTTCTGCTCCTATTTCATCTAAACCACCTTCTCAACAATCTGATACCCCTTCAGAACCTTCTCATATCCCTGAGATAGAAGTTCTTGACATCACTCCATTAAAAACAGTGTTTCAAGTTTCTTCTACCTCTTGTACACCTACAACATCCTCCAACTCATCAGAATCAGAAATACATCCAGACTTTCTAATTAATCCATCTGACAAATACCCTGTACATGAACCTGAACCTGAATCAACCTTACCTGCTAAAACTCCCATTTCAGACCCTTTGCCTCCACCTGCACCATCATCTGAGATGATTGTTCCCACTTCCAATCCATCATCATCTGGTATATCTTGTGCTCAAGTGTCTTCTCTTTATCATAATTTATCTTATGGTTTCAAACTAAAAAATTTTTATGATAGAGTTGAACCTTCTGAACCTCTGAAACCTCTGAAACCAAAACTCAGACAGGCCCTTCCATCTGTAATCCTTTCATATATTCAATCTATGAACAATGAAGGATCCTTAGCAACAATATCTGCTACATCTGGTAAAGCTGTTGTTTCAGCTCTGCAACCTGCATCTGTTAATAAAGTTGCATCTGATAAACCATCAACCTCTGCTTTCATACCATATTCTAATGAATCCTTTGATGTTGTTTACCCACGCACAAGACCACAACCAACTCTGCTTAATGCCTTAAACAGATCCTTACCTCAAAAACCAGAAATTCCTTTCATTCCATATTATCCCCCTCCTCTGATTTCCATCTCAAAATCACTGATACCACCAACTCCCAAATCTAAACAGATGACTCTGGAAACCTTGCTTAAACCACCACCCAGACTTAATATTGATCATTTATTTCAAACGTTTTTGCAAGAAATACAGATGTCTTTAGGTACTGTTCAGAAAAGATGCTCTGAAACTATGGATGCAAATGAAACTGACATCATCTGGAAAGGTTTTATCAATAGATTCAACACTGTAGCTTCTAATCTGAAGAACATCTGTTCTGATGATGCAAAGCTCAGAGCTGAAAGAACTCAATTCTGGATTGTCAACAAGACTGAACCTCTGCTTTGTTTGGATGCTCCTCCTCCTCCACCAGAACCAACTGCCAATGCATTCACTATGACTCTGGTAGAACCCTCTTCAGGATCTCCAGAACCTATGGCAATTGATTCTGTTCAGGCTGCAGAACCTCCATCTTCTTCATCAGAGATAAAAACAGAACATCCAGATTTTGGAGACAAGATTGCTGCTCTGGAGGCTGGTCAATCTGAAATAAAATCTTGGATGGCGAAGCAAGACAAGAAATTTGAGGACATGTCAGAGTGGATGTCAAAACAAGATGAGAAGAATGAGACAATGACTAAGTGGATGTCAAAGCAAGAGCAATCTTCATCTGAGATCACAGACCTATTGAAGATGCTTTTGTCAAAACACTCTTAGATTTTTTTTCATTCTAATGTTTGTGCATCTGTTGTTTTGCATCTGAATTTTATTGTTATATCTTCTGATATTTACCTATGTACTCTTGCTCTGTTATGTTAAATGAATCAGTTTTTTCTTCTCCATTGAATTATCTATTTATTGTTCCTTTTATTTGTCTTTATTAAAAGTTTTTACTTTTTGCTTATGACAAAAAAGGGGGAGAAAATAAAGATCTGAACTATTTAATATAATTTCACTAGAATGAATCTTCAGACATATCTATTCTTTCTAATATCTAAATTGACCATTTCAGAACATTTGATAAGAACTCTCTATATAAGAATCTATGAGTCTCTCAGATCATTTTTTTATCAAACTCTGAATCTCATATCTGCAAGATAGTCTGACCCTTAATTATTATAAAGACAAACAAGGTCTAAATCTGAAGATTACTCAAGATAAAAAGGGAAGTTTCTATTCCTTTTTCATATTTAACTCAGGGGGAGATTCATCATCTCAGGGGGAGTTATAATTCTTTATGTTCAGATAAATAAAATTTCTGATACTTTTTGTCATCATCAAAAAGGGGGAGATTGTTAGAACACAGATTGGTTCTTAATAATAACTCTTTGTTTTGATGATAACTGTTAGGAAATTTATATTTAAGAATTATATACTCTAAAATTTGTTTGAGAGTTTTACTGCAGATTGAAATAATATTAACTCTCTAGAAGCAAATCTGTTTTGAATACAAGAAGTTATTCTAACTCTGAAGCGCCAGATGCACCTTACAGAAGAATCTGATTGCTCCTTACAGAAGATCTTGAGCGTAGTCTCCAGAAGGATCTGAAGCAAGAAGCTCCAGAACATTCTGAGTCAGAAGCATCTGAAGATAATCAGAAGCATCTGAAGCTAAAGCATCTGAAGATAATCAGAAGCATCTGAAGCTGAAGCATTTGAAGCATAGAAGAATATTGATTGAAGAGTTTCTCAAAGCATTAGTCTACAGAAGTTTCTGAAAGTACCAACGCTGCTAAGTACTGAAGTTCTGTGTCAAAATGCTCTGATGATCAACACGCTGAAAGCACACCTGCTGCAGAAGACTCTGATACAACATAGTTCTGAATCTCGTTAGAAGACTCTGATCCATTAAGACTCTGAAGAACTTGCTGAAAACTGAAGAAGCAATTTTCAAGAATATATCCGTTGGAGCTATTCAACGTCTCTTTCCTTATTTGTGCTAGACACACTTACACAGACAAAAAGGATTTTTCTGTGCCATCTACTTCTAGGAAAGGTCAGTTGATGTGAAGACAAAAAGGCTCAGACCTTTTGGGACTCTCTTTTCAACATTCAGCTTGCATGGTTCAGCTGCCTATAAAAGGAGAACTTCACTACATTCTTCAGTTACACACTTTGCTGAAAAGAAATCAAAATATTCAAAAGCTCTCATTCTCATTCTTCATAGAATCTCATTGTACTTAAACTTAAGAGAAAAATCACTGCTGTGATAAAAGCTTTTTAGAAGCATTAAAAACTCTTGTATTTAATTTACATTGATTGTAAAGGATATTCCTTAAGAGGATTCAGTTAGAATCAGTAGCTCTTGAGAAGACTAAGAACTGTTGTTCTTAGGTGATACTATTGTAATCAGTTTGATTTAATAGTGGATTAAGTCCTTGTTGAGAAAGGCAAATCACTCTAGGAAGGGTGGACTGGAGTAGTTGTTAAACGAACCAGGATAAAAATAATTGTGTGATTATTTTAAAGTCTTAATTTTCCATACTTATTCAACCCCCCCCCCCTTCTAAGTATTATCTCACCTTCAAAAACAGGTCTGCGAATACTTATAAATCTTAATTATACTTCTTCAACTATTTAACAGGGTGAGATTCATTCTCATAGACTAGTACAACAATCAATGAATGAAATTAATTAACATATCACACAGACCTCAGCTTCATATTTGAACTGAATTCTAGTGCTGATCTCAGCAAGAAGAACCAAGTCCAAGATAATAGGGACAACCAAGAGGGATTCCTCACACGTGTTGTGCAACACAATAATGTTCTTTCTGCCCATGAATATTTCTGAAGTATACCCATCCATAGCTCTCTTGCTGTCTCTCAAAGTGCTTTAGAGCTTGACTTAGTTTGTGTTTTATGCTAGAAAAATTTGAAAAACTTAGAACAAATAAGAAATTACCTTATTATCTATGCCACGAAATGAAGTAGTGTAAGGTTTATGATAGAATATGTCGCGACATCAGGTGCCATTCTAGCATAAAAGTTTATGAGAGGAGCTGCCGCGACATCTCGTCTACTTAACAAACATCGAAAATGTTGCAACCGTGGCAATGCCCTTAAGGTGACAATATTTCTTTCTATATGATGATGATGATGCCGGATAAATAGTTGGGCTTTAGGCCCTGGTGACCCTAGCCGTACTCCAGTAGACTTGATATACTGTCTTATGTTTTTTGGGTTAGTGTTGTTTAATTGTTATAGATCATTATATTTTGAGCACATGATTTTATCTTTATAAATTACATGAACTATGTATTGAAAATTACATGGGACTATGTTGTTGTGCACTCGGGTTCTTATGTTGTGGCTGATCAATTGCTGCTGGTGAGAGTAGTTGAACAAAATTTTCTGTTATTTTTTCTATCTTTTCCATATTCAAGGCTTTACAACCGGCTTTTTGCTGATTGAGAAAAATGTCCCACTAAATCTATATATTATTTTCTGCTCATTACCACTTGGTTCTCACCCAAGCAAAAGTCATCATATGAGAAAATAAAAAGGCATTTGTACAATAAGTCTAAATGGCTTTTATAAAGTATCTCTACCTTATAGATAAAAGTTTTCCATTTGAATTATTCCACCTAGACATTCTATCCTTTTTTATTGGAAAAAAGGCAGTTTTGACTACTGCTTGGAATTCCACCTACAATTTTGACTACCTACAATTCTAAAAAAGGCAGTTTTGACTACCTACAATTCCACCTAGACATTCCCTCTTATCATCTTCATATTTTGTAATTGAAGAAGATTTTAATATATGTTAATTTCTACACCATGAATCAAATAATGTATATGTTGAGAACTATTATAGGCCGGATAATGAAGTTAGGTCCAATTGTAAAAGTTAAGGTTGATAATCATTTACAAATTGTGATCAATCGAAACATTCATCAATGAAATCAAAATATCTAGCATAAACTTTATTTAATAATAATTTGTAAAAAAGAATGAATCAATACTCATCAATTTAGTAATTGAAGATAAATTCATTGGCCTAATTAAAGAAAAGTTAATTAGTCGTGGTGTAAATATTCATACCGAAAGAATTTGAGGAAAAAAAAAGTGAATTACAAGAAAATAATTGAACTTTAATGATGATAGAGCGTCAATCTTTGTCTTCTAGAACTCTGAAGTTGTCTCTCTATGATCAATATTTAGAATTCCTTTCTTTTAAACTAGATTTTGCCATGTATAAGATTTGTGATCGGAAAAATTGCGCCACGATTTGATAGAACTGTAGTGTGATGACTTCATTAATCTGACGTGTCATGTTGAGTGAAGGTAAATCATGTCATAAACCATTTTTCTTAGACTGTCCTAGGTAACACGTTATGAATAATGCAAATTTTCTTACAATGTCAATTTTCTATATGAGCTTGTTAATTCTAAACAAGATGATGATGTTACTGTCACAATATTAGTTTATGTATTTTTTTCTTCAATACTTACATTGATATCCTGTTTAAAATTAAATGTATGTCTTGGGTTCATTTTTGGTTAGTTTGTGATTATGAGGCTAGAGTGTAACTTTTGTCTTTCAATGGCATCTGATTCTGTTGCTGTAAATATTTGTATCTAGAGTGTTTGCTTTTTTTTTTTTATAGGATTTGCTTTGAACTTTACTGTTGTATCTATCTATGTCTATTTTTTGAAGGAATGGATAAGTCATGGATTAATAAGCCATAATTATCGATTGCATATCAGCAAGGGATAAAAGAATTTATTGATTTTGCATTTAAAGGTGCAAAAGAAAATGACGTAGTAATATGCCCTTGCAAACACTGCGGTTTCAAAAAATCAAAGAGTAGGAGTGACATGTTCGACCACTTAATGTGGTCACCATTTTCGCAGGGATACACCATGTGGATTCATCATGGAGAGTCCTTTGTTGTACCTAGTACTATCTCCCCTAGTACTACTCAAAATATGGTTGAAGATATTATCATTTTCGAAGATCCTATTTATAACATGATCAACGATGCATTTGGAGTTGATATAATCATGCTAATATAATACCATGTGCGTCAAATTTAGAGATTGGACAAGAAGATTATGCGATGCTAAGTGCAACTCAGGAAAGAAACGAAGTCAAGGAGTACCATGAATTGGTTAGAGAAGGAGAACAACCTTTATATGAAGGGTGTAGACGATATTCAAGACTATATTTTTTGGTTAAGTTGTACCATATAAAGTGTTTATGTGGATTGAGTGAGAAGGCAATGACAATGGTTTTAGAGTTAATTAAAGATGCATTTGAATATGCAAACATTCCAGGTTCGTTCTATGAAGCCAAAAAATCAATCAAAAAACTTGGTTTGAATTATGTAAAGATACCTGCATGTCCAAACGGTTGTATGCTTTATTGGGGAGAAGGTGAAGAAAGGGAGACTTGAAAAAATTGCAACACTTCAAAATGGAAAACAAATGAAGCGGTCTTTGTTAACAAGAAAAATAAAAAAAATTCCTGCCAAGGTTCTTCGTTATTTTCCATTAAAACCTCGATTACAGAGATTATTTTTGTCATCAAAGATGGTCAAGGATATAAGAAAAATGTGTGTGATAATGTCCTATTTACTTTACTAAATGATAGGAAAAAGAGTAAAGAAAATTCTAAAGCTAGAGACGACCTTCAAAATATGGGCATAAGACCTGATCTTTGGCCTGATGAAAATGGTAGAATTTCTCCAGCAGCCTTTAGTTTAATGGGTAAAGATAAAAGGAATTTTTTAACAACTTTAAAGAATATTATGGTGCTTGATGGTTATTCAAGTAACATTTCTAGATGCATTGACTTAGTAAATCTCAAGGTGAATGGAATGATGAAGAGTTATGATTGTCATATATTAATGGAACAACTTCTACCATTAGCCATTTGCAACACATTACCTCATGAGATTTCAGCAGTTTTGATTGAGTTGTGCTATTCTTTAGACAATTATGCGCCAAGGTATTAAAAATTGAAGAATTGGAAAAATTGCAAAACCAAATTGTCCTCACTTTATGCCACATGGAAATGTTATTTCCTCCCTCGTTCTTCACGGTTATGGTTCACTTGGTTGTTCACCTTGTTGAAGAAGTTAAACTTGAAGGTCCTATTCATTATCGATGGATGTATCCTGTTGAAAGGTAAACTCTATGATTTTATTTTATTGTTACTAACTTAGAAAGTAGAAAGATTTTTTTTAAACCGATACTATTATGGTTCAATAATAGGTACTTGGGAAAACTTAAATCGCATGTATGTAATAAGGCAAAACCATAAGGGTCTATTGCAGAAGGATACCGTTTTGAAGAGATTCTTACATTTTGTTCAAGATATCTAGAAAACATTGAAACTAGATGGAATCAACCTGGACGTGTAGATGATGGCCCTATTGGTGATATCCAAACAGGATCACGTGCAACCAAATTATTTCCTATATTTGGAAAACCAGTGGGTGGATCTTCTTATTACACCCTAACACCAATTGAAAAGTTGCAGGCTCATAGACACATTTTAACGAATTGTCCAATAGTTGACGACTATCTAAAGTAAGTAGTTTTATGACATTTAAGTAGTTTCATTTGCACTATTAAGATTTTTTTTACATCTAATATCAAATAACCAAATAGCCAGTTCCGAAGTATTACTCAGAATCAAATGAAGTGCAGTCAAAGAAGTGTTGCTGAGATAGATAAGAAGGTTCATAGAGAGTTTGCTCATTGGTTCCGCAACTGTGTGAGTTTTTGTACAAAAATAGATGTTTTATTGAATTGGATTTTAATAATAACAAGAATAACTGGATGTTGTATCGTGTATAGAATTGCAACAATCTTGACAACATTCATGGACTAGATAAAGATGTTCTCATCAGTCTTGCTTATGGCCCTTTTGATAAAATTAGAAGATTTACTGCGTTCAATGTCAATGGATTCAAATTTCGAACATTGGAACGAGATAATCTTTTAAAAACTCAAAACAATGGCATTTTTGGCTTGTTTGGGACGCGAAGTTATTCAAGCAATAGTGATACCTAAATGAGATTTGGAGGGGTCCCTTACTATGGAAGATTGATTGACATTATTGTGATTTCCTATGATGGCTTCACAGTGCCCATGTTTAAATGTGAATGGGCTAATACCACAAACCCAAGAGGCATTAAGATAGATAAGTTAGGTTTTACCTCTATAAACTTTATAAAACTACTACATTCTGGGGAACATGAAGATAATGAGTCATACATTCAAGCGTCAGAAGCTCAAATGGTTTTTTATGTGGATGATGAGAATGAACAAGGATGGAGCATACCTGTTCATTTGAAGCCAAGAGACTGTATGACATGGGTGGAAATGATGAAATTATGTCACCCATTGAGCCATATCCATCACAAAATTTGGAACAAATTTTTTCGAATGATGATATTGGAACTTCATCAGCAAATGATAACAATAATTAACATATAGTTTTTTATTGATAAGAAATATAGTTTGTTTGTATAATTAACATTATTGTCTGAGACTTATGTTTTTTGTTTTTTATCCCTAATTAATGTATGAGATGACATTATTACTCTATGTTTTTTGTTGCTTATCCCTAATTAATGCATGAGATGACATTACTACTCTATATTTTATTGCATAAATTATCCTTTTAATTTATTGTGTTTGCGTTATGTTTATTAAATTTGTATTCACTAATATAAAATTTTGATGTTTACTACTATTAGTGTATTGTCTTTTTAATACATATACTTGCAGTTGAAGCCTTTTGTGAGACAATGATTTCATCATATGAGGAAATTCGCTTCAAAAGAATTGCAAAGAATAAGAAAAAGCTAGAGGCTCTCAATCTTCCAAAGCTCTCTCAATCCCTTCACAAAACATCTTCGTCTTCTTCCAAACCATCACCAGTTAGTAATAAATTCTCAATATTAGTCTATAAAAATTAATTGTATTAATTGTTGATTGATATTCACTGATGTATTTTATTTAGTCTGTGAAGGGTCGTCCAAGGTTTGTACAACCTGGAGAGCTTGAAGTAAACAAGAAGCGCCTACGTTCAACTACAACGTGCAAATCATCAATAAACCCTCTGCCAATCAAAACTACAATAATTCTTCCGCCAATCCAAAATAAAATTACCCCTCTTCCAATTGAAACTACAATAACCCCTTTGCCAATCCAAACTGCAAAAGATGTTGTGGTACCAGATGAGACCGAAGATGATGTGGTAGGAGATGAGGCTGAAGATGATGTGGTAGGAGATGAGGCTGAAGATGATGTGGTAGGAGATGAGGCTGAAGATGTTGTGGTAGAAGATGTGACTGAAGATGTTGTAAAAGTGGTTAAATCTGTGTATTGGGATGTAAATGTCATTATTAAGTAATTTAAGGTTAAAGTATTTGTAAATAATTTAATTTTTTTTACATAGTTGAGTTATGACATTAATTTGTTTACTTTTTTATGTGATAGACGATTAGGATTATGTTTCAAACACACACTTATGTGTGAAAAACTTGGTTGCAAAATCAAAGTCTGATGGAACATGGATAATACTTGAATTCGATAAGGATCATTGTGCAATAGGACCAGCTTCTGGTTTGTTAGCAGGGTATTTGGGGTATAATTATTAGAATGTTTAAAGATTTTCCCATAATGTTCGAGAGTTGGAAAGATATTCCAGTGGATACTAAAACAAAGTTTTATGATTCAAAGATAAAGGTATCATTAATAAACAAATTACATATTTTAAAACTTAATTTTAAGGTGATTATTATTTGCTTTGTTAACTAATTTTTATTTTTATGGTTAGCTCCACTTTCTTGTTGATGATGGGTGTCACAAAGAATTCATACTTGCTTCTGCTGCAAAGAAATGGAAGGATGACCGACATTAATTGTTTCGCCAATTTTATAGTTGGGATCTCACTTTGGAGGAAAATCTTCAAAGTTATCTAAAATGCAGAGGCATTCTGGAAAATGATTGGGCTGTTTTTTTTCAATATAGGCGGAAAGAAAAAATACAGGTAATATTAGTGCTTTTATTTGTTAGATTTATCTGATTTGTATGTTATCCCTATCTATAAAGCGTGTTTTTAATTGTTAACTATGTAGAAAATAGCTCAAAAAAATGCCCAAAATAGAGAAAAATTGAAGACTCCACATACACTCGGATCTAAGTCGCTTGCAAGGAAGAAACATGAGTTGATATGTCTAAATCTATATATAGTTGAATGTATTAATGATGGTAAAAATAATTAATATTTGTTCTTATTTGTAGGAATCGAGAGATGGACGAACATACAATAGAGGAAAAATGTATGCAGTTTCTCATAAAAAGTCTGACGGGTCTTTTGTCAGTGAAGATGCATACAATAATAATGTAAGTACAAGTTAGTTCTTTTTAAATATTTTTTATTCTCCTTAAGGCATGAGAAAAAATCAAACCTTTTGGCATCTCTTAAAGGTGAGGAGAACCTGTCTGAAAACTAGTTAAATTAGATTGAGAATTGTGATTATTTGAGTTATTTCATTAGTCTTGTAACAATAGATTGTGCTCTTTATAAAGTCAACTAATTATTCAGACAAATAGAAATAAAATGTAAAATATTAACTAAATACAAGTAGTAAGAAAAAAGTTTAACATGTATACAAATTTTACATAATCAAATATGTTATTGGAATTGAAATTTTAAATAATTCGAGCAGCCAATAAAACTTACTGGAATTGAATTTTTTGGCATACTGGTAGACGTTCATCTGAGTCTAACTACCGATTTCCACAATGAGATACTTTTTAGATTATGAACCTTCTTATTTATTTTTGGCATAATGATACTTATTGTTATAAGATTATGATTTGATATGTTTTCAATTTTTTGTATTACATGACATGATTATGGAACTTTCATTTTACATGATTATGAAACTCACATTTTTTGATATCATAATGCTTATTTGATATTAAATTTTGAAATTAATTTTACTACGTTAAAAAGCGATAGAAAATAAAATTAAAAAATAATACTATAAATAAAAATATTATTGTATAAATAATTTAAAGAAAAAATAATATAACTATTTTAGCAGATAATAATTTAAATAAAATAATATATTATAAAACAATATAATACAATACATACAAATTAATAATGATTTAAACTGTTGTTAAATGTAAAAATTAAATAATTAGTTGCGCTTTAAACAGTTACCAAATAAATTATATTTAAAATTTTATAAATCAATTTACGACGATTTGAACCGTCAAGATATCATATTCACGACAGTTTTAAACCGTCACAATCAACAATGGTAACAAAAAACAAAAGGATATTCACGACAATATTTAACCGTTGCCATTTCCAGTTTATGTCAGTTCCAATCAGTCGTTAAATAGAGTTCACGACAGTTTTAAACCGTCACAATCTACAATGAAAACAAAAATCAAAAGGCTAGTAAAGACGGTCTTCAACCATCGCCTTCTCCAGTTTAGGTCAGTTCTAGCCCGTCTTGAAATATAACGACGGTTGGTGTGGCGGTTTTGCCAACCGTCGCTAAACAGCCTGGGACACACGTTTCTGCGAAGGTACTACGACCTTCGTAGAATGTAATTAATGGTGGTTTTAACCGTTGTAACCTGCCAAAATAACTGTCGCAATCCATTGTTTTTCTTGTAATGGAAGTCCGACACGTTTCCCGCGAACAAAACATGCAGGCAGACGTCCTCTCAAAATTGGCGAGCACCAAGAAGAAAGGCGGGAACCAATTGAAGGTGAGAAAATACTTAGAAGGGGGGGTTGAATAAGTATAGAGAAAATATTATGGCAATAAAAACTCAAAGATTTTTATCCTGGTTCGTTGAACTCAACTACTCCAGTCCATCCTATCAAGAGTGATTTTCCTTTCTCCACAAGGACTTAATCCACTATTAATCAAACTGATTACAATAGCAAACACTAAGAGCAACTGTTCTTAGTCTTCTCAAGAACTACTGACCACAACTGGGTCTTCTCAAGGAACTTTTACAACCAAATGTAAAACTAAACAAGTGTTTGAATGCTTCTAAGTAAGTTATATCACAACTGTGATTTACACTTAAGTTTAAGAACGTATGAAATAATTCAGCAAAGAGAATAAATTGTATAAGAGCTTTTCAATGAATTTCTTTGAATAAATCGTCAACTGAAGAAGAGTGTTGGAGACTTGCTTTTATAGGCACATAAGTCCAAGACGTTTGCACTTTGAAGACCGTGTCTGCAAAGTAGCTGTAACCTTTTTGTCTTTACATCACTTGACCTTTCCTAGAAGTAGAACATTCAGAGAAATCCTTTTTGCCCGAGTTCTTGTGTCTAGCATAAATGAGGAAAGAGTCGTTTGGCATAACCAACAGACATAACTTTGAATTCTTCTTCAGCAAGTTTCTAATTCTTAGCAATTAACATCAGAGCCTTAAGTGATCAGAGTCTTTGATGTTCATCAGAGTTTGCTGTAACAGAGCATTGAAACAAGTGTGCTTCAGCGTGTAATAATTCAGAGCAGAGTTTGGGATCAGATCCTCAGTACTTGCAGCATACAGTACTATCAGAGTTTTCTGAAAAGCTGTGCTTGAAACTCTTCATACAAAAGTCTTCAGACTATGCTCCAGATGTTTCTGTAGCTTCTGCTTCAGATCCTTCTGTAGGCAGCACTCAGAATCTTCTGTAGACAGCGTTCAGATTCTTCTAATAGATGCTTCTGACGCTTCAGAGCCTTGCATAGTTCCATGTTCAGATCCATTTTTGCTTTTAGAAGAATATTCAATTTAATATATGCAGCAAAAATACTTAAACAAATTTTAGAGTATATAATTTCTTAATACAAAATTTCGTAAGTCTTATCATCAAAACATAGAGATATAACTAAGAACCAATCTATGTTCTAACAATCTCCCCCTTTTTGATGATGACAAAAACATAAGAAATTTTGTTCAATAAAGCAATAATTATAACTCCCCCTGGGATTATGAATCTCCCCCTGAATTGAATACTTAGAAAGAATAGAAAATTCCCTTTTTTCATGAGTATTCTTTTCAGAATCAGAGCCTGATTGTTCCAAAAAATAAAGCTTGACTTGGATGAACGTTTCATAATCAGAGCCTGATTGGTTAAACTTGATCTGGGGATCTCAGAGTTACTTTAAAGAATTTGTTAGATTATTCATATGTTCTGAAATACTAAGAGTTCACGTTAGTTATAATTAAATATATCTGAATTTCATTTAGGTAGAGTTTGTTTGAACAATCAGAATTTCATTTTCTCCCCCTTTTTGTCATAATCAAAAAGAAAACTTTAAAGACAAAATAAAAGGAATAGGAGAAAATATACATTCATGTAGAGAAAACAATAGAGTCATTCATTCATTCAGATAAAAACAGACAAATCATCAGATAAGAAATTTAAGTACAGGTGCACAAACATCAGATACAGAAAATATAAAAACTAAGTTTGCTTGGAAAGAATCATCTTCAGAAGTTGAGTGATCTCAGATGAGGATTCTTCTTGCTTTGTCATCCATTTCTCCATGTTCTCATTCTTCTGATCTTGTTTAGCCATCCAGGACTTGATCTCAGATTGCCCAGCTTCCGATACTGCAATCTTATCTTCTAAGTCTGAATTCTCTTTCTTCATCTCACATGAAGTAGATGGAGCAGATTATGATGCAGGAGCAGAGTCAATGACCATTGGAGTTGCAGAGTCTGGAGCCACAGATGCAGAGGGTTTGTCCACTATTGTCAGAGCCAAATGATTTTCTTCAGAAGCAGATTCTGCAATAGCTTCTATAGCAGATACTCCAGAAGATGAAGGTACATCCTCAAGAAGCAAAGGTGCATATGTTTCCATGTTCCATATCATGGTTCTAGCAGTCTCAGCAAATCTGATCTTTGCATCATCAGAACAGACATTCTTCAGATTTGAAGCAACTGTATTGAATCTGGAGATGAAGCTATTCTAGATAGCACCAGATTCATCTGCATTCATGGTTGAAAAGCATATCTTCTGTACAGAGCGTAAATTCATCTTTATTTCTTTCAAAAAATTAACAAATAGAATATCAACGTTTAGCCTGGGTTTTGGTTTGAGAAGGGCTTCAAGAGTTGATGGTTTGGGAGGTTTTGGTGGAGTTGGTATGGTGAAATGTGGGATGATGAATAGAGGACGAGGGTAGGAAGGAAAAGATGGATGTTCAGATAATGAAGTAGCAGTTTTGGATCTGGATAAGGCATGAACCAGAAATGGTTTTACACGTGATGCAAAGGGAACGACATCAAATGTAGTGGAAGTGTAGGGAATGAAAACAGATTTATCAGACAACAGAGATTCTGATGAAATGATATATGGTAGTTGTTCAAATTGGGTTTGAAGTTCAGATGGAAGAGTGATTGAAGGACTGTGTTTGAATAGAGTGATAGGGTCAGATGGTTCTATTCTGGTATAAAAATGTTTAAGCTTTAAACCAGAAGGAAGGGGATTAGAGGGAAGTGGTTTAAAGGAAGCAACTAAAACAAACTCAGATGTCCTGGGTTTAGGTGTTGGAGTGGGTTCAGGAATGATAGCATTAGATGAAACAGGTGGATCTGGTTGTTTGGTTTCATATCCTCTGAGAGGGGGGGGGGGGGTGAGCTAACATCTGGATGAACATCAGATTCAGATGAATTAGATGAGGTGGTTGAGTGACAGGAAGTGGAAGATATGTCAAACATGATTTTAAGAGGTTGAACGTCCAAAACCTCAGAATCAGATACATTTGATTCAGTAGGTTTGTTTTGTTCTGTTTGATGAATTAGATGAGGTGTTTGAGATGGACAAGAAGTGGTTTGAGTTTTAGAAAGAGGAGGTTTTGGAACAGAGCTAATAGTTGATAAATCTACTACAATTTCAGGAATAGAAGGTAAAGATGTTTTAGTACCTTTTATCTTAATGCGCTTGGTAGGAACAGAAGGAACTTCTCCAAAAGCTTTTCTCTTTATCTGCTTCTATGGTTTTTCAGCAACTTTTTGTTTCTTCTGAGCATCAGCTTCTTCTGCCTTTAACTGTCTTCTTTTCTTCATGTTCTCCTCATAAACATCTGGAATAGGTTCTCTTGCACGTATCGGAATATCAGCAGGAACAGGTGTTCCATCTGCCTTGCATAACTCAATGTACCTAAGAATAATATCTCTAGGTTCTTCAGCACCAAAGATTGGAAAGTCTTGAACTGTAATCCTTCTCTGACTAACTTCAGCAACATTAAGATTTTTAGGAGCAGTTGTGAGTTCATCCACAACTTTTAGCCTCTGGAGACTCTTTCCATTCAAGGGTTTTCCAACTATTGACTCAAGCTATCCTTTAACTCCAGCTTCATAAAGAGCAGCTACCAGACCATTCTCTGTCAGAATGTCTGAGATTAATCTTCCAAAAGGAATTCACGTCCTGATCTTCTGTCCCTTAGTTTTAATAGATTCTCTGGATGCATTAATGTGATTCCACAGATGCATGAAGAGAATGTGTGACAGATCCACTTTAGTACTCTAACTTAAGCCGTACATGAAATAAAGTTGTTCATTATTCACATAATCTGGAGAATTTGTGGATTTTCTGTGGTTGATGCAGCCCAGAAAAATCTTTGCCCAGATTTTGTAGTCAGGTTTCAGATCCTTAAACTTGTTGGAAGCTTGTCCTGATGAAATCACTTCAGCATACACTTCTTCCATATCAACACGCCCAACTGGAAGATGAAAAACTCCATCAGTTTCCTCATACCCAATGAGTTTTCTGATAAGATCTTCAGTGATTATTATCTCTTTTCCCAGAATAGAAGAGAGGATGAACTTTGGGTAAACAGATGCGTGAATCCAAAATTCCTTCACTAAGTGTGGATAAACAGGTCCAAATAACCTATCAAAATACTTTACCCAGCCTTGAGCATCAATAATAGAACGCAAATCAAATCCATTGTCAGCCAAAGAATCAAATTCCACCATAGATTCACATAGAACTTCAAGCTTATCAATAGGGGTTAACAAGGTTCTCTCAGGTTCCTTAAACGGAGTAGCACCCATGTTTGATTATGCAACTGCAGCAATTGATGATTGAAACTGAGCTGAGGTTGAAGATGATGTTGCCATTGTTGAAGATGAAGAAGGTTTAGATGAAGGTTTAGGGTTTTGATGAAGGCCAAAGAGCAAACAGAAATGCATATACTTGTTTGTGAAGTAAAAAGTGTGAAATGGTGTGATTTGTGGTATTTATAAAGAGAAATTAGGGCATACAAACAGACACATTTAGCACGTTCTCACTTAGAATTAAATGGCATTTAATGAAAAGAATAATAATCATTTCAAAACATTAATTGATTATGACAATTTGGGGGGAAAACCAATATTTTAACTATTCAAACAATACGTCAAATGTCTCTTCAGTATTAAACACCATCTTTTCAGATTCAGAGTGACACGTGTTTGCTTGCATGTGCTTCTGAATTCTCTTGAGAAATGAAACGTTAGCCAACGTTCAGATCCTCTGAAATTGGTTAGTTCAGATACACGCAAATAATAATAACTCAAGAAATTAAATAATTTTCAGATGAAATACTTAAGAGTTTTAAACATTTTGCATCTGAGAAGTTTGCTTCTGATAAATATTATTCTGGACAAAATTCCATACCAATATTTTTTAGAATAAACTTGAACCTATCTTCAGCAAGGGGTTTTGTGAAAATATCAGCCCACTGATGATCTGTATCAACAAAGGCTAAGTTTATAATACCCTTCTGAACATAGTCTCTGATGAAGTGATGTTTAATTTCTATATGTTTTGCCTTAGAGTGTAAAATGGGGTTTTTAGACAAACATATAGCAGAAGTATTATCACAGAATATAGAAACATTACTCTCAAAGATTTGATAGTCTTCTAGCTGACTTTTCATCCATAGCATTTGTGTGCTACATCCAGCAGCAACAATATATTCTGCCTCTGTAGTTAATAGCGCAATTGTAGGTTGTTTCTTGCTGTTGTTGCTACTGCGAAAATCGGCACCGGCTATGACAGAAGAGTCGCCACCATGCGTTATTTATCCCAACGGAGGGAAAGGAAACGCTCAGAGTAAACCTAACGCAAAACGGGAAAGGAAAGGTCATCGCAACCAAATCCTGGATTCGGGAGTCGATTACGCAAGGGGAAGGTATTAGCACCCCTCACGTCCGCCGTACTCGACGGGATCCACGCTTGTTTTCTAGTACGGATTGTTATTCTATCTACTCTAAAGGTCTGGGTTAAATAAGAAAAGAAAATGACTCGGCAAAGTATCGCACTTTATGCCTACGTATTCCCGTCTGGAACGAGAAATCAGAGTCAACGTAGTTCGCCTACCTACGGGAAAGGAGGGGAAGGTTGCTCGCTAGGATACGGCATCCTATGCCTACGTACTTTCATACAGCATGAAAGATCAGAGCAAACATAGTTCGGGCTATGGAATACACAAGCTTGTCTCACTGTTTTTTATTACCTTATGAAAGGGTTTTTCTTGATTAAGAGTCCAAGCGGACAAAAATGATACTTTGATGTTTGTTTCGAATCTTTTACGAAAGAAGTGTTTTTTAGTTTGTTTGCAATCTCTGACGCACTAGAGACTATGATTTGAGAGTGACTACGTCGTGTGTCACCCAAAGGGTACCACACTAAGCAGCCAGACTACTGGGAAGAAGTTCTCCAGCAACCCTTTCTCAAATAGCTTAAGGCTCGTAACGTATGACGTCGATTAACCGTATTACTGTATTTTGAGTTGTTTTGAGATAAGAAGAGAAAGAAGCTCTAAAAAGCCTAGGGTTGAAAAGGAAATAAAACTAACCTAATGTTGTCATGCATGGATAAGAATCCTAATGTCTGTCATAATTCCCTCCTGCACAGAGGAAATCAGAGATCCTAGGGGATAAACAGAAAAGAAAGCAAGCAAATACAGTAAAATGCATGCAATGCAGCAATACAAGCGAGGCAAGGGAGTCCCACTCAACCTCGAACCTGGGAAAACAACAGGCAAAATGAATCAACATTCACTTCAAACCTAGGGGGCAAGCTAAACAAGCCAACAAACAATACAGAAAACAAAAACCCACAGTAGAGGAGGCAGCCCAAGCAGCAGCTCTGACAGCAACAAGTTGATTAAACAGCAAAAAGTTGACAGCAACAACCTTCATCTTCATGAATAGCTCCCATCTTCAAGTTTCAATAAACTTTCAACTTCAACAAGTACCAAGCTTCAACAAGTTTCAAACTTCAACCAGTAGACAACTTCATCTTCAACAAGCAGCAAAACCCTAGCTTCAACAAGCAACCAGCTTCAACAAGCACAAACTTCACCTCAACAAGCTTCAACAAGCACTAAACTTTCTCTTTACCAAGCTTGAACAAGCACCTCCAAGGGAGAATCATTGAACAAGATCAAGTTGAAGTGTTAAGAAACCCAATGACAACCAAGGGAAGCCATTAAGATCTTAACACTGTAATAGGAAGGCATCCTCAAAGTTCTACTCTTAAAGCATGCCATTCATCCCTCCAAGGGAGAGATGTGACTTCTTTAAGAGTACTTTATGTCATTGGATTGAATAGAGATGAACAATATACTCCATGTTTGATGAAAGAAACAAAACTAGTCTAATGCTCTTCCTAAAACCCTAGTTTCCCTAAGCTCCTGACAAGCACTCCACAAGATGAGAAATTCTTCACATTCAAACTCCTTCAAGCATCCCCAAAGCATATTCAATTGGTCTTCATCTTCATCCAAGCACAAGAGCACCACCACCCTAATCTAAGGGGAACTATTGAATTAAACTAGTCAAGTTAGTTCACCAGAAACACCTAGAAGTTAGTCTTAAAACTAATCTAATTAAAATACCAAAAGTGATTGTAAAATCCTATAAAAAAATCTAAGGGTTCCTAAACCTCTTAAGAATCACTCCATACAAAAATCAGGGGTTAATCAACCATTAAGTGCTAAAACTATGCCCTAAACCTAAGGGTACTATCCTAAAACCCTAAATCTACACCACCTAATGTTCAATATTCAAAATAGCCTAAAATTCTCTCACAAAAATATGAGAAAATTGCTAGAGGTACATGCATTTCTAAGCTACATAACCCAAAATGAAACAACTCAAAAATCAACACCAATCATCCATACCAAAATCAGAAAGATCACATACCAACCATATTCAAAATAAAAGCAATTAAACTATAAAAATGAAATTAAAAAAATAAAATGCATGAATTAACAATTTCTCAATCCTATTAAATTCTAGACTCTTTAAGGAGTCAGGGGAAAAAACCTAGCCTAAAAATGATTATTTTTCTATTTATTATGAATTTATTTCTAACCTATATGCAAAATATAAAAATCCAAGAAAATCAATTAAAATAACCAAAAGGGCGTGCTGAATAGCAATTACATCACGTTGTTTTCCAAACTGGGCCCAAAGGTGGGGTGCGTGTAGCAATGAGTAACTAGGCCCAAAACCAATTAAAAGAAAATCAGAAAAATTAAAGAAAATGGAAAAAAGTGCGTGGCAAATAGCAAGCCTTTTCAGTGTATTTTCCCTTTTGGGCCAAACCTGGGGTGTGCATAGCAAGAACCACTTAAGCCCACCCAAAATTGTTTAATGAAACAGTGAGTTTCAATTAAACTCACTCTCTTCAGCTTGTGAAACACGATCGTGGCCGTTGGTTCAGGTTCTCAGTCAAAGGTCAAACACAAATCAATGGCTAAAACTTCATCTTCCCTAAAAATTCAAACTGGGAGGGAAATGTTCAGGACGGTGGCCTGAGCTTGCGCCACCGTCGTCTCCGGTAACGGCCAAACCAAAGTGTATCAATCAACAAACTAAAACACCCTATCTCACTCGAAATTCACCACTGTATTCAATTCCAACCTATAAATTTCCTGATTCTTGCTCAATCTTCAAAACCGATCCAAAGTTCAAAAATTCATCCAACTTCAATTGTCACAACTCTTAAAATTAATGGTCCTATTCTCATCTACACTCTTCAGGGATCAAATCTTGCTATCCAAAAGCAATTGTAACCTCAAGAATCAAGAGAACTAAGCTCCAACAGAAATCTTGCACTGACCTAAAGTGTCTCTAATTGTTCCAAATTTGTGCCTAAATCCACCTAAGCATCATCACTAACCTAACCATACATCAAAACCTAAGCAACTCACTACCAATTATGCTGAAATTTGAAGAATGCAAACCTGGTAAAAATGGATGAACAGATGAGGTTATGGCTCGATTCAAGCCTCAATTCTTTCCAGATTCACTCAAGAACCACTCCCTAAGCTTCTCCAATCAACAATTTGCACTGAATCCTCTTCAATTCCAAAACCCAATTCTTGATGAAGCTGTGAAATTTTCAATTGCTCTCTCTGATTCTTTGCTCAATCCTTGCCAAAAAAGATCTGAATCAGTTGCAAATGTTATATAGAATGTGGTGGAATCCTTTAGAAACTTCTGTAACCAACTGAATGAGATTTTGAAAATCTCATATCCCTTGAAAATCTCATATGCGAAAGTTGTGCTTCGCTCTGTTCTAGCTCACCATCTTGCTTGAATTTCTCCTCTTGTGACATTTTGAACTGAATGGGGATGGTAATTCCCTTGTTTTTGATCCAAGGATGTGTGATTGTTATGTTGCTTCCACATGAAGTTACAAAAGGGAACCATATGTTATTGGCCTCAAATACAAAAAGTAATATTGCCATCCTTTCCAAAATATGTTTTCTGATCAATTTGACCTATAATGTTGCATTATTTGGCCACATATCATTTTTTCCACAATTTTGGCCTTTTAATCACTTTAATTTCTTCCTTTTTAAGCCATTTCAAGCAACTTCTTGTTACAAGCCAATCCAAACTCTCATGACTACTTGGTTGCACTCAAAACATCATTTTGAACAAGTTTCATGTTGAACAATTTTCCATTTGAAGCTTGCAAGTTGGAGTTATGGACCTATGATCACAAATGACCTATAATCACCAATACCCAAAATACCCCTGGCTTGCAAAGATCATAACTTGAGTTCTACAAATCCTATCAAGGACTTCTAGTACTCTATGGAAAGCTAAGATCAAGATCTACAACTCTTGTGTTGGCAAAAAATCTATTTGAAAACTCCTTGAAGGGCAAAAGTTGCTTTGAAGTCAAGTGACTTTCATAGATAAATTTCATGGTCATCTGATGACCTGTAACTTGCAAGGACCATAACTTGATCCATTTGAAAGGTATTGAGATGCTCTACAAGTTTCATACTGTCCAAAGATCCATTTGAAACTTGTATTTTGACTTATGTGGCTTTGATGTTAGGCACTAAACATGGGATTTGCACTGAAATCCTAATTTAGCAACTTCCCACATCCTTGATCCTTCTTTGCTCAATCTTGGCACAACACCACACATGTATCAACATACCAATCCATGAACCCCATGACCTCAAAGTAGGCTTTGATGCTCTCCAATTACTCCATTGAACCATGATTGACCCAGATGAAACCTTAGTTGACTGCACCTCAACTGTGGCTCTCATACTTGAATCAATGACTTGTCTCAGCTTCAATATGGCCCTCTAGGCATTCCATGAGATCCATACACACCTCAAATTCACACTCCATGCTTCTCATCCCACTGATGATTCTCAATATTCCTCAAGATAGGAGCAAAACCCACATGTAGGCCCTCAAACTTCTCAAGACTTCAAATCACTTCTTGATGGCTTGGATGATCCCTCAAACTTGGATAAGACCTCTTGCTAGGCTTCTTATGATAAGAATCACACCCTTGATCCCTTGTTAGAGGCATGCTATGTTATGATATGCAAATGATTAAACTATGTGAATGATGTAACTATGCAAATAAAATGCAATGAAACATAAATCAGGCAAGAAAAGGTTGAGCAAATTTTGGGGTGCAACAGCTGTACCAGGAGATTAAATTTCTTCCTAGAAATTGACAACTTCCAAAAGTACTTTTTCTTTCCACTCTGTCTCTAGCGTAATCAGCATCACAAAATCCAACTAATTTAAATTCATTAGATCTTCTGTAACACAAACCCACATTAGAAGTACCTTTCAGATACCTTAGAATCCTCTTAACAGCTGTTAAGTGTGATTCTCTAGGATCTGATTGGAATCTTGCACACAAGCATACACTGAATAAAATGTCAGGTCTAGAAGCAGTTAAGTAGAGAAGAGATCTTATCATACCTCTGTAGAGTTTCTGATCTACTTTCTTACTTACCTCTTCCTTACCAAGAGTGCTTGTTGGATGCATAGAAGTCTTTGCCATCTTACTATCCATCATGTTGAACTTCTTTAGAAGCTCTTTAACATATTTGGTCTGATGAATGTAAGTGCAATCTGGAGTCTGGTTGACTTGAATTCCCAGAAAGAATCTCAATTCTCCTATCATGCTCATCTCAAATTCAGCTTGCATACATTGAGCAAACTCCTTTCCCAGCATAACATTGGTAGATCCAAATATATTTGACAAATTAGCAGATCTTTCTTAAATGTTTTACAAAAGAGTTTTGTCTCCACTTTGCCTCTGATAAAATTTTTCTCCAGAAGAAAATTGCTTAATCTCTCATACCAAGCTCTGGGAGCTTGTTTTAAACCATAAAGAGATTTCTTTAGTTTAAAAACATGTTCTGAAATTTTTTCACTTTCAAAACCAGGAGGTTGGTGAACATAGACTTCTTCTTCTATAATTCCATTTAGAAAGGCACTCTTAACATCCATCTGATATAGAGTGATGTTATTTTGTGCAGCAAAAGAAATGAGTAAACAAATAGACTCTAACCTGGCTACAGGAGCATAAGTCTCGGTATAATCAATTCCTTCTTGCTGGCTATAACCTTGAGCAACAAGCCTTGCTTTGTTTCTTTCAACTTCTCCTTTTTCATTTAACTTGTTTCTGAAGACCCATTTAGTTCCAATTATGTTGAATCCTTTTGGTCTTGGAACCAAATCCCAAACATCATTTCTTGTGAACTGATTGAGCTCTTCTTGCATGACAATTATCCAGTTATTGTCTTATAGAGATTCATCCACAGAAGTTGGTTCAATAACTGAAACCAACCCAAATAATGACGCTTCAGATGATCTGAGGTAGGATCTTGTTCTTATAGGGTCATCCTTCTTTCCAATGATCACATCCTCTGGGTGAGAGGCCTTGATTCTGGAAGATGATCCTCTAACATTTGATTCTTCAGAAATGTTCAAGTTTTTCATTTGAGAAGCTAAAGGAATTGCATCTGACATTGCTTCTGGTTCCTTCACTTGAGCTTTTTCTGCCTCTGAGCCTTCAGAGTCTGTGAGAATTACCTCTCTATCTGCAGGACTTTCAAACTGCTTTGGCTTTTCAATGCCAAGCTTATCATCAAATCTAACATGTATAGATTCCTCCACAATCTGTGTTTCATTATTGTATACTCTGCAGCCTTTAGAGCGTTCAGAATACCCAAGCATGAAACACTTCTGTGCTTTAGAATCAAACTTGTTAAGATTCTCTTTAGAGTTCAACATATAACATATACATCCAAAAGGATGAAAATACGAAATGTTGGGCTTTCTGTTCCTCCATAATTCATAGGGAGTCATTTCCAGAAGAGGTCTTACAGACACTCTGTTCTGAATATAACAAGCTGTGTTTATTGCTTCTGCCCAAAAATGCTTTGCCAGATTAGTCTCGTTGATCATGTTTCTGGCCATTTCTTGCAGAGTTCTATTTTTCCTCTCTACATCTCCATTCTGTTATGGAGTTCTAGGGCAGGAGAAATCATGAGCAATGCCATTTTCATTAAAATATTTTTCAAAATATTTGTTTTCAAATTTGCCACCATGATCACTTCTGACTTTAACAATTTTAAAATCTCTTTCATTCTGGACTTGTTTGCAGAAGTCAAAGAACACAGAATGTGACTCATCCTTGTGTTTTAGGAATTTCACCCATGTCCATCTGCTATAGTCATCAACAATGACTAATCCATACTTCTTGTCTCTGATGGATGCAGTTTTCACTGGTCCAAACAGATCAATGTGAAGTAACTCTAATGGTCTTGAAGTTGAAACAACATTCTTAGTTTTAAAAAAAGATTTTGAAAATTTTCCTTTTTGACATGCTTCACAAAGAGCATCTGAGTTGAACTTCAAATAAGGAAGCCCTCTGACCAGATTGAGTTTATTAATCTGAGATATACGTCTCATATTAATATGCCCCAATCTTCTGTGCCAGACCCATTGCTCATCATTAACAGACATAAGGCATTTTAAATTTTGAACCTTAAGTTCTGAAAGATTTATTTTGTAAATGCTGTTCTTCCTCTTTCCATTAAATAGGATTGAGCCATCCTTCTGACTAACAACTTTGCAACATTGTTGATTAAAGATTATGTTATAACCATTGTCACTTAATTGACTTATGGACAATAGATTATGCTTTAATCCTTCTACAAGAAGAACATTAGATATAGAGGGAAGGTTACCATTGCCAATAGTACCAGAGCCAATAATCTTGCCCTTCTGATTCCCTCCAAACTTCACTTCTCCTCCAGATTTAAGCTCCAGGCTTTGGAACATAAACCTTTCTCCCGTCATGTGACGTGAGCAGCCAGAGTCCAGGTACCATGATTGGCGTCTTGACTTTTCTGCTAAATACATCTACAACAGGGATTATCTTATCCTTAGGTACCCAGATATTTTTGGGTCCTTTTGGGTTAGTTGCCTTGAAAGTTGGTCTGAACTTCTGTCTTTTTACAACAGTTTTGTTCTGACTGACTTTTGGCTTAAACACAGGAACGTTCTGATCAGAACGTGTGTGTTTAATATCATTCAGATGACCAAACTTAAAATGAGAGTATAAGGGAGTCTTCTTAATGATAAGTTTATCAATAGGCATTGGATTTTAATCCTTTCCAGAGGAAGATTCATATCCAATTCCTTTCCTGTTGTTTCTGCTAACTTCACAGATCATTGAAGTCATCTTGCTTCTATTTATGCTTTTAGCCAGAAACTTTTGAAAGCTGAAGTCATATTATTCTAAAATATTTTTGCATTTAGACTTAGTTTCAGATTCAGAATCTTGTTAGGCTTTTTCAAAATTAGTTTTCATTTTCAAATTGTTTTCTTTGAGCTCAGCAACTTCTGATTTTAATAGATTATTCTCAGATTCAAGATTGCATTTAAGCTTCTTGCATTTGAGCTTAATCTGGTTATAGTTTTTCAGGACTTCAGATAAAACTTTAATAAGCTCTTCCCTAGTGAGATCATAAAGTACCTCTTCTAATTCAGATTCAGATCTATATGATCCTTCATCCTGATCTTCCACGCCTGCCATCAGAGCCATGTTGGCGCATTCATCTTCAGATTCTAATGAAGATCCAGATTCATCTGAATCATCCCATGTTGCCATTAGAACCTTCTTCTTTTTGTCAAACTTCCTCTTTGGCTTTTCTTTTAGAAGCTTTGAACATTCGTTCTTGTAATGGCCAGGTTCTTTGCATTCAAAGCAAACAACCTCGTTCTTTCCAGATCTTTTTGGTCCATAGGACTCCTTGCGTTGATCTGGCTTCTTGAAGTTCTTGAACTTCCTCTGTTTGTGCTTCCAGAGTCTGTTGATTCTTCTGGACAACAAGGACAGTTCATCTTCTTCTTCAGAACTCTCTTCTAACACCTGCAACGCTTTAACAGATTTGTTAGATTTTAAGGCAATTGACTTACCTTTCTTTTGAGGCTCGTCTTCCTCAAGTTCAATTTCATGGCTCCTCAGTGAGCTGATTAGTTCCTCCAATGTGATCTTGTTCAGATCCTTAGCTAGCTTCAGAGCAGTGACCATTGGTCTCCACCTGATGGGCAAGCTTCTGATGATCTTCTTCAGATGATCAGCAGTTGAGTAGCCTTTGTCCAGCACTTTTAGACCAGTTGTGAGGATATGGAATATAGAGAACATAGCTTTTATAGATTCAAATTCTTCCATTTTGAACGCTTCATACTTCTGTATTAGCGCCAGAGCCTTGGTCTCTTTAACTTGTAAGTTTCCTTCGTGTGTCATCTTCAAAGAATCAAACAAGTCAAATGCAGTTTCTCTATTGGTGATCTTCTCATACTCAGTATGAGATATTGCATTTAACAAGATTGTTCTAGCTTTGTGATGATTTCTGAACTCCTTCTTTTGGGCTTCGGTCATAGATTTTTTATCAATTTTCTTACCATCCCCATCAGTGGGATGAACATACCCATCAACGACTAAGTCTCATAAATCAGCATCATAACCAAGGAAGAAACTCTCTATTCTGTCCTTCCAATAGTCAAATTTCTCCCCATCAAACATAGGGTTTTTTTTTGCTTATTCTATCCCTTTCTTCATATCTATTGTTGCTGTTATATGTTCAAGTTTCAGCCATAATAACAACTAAAAAAATATATATCAAAGTTTTCTCACTGGATCTTTTCTGTCACAGTGAAGTGGTAGCACACACAGAACTAGAGCTCTGATGCCAACTGAAGGTGAGAAAATACTTAGAAGGGGTGGATTGAATAAATATAGAGAAAATATTATGGCAATAAAAACTCAAAGATTTTTATCCTGGTTTGTTGAACTCAACTACTCCAGTCCACCCTATCAAGAGTGATTTGCCTTTCTCCACAAGGACTTAATCCACTATTAATCAAACTGATTACAATAGCAAACACTAAGAGCAACTTTTCTTAGTCTTCTCAAGAACTACTGACCACAACTGGGTCTTCTCAAGGAACTTTTACAACCAAATGTAAAACTAAACAAGTGTTTGAATGCTTCTAAGTAAGCTATATAACAACTGTGATTTACACTTAAGTTTAAGAACGTATGAAATAATTCAGCAAAGAGAATAAATTGTATAAGAGCTTTTCAATAAATTTCTTTCAATAAATCGTCAACTGAAGAAGAGTGTTAGAGACTTGCTTTTATAGGCACATAAGTCCAAGACGTTTGCACTTTGAAGACCGTGTCTGCAAAGTAGCTGCAACCTTTTTGTCTTTACATCATTTAACCTTTCCTAGAAGTAGAACATTCAAAGAAATCCTTTTTACCTGAGTTCTTGTGTCTAGCATAAATGAGGAAAGAGTCGTTTGGCATAACCAACAGACATAACTTTGAATTCTTCTTCAGCAAGTTTCTAACTCTCAGCAATTAACATCAGAGCCTTGAGTGATCAGAGTCTTTGATGTTCATCAGAGTTTGCTGTAACAGAGCATTGCAGCAAGTGTGCTTCAGCGTGTAATAATTCAGAGCAGAGTTTGGGATCAGATCCTCAGTACTTGCAGCGTACAGTACTATCAGAGTCTTCTGAAAAACTGTGCTTGAAACTCTTCATAAAAAAGTCTTCAGACTATGCTCCAGATGCTTCTGTAGCTTCTGCTTCAGATCCTTCTGTAGGCAGCGCTCAGAATCTTCTGTAGACAGCATTCAGATTCTTCTAATAGATGCTTCTGACGCTTCAGAGCCTTGCATAGTTCCATGTTCAGATCCATTTTTGCTTTCAGAAGAATATTCAATTTAATATCTGCAGCAAAAATACTTAAACAAATTTTAGAGTATATAATTTCTTAATACAAAATTTCGTAAGTGTTATCATCAAAACATAGAGATATAACTAAGAACCAATCTGTGTTCTAACACCAATCTGTTGTTCAGGAGGTCCTCACACATCTTAACACAGAGAGGGCAAAAGCACTACTCGACGTCAACATCATCGGGGACAGAAACTGCTGGATGACCCCAATAGACGCCTACCTTAGCATGGGGCTCCTCCCCCACGACACTAAGAATGCCAGTACGGTCAAACATCGGGCCTGCTCGTACGTACTGCTGGAGAATAGGCTATACCGAATAGGATTCTCAATCCCTCTCCTCAAATGCGTCGACGAAAGCCGAGCCTCAATCATCCTATAAGAGGTCCACGAGCCCACAATGCACAACACCTCGGAGGGCGATCGTTGGCGAGGAAGGCCCTGCGGGCAGGATACTACTGGCCGACATTGCAGTAAGACACGAAGGAACACGTACGAAAGTGCGACAGGTGCCAACGGCATGGGGACATGCACCTCGCCCCCGAGCAAACTCAAGTCCCTTTCCTCCCCTTGGCCGTTCGCTTGGTGGGGGATGGATATCCTCGGCCCGTTCACCTTAGGCTCCTATAAGAATAAATACCTGATAGTTGGCGTCGACTACTTCACCAAATGGATCGAGGCTGAAGCCCTCGCCAAAATCACGACGCATAACATATTCCGCTTCTACTAGAGGAACATCCTCGCCAGGTTCAGCGTCCCACTGGCCATTGTCATCGACAACGTGACACAGTTCACCGACAAGAATTTCCGAGACTTTGTCACCAAACTTGGGACCAAGCACCATTTTACTTCAGTCGAACACCCGCAAACGAACAGCTAAGCAGAGGCCGTGAACAGGGTTATTCTACGAGGTCTAAAATGAAGACTCGATGACGCCAAGAAAGGATGGATCGAGGAGCTCCATAACATGGTCTGGGCCTACCTAACAACGCCTCACTCGACCACTAGAGACATCCCGTTTCGACTCACTTTCGGAACCGAGGCGGTAATCCCGGTGGAAATAAGAGACCCGTCCAGAAGGACCGAATTTCCCCTCGAGGAGGAGAATAATGACGAGGCTCTCTGAGAGGAGATCGACCTGGTCAAAGAGATCCGATCGGGAGCATCTCTCTTCGAAGCCACGCTAAAACAAAATAGCCCTTAGCTACCACAACAAAGTCCTAAGGTGCGAATTCTAGGTCGACGACCAGGTCTTGCAAAGAAACCAAAAGGACTCACGCTAGGGAAAGCTCGTCGCGAATTGGGAGGGCCCCTATCGTGTCCGGGACAAGACGGAACATGAGGCCTACTACCTCGAAAATATACACAGGGACGAAATTGCCCGACCATGGAACACTGAGAAACTTAAAAGATACTACAGTTAAACAATGCCTGCGACGAACGACTTCATGATCACAGGAGCGCACCTTGGTACCGCGCGCCTCCCTAATAACTCAACAAAAAAATGCCTGCCCTATCGTGTGTGCAAGAAGAGCGTTCTATTCGACGGTGACCCCTCAATCGAGAGCCACCGTCGGTGTACCGAGATGGCAGAACACCCAGCTCACAATGGGACGTTCACACCGCGCGACCACGATCCCGCTCCCCCCCGTAACTGACCAGGTGACATCCCCGGTCACTCCGGCCAGTTCCCTACACTACTGGACATACATACAAAAGCACCGAGTAACACACGCCACAACATACAAAAACATAATCATACATACAAGCATACAAACATGAAAACATAAAACGAGCACACACTTAACGAAAATACTGTATTATAAAAGGTGCACTAGCCCAATATTCACTTACATCGCAAAAGGACACGCATGCCCGACAAAAAGAACTTAACAAAATTTGGCACACATGCCTAAAAGCAATGGGCACGCAGGCCCGAAAACATCTGCACTAATCCTAGGGTCGGTCCGCTTCGGGATCATCAGTTGGGTTGCATCCTCAGGACCAATGGCGACCACCCGTCCATCGACGACCTGATGAAAGGGCCCAATCCCGTCGGTGACCAAGACGACCTCAAAAATCATTATCTTGAGTTGGTCCACAGCACTGGAGAACCCAACCTCGACAGCGCCCGGGCAGTCGTGCTCCAGCTCGCGGATCCTCCCCATCAAATCAGCACGGAAGAGAAAAAGCCTATCCTCTTCTGTCTTATCCTCGGCAGGACGGATCGAGGTCTCTAGCTCCACCACGCGGGCCCGCAGCCTCGACAGTTCCTCCTCAGCAACCTCCACCTTACCCTCAGCATCGACACAAAAATATTACGCTGTGCAACCGCCTCTTCCTTTCTCAGCTCCAGCTCGGCAGTCAGTTTAGTTAACCTCAACTGAGCAAAAGCGAGGTCCCCCTACAGCTTGGCCAGCTCGGTAGAAGAGTGGACCTCATCGCTTAACACCAGAGAGGTTGAGAAAACCCGCATCATTGCGGCCAGATCCTCGGTGAGCACCTGCCTCCGAGCATCCCGACTCATGCTGAGGACCACTTTTGCCTCTGAGGCCGACACAATTGGCGACCTTGATCCATGAAAAACCCAGGATTTTGATGGCAAGGGGGGATGAGAAACCCCTCTTCAGAAAATCCTTCTGTGAGGTCGACAATGGCGCTAGACGACTCAATTCTTGCCCCTTTCGTGGTCTCTTGCAATGTCGGGGAGTGGCTTCCTTGAGGTGACGACGAAGACCCCCTCCCCCTAGGTTGGCCACAGCCTGCTGCACCACCTAGGCAACCCTGCCCTTCCCGGTTTTGGCCGCAGCTCTGGAGGCCGCCAATTTCCTCACGCGCTCCTCGATGGTCGACATGCTACTTGAAAAATAAACACAAAGGGTTAGCAAACAGAAAAACAAGGAACAAAGACGTCGAGCGGGTTATCGTCCACCACCTAGGAAACAAAGAGCCTCCTCGTCAAACGAGAACTCGAGCAGAGCCTTAGTGTTTATCAACCTCTTCTGTTGGCAGATATTCCCTTGGTTCTCGCAAATAAATTCACCGTCTGGCATAACCAGCTTGGCCGAGGAGAAACTACTCACAAAGGACACTATCTTCTGGTAGCCCACCAGGTTGTCCTCGTCCATGGTCCCTGCCCGTACAATGTAGTGATTCGTTCCCTTTTTAAAGTGCTCCTCCGTCCAATCCAAAGGTACCCTCGGCACCATGACTTCTAGCCGCTCCCCGTCCACTTGACGAGCTTCTCGTTGATACACAGAGGCGCACACCTCGAAGGAAATGGGCCGAATCACATAGAAACACGCCTTGAAGTCCCTGACAGAATCCATGTACGCCCGAAAGAGTCTCCTCGACTGTTTTAGTAAAACCCACCCTTGTCGGCCATCCACTGTTTGCCTCTGCAGATGGAAAAGGCAAAAAAACAGCGTAAGGGTGGCCCCGATCTCTAGATGCCGGCACACGAGCTCATATGTCCGGATGAAGGCTACAGCATTGGGATGCAGCTGCGAGAGAGCCAACTTTAGCCAGTCGAAGACGCCCAGCTGAAAGTCGCTAAATGGCAACCTAAGATCGGCCTCGTGGAAGTAAAACTCGTACATCGGGAACATCATCTTCCCGTACGTCGGGCAGATCCGATGATAGTCCCGCGGTCGGTACACCTGTCAGCTGATAGGAGAATCCTCACATCGATCCTCGACAGTCGCGAAGGCGCCGGTGTCGTCGCCAACGAAATATGACTACGTGTTTAGTGGTTCCTCAACGACCCATTCTTCGACAAGACGAATGTGTTGTTCGGCAACAGAAACCTCCGGCTCTATGTCAACCTCCATGGTCCCCGGTACCCACGAAGTCATATTCACCTGAAAAGCAGAAGGAAATGGTGAATTTGACGTTCAAGATCAAATTCACCCTTCCACCACAGGTCAAGTAAAAGGGCGAGGGGGACGGCGGCTACAACTCGGAGGTAGCTAGCGCTCACGCGACGTCCACTTCTGCCCAAGCGTCCCTCCCCGGGGCATTCATCTAACCCTATCCTACATCCCTGGGGCACTCATCTAAAACTATACTATGTCCCTAGGTCCCCATTCTCATCGTATCGATCATCCCCGAGACATTCATTCTATAGCCCCAAGTGTCCTTGGGGCCTTCATCCTAAAATCTAAGGATACGCCGCTGTAATCAGCGGAAAAACCTCACCCTCCCCGGGACATTCATGATGTCCCCGACGACGACGTCAAATGTAAAGAAAATAAGGAGAGGGGACTTACTGGATCAGAAGAAATAGCAGAATATGCGGCGGATGCTATGGTGGCGCTGATGAACAAAAGTGCGTGCGGAAACTCCAACGTCATGTGCGAAAGTAAGAGAAGGCGAAAAGTGGTAAATGGGCAGATACCTGCCTATTTATACACCCAGCTCGGGACTCGAAGCGCCCTTAGGCACTCGAGTACCCTAGGATAGCCACCCTACGTGTCCCACTGATTATTAGACACGTGGCCATCGTGCACACTCACGTCCCTTCGTTTTCCCCCGCGAGTACGGACAGGCGAGGACGCACAAACCTTCCCCCTTCTCGACCTGATAGCTCGACGAGACCGAAATCCCCGCACTCCTGCGTCCTCGACAGGGCAGACCGACAAAGATTCTTCCTCAAACCTTCTTCCTCCCTGACACAGTTATCGTCAAGTCATTGCTCCTTCACTTTGAAGCTACGACTTAGGGGGCTCCTGTTCTGGGATGGGCCCAGACCTGCCCATCCACCGGGAAGGCCCAACCCAATACTATTCAGGGAAGGCCCAAAACCTTAGTGTCGACCACACCTCTAAACACGCCGAGCAGGCACCCTCCCTCCATCGGGTAGAAACATACCTCTTCCACACATTCTCCACGTGCTCCCCCCGCGGGAACACGTCATCAAGCAACTACCCACTTCCGAAGGAGCTGGTCAGCCCACCTTTCGGAGATCACGGGACTATTGAACTATAGAAAAGACCACGTGCTGGTCTTCACTACGCCATGTAAGCCCTAGCAGTCACTTGGGTTGGGCCTGGAAATCCAGCCGAACACAAGTGACCGTTGGCCCTGCGCTAGGGTCTCTCTATAAATACACTCTTTTACTAGAGGGTCAGGTATTCAATTCTCTATCTCTCTTCTGTATTTTTCTCTCACTCTGGTCCATTACTTACTTTGGCATCAAAATGTCGTGTAGGTACACCCCCTCCTCCTCCATACTTCTGGTGAACAACCTTCATATTGACGATGCATGGCAAGTCACTGATTCCCTTCTGATCAGGTCAGATCAAATGGTATCACAATATCCAACTTAGAAATTACCACAGTAACCAACTCTTTTGATGAGGCAGGATACTTGGTAAAGGATCTTGACATTCAGGGGCCTATATATGGAAAGAGAGTAAGAATTCATTACAGAAAATACACTAATGGATTTGTTTAAGTAAGAGAATGAGCGGAAATGATTGGTGTCGAATTTAGTGGATGGAAATCCCGAGTCTCTTCCCTCTTTAGAAGCTTTTCAGTTTTTCTAGTACTACTTAGATTCTCTGTAACCATTTCTCTAATTGGTTGTAACCATCCCCATCAATAAATTCCCTTATTCCATATTGTACTGTTGCCTTGTGTGTACTTATGTGCTTGCTTTTGTATATCATTGTTTCATCGATACATAACATTGGTGCTTTTATTGACCTTCTCAATGGCTGAGAATACACACATGAAGAGTATGGAAAGCTCCATAGCTGAATGAACAAAACGCTTTAGAAATTTATGGAAGAAGCTGACCGTTGTCACACCGAGTATGCTCAACACCGTCACATGGACCAGGATCACTTTGATCGTGTTGAGAATCAACTTAGCACTCTTCATGTTTCACAGATCCCTGGTAGCAAGAACTCACCTCTTCATCAACAACGACACAACTGCCATTTCAAGTGCGTAACATTAAGCTCGATTTCCCTCGATATGATGAATCTAAGGTGGTGAACTGGATTTTTAAAGCCAAATAATTCTTTGATTATTATAACACGCCAGATAACCAACGTCTCACCATGATCACCGTGCATATGGAAAAATACGCCGTTCCTTGGTTCAAATGATATCACATAACTAACCATTTGAATTTTGGACCATTTTTGCTCAGGCCTTAGAAATGAAGTTTAGCCCATCACCTTATGAGTCGCCCCGACCCAGTTTATTTAAACTCATATAAAGCAACACCGTCATTGAATTCTACTATGCATTCACTGTTCTTGCAAACCGATCCTAATGCATGAGCCATGAAGCCACTCTTAATTGTTTCATTAGTGGTATGAAATCAGAAATCAAACGTGATGTTATTACACAAATGCCTTCCTCTCTGTCACGAGCTTATGCTTTGGCTCGGTTGTTTGAAGACAAGTATTCACCACCGCCATCGGCTAAACCTCCAAACTCCACCACCAAACCTTATCACTTTCCCGTTCCCAACACAACATCTAGAAATAACCCTCAACCTCCATTGTTACCAATGCCAAAACAAAACTATCCACCTTCTAAAAGCAACCCAGTCAAAAACATTACCAGAGCAGAAATACAATTATGCCGTTAAAAAAGGATTTGCTACTACCGTGATGAAAAATTCTCTATCAACCACAAATTTCTGAACCGCCACTTTTTCTTATTCCAAAAGGAAGAAGATGATCCTGACCCAACCCTTGAACCAGTCCAACCCTTAGCCGATACACATCCCTTGGGCGAGGCACAATATCACCTATCCTTAAATGCTTTGAATGGGTCGCATGGTATGGGCACAATGTATTTCTAAGGTCAGATTCAGGGTAATGTTGTGACTGCGTTATTGGATAATGGAAGTTTGGATAATTTTTTACACTTGAGAATTGCACACACCTTACGATTGCCAATTTATTCAGCTGATCAATTCTAGGTTTTTGTTGGGAATGGGAACTCCTTAACCACTATGGGCTACATTTAGGACTTACCCATTCAGGGTAATACACTTCATTTGCCTGTGTATTTGTTGCCTATTTCAAGGGCTGATTTGCTGTTGGGTGTTCCTTGGTTAAACCTTAGACCTCACATAGCTAATTACAATGCCTTGTCAATAAATTTTTATGTTAAGGACACCTTTATTACTTTATATGGTGACACACAGAAGGGCCCCAGTCAAGCATAATTCAACCACATCAAATGTTTACATCACACTAAAGCTATTGATTTAGATTTTACCTTGCAATTTCACAAGGTTATCCCCAAATATATGTGGCTTCCTGACTTACATCCTGACATAGCAGTTGTATTATTGCCTTTTGATGATGTGTTTGATAAACCAAAGAGTTTGCCACCCGCTAGGTTTCAAGACCAGAAATTTTTACCATATTGCCACGTTTTGAAATGGAATGTACCAATATGCCGCAAGTTGAAAAAAAATGATCAAAACGCCACGAATTGTGTTAGGGTTCGTCCTTCCAATGGACGACCCATTGAAGGTCATAAAGCCAATGTAGGGGCTCAGCCAATGGTTGACCGACCCAATGCCACGATTTTCTTTTATTTTTTTTTAAATTATTTTAAATATAAATATAAAATATTTATTATAATTTTATATATTTATTATGATTTTATATGATATAAAATATAAAAACTTATATAGTATAATAGACATTACCATTTAAATATTAAAAAACAAATAAAGTAATTTAGACGAGCCGATTTGACGGGCCTACTACATTTGGACATTTCCTACGCATATGACCAATTTCTCGAGATATTCCACATCTTCTCTTTTCTTTCTCAAGATCGTCCATTTCGATTTTAGTTCTTGTACTATTTGGACACCCTTTCTTATTCCTTCGCATTGTCTCGTCATAGCAAAGAGTGAATCCTTCATATGTTGGCCAATTTTGGTGGTGTGGAAGTCCAAGGAAGCTTTCGCTATAGACTTTAAATACACTTAGAACCTTGAAAACATCTGGTATGTGCATGTTGTGGTCCTTTCGTATACTGGAACATGCTACGATTACATGGGAACAAGGTAAATGAAATGCCTGAAACCTCCCACAATCGCACCATCCTCTTCTGAGATCAACGCTAAAAGTACCTAATGGTCGGCCATCGTGTTGATTAATGCTTTCGGCAACCATAAAAAAAAACTCTCGCGATCAAATTGAATGATATTATGGATGCTAGATTTACTCGCTTCACCGACCATTCCCTTATTACAGTTTTCCGTGAAAGTTTGACCACATGCCAACATTTTTGTCCAATCATGTCCTCGTTTTTCAAACAGCGGTCCCAGATGATAGAATGTTGACTTGACCAATGCTGTAATTGGAAGGTTTCGGGTATCCTTAAGTACCGAGTTCATAGCTTCGGCCAAATTTGTTGTCATGTGTCCCCACCTCTGTTCTCTGTTGAACGCTCTCGACCACTTCTCTCTAGGAATATTGTCTATCCACTCCAAAGTTGCTCTATTTGTTCTTCGTATTTCACCCCTGTAGTAGTTAAATGTTGTCTCTGTTAGTGCATATCCTGTAGATGAAAATGTTTAAACAAAATGTTCAGTAAAACATATGAAAATCAATAAATAAAAATTGAAACATCAACTCGTGAAGATGTAGATATACCCATGTTGAAAACTGTTTTCTGTAGTTCTTTGTCTCTGAACTCATGCATGAAGTTTTGTGCAATGTTCTGATACAGTAAACATGTGAAAACTGAGGAAACTCCCACCCATTTTCAGGATCATCGTAAGCACTCTTGATTGATGGATGTCGGTCGGATATTACACAAAGATTGGCCTGGGGGGTCACATTCATTCTCAAATTCCTGAGAAAGAAACTCCGACCATCCTTTGTCTCACCTTCAACCAATGCGAATGCTATCGGGAAAATGTTACCATTTCCATCTTGTGTCATAGCCATCAACAAAGTCCCTTTGTACTTGCCGTACAACCAGGTTTCGTCAATTTGCACAATCGGTTTATAGTAAGTAAAACCACGGATACACAGTTCAAATGCCCAAAAAAGTCGGTGAAATTTCTGTTTGTCACCCAATTGGGATCCGTCATCTATAATAATTGGCAATGTTTCCAACTGTATAACAGTTCTAGGAAGATATGTCTTCATCACCTACAACCATTATGGTAATTCATTGTAAGACGTCTCCCAATTCCCATAAAGTGATTCTATGGCTTTAATCTTTGCAATCCAAGATTTTTGATATGAGATTCTATAACCGTATTTTTCAGCAATATGGGCTTGTATCACTTTGACTTTTAGTGAAGCGTCGCTATTAACAAGTTCTCTGATGTTGTGGCTAATAATTTTAGAATCTAATTTTCTATGATCCTGTGACATAGAAGTTGTTGTGAATGTGTGTGATCCGCTTATAGTAGAGATCTCCCATAATGTGTTTTTGTTACGTAATGCAGCTCTACATGTGAAGATGCATTGTGGGTTCTTACATTTTATTATATACCATACTGAATCAGATTTATATACTGCATAGTCAAGATTGTTACTTATATTCCAGTGTTGTAAAAAAATAATACATGTTTCCTTATTTTTAAACACCAAACCTACTTCCAAGTTGTCACCAATATGGTTTGGTTTTTCGTTTTCAAAAATATAGATGGGTTGAGAAGACTCCAGACATATGTTTGACATATGCATTGGTGGATTGTACAAATTAATGGGTTGAGAATTTATTACCTGTGAATGCACGAGGAACACATCCTCTTCATATCCATCACCGAATAGATCTTCAAAATGAACATCATGGAGTTCATCGTCACTGCCTTCACCAACCTCCTCGTTCTATATGAAATGTTCATTATTTTGCGTTATATCCTCATCAGTTATTTGGCTCACTCCGTATTGATACGAATATGATGACTACATTGGATATGCTTCATCATCAAGGAGAACATATAACTCAATTGTCTTCAAATGAGGCATTGTGTAATGACATTGGAACATTGATTTGACTGCGTTGTCTGTATCTATCTGCATCATTATGTAGAAGACACCTCCATCTACCTCATTAGGTAATGGTCAACAGTAAATAATATCCTGAGCTGAGCATTGCACTTTTTTTTCTCAATTCTTTCTTTTATATGAAGAATATCAGAACTACGATGAAGTTTGAACATCACCGTATTTGTTTCGTTGAATGAGAAACCGGTATTTTGATCAGTGAGCACGGAATCATTATAGTGCATGGTAACCATTGTATTTCTATCTACCATAGCTATACAGAAAGTGTGTGAGTTGGATGTGAGTCTTTATTCACATGCATGCAAGATATATAGTGATGAGTGCATGCTGACCACATGTAGGGTTGTCCATCCAAAGGATGAGTGCATGCTGACCACATGTATGGTCGTTCATCCAAAGGACGAGCCCCTGAACCCCACGTGTAGGGTCGTCCATCCAAAGGACGAGCCCATGAAGCTTATGCATAGGTTCAGACATCCAAAGGGCGAGCCATTGAAGGACGTGTGACTATATGTCATTTGATTGACATAGGGTGCAGAGTGTAGAATTAGGGTGCAAAGTGTAGAATTAGGGTGTAGTGTGTAGTATTAGGTATAACGTGTAGTATTCGGGATGCAGAGGAATCATGTAGGGGGAATCATGCAGAGTCAATAATTTTGACTCATGTAGTTTTCCAACGGATAATTGCATGGCTCACAAGTTTTAGTCATCTCTTTTTCTTATAAATAACAACAAATTTTATTCATATGCATTGCAAAAACAAAAAACTAAATCAATACTTCAACACCTTCATTGTTTCATCAGTTGTAAAATATTCTAAATGGCAATGTTGTGGATGGGAGAAAACCATCAGGGAACACCGACCAACGTTGCCGCCTATGTAAGTTTTGTTTCTTCATACTTGTGTTTAATATTACATCATCAAGTTGTATTTATTTTTCAATATTTGAAACAGTCCGACAACGAGAGATTTAGACTACATTATCATGCTATCGATGTACCAAGTGACACAATCAAACCGTATTTGGAAGGAGCAGGTTTTGCAAAAGCTGCAGAAATAATCACCATCAAAGTTGATTCAAAGCTCGTACTTGCTATGTTGGAGAGGTGGAGACCAGAAACACATACTTTCCATCTTCTAACAGGTGAATGTACCATCACTTTGGAGGATGTAAGTATGTTATTAGGTCTTCGTGTGAATGTTAAGGCTGAGAATGGTCCTACTTAGGTAGGCAGTGATGTATATATGGAAAAATTAGGTATCAAACCTTCGACATCTAATAAACATAAAGGCTGTGTTAAAATTGTTTGGCTACAAACTATATTAGTACAACTAAGACAAAACCTAACACCATCCGATAAGGAGAACCTTCTCATATTACAACTCATAGCTAAAGTATTGATGCCAGACAAAATCCATAACTATTTACATTCTTCTTGGATACCCCTAGTAGGAGATTTAGATAAATGCAATAGATATAGTTGGGGTTCTGCTAGTTTAGCTACATTATATAGGCATATATGTAAAGCATGTAGGATAGGGGTCAAAGGTATTGGGGGGTGTGTTCTACTACTAAGTGTTTGGACATATTGGCATATACCACTAGTTCCGTCGATTCATACCATCCTTATGCAACAAGGTAAACATTATTTACATTTTATATTCTTTTTTTTTTCTTTTTTTTTACATCCCTATATTACATTTCTTTCTTTTAACATTGCAAGATTTGTTCGAAGAGGCATGACTTACCAAAATAATCCTCGGCACTACGTCCAAGGATTTAGATTTGCACTAGATAGATTGAGGGCTAACGATGTAAGTTTGTTACCGCTACATTATCTAAATATATGCTAACATCTGTATTTAAACTCTAACTATTATATTTTTTGTAACAGTTTATTTGGAGGCCCTACCCAAGCTACCCAGAATGCGTCCTTGCAGATAGCCAAATTTGGAGCGCGACAACTTCAATTATTAGTTTTCATATTGTTTGTTAGTTCCATGGTTATATGATTTGCTAAATTTTGGTAAAACATGATTCTACACTGATGTTGAGAAAGATGTTATAACATCTTCATCAATTGTTATGACAGTACTACTGTCATGTGTTTCAGATAGATGTCGAAGACAAATGTCATGACATCTTGGTCTGGTACAGAAGGCACTGCTATGTTAAATCTCTTGACATATGTGTTTTGATTTGATGAGATCCTCTTGGATATACCTCATCATTTTGCGTAGGTCAAGGAGATTTATTAGGAACAAAGTGCAGATTAAATTGGATTTCGTAAAAAGGATCTTTGAGATTTTTTAGGAAACTATAAAATATTTGTTCCTATTTTTGTGGAGTATTTTGTTCTATTTTCATGCACAAAATCTTGAGAAGATTTAGAGTTTGATTTGATTTGATTTGATCAAATATGAGTTGGTTTTAATTATGAGAAGATTTGGAATTTGATTTGATTTGGTCAAATATAATTGGTGTTAATTATGAAAATATTTGAAGAATTATCTTAGGAAAATATTTGAATAATTATCTGATTTGATTTTATCAAATCTGAGGTAGTTTTTGCTAAAGTCCAAGCCCATACTAGACGAGTTGTCGCGGTGAGAATCGGATGTCAAATTATTAATTAATTTGAATCTTAATTCATTGGTTCACCACCGATATTTTATTTGTCCAAAGGAAGGGGAAAAGATCGAATTACTCACAATGCAATGCAAATGCAAAAGCTAGAGAGTTTAGGTTCGTGGGTTGGTTAAACTTAGGGAAGGTGCTAGCATCCTATGTTTCTATAGTACTCTACAAAACCTCTTATTTTAATATTGTTTATTGCTAAGTGTTGCACCCCAAATTTTGACCTCTTAGATCTTCATCATCATTCTAGGAGCATTATCATTGTTTATCTAACCTTAACCTATTTCATGTTTGTCTTTGTTAAGATACAGGTGAATTAGGGTTCCGTACAATCGGAAATCGAGGTTTCAACGATTTAATCAGTCAAGGTATTGGATTTTTTCTCCATGAAACAAGTCTCAACTTCATCAAAGATACTCCATTAGGTCAATCATGAGTCCAATTTGATGTTTTCACCCGAAGATTAAAAACAGTGCAGTTCAGGATCCCCGATTAGGGTTTCTGATCAGGAAAAGTCAATTGTGGTTTGACTTTTGATTTAAAGGTGTTCCAATGATGGAATTATGGTCCATGAAGCTCATATGACTTATTCAAGTCCCCTCAAGAAGTTTCAAGGCCTCAGAAGACCCATAACAACAACAGTCGATCCGATCGTCATCGATCGATCTTTCGTTGACCAAAAAGTCAACTCTCCAACTATAAGGAATTTGACCTCAAAGTGTGAATCAAAAATGTTAATAATATGATATTACACCTATCCATGAAGTTTCATGACCATTAGATCAAGGATTGGGGAGTAATCGCAAAAATCAGGAATTAGGGTTTTGAAAGGGGCAAGACCATAACTTCCTAACCACACATCCAAATGATGTGGTTCAAAGCTTATCGGAAAAATCTTTACAATTCCTAAAAAAGTATCACAGTTGTCCATGTGCAAAAAATGAGTAAATTGGGAGTTATGATCAAAAACATCACAAGAGGGGAAAACACTTAGAAATTTCTAAGTCTTTTGGCCTTGCAAATCTTGTTTTCAGCCAACTTTGAAGGACTTTTTAACCTAGTTCCACTTGGAATCTGAAGATCATGAAAACATGAAAGTTGTATAGCTTCATGAGGGCTTTCCAAAAAGTTACAGAACTCTTCCATAGCCCTTGTGAGTTGAGAGTTATGAAGTGAGAAAGTTAGGCATGTGTACTAGTTTGTCAACTTGCCAAAACCCAACATGAACTTGATTTCCAACTATGAACTTTATTCATAACCATGGAATAACCCCTGATATGATGTGTTAGAGGGTGAAATGAAAAAATTCAGAAGAGGATCCAAGCAAATCCAAAGAATCATCCAAGATCCATTTGTTTATTAAGGAAAAGTACAAAAGGTACACATGAGAGAGAGTGTTTGGGGGCTGCAGCATGGGAGGGTGTCCTTGTACACTCTTTGGTCACTTCTTACAGCTCATTGTAGCTGGTTTTAGGGGGCTAAGTTCTTTGAAAGCAAGCAAGGCCAGCAAAACAAAAACCATCACGTGGATTCATGAGATTTTCACTAAAAACCACCTTGAAAGCCAAAATTCAAATCTGCCCCAATCTCTCACTTTGCCTATAAATAGAGGTTTCCTCCCACTCTATTTTTCACACCAGATCCATCCAAAACACAAGGAATACATAGCTCTCTTTCTTTCTCCCTTTGCTTGAAAGTAAAGAAACTTCACAAAAACACCAAAAAGTGTCACTTTGCATCTTTGCACCAGTTCTTGTTTCCAATCCAAAAACACTTCAAAAACCATCCACACACCTTTAAAATCATCATTTAAAGTTGTTCCCACCATTGGTTTCCTCAAAAAATACATGAATCAAAAAGTCAACTTTCACACCACTTAAGTTTGACTTTTATGCACATTTCAAGCCAAATCACCACACAAGTCATTTTTCATCATTTTGACACTTTAGACACTCCATATTTATGATGTATTAGTTGTTCATAGTCTCAAACAACAGCTGGAATCTCATTTTCTCAAATTGTCCACAAGGTTGCACTTTTCTTCAAAAGGAAGTAACTTCACAAACTTGTTCAAAAGGAAGGATTTTCAAGGTATTCCCTACTACATAAGCTTGCTTGGAGGTCTACAAGTGGTCAGTAATCCCTATCCCTATCATAAACTGTCATAAAAATGTTTTTTTGTTGAAATGTGTTTTGGAGCAAATGTTAGTCCATGTGTAAATCTGCCAAGTTTGAGTTTGCTTTAATCACCATCATGTTCATAGATCTTATTAATCACCTCATTATATGATGTTTGCTATTTCAAAATCCCTTAGACACTACCATAGGTCATGTGTGAACAATAGGAGAGTATGCTTGCAACTGTCAAGAGGATTGGTGTTGGATCTGATTTTGATCTCTTCCATTTGGGATTAATGTTGCTGGTTTCATTTAGTCTATGTGTGATATTTAATATGATAGTCTTGCATTTGAGGACTTTGATGGATTGTGATGGCATGATTTGTTGGTGGAGGCAGTTTGTGTTAGGGGTTGTTCAGGCCAGTTTTGTATGTTGACTTAAAACAGTTTTTGAACATGCCTATATTTTGTATGTACCTATTGTTTTGCAGATGTCCATGGCTTGTGTATATGTCTTGTTATACCTATGACTTGTGGGTGTTAAGTCGATATTTTTCATGAAATGTCTGTTTAAATATTATCATAAATCACTTTGCATTATCCATGTGAACTATATCATGACTTTTGATTCTGCTGTAAACAGTTTTGAGGATTATCATATACTCCTAGACTTAAATCCTTTATGCTGGCAATTTAGACTGTAAGTCCCTTTGTGTTTAACTCATGTGGTGATTGAACTTATCCTGATTGGATTTCTATTGTTTTTGCTACAGACTGAGGTTGTTCACTTTTAATCCAAAATACATTTTTGTAAACTCACACACCACATTCTGTTCTAGTGTGTCTTTGAGGCTTTCTTGTTTTCAAACTTTGCTCATGATATGTTTATAAGAGCAGTTGGTTTAAGGTCTGTTCAGACCAGTCATTTGTGTGGATTTGAAACTGAATTGAATGTGTTCATGTTTTGTGCATGCCATGTCTTGTTGTAGTTTGATATGATAAATAGAATCCTATCATGAGATGTTGTTTGGCAGTTATCACAAGCTCTAGGCCTTGATGTCTTATTCCATAAACCAACTTGCATTGTATTTGTTTTGATTGAAATTTGTAAATGTTTCTGATTCTATTGCAAGAATCCTAACCTTGCAGCCTCATGTTTCTTCAGTTTTGTGCCAGCTGTTTGGATTAAGATCCATATATACTTGGATTCATGATGTGTTTGACATTGTATCTATTTGAAACTATGTTTGGTTGTGGACTTGTTACAACCAGTTTTGGCCAATTACAACTCATGAACAATGTTGCAACTCATATGCCATATTTTGTTCTAAGGTCATTTTGAATCATCCTTATGTGTGGGCTTGGTGTATAGCATGTTTTGATGTGTGCATACCTTCAAACTAGTACAAACTTGCTTGCATTTCACTTAAATCTCAAATTGCCTTTCAACATCTTTTTTAGCATGTTCCATCATATTCCTCATGAAATTTCAAGTGGTTTTGACTTTTATCTCACTAAATTTGGTAATATTTTGAAAAGATTGGAATCAAACTGTTTTTGAGTGCTTCACTTGATTTGACTTGGCAGCCCCCTAGATTTCAAATCTTTTAAACTAACAGTGTGTTTTGGAAGTTCATTGGCTATGTGATTCAATGTTTGTGTCAAGATCCTGTTAAGGATCAGCTGTCATGGTTTGACAACCTTAATCTAGTTACCAAGATTTTTTGTTAATCTTTGTGTTTCTTTACTATCAGCTCAGTATCTTGAAGGTAGGTTAATTTCTGTTGGCATGGGATACTTTATTACTCAACTGCTATGTTTTTTGTATTGAGGAAATTGTCTTTTGGTCTCACTGTGATTTATTTGTTTGAAGTGTCTGCTGCTGGATACTGTGTTTTAATGCACTTGCTGGCCATTTCATTTGGATGTTTGACAACTTTTTCTCAGCAAGGCAATTTGCTAGCTTAAATGCTACCAGTTTGATTTTGGTTTAACTCTTAGCATGAATTGGTTAGGTCTTTTGAGTTATAGTCTGCATAAATCCATTATCTCTGTCATATTTAGTTTGTTTGTGAACACTCAACTTAATGCATACTTGGATTAGGCTAGTATTTAGTAATGTGCATAGGACTGCCATTTGAAGTATGCAATGAGGAGAAGGTTTCTATCAATCATTATGATGAGAGGATTCACACTGATTTGTTGATGATCACATAGTCATGCTTATCTTTGGTGGTGTGGAGTGTTTTGAAGTTTGATATGGGCATATTTTACTTTATTCACTGGTGAGTGTTGGTTTAAAATTTGTTAACTGCTGTTTGAACTATGCACAATTAAATTTTGATTTTGTCAAGCTTGTGAGAGTCTGAGTTGGCTGGTTTGAGTTTCATCATTGTCATAAGTCACTGCCTAGTTCAGTTTAAGCTTGGATTGGTGTATTTATAACCATGTGAAGCTATGGTTTTAGTTCTGTCAGCTTACTCCAAGGTTATTTAATCTTGATACCTTCAAACTTTATGCCATGTGTGTGATGAGTGCTTAATCAATTGCAGTTGGGATCATTGACTATCTATTTGGTCTTTGAGTCATCACTCTAGTGTTGTTAAGATGCAAAATCCATTAAAAAAACCATTTCCTTTAAAAGTTGCAACTTGATGGTCATATTTTGATTCAGTGAGAATCTGAGGTATTTCTTTAGACATAATCCATAAACAATGTATTTAGGACATGTGCACACCTTGCATTGAACTTAATTGCATCTGTTTTGAACTTTGACTTCCAAAATGCATTTCAAGTTCATAGTATGCATGTTCATTCGAATTTTATTGTGGGGGCATCTTTTGATAATTTTGTTGACACCATCATCTTCCTCATGAAAAATCAAGTGAGATTGGCTTTAATTTCATCAAAATTGGTTAAGAATTGGTGAAGTTGGATTGAACTCGTTTTCATGATTTTTCACTTGTCTTGCCTTGCCATTGCCCAGATAACACGCCTTAGAGGTTTATTTATTTATTGGGGTGGCATGATACACGGATGTATCGCCACCTCAGTGGTTGTGACCTATGCGCTCAAATACCTTGCCTTGCCTCCTGACATGAGTTCGATCCGTGTGAAGATCAACTCTTTTTCTTTAGTTTTTTAGCATTTATCATGTTTTCACATATTTGTCTCTCTTTCCTTTGACTGTCACACACGCGCCTTTGGCTGAGATGGTGGAGTTTTACACTTGTGATCCAAAGGTGGTGAGTTCAACACCCACCAAGTGCATCTCTTCTTTTTAATTACTTGTTTCTTCGTGTTTTCTTCACAAAATTGAAAATTTCATTAACTTCTTCATTTTTAATCCTTTTTAGTTGATTCTTTTTGCTAAATTCTTATTTTATTGTATACTTTTATAAAATGTTTAAAGGATTCTAAAATCTCATTTTTAGAAACACTTTACATTGTGAGAGGATTGTAAATCATTTTAGGGTTTTCCCCTCATATCTCTCATTTTCAAACTTTTATTTTATTCCTCTTTGAGTTTAATTTTAAGATGACATGAACTTGTATTGTTGGCTCCCTTGTGCATTTAAGTTTGAAATACATCTTTGTTTGTACGCATCTAAGTGGTTCACCTTTAAAAACTGTTGATTATCCCCATGAGGTTTTGAAACTTTTGTTTATATTATTGTGACATTATGTTTACATATGATATCCTTTACCTTTACCCCTTTATCCTAACCTTAGGATCCGAGTCTCCGTACTCACTTTTAGCGTCCCGCTGTGGACATACTTTCCCCTTTGTCCTAACCTTAGGATTTGAGTCGCCGTGCTCACTTTTAACATCCCGCCGTGGACATCCTTTCACTTTATCCTAACCTTAGGATCTGAGTCTCCGTACTCATGTTTAGTGTCCCGCCGTGGACAATCCTCTACCACAACAATCTCAATGTAGATTCAAGACTCGCCGCACTCCATGTAAGTACTTCCCTATGAATGCTTACATCCCCTTGGAACCTTGACCATAGTCAAGACTTCCTCACCCCTAACCAGGGGAACTACGAACGCTATGATTTCTCGTTGAGAATACTTAGGCATAAGATGCGATTTCTTAGAGAGCCAACCTTTTCTTTCTCCCTCACTAACAATTAACTTCCTGTTAACATTTACAACTTAGAATTGGAGTCGCCGTGCTCTATTTAGTCGTCCCGCTGTGGACATTCCCTTTGTTTACCTTTTCCACAGAACTTGGAGTCGCCGTGCTCTATTTAGTTGTCCCGCCGTGGACATTCCCTTCTTTTCTAACTTAACTTTAGTTTAGATTCGCCGCACTCTATGTAAGTGTCTCTCCGCAGACATTTACTTTCCCTTTGGAACCTTGACCACAGTCAAGAGTTCCTCACCCCTAACCAGGGGAACTACGGTTGCTCTGATTCCATTCCTGTCATGATACATAGGCACGAGATGCGATGTCTTCGCGAGAAAACTTTATACATACTTTATACCATTAAACCCTTAGCACATTTCCCTTTAGCAAGCAAACTTTAGCAAACACAAATATTAACAAGTGGTTCCTGTAGAGTACTACAGATGTTTAGGATATGAAATACCTACCCTAGGCATAACCAACCCCCGAACCTTTAGATCTCTCTTTGCTTAGCTTTAAGCCTTGCTTTTTGCTTTGCATTTTTATAGGTTTTTCTTTCTTTAAACCTTTCCTTTTTGGATAAATTAAAGTCCTGTTGTGAACTTAAGAATTAAAGATTCAAGTTAATTCAATAGCTTGGTATCACGATTCTCACCGCAACACTAAGGGTTATCTGCTTAAGGATAAAAGACCTAGTGGTTTAATTCTAAGTATACTCGCCAAGACGTCGCATCTTATGCCTACATATCCTGACGGGAATGGAGTTAGAGTATTTGTAGTTCCCCTAAAAGGTTTGAGGAACTTCTTAACTGTTGGTTAAAGTTCCTAAGGGATAAGGGTGTGTTGATTGATTGATTCTAGGAGAAAAGGCGAGTTGTTATCTCGAGGGAGAACACTCGACTTAATCACCACAACTTGTAGGAGATGTTCTTTGCATTGTCTTGAGAGAAGGGCTCAAACACTCAGAATTCTCTCAATTTGTGTTATAGGGGAGGAGATTTATTTCTCGACTGTCAAGATGACTAGCATCTAATTCTCTAATAGGGAGAATAGTTTGATTGAGTTGAAATGGTTTCTCTATGTTGTAAAGATAAAAGACAAAGGTCCTCCTTATGGGGTAGGATCTAAACTTAAGTGATCAACTTGAAAAGGATCATGGATCAAACGGGGATTTATGATACAAGATGAGATGCATACGCACAAGTATTAAGTCATGCGCAGATTCTTCCTTTCGACGTATGTGATGCGGTAAAAAAAAGTAGCAGTAAAAATAAAAAGCATACACGCATATAAAGTGCTAAGACAAATAAGTCAAGTGTGAAAGTCATGAATATTCGACTGGGTGCTGAGAGATGGGAACGTGCACAATTAATTTTAAGAAGAGAATTAAGTTAGATATTTTAGTTTTTTATTAGATTTTAGATTAATTAGGTTCTAACGGAATTGTCTTAAGATGGAAATGAGCCAAAAGGTGACTTAGATTTTTAATAAAATTTGATGACAAATTAAAATTAATAGGTTACTTGATTATTCTTAGTGAGATTAATTTTAGGAAAAGTTGAACTAATTATATTAGTTTTAAAAAGTTTTTTGTTAACAGGTGGATTAAATTCTGAATAGAAATTAACTAGAAGAAATCTAAAAAGGGTTCAATTTATCTTATTAAAAAAACGAGATGATTCAATTTTAATAAAAGTTGTTATTATAGATTAATTATGAAGATAAGTTTTAATATTTTATAAAAATTTTGTTATAAAAAAAGATTATTATTCAAATTATCAAAAGTTGTTTATCATTAGTGTAAATTATTTTAATTAAATTAAAAGAGTCTTCTTTTTATAAAAGATTTAGTTATAAAAGGATAAATAGTTAAATTAAATTTTAAAAAAAATATTGATTATTATTATAATGGTTTTTGGTCAATATTATTAATAGATTTTTATTAAATAAAAGTTAGTTATAAAAGATGAAAGTTAGTAAAAAAAGGTTTTTATTATTAAATAAACAAATAATTTTAAATAGAGTCTTATTAGATTAGAATTAAATTGAATTATCAAAAAGAGGTTATTAAGTTCAGTGGAATAAATTAAATTAATTGAATTAGAAAAGAAAAAGGGTATTTAAAAAAGCTAATTAGTTAGAAATGTGGTTTAATTAAAAAAAAGAAAAAGGTTGGCTTGTTTTAATAATAATAGGTTAATTAACAAAATGATTAATTAATTAAATAGGTTAGATTAAATTAAATTAAATTAATATTGATTAAATAGGTTAATTAGGGGATTAATGGCTTAATGAGAGATCAGGGGCGCATGAGATTAGATGTGGTAGGGTGTATGGCAGTTGTGTGGGGATGTGCCATGTGATGCGCTAGATGTGTGATTAGTGGATATTGTGTGGTTGTATGGATGATGGATCATGGTCACTACCGTGGGGGTGCACACAGGCGATTACATCATACAAATAAATAAAAAACAAAACTTAATTCCTTCCCCCCGCCCCCCAAACTCGGTCGCCGTTTATCTCTCTTTCTCCCCAACTCTCTCTTCCTTCTCTCTCGTCTTGCATGGGTCTTCCACTCCTTTCTCTGCCATTTTCTTTCTCTTCTCTTCCCCTTCTTGCATGTTGCGAACTCGACCTCTTGTTCTCTTCTTCTCGTTACCTGAAAAAACAAAATCAAATACAAAAAAAAGACATTAACAACGGTGGCTTACGGTTGCGATTTGGGGCCCTCGTGGTTTTGATGAACTGTTGATGGTTGAGGTTGAGTTTCGTGGTGCTTTCATTGAGAGTTTAAAACGATCTGTGACTTTGCGGGTTCGTTTTCTTTACAATGATGATGATTCAGAGAAAAATCTGAGCTTTATTGCGATGATAATTTTTTTCTCTAAATCTGAGCTCTTGTGATGGTGATTTTTTTCGGTTTTGAAAACCTCTGTCTCGATGATGGTTTTTTCTCTTCTTTTATAATCCGGATTTGTGATCAAGCCACAATGATTATTCTTTAATAACTTCCTCTTCTGTCTCGTGTTGTCTACTGATATTTGATGATTTTAGAAAATCTAGAACCTTTTCCATCTTCGTTTGGATTTGTTGCTACCGTTTTGGGAAGTTTTGCTTGCGGAAATTAATCTTCGTTTTTATTTATTGCTGCGTTGAAACGGATTTGGAAATTTTAATAGATTTAAAAAAAATTTATGATTCCTTTCTTCTTTCATATCATACCATTGTTGGATTTGGATCGTAAAGTCATTGTTGTTGTTGACCGGATTGATTGTTGGATTAATTTTAATTGATTATTGATTGTTGATGCTGGTGACTCTTTGAGTTGCTGCTGAAACCTTCCCCCTTCTCACGAAGGCGCTACCGTGGTGGGCCTGCTGTTGGGCTAATGTTTGATCAAAAAATCTTCTTTGACCCGTTGACTCTTGACGATGTTGCAAAAATGGAAAATTGGACCTCTGTCCCGCAGAATTGATTTTTTTTATTTTAAAAAAAAGATAAGAACAAAATTGCCTTAATACTGCTGAAAATAAAATTGTCCCTGCTGGCGGCGACTCTGGTCGTTATCCTTCCATCCCGGCCCAGTGATGGCGATTTTCTGAGGGCTGAGGCAAAAAACAAATAAAAACTCTTATTCCGAATTTAACTATTATGTTTGTGCAGGTTCAGTGTCTGATGACGATGAAGATTCGAGGCTAGAAGATCCAAGAAGTTAGAACCTTTAGGACTGTAGTTTTAGAAATTATGTAATCCGACAAATTTGTACGAAATCTTGCAGTTCAATCCATGTAATAAAATGCAAACTATTTCTGATTAGTGAATAGAAAGTTCTTCTCCAAAAGTCTTGATTATGAATTTCCAATTTTGATGTGCATGTTGATTTAAAAGTAAGTAAATATCCATAATCGAACTCTCGCTTCCCAATTTAATAGACGCTTTCATAAAAGTAATTGGTCGACACTTGAATATCTAAAATACGTCCAAAATACTGCCGATTCAATTGTAGTCTTAATTTGAGAAAACAAAGTAGCTCGTAAATAATACTTGGGAAGCTTCGAATAGAGAGAACTTGATTACTTGTCGCACGGACCAAAACAAAAACGTAATGCCTCGGAGGATCATAAAACCCAAAGTAATTCATCTCAGCTCTCCTTTAAAACAAAATTCCATGACTTGGGACACTCTTAGTAAAGACTCTGTGTCCTGCTTAGAAACAACCCAGAGATGGCTTGAAGTGCTTAAGTTAGAAACAAAAATTACCCGCTAGACGTTCCTGCACAAACTTGTTAGTCGCAGAAAACATAAATATTAAATTAAAGCCAAATGATGATAGAAACGCACAAAAGGAGGTGGTGTCTTGTGGTCAAAAATTAGGGTGTGACAAGAGTATATAAATAAGGACTTGCTAGACCTAAAGGAAATAAGACATTCACAACAATAAAATCATGGGTGCAAAATAAGGGTTTAGGGTTTTGAGAGTCTCTTGTCTGTGACTTTGTAAGTCACCATTTGTATCTTTTGATACATCGTGGTAGACATATTTAAGCAAGAGTGCATTGCTCTTGATTGAAGCTTTTCAGCAAGATCAAGTATTGTCTTTGAAGAGTGTCTTCTATGTTTTATTAATATGTTGTTATCACTACTATGATTGAGGGGGAGGGAGAGGTGTCTCATATCTAGGAGTGTGCTAGGTAGAAGTTGCACTGTGTAGGGATTAAGTGAGGGGTTGTAAACGGGGGAGTTTAGCTCTGAAGTAATACTACTGATAGTGGATTTCCTTCCTGGCTTGGTAGCCCTTAGATGTAGGTGATTTTGCGCCAAACTGGGTTAACAATTCATTGTGTTATTTATCTTTCTGCATTTAAAATTCTGCATAATTTAAATTGTTGGATAAATTGTGTTGTTAGTGTGCAGATGTTACAACATCTGTCATGACACTGTTAATTCTTAAAGTTAATCAAAATTCTCGTGTTTTTTCCTTGTTCTGTTTTTAAGCAGAGATCAATGTCTCGACATCTGTTAGAACATCTGAGATCTACATACTAGAATTTCAATTGGTATCTGTTGTAGTGAAAATCGGATATCAAGCTATTGAATTAACTTGAATCTTGATTCTTTTACAACCGAACTTTAATTTATCCAAAGGAAAGGTCTTGAGAAAGAAAAACCCCTTTTTGGGATGTAACAATAACACTAAGAGATTCGGGGATCGGGGGTTGGTTATACCTAGGGAAGGTGTCAGCACCCTAAGCATCTGTAGTACTCTACAAGAACCTTTTGTTTGTTTGCGTGCTAAGTTTGTTAAATGTTTGCTATGGATTTGTTAAGGATTGGGAAAAAAAGGTGTAGGTTAAAACCTAAAGATATATACACTAAGTTTGCTCGCAAAGATATCGCATCTTCTGCCTACGTATCCTAACTAGGATAGAATCAGAGCAATCGTAGTTCACCTCACAAGGGATAAAGAACACTTAATGATGATCAAGGTTCAAGGGGGAGACAAACATGAAAATGTTTGTGTGGAGTTTGACAAAAATCCCTAATCTAGATTGTAACACTCAAAGGGAAAGTAAGAAATCATGACAATGATTCTTACATAGAGTTGACAAACTCTATCGTAGGGTTCTAGTTGAAGAACACTCCTAGTACAGGTGGGTTTCTTAGACTTAAAGCAAAGTCTAATGGCTTCTAAACTAAGGTTAAAGTGACTTAACAAAGTCAAGAAAGGGGTAAATGAGCTATCCATGACATGAGGGTCAATGGAAAGACTTTTCCTTTGGAAGGAGAGGAGGGAGGCAACTTGGACGAGAACTAACGAGTTCCATCACTTGGGGAAAAGAAACTACTTTAACAAAGTAATAAAAATTATGAAGATAAAATCATGGTGACAACCATATAAGGCAAACATATTAAATGTATCAAATGTAACTACAAAATATGCATTGATGATGATCAAAGCAAATAATCAAGCAAGAAATGTGACGACAGATCAAGCTTAAAATAATTTCTCAGAGGAAACAAAATAACTCATGGTAACAACCCAAAGAAAATAATCCTATCATGTTGACTAACACAAAGGGAATGACAGATAAGCAGATGAACAAACATAAACAAGCATGGCGAGAAAGAAATTCATCAAGACGTACAATAACGATCTCAAAACATAAACAACTTGCAAGTGATAAAGGGGTATTAAAAATACAAACAACATGGAATTTCAAATTAACACATGAAAGTAGGCATCAAACCAAGCATGTTACAAAAAGAATGAACTTAAAATGATGAAAAATGAGAGAGATATGATTTTTTGAAGTTTATGTAAAAAATGTACAAAATATGCCAACAAGTGAAAGTAAAAATGAAAAAAAGCAAGGGGTGGGAATTGAACCCACGCCCTTTGGCCTGATCAGGCACGCGTGTGGAAAAAGGAAAAAAAGCAAAAGGTTGATCCTCCTCAAGGATCGAACCTGGGTTCAATGGGTACAAGGCGCACTTTATGGCAAGGTTCTTACCATTGGGGTGGCTATACATCCGTTGATATAGCCACCCTAAATAACATATAGGGCAAGTTTTCATGGCAAATGGGCAAGGCAAGACCACACAAACTCAGATTTGCATTTCATATCATAACTTTATCAATTCTTCATGGATTTCAACAAAATTTTAGTGTAAATTGCATAGAATTGCATGAGGATCACAATGGTGGAATTAGTTTTGCAAGATCATGTCTCTATTTCAAAACCCGATAGTGTGTGCAAAGTAGACATTTGAAGTGAATTTTGAAATGAAGATCCAATTCCATCCAGTTTCAGATCAAGGCAATCATACACACACACACACTACATACATGTTATTGAGTGAATTCAAACAAAGATTGAGGCTAAAAACAGACTGTCATGAGAAATGGTATTCAAGTTGCAAAATGTCATTGATGGAAGGCGTGAAAGGTCTCAGTTTAGGTTTAAAGCACATTTACATCAAGCAAGTCATATACACATGCCACATATGAGTTGTTAAATGAATTCAAGCAAAGAAACAAATCAAGAACAGTTTGAAATGCAAAGTGAAGTTCAAGATGCAAATTGGAATTGTGGTGATGCAGTTGGATGATCAGTTCAGTTTGAATGCAAAGATATGGCAAGTAAACCTCTTACACATACTACATACATATTATCAAGTGAGATCAATCATGAGGAACGATTCAAAACTGGCTGTTATGTGAAATGATATGCCAGCTGCATTTTGACATTTTGGTAAAACATGAAGAAATGCAAAACAGTTTCTATGCACACTTGAGCCAAGTAGATCACATACACACCCTTCATACATGTAGTCAAGTGAGTTCAAGCAAGAGAAATGATTCAAAACAGTTCGGCATGAAAAATGATACTCAAGTTGCATTTTGGTATTGATGTGTTCATGAAAAGTGCCAAATCAGTTTCAATGCAAAGTTATGTCAAGTGAACCACATACACATACCACATATATGTTGATAAATGATTTCAAGCACAAAAACCAATCCAAAACAGTCTATGGCAGAAAATGACAACCAAACTGCATTTGATATTTTGACAAAGCATGAAAAGTTCAAAATCAGTTTTAATCATATTCAAGCCAAACCAACTATGCACACACCTTCCAAATATGATATCAAATGAGTTCAAACACCAAAATGGTTGCCAAACAAACTGTTATGACAAATAAGATTCAAGCTGCTACATGGTACTTTGATGCATATGTACAAGGTCCAAAACAGTTTCAAGGCACATTTGAGTCAAGTAGATCACATACACATGTTACATACATGACAACAAATGAGTTTAGACAAAAAAATTGATTGCAAACAGACTGTGGTGCAAGGTGACATCCAAACTGCATTTTGGCATATGGATACAAAACAGTGGTAAAACAAGTTTTGTGACAAAACACATCAATGTTATTTTTATGGCATGGTAATGAATGAGATAAAGTAAGAAGTTACATACCTCTTTTAGACAAACTTTGAATAAGCAAAAGAGCCAAGAAAACCAGAGAACTTCAAGCACCTCCTAGCTTTGAAACTTTTCTTCTTTTTGAAGCAATATGCAAACTTTGTGACAGTTTGAGAAATAAGCTTTACCAATGATCCTCAATGCTTTGGACAGTTGAGATATGATGTATATGAGGTGTTTGAATGATTAGAACATCAAGAAAATGCTTAGACCATGTTTTGGCTGATTTTATGCATTGTGGTCAACGTTGCTTGCTATGAAAGTTGACTTTTTGCAAAATGATGTTTTTGAATGTTTTAATGGTTGGAAAACCTTCTATACAATATTTGTGGATTGTTTGGAAGGTTTTTGGAGAATTTGAATGTATGGAAATGAGTTTAGGGGGCTGGGCTGTCAAGACAGATTTTGGTATTTTTTGTGATTTTAGAGATTTTGTGAATTTGAAGTGAAAAAAGGAAAGAGCAAGAGCTTTTTGTTTCTCTGGTTTTTGAGAGATTTATGATGTGTGTAATGAGGTAGAGATGCCTTCTATTTATAGGGAAATGAGAGGGAAAGGTCAGATTGGAGGTTTCCTTCCTAAGAGGGAAAGGTTTGCAATTTTAGATCAAATCTCTCAAAAGTGTTTTCTTTGCTTGGAGGTAAGCTGAAAGTCAAGTGAAATGATGAGTTTAGAGTGGCTAAAGTGAGGCTATAGAGAGTAGGAACATGGCTGGTGCAGAGCTTCCTTTTCCACCTTTTTCATTTTTCATTATTTTAATGCAAGTTGCATTTACAACTTGCAAGCCAACTTGCCAAACTTCAAATTTCCACTTCCTCTGCATAACTCTCACCATTCAATGCTTCAAAACATATAAATATCATAAACAATAAGATTCAAAGGCTTAGAAATGGTCCAAGTGACCAAAGGATGAACTTATGGAAAATTACCAATGTGGGACTCAAGTATGAAAACACCATCTTGCCAAATCCATAACTCTTAGCTCACAAATGCTAATGAGATGTTCTAGTACTTTTTAGAAAGCCCTTAAATAGTTCTAAAACATTCATGCTTTCATGAGTTTCAAATTCCCAAAGGAACTTGGCCAAAAAGCCTCTCAAAGTTGCTAAAAAAACAAGCTTAAAAGTGAAATTTCTCTAAGTCCTTTTCCCTTCTTGAAATGAATTTGATCATAACTCCAAATCTATGCATTTTATGACCATGGACCACTTTGGGACTTTTGTAGGGATTGTTAAGATCTTTCCAATGAGCTTTGAACCAACTCAATTGGATGTGTGGTTAAGGAGTTATGGTCTTGCCCCTTTCGAAACCCTAATTCCCGACTTTTACGATTACTCCTCAACCCTTGATCCAATTGCCATGAAATTTTATGGGTAGATGAAATATGTCATTAGGAACATTTTTTATTCTCATCTTGAGGTCATATCCCTTATTGTTGAAGAGTTGACTTTTCGGTCAACCGAACGATCGATCGGTGGCTACCGAGTCGACTGTTGATGCTCTAGACCTCCTAAGGCTTTAAAACTTCTCAAATTGACTTTACCAAGCCATATGAACATTATGGGCCACAATCCCACCATTATAACACCTTTTAAATCAAAATTCAACCACAGTTGATTTTTCCTGCTCGAAAAAAACCCTAATCGGGTATCCTGAACTTCACTGCTTTTGACTCCTGAGTAACAACCTCAAATTGGATTCATGCTTGATCCAATAGAATATTCTCGATGATGTGGAGACCCAATCTCAAAGAAAACCAATCCAAAACATTGACTGGTCAATTCTCGAAATCTCGATTTCGGCTGTACAAAACCCTGATCCTCCTGTAACTTGACAAAGACCACTTGAAAAGGGTTAAGGTTAGATAAACATGTGAACAGGCTCTTAAAATGATGATGAAAATCTAAGGGGTCAAAATTTGGGGTATGACTAGGGCTGGCAATGAACCAAACCAACTCGAAGATAGTTCGGAATTCGACTCGACAATTAAATCGTTGAACTAAGTTCATGAACCAAATGAGTTGAGTATGAGCAAAAAATTAAGTTCGTTAACTAAATGAGCTGAACTTGAACTATACATAGTTCGACTCGTTAGGTTCATGAGTCAACTCGATTACATATGAAAAGAATTATACTGTCTTTAAGATTAGGTTTAAATATTTACTTCAAATCTTAGACAAATTTAATCTGCAATTTAGTAGTTTTTGAATTAGACTCTCAAATGTATCTCTTGAAAGTTGTGTAGGTTTTGAATTAGTAGATTTCGAAGATAAAGTTAAATTTCAATATGATAACTTTTATTTTATTTTAATATTTTATTTTAAAAATATATATTTATTTAAAATGTCAAATATACTAAAAAATATATATTTTTAAAAAATAGTTTTTAAGTTCGTGAACCATGTGAGCTGAACCTAATGAGATGAGCCTAACGAGTCGAACCGAACTGTTCGTGAACTTATAACGAGTCGAGTTTGAGCTTAAAAAAAAGTTCGTGTCGAACTCGAACTCGAACTCGAATTCGAATAATTCTTAACGAGTCGAGCCGAGCTGGGGTGAGTTCGACTCGACTCGACTCATTTCCAGCCCTAGGTATGACAGTATCAGAGCAGGCATCCTGTCTGTTCTGGATGACATCATGGGACATACTTTTTGGTGATTTAAATAAGGAGGAGTTGGAGAGATCAGATCATTCATTCTGATATACTCAAGGGTATTTGTGGTTGAGATGAGTGTTATGGATCAAGAGGATCAACTACTGATGGTTGTTCAAGATTTCTGAGGATTTTCTAGAACAACTGCAGGAGGAGTGGCTACTTCTCCTGTATGGTGTCCTATAAGATGTTTTGACATCTTGTTTAGGGAATGTTGAAATGTTCTTTGGTGGTTCCACTATATATATTTCTGATGGAAGAACTCTGGTAGTCCTGTTATTCTAGAGTTGTGAGTGTAGAAATATTGTGGAAGATGTTGCTTATTGACTTCTGTTCTTGAAGATATCAACACTTTTTTAAAGCTCTAGTTGTTCCAAAGTTGGGAGAAATGGAATGGAGAAAGTTATTTGTTGATGCCTGTCGTTGTTGACTTGGTACTAGGAATGTTGGTTCCATCATGTATCTTGAAGTCAGAGAAGGTGAGTTGAGATCATATTTATCAAATTCACGATCTATGAAATTGGTAAATACACTTTGCGACTAAGTTTCCAAAGATACTTGAGATATCTCTCAAGTCCACTCATAAAGGCATCTCTGGTCGTGTTTAAGAGTTCCTTCAGGAAGATAATCTGGTTCTCTTGGTGAAGATCGATTTCTGAAGTTCTCTGGTGTTGATGGATGTCATTCAACTTAAAGATAGTGGGAGGTGATCTATTTTTACCACTTATGACTTACAAGGGTTCTATCAGCAGAGGAAGTCATATGCAGTTTGAGTCAAGGGTGTCAGCCTTGATGTTTCAACATTAAAGATCCTTCAATCTATGAAATTGGTAAATACACTTTGTGACTAAGCTTCCAAAGATACTTGAGATATCTCTCAAGTCCCCTCATAAAGGCATCTCTGGTCGTGTTTAAGGGTTCCTTCAGGAAGATAATCTGGTTCTCATGCTGAAGATCAATTTCTGAAGTTCTCTGGTGCTGATGGATGTCATTTAACTTAAAGATAATGAGAGGTGATCTATTTTCACCACTCATGACTTGCAAGGGTTCTATAAGTAGAGGAAGTACTACACAGGTTGAGTCAAGGGTGTCAGCCTTGATGTTTCAACATTAAAGATCCTTTAACTAAAAAATACTTTTGGTATTACTGAAGTGTAAATATCTGTCAGATGGTATTCTCGACAAGTTGCACGGATTTAAGATCAATTTCTATCTATAGAATGCACAAGTATTTAATTAGTTCTCCATAATGTTCAACATTTTCGAAGTTCAGATGGTTCATCAGGTGGATGATCCAAGTTAGTCTTCTGGAAGAAGGATTCCTTATAAGGATTTAAGATTCTTTGCTATTTTTGTCATTCACAAATATTTAATGGATTATCCTTAGTCGATGATCAAGGTGTCTCATCAGTTGTTGCTCAAGTATCTGAGCCTTGATTTGTTTGGTATACTTCAAAGATATGACGTTCAACCAGATGTTGAGACATTCCATCAGTAGAGATTATGCAAAAATTTGTTGATTCAAAGAGTGACTCTCTAGAGCAAAGGAGATGTAGTTGATGATCTTAGTACCATTTACATGTGTGTTTGCATTCTTCTTCAGCTTGGACCTACATAGGCACGTAATTTTTCTAGAAAGTTTCCTGGCAAGAAACTTGTCAAAAACAAATGGTGCTAATGATGATCATCTTGATGAATTGACTTTGGATCAGTTTATTTCTGATCTAGATGTAATGGAGTGCAGTAGGTGTCAAGGATAAGTGGCGATTATCTTTGACTTTCTGAAGAAGTCTCTACTTAAGGAAAGCGGGATTTCTTTTGTAAAGATCTTTTGTGACTAATCTTCTCTGAAGAATCAAGCTTTGGCATGTTTGGTTTTTCTAAAGAGGAGTTTCTGAAGCAAATGCATTTCAAGGTATTTGTTGTGGTACAATAAAGTAGAATAGAGGTTGTCTACTCAAACTTGATATCATTAATCAAGTCTATGTGAACATGGAACTCTTGTTTTCATAGAGTGATGAGGTTCTTCTAAGTGGCATAATGAAGGACTGAATTCACCAGCGGGATGTCTCATCAGATGTTCTGACATCAAGCTGAACTTCAGGGTCTTAGTTGATGTGATGGTACACCATTTGAAGATAAGTTGATCTCCTCGGGTATGAATGGAATTAATGCTTCAAAATGGTCTACCTCATGCAGTTTGCGGGAGCTGCGAGAAGGAGTAGATGTTATAGTTCTAAGTCTTAATGTATCTAAGATGCCTTGCTATGGGGAAAGTAGGATATGTAACTTGAAGATCAAGTTTTCTTGGTGGATCAGAAGATTTTCTAGAGCTCTGAAAGAAGCTGAGCTAACCAACTAGTGGCATTTGGTTATTTAAGAAGTGTGCTTAGAGAAAATTACTCTTGTGCAGAAGGGTAGTTGTTTGAAGACCAAAGGAGGTTCTGGTTCTGTTCATGTCTTGAAGCTTATGGTAGAAGCCCTAAGTTGATTAAGGATGAGTGCCTTCTTTTGGGAGAAGTATGTGAGTTTAATTCTCTCTATGTTATTTAGATTTCTCGTTGATCAAGCAGGTGGAATTGTGCTCTCTAAAGATCTTCAGATTGGATTACCATACAGATAGTAAGTCCAAGTGGTTATTGTATCAAGAACCATAATGTATGGTGCCTGTGATATGATTATGATTTCCTAACTGATGTTAGAACATCATTTTGTTTGCTGAACTTGGGGTTTAGATCGTGGAAGCTGACATTCACTAGCTGAATCAGAAGTGTTATAACTTATCATATGGGAGAATGATGAGGTAAGGACTGCCTTGGATTGTGGGGTGTCTATCTTGTTCTCTGACTCAGGCTGAGGTCAGAATACTTGTAGAGAAGTGGTTTCTTCTGTTGCAAGTAACTCTAGAAATAAGTGGATCAGTTTGGTACCTATGAAGCAAGTAAGCTGAGGATTTCTGGAGCATGGATCTGATGTCCATTAAATGTGAATGACATTTGGGATAACTAACAAATTAAGAGGCTCTACATGTATCTTTAAGGAATGTGAAGCATTCCATGTTCAATTGGATTTTTTCTCAAGGAACATGGATATCTATGCTTGTAAGATTCAAGACAGATCTGTACAGGGTCTGGATGGGTTCAGGACGAGAGGGATCAATGGTAATTTTGGTCTCAATCCAAGAGTTTGTTAGTTATAGTACAAGGATCATAATCTTGGTACCTTCTCACTATATGAGCATGAAGTTGGTCATGAGATATAATGTGGTGATCTTGGGTGTTTCTTGCTGAAAGAAGCATCTTTTATAAAAGATAGGGAGAAAGCTTTTGTTTGATGTGTGTGCTATTGTGGTACATAAGTTGCTTTTGGTTCAAGCAGTGAGTGAATGTGTTCAGTAGGTGTGTTGAACAAGGAGTGGGCTCTTGAAGACATGAAGACGAGTCTTATGTTTTCTATTCATGTTAAGGTGTTCTTCTAGAAAAAGAGCAATGGTTATCCTTGATATGGGGAGTTATACCTCTATCTAGGATCTGTTGCTACAATAGTATAATTACTTATCAAGATTGTTTTTGGCTTCAAGCAGTTTGTGATTGTATGTCTCTATGAGGGTGGAATGTCAGATAAGATGTTGTGACATTCTGTTACTGTTCTAGCTCATGGTGAACTTAACAGTGTATTATTTTTGGTTCTAATATTGGGTGTCAATGGATCGAATCAGATTTGTACAAGCTTATTGGGAGTAATATAAAGGAGAGAGCATTATGATTTGGCTTCCCCTGAAGGGATTTTTGGTCAGCAGGTTTTTGGGCCTCTATCCAAGTGTTAGTCTTGTATTTGTATGACTGGTGAAGATGAAGATCAAGACACCATCAACTTTGATTTTGTGCATATGGAAGTCAAGGAAACATGTCTAGGACATTCACCCTGACATCTTGGAGATTTTTCTAGTATTTCAAAGCTGAATCTGAGTGATCTTGCAGATAGTTATGTCTATCCTGCAACTACCTCTTCTACTAGGTTTGGCTCTGGTGTGGTTTATGAAACAAGGGGTGTAAATTTGCATGTGTTTCCAATGTGTGAATATGAATATGTTGAAGTGATTCTTCATGTGTTTGGGTTTTCTCTTTTAGGGGGACTGTTGATTATGCATTACAGGGGGAGTTGTGTACCTGTTGTCATACCTTAAAAATGACCTACCCTTTTTCAAATATTTTTGTTTTTATTATTCTTTCATGTTTTACATTGCCTGCTTATTTTCTTGTTATTTAGACACGTGTCCGCTCACAATTGGTTGATTTTCCAGAACTTTATCTTTTTTACCAATTAAAGTGTGACACGTGGCTTAATACATTTTTGTGAATATTAATTTTCCTTAACTTCTTAAACTTTGTTTTGTTCTAAAATATTACTAATAATTTTTGTTAATATTCTTTTCCTTTATAAATTTTAGTTTGTTTTTTACTTATTGTAAATATTTACTTAAATGTTATTGTAAATATTAATATAATTAAGTTAATTACTATTATTAGCTTTTAATATAAATATTTATTTGGTTAACTAATTAATTAGTAAAAATTATTAAAAAAGAGAAGGGAAGTTGAAGTGAAAAACTGGCCCATCGTGTAGGCCCATTGGGGAGGCTGAGGGAGAGAGTTCGCACGTCATAAAAGAAAAGGGGAAATTTGATTCAAGGGGATCCCAATCTTCCAGACATAGCCGCCAAACCCTACCCTCAGATCATCTCCTTTCCCCTTCAAACCCAAAGCCAGCCCCAAATCGAAACCCTAAAAAACCCTTCTTCCCAATCCGCCGCCACTCTCCTCAAACCATCATCAAATCCCTCATCATTACCATTCCTGAATATCAATCCTTCAACTCAGTTTCCGAAATGGCGGAGAGCTTTGGTTGAGAAGCTTTGAGTTTCGTGATGACGTCGCGAGTTCCCTCCGGTTTCACTCTTGGAGTACTCTAGTTGGTTCGTTCTCAATTCAACGAAAGCACCAACCCGAAGTTCCTTTCTATTTCGCGATAACGCCGCGGAACTTCCTCAGCTACAGTAACGAGAGAGTACTTCCACAGGTTGTAGTCTCAACAGTGACAAATCACGGCGTAAAAGGTAAATCCAGGGTTATCTCATTGGTATCAATTTAAGCTTCTAATATGTGTTTTTATGCAGGTATGATTGCTTTCAGCATAGCATGTATTTCAAGTTAGCATATGGTTCAAACTGTTAAGAGTTTTCCATTGAGATGTTTGTTTTAAAAGTTGTATTGAACTTACGTTCATGCTGTTGAAATCATGTTTATCATTTTCTTGTGTTTTCGGTTCATATTCCATTTGTTATAGCTTGAGTGTATACACCATGAATAGGTTTGTGCTGTTTCTCTGCTGATTGTTGTGAATCTTGATTGTTAGGAGTTTATGCTATCTAATCTATCGTTATTCCTAACCGCTGTCACACTCGCGAAAGACGTTTGGTTGGTGTTGTGCTTTAGTGTACATGTTATGCAGGTTCCGATTTCCGTCGGTGAATATAGAAAGAGGATAGTAGCTTTGCAGAGACAGCAGCAACAAATTACTGATAACCAGCTGCAAACAATGGTTCAGCGCCTTCAAGGAATGGACCAACTCAAAATAGCCATGGTGAAAGCTCTCGTTTCGATTGTGATATCGCCGAATCATCGATTGTACGGAAGGAACTTGAAGCATCATTGTTTGGGATCCTTTTGATTTGTCATCATAAGTTGATAAGCAGATAAATGTCATGGCCATTCCGAGCTGAGGAAGGTGATGATAATGCATGCTGAGGAGACTAGACAGAACCGCAACCGCAACAATAACAACCTCCAGGATTCATCACAGTTGGCTCTGCAACAATAGACCGGGTGACATTAAGGGTAAATCTTTCGGACAGAGTGTACTTCTGATATGTTGAGTCTTGACATGTTCACTTGTTTTATAATTCAACTTTTCGATTTATAATGAATAAGTATAGTTTTTGAGTTTTAAATTTTGTATCAGTTTCAACAGTAGCCCGTATTTTGATAAATATCAATGGCAGTTGTTGCTGCTATATATCGTTGGTGAAAAGGTGAAAACAAACTTTCATTATCATATTGTATTGTGTCGAAATATTTTGGTTCTCACCCCTGCTGCTGCTGTTATGTTGATATCATCATGTTAACTTGTGGTTTCGCCATCCATAGTATGTCGTTATACCATCGATTTCTAGTTTAATGTTGCTGGATTGTCCATCACCTAGTTGTCTGCACATATGTGTGTCCGATTCATTTACATAAGTTATGAACTCGGGGGTTCTTGTGGATTAGCATTTGGCTGCTGTTTGTTTTGTATTTGAAGTTTGTGTATAGACTGTTAGCACTGGCTTGCAATAAACATGTGAATTTGAGTTATGCTAACATGTCGTTCTTATTTTGTGTAGTTTTCAATTTGGTTCTATTACCGCCAGGTTTAGTTTTAAAGCTTGTATTTATAACATTGTAGCTTAAGTCCTTTTAAAATCCTTACATCTTTAGTTCACGAACTCAAGTTTTGTTACTGCTACTTGATCCTCTATGATATAAGCACTATGTAGTCGGCTTGAATATGATAGCATTGTTTTCTATTGATTTCATGAGTTTGTAAATCGTCCTGCCGAGTTGCTACGGATGCAATGTCGCTTATTGAATGTCGTCTATAAGCTGCTGCCATTATATTGCAGTGAATATTTTGTTGAAATTGTTAATACACTATACCTGTTGGTTTTTCTTTTCGTGTTACTGCTCGCATAATACTTCATGTTCAGTTTGTTTCAGTAGCATTTTTTTTTAAACTTCAATAGTTTTCGCTTCAAGTGTGTTTGTTTATTTTATTGATAATCTTTTTCGCGCATGTTTTAGTAGTTGGCATGGAACCGGTTGCTTCCCGTGTGATGTTAGATTCAAGAATACATCTACTTTGCTGTTAAAATATTAGTTAACGTGCCTTTTTATATAGAAATGTTATTAGAAGGCATTGCAATCCCATGTTGCTACTGTACCAAAATTTGTGATTTCATTGTTTACTTGCTAGTTGAACGTGAATCAAGCGGTTGTGTGTATTGAATAGAATGCGTTGTCATTTTTTTTTTTTGAGTTTTACTACCTATAATGAAGACACACTCACACTCATGGTTATGTGAGCTTTGTGTAAAATGGTATGTATTAATTATTGAACATAATTTAGTATTTAGGTTATATTATTTTGTTTCATCCAATTTTCTTTTCAAATTTTCCGTTAATTGTATTTAGGAGCAAATATTATATTTGGACTCAATTTGGATCTTGGTTTTAAGCCCATTTAGTTTTCTATTTTTTACACCCTATGGTGTAAGTTTCCTAAAACAATTTTCAAAACAATTGAATTCTGGATCTCGCCTTCCTTGAATTCTCGAGGGACCACTCTTGAGGTGCACGCCTTAAGTTGTGGTTACTTTCAAAACAATTTTTAAAAATAAATTTCTCGATTTAGTCGAGCCATTAACTTTGATCACTATACACAATATTTTAAATCTTAATCCTGGGCTTCCTTACAGTGACACCTATTTAATCAATTATTTCTAATTGGTCACTTAGAAGACTATCCCACTTTGCTAGTGCACACGCTTAAAATTTAAATTCAAAATCTCGACTCACCCTGAGTATTATTTCAAAGCAAATTAAATCTTTGAGGTCTAGCACTTCTTGGATTTTTGGACGAACATTATGGAGGTGTACACCTTAAATAAAATGTCGTTCAACTTTTTATTTTAGTACACTATTTAGAACAAAGAAATATCATAGGAATCTAGCATTCTGTGTGATGTTTCCGTTGTTCATCCAAACACTTTTTGAATGAAAAAGGTGTTGTTAGGATCTAGCATCCAAATGATACCCCGATTAATTGGTTGTGGGACCGACGTCTCATTTACTAAATAATCGTCATTTCTCCTATACTTTTCAAAATCCTATCTCGTATTCTCACTTTTCATACCTCTTTTCAATCCAAATTATTTTCAAAACATCTCCTCGATTCAAACTTCGAAAAAAGGAGGTTCTCGGAATCTAGCATTCCTTGAATCTCCGAGTAAATAATTCTCGAGGCACGCCCTTGATTTATTATTTATTCAATCTTTCAACTTTTTTTCAAACATTACCCTAAGTCGAGTGCTCGTACGCATTCGCAATCGTCGACATTTCGCACACACTTCACAATTCCTCTTGGTCTCGATATTAGGGGCACCCTTAGGGACTAATATCGTTTCTCATCATCCTAGCCCTTGACACGTCGTCAAGTCGGTTCTATCTTCTAATCAATTCCTCGACCCGTCGTCGACCCCCCTTTTTTTCAAACCAACTTCCTTTTGCCTCGCATTCCACTTTCGACTCAATCTTCTCACAAACGTTTTTTTTAAACTTACGAAAGAAGGATATTCTTAGAATCTAGCATTCTTTGAATATTCGAATGAGTAACTCTTGAGGCATGCCCTTGAGTTGTTATTAGTTCATTCTTTCGATTTCAAAATATCCAACCCTTTATCATTTAATTTATTCATCCCGACTTCCGAAAGAATTGAGTTCTTGGAATCTCGCATTCCTTGAATTCTTGAGTGACAAGTTCTTGAGGCACGCCCTTGGGTTACTTGTCAGTCACTCTTTCGTCTCTCAACTCAAAATCCAAACCAATTCAAACCTCATCTTTTTGTGGTTGTTATCACGAACTACGAATGCTCTAATTCTTCATTCTCGTCTGAATGTAAGATACGTAGGCACAAGATCGCGATGATCTTGGCGAACTACCTCCCCTCCATTTTCCATTTCCCCGTATCTTATCGTGGTTGTTACCACAAACTACGGACGCTCTGATTCTTTATTCATTCTTGAATATAAGATACGTAGGCACAAGATTGCGATGATCTTGGCGAGCACACTTCTATCTTCCTCCATTATTCCGTCAACACATTCCCAACCTTTCCTGTAGTCGAACTACGACGCTCTGATTTCTCATTCTCGTCCGAATGAGCATACGTAGGCACAAGGGCCCCAATCCTTGGCGAGCACCCTATCTTCCAACCATCCCCATTTCCCCTTATCGTCTTTAACCTTTTGTCCTACTAATTCTACCTTTATAATCGAGAAGAAAAACAAATAAACCTAGACAACACTCTCCACAAAATACCTTAAGAGGTTCTCGTTGAGTACAACGGACGTGAGGGGTGCTAATACCTTCCCCTCGCGTAACCGACTCCCAAACCCGGAACTTGGTTGCGACAACCCTGTTCCTATCCTTTCATTTTAAGAGGTTTTCTCGATATTTTCCTCTCCCTTTTATTCGGGAAAAATAAAGTTTGGTGGCGACTCTGTCGAACCGCATTTCTGCACCTTTCGCGCGAGGGTCGTTTCTCCGAAATGTCTCCGTGATTTTTCGAGGTGCGACACCTGTCTGATGTGTAGCTGCATTGCTGTAGCTTGTACAAAGTTTGCTAATTCTCAGGCAAGCTTGTGTTCATGCACCACTGGTGAGGCCGTGATGTCAGAAAAGATGTCTTGACATTGTGTTGTCTGGTGTACCTTTTTACCTTGACAATGTGACTGTGGGTCTGGCTTTGTGAGGATGTTGGTTTGAACTAGGACTCTGCTTGTTTCTTATGAATGACCTAGGAAACAACATTGGTTATTGTCTGGGAGAATTTATTTTTCTCTGCAGAATATTTGTGTGTCTCAAATTGGGGATTTGAAATCAATTGTTACTTGTGGCCTTAGCAAGTATTTAATTGAATATCCTTTTAATTGGCGATGTCGAAAGTGTCACTCCTGAATGTGCAGCTTTAGACAGGGCAAGAACTCAAGATTCAATGACTATGTTCATGGGGTAAAGCTATGTGGAGTTTATGCTGTGGAGGTTGTTTCTCATCATGATGAAACATGGTGTATGATTGCTTGTCATGAAAATGGTCATGGTGAAAAATCATTTTGTCCCGACTATTGATGGATCTGTGCAAAAAGGCAGTAGATGGAAAGTAAAAGGAGAAGTAGTTTATGTCCATGACTTGGTGCTTGTAGTCTGACTGATTGATGAAGGAATCATTTCTTAAGGTGCTTAAGAATAATTATTATATTTGTAATGTCATACAAAATTTCTGAACATTATGTCTCTAAGGAAGCTACGTGAGAGTTTATTTCTCTCTATAATATTCTGGTGTTTATCATAATCTGTTAAGCTGCTGCTGTTGTGTCCTTCTGAGACTTTCATGTGTATCTTAATGAAATGTATGGATTACTATGGAAATGATAAGTCATGTGGTTGGTGTCTTAAGAACCAAAGTGAGTGGTAAAGGAGTTAATGTCATACATGATGGCTTGGAATTAGGATTGTGATGCTTGATACTCACAATTTAATTCATAATTATTTTATCTAATCATATTGGAGTATGATGTGGAGGTAGTGGTAAAGACTGCTCTAGATCATGGTGTAAAGTAGTCAATGTGCTAGTTCATATGCATAAGTTGGATATAAAACTTAGTGCTATGATTTATGCTAGGATCAGAATGCTTGTGGGGAGGTGGTTTCTTCTCCTGGAAGTGATCTGGAAAAGATTGAGAATTTTCTTCTCCTGATTTATACTGGGATCAGAATGCTTCTTAGTTATGTCAACCTGAGTGTGCATGACATCTTGCCTATCCAAGGAGTTATGATAACTTGTGTGGATGCCTAAGGCCATTTGTCATATATGTTCTGGGTGGGTGAATAAGTTAGGGTGTCAGGATGTATTCTCAAGGAGCTATGGTATCTGGATATGTGCGAATCAGGATTGATTTTACAGTGTTTGAGTGAGTTCAGCAGGTATGTTGAACCATGAGCTTAAAGTTGCTGCTTTTCTCTGTGTAAATATGTAGTTATTCAAGTGATTTCATAAGGTGATCGAATTAGCACTATTTATCTATGACAGGGGGGTTTAAGTCCTTGTCCATGGATTGTTACTTCAGTGGTGCAGTCTTTATATTGATTGCTTAGGGATCAAGTAGTTTGTGTATCTCTTGGAAGGTTGTGAGATGTCAGACTGGATATTCGGACACCATGTGCAGTTTTTCAGTTGAGTCTTGCTTTGAAGCATGATGATTCAGATTCATTTTTTGGGTTTGGCTCTGATTGGTGTGTTATGTGCATCTGAGTTTATATGTGTGTACATTTACTCCAATTTTTGTCAATTTTTGGCTAAAAGGGGGGAGTAAAGTATTAGTGTTATCTGTTGTCTTGATATTATGTCACATGTATTGACATGATGAGCAAGATTGTGATAGGACCTCGCTACTGCTAAGGAAAGAATAGTGTTTTGTTGTTGCTTGCTGAATGCAACTATTAAGGGGGAGCATGATAGTTTGTGAGGCTGGATGTACTGGAGAAAAATGATGATGTTGCTGCTCTGATAAGTTTATATCTCAAGATTTATCATGGTTTAGTTGTTTTAGCCAAAATTTGCCAAATGGGGAGATTGTTAGTTCCATGGTTCTATGATTGGCTAAATTTTAGTAAAACATGATTCTACACTGATGTTGAGCAAGATGTTATAACATCTTCATCAACTATTATGATAGTACTACTGTCATGTGTTTCAAACAGATGTCGAAGACAGATGTCATGACATCTTGGTCTGGTACAGCAGGCACTGCTATTTTATATCTCTTGCCATATCTGTTTTGATTTGATGAGATCCTCTTTGATTACCTCATCATTATGCCAGGCCAAGGAGATTTATTAGGAATAAAGTGCAGATTAAATTGGATTTCATAAAAAGGATCTTTGAGATTTTTTAGGAAACTATAAAATATTTGTTTCTATTTTTGTGGAAACTTTTGTTCTATTTTCATGCAGAAAATCTTGAGAAGATTTGGAGTTTGATTTGATTTGATTTGATCAAATATGATTTGGTTTTAATTATGGAAATATTTGGAGTTTGATTTGATTTGATTTGATTAAATCTAATTGGTGTTAATTATGAAAATATTTGAAGAATTATCTTATGAAAAGATTTGAAGAACGATCTGATATGATTTTATCAAATCTGAGGTAGTTTTTGCTAAAGTCCAAGCCCATACTAGAAGAGTATATAAATAACGACTTGTTAGACCTACAGGAAATAAGACATTCACAACAAGAAAATCATGGGTGCAAAATAGGGTTTAGGGTTAGAGAGTCTCTTGTCTGTGACATTGTAAGTCACCCTTTGTATCTTTTGATATATCGTGGTATACATGTTTAAGCAAGAGTGTTATGTTCTTGATTGAAGCTTTTAAGAAAGATCAAGTATTGTCTTTGAAGAGTGTCTTCTATGTTTTATTAATTTGTTGCTATCACTGCTATGATTGAAGGGGAGTGAAAGGTGTCTCATATCTAGGAGTGTCCTAGGTAGAAGTTGCACTGGGTAGGGATTAAGTGAAGGGTTGTAAACATGGGAGTTTAGCTCTGAATTGATACTATTGATAGTGGATTTCCTTCCTAGCTCGGTAGCCCCCAGATGTAGGTGATGTTGCACCGAACTGGGTTAACAATTCATTGTGTTATTTATCTTTCTGCATAATTTAAATTGTTGGATAAATTGTGTTGTTAGTGTGCAGATGTTACAACATCTGTCATGACACTCTTAATTCTTAAAGTAAATCAAAATGCTCGTGTTCTGTCCTTGTTCTATTTTTAAGCAGAGATCCATGTCTCGACATCTGTTAGGACATCTGAGATCTGCATACCATAATTTTATTATTGAAATGCATCAAGCTGATAAGGTAAAATTGCAATTTAGATTTCAACAAGATATCCCTTCTCAACCTAGATGTCTACGTGAACAACATAAAATTGAAATTCCCAATACACGTGGAGCTCATTGATGCAATATAAATAGAGAAAAGAATAACAAGTGATAATAAAAAAATTGACCCTACAAGGTAACATGGTCAACGGTAACTCTGTTCATAGTACTGTATATATGCAATGGTTTGTATCCATTCCATTTATGCATGCTTCTCAAGGACAGTTCCTAGAAGACCCCCGTTGTAAAACCCTGAATTTAATCGGAATATTTTAATTAAGTATTTAATTAAGAATGTTCAATTTCGGTGATTTTCAGTAATTGATGGAGTATTGGAATAATGTGCATTTTGGAGTATTTATTTGATTAATAGCATATAATATTAATTTATTAGTATTATTATTAATTAAAATGAATATAAGTGGGATAAGGGTAAGTTGGGCAATTGAGGGAGTTAGTAAGGGTAAAGAGTGAAAAACCCAATGTGTGAGGCCCAAGACTAGGTTTGACAAAACTGAGTTATGAAGAGAATTAGAATTCATTTGTGTTAACCGTGAAAGTTTGGTGGCCAGAGCTCTGAAGGAAAGGTTGGAGGTAGAAAATCCCAAAGTGATCGTGAAAGCTGCAGATTCGACTAAGTTATGGGGAGTATTGTCTTTCATAGTTTTCTATGTGTACCTTTAGATGTGTTTATGGTGGGGTTAAGATTTGAGGTAATTTGGGTTACTTGTGGGAAAATTTAGGGAAATTGATAATACGACTCTGAGATTGTGATTTATGGTATGTATCACTGGATACTAATATGAGAAGGGAAACCTTAGGCCTTTGTGGCCAAAACCTTGAGATTATGATGTTTTGACCTTGTAGGAATATAAATATTCAATATGAGTAACTATGATGTACTCAGAGTAATTTGAGAAAATAGTGTTTTAGGAGGTGCAAATGTTGCCAGAATTGCCTAATAAACCGTAAGTTTCGTTCTGTCATTGTCGTATATTCTTAGGGATGATTTGATGATGTTTTGGGAACATGAGGTATGTGAATCATATGAGGTTTTGGGCAGAAATCAGTTCTGGTGCGTAGCAGGTTTTGCTGTCATCGCACTACTCGCATAGCGAGCGAGCCAATGAAGGTTCGCCACAGACTCGCCTAACGAGCAAGCCAGCGAAGGACTCACGCCCATACTCGCCTAGCGAGCGTGCCAGCAAGCGTAGAAGAACTTCGCGAATGTTGATCGTGTGTAGCGATGCCGTGATGTTTGATTCTGGAATTTTAGTGATGAGTTGCCATGAGTATGGTAGTGGGTTAGGGTGATATGTACATGATGCTATGATGGTTTCTATGATGTATTGATTGAATTAATACGATGAAATTACATGATTTGATGAATTATGTGATAATATAATGAATGATGAATTATGTGATAATATGATGAATGATGAATTATGTGATAATATGATGAATGATGATGCACCATATGCTGTATTATAAGGATTATTATTGTGACGCGTGCATCATACATTCATTTGCATCCGAACTTCGGTTCAGGACCTCGATTACTTTGACTTCAATCCCACTGTGTGGATGTGAAGTGTTTTGACGTGCTCTGATCCTATTGATGGGGCTCTATGGGGGGTTGATGGCCCAGTGTCCATCGAGCTGTGACGATTGGTACCACATGCATTGAGTTGTGTTGCATATTGCATTTATGAGTCCTTTTGTATGAATTATGATGTCGTGCCTTCGAGGCATATTTGAAGAATATCAATGTGTTGAATATAAATATGTCGCCGTTTATTCATTAATTGTTATACATTGATTATTATGAATTGTTTTACTCACCCTGCCTGTTTGAATGTTACCTCCACGTGGGTAACATGCAGATGATCCAATTTAGTCGTGGACACCGTTGAGGAGTACTTTTTAAGTCTTTAGAGTAGTTAGTCTTTATGGTTAACTTAGAGGGTCTTGCTCTGATATGTAACATCGGGTTGGGTTCTCTGAGTTGATTTTATACGAGTTGATTTTTATATCAGTAGGTTATTTTACTTATTGTCCCCTTTGAGTAAACTTTGATTTATTTCCCTCTTTGAGGAGAACCTTTGATTTATGCTTTGAGTTCCGCTGTTTTATGTTACTTTGATGTACTTTGAAAAAACCCGTGTGTTATGGAGCAATGACTTATTTTGTTGGCTTTGAGAAATGTACGCCCTTTCGTGGCATTTTAATGAGATTTATTTATTCACTCTGATTTATGTGTTGATTTGCCCTTATTATTGTTGGGGTAGAAAAGATGTTACATTAGTGGTATCAGAGCAGGTCGGTCCGTCCGACCAAGTATTTATGTTGTTAGTCCCCTGTCAGTCGATAGTGTGAGAACACTATTGATGAGTTGTTTCCTTCTAACCTTGTTGGTGGTTGTAAATGGCAAGAAGGAATGACCGTGCTATTGCTAATGTGCTGTAATCACTTGCCCAAGTGATGGCTCAGAATGGTGGACCTCCAGATGAGTTTCGCGCTTTGGGAAAGTTTCAGAGGAACAATCCGCCGACTTTTATGGGCACTCATGATCCTGATGGTGCGCAGAAGTGGCCGAAAGTGATTGAGAAGATTTTCCGAGTTATGGCATGCACCGATACGCAACAGGTACAGTTTGGTACGCATATGCTGGCAGAGGAAGATGAGGACTGGTGGGATAACACCCGTTAAAGATTGGGAGATGCGGGCATTGCAGTAACTTGGGCTGTGTTCAGGGAAGAGTTCCTGAGGAAGTATTTTCCGGAAGATGTTCGGGGAAAGAAAGAAGTAGAGTTTCTTAATATGAAACAAGGTAGTATGATTGTGGCTGAGTATGCGGAAATGTTTGAGTCTTTGGTGAAGTTTTACCCGCATTACAACCGTGTTGATGCAGAGATGTCGAAGTGTCTCAAGTTCGAGAATGGATTGAGACCAGAGATTAAGCAAGGAATTGGGTACCATCAGATTCGTCGGTTTTTGGAACTGGTGGACAAGAGTACAATCTATGATGAGGATAGCCGAGCTCGATCTACTCATTACAAGAAGCTGAGTGAGAAAAAAGAGAAAGGTCAGTATAGAGGTAAACCGTATGTGACTTCTGGTGATAAAGGGAAGCAGAAGGCTTCTGATGGGAAAAACCCAAGTGGGGGAGCGGCTAATGCTCTAGGTAAGTGTTATAAGTATGGTGAGCAAGGCCACCGTGTTGAGAATTGTAAGGCGCTGAGATGTCACTGTTGCGGCAACAGGGGTTATAAGGCTACTGATTGTAAAGACGAATCTCCGACTTGCTTCAACTGTGGAGAGAAGGGTCATATCAGTACCCAGTGTCAGCAGCTGAAGAAGACTGCTACTGCTGCCCAGACAAGTGGCAGAGTGTTTGCTTTAAGCGGTGCAGAAGAAGCCAAGACAGATAACTTGATCAAAGGTACGTGTTTTATTAATGATGTTGAATTGATTGCTATAGTTGATACTGGTGCTACTCATTCGTTTATTTTGCTTGAATGTGATAAGAGGTTGAATGTGAAATTTTCTTCTATGATCGAAAGTATGGTTATTGATTCCCCGACTAATGGTTCTGTGACTACTGCATTAGTCTGTTTGAGCTGCCCTTTAACTATTTATGATAGGAACTTTGTGATGGACTTGGTATGTCTACCTTTGCACCAAATTGATGTTATCCTTGGGATGAACTGGTTGGAGTACAACTATGTTCACATTGATTGTTATAGCAAGACTGTGATATTTCCTGAGTTTGGCAATGGTGGAGAGCTAATGTTTGTATCTTCCAAGCAAGTGGAAGAACTCTTAGAAGATGAGGCTTAGATGTTTACTTTGTTTGCGTCACTTCAAGTTTTTTGTGAAGCAGTGGGCGTGGAGCTACCAGTTGTTCGGGAATTTCGAGAGGTGTTTCCAAGCGATATGAGTGACTTACCTCCTGAGCGTGAGGTAGAGTTTACTATTGAGGTAATACCGGGCACTAGTCCTGTGTCAATGGCTCCTTATCGGATGTCTGCATCTGAGTTAGGAGAACTGAAGAAACAGTTGGAAGACTTACTTGAGAAGAAGTTTATTCGACTGAGTGTTTCTCCGTGGGGTGCTCCTGTGTTGTTGGTGAAGAAGAAAGATGGTAGCATGAGATTCTGTGTGGATTATCGGCAGTTGAATAAGGTGACTATTAAGAATAAGTATCCTCTTCCGAGGATTGATGATTTTATGGATCAATTGGTGGGTGCTTGTATGTTCAGCAAGATTGATTTGAGGTCTAGTTATCATCAGATTCGCGTTCAGCCTGATAATATTCCGAAGACAGCTTTCAGGACGAGATATGGACACTATGAATATACTGTGGTGCCGTTTGGAGTTTCGAATGCACCTGGTGTATTCATGGAGTATATGAATAGGATTTTCCATCCTTATTTGGATCAGTTTGTGGTGGTGTTTGTTGATGATATTTTGATATATTCTAAGTCCGAGGAAGAGCATGCCCAACATCTAAGAGTTGTATTGCAAGTTTTGAAGGACAAGAAGCTTTATACCAAGTTGTCTAAGTGTGAGTTTTGGTGGAAGGAAGTAAGTTTCCTTGGCCATGTGATTTCTAGTGGAGGAATTGTTGTTGATCCGTCGAAGGTTGATGTTGTGTTGTAGTGGGAGGCTCCAAAGTCTGCTACTGAGATTAGAAGTTTTCTTGGGTTGGCTGGTTATTATCGCAGGTTTATTGAAGGTTTTTCTAAGTTGGTATTGCCATTGACTCAGCTGACTCGAAAGGGTCAAGCTTATGTGTGGGATGCTGCTTGTGAGAAGAGTTTTATAGAACTCAAGAAGAAGTTGATGAATGCTCCGGTGTTGATTTTTCCGAGTCTGAGTGAGTCTTTTGTGGTGTATTTTGATGCATCGAAGATGGGTCTTGGAGGCGTATTGATGCAGAACGGTCAGGTTGTTACTTATGCTTCCAGACAACTGAAGGTTCATGAACGAAATTATCCTACGCATGATTTAGAGTTGGCCGCTGTGATGTTTGTGTTGAAGATTTGGAGACATTATATATTTGGGTCTAGATTCAAAGTGTTCAGTGATCACAAGAGTCTGAAGTATTTGTTTGATCAGAAAGAGTTGAACATGAGGCAGTGAAGATGGCTTAAACTTCTGAAGGATTATGATTTTGAATTGAGTTACCATCCGGGTAAGGCTAATGTTGTGGCTGATGTGTTGAGTAGGAAGTGCTTGCATATGTCGATGCTTATGGTTCGAGAGTTGGAACTGATTGAGCAATTCAGAGATATGAGTTTGGTTTGTGAAGAGACTCCTAACAGTGTGAAATTGGGTATGTTAAAGCTGACTAATGGTATTCTCCGAGAGATCAGGGAAGGTCAGAGATCTGATTATATTTTGGTGGATCGTCTCACGTTAATTAATCAAGGTAACAGAGGTGATTTTTGGATTGATGAGAATGGTGTGATGAGGTTCAGAGATAGAGTGTATGTTCCCGATGTGCCAGAAATCAAGAAGAATATTCTTGAGGAAGGTCACAGAAGCGGGTTGAGTATTCATCCTGGTGCCATAAAGATGTATCAAGACTTGAAGAGGTTGTTTTGGTGGCCTAATATGAAGAAGGAAAATGCTGAATTTGTGTATGCTTGTTTGACTTGTCAAAAGTCGAAGATTGAACATCAGAGACCGTCAGGTCTGATGCAATCGTTGAGAATTCCAGAATGAAAATGGGATAGTATTTCTATGGATTTTGTGACGAGTTTGCCAAAGACGTTGAAAGGATATGATTCGATTTGGGTGATTGCTGATAGATTGACTAAATCGGCTCACTTTGTACCGATAAGGATCAATTATTCGTTGCAAAAGCTTGCTGAATTATATATTGAGCAGATTGTGAAGTTGCATGGTGTTCTGTCGAGTATTGTGTCTGATAGAGATCTGAGATTTACATCGAGGTTTTAGGAGAGTTTGCAGACAACTTTGGGTACTAAGTTGAGGTTGCGTTCTGCCTATCATCCGCAGACGGATGGACAGACAGAGATAATTATCCGGTCTTTAGAAGATTTGTTGAGAGCTTGTGTTTTGGATCAAGGTGGATCGTGGGATAGTTATTTACCGTTGATAGAGTTTACCTACAATAACAGTTACCATTCTACTATCGGAATGGCACCGTATGAGTCTTTGTATGGTAGGAGGTGTAGAACTCCTTTGTGTTGGTATGAATCAGGCGAGAGTGCTGTGTTCGGGCCTGAAATTGTGCAAGAGACGACCGAAAAGATCAAGACGATCCGTGAAAGGATGAAAACGTTGCAGAGTCTTCAGAAGAGTTACCATGATAAGAGGAGGAAAACACTTGAATTCCAAGAGGGAGATCACGTGTCTTTGAGAGTTATGCCGGTAACTGGTGTTGGTCGAGCTTTGAAGTCTCGAAAGCTCACATCGCATTTTGTTAGTCCGTATCAGATTTCGTAGAGGGTGGGGGAAGTAGCCTATCGGATTTCTTTACTGTTGTCGCTTGCGAATTTGCATGATGTGTTTCATGTGTCGCAGTTGAGGAAGTACATTCCAGATCCGTCGCATGTGATTCAGATGGATGATGTACAAGTGCGAGATGATTTGACTGTGGAGGCGTTGCCTGTTCGAATTGACGAATGAGAAGTGAAGCAGCTACAAGGTAAAGAGATTGCCTTAGTGAAGGTAGTTTGGGGAGGACCAGCTGGAGAAAGTTGGACTTGGGAACGTGAAGATCAGATGAAGGAGTCGTATCCGACTCTATTTTCTTGAGGTAATTTTGGAGGACGAAAATTCTTTTAAGTGGGGGAGAGTTGTAACACCACGAATTTAATCGGAATATTTTAATTAAGTATTTAATTAATAATGTTCAATTTCGGTGATTTTTAGTAATTGATGGAGTATTGGAATAATGTGCATTTTGGAGTATTTATTTGATTAATAGCATATAATATTAATTTATTAGTATTATTATTAATTAAAATGAATATAAGTGGAATAAGGGTAAGTTGGGAAATTGAGGGAGTTAGTAAGGGTAAAGAGGGAAAAACCCAATGTGTGAGGCCCAAGACTAGGTTTGACAAAACTGAGTTCTGAAGAGAATTGGAATTCATTTGTGTTAACCGTGAAAGTTTGGTGGCCAGAGCTCTGAAGGAAAGGTTGGAGGCAGAAAATCCCAAAGTGATCATGAAAGCTGCACATTCGACTAAGGTATGGGGAGTATTGTTTTTCATAGTTTTCTATGTGTACCTTTAGATGTGTTTATGGTGGGGTTAAGATTTGAGGTAATTTGGGTTACTTATGGGAAAAATTAGGGAAACTGATAATACGACTCTAAGATTGTGATTTATTGTATGTATCACTAGATACTAATATGAGAAGGGAAACCTTAGGCCTTTGTGGCCAAAACCTTGAGATTATGATGTTCTGACCCTGTAGGAATAGAAATATTCAATATGAGTAACTCTGATGTACTCAGAGTAATTTGAGAAAATAGTGTTTTAGGAGGTGCAAATGTTGCCGGAATTGCCTAATAAACCGTAAGTTTCGTTCTGTCATTGTCGTATGACCTTAGGGATGATTTTATGATGTTTTGGGAACATGAGGTATGTGAATCGTATGAGTTATTGGGGAGAAATCAGTTCTGGTGCGTAGCAGGTTTTGCTGTCATCGCACTACTCGCTTAGCGAGCGAGCAAGCGAAGGTTCGCCATAGACTCGCCTAGCGAGCAAGCCAGCGAAGGACTCGCGCCCATACTCGCCTAGCGAGCGTGCCAGCGAGTGTAGCAGAACTTTGCGAATGTTGATCGTGTGTAGCGATGTCGTGATGTTGGTGAAGGTGAGAAAATACTTAGAAGGGGGGTTGAATAAGTATGAAGATAAAAACTTAGAAATTAAAAACTCAAGTATTTTTATCCTAGTTCGTTGAACTCAACTACTCCAGTCCACCCTTCCTAGAGTGATTTTCCTTTCTCAAACAAGGACTTAATCCACTATTTAATCAATTGATTACAATAGTAAGCACTAAGAACAACTGTTCAAAGTCTTCTCAAGAACTACTGATCCTAACTGGATCTTCTTAAGGTTTTCTTACAATCAAATGTAATGACAAATACAAGTGTTTAAATTGCTTCTAATAAAGTTTTATCACAACTGTGATTTTTCACTTAATATTAAGAACAAAGAAATTAATTCTAGAAAGAATGTGAATAGTATGAGAGCTTTGAATATTGATTTCTTTTTAGGTAAAAACGTCAACTGAAGAAGATGAGTGAAGACTTGTTTTTATAGGCAGCTTGATCCAAGAGAACTTCACATTGAGAAGAGTGTACCAAAAGGTCTGAGCCTTTTTGTCTTCACATCAAGTGACCTTTCCTAGAAGAAGAAAGCACAGAGAAATTCTTTTTGTCTATGTTCTTGTGTCTAGCATAAATAAGGAAAGAGTCGTTTGGATTATTCCAACGGACATAATCTTTGAATTCTTCTTCATCAATTTTCAGCAAGAATCATCAGAGTCTAATTTGATCAGAGCCTTCTGATGTTGATCAGAGTTTTGCTGAATCAGAGTATATTTGAGTCAGATCCTCAGTACTGGAAGCTTTAGTACTTTCAGAATCTTCTGTAGTAACTATGCTTTGAAAACTCTTCATACAGAATTCTTCTTTGGTTCAGATGCTTCTGACTTGCTTCAGATTCTTCTAGAGCTTCTGCTTCAGATCCTTCTGGAGCTTCTGCTTCATATCCTTCTGGAGGCTACGCTCAGGATCTTCTGTTGGCAGCATTCCGAATCTTCTAATGGATGCATCTGGCGCTTCAGAGTCTAGCATATTTCTTATGTTCAGTTCTGATTTGCTTCTGAAGGGATAATTACTTTAATATCTGCAGCAAACACTCTCAAGCAAATTTTAGAGTATATAATTCTTATTTACAAAATTTCATAATAGTTATCATCAAAACATAGAGATATTATTAAGAACCAATCTGTGTTCTAACAATCTCCCCCTTTTTGATGATGACAAAAACATCAGAAATTTTGTTTAATTGAAAATAGAATAATTATAACTCCCCCTGAGATGATGAATCTTCCCCTGAATTAAATATAAGTAAGGAATAGAAACTTCCCTTTTGTCTTGAGTATTTTTCAGAGTTAGAGCTTGATTGTTCTTTAACATTTGAGAGTCACAGTTTCTTGCATATTTCAGAGTCAGAGTCTGATAATTGTCAAATGATCTGAGAAACTCAGAGTTTCTTTTACAGAGTGTACTTAACAAATGTTCTGAAATACTCAGATTTTATGTTAGATAAAGTTGATATGTCTGAAGTTTCATTCTGGTGAAGTTTAATTAAACAGTTCAGATCTATATTTTCTCCCCCTTTTTTGTCATAAGCAAAAAGTAATAACGTTGAAAAGACAAAGAAAATGAAACATTAAATGAGATAGATCATGTGGAGAAAACTTTGAAACATTCATTCATTCATTCATTCCAGAGCAAGAGTGCACACATCAGAAGATATTAAAAAAATATGCAAACATAAGAAGCAAACATCAGAAGAGAAAAAAAATAAAAATAAACTAAGAGTGTTTTGACAGAAGCATCTTCAACAGATCCGTGATCTCAGAAGAGGACTGTTCTTATTTTGACATCCACTTAGCCATTGTTTCATTCTTCTGATCCTGTTGGGACATCCACTGAGTCATGTCTTCAGACTTCTTATCTTGTTTAGCCATCCATGACTTGATTTCTGATTGACCAGCTTCCAGAACTGCAATCTTATCTTCAAGATCTGGATGTTCTTTCTTGATCTCAGATGAAGAAGGTGGAACAGTTTCTGAAGCTTGAACAGAGTCAATTTCCATAGGGGCTTTGGAACAAGGAGCAGTAGAGCCAAAATGATGTTCTATCAGAGTCATGGCCAGGGGGTTGTCTTCAGATGCAGATTCAGTATTCTCTTCTGATGATGAAGGAGCATCTGTAAGAAGCAGTGGTCCAGATCTCTTAACAGTCCAGAACAGACTTCTAGCAGCTTCAGCAAATCTGAGCTTCACATCATCAGAACATACGTTCTTCAGATTTGATGCTACAGTGTTGAATCTGTTTATGAAGCCATTCCAAATGACATCATATTCCTTTGCATCCATTGTTGCTGAACATTTCCTCTGTACAGAACCTAAATACATCTGTATTTCTTGCAAAAAAACATGTAAATAAATGATCAACATTCAGTCTAGGTCTGGGGTGTAACAGAGTTTCCAAGGTTATTGGCTTGGGTTGGGAAGTAGGTGGAAATATGGATTTATGAATGGAGATCAGAGGAGGAGGATAGTAGGGTATGAATGGAATTTCAGATGATTTGTCAGGTTTGGATCTGTTTAAAGCATTCATCAGATTTGGTTTTGCTTTTGTTTTATAGGAAACCACATCAAAGGGTTTATCAGAGTAAGGTTTGAAAGCAGATTTAGCAGGTTTATCAGAAATAGCAGGTTTATCAGATGAAACAGGTATATCAGATTTAACAGATATAGCAGAGTATGGTTTTGGATCTGATGAAGGTACTGCTGACATTGTTTTAATGTAGGATTGAAGTACAGATGGTAGAATGATGGTAAGTTTGGGTTTGAGAGGAGTGATGGTTTCAGAGGGTTCAATTCTGGTGTAGAAATTTTTCAAAGGGAAACCAGAAGGAAGTTTGTTAGAAGTGGATAGTTTGCACGAAGTAGAAGGTACATTCTCAGATGTTCTTGGCTTGGGTGTAGGGGTAGGATTTGGAATGATAATTTCAGAAGATGGTTTAGGTGTAGGAATGGGATCTAGAATAATAACTTCAGAAGAAACAGGGGGTTCTGGTTGGTTTACTTCAGAATTTTTGTGAGAGGGGGATACCAGAAAATCTGGGTGAATATCAGATTCTGAGGAATTAGATGATGAGGTTGGAGTGTAAGAGGTAGATGACACTTCAAAAACAGTTTTGAGAGGTGTAACATTTAGAACCTCTGTCTCAGGAATATGGGTTTCAGATGGGTTCGCTGTTTCTGATGTAGGTGGTTCTGATGCAGGTGGATCAGATGTAACTTTTATTGGTCCAGAGGTAATTGGAACAGATGCAATGGGTTCAGATGTGTTTGATGGTGGTTTTTCTGGTTGTGGTTGTTTTTCTTATTGTTGTGTTTGTGGTTCAGATTGTTTTTCTGGTTGTTGTGTTTGTTGTGATACAGATTGTTTTTCTTGTGGTTGTTGTTGTTGTTCAGATGGTTTTTCTGGTTGTTGTGGTTGTTGTTCTGATTGTGGTTATTGTGGTGCAGATTGTTTTGTTGGTATTTCTGGTTGTGGAGTCAGATTTTGTGGTTTTGTTGTTGTTGGTTTTGGTACAGATGATTGTGTAGCAGAAGGTTTTATAGGTGAAATGGAAGCAGGATTAGATGATTTTTGTGGGGATGGAACAAATGTATGAGGTGGAGCAGTAACAAATTTTTTTTGGGTTGAGGGTGGTTTTGGAATAGATTTAAATGTTGAATCATTTACTACATTATTATTTACAGAAGATACAGAAGATTTGGTACCTTTAATCTTGATACGTTTTGCAGGAACAGAAGGAGTGTCTCCAGATGCTTTCCTCTTGATCAGCTTCTGAGGCTTCTCAGCAACCTTGGGCTTCTTCTGAACAGGCGCAGCTTCAGCTTCTGATTGACTTCTTTTTCTTGGAATCTCTTCTCCTACAGCAGGCAATGATTCCCTTGCTCTCTTCAGAATATCTGCAGGAATGGGTGTTCCATCTGCCTTGCAAGCATCAATATAACTCACTATAATTTCTCTTGGTTCTTCAGCAAAGAACAGAGGGTAGTCATCTACTGGGATTCTCTTCTGACTGAGTTCAGTGATGTTCAGCTTCTTGGGTGTTGTTGTGAGTTCTTCTACAATTTTTAGTCTCTGAAGACTCTTTGCATTCAGAGGTTTTCCAAGAATAAATTCAAGTTCATCTGTGACTCCAGCAGCATATAGAGCAGTCACCAATCCATTTTCCGTCAGAAAATCTGAGATTAACCTTCCAAAGGGAATCCAAGTTTTGATCTTCTAACCTTTTTCTTTCACAGATTCTCTGGAAGCATTTATATGATTCCATAAGTGCATAAACAGAATGTAGGAAAGATCTACCTTGGTGCTCTGACTTAAGCAGTACATAAAGTAGAGTTGTTCATTGTTTACATAGTCTGGAGAGTTTGTAGACTTTCTGTGATGAATGCATCCCATGAAAATCTTAGCCCAGATCTTGTAGTCAGGCTTCAGATCTTTGAATTTATTAGAGGCCTGTCCAGCAGTCATCACTTCCTCATATACTTCATCCATATCTACACGCCCAGCTGGCAGATGAGATACTCCATCTGTCTCTTCATATCCAATGAGTTTCCTGATCAAATCTTCTGTGATGATTATCTCTTTACCCAGAATAGAAGATAAAATGAACTTAGGGTATACAGCAGCATGGATCCAGAATTCTTTCACTAGAAGGGGGTAAACTGGTCCAAAAAGTCTATCAAAGTATTTTACCCATCCTTGAGCATCAATTATGGAGCGAAACTCAAATCCATTTTCAGCCAGTGAATCAAATTCCACCATTGATTCACAGAGAACCTCCAGTTTGTCAACAGGTGTTAACAAAGTTCTCTTTGGTGTCGTATATGGAGTCACACCCATATTTGCAGAAGTAACTGCAGTCATGGTTGATTGAAACTGTGCAGCAGTGGATGATGAAGTTGCCATTGAAGATGAGTTTGTCAAACGCTTAGGGTTTTTGTGAAGAGAGAAAAGAAGACAGAAATGCATAAACGATTGAGATGTGAAAAGTGTGAAAGTGGTAAGAAGTGTGATATTTATAGTAAACACTTAGGCATACAAATAGTCAGATAATAGCACGTTCACACATAGCATTTAATGAAAAATAATAAAAATCATTTCAAGCATTTATTGATTCTGACAAATTGGGGGGAAAATCAAGATTTTCACTATTCAAACTTCACCTCAAACGTCTCTTCAGTAGTGTACACGCCACCTTTGCAGATTCAGAGTGACACGTGTTTGCTTGCATGTGCTTCTGAATTCTCTTGAGAAATGAAACGTTAACCAACGTTCAGATCTTATGAGTATTGTTAGTTCAGAGTTTCACAAATAATTAAAGGAAATGAATAAGTAATCAGAAGAAATACTTCAGAGCATTAAACATTTTTGCATCTGTAAAATTTGCTTCTGACAGATATTATTCTGGACAAAAATCCATACCAATATTTTTTAGAATAAATTTGAATCTATCTTCAACAAGGGGTTTTGTGAAAATATCTGCCCATTGATGATCTGTATCAACAAAGGCTAAATTTATAATTCCCTTCTGAACATAGTCTCTGATGAAATGATGCTTAATTTCTATATGTTTTGCCTTAGAATGTAAAATGGGATTTTTAGACAAACATATAGCTGAAGTATTATCACAGAATATAGAAATGTTACTTTCAAATATCTGATAGTCTTCTAGCAGACTTTTCATCCAGAGCATCTGCATGCTACATCCAGCAGCAACAATATATTATGCCTCTGTGGTTGATAGTGCAATTGTGGGTTGCTTCTTGTTGTACCAAGAGATTAGATTTCTTCCTAGAAATTGACAACTTCCAGAAGTACTTTTTCTTTCCACTCTGTCTCCAGCGTAGTCAGCATCACAGAATCCAACTAATTTGAAATCATTGGATTTTCTGTAACACAAACCCACATTAGAAGTACCTTTCAGATACCTTAGAATCCTCTTGACAACTGTCAAGTGTGATTCTCTAGGATCTGATTGGAATCTAGCACACAAGCATACACTGAACAATATGTCAGGTCTAGAAGCAGTTAAGTAAAGAAGAGATCCTATCATACCTCTGTAGAGTTTCTGATCTACTTTCTTACTTACCTCTTCCTTGCCTAGTGAGCTAGTTGGATGCATGAGAGTCTTTGCTAGCTTATTGTCAGTCATGTTAAATTTATTCAGAAGTTCTTTAACATATTTAGTCTGATGTATGTAAGTGCACTCTGGAGTTTGGTTGACTTGAATTCCCAGAAAGAATCTCAATTCTCCCATCATGCTCATTTCAAATTCTGCCTGCATACATTGAGCAAACTCCTTTCCCAGCATAGTATTGGTAGATCCAAATATGATATCATCCATATATATTTGACAAATTAGAAGATCTTTCTTAAATGATTTACAAAAGAGTGTTGTGTCCACTTTGCCTCTGATGAAATTTTTCTCCAGAAGAAAATTGCTCAATCTCTCATACCAAGCTTTGGGAGCTTGTTTTAAACCATACAGAGATTTCTTTAGTTTGAAAACATGATCTGGAAAATTTTCACTCTCAAAACCAGGAGGCTGGTGGACATAAACTTCTTCTTCTATAATACCATTTAGAAAGGCACTTTTAACATCCATCTGATACAGAGTGATGTTATTTTGTGCAGCAAATGAAATAAGAAGGCGTATAGATTCTAACCTTGCCACTGGAGCATAAGTTTCAGTATAATCAATACCTTCTTGTTGACTGTACCCTTGAGCAACAAGTCTTGCCTTATTTCTTTCAACTTCTCCTTTCTCATTAAGCTTATTTCTGAAAACCCATTTAGTTCCAATTATATTGAATCCTTTTGGTCTTTGAACTAAATCCCACACATCATTTCTGGTGAATTCATTTAGCTCTTCTTGCATGGCAATAATCCAATCATTGTCTTCCAAAGCTTCATCTACAGAAGTTGGTTCAATTACTGACACCAGTCCAAATAATGATGCTTCAGATGATCTAAGAAAGGATCTTGTTCTGATAGGATCATCCTTTTTTCCAATAATAACATTCTCTGGATGAGAAGCTTTGATTCTGGAAGATGATCCTCTAACAGTTGATTCTTTAGAAATGTTTAAATTGTTCATCTGAGAAGTTAAAGGAATTGCATCTGGCGTTGCTTCTGGTTCCTTCACTTGAGCTTTGTCTACTTCTGAACTTTCAGAGTCTGTGAAGACTACTTCTCTATCTGCAGAGTTTTTAGACTGCTTTGGGTTTTTACTGCCAAGCTTATCATCAAATCTAACATGAATAGATTCTTCCACAATCTGTGTCTCAGTGTTGTATACTCTGTAGCCTTTAGAGCATTCAGAATATCCAAGCATGAAACACTTCTGTGCTTTGGAATCAAACTTGTTCAGATTTTCTTTAGTATTTAACATATAGCAAATACATCCAAAAGGATGAAAATAGGAAATGTTGGGCTTTCTGTTCTTCCACAGTTCATATGGAGTCTTCTCCAGAAGAGGTCTTACAAACACTCTGTTCTGAATGTAACAGGCTGTGTTGATTGCTTCTGCCCAAAAGTGTTTTGCCAGATTAGTCTCATTGATCATGGTTCTGGCCATTTCTTACAGAGTTCTGTTTTTCCTCTCTACAACCCCATTTTGTTGTGGAGTTCTAGGACAGGAAAAATCATGAGTAATGCCATTTTCATTAAAATATTTTTCAAAATATTTATTTTCAAATTCACCACCATGATCACTTCTGACTTTTATAATTTTGAAATCTTTTTCATTCTGGACTTGTTTACAGAAGTCAAAGAACACATAATGTGACTCATCCTTGTGTTTTAACAACTTTACCCATGTCCATCTACTATAGTCATCAACAATGATTAATCCATACTTCTTGACTCTGATGGATGCAGTTTTCACTGGTCCAAACAGATCAATATGAAGTAATTCTAGTGGTCTGGAAGTAGAAACAACATTTTTTGATTTAAAAGATGATTTTGAAAACTTCCCTTTTTGGCATGCTTCACAAAGAGCATCTGAGGTGAACTTCAGATTAGGAAGTCCTCTGACAAGATTAAGTTTATTAATCTGAGATATACGTCTCATATTAATATGCCTCAATCTTCTGTGCCAGACCCATTGCTCTTTATTAACAGACAAGAGGCATTTAACATTTTGAACCTTAAGTTCTGAAAGATTTATTTTATAAATGTTGTTTTCCCTCTTTCCACTAAATAGGATAGAGCCATCCTTTTGACTAATAGCTTTACAACATTTTTTATTAAAGGTTATATCATAACCATTGTCACTTAATTGACTTATGGACAATAAGTTATGCTTTAACCCTTCTACAAGTAAAACATTAGTAATAGATAGAAGTTTACCATTTCCAATGGTGCCAGATCCAATGATCTTGCCCTTCTGATTCCCTCCAAATTTCACATCACCTCCAGATCTAAGCTCCAGACTTTGGAACATAGACCTTTCTCCTGTCATGTGTCGCGAGCATCCAGAGTCCAGGTACCATGATTGGCGTCCTGACCTTGCTGCTAAGAACATCTGCAACAGGAATTATTTTACTTTTAGGTACCCAGATCTTCTTGGGTCCTTTAGGGTTAGTTGTTCTGAAGGTTTGTCTAAACTTCTGTTTTTCAACATAAGGTTTATTCTGACTAGCCTTAGATTTAAACACATGAATATTCTTTTTAGAACGTGTTTGTTCAATATCATTCAAGTGACCAAATTTAAAGTGGGAATATAAAGGAGTCTTCTTAATGATAATTGTATCAACATGTTTTGGATTTAAATCCTTTCCAGAGGAAGATTTATATCCAATTCCTTTTCTGTTAATTCTGCTAACTCCATAGATCATGGAAGCCATTTTGCTTCTGTCTATGCTTTTAGCAAGAAACTTCTGAAAGCTATAATCATACTTTTCCAAAATATTTTTGCATTCAGATTCAGTTTCAGAATCAGAGTTTTGTTGAGCTAATTCAGAATCATTTTTCAATTTTAAGTTCTTTTCATTTAGCTCAGCTACTTCTGATTTGAGAATATTATTCTCAGATACAAGATAGCTTTGACGCTTCTTGTATTTGAGCTTAATATTGTTATAGCTCTTCAGAACTTCTGATAACACTTTGATAAGTTCTTCTTTAATGAGTTTAGCCATTACCTCTTCAGCGTCAGAGTCAGATTCAGAGTCAGATTCAGATCCTGAAGTTCCTTCCTCCTGATCTTCTATGTCTGCCATCAAGGCTACATTTGCACATTCCTCTTCTGACTCAGATTCAGATTCAGATGTATCTGAATCATCCCAGGTGGCCATTAGAACCTTTTTCTTCTTATCAGATTTTCTTTTAGGCTTGTCTTTCAGCACCTTTGGACATTCATTTTTGTAATGTCCAGGTTCTTTACATTCATAACAGACAACCTCTTTTTTGCCAGATCTTCTGTGTCCAGAAGATTCTTTTCTTTGGTCAGGCTTCCTGAAGTTTCTGAACTTCTTTCCTTTATGCTTCCAGGTTTGTTTATTCTTCTAGGCAGCATGGATAGTTCATCTTCATCTTTAGATGAGGATTCTTCAGAGCTTTCCTCTATTACCTGCAATGCTTTAGCAGATTTATTAGATTTTAAAGCAACTGATTTACCTTTCTTTTGAGGTTCATCTTCCTCAAGTTCAATTTCATGACTTCTTAGTGAACTGATTAGTTCCTCCAAGGAGATCTTGTTCAGATCTTTAGCCATTTTCAGCGCAGTCACCATAGGTCTCCATCTGGTAGGTAAACTTCAGATGATCTTTTTCACATGATCAGCAGTAGAGTATCCTTTATCCAGAACCTTTAGTACAACTATAAGTATTTGAAATCTGGAGAACATAGCTTCAACAGATTCAGAGTCTTCCATCTTGAAGGCTTCATACTTCTGGATTAGAGCCAGAGTCTTTGTTTCCTTGACTTGAGAGTTTCCCTCATGAGTCATCTTTAAGGACTCAAACATGTCAAATGCAGTTTCCCTATTTATAATTTTTTCATACTCAGTGTGAGATATTGCATTTAACAATATTGTTCTGGCCTTGTGGTGATTTCTAAATTCCTTCTTCTGGGCTTCTGTTATAGATTTTCTATCTACTTTCTTGCCATTCCCATCAATGGGATGAACATATCCATCTATGACCAAATCCCATAAATCAGCATCATAACCAAGGAAAAAACTTTCAATCCTGTCTTTCCAATAATCAAATTTCTCCCCATCAAACATAGGGGGTTTAGTGCTGATTCTGTCCCTTTCTTCATATTTGTTGTTAATGTTAGATATTGTATTATAATCCATAGTAACAACCAAATATATATCAAAGTTTTTCTCACTGGATCTTTACTGTCACTATGAAGTGGTAGCACACACAGAACCGGAGCTCTGATGCCAACTGAAGGTGAGAAAATACTTAGAAGGGGGGTTGAATAAGTATGAAGATAAAAACTTAGAAATTAAAAACTCAAGTATTTTTATCCTGGTTCGTTGAACTCAACTACTCCAGTCCACCCTTCCTAGAGTGATTTGCCTTTCTCAAACAAGGACTTAATCCACTATTTAATCAACTGATTACAATAGTAAGCACTAAGAACAACTGTTCAAAGTCTTCTCAAGAACTACTGATCCTAACTGGATCTTCTTAAGGTTTTCTTACAATCAAATGTAATGACAAATACAAGTGTTTAAATTGCTTCTAATAAAGCTTTATCACAACTGTGAGTTTTCACTTAATATTAAGAACAAAGAAATTAATTCTAGAAAGAATGTGAATAGTATGAGAGCTTTGAATATTGATTTCTCTTTAGGTAAAAACGTCAACTGAAGAAGATGAGTGAAGACTTGTTTTTATAGGCATCTTGATCCAAGAGAACTTCACGTTGAGAAGAGTGTACCAAAAGGTCTGAGCCTTTTTGTATTCACATCAAGTGACATTTCCTAGAAGAAGAAAGCACAGATAAATCCTTTTTGTCTGTGTTTTTGTGTCTAGCATAAATAAGGAAAGAGTCGTTTGGATTATTCCAACGGACATAATCTTTGAATTCTTCTTCATCAATTTTCAGCAAGAATCATCAGAGTCTAATTTGATCAGAGCCTTCTGATGTTGATCAGAGTTTTGCTGAATCAGAGTATATTTGAGTCAGATCCTAAGTACTGGCAGCTTTAGTACTTTCAGAATCTTCTGTAGTAACTATGCTTTGAAAACTCTTCATACAGAATTCTTCTTTGGTTCAGATGCTTCTGACTTGCTTCAGATTCTTCTGGAGCTTCTGCTTCAGATCCTTCTGGAGCTTCTGCTTCAGATCCTTCTGGAGCTTCTGCTTCAGATCCTTCTGGAGGCTACACTCAGGATCTTCTGTTGGCAGCATTCAGAATCTTCTAATGGATGCATCTGGCGCTTCAGAGTCTAGCATATTTCTTATGTTCAGTTCTGATTTGCTTCTGGAGTGATAATTACTTTAATATCTGCAGCAAATACTCTCAAGCAAATTTTAGAGTATATAATTCTTATTTACAAAATTTCATAATAGTTATCATCAAAACATAGAGATATTATTAAGAACCAATATGTGTTCTAACTGTTGGTTCTGGGATTTTAGTGATGAGTTGCCATGAGTATGGCATGGGCTAGGGTGATATGTACATGATGCTATGATGGTTTCTATGATGTATTTATTGAATTAATACGATGAAATTACATGATTTGATGAATTATGTGATAATATGATGAATGATGATTTATGTGATAATATGATGAATGATGAATTATGTGATAATATGATGAATGATGATGCACCATATGCTGTATTATGAGGATTATTATTGTGACGCGTGCACCATACATTCATTTGCATCCGGACTTCGGTTCAAGACCTCGATTACTTTGACTTCAATCCCACTGTGTGGATGTGAAGTATTTTGATGTGCTCCGATCCTATTGATGGGGCTCTATAGGGGGTTGATGGCCCAGTGTCCATTGAGCAGTGACGATTGGTACCACATGCATTGAGTTGTGTTACATATTGCATTTATGAGTCCTTTTGTGTGAATTATGATGTCGTGCCTTCGAGGCATATTTGAAGAATATCATTGTGTTGAATATAAATATGACACCGTTTATTCATTAATTGTTATACATTGATTTTTATGAATTGTTTTACTCACCCTGCCTGTTTGAATGTTACCTCCACGTGGGTAACGTGCAGATGATCCAGTTTAGTCGTGGACACCGTTGAGGAGTACTTTTTAAGTCTTTAGAGTAGTTAGCCTTTATGGTTAACTTAGAGGGTCTTGCTCTGATATGTAACATCATGTTGGGTTCTCTGAGTTGATTTTATACGAGGTGATTTTTATATCAGTAGGTTATTTTACTTATTGTCCCTTTTGAGGAAAATTTGATTTATTTCCCTCTTTGAGGAGAACCTTTGATTTATGCTTTGAGTTCTGTTGTTTTATGTTGCTTTGATGTGCTTTGAGAAAACCCGTGTGTTACGGAGCAGTGACTTATTTTGTTGGCTTTGAGAAATGTACGCCCTTTCGTGGCATTTTAATGAGATTTATTTATTCACTCTGATTTACGTGTTGATTTGACTTAATTATTGTTGGGGTAGAAAGGGTGTTACACCTGTCAATATGCATCATCTTCATCACAACAAAGATCCTCGTCGTCCATACCTCAGGAAATGCCTCAGGTGAACCCTTTACAATTTCAATCCCAGACATCTTCATTCACCTAACCCACACAACCCAACCAATATATCAACGCACTCATACTACATTCTTTGCCACCTCCTCTCAACAACCAACCACATACACCCGAACCCCACAACACAAATTCTACTACCACCAAGAATACCAGGAACAAACCACATTTCGACCATCTTTTCAACTCACTCCAATTCCACGACCTAATTTTGATTTCTCTTACCCCCAATCACAACACCAAACATTTAACCCTTCACTGTCTCAACCGACTTATATCAGCCGCACTGACGATGTTTATTACCCTCCCATCCAACAAAGCCCTCCAACCACCTTCACCCAACCATCCCAGCCAGTCCCCAACTATCTCCTAACTTATGATCAACTCATGGAATGACCAGGTTTTTCTGTTATTGATGTGGACATGGTTGATACATCACATCAACCTGAAAATAAAGAGTTGACTTCCGACTCTACCCCATCACCTACAAGACGACAACCTAAAGAGTTAGGCATCGGGAAACGAGTGAAAAATAGTAAAGTGTGTGGAACTGACGGTCATTTACGTAGACAAAAATGATGTATCTTTTTCACTCATCGGTATTAATAAAATTGTCTTTATTTATGATTTTATTTAATAAGAAAATTAATTTAATTAATTAAATAATTAATTTAATTTTGTGAAAAATATTTAATAATATTATAAAATTAATTAGATTAATTAAATTATTTATTTATTAATATTTTAAATCATATAATAAGTTTTTAATAGGCAAAATATCATTTTTGGTCCCTTAACTATACCTTGGTGTTCATTTTGATCCCTTAACTTTAAAAAGTTCCATATTGGTCCCTTAACTCTTCAAATGTTCCATATTAGTCCTTTTTGACCTATTAGCGACGGATTTAGCGATGGTTTTTTGATTTTTTTTCCGTCGCTAATAGGTCAAAAAGGACTAATATGGAACGTTTGAAGAGTTAAGGGACCAATATGGAACTTTTTAAAGTTAAGGGACCAAAATGAACCCCGAGGTATAGTTAAGGGACCAAAAAGGATATTTTGCCTTTTTAATATTTAAAAAACAATTTAATATATAAAATTATAATAAATATTTTATATTTATATTTAAAATTATAAAAAAAACAAAAAAATAAAATTGCTTCAAAGGGTCGGCCAACCATTGGCCGAGCCCTTTCACGAGTCTATGACCTTCAATGGGTCGTCCATTAGAAGGACGAGCCCTAACACAATTCGTGGCATTTTGATCATATTTTTCAACTTATGACATATTGGTACATTCCATTTCAAAACGTGGCAATGTGGTAAAAATCTCTCAAGACAATGCTATACTACTGGTCGAAGGCAGTAACCCGGTGAGAGTAAGGCCTTATCGTTACCCGCATAGTCAGAAGGCACAAATTGAAACAATGGTTAATGAGATGTTGGTACAGGGTATTATACAACCCAACAACAGTCCTTTTTCGTCACCTGTGTTGCTTGTGAAGAAGAAAGACAGATTATGGATATTTTGCATTGACTATCGTGCTTTCAATTCAATCACTGTCAAGGACAGCTTCCCTATACCTACAGTGGATGAATAATTAGATGAGCTATATGGAGCACAATATTTTTCTAAGCTAGATTTGAGACTCAGGTACCACTAAATCTTAGTTAAGTCAGAGGATAGACAAAAGACTGCTTCTCAAACCTATCAAGGCCTTTATAAATGGCTAGTGATGCCTTTCGGGTTATCAAATGCCCCTGCATCATTTCAAAGCCTCGTGAATTATGTGTTTCAAGCACAACTCAGAAAATTAGTTCCAGTCTTCTTTGGCCCGCACACTTATCTCATTTGACTGAAGTGCCTCAACTACTACGCCATCACTCTCTTTTTGCCAAGATGTCCAAGTGTTTCTTTAGCTTCATGGAAGTTGATTATTTGGGCCATATTGTATCTAGCCAAGGTGTGCAAATGGACAAGGACAAGGTCGAAGCTATGTTGGAGTGTCCGTTACCTCAAAACCTTAAATAATTACAAGGATTTTTGGGATTATCGGGCTAATATCGCAGATTCATTCACCACTATGCAACCATAGCTGCATCGTTGACTGCCCTACTCAAGAAGGATGCTTTTGAATGGAACACGTTAGCTATTGATGCATTTTTGATCTTGCAACAAGCTATCATTATGTCCCCCGTGTTGGCACTACCGGATTTTTCCAAGCCATTCATATTAGATACAAATGCGTTTGGTACATGTATTGGGGCAATCCTGAGCCAAGACAAACACCCTATTGCTTACTTTTCAAAGAAGCTTAACCTTGCCATGCAACACAAATCTGCCTATGTTAGAGAGTTGTATGCAGCCACTGAGGCTTTAGCTAAGTTCAGGCATTATATCATGGGCCATAAGTTTGTTATTAGGACAGATCAATAGAGTTTAAAAGCTTTAGCTGACCAAACTATACAAACACCTGAGCAGCAAAAGTGGTTACATAAGTTTTTGGGTTTTGATTTTACCATTGAGTATAAACCAAGCAAAGACAACATAACTACCAATGCCCTATCACAATCACTCTTTTTGGCTATATCAGGTTCGATCAATCCTCTCTTAGCTTTCATTAATACAACTGTCAATGCTAACACTGCTCTATCTCATAAAAAACAACAGTGTATGGAAGGGACTTATACATGTTATCTATATCAAGTACGACGTGACATGCTTTATTGGAAGGATAAAATAGTGGTACCACATGTTTCTAGCATTATCCAATCTATTTTACAAGAATTTCACTCTTATATGTTGGGAGGTTATGTAGGAATTTCTAGAACCAAAGCAAAGATAACATCTCAGTTTACTTGGCCATCCTTGTATAGAAATTTGCAAATGTTTGTGACTAACCGTTTAGTTTGTCAAGAAGCTAAATCATGCGATGCTAGTCCAGTAGGGTTACTTCAGCCCTTGCCAATTCCTTCTCAAATTTGGGAGGACGTGTCAATGGATTTTATTACCGGACTGCCTCCATCTAGTGGCTTTATTGTGATCATGGTGGATGGTGGTTATTGACAGAATCTCTAAATATAGACATTTCACGCCATTAAAGTTATACTTTAATTGCTTGAAGGTGGCTGAAGCATTCTTACATATTGTGGTCAAGCTTCATGATTTTTTCAAAAGCTTTATATCCGACCGTGGTAAAGTTCTCACTAATTTCTTTTTGTAACGACCCATATAATATATATCTAGAATAATATCATACAAGTGTTATTGTTTGGTATTGATACCATCATAAGTGCCTATTAGCATTATTTACATACTAGACCATTTTATAAAACATAAAAGAAACAAAATATGGTACAAGATATAAGTACAATATCCTTCATAGTACATAATACACAATGGAAAAATAATCACAATATAAGCTTCCCTTGAAACATCCATGCATAACTCCACTTGTAAACTAAACCTGCAAACGATACCTGAAAAATAACAACAATATTGGGGCGAGATAATAATCTCAGTGTGTTCCACTATGTTATGGGTTCACTCGGCTCTACAAGGTTCTAATCTAATTCTAACTCAAGTCAATAGGAAAAAAGGATAAGACTTGAGTTCACAAAACTCGTGATGTATGGAAACATGTCTCTTGAGTTCATCAACTCAAACAATCACTAGTTCAAAACCCGTACCAAGACATCTTTTCCCATCTGATCCTGCGTCTGAGACTCCTGACACGGGTCACAGATTCTTGTATCATGCTTTAACATACAAATGGATTTCGGATCCTAAGGGAATTCTCAACCTTAAGAATCTTCACTTCCTATGAGACTCAATGTAATACCCATTTCAAGCCTCTTCGTCGTCGCTTTCTATGGGACTCAGTGTAGTACCCATTTCAAGCATTTCCATCTTTGCTTCCTAAGGGGTTCAATGTAATACTATTTTCAAGTATCTCAACTGCATGGAACTCTAACCTGTCAAAGTAATGGTGCATACATCCCAAAGGAGCTCTACATAAGCATCACTCTTGGGACGACACAAGTAGGGGGTTGTTTTCAACTACATGATGAAATAACATAACATGATCGTATTTGATAATCACAGGGTGATTACATTCACCTTTATCACATAAAACATCACATGTCCCATACAATGCATTTCCCTCACAACTATGGTAACCATTCATCCATGACACTCACCTAGGTATCATATTGCATGAATGTCACCTTTTAGTGTTATCTAAGTCAAACTTGCAACCTATTTATCTTTTGCCTAGGTTTCCTCACTCATCTTCATAATATTTTAAGCATGTTACTTCGCAATCAAAGATTCAATAAATATACATATTTATCATACATAATAGCATCACACAATGTCATACATAAACATTCTACATAAGACATATGATCATCACTATCCTCTACCAACAATCTTGGTTAATTCATGATCTCATAATAAATAGGACTTTCAGAGTCAAGCTCCTTACTAAATAGGACCTTTAGAACAAAGGTTCCTCACCAAGTATTAACCAATTCTCGTGGTGTTCATCGAAATACTAGGTGTTCATCTTCACCCATTCACATATTATTTCATAATCATTTCAATTCTTACTATTTTATAAATCAATGGCATATATCCATATTTCCAATGCAGAGCATTGAAATAGCTTTCCAATTCTTCTGCCCGTGCCTCAATCTGAGTTACGACTCTCAAGTTATAAGGAAAACAAAAAACGAGAAAATTTTGCACCCTGTTATAATCGCTCAGTGAGCAGGCAACGAGGCTGACTCACCTTTGGTTCGCCCGACGAGCAAGTAGTGAGGTAGCTCGCTTTTTGTTCACCAAGGTTCGTCTGACGACCGTAGCAGAAAAACAGGTCGCCACAACTCGCCCGACGAATCAAGCAGAATCCAGAATCTGCAGAATGCGAAAATGAAGGCAACCTTGGACAAAACCTCAACCCAGATGTCCAAAACATATGCAAACACTCACTTAAGCATGTTATAACATTATTAAGCATGCAACTCATCAAATACAACATGAAAACAACATTTAATTCAATTTCAACATAAAATCTAACCCACCAATATTCTCATATTTTTTCTCCAAAGGCTACACTATCTAATGGAACTCACCTTAGAGATAACGAAAATGAGATGGAGTTGATGATGATGAATTCCTCTTCTTCCTCCACGAGCTCTTTTTTTCCTCCTCCCTTTTCTTTTCTCTTCTCTTTTCCTCTTTCTTCTTACTAACTTCTTCTTCTTTTCTATTTTCTTTTTATTCTCATCCATCAAAATATATAATAAATAATAATATTACGCAATGATATAAAATATATCCATTTGATATTTTGTCATCTAACACCAATTGATCAATTATTGATGTTACCAAAATATCCTCTGTTGCACTTATTAATATTCGTCTATCTCTTTTATTAATAATTGAGTTCTTCAGAGTTCATTAGTTACATCTATTGGACCTAACTGATAGCATTTAGAGTACTTAGGAGGTCCAATTGTTCTAACTGTCACAAGATAGAGTACATAAGAATAGTTGATCTCAAATGACACCCAATTGAGCATTTAAAGGAATATGGGATATTACACTTTTGGCAAAATCTTTTCAAACTGAGTGACACTACCTTTTTTATGAGCTTAGCTTATCACCGACAATCTGATGGTCAAACTGAAGCAATTAACAAGTGTATGGAAATGTATCTGAGGTGCTTTGTAAAATAGGTTCCTCACAAATGGTCCAAACTTCTTGGTTGGACAGAACTTTGGTATAATTCATCTTATCAATGCAACATTGGAATGACCCCATTTAAAGTAGTATACGATAGAGAACCCCATACTGCTCAAGTACGATACTATTGCAGCCGTTTCACCAGAATTATAATACTTGATGACAGAGCGAGATAATAAATTGCAAGTTTTGAAAGCTAACTTGCATCAAGTGTAATAACTTATGAAGAAATATGTTGATGCTAAGAGACAATTTACTGAATTCCAAGTCAGTGGTATAGTCTTGGTCAAAATTCAACCTACTGACAACATTCTTTAGCTTTGCATTAGAATCAAAATCTTGGTTTGCACTACTTTAAACAATTTCTAATTATCCAAAAGATTGGTTATTGTTAGATAAATTTACTCTTTGGGGCTGCTGCAAAACTAAGAAATAATGGAGATGAAATAGAGAAATAAATTTTCTTGATAAACTTCCAAAGTGTATGTTTCCACACTAAGCTTAAGGAACAATGCGCCCCCACCAATCTTGGTATGTTGGATGCAAACGGGTTTACCGGCGAATTTCCTGCAGGATACTTTGGAATCCTTAAAGAGAATTGCACAGTCTCTCTAAGCGTATCTTTGATAGTATTTTACAGAAGAATATTTCTTTTTCTTACTCTCATGCATTAGAGAAGAAAAAGATAATTTAGAGTGAGAAAATAGTTTGAGACAGATTGTATTTTTTTGTGTGTGTTTCATCGTGACAAGTAACATTCAATTTATAACGATGCTACATTATGTTTGGGAACAAATGTATCCCTAAAAATATTGTATTGCACCATTTTGGGTTACACCGAACCATAACAATGCTTTGCTAAAAACTAACAATATATTGCTTATAAGTTGCAATTGTTCCTAATTAAATGCTAACCTATGACATGGCATACCATACCAACAATATTCAGTACGTAGCATTTAAATTAGAGATGAAAAAGTCCAAATATAATATTTATATTATTAATTCAAATAATACAATCATTCTATTTAATATTATTTTGGAAATTCTCTTACAATCCCCCACCATTTTCAAAATAATTAAATCTCATAATTCTGGAAATATCATGGTTTCAGATATAGGTATCTTACGATTTGAACCAATACTTAGTAAGTTATAGGTTTCACTCATCCCTAACAGACATTGGTAGACAAGCTTTGAACCAACTACTCATTAGAACAAGTGTGCAAAACTTACACATGAAAACTCGATACTATCAAAAGAATTGTAAATATGACACATTTGATAAGGCACTATGTCATGTATCTTTTTCATGAGAATTTAAGAGTCAAGCCCTTGAACTCTATGAAGCAGCCCACTTCATTCTCATATAGGTAGACTATATCGGAAATGCTCCCATAATAAGCATTTCAGCAAAACATATGTTATATATCTATTAAGAGAATAATCTCATCCTATCACTTTGCTTTTATGGTCTAAGTACTTTTTGCCCCTTGGGATGTTTCTATTGTTAAGTACTTCAGTCACTCTAATAATGTACTTTCATTATTGAACTCAAGACTTGATTTTAATCAAGTGTGAGTTGAGTTTCCACTATTGGTGATTAATTAGATATGGGCTTGAGACCCATCCCTAATGATGTCTTCAACACCATGTCTTTTGTCAGACCTTTCATCAAAGGATCTGCAAGATTATTTTTAGTTCTTACGTACACTATGGAGATTACACCATTTAAAATTAAATCTTTCACATAGCTATGTCTTATACCAATATGTCTATATTTTCCATTATATACTTGGCTATATGCTTTAGACAGTGTGGATTGACTATCACAATATATGGATACATGTGCTATTGGCTTTGGCCAAATAGGTATCTCATAGAACAAGTTTCTTAGCCATTCTGCCTCTTTACTACCTACAACCAGAGCAATGAATTCTGCAGCCATGGTGGAGTCGGCAATGCAAGTTTGTTTCTTCGAACCGCAAGAAATTGCACCTCTACCAAGATTCAAGATCCATCTAGTAGTGGAGGCATGATCTTCTACATATGTTACCCAACTGGCATTTGTATATCCTTCTAAAACCGAAGGATATCCACTATATGTTAAACTATAGTTAATCGTCCCTTTTAAGTATTTTAATACTCTATTAACAGCATGTCAATGGTCTCTACTTGGATTACTTGTATATCGACTTAACCTACCAACCACATATGCTATATCAGGTCTGGTACAAGTCATAGCATACATGACGCATCCGATTACCTTTGAGTATTCAAGTTGTGCCACTGGACACCCTCTATGTGGTTGCAAATTAACATTTTGATCAAATGGGGTAGAAACAGATTTGAAACTGAAGTGATCAAATTTCTTAAGCACCTTTTCGATATAGTGAGATTGGGATAAACCAATATGTTCACCATCTCTTATGATTTTAATTCCTAAAATCACATCTGCTTCACCTAAGTCTTTCATATCAAAATTTTTGGATAAGAAAGCTTTAGTCTTTTCTACCTCTTTTAATTCAGTACCAAAGATTAACAAATCATCCACATATAAACAAATCATAACCGTTTTTTCATTGTTAAAGTTACTATAAATACATTTTTCAGATTCATTTATTTTGTATCCATTGGCCAACATAACTTGGTCAAATTTTTGATGTCATTATTTGGGTGCTTGTTTTAACCCATATAAAGACTTAGTTAATTCACACACTTTATGTTCTTGGCCTTTGATAACGAACCCTTCAGGTTGTTTCATATACACATCTTCATCCAATTCTCTATTTAGTAAAGCAATTTTAACATCCATTTGATGAATAACAAATTTATAGATGGAAGCGAGTGCCAAAAGCACTGATGCAATTCTTGCAACAGGTGCATAAGTATAAAAAAATCAATTCCTTCTTTTTGTGTAAATCCTTTAGCGACAAGTCTAGCTTTGAATTTTTCAATGGTACCATCAACTTGCATTTTTCTTTTAAAGATCCATTTACACCTTATTGGTTTTGATCCTGGTGGGAGATCTACTAGTTTCCAGGTTTTATTACCCATAATTGAGTCCACTTCCATAGCTTCTTTCCAAAAGGCAGAATCTTGAGATTTTATTGCCTCTTCAAATGTTTCTGGATCATTTTCTAGGTTATAAAAAATTGGTCCATAACGATTTATGGAATCATTATTTCCTTCTACAAGGAACATAAAGAAGTCTGATCCATAGTTTTTCGCTTTTCGAATTCTTTTACTTCTTCGAGAATCTAAACATTCCAATATATCATTATTAGATACATTATTTTCTAGACTTTGAACATCATAATGAACATTGTCCTTGGGATATTGAATTGAGGTAAATCTACTCTCTTGAAAAATTGCATCTCTTGACTCAATCACAGTATTAATAGGATATGAGTCATTGGATTCAATAACCATGAATCTATATGCTTTGCTATTTTCAGCATAGCCTATAAATACACATTCAATTCCTCTTTCTTCTAATTTCTTTCTTTTTGGTTCAGGCACCTTTACAATTGCTCTACAACCCCAAACTTTTAAATAGTTTAGATTGAGTGTTCTTTTCTTTTAGAGTTCATATGGGGTTATCTTGTTCCTTTTATTAGGAACTCTATTCAATATGTAACATGCAGTCAACATGGCTTCACCCCAATATCTTTTAGATAAACCAGAATAGGATAACATGGCATTTACCATTTCTTCCAGCACCTTATTTTTTCTTTCTGCTATTCCATTTTGTTGTGGGGAAATGGTGTAGTTATTTGATGTATAATACCAGTGGGCTCAAAATAATTAGGATGATAGAACTCTCCCCCTCTATCACTCCGGAAACATTTAATGAAAGTTTCATGTTGAAGTTCTACTTGTGCTTTAAAAATTTTAAATTTTTCTAAGACTTCATCCTTAGAGTGCATTAAATAAACATAACAAAATCTTGTGCAATCATCAATGAAAGTGACAAAATACTTTTTACCACCAATTGTGGGCCAACCATGTAAATCACATACATTAGAATGAATTAAATCTAACAGTTTATAACTTCTTTCAACTATTTTAAAAGGTTGTCTAGTAATTTTAGTTAACATGCAAGTAGTACATGAATTTGAATTTTTGTCAATAGTTGGAATTAAATTTGATTTCATCATATCATTTAATTTTCTAAAATTAACATGTCCTAGTCGCATATGCCATAAATCATAAGAATCAACAATATAAGCAGAAATCACATTATTATTATTATTAACAACATTACACATGAACATATTCTTAGAAAGATAACCTTTCCCTACAAACATACCCCCTTTGTAGAGAATAAATTTATCTCTCTTAAATACAGATTTGAAACCATACTTATTAAGTAAAAGTACAGATATCAAGTTTTTCCTAACTTCAGGTACATAAAGTACATCTTTCAGAGTGAGTAATTTTCCAGATGTGAATTCAATCTCTACTGATCCTTTTCCTTTGACTTGAACTGTAGAAGCATTTCCCATGTACAAAATACTACCATTTTCTTCATTGATGGTTTTGAATAATTTTTTATTTTTGCACACATGACGGGTAACACCAGAGTCTATCCACCAAGAATCAACATCTTCTATCATGTTGATTTCAGAAATGACAGCAACAAGATTGTCTGTTGTTGCACTTGAATTCTTGTTTTTATTCTCTCTTTTTAAGAACCTGCACTCATTTTTAAAGTGTCCTGGTTTTCCACAATGATAGCAATTTCCTTTCTTTTTCTTTCTATTATTGTTATTGCTATTAACATTATGATTTTCATAAGATTTTCCAAAATCTCGCTTTCTTTTCTTGGAAGTTTTACTTGAATTTCCTTCCTCCATTACATGCACCTTCTCATGAGTAATTTGATTTTTAGTATCATCTTGTTTACGATACACTTCTTCTAAACGAAGGTGATTACCCAATTGCTCAAGAGATATATCCTCTTTCTTATGTTTCAAAGATTTTTTAAAATTTTTCCATGATGGAGGAACTTTATCAATTATAGAAGATACAATGATTGTTTCATCCATATGCATATCATGTTGTTTGTAATTATTTAGAATACGTTCAATTTCATACATTTGTTCAATTATAGACCTATTTAGAATACGTTTGATTTCATACAATGATTGTTGCATGTATCTTGATTCCAATTTCTCCCATAATTCTTTTGCGGAGTTACTGCTCTGATAAATGTCGAACAACGAATCGCACATACCGTTGAGAATGTGTCCCATGCATATATAATCATCATTGTCCCACTTTTGTCTTTCTCTAGTTTCAGCAATTGTTTCATCTTCTTTTTCTTCAGGTTTTGGAATGTTAAGGACATGCACCACTTTCAATGTTGTGAGAAGGAATTTCATTTTTTTCTGCCAACGAATAAAATTCCCTCCGTCGAAATTCTCTAATTTCATAAAGTCAGAAGTCATCTCTTATAGTGAAGCAGCCATTGAATGAGATAAATTGTTCCTTAAGATTGTTAGATAAATTTACTCTTTGGGGCTGCTGCAAAACCAAGAAATAATGAAGATTAAAATAGAGAAATAAATTTTCTTGATAAACTTCCAAAGCGTGTGTTTCCACACTAAGCTTAAGGAACAACTCACCCCATCAATCTTGGTATGTTGGATGCAAACGGGTTTACCGGCGAATTTCCTGCAGGATACTTTGGAATCCTTAAAAAGAATTGCACAGTCTCTCTAAGCGTATCTTTGATAGTATTTTACAGAAGAATATTTCTTTTTCTTATTCTCATGCATTAGAGAAGAAAAATATAATTTAGAGTGAGAAAATAGTTTGAGACAAATTGTTTATTTTTTTGTGTTTCATCGTGACAAGAAACATTCAATTTATAATGATGCTACATTATGTTTGGGAGCAGATGTATCTCTTAAAATATTGTATTGCAACATTTTGGGTTATACGGAACAGTAACTATGCTTTGCTAAAAACTAGCAATATATTGCTTATAAGTTGCAACTGTTCCTAATTAAATGCTAACCAATGACATGGCATACCATACCAACAATATTCAGTAAGTAGCATTTAAATTAGAGATAAAAAGTCCAAATATAATATTTATATTATTAATTCAAATAATAAAATCATTCTATTTAATATTATTTTGGAAATTCTCTTACAGTTATGTGGTTTATAAGTTACTACTTCCACCTTCTGCAAAAATTCATTCGATATTTCACTTTGCAAACTTGAAACTCTGTAAGGGTGACCAATCTATTCATTATTTTCTATTGCCATTGCTTACCATCGATACAGGTCCCGTACTGACTCCAGTAAAGATATTGGAATCTAGAGTATTATTGCAGAACAATAAACAGGTCCCTCAAGTGCTTGTTATGTGGGCTAAATTAACTGCAACGGAAGCTACTTGAGAAAATTGGAGTGAGTTTTCCCATCATTAGTCTAATTTTAACCTTGAGGACAAGGTTATTGTAATGGGGAGGGTAATGTTATGAATGGTGCCACAACAACCAACTCAGAAGTTACCACAGTAACCAACTCTTTTGATGAGGCATGACACTTTGCAAAAGATCCTGACATTCAGGGGCCTAGACATGAAAAGAGACTAAGAATTCATAATAAAAAATACACTGATGGATTTGTTTAAGTAAGAGAGTGAGTGGAAATGACTGGTGTGGAAGTTAGTGGATGGAAATCCGAGTCTCTTCCCCCTCTAGAAGCTTTTCAGCTTTTCTAAGACTACTTAGATTCTTTTTAACCATTTCTCCAATTGGTTGTAACCATCTCAATCAATAAATTCCCTTATTCTATATTTTACCGTTGCCTTGTGTGTACTTCTGTGCTTGGTTTTTTATATCAGTGTTTCATCGAAACATAACACAAAGTGTTTTTGAAAAGTATAAAAAATGCGAGAAAGTCAAAGTTTACGTGAGTTTGTGTTTTCATGCATCATAGTGGGCACAAGTATGAAAATTAGATACTTGAGGTGAACTGTTTATGTGGCACGTTATGTGACGGTTGATGAAGTGAATATTCCTTTAAAGATACTATAAGTTAACTATTAATATGACAAATTGTGTTAATCTATCTGTAAATGTAAAATGTCTCAAATTTTCATATGTTGATATTTGATACATGTGTAACTTTTTTATTACACTTATGTGAATACCAACGATGCTATTTTTACTTATGCCTTGACTTTTATAGTTTTTGACAACTCACCCTTAGTTATGTATGTATGCGCCTTTTTGAAAATGCACGTTACATGTTATTGTAGTTTTACATTCTAAGATTTTCACGGGTTTTATCATCTTGATTTTATGTATTTTTATTTAGATGGCGATCTTTGTTAGCTATCATTAAGGGATTCGTTCTCTGATAAGTAAATATTTAGTGGTAGAGTTGTTGAAATAGACTACTTGATCCTAAATGGATCGGTTCTGACGGGTCTCAGAACCTTTTAGAGTTGCGTCAAAAAAGCTTGTTATAATATGTGTTCGAAAATTATTACCCGAGGCCGACCTTAAATGGATTTTGGGCTACTCGGCCCTAAATAATTTTTTTTAATAAATAATTAAAATAAAAATTCAATAATATTAATTATAAATAAAATTAAAAATATATTATTTTAAACATAATACATTTTTAAGTACTATATTATCTTTTATAAATGTTATAATGTGTTTTTAAATATAATACATGTCTAAATTATATAAAATAGTACTCAAATATTTCACATAATAGAAACTAATAGAATACGAGGAAATATTATTGATTATATTAATATATAAGATTTAAAAGAGAAAAAATAAATAGAATAGAGATCAAATTTAGTGAGATGAGAAAAATCAATATTTAAAAAAAAAGTATAGTTATTCGGGTCTAATAAGCTACCCACGACCCATACTGACTATCCCTAATGGATATTGAATTTTTTAAGGATGAGTTTGAAAAATCCTAAAAAATATGAACTCTAATTTTAAAATCACCAGTTAAAATGAGTTTGTCCTTGTCATTAAGAGCGTGTTTGCCTTGGAAAGAGAAGTTATGAAGAGAGAAATAGATAAGAGAGAGTGTAAGAAGAGAGAAAAAAAATGAGAAATAAAGTAGATGTAAGGTATTGTTTGGTTTAAGTGAAAGAGAGAAGAAATAGAAAAGAGAGAAGTGTTGCATTTTTTAAAAAGTATTATAATGTTTTTATGATAAATAACATTTTAAAAAATATATATTTATAATGTAATGAGCAAAATAGTCATATTTCCCTATCTTAATTTGTTTCTTCTCACTTTCTCATCATAATTGAAGAGAAATATAAAAGGCGTGGAGTCCACTTTTTTTTAATCTCTCTTTCCAATTTCTCTTATTCCCAAACAAGAGAACTTATTAATCTCTCTTTAATTTCGCTCTCATTTTAACTTCTCTCTCACTTATTTCTCTCTTTTCTACTTTTCCTCTACCAAACACACCCTAAGGGACAATTCTATCTTTACTATTTTGAGAAACACTATTCAATTGTAAAAGTAATCTTTTTGAGATGTTCAAAAATATGATTCAATAGGTATTATATATTAAATGTTAATGTAAGAGTGTAAAATATGATAATATTAGTCTACTTGAAATGAAAGAAAAAAAATTATACTCCATCTTTTCAGTAGTTGCATCATTTATAAACCTAAATATTTTCTTATTTATTGATATTTAGGGTTATAGGTGTTGCACATAGCACATAGAAATAAGCTTCTACATATCAAAGGTATATATAAAGAGACTTGCTTACCTCCAACATCCAATTCAAAAGAAAACAAGTTGTAGCCATGCCCTAGGTAACTTTTAAGGAGGGCTTTTTCTATATTATGTTTACAAGATAAGTGAAATTCCCAAAATTATATTTTGAGCCTTAGATTTACTATATATCAAAGTTTTTCTTTTGTTATATATTCTTCCCTCATCAATTTATTTTTTTCTCTAAATTTCAAGACCTTAGTTCAAGCAAGAACTCTTATTCTTATTCTCTTATCTCTAGTTATATTTCTATTATATTTCTTCCTCTCTTGATCTCATTCTATTTCCGTCCTAATTATTAAAATTATTCTTACATGTGATGAGTTTAGTAATAAAGTGTAATGTGTGTAAATTGAATGTCATGGTGATATCTCTAAAATTAAGAGAGAAAATGCAATCTAAATAATACTATGTGTTATCTAATTAACATCTTAACGTGCAAAATCATAAACTCAAGAAATATTCTTTCATAAGATAATGTTGCACAATTTTGTTTTTTTGCCATCACAACAATTTATTCTCCTACATAAAGTGTTTTGGTACTCTCAAGGGTCTCTTTTAACCCATTTACATCTTTCATTAATGCACTTACAAATATAGTATGCATTCCACACTTGAAGACAATCCGAATCAATTTCACAATACGGTTCATAATAATCTGTACGAAAAAACTAAAATAAATAATAATATATTGTGTAAGAACTAACAATTAAGGAAAGAAATTTGAAAATCATGAAATAATGACTTACCATCATCAACTTTTGCCGCAACAAGAAATAAGTAAAGAAATAGAATCATGACATACCAAAATTTAACAATTTCAACCATATTTTTTCTTCTTTGTTTGCAAAATTTGTTCTCTTTTATTGTATAAATTCATGCTCTTCTATAAATAATTAAATAGTTTGTAGCACTTAAAGTTATAAACACACTTCATAAAACTATAACTATTATTCAATATCTCTTATGTAAATTACTTCATAGCAAAAAGAATTTTGTTGACCTTTCATGATAGAAAAGATGAAATTTTCTTTTTTTAACTTACTTTTTTTAACCTTTCATGACAGTAAAATGATATGGTTGTTGTGGGACCATAATAAGTTATTCATTGGAGTAATATACTATTTGGTTAAAAACACACATGTACAAGTAGAACATATTATAAAATCAATTTTATTGTAATTGTTGAACAAATAAGAATGTCTATTTAATTTTATAATTACAAGATTTATTCTATATTTTGACGATATTGAGATATAAATATCATTAATTTATTTATATTAATATATAAATATAAATAAATATGATTGATGATGAGTGAATACAAGTCCAATATTTTAAATTTATTTAACTAAACTATAAAAAATAACGCATGCGCACGCACACACTTGTTATATTTTTCTAATATAAATTTATTAACTAATTTTTTATATTTTTCTAACAAATTTTATTTTATAATTAAAAATTATTTTTAATATTTGGACGTTTGTTAACCAATTTTATTTTTTTATTAACTAACATTTTATATTTTATTAACCAAATTTATTTTACTATTAAAAATTATTTTTAATATTTATTTGTTTATTAACCAATTTTATCACTTAATTAATTAATTTTTTATATTTCATTAATTAATTTTGTATCACTGTTTAAAATAACTTATTCATATATATTTGTTCCGGTCTGGGCCCGACCTCGGCAGGCCGAATACCGCGCACGGCCCAATAAGCGAATTGGCCACGCCGGGCACGCGCGTCCCGCATGACGGGCAGAGCACGCCACCGGGCACAAGCAGCACGTCCAACAGCATCTCGTCGTCCCCTCTTATCAGCCGAACAGGACACACCCCGACACATCAAAGCGCGGCCTTGGTTCCTCTCCAACCTCGCGAGCTCCCCCCCGTGGGGAGAACAACTTGCCCGACGCACGTTCTCCACGTGCTCCCCTCCGCGGGGACACGTCATCTCCCAACTGCCCACCTCCGAAAGAGCAAGTCAAACCCACTTTCTGGAGATCACGGGACAGTTGGACTAGGGCGAAGATCACGTTCTGGTCTTCACTGCGCCACATAAGCCCTAGCAGTCATTAGGGTTGAGCCTGGTCATCCAGCCCACCTCAAATGACCGTTGGCCCAGCGCTGGGGTCTCTCTATAAATACCCTCTTCCTCAAGAGGGTCAGGTAACACACTTCTTACCCCTCTTTCTGTACTTCGTCATCGCTCTGTCCAATTTCTCACTTTGGCATCAGAGTGTTTTGCAGGTACACCCCCTTTTTTTTTCCTCAGCATCGGTGAGCACGTAGCAGTCCAGCAGTGTGTGGCCAGCCCGTGATCCCCTTCTGATCAGGTCAGATCAGTGGCGCCGTCTGTGGGAACAGAAACTTCCCCGTTACTCCGAGCAGAAAACCAAAGTTTCACCAATACTCCACGGTCATGGCTAGCCCACACCGCGACGGCACTCCGCACGACCTCGCGCTCAACGTCGCCACCAACGGAAACAAGCAGATGGAAACGACGCGTCCGGCGGAAACCGATGAGAGGGACGGCCAAACTGCCTCGCCTTCATCCGCAGAGCGGCCCCTCCAGGCCGACCACCGGCCCCCAGGTCCGCCAGCATTCCAACCCGTTCCCATCCCGGCGGGAGCAGACCCGACGGTGGCCGCCCTCTTCGCGGCCATCAACCAGACGAACCAGCTGCTGGCCCAGCAAAACGCGAGAATTGGAGCGTTGGAACGCATCGACCCTCCGAGGTACCCCCTGCGGGAAGACCAGAACGGAGGTTCGAGGAGTCCCTCACCCCGACCCAGAAAATCGCCGGCCACGGCTGGAGAGGCACCGCGCACAGGTAGCGCGAGAACGCACCAGGTCCCCAGTAAGACAAGTTTGCGAGCGGAACCAAAGCACCGCGGCGATCCCGACCGGGGATTCCCGACGCGAAAACTCGGGCAGGAGGTCGAGAACCCGAAACCAGGGCCCTGTTTTGAACGGCTCGTCCCCTCATCGGTCCCCGGCACCCAGCGACGAGGACGATTACCGCACCCCGCTGTCCCGAGAGATCATGGCTGCCCCCATACCCCAAGGGATGGAGAAGCCCCCGACGCTGTCGACATACGACGGCACATCCGACCCGGACGACCACCTGGAGGACATCGAGGCCATGCTCGATTACCGAAACGTCCGGGGAGCCATCAAGTGCAGACTCTTCCCGACGACTCTGAGGAAGGGCGCCATGACCTGGTATAAAAGTCTGGAGCCCGAATCAGTCACGTCGTGGAAAGTCTTGAAGGACCTGTTCTCCAAACACTTTACGGCGTCCCGACGCCACCCGAAGACGGAAGCAGTCCTCGGGGCGATCATCCAGGGCCCCGACGAACCTCTCCGAAAGTACATCAAAAGATTCACTCGGGAAGCAGTGCAGGTGACGACGTCAAACGAGATGAAACGCTACTTAATGGAACAAGGTCTGCGCCACGACTCCAAGTTCTACGAGGCCGTAGGCATACACCGGCCAACATCCCTCCAAGATTTCCTCGACAGAGCCGCGCATTACATCCGATTCGAAGAAACACAAGCGGCCAACTCCGCTCGAGACACCCGAGACAGGGAGGCCCCCCGCGGGCACCGAGACGACGGAGCCTCGAGCCATCGACGAGTAGGAGACCGCCGTCGAGAAGACCGCCCCCGCGAGCCCCGCGAACAACGCGAACCGCGTGGCCCGGCCGACAGATTCACAGAGTACACAGCCTTAGTCGCTTCACGCGAGCGCATACTGGCCGAATGCGCCAAAACCGAATTCGTGCAGGGAGGTGTCCGTTTTCTGCGACCAACACTCCCCAAACCCAACGTGGACAAATCGAAATACTGCCGATTCCACAGGAGCCACGGACACGTGACAGAAGACTGCATCCATCTCAAAGACGCGATCGAAATTTTGATCAAAGACGGTCACCTGAAGAGATACACCCGAGGAGGCGAGCCACCAAGGCAAGAGGCTCCAGAAGCCAAGAAAGTCGAGGAACTTCCCTCTCCAGAGGACAACAGCAGGCTCCAGGTTGCGCTGTGTGTCAGCCGCCCCAAGGATTGGTTCGCGGGCAGAGAATTCGGTCTCCCCGAAGGACCCGACCTAATCGACGAGCCAATCCGACCAACCAGCAGGTGGGAGTACTTCCCCAGAGCCATGGCCATCTCTGATGGAGCCACGAGGAGCCTATCCATAGGATCCGTGAAGAGAAAATTCGACGAACTCATCGCGAACAACTCCGGCAAAATGAGCACGCTCGAGAAATTCCGAGGACGATCCAACCCGATCACATTTTACCTCGAGGAACTCCCCGGGGGATCCTCCAACTCCAACATACCCCTACTCATACGTGCACGGATGGCGAACTTCGACGTCAGACGCCTCCTCGTCGACGGCGGAAGCTCGGTTGACATCATGTACTCACACCTATTCACAACTCTCCAGCTCGACGAATCCAACCTTTTCGCCTACATAGACTCCGACCTTCTAGGGTTCAACGGGACGACGACGAGACCTTGGGGATACGTGGAATTGAAAGTCGCCTTCGGAGAAAAGGAAACAGCCAGGGAAATCAGTATCCGCTTCTTAGTCATCGAGTGCACATCCCTCTATAACTGCATCCTGGGCAGGACAACGATAGCAGAACTCACCGCGGTATCCTCCACCGTCCACCTAAAGATGAAATACTACACGAGGCGGGGAGCTGTGGTGACCCTTAACGGAGACATCGAGGCCGCCCGAAGATGTTTTGAGGCCGCGCTGAAAGGCCTAGACTCCATCGCTCCAGCGACCAAGAAGACAACTTCAAACACAACGCCAAAGGGCGAACCAACGAAGCTAGTCGGATCCGTGGAACTCGACAGCCGCTTCACCGACGAGCTCGACCACGAAACGAAGACCGGCGAAGTCAACGGGCAGCCCTCACACCCAGCGCGCCCCATCCCGGACGGAGAATTCGAACTCATCCCCCTCGGGGAAGACACGAGCATAACCGTGAGGATAGGTGCCAGACTCCCAGACCTCGCGAAACGACAGCTCCAAGCCTGCCTCCGCGAGAACGCCGACCTCTTCTCCTGGAGCGCCGCAGAAATTCCCGGACTCGACCCCGAGGTCGCCTGCCACCAGCAATCCATCAACCCGACCGCAAAAGCCGTTGTGCAACGCCGGCGTCGCCAGTCCCCCGAAAAATCGACAGCAGCCGAAAAAGCTGTACAAGACCTCCTAGAGGCAAACTTTATTTCGGAAGCCCGGTATTCAACCTGGTTGTCCAATGTTGTACTCGTTAAAAAGAATAATGGAAAATGGCGCATGTGTGTCGACTATACTGATCTCAATCGGGCATGTCCTAAGGACGCCTACCCCCTCCCCAGCATCGACAAGCTCGTCGACAACTCCGCGGGTTTCAAGCTCTTGTCCTTCATGAACGCGTACTCGGGATACAATCAGATCCCGATGGCCGAACACGATAAACAGGCCACGACCTTCATGACGGCGTCGGATAATTACTATTATAACGTGATGCCCTTCGGCCTCAAGAACGCCGGGGCCACATACCAACGGATGATGAACCGGGTCTTCCACGACGAAATCGGCGACATGCTCGAGGTATACATGGACGACATGATCGTCAAATCTGGCACGGAGGACGACCACACAGCACACCTCCGGAAGGTCTTCGAGACCGCAAGGTCGTGCCGCATGCGCTTCAACCCGGAGAAGTGCACCTTCGGCGTCTGCGCTGGTAAATTCCTCGGCTACTACTTGACCGAACGGGGGATCGAAGCCAATCCGGACAAATGCCTCGCCTTCTCCAATATCACCACGCCCACCACGAAGAAGGCCATCCAGTCCCTCAACGGCGTGCTTGCCTCCCTTTCACGATTCATTGCCAAGTCGGCCCAGCACGCCCTCCCATTCTTCAAACTGCTCAGGAAGGAGACCAAGTTCGAATGGACGGACGAATGCGAGAAAGCCCTTTGCCACCTCAAACGCGTCTTATCCGAACCACCAGTGTTGACGCGTCCCGTGACGGGCGAAACCCTATACTTATATCTGGTCGTGCCCAACGAAGCCGTCAGCGCCGTCCTCGTCAGCGAATCTGGGGAGGGCCAAAAGCCCATCTACTTTACTAGCAAAGCTCTCAACGGCCCAGAAATCTGATACCAGCTGATCGAGAAGGTCGCCCTAGCCCTCATAACAGCAGCACGCCGACTCCGGCATTATTTTCTCGCACACGCCATCGTGCTCCACACCGATCAGCCCATCCGCCAGCTCCTCGGTCGCCCCGACATGGCCGGACGCATGCTGAAATGGTCGCTAGAACTCTCTGAGTTCGACATCACCTACGAGGGTCGGCACGCCATCAAGGCTCAAGCATTGGCCGATTTCGTCGCCGAGATGACCACACCGCCCGACCCCACCGCCAGGAACCACATCTGGACCATTTTTGTAGATGGCTCCTCCAACTCCACGGGGAGCGGCGCCGGCATCGTCCTCGACAACGACAAAGGTACGGTTATCGAAGTCTCCCTCACACTGGCCTTCCCGACGACCAACAACCAGGCCGAGTACGAAGCGTTTCTGGCCGGCCTTCGCCTGGCATCCGACCTGGGAGTCAGGGACATCTGAATCTACACAGATTCTCAGCTAGTCGCTTCGCAAGTCCGAGGCGAATATCAAGCAAAGAACGACAACCTCGCCGAATACCTCGCGCTCATCACCGAAAAACTGCGAGGTTTCGACACAGCAGAGATTCAGCACATCCCTCGCGAGGAGAACACCCGCACCGACATCCTCTCCAAACTGGCAAGCACCAAAAAGCGAAGCAGCCACAAGTCGGTCATTCAAGAGATCTTGTCGCAACCAAGTACCAGCGCGACCACCACCCCCCTCGACATCAACATCGTCGGGGATACTGACTGCTGGATGACCCCGCTCCACACCTATCTCAGCACCGGCCACCTTCCGGCCAACCCTGGAGAGGCTAGCGCAACCAGACGACGCGCCTGCTCATGCGTTCTCCTCGAAGGACGAATGTACCGTCGATGCTTCTCAATCCCACTCCTCAAATGCATAAATAAGTCCCAGAGCGCAGCCGTTCTAGAGGAAGTCCACGAAGGCATCAACACGCAGCACCTCGGCGGAAGATCCCTAGCACGAAAGGCCCTACGAGCCGGCTATTACTGGCCATCAATGCAATCTGACGCGAAGGAACACGTCAAACGATGTGACAAATGTCAACGACACGGGGACATGCACCTCGCCCCCCAGCCGACCTCACGCCCCTCTCATCTCCATGACCATTCGCCTGGTGGGGGCTGGACATCCTCGGGCCCTTCCCCTTAGGGTCCTACCAAAACAAGTACCTCATCGTGGGAGTTGACTACTTCACCAAATGGATCGAGGCCGAAGCTCTGGCCAAAATCACCGCCCACAACATACTCCGATTCTACAAACGCAACATCCTCTCCAGATTCGGGGTCCCACTCGCCATCGTCACCGACAACGGCACACAATTCACAGACAAAAACTTCCGCGACTTCGTCACCAAACTCGGAACCAAACACCACTTCGCCTCGGTCGAACACCCTCAGACAAACGGCCAGGCAGAATCGGCGAACAGAGTCATACTCAGGGGACTCAGACGACGACTCGGCGACGCCAAACGAGCATGGGTCAAAGAGCTCCACAGCGTCCTCTGGGCTTACCGCACCACTCCCTACTCAACCGCGGGGGAAACCCCATTTCGCCTCACGTACGGAACCGAGGCCGTGATACCCGTCGAAATACACGAACCATCCCGACGAACGGAAGCTCCCCTGGGCACCGACGACAACGACGGCGCCCTCCGAGAAGGGCTCGACCTCGTCGAGGAAATCCGGTCAGGGGCAGCCCTCCGAGAAGCCCGGCTGAAGCAACAAGTCACACTTCGCCACAACAACAAAGTCCTAAAACGCGACTTTCAAACAGGCGACTTAGTTCTCCGCAGAAACCAGAAAGACTCCCACGAGGGCAAACTGGCTGCGAATTGGGAAGGCCATTACCGAGTCCGGGACAAAACGGAGCACGGGGCCTATTACCTCGAAAACCTGCACGGGGAACAACTAGCTCGACCCTGGAATGCCGCGAAGCTTAAGCGGTATTACAGTTAGAACACTGCCTGCGACGACCCATTGTCCCGACCACTAGGGGGCGACATGGTACCACCGTACACCCCCGCGTCCACTAGCGACCAAAGAAAAGCAAGCCCTGCCTCTTGTGTGCGCGGGCAGACGGCCTTTCTCGGCAAGGAACACCTCGACCGAGATCCCCCGCCGCCGTACCAAAATCGGCAAGACACCCAAATCGCGATGGGACGTCCACACTGTTGCACCCCAAAATTTGCCCTCACAATACAAGACTTTGTGTTCCAAGAAGGTTCACAAGGTTCACAAAATTCACAATTGGTCAGAAGAGTTGACAATTCCCTCAGACAATGCACCTCCTAAGCAGTGCATCCAAAACTAGGGTTTTGACTTTAATCAGGCTAAATGGACTTCCAAGACTTCAAGTGAGCTTCATAACATCTTATATGTGTATAAGAACCCCCATGTCAAGTTTCAAGACTTTTCTCAAAAGTTTGCTCAGTCAGATGATCAGATAAGTCAAAAGCAGTCAATGCAGTTAAAAGGTCAAACTGAGGTCAACTGTGGTCAAACCAAAGTCAAACTTCATGATTTTTTGCCAACATCAAAGAGAGGTTGGGTGAGAAATATTATCATAATAACTGTAATACCCCAAATTTTGCCCTAAAGATTTGTCGTCGCATTTCATTGCATTTAATCAATTACTAACAAATTTGTGTAGTCGTTTGACTTTTTGCAGGTAAATATCATATGGCATGCATTTTTTTTCTAAAAAGTAAAAATGGCACAATTGGCAGGAGGACATGTGTAAGGAGTTATGAGTGTGAGAGGTTGAGAGTTCGAATCTCACCTTTGTCACTTTTTTTTGTTTTTTATTATTTTTACTCTAAATTTTTCTATCTTTCATTAAAAAAATAACAAAAATAGTTTTTTATTATTATTTAATTATTATTTTCGTATTTTAATTAAATCATTTTTTAAAATATTATTTTTTTCACTTTTTTCTAAATTATTCATAAAAATATCCAAAAAATCATAAAATAAAAAATATTGAAAAAAATTTTGTTCTTTTTATAATATTTTTTATTTTAGGAATCAATAGGATTATTAGTTTTTATTTTAAGTTTATTTTAATTATTTTAAATTATTTAAATTTTATTTTTTCTTAACTAATTATTTAGTTTGGGCTTTAAAATGGGCTTTAGGGACATTATTGACAATTTGGTGTTAACCCTAATTTGTTCCCTATATATACATGTGTTGCCTTGTTGGAAAAAAGGAGAGAATGAAAAAAACCTAAGAGGAGTGAGTGCCGTTTGCCGTTATTTAGTTTTCTTCTTCATCCATTATTATTGTTTCTTTTTCTTCATCGTTTACCGTTATTTCTTTTCCTTCATCTATTACTGTTGTTTCTTTTTCTTCATCTTTTACCGTTATTTCTTTTTCTTCATCTATTACCGTTATTTCTTTTTCTTTATCTATTACTGTTACGTTTATATATATATATAATTTTTTAAATTGTTAGAGTTTATATATATAAGATTTTTGATCGAATTATCTCGATACGATGTTTGCACATTTGTTTGCATGACGCGTGACATTTGTGTTAGTTCGATCTGGTTGCGATGATCGCATTTTTGTGTGAGCAATAATACTATTTTTTGCTTAATTTCTTTTTCTTTGCGATAAATTTTGTTTCGTCCGATTTAGATCTGGTTGCGATGAGCGCATTTCTGCGTTAACAACATTGTTGGGTTATTTGGCACATTTAAAATTCATTATTGCTTTATTATTATTATTATTATTATTATTATTATTATTATTATTATTATTATTATTATTATTATCATTATTTATTATTATTATCATTATTATCATTATTATTACCATTATTATTATTATTGTTATCATTAATTTATTAAAATTTGTTATAATATAAAAATCTGTTTTTTAAAATAAATAACATTAACATCTTTTCCAAATTAATATGAAAACCTATTATTTTTAAGAAAAACTTTTTTTTAGATAAATTTAAAATAATAACTAAAATCTTTTTTTTAAAATAATAACTAGAACCGTTATTTTATTTTATTTTATTATTGTTCAATTCAAATTTCATTATCATATTGTATCTGCTCCTCTCATGTAACCTCGCGAACTTAACAATCGCTCTTTAAATTCTGCCTTTAAATTTCTGCTTGCATGGTTTAAATTATGACATTATCTCTCTGTTTGCATGATTCAATTATCTCACGCGTTTACTATTATTTCTGTCACATTGCACACATCCGAAGGTTAGGTCTAACTGTTTGGCCGCCGCGCCAATAGTCCGTAAAACTTCACACATTCAATTTCAAATCCTCAAAACTACAAACTACAAACCCTAATTTTCACAAATGCCTCGCCGCAGGCAAAATTACAATTTTACCCTTAGCATTAGGTCAAAGAGCCGCCGCGCTCATTTTAGGGTTTCCCGCCGTAGAATCCCTAATTTAACCCTAATTACAACTTAACATTTCAACGTAGAGATTTGGAGTCTCTACACTCCACGTAAGCGTGTCCTTAAGATGCGTTTATTCCCCTTGAGACCTTGACCACAGTCAAGAAGTTTCTAACCTCCCTATTGAGGGGAACTACGATTACTCTGATTCCACTCCCGTAAGGATACGTAGGCACAAGATGCGATGTCTTGCCGAGTAAACTTAGAATTAACCCCCTTTATTATTTATTATTGCTTATTTATATTTTATTTATCTTTGCTATTTAATTATTTTGCTTATTATTTTGTAATTGTTTCTTGGATGTAAAGTTGTTTAATTATTTAATTATTATTATGGTTAGTAATTAGGGAGTGTAACAACATGTATGTAATATTAAAATAAATTTAGATCACTTTTAAATAAAGATAATTAAAATAAACACGTCACACACGTAAGTCGATTTTAATCGCCGTCTCACTTCCTAAGGATATCCCTCAAGTTGCCTACGAATAATGGTTAAGTGGGGTGTATAAAGCAAGTCCCTCAAATAAAAGAAATCATCAAAGTCCCTTATGGTTGCCTTTACGAATCAAGTCCCTTTCGAAAAATGATGATGGTCCCTTATATGTGCTTATTACATCCCACAATGGCCTTCAAAGTCAAATTGTCCCTCACATACCCCTTAACATCCAAAGTAAGGGCTACCTACTCCATTATAGTAGGGATAGTCTTACTAAGGAAAGGATAAAGAATAAGAAAGACCTTAAAACATTAGGGTAGGCTACTCCTAGATACTTGCTCACTTCAAAACTTTTTCACACTTAAACAAATTTCCAACAAAATTTTCAAACAAGTTTTTTTCACATCCATACACGGATTATTATTAAACTATTCTGAAATTTTTTTTGCTATCCACACACTACACTTTCAAAACAATTCAAAAGTGAGCTTAAGTACCTAAGAGCCCATGGATAACCATGGATGAAAAGGGTGCTAACACCTTCCCTTTTCATAACCTACCCCCCGGACCCAAAATATTCTCTAAGGTCTTTCCTGTTCTTTTATAACCTTTCCTTATGGATAAAATAAAAGTCGGTGGCGACTCTTGCTATCTGCAACATTGTTTAAAGTCAGTTCTCCCACCGTGTTACAGAACTGGCGACTCTGCTGGGGACCTATTTAAGAGGGGTACCCTTAGGAATTAAGATCACTTTAAATTGTTTGCCTTGTTTGCTTTATTATTATATTGTTGAGGTGCTCTTATGTGTGAAAGGTCCTAACCCGGATCTAGTGTACCTTAGGTAAATGGCAATAGACCAAGGAAATTGTACGACGTATATCGATACGGTTGATCTGGTGGCCATAGTTAGTGCGACTTCTTGGTTGGTGCTTATATTCCTTAAGTCAAGTTGAGGATAATATTGAGGCTCCCATATGTTGTCAATGCACTAACTGACTTTTAGAACCCTAGTTAACTCATCTTGGCCTTTAGAAAGTAGTGAGGTAACCGGCTTTGGTGCAGACTGAAGTTGGTTGACACTCGATACTACGCTCATTGAGATCTTAAACTTGGAGGGTTTTGGTTGGCAAGTAAGTTGCCTTCTGAACAACCACCCTTGTGAAGGATCAATGATATTGAGATCCCTTAGAACCTGGTTACTTTTGTAGGACAGGATGAACCATCTAACTTCAGGGGAGGGTACTTGCCTTTGAACCTCATGCAAGCCTTTAAACCTAGGGCTATGGTGTGACTTGTTTGTGTGTGCCACATGTTTGTGATTGAGCATGACATCATGACATCATCATGCATCATAAGCATATCATTTTCCCTAACCATTTCAAGGACCAAAGGATTTATCTTTGTTCTTTGTTGCAGGTCATGGCTTCTGCTCGTAGAAACACCATCAGGATCAACTTTGTAGGGATACCTGCTAAGCTCAAGGAGTTGGTTTCCCTAGTGCCTGATCATTCCCAGTTCAACAAGAGACATGGTCACTTATTGGATCTAGTTACTTCAGGGTTCAGTGAAGACATGATGAGTGTGCTGTTTCAGTTCTTTGACCCTAAGCACCATTGCTTTACATTTCCTGATTATCAGCTGGTTCCAACCATGGAGGAGTTCTCTAAACTTCTGGGTATACCTGTTCTTGATCAGAAGCCATTCACAGGCTTAGAGAAGGAGCTTAAACCAGAAGTTATTGCTGCATCCCTACATCTGAAGAAGTCTGACATTGTTCTAGAGACGAGAAGTGGAGTTAAAGGTATTCTTGCCAAGGTATTAGTGGATAAAGCTCAAATGTTCTTGAAGGCTATGAGCTACGATGCTTTTGAGGAGATCTTAGCCTTATTGATTTATGGCTTAGTGTTGTTCCCCAATCCTGATCAGTTCATAGACGTTCATGCCATCAACATATTCCTGAGTCACAATCCAGTGCCTACCTTACTTGGAGACATCCTACATTCTCTTCACACCCGTACTACAAGGGCAAGAGGAACTTTGATGTGCTGCATACCTTTACTTTCTAGGTGGTTTATTTCTCACCTTCCTCGCTCAGTAATGAAGAATGAGCAAGGGTTCAGATGGTCCAAGAGGATCATGTCACTTTCTCACTCAGACATCCATTGGTGCTCCAGATCTATGGAGAATGTCACCATCATTGACCGTTGTGGGGAGTTTCCTAATGTGCCACTTCTAGGCATAAGAGGAGGCATCACCTACAACCCATCTCTAGCTTTACGACAGTTTGGTTACGCCCGGAGCGATGGTCCACATGACATGTTGATTCAGGGCATTGTGTTTAACTACGACAACGATCTTCAGGGTTACCGTCAGAGATTCATACGAGCTTGGGGAAAGGTAAACAGGATTGACAGCAAGACACTGGAGCCTAAGTACACCATTCCTATGGAGGCTTATCTCGGATGGGTACGATTTCGTGCTCAGACACTCATGATGCCATATCCTGCCATCCTACCAGTTACCATGGAACCTGTTGCTGAAGGAGACACAGCTTATACCATCCTTCACCCAGACATGCCTACTGATATGGAAGACTTGCAGAGATCATGGATCCAACTGAAAGAGCAAAGGGATACTTTCGAGGCTCATTACAAAGCAAGCCAAGCAAGGATCCTAGAGCTAACAAAGCTACTTCATGAGGAACGAAACCTCAACTCATACCTCAACACAAAGAGGAAACGTCCATGGGAGACTCAAAACCCCATCTTTTGTACTTATTTCGTTTTCATTTTTGTAAGCCTAAAAGGCAAAACAAGTTATTACTAATAAAAAGTTACTTTCTTGTTTGTTTAAGCAAATTTAAATCCTGCGGTCCTTGAAAACATTGCATATGCATTCCCATATCATTGCATCACAAGTTTATAATTGTGCACAGGGCTCTCATCTTCTCGCTGTTTATTTCAGCAATGGCTCTTGAACAATCAGTTAAGGATCTCCAGGCACAGAATGCACAGTTCCAAGAGCTGATCCTGAACCTATCCAAGGGGCAGGATGAATTGAAGACACTGCTGGCCAAGAAGACTAAGAAGGCTAGAAGGTCTGCTGGGTTGCTCAACATGGGAAGAAGGTTCAAAGGTCCTGTCAAGACCAAGGGACAGGTTGAAGACTATGAATCTGAAGAATCTGAGCAGGAGAGAGGCAGTCTCCACAACACTATGGGGGACTCTGATTCTGAGGCTAACTACTACCATGAGCCTAACGAAGACAAATTCAAGATGCTGGTGGATAGAATGGATGATATGGAATTACAGAAATCATCTGGGCTGGATTTTGAGGATTTGAGCTTGATATCTGGGGTGGTCATACCCATTGGGTTCAAAGTTCCTACATTTGTTGTCTATGATGGGGTCTCTTGTCCCAAATTGCATCTGAGGTCTTATGTCAGAAGAATGCAACCCCACACTGCTGATAAAAAGTTGTGGATCCATTTCTTTCAAGAGAGTTTATCTGGAGCTCAGCTAGAGTGGTATTATCAGTTGGAAAGTGTCAACATCAGAGATTGGAATGACCTTGCTGAAGCTTTCTACAAGCAGTATCAATACAATGCTGACTTAGCCCCCACTCGCATGCAGCTTCAAAGCATGTCTATGGGTGCCAAAGAAAGCTTTAAGGAGTATGCTCAGAAGTGGAGAGACTTAGCTGGAAGAGTTCAACCCCCTTTGACTGATAGGGAGTTGGTTGATATGTTCATGTGTACGCTGAATGGTCCGTTTTACAGTCATCTCATTGGAAGCTCATCATCTGGCTTCACTGAGTTGATCATGACAGGAGAGCGAGTAGAGAATGGTATCAAGAGTGGTAAGATCCAAGTGGGCACTTCTTCATCAGGTGCTGCAAAGAAGCCTCCCACTGGGAAGAAAGAATCTAATGCTGTGTATGGTCAGCCTGATCGTAACAGAAGGCATCAGTCTGTTAGTGCAGTTCATATTTCAAATCCAACTCCTGCAACAACAGAGCAGCCTCAAGGCAACCAACAGAGGGCTAGAAGACAGTTCATGAAGATCAACATGTCAATGGCTCAGGCATTGCAACACTTGTTGAAAGCTGAACTTATTACCCTGAGGGAGGCCCCTCAGAATCCCAATGTTACCTCTCCCAAGTACAATCCCAATGCACGATGTGCATATCATTCAAACTGTCCAGGACATGATACTAATAAGTGCTGGGTCTTGAAGAACAAAATTCAGGATATGATTGATGCTGGAGAAATTGAGTTTGATCCACCAGGTACTCCAAATGTGATTACAGCTCCAATGCCAAATCACGAGAAGACTGTCAACGCCATTGATGAAGATATTGATGAAGATCTGCATGTCTATTCAGTTATGGAGTTGAGCACACCATTGTCTGTTATCAAAAAGAGGTTAGTACAAGCTGGGATCTTTCCAGGTTGTCATGAAGATTGTCTATATTGTACCTATAAGCCGGATAGTTGCTTCATTTTGAGAGATGGGATTCAACGTCTCATGGATAAATATACTATAGTGTTTGAAAGAAGACCAGCATCTGTAGAAAGTATGGTGGATCATCTGACTCAGGGTAAGAAGATTGAAGAGGTTGACATGGTTGACAAAATACCACTAAGAATCACTTCAAAGGGTCCCATTAACATCACTCATCAGGGCCCAATCAAGATTATTGCTGAAGGTCCTGTGAAAGTTGTTGCTGAAGCCAGAGTAGCTCCTCTGATCATTACCACTCCTGGTCCTATTCCTTATACATCTGACAAAGTTGTGCCTTGGCACTATGGGTCTGATGTTTACATCCATGGTGTCAAGCAGGAGCCTTTACCTGATATGCCTGTTGACATTGATAATATTGCTGGATCTAGCAAGATCACTCGTAGTGGAAGAGTCTTCTCTCCTCCAGTTGCTTCTAAGAGTGCAGTTACTCCTGCTGTTACTTCCACCACCGATGCTCGGGGCAAGGGTCCTATTATTGAGCCTGTATCTACTGATGTGCCAGCTGCTGATGACCTCTCTAAGCAGATGGAAGAAGTATTGAAAATCATTCGCAAGAGTGATTATGATATTGTTGATCAGCTGGGGCATACTCCCTCAAAGATTTCTATGCTCTCCCTGTTATTATGTTCTGAGGCTCATGCCAAGTCATTGATCAAGTTTCTAAAGATGGCTCATGTACCCAGTGCAATTTCTGTGGACCAGTTTGAGAATTGTGTTGCTCACCTGACCTATGACAACGGGTTAGGATTTTCTGATGCTGACTTGACCCCTGCCAAGAGGGATCATAACAGGGCCTTGCATATTTCAATTGAATGCAGGGGCACTACCCTGTCTCACGTGCTGATAGACAATGGTTCCTCTCTGAATGTGTTGCCTAAGGAAGTCCTGAACAAGCTGAGTCCTAAAGATACGGTATTGAAGCCCAGTGATATTGTGGTAAAGGCTTTTGATGGTTCTAGAAGAGTAGTGCATGGGGAAATTGATCTTCCAATCAAGGTTGGCTCTCAGGTGTTTACCGCTACATTCTATGTGATGGATATTCGTCCTTCGTACTCATGTCTGCTTGGTCGTCCCTGGATCCATGGGGCAGGTGCTGTGACCTCCACATTACATCAAAAGTTGAGATATCCGGTGAATGGAAAAGTTGTTACTGTCTTTGGAGAGGAAGAATACTTTGTCAGCCATGTAAACACTTTCAAGTATCTGGAAGTAGAAGGTGAATACATTGAAACTCCATGTCAGTCATTTGAAGTGGTTCCCTGGGCTGTTAAGGATTGTGTGACTCCTCCTGCTGTGAAGAAGGTTCCTGTGGTCATCAGAAACCCTCCAACAATGGCAATGGCCTCCCTCAATGATGCAAAAGCTGTGGTGGAAGAAGGTGGTTGTACTATTTGGGGTCAGCTTCCTGATATTCCATACAAGTCTGACAAGTTTGGTTTGGGTTTCACTGCAGAGTCCCAGAAGGCTGTTCGTCGTGCTCGTGCTGTTCGTATCACCAATCAAGGGGTTATCAATGCTGTGGGAGATCAAGATGAAGACTACAACTTGGAGGCATGGATTTTTCCTACTGTGGGTGCTGGACTCAATAATTGGAAAGCTGAAGATGTTATCCCTATCTCCTTTAGTCAGGAGTAAATACTATTACTGTGTTATGTTTTTAAATTTTAAATTTCTGGAACAATTAAAACTTTCAAGCCATGTGCCTTACCCGGGGCACAATGGTGTGCTTGTTACGAGTTGTCATTTCATTTGCATACTTCATTCAATAAAATCAGTGGGCGTTTCGTTTTCGTAAATATTGTGTTCCTTGTCTTTCTTTTTCTTTTATTTTTGCTTTATCAGCTATGTGTTCTTACACACACCCACGTCACTAAAATGCAGATCCTCATCCACTCTGGATCCAGTTGATAACAGTTCTACTATTGCCAATTACAATTTCGAGAATCCGATCTATCAAACTGAAGACGGAAACGAGGACGATTGTGAAATACCTGTAGAGCTTGCTAGGTTGTTACAACAAGAAGAGAAAGCTATACAGCCACATGAAGAGCCAGTCGAAGTTGTGAATCTGGGAACTGAAGAAAACAGAAAAGAGGTCAAGATAGGGGCTGATTTAGAGGACAGTGTCAAGAGCAGGTTGATTCAGATGCTACGTGACTATGTGGAGATCTTTGCTTGGTCTTATGAAGATATGCCAGGGTTGGATACAGACATTGTGGTTCACCGTTTGCCAGTGAAAGAAGATTGTCGTCCAAAGAAGCAGAAGGTTCGTCGTATGCGTCCTGAAATGTCAGAAAAGATCAAAGCAGAGGTAATGAAACAGTTCAATGCAGGGTTCTTGGCCGTAACTTCTTATCCTCAGTGGGTTGCAAATGTGGTACCAGTTCCTAAGAAAGATGGTAAGGTACGTATGTGTGTAGACTACAGAGATCTGAACAAGGCTAGCCCTAAAGACGACTTTCCACTTCCTCATATCGATATTCTGGTAGACAACACTGCTCAGCATAAGGTATTCTCTTTTATGGATGGTTTCTCTGGTTACAATCAAATCAAGATGGCACCTGAAGATATGGAGAAGACAACATTTGTGACACAGTGGGGCACCTTTTGCTATAAGGTAATGCCATTTGGTTTGAAGAATGCAGGGGCAACATATCAGCGTGCTATGGTGGCTTTGTTTCATGATATGATTCATCATGAGATAGAGGTATACGTGGATGATATGATAGCCAGATCTCAGAATGAAGAGCAACATCTTGATCATCTGCACAAGTTGTTTGAGAGGTTGAAGAAATACAAGTTGAGATTGAACCCAAACAAGTGTACTTTTGGAGTTAGATCTGGAAAACTCTTGGGTTTCATTGTCAGTGGAAAAGGTATTGAAGTGGATCCTGCAAAAGTGAAAGCTATACGAGAGATGCCAGCTCCCCGTACTGAGAAGGAGGTTAGAGGTTTCTTGGGACGATTGAACTACATTGCAAGATTTATTTCCCAATTAACTACCATCTGTGAGCCAATCTTCAAGTTGTTGAAGAAAGATCAGGTGATGGAATGGAATGATGAGTGCCAGACTGCCTTTGATGAAATCAAGAGATATTTGCTAGAACCTCCAATTTTAATGCCACCAGTTGATGGAAGACCCTTGATTATGTATTTAACAGTATTAGACAACTCAATGGGGTGTGTATTGGGGCAACATGACGAGTCTGGTCGAAAAGAGCAGGCAATATACTACCTTAGCAAAAAGTTTACCGACTGTGAAACAAGATACTCACTGCTCGAGAAAACTTGCTGCGCTTTGGCATGGGCTGCTCGCCAACTACGACAGTATATGTTGACCCATACTACCTTGTTGATTTCGAAGATGGATCCAATCAAGTACATATTTGAGAAACCTGCTCTTTCCGGAAGAATTGCAAGATGGCAAATGATCTTGACGGAATATGATATACAGTATACTACTCAGAAGGCCATTAAGGGGAGTGTTGTTTGTACCAGAAACGGATGATCAAAGCTTTTAACAAGAAGGTTAAGCCAAAGGTATATCAGGCTGGTGACTTGGTAATCAAGCGTATCATATTACCACAGGGTGATCCTAGGGGCAAGTGGACTCCAACATATGAGGGACCATTTGTAGTCAAGACAGTGTTCTCAGGAGGTGCCATGATACTGACTACAATGGATGGTGAAGACTTCCCACAACCTGTAAACGCAGACATAGTTAAAAAATACTACGCATAAAAAGAGACCCGCTAGGTTGACAGGCCTAGGCAAAAATAAGGGCATCCCGGCAAACCAAAAGGGTTTGGGCAAAAATTAGGGATATATATATATAAAAAGATGTACACCCGGCAAGTCGAAAACCTGAAAAGGCGGCTTGGGCAAAAAAGGGTATCCCGGTGGATTGAAAACCTGAAAGGGCAATCCAGGCAAAAGTTAGGGATTAAAGCGTATGACTATGTCTCGTTTGGATCACTCATGAAACTGCAACCAGTTGTACTACTTACTCAAGCTCAAACAGATAAAGCTCAATCCAATCGTTTCCGTCTCAACAGCAAGAAGATGAGATACTTGAGTGGCAATAGTAGAATTGAAACTCAATAGGATTATTTCCCACATAGCTGATTCTTTTTGTAAAACTTCCTGACAAAATTCTCTTACTAGGGTTTATGTCTCCTTGTACAAACTTACCCGTGTATGGGTCACTTTTGATATAAATAAATTCCATCTTTTGAATCCAGATTTACTTTCACCCTATTTACATAAGCGAAACGTCCATTGGTTGTGTTTGAATGTATGTATGCCTTTGAATATGATTGATGTTTACCAGAAATGCATGTATGCTTTTAATATGATTGATGTTTACCAGAAATGCATGAAAATGCAGTAATAGTATTTACTAAGGACGAACGAGGGAAGGATTTCAACGAAGCTTCGCCGGTTCATCTTTACAAGACAGTTACAAACCATCAGTAGGACTAATCCATTTTCACAAAGTCTAATCTCCCCTGGAATTTATATCCATCTCTTTTATCCTCATACGGATATACGGGAAATTACTTTCCAATAAGGGCACGATGAACGAAGACGGGATGTTATACTTATCCTACTATCAAACGAAAACGAAGGTTATCTATACCCTACTATCCCCAACAACGGGAGGTTATTTATACCTTGTTATCCCCAACAACGGGAGGTTATCTATACCTTGTTATCCCCAGCAGACGGAGGGTTATATATTCTTCAACAACGAATCGGGATTTATTTTCCTTGGCCAGCAGTTGTTATACAAGGATATCCAGACACTTCCAGCAGTGTCATAGCATACATACATCATTTACATCATACCATAACATATATGCCTATAGTACATTACCTAAGTGCATCATGTCATACATGCATACATAAAGCATAAACTAATGTTGTTATACAGAACGCTACCTTGTTTTCAGGTTAATTATCCAACAAACAATCTTATGATCTTTGGGACTGCTTTATTGTAACCTCAGGGTTACTTTATCCTCCTGATGAGCTTCTTATTACTTTGGGACTGCTTTATTGTAACCTCAGGGTTATTTTATCCTCCTGATAGCCTCTCATGACTTCAAGACTGCTTTAGAGCTACTGATTGCTCTATCCTCCTGAAATCATCCTATTACTTCAAGACTGCTTTAGAGCTATTCATTGCTCTATCCTCATGAGGTCATATTACTACTTCAAGACTGCTTTAGAGCTATTCATTGCTCTATCCTCCTGAAGCCATCTAATTATTTCAAGACTGCTTTAGAGTTATCCATTGCTCTATCCTCCTGAAATTACATTATTATTTCAAGACTGCTTTAGAGCTATCCATTGCTCTATCCTCCTGAAATCATTACTTCAAGACTGCTTTAGAGCTATTGATTGCTCTATCCTCCTGAAGACATATCACATTATTATTTCAAGACTGCTTTAGAGCTGTTGATTGCTCTATCCTACTGAAGCCATTCTATTACTTCAAGACTGCTTTAGAGCTATTGATTGCTCTATCCTCCTGAAGCCATCCAATTATTTCAAGACTGCTTTAGAGTTATCCATTGCTCTATCCTCCTGAAATTACATTATTATTTCAAGACTGCTTTAGAGCTATCCATTGCTCTACCCTCCTGAAATCATTGCTTCAAGACTGCTTTAGAGCTATTGATTGCTCTATCCTCCTGAAGACATATCACATTATTACTTCAAGACTTCTTTAGAGCTATTGATTGCTTTATCCTCCTGAAGCCATTATTACTTCAAGACTGCTTTAGAGCTATTGATTGCTCTATCCTCCTGAGGTCAGATTTATCACTTCAAGACTGCTTTAGGGTTATCATTATTGATTGCTCTATCCTCATGAAGACATGTTGTTACATCAGTATTACTCCAGACTCCTGACAGTTCTCATTATACTACTGAAGAACTTTCCCCTAGTGGCATCTTTAAGCCCACTCAATCATGTTCAACCAACCATCAATATCACTCCATGCACTGGTGAGTGCAAATTTTTGGGCTTTTGTGTTCAATCCCCTTCAACCTTCCAGGTTACGACTGGCAAATATACCAATCTAACCCCTCAGGTTTCAGAAAATTGAACAGGGGCAGCTGTTGCACCCCAAAATTTGCCCTCACAATACAAGACTTTGTGTTCCAAGAAGGTTCACAAGGTTCACAAAATTCACAATTGGTCAGAAGAGTTGACAATTCCCTCAGACAATGCACCTCCTAAGCAGTGCATCCAAAACTAGGGTTTTGACTTTAATCAGGCTAAATGGACTTCCAAGACTTCAAGTGAGCTTCATAACATCTTATATGTGTATAAGAACCCCCATGTCAAGTTTCAAGACTTTTCTCAAAAGTTTGCTCAGTCAGATGATCAGATAAGTCAAAAGCAGTCAATGCAGTTAAAAGGTCAAACTGAGGTCAACTGTGGTCAAACCAAAGTCAAACTTCATGATTTTTTGCCAACATCAAAGAGAGGTTGGGTGAGAAATATTATCATAATAACTGTAATACCCCAAATTTTGCCCTAAAGATTTGTCGTCGCATTTCATTGCATTTAATCAATTACTAACAAATTTGTGTAGTCGTTTGACTTTTTGCAGGTAAATATCATATGGCATGCATTTTTTTTCTAAAAAGTAAAAATGGCACAATTGGCAGGAGGACATGTGTAAGGAGTTATGAGTGTGAGAGGTTGAGAGTTCGAATCTCACCTTTGTCACTTTTTTTTGTTTTTTATTATTTTTACTCTAAATTTTTCTATCTTTCATTAAAAAAATAACAAAAATAGTTTTTTATTATTATTTAATTATTATTTTCGTATTTTAATTAAATCATTTTTTAAAATATTATTTTTTTCACTTTTTTCTAAATTATTCATAAAAATATCCAAAAAATCATAAAATAAAAAATATTGAAAAAAATTTTGTTCTTTTTATAATATTTTTTATTTTAGGAATCAATAGGATTATTAGTTTTTATTTTAAGTTTATTTTAATTATTTTAAATTATTTAAATTTTATTTTTTCTTAACTAATTATTTAGTTTGGGCTTTAAAATGGGCTTTAGGGACATTATTGACAATTTGGTGTTAACCCTAATTTGTTCCCTATATATACATGTGTTGCCTTGTTGGAAAAAAGGAGAGAATGAAAAAAACCTAAGAGGAGTGAGTGTCGTTTGCCGTTATTTAGTTTTCTTCTTCATCCATTACTATTGTTTCTTTTTCTTCATCGTTTACCGTTATTTCTTTTCCTTCATCTATTACTGTTGTTTCTTTTTCTTCATCTTTTACCGTTATTTCTTTTTCTTCATCTATTACCGTTATTTCTTTTTCTTTATCTATTACTGTTACGTTTATATATATATAATTTTTTAAATTGTTAGAGTTTATATATATAAGATTTTTGATCGAATTATGTCGATACGATGTTTGCACATTTGTGTGCATGACGCGTGACATTTGTGTTAGTTCGATCTGGTTGCGATGATCGCATTTTTGTGTGAGCAATAATACTATTTTTTGCTTAATTTCTTTTTCTTTGCGATAAATTTTGTTTCGTCCGATTTAGATCTGGTTGCGATGAGCGCATTTCTGCGTTAGCAACATTGTTGGGTTATTTGGCACATTTAAAATTCATTATTGCTTTATTATTATTATTATTATTATTATTATTATTATTATTATTATTATTATTATTATTATTATCATTATTTATTATTATTATCATTATTATCATTATTATTACCATTATTATTATTATTGTTATCATTAATTTATTAAAATTTGTTATAATATAAAAATCTGTTTTTTAAAATAAATAACATTAACATCTTTTCCAAATTAATATGAAAACCTATTATTTTTAAGAAAAACTTTTTTTTAGATAAATTTAAAATAATAACTAAAATCTTTTTTTTAAAATAATAACTAGAACCGTTATTTTATTTTATTTTATTATTGTTCAATTCAAATTTCATTATCATATTGTATCTGCTCCTCTCATGTAACCTCGCGAACTTAACAATCGCTCTTTAAATTCTGCCTTTAAATTTCTGCTTGCATGGTTTAAATTATGACATTATCTCTCTGTTTGCATGATTCAATTATCTCACGCGTTTACTATTATTTCTGTCACATTGCACACATCCGAAGGTTAGGTCTAACTGTTTGGCCGCCGCGCCAATAGTCCGTAAAACTTCACACATTCAATTTCAAATCCTCAAAACTACAAACTACAAACCCTAATTTTCACAAATGCCTCGCCGCAGGCAAAATTACAATTTTACCCTTAGCATTAGGTCAAAGAGCCGCCGCGCTCATTTTAGGGTTTCCCGCCGTAGAATCCCTAATTTAACCCTAATTACAACTTAACATTTCAACGTAGAGATTTGGAGTCTCTACACTCCACGTAAGCGTGTCCTTAAGATGCGTTTATTCCCCTTGAGACCTTGACCACAGTCAAGAAGTTTCTAACCTCCCTATTGAGGGGAACTACGATTACTCTGATTCCACTCCCGTAAGGATACGTAGGCACAAGATGCGATGTCTTGCCGAGTAAACTTAGAATTAACCCCCTTTATTATTTATTATTGCTTATTTATATTTTATTTATCTTTGCTATTTAATTATTTTGCTTATTATTTTGTAATTGTTTCTTGGATGTAAAGTTGTTTAATTATTTAATTATTATTATGGTTAGTAATTAGGGAGTGTAACAACATGTATGTAATATTAAAATAAATTTAGATCACTTTTAAATAAAGATAATTAAAATAAACACGTCACACACGTAAGTCGATTTTAATCGCCGTCTCACTTCCTAAGGATATCCCTCAAGTTGCCTACGAATAATGGTTAAGTGGGGTGTATAAAGCAAGTCCCTCAAATAAAAGAAATCATCAAAGTCCCTTATGGTTGCCTTTACGAATCAAGTCCCTTTCGAAAAATGATGATGGTCCCTTATATGTGCTTATTACATCCCACAATGGCCTTCAAAGTCAAATTGTCCCTCACATACCCCTTAACATCCAAAGTAAGGGCTACCTACTCCATTATAGTAGGGATAGTCTTACTAAGGAAAGGATAAAGAATAAGAAAGACCTTAAAACATTAGGGTAGGCTACTCCTAGATACTTGCTCACTTCAAAACTTTTTCACACTTAAACAAATTTCCAACAAAATTTTCAAACAAGTTTTTTTCACATCCATACACGGATTATTATTAAACTATTCTGAAATTTTTTTTGCTATCCACACACTACACTTTCAAAACAATTCAAAAGTGAGCTTAAGTACCTAAGAGCCCATGGATAACCATGGATGAAAAGGGTGCTAACACCTTCCCTTTTCATAACCTACCCCCCGGACCCAAAATATTCTCTAAGGTCTTTCCTGTTCTTTTATAACCTTTCCTTATGGATAAAATAAAAGTCGGTGGCGACTCTTGCTATCCGCAACATTGTTTAAAGTCAGTTCTCCCACCGTGTTACACACGCCACGGGGAGAACTACCCCCGAAACGGCCCGGCTACGTCGCCGGCCAAACCGGCCGGTTCCCTTCACCACCGGTAACAAGTTTGTCGAGCTAACACCCGAACAGACCCATAGCATATCGAGGCATGCACGTCAAAAGCATTCAAGTAAACAAATAAATACGAAAAACAAGCATAAACATCATGCAAATACCGAGCGCACACTTAGAAAATTCACAAAAAATATATTAAGCAAAAAGCGGGCACCAGCCCAGTAGTTAATGTTACACAAACAGAGCACGCAGGCCCAAAGAAAGACAAGTCACAAATAGCGGCACGCAGGCCATAAAAACAATGGGCATGCAGGCCCGGCAATCTAGACTACTTCACCTTCCTGATCAGCAGCCACGGGGACCTCCTCGGGAACGACAAGGTAAGGGTCGACCACCTTCCCATCAACAATCTCGTGATACGGCCCAATCCCATCCACGACCAGCGCGACGCCGGGGTTGACAACCTGGATCTGCTCTACAGCGTTCTTGAACCCGACCTCGACAGCCTCCAAACAATCACCTTCCAGCACCCGGATACGGGCAACCAGATCAGCACGGGTGATTAACCGTTGATCCCCCTCTGTCTCGTCCTCGGCTGGACGAAGTGCACTATCCAAAACTTCCATACGGACTTTCAGCGCCTGCACCTCGGCCGTTGCCTCCCCCAACTTCTCCTCCAGCGAGGTCACCTTCCCCTCAGCGCCCTCTGCTCGTTTGCGCTGCTCAGCAACATCCTTCTGACTCTTCTCCAATTCCTCAGTAAGCTTGGCCAACCGCGACTGCATAATGGTAAGGTCCCCCTGCAATTTGGACAACTCGGCAGCAGAACAGCCCTCCTCGTTCAACACAAGAGTCGTCGTGAACGTCCGCATCATTGCAGCCAAATCCTCCGCCAGGACACGTCGACGAGACTCTCGATCGGCCTGACAGACAACCTTCACCTCCCCAGCGGAGACGGTAGGAGATCGAGCACCATGAAAATAGCCCGGATGCTGATGGCAAGGCGGGACGACGTAACCTTCATCGCCCGAGCCGACCGTCAGATCTACCAAACCGCGGGGCTCCTTGGATCTCGGCCTTTTCGCTGCTCCCTGAGACGTGGGAGACTGACTCTCTTGAGGCGAAGAAGACGAACTCTGCCCTCCCGGCGTCGCAACCTCTTGTCCGACCAACTGACTCACCCGCGTCCTCGGGACCACGGCATTCCTGGTAGCGCGCAACTGCTTCACCCGCTCCTCGACAGAAGACATGTTCGCTGCAAAAACAAAGAAAGAGTTAGCAACAGCCAGAACACCCGAACACGGGGAGAAAAGAAACATCCCTACCTAGATAATCCAGAGCGGCCGCCCCGGTGGCGCAACCGAGCAGGGTCTTAGTATTAATCAGCCGCTTTTTGGTTCGTACATTCCCCTGCGCGTCGAGGATGTACCGACCATCAGGCGTCACCAGCTTCGACGGAGGAAGGGCCCGCACAAAGGCGACTATTTTCAAATAAGCGGCCATATCTTTCTCGTCGAGGGTCCCCGCTCGTACGATATACCTATCCGTACCTCGGTTGAAATACTCTGCGGTCCACAACAGATGTATCTTGGGAAGCCACGCGAGGAACCGCTGGTCGTCTACCATTCGCTCGCCCTCGGCGAAGAGAGTATCCGAGCCCTGCTGTGTGATCGGTTTAACGAGGAAGAACCGACTTTTGAAATCCTTGACGGAATCACTATACGCCTTGAAGAGCTTGGTCAACTGTTTAAATGAGACCCATCCCTAGCGGCCATTCACCGACTGGCGCTGTAAGTGGAAGATACGGAAAAACAACGGTACCGTGGGCTCCACCTCGAGGTAGAAGCACACCACCTCGAAGGCACGGATGAAAGCCAAGGCGTTGGGGTGCAGTTGGGACGAGGCCAAGCGCAACCAATCAAAGAGCCCCAGATGAAAGGCGGAGAACGGTAACCTGAGTCGAGCCTCTTTGAAGTAGAACTCGTGCATGGGAAACATCCGCCGCCCATATCGCGAGCAGATGCGATGATGCTCCTTCGGGCAGTACACCTGCCAATGTTGCGGCTCCCCGATAGGCGTATCCTCGACGGTGGCATACACGTCGGACGCATCGGCCACGAAACAAGACGGGGTAGACAGCGGATCTTCAGCCACCCATTCTTCGACCGGGGCGATGCGCTCGTCGTCAAAGTCCGGGACCTCGGGTTCGTTGTCTTCGACCATCGTCCCCGGTACCAAGGCCGACATCTACACCTGAAAAGCAGAGGACAACGGTGAATTCGATAGCCAAGATCAAATCCACCTTTCCACTGCAGGTCAAGTGAAAGGGCGACAAAGGCCAGAGAACGGCGAGCAAACAGGCGCTCCCCGTCGATCCTCCTCGGGGCGTCCAAAGCCAACCCACCATCCCTCCGCGGGACGGTCACCGGAAAAAGCACGCATCCCCGGGGCATTCATCGGACAAAGCACTCGTCCCCGGGGCATTCATCGGAGAAATCCCTCGTCCTCGGGACATTCATCGGAACAACCGATTCTCCCCGGGAAGTTCACCAGAAAATCGCCAGATACGGCGGATCTTGCGTCCCTCCTCGGGGCATGAGGAATGCCCCGATCACGCATTCTAATCAAGCGGCGGAAATAAAAGGGAAGAGAAAGAAGAACTCACTTGTAACGGCGGCGAACGGGAGGAAGAACCAAACGGCGCGGCGGCGATCGACGGCAACGGCGGACGAACAAGGATCTCAGAGCTTCGCAGGTAAAACAGCAAAGTGAAAAGTAGAAAAATGAGCGGGGACCCCCGTATTTATGACCCGGTGCGGGATTCGAAGCGATGCTAGGCTCATTAATGACATAGGGTAGCCGCCCCTACGACCGCTTAACGCACGACACGTGGCGGCAACCTGACAGTCGCGCCCTTTCACCTGCTTTCACCCCGCTCCGCCGACGACCGAGGATCCCCGCGCGAGCGCCCGTTCCACCGTGCACAAACCCCGACGAACCTCCCGCTTCGCTATCTCTTCCCCCGACACAGCGACCTTAAGTCCTCGCTCTTTCCCAGAACTTCGACTTGGGGGGCTCCTGTTCCGGTCTGGGCCCGACCTCGGCAGGCCCAATACCGCGCACGGCCCAATAAGCAAATTGGCCACGCCGGGCACGCGCGTCCCGTAGGACGGGCAGAGCACGCCACCGGACACAAGCAGCACGTCTAACAGCATCTCGTCGTCCCCTCTTATCAGACGAACAGGACACACCCCGACACATCAAAGCGCGGCCTTGGTTCCTCCCCAACCTCGCGAGCTCCCCCCCGCGGGGAGAACAACGTGCCCGGCGCACGTTCTCCACTTGCTCCCCTCCGCGGGGACACGTCATCTCCCAACTGCCCACCTCCGAAAGAGCAAGTCAAACCCACTTTCTGGAGATCACGGGACAGTTGGACTAGGGCGAAGATCACGTTCTGGTCTTCACTGCGCCACATAAGCCCTAGCAGTCATTAGGGTTGAGCCTGGTCATCCAGCCCACCTCAAATGACCGTTGGCCCAGCGCTGGGGTCTCTCTATAAATACCCTCTTCCTCAAGAGGGTCAGGTAACACACTTCTTACCCCTCTTTCTGTACTTCGTCATCGCTCTGTCCAATTTCTCACTTTGGCATCAGAGTGTTTTGCAGGTACACCCCCTTTTTTTTTCCTCAGCATCGGTGAGCACGTAGCAGTCCAGCAGTGTGTGGCCGACCCGTGATCCCCTTCTGATCAGGTCAGATCAATATTATTTATGAGATACTATTTATATATTGTTTATGACACTATTTATATACCGTTTATGATAATGTTCATAAATATATATATTTTTAATTAAAAAATATTATTTATTATATAAATACGATAAATAATATATACCATATAATATTTAATATATAAACAAGTATAAGAATATCAATTTCATTTAAATAATATAAAAGCTCGTGTATTTGTAGATCTGGTGTAGATGTAACAACTAGCGTAAAAATAGCACTCTGTTTTAAGAATGGTTAGTGGTTAACAAGTTGTATAAGTTAGAAAAGGGGAATATTGCATAATTTTATGAGGTCCAAAACCGTGCAAGAAAATGAACAAGCCTTTAAAAGATGCTTCAACACGATCAAACATATGCCACAAGAGAAACAAAGAAAAAGTGGACAAATCAAGATAAAAAATGGATGGAGAAATCAACAATTTCATCATGGTATGGACCATAGCCGCATCAACAATGTGCTATTGCCACACAATCGGTAACCTAATCTCTCATGGCACACCAAGACTCATAGCTCTCTTCCCTGCCATAATCCTCCTCTTTCTCCTCCCTCTAAGACTCACCTCCATCCACCTTGGAGGCCCCTCTTCTTTCTTCCTAGCTTGGCTTTCCACCTTCAAACTCTTCCTCTTTGCCTTTAACAAAGGTCCTCTCTCAACTAACCCTCCTCTCTCTTTACCTCACTTCATCTCCTTAGCATCCCTTCCCATCAAATTCCAACAAGAAACCGATAATAGTAACCACAAAAAAGAACACAAATCAAATTCAAAACCATCCCTTAGGTATTCATATGCAACTATTATTATCATATTAGCTTTCTTAATTCCACTATATCGTAAAAAAGAAAATTTCCATCCAAAATTTGTTTCTTTACTATACTCCCTCTACATGTATATTGGCCTTGAATTTTTCTTTGCTTTGGCCTCGACGTTTACTACAAAGCTTCTAAAGGTTGAGTTAGAACCACAATTTGATAAGCCATATCTAAGCACTTCACTTCAAGAATTCTGGGGGAAAAGGTGGAACATTACGGTGAATCGCTTACTACACCCCACCGTATACGAACCAGTGATGACTTTTTGCAGCCGTTGGATTGGAAGAAAGTGGGCCCCACTACCCGCAATTCTCGCTACGTTCACTATGTCGGCTATAATGCATGAAGTTGTTTTTTACTACATCAAAAGAGAGAAACGCACGTGGGAAAAATGGGAACCCTCGTGGGATGCGACGTGCTTTTTTATTTTACATGGGGTGTGTTTGGCTGTTCAAGTTGGGGTTAAAAAAGCTTTTGGAGAGAAGGTGCGGTTGCCGAAGGTGGTTTCGTGGTTGTTCACGGTGGCGTTTGTGATGTATACAGCGTTGTGGCTATTTGTTCCGGCGCTTGTAAGGTGTCGTGTCTATGAAAAGGCATCGAGAGAGTTGAGTGCTTTGAATGAGTTTTGGAATGACGTGTACCATTTTGGAATGAGGTTCTTTTAATGTGCAAACAAAAAGTAGATGATATTCTTGGAAAAAATTTATTATTCTGAGATATACTTTTTTGGTTTCTAGTAGTTAATTCATCTTTGTTTGTAGCGTGAGCTCTTATATTTTTCTTGTTTATATCAAGCATGACATTGACATAGATACTATATTAATTATTACTAAATTGTTTTCTTTTCCATATTTTTATTGGTGAGTTCTTTTCCACAATTAAGTCAAATAGTTTTTTTAATAGCATAATATGTACCATAACCAAATTAAAAATATATATAAATTAAAAAAGAAAAGAAAAAGAAGAAGATGAAAATGTAGAAGAACAGCCAGGAAACAAACCGCTAATAAGTGATAGAATTAGAGAAAAAACTCATCTACTAAAAGTTTCAATATGAAAAAGAAGCAAGTTATAGATCTCAAACAAACAACCCCATCATCAAAGAAACTATAGATAAACAAGGAAAGAATGAAAACCACAAGCATTCTAGACAAAGTCAAAATCTGGACCCGCTATTGGTTAATTCAAGGGATATGTTTTCTAGTCATTTTAAGAAGGTGTAAGAGTTTTCTAATGATCCAGTCAAAAATCATTTCTAAGTAAATAAAAATACGTTTTCCTATACTACTTTCACGTTTGTCAAAGAATTATAAAAGATAATATCATTTTGAGTCCTTTAAATGGTCCAAACTATATCATGTGAAATCATAGTAAAGTCACTCATAGTCTTCGTCTTACCACCTAAAGAAAGAAAACTCTAAAAAAGAATACTAGTATTCGTAGGAAGAGCTACCTTCCACCGCATCCACTTAAAGATCATCTACCAAACACTACTTACTAACTCACAACGAACAAATGCGAAGTCAACTTGACAAAATCTCCATACAGAGAACAAAAGATACCAGTTGGGTCAATAATCACCTTTCTTTTGAACATATTCTCTCTATAAGGGAACCATCAATTAAAAGTTGTTAAGAGAAAACAATCACTTTATATGGGACCCAACTACCTCATGTGGTATTTGGATTAAACTATAGTGTCGACAAGGGTAGCTTAATGGTTTGATAGGAGTTTTGCATGCTAGAGTCGAAGTCTATTCAAACATGCTGTCAAAATATGTTAGCTTTGTGTTTAAGTTAACATGTCAAATTGGGCCTTGATTGTAAGTCCAATTGTTAAGTTAACTTGTAGCCTAAGTTAACTTAATAGTCTATAAATAAACTAGTTTTTCAGGTAGTTGAGAGATGTTAATTGTTGATACTCACTTGTAATCTTTGAACCCTTATTGAGTAAGTAAATAGTAAAATAGTTTTAATCAATTCTTGTTCTTCTTCTTTCTTATTCTCTCCTTTGTAAAACCTAATAGGGTTTCTTGTGTTTGTTAAAGAAACACAATTCTTTTCTTATATTTTGATTTGTTATTGACGACATTGATGAGCATGGAGAAGAAGATGTTGTCAACAAAGTATAAGATTGAGATATTCACCGGTGTGAATGATTTCGGTTGAAGATGCAAGCCCTTCTTGTTCAAAAAGGTTTGTTAGAAGCGTTGAAAGGATCGGAGAAGATGGATGCTGTTCTATTGGGGAAAGAGAAGACAATGATGGTCAAAAAATACCACAGGGCCATTGTATTGAGCCTTAGTGATAAGGTTCTCCGGAAGGTTTCAAAGGAGAAAACTATTGTTGGTGTGTGGACGAAACTTAAAGGTTTGCACATGACAAAATTGTTGGTTAATTGCCTCTAGCTGAAGCAAGATTTGTATTCATTCAAGATGAGTGAAGACAAAGCCTTGACTGAGTAACTTGATACGTTCAACAAGTTGATTCTTGATTTTAAAAATATCAAGCTCAAGATTGATGATGAAGATTAAGTGTTGCTGTTGTTGTGCTCTTTACCTAAGTCTCATGCTCACTTCAAAGAAACTTTCTTGTATGGAAGAGAGTCATTAACATTTGAAGATGTTCAATATGCCTTGTACTATAAGAATTTGAACAAACGAAAGGAGCACAAGCCATCTTATGTTGGTGAAGATTTCTTCGTTAAGGAAAAATTCTTGAAGAAAGATGGTAGGTTTGAGAAGAAGAAGGGTAAAGTTCTACAGAATTCTTATGATGGTAATGCTCCTACTATTAAGTTTTATCATTGTAAGAAGGAGAGTCATACAAGAAAAGTATGCTCTGATCGGCTGAACAGTCATGGTATAATGGATAATGGTAATGCAAACATTGTGCAAGATGGTTATGAATCATCTAATATCCTGACGGAGCTGAGAGATTCTATAAGCCTTGATCGCGCTCCATCTCCATCATCACAACATGAGAAATGAAAGAGGGAACATCAAATAAAAGGTGGTGAGTTCACATCAGAAGCTACACACGAAGTGGCTGAAAAGATTATAAGTAGATACTTTTTCAACAATATTTATTTTAGTTAAATAAATTTGGTAGAGATGAAATTGTACTTGTATTTTAGGATGTACTGGTTGAACAATCCAAATTCGGCCTCTTTGTTCCTCAAGATCATAATGACATCTTGGTAGAAGCGATTGGAACCGAGGAGCATCCTAGGCGTGTTTGTGGTCTTTGGAGAGGCGTTGACTTCAAATCATAATTTGGACCATCTAAATCATATAGAAAAGTAAACCATATGACAAAGATTAAAGAGATAGTTTTTGTAAAGGCGAGGGAATTAAGGGATAAGTAGATTCAGGAGGAGAGGAAGATTTTGTTACAGCAGGTGCGGGAGAGTGCCTAAAAGGAGCAAGAGAGGTTATCCGAGGAGGTGAAAAAGAAGGAAAATGAGAAAGAGCTTGAGAATATGTCCGAGAAGTGTACTCGCGATGTGATTGAGGTATAAGTATAAGTTTAAAAAAATTGTGTTGTATGTTGTTTTTATTATAGTTTGCATATTTTAATTTTTGTATTGTATTTCTGTTGTTTTTATGGTGCGAAAATTGAATTCATTGGGTCTACTCAACCAAACAATTTCAAATGCTCATTTGTGCATTCACCATAAAGTTATGGGTGGTACAAGCACAAAAAAAAGTTGTTCTGCCAACCAGGACAATATTGAAACCACACCACAACTAGATAACACTAAGAGAATTTCAATGATATTAGATAGTATTCCATACATCTGCCAAACTAATAAATTAAGTCACAATCTTGATCAGTTTCTTGTACTTCCTAAGACTATTATTATGGAATTTGTGAAGGGGTGTGTGAATGGCTATACAATACCATATTACAATTATGGTGTTCATAAATATAATTTTTACATCGATTTCTACTTATATTCATATGTTCTCTTACTTTAGCATAAATATTTCACTCTTGCAAGTTCTTGCATGAGATCTGTGTTAAAAGAAATTTAAGAAAGCATGGCTTCATAGATCAAGCACACGTTAGCCATGATATGGTATAAAATAACATCACGCTTTATGTAGAAGAGAAGTTGTTGAACGAGAACAAAGAATGTTATTTTGTCCCGTTTTTTGCCCGTAAGTATTAATTTGTGTTTTCATTTATAAATCAATTTTATACATAGCATCGATTTTCAAAGGAAAAACTTATACTCATTGGAAAGCAAACATGTATGTACACATATTATCAGTTGACAAAAATAAGTTGCGTAATGTCACTGATGGACCATTTATTTCCAATGAAGATGACTAAATTGTCAAACATCCTAAGGATTAGATAGATGATGAGACCAAAAAGGCTTCATATGATTTGAAATTGAGGAGCATATTTATCTCTGCTTTAAGCGCAAAAATATTCTACTGAATTTTACATCATACGAGTGCTAAATGTACGTGGAACGCTCTCCAAATTATCTTTGAGGGAACTAATGACGTCAAGGATTCTAAAATCAATATGTTTATAAAGGAGTTTGAACTATTTTGTATAGAACCTAGAAAATCTGTAGATTCTAAGCAAAATATATTCCTTCATTCAATCAACAAATTGAGTAACTTGGGAAAAACCTTTTCTAATAAAGATTGTACTATCAAAATATTGAGATCTATGTGCAGGGAGTGGCAACTAAAGGTTTCCGCTATTTTATAATCTAACGATCTTAATACTTTAGATATTACAAAATTGTTTGAAAAGTTAGTTGAGCATAAGAATGAGTTGAAATGACTCGCCGATAGAGAAGTAAAGTCAAAAAAGAAAGAGAAAGGAAAAGAAGATAAACATGGTCTTTCTTTGAAAGCTTAGTCATCTAAAGGGAAGAGTTCAGAGGAAGAAAGTGACAACTCTGACGAAGAATCTTCTAAAAAAGAAGATATGCATTTATTCTCATATGCTATAATAGATACTTAAAGATAAACAAGCTCAAGCATAGCGATAAAGGACTAATGAATTTCTGAAATATTCACCCACCTAAGAAAGAACACAAGAAAAATGATGATGATGTTACATGTTATGAGTGTGGAAAATTAGGACATTTTAGAACCACTTATCCAAGTCTTACCAAACATCACAAAAAGAAAGATAAGGGATTCTAAAAGACGAAAGAAAAATTTTCCAAAGGCCGTAGAGCCTATATCACATGGGAAAAAGAGGATGATATCTCATCCTCTTATTTTTGTTCAAGCTCGGATGATGAGTGTGCCAACCTAGGTTTTATGGCACATAAGAAAGATGAAATTTCAAAGGTATATAATTCTGATTTCTATAATGAGTATTCTTATAGTAAAATGTCGAAAGCATTCAATGATATGTATGATGATTCCATAAATGATTTTAAGAAGATTTCTCTCCATAAAGAAATGATTTTAAAACTTGAAGAGAAGATAAACAATCTTAATTGCACTTTAGAAACTCTTAAGGAATCACATACATCTCTAGTTGATGAGAGTTATAATTTTTCAGATACTTTAGTTGAAAAGATGGAAATAGTGGAACGTGTTCAGTGTCCAATTTTAAAACATGAAATCGAAACTCTTAAAGGAAAACTGACACGTGCTACTTCACTATCTTGTACTTGTTATAGTTCTTCGAGTGAAAGAGGGAAGGTTTTTAAGAAAAACCCTCGTGTCACTAAAAGAAATAGAACAAATATTTCATCTAAAGTTATTTATCATTATTATGGTGATAAGGGTCACATGAGGCCTCTTTGTCATGTTAGAAACATTCAAGTTCCAAATGATAAAATGACACGGGTTCCTAAGTGTACCTCAACTAACCCTAAAGGAACCACTAATTAGGGACCTAAATTACCTATTTGATTGTCGCATGGAAGTCTTGCTTCCGCAAAAATATTATGGTTTCTAGATAGTGGATGTTCAATACACACGACAAGAGATGCTTCTAAGTTCATCAAGTTCGATGAGAAGAAAAATGGTCAACTCACGTACAGAGACAATACAAATGGTAAAAAGTATAACTAATGTTCAAAATAAATTAAAACTTATAATATGTAAAAAGTAAGCTTACAACCATTTATGAACTTGAACGTTAAAGATCATAATAGAAAAGAGTGGTTATTTACAGTCATTTGTGCAAGTCCTAATGAAAGCAATAGAAAAATGCTATGGGAAGAGCTGAAAAACATTGTTGTGCATAAGAAGGAACCATGGATGTTAGCACGAGACTTTAACAATATTTCTATTTGTGCAGAAAAGAACGTGCATTACTACGGAAAACATATACAACAATGGTTAGAAAAGATATATTATCACGCATGACCGGCCGTTGTTACATAGTGTGTGGTTGTATATGCGTTACTTATAATCACGGTCATATGACGATTGTAGAAAACCTGAAAGCGCGCGACATATTACCACAGTTGTTTTATCTAACCTTTGTAATATATTAAAGGTTCTAGGTTCGATTCTCAGTAGCGCATTTTTGGTATATATATTATTCTGAACAATGTTCATTGTACAACTACGGTGATATATAACAACCATCATTAAATTATATGTTTTAAAAATATATATATTTCTACATTTTGAATTTTTTTTCATTTTTTAACCTGTATTTTTTGTGAAAGAACAGAAAAATGTTATAACCTGTATTTTTTTTAAAACTTGTACCAGAACAAAAACAGTAATTGAACTCAAACTCAAATGTGTATTTTATATATATATATATATATATATATATATATATATATATATATATATATATATATATATATATATATATATATATATATATATATATATATATATATATATATATATATATATATATATATATATATATATATATATATATATATATATATATATATATATATATATATATATATATATATATATATATATATATATATATATATATATATATATATATATATATATATATATATATATATATATTACAAATTACATATTAAGCTAATGTTTGAGAACCCTTAAGCGCATTGAAGATATACGTCCAACATTTACGAATGTCTACAAAGTCTTCGCTTAAGAATGGTGTACCGTTGTTAAACTTCTACATTAAAAAGTGCAAAAATGTGAATATCACACATATATGATAATCATAGCCAATTTAAACAATAATATATTATTGTAAACAATTCATTACATATATAATATATACCTGATCCTATTTATCAACAATGTCGGCGAAGATAATGTTTAATACGTGTTTCATTACATAATATTCACACTCATATCCCTTTTCTTGTTTCCTAGTTGTTGCGGTGGAAATATGATATCAAACTATTAATTAGCTTGAATCGCAATTCTTAATTCACAACCGCTCTGTGATTTATCCGAATGAAAAGGTCAAAAGAGGGAAAACCTATTTTTGCATCATAAACACAATGCGGGGAGAGACCTAGGTAAGGGGTTAGTTAAGCTTAGGGAAGGTACTAGCACCCTAAACTTCTGTAGTACTCTACAGGAACCTTTTGTTTATTGTATGTTTTTTTATTTTATTATCTGTTTGATGTATATATTGAGCTAAGGGATGGAGTGACCTAAAATACCTAAAGGTTAGTCCTAAGTTTACTCGACAAGACGTCGCATCTTGTGCCTATGTATCCTGGATAGGGAATGGAATCAGAGTAATCGTAGTTCCCCTTGAAAGGGAGGTTAGAAACTTCTTGACTATGGTCAAGGTTTCAAGGGGAGTAAGCATTTCTTAAGGAAACGCTTATGTGGAGTCTTGAAACTCCTATTTCTATGTTGAAAAGTTGAATTGAAATTAGGGTTAAAATTAGGGATTCCACGGCGGGAAACCTTAAACAGAGCACGGCGGCTCTTTGACCTAAAAGCTAGGGTAAAGGGTATTTTCGTCCACGGGGGGACGCCTAGGCTATTAGGGTTTTGAAAACGATTAAGAATTAGGGTTAATGACTCGGCGGTCAACGGTTAAACCTAATTCCTTCGGAGGAGAAAATTTACGGTAAAACATGCAAACATGGAAAAATATTATATGGCAGAAATTAAAGTGCGGAAAGTAAAGAAAGCGTCGTGACGATCACTCGCGTAAATTACAAACCCCAAAAAAAGGAAAATAAAATAAAACCGCAACCATGGCCTCGCGTAAATTACATCCATGGACCAATATAAATTGAATAAACTAATCAGAATTTAAGTATACTCTGAGGAGAAAACAGAGAACATTTGTGAGAAGGGTTAGACAGAAATATGGTAAAAAATGGAACAGTTAGTATTGAAAGAAAGACAAGCTGCAATTTGGAATTTTTATTATTATTTTATTAGTTTTGAAAAAGGATTTTAGTTTTAATTTTGAAGAAAAGAATTTTAATCTTAGTTTAAAAAAGGTTTAGTTTAAGTTTTAAAAATTTGTTTTAGTTTTAAATTTTAACAAAACTCTAATTTTAATATTTTAGAAAAAAAATTTTAATTATTATTTTGTGAGGAAGAAAGTTTTAACTTTAATTTTTTTTTAAAATGTTTATCAATTTTTTAAAAAAAGTTTTATACTAAAAAGAACAAAGTTTTAATTTTTATTTAAAAAAAAGGTTTTTATTTTATTATCTAAAAAAGTTTTTATTTTAGAAAAGCTTTTAAGAGAAACTTTTTAATTTGTTTTATAAAAGTAGAACTTTCACTTATTTTTAAAAACAAAAATTTCAATTAAAAATAAATGTACTACTAAAACAACAAAAGGGAAAACAAAAATTGGGTTGGGTTATGGTTACTACTGCATGCGGCGCCGTTGTCATTGTTGCCTGTTGAAACTTTTTCTTCTTCTTTGCATGACCACGATCCCTTCTTCTTTTCCTGCAAAAAAAACATCAAAAGAAAACATCCGTTAGAAACAAGAGTTACTCACCTTTCACGGGTTTGAAGTGGCTTTTCTACGATGGAGTTCGTTGATGATGAAAGATGATGGTTTTTTTCAAAAATCTCTCCTCTTCTGATAAGTCGTGAGAACGCCCGTCGTTTTTCTCTTTTTGTCTCCTACCCCTTTTATCAAATGCAACTCATGTTTATATAGGTAACAAATTAGGGTTAACTCTAACCTAATGCCCACTTTAAAGCCCAACTTAAATAATTATTCAAACTAAATACAATTTAAACAAATTAAAACAAACTTAAAACCCTATTTATTTACTAAACATTAAAAATATTATAAAAAGAATAAAATATTTTCTAATATTTTTAATTTTTTGATTTTTGGATGTTTTTATGAATAATATGAAAAAAGTGAAAAAATAATAATTTTTAAAAAATAATTTAAATAAAATACGAAAATAATAATTAAATAATAAAAAAAGTGAAGAAAAATAAAAGAAATAAAACAAAAAGTGAAGAAGGTGGGATTCAAACTCTCGACCTTTCACACTCACAACTCCTTACACACGGTCTCTTGCCAATTGTGCTATTTTATTCATTCAAAATAAAGTGGCACTAGAAACCCTGTAAACTAAAAGAGCGTGCCACATGATATTTTCTTGCAACAATCAAACAACTGCACAACTCGTTAGTGGTTAGTTTAAACGCAATGCAAAATGAAATGGGATGCAAGATGAAACGACTAATCTTAGGGCAAAATTTGGGGTATTACAGTCGCCCCTATTTAAATAACTTCACCGGATGATTTGAGCGACGAAGGCTCGAGAAATCATGGTGGAGGGATTTAAATATAGATAACCGAAAATTTTGCCCTTATATGCAGTGATATGCAATGCTATGGACAAAACGGAAATAAACTATAATGCTGACAATGCCATGAATTTAGTATGGTGCGTATGATGAAATGGTAAATGCGGAGATGTAGACGACACGACGACACAGGGGACAGACACGACGGACGAACCACACTGGGGACTATGACGCACTGGGGAAACAGCCCGACACGGGGAATTCTAAAGATGATGGTCAACTGGTGCGAACACAACCAATTGTCACTTTTAGAAAGGGAATAGTAAGAACAGGATCCTCAATGGAGATGGCACCGGTGAGACGGCCTCCACTGAGGAATATCTAAGAGTGATTATTCAACGGGTTCAGGCGTGACCGACTGATACTCTAGAGTAAGAAAAATAAAACTGGATCTGCACGACTGTAGGATCGATTAACAAGATGCTGGAGCGTTGAGCAAAGAATAACATCCGAACTTCTGTAAACTTTCCCTCGTGATAGGATCAAACGGAATTTAGGAATCCATAGAAAATATACAGGGTAAAACCGGCTGTATGCCAAAATAAATGGTCTTAAATGGGAAACGCCCTGATAAGCTTTCTCAAGAGAGAACTGCCACTTATCGTTGGAAGGGACTTATATGCCAAATTGGATAAGCTCTCAAATAAAGAGACTGCTGCTTATCTGTGGATAATAGATTGATTGATAATATAAACTTCTTCACGTCTCAAGTCTGTGCTCCCTGGACATGATTCAGTTTCTTCTTTTGCTAAAGGATAAAATGAACGTCTTCATAATTCGAGATCGGTGCTCTCCCGAATATGATTCCGCTCCTTCTTTTACTAAAGGATAAAATAAACTTCCTCATACTTCAAGATCGGTGCTCTCCTGAATATGATTCAGCTCCTTCTTTTACTAAAGGGTAAACGAACTTCTTCATTCTTCAAGATCTATGCTCTCCTGAATATAATTCGGCTCCTTCTTTTACTAAAGGATAAAATGAATGTCTTCATAATTCAAGATCGGTGCTCTTCCGAATATGAATTGGTTCAAACCTCCCCGCACTTCAAGATGAAAAGGAAAATGGAAGCCCAGCTGCTCGATGGAGATGGCCATTTACTGCGAGTCGTAATGAAGATAGGATAAGCTTCTCAGATGAGAACTACCGCTTATTTGTAAGAATGTCACATATATGTTTCTCGAGTGAGAACTGCTTGTAGAGGTGGTAACAGGTAATGTAAATTGTAATGAAGATTGTAATGAAGGCTGTAATGAAAGTTGCAATGTAAATTGTAATGTAGGTTGTAATGAAATAATGAGCTCCTTGTACGAGAAGATCAATTGTAGAGTCTAATGAAAAATTGTAATGAAAGTTGTAATGAAGTAATGAACTCCTTGTACGAGAAGATCAATTGTAGAGTGTAATGAAAGTTGTAATGTAAATTGTAACGAAGGTTGTAAGGAAAGTTGCAAGGTAAATTGTAATGAAGGTTTGTACTGAAAGTTCAAGGGAAATTGTAATGAAAGTGGTGATGAAATTTGCAAGGCAAATTGTAATGAAGGTTGTAATGAAAGCTGCAAGGTAACAGAACTGGGCTAGAAAGAACTGAAAAACAAGTCTCCATTGAGGAAACGGACTCGAGTGGGACTATCTTACCTAACGCGGAAAGGTAACTGAAATAACCATCGTCCACGAGGGATGAACTCGGTGGTGAAATTGGAAACAAATGAGTATTTTGTGCTTAGGGCTGACGATCTACTTGGAGAGAGCGGACAAACCCAGTTACTCGACGGTAACAATAAAGGATGACGATAAATAGCAAGCATGCACATGCTAATGCGTGTGTCAATGTGTATGCGAATGTGTATGTTCATGTATATGAAACTGTCATGCAATGAGTATGCTTTGGCATATGCTGACAAAACAAGCGAGAGGAGGAAACATGAGATGAAATAAACATCTCGACGGGAGTACCCTAGCGACCTCTACAACATTACATCCATCGGGGTATAGGAAAAGTTGATAGTAGAACCAAATCCTGTTTCAAAGTTATAACTTCCCTGGGGAGAAGATATCATGACTTCCACACGGGGATATGATACGACTTCCCTAGAGAGTACAATATCATAACTTCAACTGGGGATTCATGACCTCCGCATGGGGATAAGATATCATGATTTCACGTGAGGGATTACTATCATGAACCATAATCAGCCCCAAGAACTCTTAGGATCAGAGACTTCCGGGGATAAAATAAATATCCATTGTATGGGGAAGGTGTGGAATTAGGCAGCTTCATAGAGATAGCGTAACAACTTCCTGGGGATAGTACATCGGCTTCTTGTGGAGGAGGTACATCCAACCGGGGATAAGATATATCAAACTTCCCTACGGAGAGCTCGTCAGACTCACTGGGGAGAAATCAACAGACATTCCTGCAGACAGTATCTTGACTTCTTGGGAGAATATGGCAATCTCCTGGGGAAAATTCCGGAGGAAAGTAAGGCAATTTCACTGAGGAACTGATGATTCCACTAAGAAATGGGTCTCCAATAACATATATCCCTTGGAGGATACCAGGGATAGCCTTGTAGTCTTGAGAGTCACTGGGGATTTATCGGATGGATCAAAAGGGTTGTCAGCTTAAAGTCTCGCTGGGGACTATTACATGGGAAGATGCTGGTAAGACCTATGTAGTCTAGGAAATTACCGACTTGGTCCAGAATGTTGTCAGCTTAAACTCTCTCTGGGACTGCGTCAATTTAAAGTCTCTCTGGGGACTGTGTCGGCTTAAAGTCTCTCTGGGGACTGTCAGTTTAAAGTCTCTTTGGGGACTGTGTTGAGGCAATGGTTAAGATGTAGATTCTGCAACGATGAGAATTACTGGGGAATGAAGACCGCCGGGAGTAAAATCCATCGGGTACATGAAGAATGTTGTAAGGCTAGCTTTGATCTCAATGGGCTTTCTAGTAGTCGCCATTTTGAAAATGATCATGCCCTAGAGTACCTGCTTTGTGAGGAAGAGTCATCTCAAGAGGATTTTACAGAGAACATGGAATCTGATTGCCCCACTGTTTTCAAACTGTTAGAGAGATTTGTCAGATCTCAACGTAACTGGCACGGATCAACCGTGTTACGACTGAGTCTACAAGAAATAGCTCTTAAGTACGTCTGGCTCGCATTGGTAAGCGATTTAGAACCCACATGCCCATGTTTAGCAGGATCTTCAAGCTCCATTGATTATGTCTATATGTAAGTTTCTAAGATGTTAGGCAAAATCGGCACGCGTGAAATGGTATCCTGAAACTATCAACGCAACCATATATTTGTCTTGGAATTTTTGTTTTTGAAAAATATATCGCTATAACTTGTGACCGAAATCACTAGCTAGGATATGAATTTAACTTGTAATGCCAACGGTAAATTGAGCATAGCTCGTAGGAGTCAGGAAACGTTATCTCGTCGAGTATGCTTTCAAAAGAAGTCCTACTTCAATTAGGTCTTTTAAAGGTTGTATCGTGGCTTGGTTCATGGTTTAAGAAACAAAGGATAAAGGCTAAAAGTTTATTTGTACCCGCCCCTCTTCGTGATGTTCTCCAATCCTAATTCAGTTAACAGGATACGAGCATTCATATCTCGATTGGATTTGATATGGTCAAGAACTTATTAAGGCTTTAGACATGGCAATCACTCACCTATCTTTTTGTTTGATCACACGATTGTGTTCTTCATTGGGGACTCTTTAAGGTAGTCCTTTATTGTATTTTTTTTGCTTTTATTCCCCAACATTTTCCTGGACGGCATCTTTTGGTTTGACATTGGATTCCAGCGGGATGCCCCAGTTTTGCCTAAGTCTCCTTCATAGGTTTCGACTTAGCGGGCTCTATATTTTTGTGAACGAGTCGTGTGACTCTTTTGAAGGCTTGTGACTGCCCCACTCTTTAAGTAATAGAGGGATACTCGTTGCATTTTTTTCCTTCCTAAGATGCTAAGGATGGATTCTTGAAGGTTCGCTCCTCCTTTTGAGAGTCGGGGCGCTCGATCAATTTAACTGAAAAACTATCCTGTCCCAGGTTGAAAAATTTAGGGTTCTTATTTTGAAAAGAAAACTCCTACTTCAAGGCTCAAAAGGGTTAAAGAGGGATTATCTGCCTTATATCTCCATTGTTTTTGGATTTGAAACAATGCCTTACATCATCAGCAGGTTTCAATCGAAAGCATACGGCAAGAAATTTGACGTTTTTGGCTCATCATCCTCCTTCCAATTCTCTATCAAAGCGAGAGATCGGGTAAAGTTGGCATTATAAGTTTATGCAAAAAAATATTTTAATGCGTGAAACGAATTGATTTATTTAAGACAATTATATGCATTAATTAATCAAAATAACAAGTTCGTACATGCTAATTATGCTTAATCAAAGAAACAGAAACATATAAATAAGCAAAAATGAACTGTCTCAAAGTCCTTCAAAATGTGTTTATGAAGTCTTCGCATCTGAGACCGGCATGGTAGTGGTTTCCTCTGGCGGAGCCTCCTTGGAAGGAGTCGTCTTGCTTTCCCCAGCTATGTTTGTCATTACTTCATTATCGGTCTTCGAATCTTCACTCGGATTAACTCTCCCAGATTCTCTGTTGATCGGGGTCGCATCATCTTGAGGATTGCTTAAATGAAAAGGACTAAGCATCTGAAGAACTACCGGCTTCAGCTGATTCACCGTATGCGTCACTGGCTGAGATATGTTGAAAACAGGCTTTGCAGAGCTTGATTCTGGCCCCTGGGACACCCTGAGAGGAGTCTTGACTTTCGGCTGAGGATCGTCAAAAGACAGGACCTTCTTTTCTAGCAAATCTATGACAATATTCTTAAGCGCGTAACATCCTTCCAAATTGTGACCAGGCGCACCCTCATGAAATAAACAATGAGTGGCGGCATTGTAATTGACAGGTACCAGATTGGGAGGTGGACCCAAAGTTCGGGTAACAACCAGACCTTGTTGCACTAAGAAAGGATACAACTCAGTGAATGTCATTGGAATCGGAGGACAAGGCTTGTATGGTCTCCTATTTTGACGAGGTATTGTCTCCTCTGATGGTTGGCACACGGGAGCGTTGGGCACTCGTTGGAAGTTGACAGGAGCTTGTGCAGGCTGATAAATAAGAGGTTGTTGATAAACCGGATGCTGATAGACCGGAGCTGGTTGCACAGGCTGATATGTAGGAAATTGCTGACTAAAAGGAGGTGCAACAGTAGCTACATAGGGTTGTGGAGCATACTGAACTGGATAACCTTGAACATATTTCTGCTGAGGTTGCCAAGGTTGGTGAGTAGCCATCGAGCGATTCCTCAAACGTGTAGGTCCTTTATGGTGGTCAACGCTCGGAGTTTTGCACTTTGGAGGAGTAACTCGTCGAACTGGTTGAGCAACAATAGGATTCACTGAACTGGATTGACGATTCTGAGGAGGTATGTTCTCAATAGTAACAACTGGGTGAAGACCCCCAATAGTGCTGGTAATCTCAGAAACAATAGTAGGTTGATTATCCATCTTCACCTTAAGGGCTTGCAGCATCTCCATAATCTTCCCCACACTTCCTCGAAGATCTTCGAGTTCATGGCTGACACGGGCGATCTCTTGGCTTTGTTCTTCCATCCTTTTTCGAGCTTGGGCTCTAGTGTTGTACTGATGCGGAGGACCCAGGGTGACGAAACTGGCAGGCGAGAGAACCGAGTATGAGAAACCGGGAGACATATGCGATGCAAAGATATGATGCTAAGATGCAAAATGATTTCATGGAATTCAAATATTTACAAATATCGCGGAATACCAAAAAAAATTTATTTTATTAATGGAGATTTGGATTACAAGTCTTTAAAGAAAACAGCTAAACAAAAGCTAAAAATGACCCTAAGGAAGCAACGTCCACAACTTCAAGAAGTAGGCGGATATTCGGAGGAAAATAAATCCTCGTAGATTCTTCTCTTCTTGTCGAAAAGTGCCTTCTCGTTCCTCGACTGAAGCTATTTTTTGAAGTTCATCCTACTCGCTGACCATCACCTGGTATTACCCAATAAGGTCAGTACTGGATTCCTTTGCATGAAGATCTTGATGGCATTAATGTCCACATATCCTTCAAAATTAGGGAAAAGCAACACTTCATAGATAAGCAAGGCAAGGATCGTCTCAATGGTAGGCATGCTCAAATAATCGGCATAATATTGGGCCTTCTTGATTAGGAACTTCGTAGGTAACCCAAAGATTTCACCTTTATGAGTCATATTCTCCTTAATGTCAGATACCTTCAAACATGTGGCTTTAGCAATATCCTGTTCTTTAGGGTCCTTCTCCAAGAAAGGGAAAGGAGACTTATCCAGAATAGGTAACCCTACAAGCTGAGAATATTCTTCCAAAGTAGGTAATAGCTGATAATCGGGGAATGTGAAAAGTGGTAGTCGGGATCATAGAACTGTAGCAACACCGAAAGAAGTTCTTCGTTCATTTTATATTCCAACAGAGATAACAACCTTCCATACCGGTTTCAAAATCCGTCTTGATCTTGGACTAAAGATCCTAGCTTCCTTAGGTCATCTAGCTTAGGACTTTTAAAAGTATATTTCAAAGTTTTCCTTCGATTGTAATCCATAATCCTGCAATATTCATAAATAAGGTTTGAATTCCATGAAATGTAATGCAATGTAATGTGTTAATGGATGCAATGCACATATATTCATAAGTCCTAGGTTAAAGGTATGTGCAAGGAGTTAGGGTCTACCCATCCCAATAAGGTATGTACTAAGGTTAGTTGTACCTGCAGAACAAGGTTCTAAGAAGTGCCCAAAGTCATTGGTTCATCCTTCGGATATTATCAACTTTCCGACTGACTCGAAGGTTGATAATATTCTCGAGAGAACCTCTTTTGAGTGTAGCATCACGTAGCAACTATTATAGGACTACTCCCACATAGTTCCCGCACTACGTCCTATATAAGGCCAAGGTGGTGTTAAGGTAACTACGGTCCTCAATATCACATACTCCAATCGAAAATAATAAAAGTTTTCACGACTAACTCGATCAACCGAACGATTTTCGAAAGGGTCTCAACTGAGTGGTGATTCTCGAGTCAACTTGGTCGGGACTCACTCCCGGCAAGCCTCGTCGAATATCTCACCTTCCTATAATAAGGTCACTCAAGTCCGAGTTAGGACTTATCTCACAATAACAGGGTACCCCCCAAGCAAGGCACAATAATAATATATACAAGATAATAAAAAATGAAAAATATCATACAATAAACAAAATAGGGATAACCCTTAAAGTTATGACAATCCCTAGTTAAGTCGCCATTTTCTATTGCGGTGGAAATATGATATCAAACTATTAATTAGCTTGAATCGCAATTCTTAATTCACAACCGCTCTTTGATTTATCCGAATGAAAAGGTCAAAAGAGGGAAAACCTATTTTTGCATCATAAACACAATGCGGGGAGAGACCTAGGTAAGGGGTTGGTTAAACTTAGGGAAGGTACTAGCACCCTAAACTTCTGTAGTACTCTACAGGAACCTTTTGTTTATTGTATGCTTTTTTATTTTATTATCTGTTTGATGTATATATTGAGCCAAGGGATGGAGTGACCTAAAAGACCTAAAGGTTAGTCCTAAGTTTACTCGGCAAGACGTCGCATCTTGTGCCTACATATCCTAGATAGGGAATGGAATCAGAGTAATCGTAGTTCCCCTTGAAAGGGATGTTAGAAACTTCTTGACTATGGTCAAGGTTTCAAGGGGAGTAAGCATTTCTTAAGGAAATGCTTACGTGGAGTCTTGAAACTCCTATTTCTATGTTGAAAAGTTGAATTGAAATTAGGGTTTAAATTAGGGATTCCACAGCAGGAAACCTTAAACAGAGCACGACGGCTCTTTGATCTAAAAGCTAGGGTAAAGGGTATTTTCGTCCACGGGGGGACGCCTAGGCTATTAGGGTTTTGAAAACGGTCAAGAATTAGGGTTAATGACTCGGCGGTCAACGGTTAAACCTAATTCCTTTGGAGGAGAAAATTAACGGTAAAACATGCAAACATGGAAAAATATTATATGGCAGAAATTAAAGTGCGAAAAGTAAAGAAAGCGTCGCGACGATCACTCGCGTAAATTACAAACCCCAAAAAAGGGAAAATAAAATAAAACCGCGACCATGGCCTCGTGTAAATTACATCCATGGACCAATATAAATTGAATAAACTAATCAAAATTTAAGTATAGTCTGAGGAGAAAACAGAGAACATTTGTGAGAAGGGTTAGACAGAAATATGGTAAAAAAATGGAACCGTTAGTATTGAAAGAAAGACAAACTGCAATTTGAAATTTTTATTATTGTTTTATTAGTTTTGAAAAAGGATTTTAGTTTTAATTTTGAAGAAAATAATTTTAATCTTAGTTTAAAAAAGGTTTAGTTTAAGTTTTAGAAATTTGTTTTAGTTTTAAATTTTAACAAAACTCTAATTTTAATATTTTAGAAAAAAAATTTAATTATTATTTTGTGAGGAAGAAAGTTTTAACTTTAATTTTTTTTTTAAATGTTTCTCAATTTTAAAAAAAAAGTTTTATACTAAAAAAAACAAAGTGTTAATTTGTATTTAAAAAAAAAGGTTTTTATTTTATTATCTAAAAAAAAATTATTTTAGAAAAGCTTTTAAGAAAAAGTTTTTAATTTGTTTTATAAAAGTAGAACTTTCACTTATTTTTAAAAATAAAATTTTCAATTAAAAATAAATGTACTACTAAAACAACAAAAGGGAAAACAAAAATTGGGTTGGGTTATGGTTACTGCTGCATGCGGCGCCGCTGCCATTGTTGCCTGTTGAAGCTTTTTCTTCTTCTTCGCATGGCCACGATCCCTTCTTCTTTTCCTGCAAAAAAAACATCAAAAGAAAACATCCGTTAGAAACAAGAGTTACTCACCTTTCACGGGTTTGAAGTGGCTTTTCTACGATGGAGTTCATTGATGATGAAAGATGATGTTTTTTTTCAAAAATCTCTCCTCTTCTGATAAGTCGTGAGAACGGCTGCCGTTTTTCTCTTTTTGTCTTCTTCCCCTTTTATCAAATGCAACTCATATTTATATACGTAACAAATTAGGGTTAAATCTAACCTAATGCCCAGTTTAAAGCCCAACTTAAATAATTAGTCAAACTAAATACTATTTAAACAAATTAAAACAAACTTAAAACCCTATTTATTTACTAAACATTAAAAATATTATAAAAAGAATAAAATCTTTTCTAATATGAAAATAGAAAAGTTAGAATAAAAATAAAATCTTGCCAATTGTGCTATTTTATTCCTTCAAAATAAAGTGGCACTAGAAACCCTGTAAACTAAAAAGAGCGTGCCACATGATATTTTCTTGCAACAATCAAACAACTGCATAACCCGTTAGTGGTTAGTTTAAACGCAATGCAAAATGAAATGGTGCAAGATGAAACGACTAATCTTAGGGAAAAATTTGGGGTATTACACTCGTCTACGAAAGTAAACATTAATTTCATGAATGTTATAACCACTACACATGCATTACACATGCATGTAATAATATATATATATATATATATATATATATATATATATATATATATATATATATATATATATATATATATATATATATATATATATATATATATATATATATATATATATATATATATATATATATATATATATAAATGAATGTCACAAGTAATATGACCACTTACATGAGGCAAGAGAAATGTTGGATTTTTTCTACTAATGTTCAACACATTATGTCGATGCACAACATTGTACATTGAAAATTATCTAAACATATTACGCTTTAAATCAATTACAAAGTCAAAGAAAATAATACTAAAAAGTTTCATAAACATAACTTACTCTTTAATAATTTGCTTCATTTTAGGTTCAAGTGGATTATGTAAGGAACACAATGTCGTTATCGTATTCATCCTAAGTGATATGATGATCAATTGCCAATGATCACTGAATAAACATGAGCATATATATAATTAGTATTTTCTAAAACAAAACTAACTATAATAGATAAACCACAATTTCAAAATTATTTACGATTTGAGAAATAGTGCTAAGTAAATTTCTTTTTTCCATTGATTTAACCGTTTTGAAATGTAAGAGTCAATTTCTTTTGGATCATTATTTGTCCATCGAATACTAAACGAATCCAAGATGCCATAAATATTCGATTTACTTAACTCTATACAAACACGGTAAATGTACCTAAATGGTTAAACAAAATTCATAAAATAAGTGAGAAAATACAAAAGTGATAATGTACTATATATAATGACATGCATATTCAATTATATATTTATGTGCACAAAACTTGCAATATCTCTACGTCCACCCATATGTATCCTTATAGAAAATATTGTATGTCATTAGGAGGAGAGTATAAGATTTCTACAGTTGGACAATGCTCTAGCTGAAGAGGAATCAGGTCATTGATTTCCGCAACCAACAGGTATAACATGGTGATTTCATTTGTGGAAGGATCCAATATTTCATTGACTTCTTGAGCGAGGGCGACTGAACAATTACCTTCTTTGGTGCTAGCACCATGTATAATATTTTTTGGAGGAGCTTGATCATCAGCATTATCATCATTTTCATTTGTACGTTGTTGGAAGGATCCACTTATTCTCTGCAACATAATATTTGTTTTTAACATAATACATAATAAACACATTTCTATCTTTTCTAACTTTTCAGATAAAACACAATATAACTCTTCTAACTTTTCTATGTCTTTATTCTGACTTTTCCACTCAGTTTCTAACATCATTCTATGTTCTTCTAACTCCTTCTCAACAGCTGCAAGGTTTTCTCTTTGCGCTTGTAATTTGGTGTTGTCAGCGTTTTTTTTAGACTAAAGTATATTACTAAAGAGACAAGAAATGAATGATACCGTGGTGATACCACCACGATCAACAACCGGAACCGTGGTGATATATTACTTGCTTAATTAAATTTCAGAATGAAGCGTCAATATATTACAATTTAAAATATTTAAAATAAAATGAAAATATGTCACAACGGTTCAGCTACGCAACTGTGATGGTATTACATTTTTGTTTTAAAAAAATATTTAAAAAAAATACGCGACTAAATGTTAAAGAAATAAAATATTTGAAGTGTTGGTACATTATAATTAAAAATATTTAAAACAAGTCATAACGATTGAGTTACTCAATCGTGGTGGTATCAAATTTATTTTGAAATTAAAAATAAATAAAAATACAAAGGTAGGATTAAATGTTAAAGAAATAAAACATTCGAGGGTGCTGAGATTCGATCCATGAAAGGGTGATTACATAACCACGGTTGTATCTTTCATCTGTGATTATATTATATCAAAATTTTAATAAGTAATTAAATGAAAATGTTTGCACGTTAAGTAAAATATGTCATCACAGTCCTCCGTGGTACCGTGATAACTATGGCATTGTTTTTTATATATATATATATATATATATATATATATATATATATATATATATATATATATATATATATATATATATATATATATATATATATATATATATATATATATATATATATATATATATATATATATATATATATATATATATATATATATATATATATATATATATATATATATATATATATATATATATATATATATATATATATATATATATATTGTAGTAGTGGTGGTGTGCAAGCATCCCCAAGAAAATGCAGTTTTTCGTTATAAAATAAATGATTACAAGTTGATCGACATTAAAGAGGCTATGGTCCAAAGTTTATTTGGAGGGGTCCAATTTTTCACGGGAGCCAACATATTTATGAGAATTGTGAGACGTTGGATCGATCTCTGTTCACAAGTAGTGCGTGTTGTAGTCGAAGTTTGTTCTAACATGCATTAGTCAATATTGCTAGGGTTGTTAACATGTTGAACTGGGCCTTGCTTGTAAGCCCAATTGTTTAAGTTAGCTTGTACCATAAGTTAGCTTGTAATGGGTAATTGTTAAAAAAAAACCATTAGGTTAGTGTGTTATTTTTCTTATAAATAAGATACTAGTTTCTCAATCTTGTGATAAGGAAAAATAGGAAGATAAAATCATAATTTCAAGGGGGAGAGGTTATTTTGTTATTCTTGTATACTTGTAATTTTGTTCTAAGAGAAAGGAAAGAATAGCAGTTTAATAACCAATCCTTGTTATTCCTTGTTGTTTTACCTTGTTTTCTTTGTTAACCCTAACCCTTGTGAGTTTCTTGATCATTAAGAAACCGTCTATACTTTGTTTAAAGGTATCTGATTCACAACAAATTGGTGCGGTGAGCGTGGAGAAGATGCCTTCAACAAAGTATAAGATTGAAATTTTCACCGGAGTGAGCGACTTCGGTCTGTGGCGCTTAAAGATGAAAGTCTTATTGGTTCAGCAGGGTTGTTTGGAAGCGTTGAAGGGTGAGGCAGCCATGGACGTTGCGTTAACAGCAAAAGAAAAGACGGGCATGATCGAGAAAGCCCACAGCGCAATATTGTTGAGCCTTGGTGATAAGGTTCTTCGACAGGTATCAAAGGAGACTACAGCATCGGGATTATGCGTGAAACTTGAAAGTTTGTACATGACCAAATCTCTGGTGAATCGACTCTACCTGAAGCAAGCTTTATATTCATTCAAGATGAGTGAAGATAAAGTGTTGGCTGAGCAGTTGGATATGTTCAACAAGCTGATTCTTGATCTTGAAAATATTGATGTGAAGATCGATGATGAAGATCAAGCACTGTTGCTGATGTTTGCTTTGCCCAGAACACATGCTCACTTCAAAGAAACTCTCTTGTATGGAAGGGAGTCCCTGACCTTTGAAGAAGTTCAATCAGACTTGTATTCTAAGGACTTGAACAAACGAAAGGAGCATAAACCTTCGACGGTGGGTGAAGGTTTGGCCGTTAAGGGAAAATTCTTGCGAAAGGATGGTAAGTTCGACAAGAAGAAAGGTAAAAGTCAACAGAAGTCTTATAGTGGCGAAACATCTAGTATTCAATGTTATCACTGTAAGAAGGAGGGTCACATAAGAAAGGTGTGCCCTGAACGCCTGAAAGATCATGGAGGTAATGGCAATGCAGCCATTTTTCAAGATGACTTCGACTCATCTGATGTTCTTGTGGTTTCAAGTGGCGACTCGAGGAAAGAGTGGATTATGGATTCAGGTTGCACTTGACACATGACTCCATACAGAGATTTGTTCGAGGAGTTATGTGATCAAGATGGTGGATCTGTGCTGCTGGGAAACAACAAATCTTGCAAAATTGCAGGTATTGGATCTGTGAGATTCAAGCTCCATGATGAGTCAATAAGGTTATTGACTGAAGTCAGGTACGTACCTGACTTGAAGAGAAATTTGATTTCTCTTGGTGAATTCGATAGAAAAGGATACATTTTTCAAGGAGAGAAAAGTATCCTAAGAGTCATGAAGGGGTCGAAGGAAGTCTTGAGAGGCGTGAAGAAACAAGACTTGTATACCCTTGAGGCTGAGGTTGTAAGTGGTTCGACAAATGTTGCATCCACGAAACTTATGTCGAAGACATAATTATGGCACATGAGATTGGGCCATGTCAGGGAAAGAGGCCTGGTCGAATTAGGGAAGCAGAACCTACTAGGAGGTGATAAAGTCGATGTCGCTACGCGAAAAATGACACAGAGTCGCCACCGGATTTTATTCATCCCAAGGAGGGAAAGGGAAATAGCGATAAAACCTTTGGGAAAAGAGCGTGGTCATCGCAACCAAGTCTTAGGGTTCAGGAGTCGGTTATGCGAGGGGAAGGTATTAGCACCCCCTCGCATCCATCGTACTCGATGGGAACCTCCTAGGTTGTTTGACGAGAATGGGTGTTTTTATTAAGAGTTTGTTTGCTTACGGAAAAGAGGGGTTGGTTTATTTATTTTAATGCTCGCCAAGGATTGTGGCCCTTGTGCCTACGTATCCTCACTTAAAAGAAGTGAAGAATCAGAGCTCCGTAGTTCGGAGGCTTATGAAATAGTTGTTTGTTGGTTGATTTTATACCTTGAAAAAGGGTTTTTGGATTGATGCCCTAAGGCGAAAATAGGTTTGATGAGTTGATGTTATTTTTAAGTTTCTTAAGAGAAATTGTTCTTGATTAGGATTATACACAAAAGACTTTGGATAGAAATGAATGTTTCGAATAACCAAGTCGAGCGCCTTGTACCCAAATCATTCGGAATGAGTGTAGGAGGACTCCATTCTCATTCCTTTTCCACCACTTTTAAAGTCCATGGTGTATAGTCCTAATCATATATTTATTGTGTTTTGGATTTTTTATTGAGAAAATGATCACTTGATGTTGGATCAAGGTTTATTGTTTGTAAAGATACATTTGAAGTGATACGGACAAGGTCGATGGCGGTGCACAAGGCAACCGACTTACAAGGTTAAAAATGGCTCGACAAAATCGAGGGTTTGTTTCTAAAAAAGGTTTTTTGGAATCAGAGGCCATCAAGGACCGCAACAACATTCACATATGAAAAACACACAAACATATCGGGTTAGTCGCATAAAAAAATCGAGACATGCAAAAAAAAAACGGCACGAAGTGCCATCAAGGAGTTCGGCGTGCGAACTCCTTGAGAAAAAATTTTTTGGAGGTAAAAATAACAAAAATAAGTGAAAAATAGTGGTGTGACACGGGTGGCCGTGTTGTGTGACACGGCCCGTGTCATAGGATACATGCAATGTGGGTTTTGGAGCGTGATAGAGGTGTGACACGGGTGGCCGTGTTGTGTGACACGGCCCGTGTCAGGCTACCAGAGTGAAAAAACCTAACTTTTTCTATGTTTTTCTTTCGTTTTTGTGGTTTCTTGAGAATGGTTTCTTGGTCCCTTTGGAACCTTACATGATACATACAATACAACAATACATAAAAGAGTAAACAAAATGGATGTAAGAGCAAAAAAATAAAGGGAGAAAGGTTGGAGGAAATGGATACCCAAGAGCTTTCTATCCTTCTTGCAAGTCCTCCTTGGTCTTGGTTGAATGTACTTCACTCTATGTTGTGAAGGTTTTGTTTCTCAATGATCCTCTTGGTTCTATCTCACTCTCTTTTTCTCTGGTTTGCAAAGCTTTCTATTTTTTTGGTTTTTTTTAGGGTTTTTGTTTGCTCTCTCTCTTTTTCTGGTTTGGCAATGTGTGTCTAGAGTGAATGTTGAATGAATTCTCTTGTTTACAGCCCCCTCCTCTTATCTCAGCTCCTAGGGTTTTCTCTTCCCCCCAAACATCAGATTTTTTCATGGGTCAATGTCTCTTGCCACCTTTTCTCATGTCACTCTCTTTCTTTCCATTTCCATGCAAGAGCTATGCTGCATTTTTGCTGTTGCACTTTGCCTATGCTGTTTTTTCTGCAGCACTTTGTGCCTTGCACCCATTTTGTTGGCTTGTTCTTGGACAGCTCCTCTTGGTCAAAGCTACTACCTCTTGACAGCATTTTCAAAATATGATATTTAGATGTATTATCATGTGCTATTCTCTTGATTTTGTGACATGTAGATTTTGTGACATGAGGTAATTTGCCTCCTCTTGCATGGGGTTGTTTTGTACATGACTAAACATGCATATTCTTGGTCTCCAAACATTCCAATGTTGATTTAATTCTTGCATATTTCTTGGATGTTTGTAAATATATTGTGGACTTGGTGTGGCACTACCATAACATGAATTTGATTAGAGACTTGAATGAAGATTAGAAATAAATTAATTTCTAAACATCACTTAGAGTTGGAAATCTTGCAACAAATGACATTCTTGTAATGTCATAGAACTTCTCTTTGTAATATTCTTGCGTCTAATTCATGAATTCATGATGAATTTCCCTAGAGCCATTAAGCTTGAAATGGATGAAGTCTTGAATTATGGACTTGTGATCTTGACTCATGCTTTGCAAATTTGAACTCCACTTGATCAAGAATTTAAAACAAAATTGGATGAAGCAATCTTGAATTATGCCTTGTATTTCATGGTCATTAGGAATATATCTTGAATATCCTAATATTTTGTCAAGTAACTTCTTCTTGAAGAAATCCACATGAGTAGACTTTCCAATTTAGATCAAACCTTAGATAATGAACCGTTCCTTCCATGTAGTCCAAGATAGACAAGTTATCTCATTTGAAATGGAAAATGACAAATCGACCCAATCCGTACCCACATGCTCGATATGCAATAAAATGATGTATGGTATAGCGAATGTAGGGTATAAAGGCTAAAGGCGAAAATGAGGGTGTGACAGCTGCCCCTATTTAATCCTCTTGGACCTGAATGTCTGGAGGGTAAAGGTGCTCGAACATTCATGGTAGAAGAGAATTAAATACTAGAATACCCGGGATTTTTGACTGGAGAGGTATGGGGTGAAAGTAAACAGTCAACGAGATGGCTTAAAAAAGGTGTCTTGTTATTGAAGAAGGGTTATGAGGGATATGATGATATGCTTGAGATGCAATGCAAAACGAACATGAGTGTTTTGCCAGCCGGAAAAGGAGGCTCCTCGTAATATGGAAGCATAATTGGCTAAGAGATATTCCTTCTATAAAAGATAGAGAGGACTCAAGAAATAGAAATGTGAGATATTCCTTCCACGAAAGGGAGAAAGGACTCTAGAAACTGGTTTTTTCTCTTACAAAAGGCAAGGAGGACTCCCGAACAAAAGGTCTGGATAAAATGTTTTCTTCCATAAAAGGTAGAGAGGACTCCAAGACAAACGGTCTGAAGACAGTATTCCTTCTACAAAAGGTAGAGGAGACTCCCTTGGGAGAATACGATCGTATTTCCTTCTGTCATGGAAGAAAGGACTCCAGAACAAGAGGTTAGGAGAAAACGTTCCTTCTACAAAAGGTAGAGAGGATTCCTGAACACAAGGTTAGGAGAAAAATTCCTTCTACAAAAGGTAGATAGGAAACTCCCTTAGGAGGGGATGATCGTATTTTCTTCTGCGGAGAGCAGAAAATATTCATGAACAAAAGGTTAGGAGAAAATGTTCCTTCTACAAAAGGTAGAGAGGATACTTATGAAAGGTAAGCTGACAAGAACCTGTACAAAAGGTATGAGAGGTCTTATTAAAGGCAAGTTGAATCTGTTGTGAAAGGCAAGGCAGGAATATTTCGAAAAGATTCACAAAAGATAAGTTAAAGGCAATAACCATCCTCCTGCAAAAGGTAGAGGAGACTTGTATAGGGTATTGGAACATCATTTGACCTCACAGGCACCACGGCGGAGATTACATTATTTAAGTATGGTAACCATTCATTTCTTGGCCACATAGGCATCAAGCGTCCAAATAGATCGAAGATACCCAAGACAGTTTTGTCGCATGTAAAAGACAGCGAGAAACGCTTACAAAAGGGAAGCGAAGGGAAAAGATTTCACGCAAAAGGCAATGAAATCCCTTACGAAAGGCAAGGTGAGAAAATATCTCATGCAAAAGGCTCAAAGGACTTACAAAAGTTAAGTGAATCGATAAACACTCCAAAAGGATCCTGCCAGGATTTCCACAGGAAATTCGCATCTTTGAGAATGAATGGCTAAGCACATGTAATGATGCAGTATGTATGCAAAAATGTCAGGGACGTAAGGACATGAAGGTTAGGGGTGATAATTTATGCCAAGTGATTGGGCTTTGATTTGGGGCGTCAAGTTTGACTTCCCAACATCCTCGTGACGAAATTTGGATCATCTCCAAATGGTCTTATCAGACAAGCCGTGTTGGCCAGTCAGGTTGCCCCTGATTTGGTCAAGTTCCCGACGAACTTTATGATCAGACGATGCTTAGTGTACACGCGCGCCTACTATAGATCATTTTTATCCTTCATACACCTAGGTTGAAGAGCAACTTTATTCTTTCTTTTGTTATTGTTATCGGTATCCCATAATTTTTCAATGCAATATTTATTAAGAATGAAAATTCCACTTTTTGCAAACATAGAAGAAAATAAATGTGACACGCGAATTGATGAAAGAGATTTTTATTGATGATAAAGTGACCCATAAATGGGTAATTTTACATAAGGGTACAACTCCTAAAAGAGGTAATTGCAAAAAATATGACAAAAAGCACAGTGGCAATGTGAAAAAAAGGATCAGATTTCCACTGAGTTCCAATTCTGCTATGATCCCTATGGCCTTGAAGCTTCTCGTACATTGCCTCTAAGGAAGGTGGATGAATTGATCTTCCCCATGTGTAGTTCTCCTTATTCGGATGGTGAGCTCACAGACTTTTCGCAGACCTCAGTCTTTTCTTTTTTAGGTCCCTAAATTTTGCCTAGACCGCCCTTTCGGGTTTTCAGTCTACCGGGATACCCATTTTTTGCCTAAGTTGCCCCTAAGGGTTTTTAAATTATCGGGTATTATTATTATTTTTTTATTTTTAACCCTAATTTTTTCCTGGACTTTTATTTTTGTTGTCCACCGGGTCTACTCTCAAGCGTAGTATTTTTTTACTGCATCTGCGTTTACAGGGGATGATAGATCTTCACCGTCCATGTTGGATAATATCAAGGACCCTCCAGAGAAAACCTTCTTTACAAAATATGGACCCTCATAATTAGGTGTCCATTTGCCCATTGGGTCTGTGTGGATTGGCAGAATCTTTCTCAATACCAAGTCTCCCACTTCGAAATCTCGAGGACGAACTTTCTTGTCAAATGCCCTTTTCAATCGCTTTTGGTAAAGCTGGCCATGGCAGATGGCTGCCATGCGTTTTTCATCAATGAGATTAAGTTGATCAAATCTCGCCTGCACCCATTCGGCTTCGTCAAGCTTGACATCAGTCAAAATTCTCAGGGAAGGGATTTCTACCTCAACAGGGAGTACCGCATCCATGCCATACACAAGAGAAAATGGAGTTGCCCCAGTAGAAGTGCGCACTGAAGTGCGATAGCCATGCAAAGCAAATGGTAGCATTTCATGCCAATCTTTATATGTTTTCACCATTTTCTGAACGATCTTCTTGATGTTTTTGTTCGCTGCTTCAACGACGTCGTTCATCTTCGGGCGATACGGTGACGAATTGTGGTGCTCGATCTTGAAACTTTCATACAATTCCTTCATCATCTTGTTATTGAGGTTTGAACCATTGTCAGTAATGATTTTATTTGGGACCCCATAACGACAAATGATTTCCTTTTTGATGAAGCGAGTGACCACTTGTTTGGTGACATTGGCATAAGATGCGGCTTCCACCCATTTAGTAAAGTAGTCAATGGCCACTAAGATGAAACGATGTCCGTTTGAAGCAGTTAGCTCGATGCGTCCGATCACATCTATGCCCCACATGGCGAAAGGCCAAGGCGACGTCAAGACATTCAGAGGAAATGGCGACACATGTATCCTATCTGCATAGATTTGGCATTTGTGGCATGTTTGCATGTGACGATAGCAATCAGTTTCCATCGTCAACCAGTAATAACCAGCTCTCAAAATCTTCTTAACCATTGTGTGTCCACTGGAATGTGTACCAAAAGATCCTTCATGGATTTCGTTTATGATCCGGTCGGCTTCGTGTCCATCCACGCATCTGAGCAAGACTGAGTCATAATTTCGCTTGTAAAGCACATCTCCACTTAAGAAGAATTTGGACGAGAGCCTTCTTAAATACTTCTTGTCTGTGATGGAAACATTTTCTGGATACTCTTGCTTTTCTAGATATCTTTTGATATCATAGAACCAAGGTTGATCATCGGTTGCTAACTCTGCTTCCAGACAGTGGGCAGGCTCATCAAGATATTCAATACGGATAGAGGGTGCCTCATTTTTCCATTTAACCTTGAACATGGATGACAACGTGGCAAGAGCGTCTGCCAATTGATTGCTTTCTCTAGGAATGTGATTCAAAGTAATCTCCTCAAAGTATGGGATTAACTTCAAGACGTGATCCCGATATGGCACTAATTTGCTGTCACGTGCTTCCCAATCGCCTCTGACTTGGCTGATGACTAGAGCTGAGTCTCCATACACTTCCAGAATCTTGATTCTATGGTCAATTGCGGCTTCAATCCCGAAGATACATGCTTCATATTCTGCCATATTGTTGGTGCATTCGAAACATAATCTTGCGGTGAATGGAATGTGGAAACCGGTAGGAGAGGTGAGGATTGCCCCTATCCCATTGCCTTGAGCATTTGCGGCACCATCGAACACGAGTGTCCATCGCGATCCTGGTTCGGGTCCTTCGTCTAGGCCTGGTATTTCGTAGTCTCTGACAAACATGATGTCTTCGTCAGGGAAGTCAAAACGCATGGGCTGGTAATCTTCCACAGGTTGGTGGGCAAGGTAGTCAAATAACACACTCCCTTTGATTGCTTTTTGCGGGACGTATTGGATGTCATATTCTGTCAGTACCATTTGCCAACGGGCTACTCGTCCGGTGAGAGCAGGCTTCTCGAAGATGTACTTGACTGGATCCATCTTTGATATCAGCAATGTGGTATGGGTCAGCATATACTGCCTTAAGCGTTTGGCAGCCCATGCGAGTGCACAACAGGTCTTCTCCAACACTGAGTATCTCGTTTCGCAGTCAGTAAACTTTTTGCTTAGATAGTAGATAGCATGCTCCTTTCTACCTGTTTCGTCATGCTTCCCCAACACGCATCCCATGGATCCTTCCAAAACGGTCAAGTACATGATGAGAGGTCTTCCTGGCACGGGAGGCATCAAAATCGGTGGTTCTTGCAGATATTCTTTTATTTTCTCAAATGCTTTTTGGCAATTGTTATTCCACACGATTGTTTGATCTTTGTGAAGCAGCTTGAATATTGGCTCACAGGTGGCTGTTAGGTGAGATATGAATCTGGAAATGTAGTTTAATCTCCCTAAGAAAACACAAACCTCCTTCTCGGTTCTTGGAGCTGGCATGTCTTGGATAGCTTTTACTTTGTCAGGATCGACTTCAATCCCTTTTTGGCTTACGATAAAACCTAGCAATTTACCAGATCTTACCCCAAAGGTACATTTATTCGGATTGAGCCTTAGCCCGAAATTTCTTAGCCTAGCAAACAACTTTTCCAAGTGGATGAGATGTTCCTCTTTAGTTTGGGATTTTGCGATCATATCGTCTACATAACATTCAATCTCTTTATGTATCATATCATGAAAGAGAGTCACCATTGCTCGTTGATATGTCACGCCAGCATTCTTCAGACCAAATGGCATAACCTTATAGCAGAAAGTTCCCCAAGGGGTAATGAAGGTAGTCTTCTCCATATCCTCTGGAGCCATTTTGATTTGGTTATATCCGGAGAAACCATCCATGAAAGAGAAGACAGAGAATTGGGCCGCATTATCCACTAACACATCAATGTGTGGCAGTGGAAAATCATCTTTTGGGCTGGCTCTATTTAGGTCTCTGTAGTCAACGCACATCCGCACCTTACCTCCTTTTTTAGGCACAGGTACAATGTTGGCGACCCATTTAGGGTATTTTGATACTGCCAAGAATCCGGCATCAAGCTGCTTTTGTACTTCCTCCTTAATCTTCAGGGCCATGTCAGGTCGAGTTCGTCTCATCTTCTGCTTTACCGGCAAACAATCTTCCTTGAGCGGCAATTTGTGCATCACGATGTCTGAATCCAATCCGGGCATGTCTTGGTATGACCAGGCAAACACATCTGCATACACGCGTAGGAGCTCGATCAGTCTTCTCTTCACACCTTCTTCTAGGGCAGCGCCTACCTTGACCTCTTTCCTGTCCTCTTCGGTTCCAAGATTGACAACTTTCAATGACTCTTGATGCGGCTGGATGATCTTTGATTCCTGCTTCAATAGTCTGGCTAACTCCTCGGGGAGTTCACAATCTTCTTCAGAATCCTCGTCGGCGTGGTAGATTGGATTATCAAAGTCATATGGAATCGTAGCAGTATCGTTATCAATGGAATCCGGGGTGGATCTGCATGATTGGTGATTTTATGCTTTATTTTCAGGAAATGAAAAAGAAAAATGCGAGAAAACATTGCCATTTATTTATGCAAAAGTAAAAAGAAAGACAGGGAACACAATTGAATGCAAAGAGGTTCATTTTATTCATGATAAACATTATTTGAAAACATGGGGGCCCTACAAAATAATCCTTATGCCTTGGGCAGAGCATAGGATTTGAAAGCAGAACAAGGAAAAATTACTCTTCGACAAGGGTGATCTCCGGTATTTCTGTAACAGTCCAATTGTTAAGTTGTTGATTTGGTGCCTTTGGGTACACCATGCAGACTTCCTTTAATGCATCATCTTCAGCTTCCACAACGGCCACCTGATCATCCACCATATGTCCACCCCTAACAAAGGCAAGTGGAGAAAAGAACCTTTTGCCCTTGTCAATGGTTGTCTGCTGCTGATCTTTGTGATTGCCTGGGTAACCCAAACCATTTCTGTTTTTGTTGATGGGTAGCTCTAACACTCTTCCCCAACCTTCGGGGTGACCGGCCTCAATTACGGTCCTTGTGTCCTTCCAAGTAATCATGGGGGGTCCTGCCCTTTCTGATTTCTTTTCCTCCTTCTTAGCAGGGATCATTTCTACACTTATCACATCAAACGCTTGAAAAGGGGTCTCATGAACTTCCCCTTCCACTTCAATATAACGGAATGAAGACATATGGCTTACTAGCATATCCTCCTCTCCCTCGATGACGACAAGTTGGTTATTGACCATGAACTTTAGCCTTTGGTGAAGAGTGGACGTTACAGCACCGGCCGCATGAATCCATGGACGACCTAGTAGGCAACTGTACGCCGGGTAGATATCCATCACATAGAATGTGATAATGAATGTGTGAGGTCATATTTTGATGGGGAGATCAACTTCCCCTATCAGGGTCCTTCTTGCCCCATCGAAAGCTTTCACTATCACTGAACTGGGTTTCATCATTAATCCTTCAATGGTCAGCTTGGCCAATGAATTCTTTGGTAAAACATTTAAGGATGACCCAGTATCTACCAATACTCTCGACAACACAACATCAACACATTCAATGGAGATGTGCAAAGCCTTATTATGGTTCTTCCCCTCGGGGGGCAACTCTCCCTCATTAAAGCTCAGAATATGTGCAGAGGCAATGTTCAATACCACTCATTCAAATTGTACAACGGATATTTCTTGAGGAACATGAGCAGTCTTCAAGAACTTGATCAATGACTCCTGATGGGCAGGAGAGCACATTAGCAATGACAACATGGAAATATTTGAAGGTGTTTGGTTGAGCTGGTCCACCACCTTATAATCGCTTTTTCGAATGATTCGTAAGAATTCTTCGACATCTTCATTGGAACTCCTTTTTTGAGTAGAAGTCTGCCCCTGCTCAATCATTGGTTGCTTTTCACTTGTACCGTTTGGTGGTGGTACGGGCGCAAAAATTCTCCCACTTCTGGTTATTCCACCGGTCCCAACCATGTTCTCTACAGAATTATCAACTTTCACAGCATCCTCTTCCACCTTCTGCCCATTAATGTAAACAGTTGGCTCATATTTCCAAGGGACAGCCTTGGTGCTCTCAAAAGGGAAAGGAGCAGGTGTAAATATCACTAATGGAGCAAGTGAAGGTGGAGACAATGGAATCTCTACTTGGTCATATGGTATTTGCAACGGTTCACGAACTTGATTGTATGGGGTCTGAACAAAATGCCAATCATAATCACATGGGATTCCCAAGGGCGTACGAGGCTGGTCACATGGAATTGTCAGCGGTGTAACATCATACGGGATTTGTAGTGGAACTTGGGTAGGATACCAATCTTCATCGTACGGAATTGTCAAAGGTACACGGTTTTGACCATACAAATTGTTCAATAATTCTTCATCATAAGCAAACTCCATTGGATCATAGGGAATATCAAGAGTGGCCACTTCTTCAGCACTAGACATATGTTTTATCAATATGACACCTTGATCTAACAAATTTTGGATGCCCATTTTCAATTCATGACAGTTTTGGGGATCTTTCAAACAGTGTTGGCAATCCTCGGTACATCCTGGGACAATATTCTTCATTAACAATTGTTCTTTAACAACAGCAAAGGGGGTCTTCATTTTATCAACTTCTGATACCAACTTCTTTCCTTTAGATTCTTCAACCATGTTTGTGGCATGGTGTGGCATTGGATTTTTAGTCACGTTGGGAGGGTTCTTGGTGAAATTGATGGCTTTTGAATCAATGAGATCTTGTACCATGTATTTCAAAGTTTTGCAGTTTTCAACGTTATGTCCGGGAGCTCCAAAATGGAATTCGCAACGGGCATTTGCATCGTAACCGGGAGGTAGAACAGTTGGGGAGCCTTCATTTCTCTCAACTGCACCAATGAACCTCTAAGCAAGAGCGGAAGCAACCTAGTGTACGTTGTCGGAATAGGATCAAATTTTTTCTCAGGTCTCCTTTGTCTTGGCGGACCTTGATAATAGTTTTGACGTTGTTGTTGATAGGGAGCTTGAACAGCCGGTTGACTTACGGGTATGGAGAGAGGTTGATTTGGAGTAACAGCGGCCACATGATGATAAGAGCCTTGGTATGCTTTGGCCTTCCCCTTATCCATCAAAGCGATGCTTGTTTCGCCTTCCTTTTTCCTTGCAAAACCTTGGTAGGGCTTCTTAGAAGCTCCATCAGCAATTTGAATCTTTCCAATCTTTATCATATTCTCTATCCTCTCACCAGCCATCACTAAATCTGAGAACACAGTAGATGCGCATCCCGCCAAACGTTCTAGGAAAGGACCTTGAAGAGTCCCCATGAACATATCGGTCAATTCTCTTTCAAGAAGAGGAGGCTGGACTCTAGCAGATAAGTCCCTCCACCTTTGAGCTTAATCCTTGAACGCTTCACCAGATTTCTGGGTCAAGCCTTGGAGTTGTGTGCGATTAGGCGCCATATCAGAGTTGTATTGGTAGTGTTTCAGAAATGCCTCGGCTAACTCTTTCCAAGTCTTGATGTGTGTACCTTCTAACTGCATGTACCATTCAAGGGAAGCTCCACTGAGGCTATCTTGAAATAAATGCATTAGTAGTTTTTCATCATCAGAGTAGGCAGCCATTTTCCTACAATAAGATCGGATATGAGTTCGGGGACAGCTTGTCCCTTTGTATTTTTCAAAGTCGGGGACTTTGAACTTGAGCGGAATCTTAACACCGGGTACCAAACACATATCCGCAACCTCTAACCCAAAAGTGCTTGGGCCTTGTAGTCCTTTGACCGTCTCTTGCAAGGCGAGTACCTTCTTTTCCAAGTCAGTAGTTGGTGCTCCAAAACCGTCTGCAGCCAAGTCATTGTGAGAGTTGTAGAAACCTTCGTGATCGTCAAAGTGGATTTGAGGGGTAGTCGTACCACTACGAGGAATAGGGATTGCACCTGCGCCAGCAGGAGTAGGGATCGTGCCACCAGGAACGGGGATTGCATTTGTAGGAGTAGGAATGACATTGTCAGGAGCGGGAGTTGAGCCCACAGTAGTAGGACTGGAGTGTTGGCAGCGTTTCTCTCCATAGCTTGCTTCAACGCTTCTTGTCCTTTAGCCATAGCCTGGATAACTTCCATCAACTGGCCCATCTGAGTCTTCATGTGGGTCATCTCGTCTCTGAAGGTGGCTTGGGTCTGTTCAATTTGATCCATCAGTAATCTTTGCTTGCCGCGAGTGTAGTAGGGATGTTGGGAAGTCAGCTTGTTTACTGCGAATGGAGGTCAAGTTTTTTTGTAAGTTTTTGGTTTTGTTTTTATGAAATGCGACATGATGCGTATGGAATGCATATGAATAATATCATGCGCAAAGCTCTTAGTAACCTTGTTAGTTATTGTTGAGAATATAAACATTTTCCATTGCAATTAATCAGAAGAGACATAATAGAACAAACTCTCATTTCATTAAGGCTCGAAGCCAAGTTCAAATACAAAATACAAAAGATACACTTCTTAAGCAAATTACAAATCGACTCTAAATGTGACTCCTTGGGCTCTGCGAACAGCCTCTAAATCTGTAACAAGTTCCCCCATTGTTTCCTTACAAAACTTCACAAAGTCAAACACAGGGACAGGAGTGTTTTCAGGAGTCATCACTTGATCGGCTACCTTCAATCTTTCAGGGATCTGCTGAAGCACAAAGTTGGAGAATCCCGCCAAGTTTATGAATTTGTCCTTCCACTCCTCATAGAGAATTTGGAGATCATGGATGACGTTATCTCTCTGAAGTACCGCAGCTTCTTCCTGACGACAACTTTCTTCCCAATAGTGGCAGCTGTCCTTCAACTCTAGGTATAGTTCATCATATATTCCATCTTTCAGTCTTCAGATTTCTTCGATAGCTCTACCCAACTGGTACTCTGCTTGTACGAAATCTCGCTGCGCATTCTCCTTTTCCAATAGCTCACGAGCTAATTGATCTTCGCAGCCTTTCATAATGCCTTTCAACTTGTGAATCTGAGCTTCAAATTTTTCCCTTTCATCTTTCTTCATCTGGGTGGCTATTCTCACATCATTTTCTAAGTCTCTGACCTTTCGCCACACTTGGTCCAATTTTTTCATTTTGGTGATCCAAGTCGGCGTTGGCGTTTTTGAGAGCTCCACCGACCCATTCTTTCTTTCCTTTCTCTTCCCTAGCCCTTTTCTTGCTATCCTCGAACTTTTCTTTCAACTCTTTGCTTTTTTCTTCCCAAGCTTCGCTTTTCTGCTTAGTCTCGTTGAGTCGAATTCGAAGCTGAGTGTTCTCATCTTCAAGTTCTTGGATCTTAGCCTTAAGTTTCTCCATATCTTCGGGTAAGATAGGCTCGGGTTCAGGATGAGATGGGAAAACAGATGCATCAAAGATAAAAGGTAATCTGACCTCTTTCACCCATTTGACATAAGTTTCACGAGCAAGGATGTTCTTCCGCCCATTGTCTGGATTGCTTCTTTGGATGTTTACCCATGCTCTTCTTGCTCTTCGTACAGACGGATCACTTGGATCGGCCGTATTGACAAGGAATGGCACCAAATCTTCTTCCTTAGGAGGGCCATCCATGGAGTGTCCAAACTGTCTCTTGAGTAACAACGGGTTGTAATTGATGCAACCTCGCGTCCCCACAAGAGGCACGTTGGGAAATTCTCCACAAGAGAAAATAATATCCTTGGTTTCCCATTCCCTCTTGTACCATGTGATGGAACTAGCGGTGAGTGAAGCGAATTTTTGAGGCCATGAGAGTTCCTTGGAAGCAAAAGGGCCTTTTTCGGGCATGTGGGTCCTTAGCCACTTATGCAGGAGCTGGGCACAACAAAGGAACATTCCACCTCCTTTTGTATATCTTGTATGGAGTGTGTGGTAGAAGTCACCTAAGAGGAAAGGCACAGGGTTCTTGGTCGAGAAGATTTCCACAACTACTTGGTCCACAAAATTTTCCCCATTTAGAAACATCACGATTCCATAGACCGAGAGTGCTAGAATTGAACCACATATTTCCCATTTCTCTTCCTTGGCATACTTCCACGCTTGTTCTTCTAAGAATTTCCTCGAGAAACCCCTAGCTCCTTTGGGTGCCCAATTGGCTATCACATCTGATGTGGGAATCCCTAAGGCAGAGGCCACTTTCTTCAAAGTGAACTCTTCTTCGAGTTTGGGAAAAGGATTGCGATCTTTGATGTAGAGGTTCAAAATCTTCTCAAATTCCTCCAAAGTAGGAGCTATCTGAAAATCGGCGAAGGTGAAACAACGGAAAGACGTGTCATAGTACTGAGCCAAGGCTGTGAGGGCTTAAAACTCCACCCTCTCTGTCAACAGATCCAAAATTCTCCCATAAGAAGAGTGAAATTTGTTGTTCTTGATGGGAGTGATCTTGGCACTTAGAGCTTTTAGACTGTCGATTGAAGGATCTTTGTATTTGAAAGTGAAAGTGTTTTTTCTGTCGATTTTCTTGTTTAGCTTCATTGTTCCTAAATTCACATTCATCATGACTGCTTTTGAAAAATGCTTATATCTGCAACAAGAACAAGACACTAAGAGCTTTGTTTTTTTTTAAATGAAGTATGTATGTATGAACGGATGCAGAATTCGAGCATATGAGTTTATAAGTCCGTGGTATGGATATGGTCGATACTGTCTGCTTTATGGAAAAGGTTCTCACAAGGTGTGATCTAGGGTTTAAAAGGGATCCCAAAGTCATGGATTCACACGACTGTTCATCATACATGACATGAATATGTCAGAAGATGACTCCATCACATGAATCTCTTTTGGGTGAGGTCCTCGTATGACCCACATGAGAAGAACTTCTCGGGGGCCCATACTACGAGACACATCGACATTGGGTTCTAGACAAGGATTTCAGAGTCATGGACTTTCTTGACTGTTTGTTACGTATGTCAGTCATTGCCAGGCAACAACTCCATCAAGAAAGTCTCTTCTGAACGAGGTCTTCGTATCGATCTACACGAGAAGAGCTTCTCGAGGACCCATATTACACGACCATCAATCTTAGTTGGCCAAGGGTTTTAAGGTTCTAAAAGGTCCTTAGAGTAATGGATTCTTTAGAAAACGTTGATCAAACACGCCAAGAGCTTGGAGGTTCTCATCATTCTCAAATGAATCTACTCTAAGCGAGGTTCTCGTATTGACTATCACGAGATGAGCATCTCGGAAGCCCATACTACTCAACCTCTCCTATCTCAATTTTAACACTCTAGACTCGGGTATAGAGTCTTTCCCTAAAGGTTTGCCACCAAAGTTTCCAATCCATACCAAGAACCAATAAAACCAAACACGGTGAGATACAATTGAAAAAACAAGGAAAGCAATAAACAAGCAAATGGAAAAACCCAAACATGCGAAAACAACCTAGGTTAGGCTTGACTCGCTTAGGAAAAAAATCCCCAGCAGAGTCGCCAGCTGTCGCTACGCGAAAAATGACACAGAGTCGCCACCGGATTTTATTCATCCCAAGGAGGGAAAGGGAAATAGCGATAAAACCTTTGGGAAAAGAGCGTGGTCATCGCAACCAAGTCTTAGGGTTCGGGAGTCGGTTATGTGAGGGGAAGGTATTAGCACCCCCTCGCATCTATCGTACTCGATGGGAACCTCCTAGGTTGTTTGACGAGAATGGGTGTTTTTATTAAGAGTTTGTTTGCTTACGGAAAAGAGGGGTTGGTTTATTTATTTTAATGCTCGCCAAGGATTGTGGCCCTTGTGCCTACGTATCCTCACTTAAAAGAAGTGAAGAATCAGAGCTCCGTAGTTCGGAGGCTTATGAAATAGTTGTTTGTTGGTTGATTTTATACCTTGAAAAAAGGTTTTTGGATTGATGCCCTAAGGCGAAAATAGGTTTGATGAGTTGATGTTATTTTTAAGTTTCTTAAGAGAAATTGTTCTTGATTAGGATTATACACAAAAGACTTTGGATAGAAATGAATGTTTCGAATAACCAAGTCGAGCGCCTTGTATCCAAAACATTCGGAATGAGTGTAGGAGGACTCCATTCTCATTCCTTTTCCACCACTTTTAAAGTCCATGGTGTATAGTCCTAATCATATATTTATTGTGTTTTGGATTTTTTATTGAGAAAATGATCACTTGATGTTGGATCAAGGTTTATTGTTTGTAAAGATACATTTGAAGTGATACGGACAAGGTCGATGGCGGTGCGCAAGGCAACCGACTTACAAGGTTAAAAATGGCTCGACAAAATCGAGGGTTTGTTTCTAAAAAAGGTTTTTTGGAATCAGAGGCCAACAAGGACCGCAACAACATTCACATACGAAAAACACACAAACATATCGGGTTAGTTGCATAAAAAAATCCAGACATGCAAAAAAAAACGGCCGAACTCCTTGAGAAAAAAATTTTTGGAGGTAAAAATAACAAAAATAAGTGAAAAATAGTGGTGTGACACGGGTGGCCGTGTTGTGTGACACGGCCCGTGTCATAGGATACATGCAATGTGGGTTTTGGAGCGTGATAGAGGTGTGACACGGGTGGCCGTGTTGTGTGACACGGCCCGTGTTGGGCGACACGGATGGCCGTGTTGTGTGACACGGCCCGTGTCAGGCTACCAGAGTGAAAAAACCTAACTTTTTCTATGTTTTTCTTTCGTTTTTGTGGTTTCTTGAGAATGGTTTCTTGGTCCCTTTGGAACCTTACATGATACATACAATACAACAATACATAAAAGAGTAAACAAAATGGATGTAAGAGCAAAAAAATAAAGGGAGAAAGGTTGGAGGAAATGGATACCCAAGAGCTTTCTATCCTTCTTGCAAGTCCTCCTTGGTCTTGGTTGAATGTACTTCACTCCTCTTCACTCTATGTTGTGAAGGTGTTGTAGTTGAAGTTTGTTCTAACATGCATTAGTCAATATTGCTAGGGTTGTTAACATGTTGAACTGGGCCTTGCTTGTAAGCCCAATTGTTTAAGTTAGCTTGTACCATAAGTTAGCTTGTAATGGGTAATTGTTAAAAAAAACCATTAGGTTAGTGTGTTATTTTTCTTATAAATAAGATACTAGTTTCTCAATCTTGTGATAAGGAAAAATAGGAAGATAAAATCCTAATTTCAAGGGGGAGAGGTTATTTTGTTATTCTTGTATACTTGTAATCTTGTTCTAAGAGAAAGGAAAGAATAGCAGTTTAATAACCAATCCTTGTTATTCCTTGTTGTTTTACCTTGTTTTCTTTGTTAACCCTAACCCTTGTGAGTTTCTTGATCATTAAGAAACCGTCTATACTTTGTTTAAAGGTATCCGATTCACAACAAATTGGTGCGGTGAGCGTGGAGAAGATGCCTTCAACAAAGTATAAGATTGAAATTTTCACCGGAGTGAACGACTTCGGTCTGTGGCGCTTAAAGATGAAAGTCCTATTGGTTCAGCAGGGTTGTTTGGAAGCGTTGAAGGGTGAGGCAGCCATGGACGTTGCGTTAACAGCAAAAGAAAAGACGGGCATGATCGAGAAAGCCCACAGCGCAATATTGTTGAGCCTTGGTGATAAGGTTCTTCGACAGGTATCAAAGGAGACTACAGCATCGGGATTATGCGTGAAACTTGAAAGTTTGTACATGACCAAATCTCTGGTGAATCGACTCTACCTGAAGCAAGCTTTATATTCATTCAAGATGAGTGAAGATAAAGTGTTGGCTGAGCAGTTGGATATGTTCAACAAGCTGATTCTTGATCTTGAAAATATTGATGTGAAGATCGATGATAAAGATCAAGCACTGTTGCTGATGTTTGCTTTGCCCAGAACACATGCTCACTTCAAAGAAACTCTCTTGTATGGAAGGGAGTCCCTGACCTTTGAAGAAGTTCAATCAGACTTGTATTCTAAGGACTTGAACAAACGAAAGGAGCATAAACCTTCGACGGTGGGCGAAGGTTTGGCCGTTAAGGGAAAATTCTTGCGAAAGGATGGTAAGTTCGACAAGAAGAAAGGTAAAAGTCAACAGAAGTCTTATAGTGGCGAAACATCTAGTATTCGATGTTATCACTGTAAGAAGGAGGGTCACATAAGAAAGGTGTGCCCTGAACGCCTGAAAGATCATGGAGGTAATGGCAATGCAGCCATTTTTCAAGATGACTTCGACTCATCTGATGTTCTTGTGGTTTCAAGTGGCGACTCGAGGAAAGAGTGGATTATGGATTCAGGTTGCACTTGACACATGACTCCATACAGAGATTTGTTCGAGGAGCTATGTGATCAAGATGGTGGATCTGTGCTGCTGGGAAACAACAAATCTTACAAAATTGCAGGTATTGGATCTGTGAGATTCAAGCTCCATGATGAGTCAATAAGGTTATTGACTGAAGTCAGGTACGTACCTGACTTGAAGAGAAATTTGATTTCTCTTGGTGAATTCGATAGAAAAGGATACATTTTTCAAGGAGAGAAAAGTATCCTAAGAGTCATGAAGGGGTCGAAGGAAGTCTTGAGAGGCGTGAAGAAACAAGACTTGTATACCCTTGAGGCTGAGGTTGTAAGTGGTTCGACAAATGTTGCATCCACGAAACTTATGTCGAAGACATAATTATGGCACATGAGATTGGGCCATGTCAGGGAAAGAGGCCTGGTCGAATTAGGGAAGCAGAACCTACTAGGAGGTGATAAAGTCGATGTCGCTACGCGAAAAATGACACAGAGTCGCCACCGGATTTTATTCATCCCAAGGAGGGAAAGGGAAATAGCGATAAAACCTTTGGGAAAAGAGCGTGGTCATCGCAACCAAGTCTTAGGGTTCAGGAGTCGGTTATGCGAGGGGAAGGTATTAGCACCCCCTCGCATCCATCGTACTCGATGGGAACCTCCTAGGTTGTTTGACGAGAATGGGTGTTTTTATTAAGAGTTTGTTTGCTTACGGAAAAGAGGGGTTGGTTTATTTATTTTAATGCTCGCCAAGGATTGTGGCCCTTGTGCCTACGTATCCTCACTTAAAAGAAGTGAAGAATCAGAGCTCCGTAGTTCGGAGGCTTATGAAATAGTTGTTTGTTGGTTGATTTTATACCTTGAAAAAGGGTTTTTGGATTGATGCCCTAAGGCGAAAATAGGTTTGATGAGTTGATGTTATTTTTAAGTTTCTTAAGAGAAATTGTTCTTGATTAGGATTATACACAAAAGACTTTGGATAGAAATGAATGTTTCGAATAACCAAGTCGAGCGCCTTGTACCCAAATCATTCGGAATGAGTGTAGGAGGACTCCATTCTCATTCCTTTTCCACCACTTTTAAAGTCCATGGTGTATAGTCCTAATCATATATTTATTGTGTTTTGGATTTTTTATTGAGAAAATGATCACTTGATGTTGGATCAAGGTTTATTGTTTGTAAAGATACATTTGAAGTGATACGGACAAGGTCGATGGCGGTGCGCAAGGCAACCGACTTACAAGGTTAAAAATGGCTCGACAAAATCGAGGGTTTGTTTCTAAAAAAGGTTTTTTGGAATCAGAGGCCAACAAGGACCGCAACAACATTCACATACGAAAAACACACAAACATATCGGGTTAGTCGCATAAAAAAATGGAGACATGCAAAAAAAAACGGCACGAAGTGCCATCAAGGAGTTCGGCGTGCGAACTCCTTGAGAAAAAATTTTTTGGAGGTAAAAATAACAAAAATAAGTGAAAAATAGTGGTGTGACACGGGTGGCCGTGTTGTGTGACACGGCCCGTGTCATAGGATACATGCAATGTGGGTTTTGGAGCGTGATAGAGGTGTGACACGGGTGGCCGTGTTGTGTGACACGACCCGTGTCAGGCTACCAGAGTGAAAAAACCTAACTTTTTTTATGTTTTTCTTTCGTTTTTGTGGTTTCTTGAGAATGGTTTCTTGGTCTCTTTGGAACCTTACATGATACATACAATACAACAATACATAAAAGAGTAAACAAAATGGATGTAAGAGCAAAAAAATAAAGGGAGAAAGGTTGGAGGAAATGGATACCCAAGAGCTTTCTATCCTTCTTGCAAGTCCTCCTTGGTCTTGGTTGAATGTACTTCACTCTATGTTGTGAAGGTTTTGTTTCTCAATGATCCTCTTGGTTCTATCTCACTCTCTTTTTCTCTGGTTTGCAAAGCTTTCTATTTTTTGGTTTTTTTTAGGGTTTTTGTTTGCTCTCTCTCTTTTTCTGGTTTTGCAATGTGTGTCTAGAGTGAATGTTGAATGAATTCTCTTGTTTACAGCCCCCTCCTCTTATCTCAGCTCCCAGGGTTTTCTCTTCCCCCCAAACATCAGATTTTTTCATGGGTCAATGTCTCTTGCCACCTTTTCTCATGTCACTCTCTTTCTTTCCATTTCCATGCAAGAGTTATGCTGCATTTTTGCTGTTGCACTTTGCCTATGCTGTTTTTTCTGCAGCACTTTGTGCCTTGCACCCATTTTGTTGGCTTGTTCTTGGACAGCTCCTCTTGGTCAAAGCTACTACCTCTTGACAGCATTTTCAAAATATGATATTTAGATGTATTATCATGTGCTATTCTCTTGATTTTGTGACATGTAGATTTTGTGACATGAGGTAATTTGCCTCCTCTTGCATGGGGTTGTTTTGCACATGACTAAACATGCATATTCTTGGTCTCCAAACATTCCAATGTTGATTTAATTCTTGCATATTTCTTGGATGTTTGTAAATATATTGTGGACTTGGTGTGGCACTACCATAACATGAATTTGATTAGAGACTTGAATGAAGATTAGAAATAAATTAATTTCTAAACATCACTTAGAGTTGGAAATCTTGCAACAAATGACATTCTTGTAATGTCATAGAACTTCTCTTTGTAATATTCTTGCGTCTAATTCATGAATTCATGATGAATTTCCCTAGAGCCATTAAGCTTGAAATGGATGAAGTCTTGAATTATGGACTTGTGATCTTGACTCATGCTTTGCAAATTTGAACTCCACTTGATCAAGAATTTAAAACAAAATTGGATGAAGCAATCTTGAATTATGCCTTGTATTTCATGGTCATTAGGAATATATCTTGAATATCCTAATATTTTGTCAAGTAACTTCTTCTTGAAGAAATCCACATGAGTAGACTTTCCAATTTAGATCAAACCTTAGATAATGAACTGTTCCTTCCATGTAGTCCAAGATAGACAAGTTATCTCATTTGAAATGGAAAATGAGAAATCGACCCAATCCGTACCCACATGCTCGATATGCAATAAAATGATGTATGGTATAGCGAATGTAGGGTATAAAGGCTAAAGGCGAAAATGAGGGTGTGACAGCTGCCCCTATTTAATCCTCTTGGACCTGAATGTCTGGAGGGTAAAGGTGCTCGAACATTCATGGTAGAAGAGAATTAAATACTAGAATACCCGGGATTTTCGACTGGAGAGGTATGGGGTGAAAGTAAACAGTCAACGAGATGGCTTAAAAAAGGTGTCTTGTTATTGAAGAAGGGTTATGAGGGATATGATGATATGCTTGAGATGCAATGCAAAACGAACATGAGTGCTTTGCCAGCCGGAAAAGGAGGCTCCTCGTAATATGGAAACATAATTGGCCAAGAGATATTCCTTCTATAAAAGATAGAGAGGACTCAAGAAATAGAAATGTGAGATATTCCTTCCACGAAAGGGAGAAAGGACTCTAGAAACTGGTTTTTTCTCTTACAAAAGGCAAGGAGGACTCCCGAACAAAAGGTCTGGATAAAATGTTTTCTTCCACAAAAGGTAGAGAGGACTCCAAGACAAACGACCTGAAGACAGTATTCCTTCTACAAAAGGTAGAGGAGACTCCCTTGGGAGAATACGATCGTATTTCCTTCTGTCATGGCAGAAAGGACTCCAGAACAAGAGGTTAGGAGAAAACGTTCCTTCTACAAAAGGTAGAGAGGATTCCTGAACAAAAGGTTAGGAGAAAAATTCCTTCTACAAAAGGTAGTAGGAAACTCCCTTAGGAGGGGATGATCGTATTTTCTTCTGCGGAGAGCAGAAAATATTCCTGAACAAAAGGTTAGGAGAAAATGTTCCTTCTACAAAAGGTAGAGAGGATACTTACGAAAGGTAAGCTGACAAGAACCTGTACAAAAGGTATGAGAGGTCTTATTAAAGGTAAGTTGAATCTGTTGCGAAAGGCAAGGCAGGAATATTTCGAAAAGATTCACAAAAGGTAAGTTAAAGGAAATAACCATCCTCCTGCAAAAGGTAGAGGAGACTTGTATAGGGTATTGGAACATCATTTGACCTCACAGGCACCACGGCGGAGATGACATTATTTAAGTATGGTAACCATTCATTTCTTGGCCACATAGGCATCAAGCGTCCAAATAGATCGAAGATACCTAAGACAAAGTTTTGTCGCATGTAAAAGACAGCGAGAAACGCTTACAAAAGGGAAGCGAAGGGAAAAGATTTCACGCAAAAGGCAATGAAATCCCTTACGAAAGGTAAGGTGAGAAAATATCTCATGCAAAAGGCTCAAAGGACTTACAAAAGGTAAGTGAATCGATAAACACTCCAAAAGGATCCTGCCAGGATTTCCACAGGAAATTCGCATCTTTGAGAATGAATGGCTAAGCACATGTAATGATGCAGTATGTATGCAAAAATGTCAGGGACGTAAGGACATGAAGGTTAGGGGTGATAATTTATGCCAAGTGATTGGGCTTTGATTTGGGGCGTCAAGTTTGACTTCCCAACATCCTCGTGACGAAATTTGGATCATCTCCAAATGGTCTTATCAGACAAGCCGTGTTGGCCAGTCAGGTTGCCCCTGATTTGGTCAAGTTCCCGACAAACTTTATGATCAGACGATGCTTAGTGTACACGTGCGCCTACTAGAGATTATTTTTATCCTTCATACACCTAGGTTGAAGAGCAATTTTATGCTTTCTTTTGTTATTGTTATCGGTATCCCATAATTTTTCAATGCAATATTTATTAAGAATGAAAATTCCACTTTTTGCAAACATAGAAGAAAATAAATGTGACACGCGAATTGATGAAAGAGATTTTTATTGATGATAAAGTGACCCATAAATGGGTAATTTTACATAAGGGTACAACTCCTAAAAGAGGTAATTGCAAAAAATATGACAAAAAGCACAGTGGCAATGTGAAAAAAAGGATCGGATTTCCACTGAGTTCCAATTCTGCTATGATCCCTATGGCCTTGAAGCTTCTCGTACATTGCCTCTGAGGAAGGTGGATGAATTGATCTTCCCCATGTGTAGTTCTCCTTATTTGGATGGTGAACTCACAGACTTTTCGCAGACCTCAGTCTTTTCTTTTTTAGGTCCCTAACTTTTGCCTAGACCGCCCTTTCGGGTTTTCAGTCTACCGGGATACCCATTTTTTGCCTAAGTTGCCCCTAAGGGTTTTTAACTTATCGGGTATTATTATTATTTTTTTATTTTTAGCCCTAATTTTTTCCTGGACTTTTCTTTTTGTTGTCCACCGGGTCTACTCTCAAGCGTAGTATTTTTTTAATGCATCTGCGTTTACAGGGGATGACAGATCTTCACCGTCCATGTTGGATAATATCAAGGACCCTCCGGAGAAAACCTTCTTTACAACATATGGACCCTTATAATTAGGTGTCCATTTGCCCCTTGGGTCTGTGTGGATTGGCAGAATCTTTCTCAATACCAAGTCTCCCACTTCGAAATCTCGAGGACGAACTTTCTTGCCAAACGCCCTTTTCAATCGCTTTTGGTAAAGCTGGCCATGGCAGATGGCTGCCATGCGTTTTTCATCAATGAGATTAAGTTGATCAAATCTCGCCTGCACCCATTCGGATTCGTCAAGCTTGACATCAGTCAGAATTCTCAGGGAAGGGATTTCTACCTCAACAGGGAGTACCGCATCCATGCCATACACAAGAGAAAATGGAGTTGCCCCAGTAGAAGTGCGCACTGAAGTGCGATAGTCATGCAAAGAAAATGGTAGCATTTCATGCCAGTCTTTATATGTTTTCACCATTTTCTGAACGATCTTCTTGATGTTTTTGTTCGCTGCTTCAACGGCGCCGTTCATCTTCGGGCGATACGGTGACGAATTGTGGTGACTTTCACACAATTCCTTCATCATCTTGTTATTGAGGTTTGAACCATTGTCAGTAATGATTTTATTTGGGACCCCATAACGACAAATGATTTCCTTTTTGATGAAGCGAGTGACCACTTGTTTGGTGACATTGGCATAAGATGCGGCTTCCACCCATTTAGTAAAGTAGTCAATGGCCACTAAGATGAAACGATGTCCGTTTGAAGCAGTTGGCTCGATGCGTCCGATCAAATCTATGCCCCACATGGCGAAAGGCCAAGGCGACGTCAAGATATTCAGAGGAACTGGCGGCACATGTATCCTATCTGCATAGATTTGGCATTTGTGGCATGTTTGCACGTGACGATAGCAATCACTTTCCATCGTCAGCCAGTAATAACCAGCTCTCAAAATCTTCTTAACCATTGTGTGTCCACTGGAATGTGTACCAAAAGAACCTTCATGGATTTCATTTATGATCCGGTCGGCTTCGTGTCCATCCACACATCTGAGCAAGACCGAGTCATAATTTCGCTTGTAAAGCACATCTCCACTTAAGAAGAATTTGGACGAGAGCCTTCTTAAATACTTCTTGTCTGTGATGGAAACATTTTCTGGATACTCTTGCTTTTCTAGATATCTTTTGATATCATAGAACCAAGGTTGATCATCGGTTGCTAACTCTGCTTCCAGACAGTGGGCAGGCTCATCAAGATATTCAATACGGATAGAGGGTGCCTCATTTTTCCATTTAACCTTGAACATGGATGACAACGTGGCAAGAGCGTCTGCCAATTGATTGCTTTCTCTAGGAATGTGATTGAAAGTAATCTCCTCAAAGTATGGGATTAACTTCAAGACGTGATCCCAATATGGCACTAATTTGTTGTCACGTGCTTCCCAATCGCCTCTGACTTGGCTGATGACTAGAGCTGAGTCTCCATACACTTCCAGAATCTTGATTCTATGGTCAATTGCGGCTTCAATCCCGAAGATACATGCTTCATATTCTGCCATATTGTTGGTGCATTCGAAACATAATCTTGCGGTGAATGGAATGTGGAAACCGGTAGGAGAGGTGAGGATTGCCCCTATCCCATTGCCTTGAGCATTTGCGGCACCATCGAACACGAGCGTCCATCGCGATCCTGGTTCGGGTCCTTCGTCTAGGCCTGGTATTTCGTAGTCTCTGACAAACATGATGTCTTCGTCAGGGAAGTCAAAACGCATGGGCTGGTAATTTTCCACAGGTTGGTGGGCAAGGTAGTCAGATAACACGCTCCCTTTGATCTCTTTTTGCGAGACGTATTGGATGTCATATTCTGTCAGTACCATTTGCCAACGGGCTACTCGTCCGGTGAGAGCAGGCTTCTCGAAGATGTACTTGACTGGATCCATCTTTGATATCAGCAATGTGTTATGGGTCAGCATATACTGCCTTAAGCGTTTGACAGCCCATGCGAGTGCATAACAGGTCTTCTCCAACACTGAGTATCTCGTTTCGCAGTCAGTAAACTTTTTGCTTAGATAGTAGATAGCATGCTCCTTTCTATCTGTTTCGTCATGCTTCCCCAACACGCATCCCATGGATCCTTCCAGAACGGTCAAGTACATGATGAGAGGTCTTCCTGGCACGGGAGGCATCAAAATCGGTGGTTCTTGCAGATATTCTTTTATTTTCTCAAATGCTTTTTGGCAATTGTTATTCCACACGATTGCTTGATCTTTGCGAAGCAGCTTGAATATTGGCTCACAGGTGGCTGTTAGGTGAGATATGAATCTGGAAATGTAGTTTAATCTCCCTAAGAAACCACAAACCTCCTTCTCGGTTCTTGGAGCTCGCATGTCTTGGATAGCTTTTACTTTGCCAGGATCGACTTCAATCCCTTTTTGGCTTACGATAAAACCTAGCAATTTACCAGATCTTACCCCAAAGGTACATTTATTCGGATTGAGCCTTAGCCCGAACTTTCTTAGCCTAGCAAACAACTTTTCCAAGTGGATGAGATGTTCCTCTTCAGTTTGGGATTTTGCGATCATATCGTCTACATAACATTCAATCTCTTTATGTATCATGTCATGAAAGAGAGTCACCATTGCTCATTGATATGTCACGCCAGCATTCTTCAGACCAAATGGCATAACCTTATAGCAGAAAGTTCCCCAAGGGGTAATGAAGGTAGTCTTCTCCATATCCTTTGGAGCCATTTTGATTTGGTTATATCCGGAGAAACCATCCATGAAAGAGAAGACAGAGAATTGGGCCGCATTATCCACTAACACATCAATGTGTGGCAGTGGAAAATCATCTTTTGGGCTGGCTCTATTTAGGTCTCTGTAGTCAACGCACATCCGCACCTTACCTCCTTTTTTAGGCACAGGTACAATGTTGGCGACCCATTTAGGGTATTTTGATACTGCCAAGAATCCGACATCAAGCTGCTTTTGTACTTCCTCCTTAATCTTCAGGGCCATGTCAGGTCGAGTTCGTCTCATCTTCTGCTTTACCGGCAAACAATCTTCCTTGAGCGGCAATTTGTGCACCACGATGTCTGAATCCAATCCGGGCATGTCTTGGTATGACCAGGCAAACACATCTGCATACACGCGTAGGAGCTCGATCAGTCTTCTCTTCACACCTTCTTCTAGGGCAGCGCCTACCTTGACCTCTTTCATGTCCTCTTCGGTTCCAAGATTGACAACTTTCAATGACTCTTGATGCGGCTGGATGATCTTTGATTCCTGCTTCAATAGTCTGGCTAACTCCTCGGGGAGTTCACAATCTTCTTCACAATCCTCGTCGGCGTGGTAGATTGGATTATCAAAGTCATATGGAATCGTAGCAGCATCGTTATCAATGGAATCCGGGGTGGATCTGCATGATTGGTGATTTTATGCTTTATTTTCAGGAAATGAAAAAGAAAAATGCGAGAAAACATTGCCATTTATTTGTGCAAAAGTAAAAAGAAAGACAAGGAACACAATTGAATGCAAAGAGGTTCATTTTATTCATGATAAACATTATTTGAAAACATGGGGGCCCTACAAAATAATCCTTATGCCTTGGGCAGAGCATAGGATTTGAAAGCAGAACAAGGAAAAATTACTCTTCGACAAGGGTGATCTCCGGTATTTCTGTAATAGTCCAATTGTTGAGTTGTTGATTTGGTGCCTTTGGGTACACCATGCAGACTTCCTTTAATGCATCATCTTCAGCTTCCACAACGGCCACCTGATCATCCACCATATGTCCACCCCCAACAAAGGCAAGTGGCGAAATGAACCTTTTGCCCTTGTCAATGGTTGTCTGCTGCTGATCTTTGTGATTGCCTGGGTAACCCAAACCATTTCTGTTTTTGTTGATGGGTAGCTCCAACACTCTTCCCCAACCTTCGGGGTGACCGGCCTCAATTACGGTCCTTGCGTCCTTCCAAGTAATCATGGGGGGTCCTGCCCTTTCTGATTTCTTTTCCTCCTTCTTAGCAGGGATCATTTCTACACTTATCACATCAAACGCTTGAAAAGGGGTCTCATGAACTTCCCCTTCCACTTCAATATAACGGAATGAAGACAGATGACTTACTAGCATATCCTCCTCTCCCTCGATGACGACAAGTTGGTTATTGACCATGAACTTTAGCCTTTGGTGAAGAGTGGACGTTACAGCACCGGCCGCATGAATCCATGGACGACCTAGTAGGCAACTGTACGCCGGGTAGATATCCATCACATAGAATGTGATAATGAATGTGTGAGGTCATATTTTGATGGGGAGATCAACTTCCCCTATCAGGGTCCTTCTTTCCCCATCGAAAGCTTTCACTATCACTGAACTGGGTTTCATCATTAATCCTTCAATGGTCAGTTTGGCCAATGAATTCCTTGGTAAAACATTTAAGGATGACCCAGTATCTACCAATACTCTCGACAACAAAACATCAACACATTCAATGGAGATGTGCAAAGCCTTATTATGGTTCTTCCCGTCGGGGGGCAACTCTCCCTCATTAAAGCTCAGAATATGTGCAAAGGCAATGTTCAATACCACTCATTCAAATTGTACAACAGATATTTCCTTCCTTAGTCTGCAAGTGATAGATCTATAATTATTAAAGGCTTATATTAATGATCATAAGGCGTAAAGAGCTTCTTTGATATGAAGCCTTGGAAAGCTCCTGAATCAAATGGTTTTCCAGTGGGATTCTATCAAACGTCTTGGGATGTTGTTGAGAGGAATGTGTGTGACTTTGTCAAGAAGGTGTGGTGTAATCAATGAATTATTGTTGAGGTCAATCGTACAGATATCTGTCTAATACTTAAAGTGGACAATACCATTTTTAAATTTTTCAGTGAGGTGATAATGGAAAGACTAAAGAGTTGCATTGATGTTTAGTGTATCTTTATCAAACGGGGTTTGTGCCGGGTAGATCTATTCACGAAAACATCATTATAGCAAAGGAGGATATGAATATCATGCAGAAAAAGAAAGCCAAGAAAGGTTTCTTTGATATTAAGACTGACCTTTCTAATTCCTAAGATAAGCTCAATTGGGATTTCATTTAGCAAATTTTGATGGAAATAAAGTTACCTGTTAAAATGACTAATGTTATTATGAATTCAATGTCAAAGTGTTGAATCAAATGTCAATTGGAATGGGACCAGAAGTGATTTCTTTCATCCTAAGCAAGGAATTAGAAAAAGGGACCCCATTTCCCATATCTATTTGTTTTGTGTATGGATAAACTGTCTCATCTAATTAACCAAAAGGTAATGGATAATAAGTGGCATGCGATGCAAATGGGGAAACATGGTCCTAGAACTTCTCATCTCATGTTTGTGGATGATTTATTACTTTTTAGAGAAGCATCAAAGAACCAGATGCATTTTATTATGTTGACCCTTCATAATTTTTGATGCATGTCAAGTCAAGAGGTCAGCGCTGATAAGTCTAGCATGCTTTTTTCAAAGAATGTTACTAGAGGTATGAAGATGAAACTGCTCCAAAATTCTAGATTCAATGAGCCAAATTAGTCTGAGAAGCATCTTGGTGTGCCACTTAGTGGGAAAGCTCTAAAGAAAATGGATTATCAGTACTTAGTGGAACAAGTCTCTTGAACGCTTACGAGTTAGAAAACTAACATTTTATCTTTTGCAGGTCGAGTTGCTTTGGCTAAAAGTGTTACAAAACAATACCGACATATCCTATGATGACAAATTTGTTGGCGAAAGTGTGTATAGATGAATTTTATTTATTGAAATGTAACTTCATACGGGGGATGCATATCATAAGAAGAAGTTTCACATGTAACTTCAGGTGATAAGCCAGACCACTATACCAGTGCCATTTTTATTAGAGGATTGGCAGATGAATCGATTTTAGTGTTGAGTATTGTTAAGGGTGTGATGGTAGGGTGGTGGTCAATAGAAAAGGGTGGCATGGTAGTGATTTAAGGAATGAGGCCATGGTGTAATTTGAGAAGTGAGCAATAGAAGACTGGGTGAATTCTGCAATGGGCTGGAAGGTCCAGTTTATAGGCAACTTTTCCAATTTTTTTGAAGATTTTGAAAAGTTTGATATAAGATTTGTCAGCAGATGTTTTCTGTCTATATGGATGAAGATGAACATATACATAAGATCCCTCCTCAAATTTTATGTCTCTTCGGTGTTTGTCAGTGTTATGTCTCATGGCAACTTGTGATTTGAGAATTTTCGCCCTTAGTTTTGTGATAAGCTGTTGACAGCAACTCAACAAGGAATCTACAGCTTCGATGAAGGATTGGCTTTGTATGTATTGAGGTATGAAGGGAGGTTCTTCGCCATAAGTAATTTGATATGGAGTGAGGCCTGTAGTAGAGTGGACTGAAGTGTTATGAGACCATTCAACCAAGGAAAGGTAGCTAGACCACACTGAGAGGGTTTATGGTGAACAAATTATCTCAGATACTGTTCGAGCACTCTGTTAAAAACCTCGGTTTGACCATAAGTTTCGGGCTAGTAGGAGGTACTCATGCGTAACTTGGTGCCACATAGTGAAAATAGTTTATGCCAGAAGTTGCTAATGAATAAGGGGTCACGGTCGGATACGAGACTCCTAGGCATTCCATGTAATTTGCACACAATCTCAAAGAATATATGGCTACTTTGTGGGTGGTAAATGTAGGAAGTAGGGCAGCCAAGTGCACACCATTAGAAAGGCAATCTACTACCACTAGGATTGCAATGTGTTCTTTAGATATTGGTAAACCTGTAATAAAGTTAAGGGAGAGGTATTCCTAAATGGCTTGAGGAATAGGAAAAGGTTGTAAGAAGGCTGAGGTTTTTTTGTTTCATATTTCACTTGTTGGCAGATGGTACAATTTTTTTACGAATTATTGTAACTGGTTTCTTATTCCTTCCCACTAGAAATGTGATTTTAAGCATGCCAAAGTTTTGGCAAACTCCATGTGACCAGCTGTAGGGGAACAAGGGAATTCTTCCAAGAGTGTGTTATAAAAGGGAAGGGAGTTATCAAGCCAGATACAATTATTGAATAATACGAGGCCGTGGTGTATTTTGTGGTTGGGAAATTGGGATGGAGTTTGTAAGATTTGGTTGTATAGAGAGGTGAATTAGGTGCTAGCAGCCAATGCTAGTTTAAGTTGTATAGAGAGCATCAACAACAACATTGGATTTCCCTGTCTTGTATTGTATCGTGTAATCATATCACATGAGTTTGGCTAAATAAATATGTTGCTCAAGTGTTTGTATGGTTTGTGTGAGAAGTTCCTTAAGGCTTTAGTGATCTGTGTATATTGTGAATTGATGACCTAGGAGATATTGTGTCCATTTTTTGACTGCGGTGGTGATAGCTTGGAGTTCGCAGATGTATGTAGAGGACTTTTGAAGTCTGAGACTAAAGGGCTTACTGAAGTAGGCAATGGGTGGGAATTTTGCATTAAGACTGCTCCCATATCAAGACCAAAAGCATCCGTTTCAAGGAAGAATGGTTGTGTGAAGTTTGGGAGTGCTATATTAGAAGTAATTCATATTTATTAGTCGTACTATTTTCTTAGCCCCTAAGTTTGTTAGAGGGTATTTTAGTATTTTTATCTTATTCTAGTAACCCTAGTATTAGCTTATAAATAGGGTAACAATCATTGCAATTTAGTAGTAGTGTGTGTAGCCGTCATTCTCTTAATAGAATATTTCTTTTTTTAATCATTTATTCTACCTTTGCACCAACAATTGGTATCTAGAGCTCCGGTTCTGATTCATTGGAAAACACGGGAAACACGAGTGAACGTGAGGTCTTGTGTGTTTGATTTTGATTCTTAGATTCGTGATGAATCTTGAACAAAATCTGATCAGAATTTTAATGCTGTGGGTTGGGAAACACTGTGTGAGAAATTTGAGTGTACTGTGCCAGATAGAAGATGAACGGAAACGGCAACATGAACACCAAACTTCCAGTATTTGACGGTAAAAACTAGAATCGTTGTCACTGATCCAAATGCGTGTACTGTTTGGTGCTCAAGATGTTCTAGATCTTGTCACTGATGGTTATGTTCCAGTAGCAGCAAATGCAACAGATGAACAGAAAAACGCGCAAAAGGAAGTAAGGAAGAAGGATCAGAAAGCATCATTCTTCATTCATCAACGTGTGGATGTAAATGTGTTTGAGAAGATTGCAGATTCAACAACAGCAAAGGTTGCGTGGGACACACTGGTGAGATGTTATGGTGGTGACGCATCAGTGAAGAAGGTAAAGCTTCAGTCCCTAAGAAAGCAATATGAGAATCTCAACATGAAGAATAATGAGAAAGTCTCTAAATACATCTCCAGAATGATTCTGATCACTAATGAGATGAAGGCGTGTGGAGAAACTTTTTCTAAAGAAGCAATCGTGGAGAAAGTATTGAGATCCCTTACCTCTAAATTTGATTACATTGTGGTAGCAATAGAACATTCCAAAGATCTGAGCATCATGAGAATTGAAGAGCTGCAGAGCAGTCTAGAAGCGCAAGAGTTGCGTTTGACTGAGAGAACTTCTGAAAAGGAAGTAGAGCAGAAGGCTCTGAAAGCAACTTCTGATAGGAGGTATCAGAAGCAGTCAGAAGCCAGGAGAAGATCTGATGGTGGTCAGAAGTCAGAAAGCTCAACCTCTGATAGACAAAAGAATGCTCATAAGGGAAAAGAGAAGTATGACAAGAAGAATATCCAATGTTACTGTTGTAAGAAGTTTGGTCACTTTGCTAGAGATTGTTGGTCAAACAAGGAGAGAAAATCAGAAGAAGCAAATATAGCCAGAAGTTCTAATGACGAATCTGTGCTATTAATGGCCTCTGAATCTGATGATATGGATCTGATAGACTGGTGGTATATGGACACTGGTTGTTCAAATCATCTTACTAGAAACAAGAAATGGCTGGTTGACTTTGACTCTGAAAAGAGAACAAAGATCAGATGTGTCGATGACAAATATCTTAATGCAGAAGGTATGGGAAATGTCAGAGTGATTCTGAACAATGGGAAAACAACATTGATTCAGAACGTGTGGTATGTACCTGGCATCAGAAACAATCTGATGAGTGTGGGACAATTAATTGAGAAAGGTTTTTCAGTTACCATGAAGGACATTCTTCTGAAACTGTATGACTGCAATCAGAAGTTTATTATGGAGTCAGAACAGGGAAGGAATAGAACATTCAAGGTAAATGTCAGAACTGCAGACTCAGAATGTCTTAGTGCAACAAGTGCTGAGAAGGAGAGTGAGCTGTGGCACAAAATATTTGGTCATTTGAATTTCAGAAGCTTAAAACATCTGAATTCAAAGAAGTTGGTACATGGAATTCCTGCAATTAAGAAGCCTGAAAAGTCATGCAAAGTTTGCATGGAAGGAAAACAACCATGATTGCCATTTGCGTCAGAAGCTGCTCCAAGAGCAAAACATGCCTTGGGAGTTGTACATTCTGATGTGTGTGGTCCATTTCCAGTAGCATCAATTGGAGGGAATAAATACTTTGTGTTGTTTGTTGATGAATTCACAAGAATGACATGGGTATCGCTTATTAAGTTTAAACATGAGGTGTTTAATGAATTCAAGAAGTTCAGAATGAAGGCTGAGAATCAGAGTGGTCAGAAGTTGAAGATTCTTAGAACTGATGGTGGAGGTGAGTATAACTCCAAAGAGTTCCAGAGGTTCTGTGAGGAGAATGGAATTGAGCATGAGGTTACTGCTCCTTATACCCCTCAACACAATGGTCTTGCTGAAAGAAGAAACCGCACTTTGCTTGATATGGTGAGAAGTATGCTAAAGGAGAAGAAGCTTCCTCAGAAGCTCTGGGGAGAAGTTGTTGCCACTGCAACGTATGTACTCAACCGTTGTCCTACGAAGAAGTTGAAGGAAATAGTTCCAATACAGAAGTGGACTGGAGATAAGCAAAGTGTTAGTCATCTGAAGGTGTTTAGTTCTGTTTGCTATAAACATGTTCCAGAAGCCAGAAGACAGAAGCTGGATGATAGAAGCAAAGTGATGATTCTGATAGGATACCACATTACAAGTGCATACAAGCTCTATTATCCAGAAACCAATAAAATTGAATTCAACAGAGATGTGATTGTGAAGGAATCAGAAGTTTGGAATTGGGATAAGTTTCAATTTGATTCTGATGTTAGAACTTCTGAAGAAAGGTCAGAGTTAAGAATTTCTGAAGTTGGAGTAAACTCTGACGTTGATTCTGACTCTGATAGTGATTCAGACTCTGGAGAAGACTCAGAAGATGAAGGTGACTCTGATGATCTAGACTCTGATGGCAATCCAGATTTTGGTGGCAATTCAGACTCTGGAAATATGCCAAACTCTGAAGATGGTCAAAGCTCTGGAGGAAGTCAATCATCTGAAGCTAGAAACTCTGAACAAGTTCAGAGACCACAAAGAATAAGAAACGTCCCCAGAAGATATGCAAAATTTGACATGTTGCAACTGAAGTAGACTCTGAAGGAGAAGTTATTCAGTGTGCCATGATAGTAGACTCTGAACCCATAAGTACAAAAGAGGCTCTTAAGTAGAAGCTCTGGCTGAAGGCCATGAAAGAAGAACTTGATGTTATAGAGAGAAACAAGACTTGGAAGCTGACAGAACTTCCAAAAGACGAGAAATCCATCAGCGTCAGATGGGTTTTCAAGCAGAAGTTAAAGCCAGATGGTTCAATTGGCAAACATAAAGCAAGGTTGGTAGCCAGAGGATTTCTACAGAAACCTGGGCTGGATTATTCTGAAGTGTTTGCACCTGTAGCAAGATATGAAACAATCAGAATGGTGATTGCAATAACTGCTAACAGGAATTGGTCTCTGATGCATTTAGATGTAAAATCTGCATTTCTGAACGGTCCATTAGAAGAATAAGTTTAGGTGTCACAACCTCCTGGATTTGTGAAAAAGAATCAGGAAGGGATGGTGTACAGATTATACAAAGCTCTATATGGACTGAAACAAGCACCCAGAGCTTGGAATCAGAAGATTGATTCATTTTTCAAGAAGCAAGGCTTTAAAAAATGTGAGATGGAGTACGGTGTCTATGTTCAGTATACTTTTGAAGGCAATATGACTCTGGTATGTTTATATGTTGATGACATACTGCTGACTGGAAGTTCTGAACAGGAGATAGCCAAGTTCAAGAAAGTTCTGATGAATGAATTTGAAATGACTGATCTAGGCAAAATGACATACTTTTTAGGGATGGAGTTCAGATATTATGAGAAAGGTATCATTTTGCATCAGCTCAAGTATGAATTAGAACTTCTGAAGAGATTTGAACTGAAGAATTGTAAGATTGTTGTCACACTTTCAAATACAAATCAGAAACTGGATTCTGACTCCGATGGAAAGGATGTGGACGCTACAACCTTCAAACAGTTGGTTGGTTCTCTGAGGTATCTGTGCAATACCAGACCTGATATTTGCTATTCTGTTGGGATGGTTAGTAGGTTCATGAGTAAACCTAAGTGGTCCCATTACCAAGCTGCTGTCAGGATTCTGAGGTATATCAAGGGAACTCTGAAGTATGGAGTGTTGTTTCCTTCTGGAAGAAAGGATGAGTCAGAACTTCTGAGTTATTCAGATTCTGATTGGTGTGGAGACAGAGTTGACAGAAGAAGTACCTTTGGGTACTTGTTCAAATTTCTGGGAGGTCCCATTTCTTGATGTTCTAAGAAGCAACCTGTTGTGGCGTTATCAACCTGTGAAGCTGAATACATTGCAGGTGCTGTTACTGCATGCCAAGCTGTGTGGATTCTGAATCTGTTGCAGGATCTGAAGATTAAAATAAACAAACCTCTGAAGTTGATGATTGACAACAAGTCTGCAATCAATCTTGCTAGAAACCCAGTGTTGCATGGGAGAAGCAAGCATATTGAGACCAAGTATCATTTTCTGAGACATCAAGTTTAGAGTGGAGTATTAGAAGTTGTACACTGCAGCACTCAGAAACAATTGGCAGATGTTCTGACGAAAGCTATCAAGACTGATCAATTTCTCAGACTAAGGGATGGAGTTGGTGTTACAAGTTTTGATGGAATATGAATTAAGGGATAGTATTAGAAGTAATTCATATTTATTAGTCGTACTATTTTCTTAGCCCTAAGTTTGTTAGAGGGTATTTTAGTATTTTTATCTTATTCTAGTAACCCTAGTATTAGCTTATAAATAGGGTAACAATCATGGCAATTTAGTAGTAGTGTGTGTAGCCGTCATTCTCTTAATAGAATATTTCTTTTTTTTTTATCATTTATTCTACCTTTGCACCAACATGCTAGAGTAGGGGCAGAGGTTATGGCTAGTTTGAGGGTGTTAAATGTGATGGTGGCTTAATCAGAATTCCAATGGAAAGCATCTTTTCAAAGTAAGGAGGTGAGTGGTGTAGCTATTGATGCATAACCTTGAATGAATTAGTGATAGAACCCAGTAAGTCCCAAGAATCCTCGTAATGCAGTGATATTTTTGGGGAGTGGCCAGTCAAGTATGGCTTGAATTTTTTAGGGTTCTGGTTTAACACCTTCATCTGAAACAATATGTCCAAAGTAGTTTAAACTGCGTTGAGCCAATAAATATTTGGATTGTTTCAGGAAATATTCACCATGCAGAAGCGTGATGAAAATGTGTTCAAGGTGTTGGAGATGATCTTCAAGGGTTTTTCTATATACAAGGATGTCGTCGAAGAAAATGGTGACAAATTTGAGCAAAAATGGTTGTAGCAGGGTATTCATTGCAGCTTGGAAGGGGGTAGGCGCATTATAGAGGCCGAAGGGCATAACACAGAAGTAATAATGCCCTTGGTGAGGGTAATGTTTTTTGTTTTTGTATTTGAATGACAGACTGAGAGTAGTATATTCCATTAACATGCACTCAATTTCGTATAACCAAGGGGCACCCAGAACTACATCGTCTCCATAGAGGGGAAGCACATAAAAATCAACGAAAAATTGTTCCGATTGCAGAGAAATGGGAATACATGCGCAAAAGTGATTGTAATCGAGTGTGGCGCCGTTTCCAACCATGATTTTAAGTGGGTTGGTTGGGATTGAAGGGAGCTCAAGGAATTTGGCGATACGATCTTTGACGAAGTTATGAGTGCTACCGCCATCTATCAGTACTGTAACGATGTGTTTTGAGATGGGACCGTTAAGGCGGATGGTTGAGGAAGCGGTGCATCCTGAGAGAGCATGCAAGCTAATCTGAGCTTCGTTAGTGGAATCATTCTCAGGTGTGATGTTATCGCGAGCATCTGAAGTGAGGTGGTAATCTAGTATGTCTGGAATGGAATCTGGTGGTTCTTTTGTAATGAGGAGGAAGAAATGCCCTTTGAATTTGTGTTTAGGGGTGTTTTTAGAGCTATGAACCATCAAAATATCTGTGGATGAATTGGAGTTTTCTTCTGCAGTTGGACTAACAAAGCCCATAAGTAAGATAATGCCTCAGTTGATGGAATTTGGTGTGTGGTGCATTGGAGATGGAAGTAGCATCAATGCTTGGAGCGACAATTAAGTGGAGCCATGAATGTGTATTTATGATTATGGCATTCAAGTTCTTGTGGAAATGTGTGGTGCAAAGGTGAAGGACTTCTTTGATGCTAATGGTTAGTGGAACTCAAATGAGTTGCAGAGTTGGTTGCTGATCAGTGCATATTTATGCACATTCTCCTACATTTTTACTTAGGCATTTCTTTATGTTATTTTGCTTATTATTATATTTTATCATGTTTTCTTATTTTATTTTATTTTTGATTTAATTTAATTTTCGCAACTATTTTTCAGCTTTAGCAGTCTGCACGGAAACGATCATAACTGGAGTTCCGGGAATCCGATTGAGGCGTTCTAAATATCGCCGGAAAGCTAAGAGAGAGAGCTACAACTTTCGTGTTGGAGTCGAAGTCAGATTCGGAGCTCAAAATTCCAGATTTCCGTTTCAAGTTACAGCATTAGAATTTTATTTTAGTTTTGATGTTTTGGGCCTGGGTTATATTTTTGACCCAGTTGGGTTTTGATCCATTATTTTCCTTTTTAAAGAGAAATCGTGTTACTGTTCACATTACCTACTATTCACGAGAAAAAAACCTTGAAGCTTTTACGAATCCTATGGAGAACTAATCCCTCTGAGTCGGTCTACCGTAATTCAGGTTCCAACACTTGAGATTATTATAATATTATTACTATTTGTTAATTCCGTTCAATAATTTTATGTTCTTGTATGCTTAATTCGATTGCATGATATTATTGATTTAATTTGGTTGATTGTATGGTCCTAGGCATAGACACGTTTACGTTTGCTTAATTCGTTTGTGTGTCTGAACAATCATGTTTGCTTAATTCATGAAGTTTTATCCCGTTTGCTTAATTCGGACATTAGGATCATAAATCTTACAAACATTTTTGCGCTTGCCATTGAGTTTGCATCCAGATAGGAATGACACTTAGAAGATCAATATTATAATAATCAATGATAGTAGGAACCGAATCGGTAGATTGACTTATTTCATAATCAATTTTCTTCATAACAACTTATTTCGAAAATTACTCTTGTTAATTACTCTTCCCTAATCGAACCAAAAGCCCGCTTTTTATTTCATTACTGTAATTGGTTAATCACTACAAGAATCCTTGTGAGAACGATATTCCGAGTCACTGTCGTTGTACTGCATTTTTATAAAATTACTCGTTTTTGATCCGCGAGCGACCGCGGATCAAATTGGCGCCGTTGCCGGGGACTCTTGTCGTTATTAATCAATTATAGAGTCATAGGGTTAGTTAGTATCCTCCAGTCTAGACCTTAGTTTCCTCGTGGTTTCGTCCAATTCGCGTCTTATAGTCCAAATCGTAAAAAAAATCTGTTTTTGGAAAAATTGTGTCCGATCGTAAAACTGTTTTGCCTACGAGAAGCAAAAAAATCGTCCGGTCATTAGTCCATGTATTCCAAAGGAATACCTGGAATCCACCCTCAGAATCGCCAAAAAATCCTTTTTTCTATTTTTAATGAATTTTTTACTATTTTCATAGAGTCGAAAAAAATCGAAAAAATTCTCATAATTATATTTTTAAGCCATTAGACCAATTCTGGTGTTAGTTAATTTTTCTGGATTTATTTTGATCGATTTGCTTCTTTGTGTTTGTTTTTTTGACTTTTAGGGACATTGTTGGCATTTTGAGTATTGTCCCTGCATTGCTGTGCATTAGTCCTGGCAACTAGGTCATCTTGTTTTGATATTGTTGCTTTTGATCCTGAAGTAGAGAGAACTTTGCACACACGACGTAGAGCAGTCCAGGCTACCACTAGTTCACCACACATATCTGAGTCTGAACTTGATATCAATATGGCTGATAATAGAACTCTAAGACAATTAGCTGCACCTGATGTGAATTACAACGGTTTGTGTATTGAATATGCTGCTGATGTTGTTCCTTTTGAGTTAAAATCAGGTTTAATCCATTTGTTGCCCAAGTTTAGTGGTCTTGCAGGTGAAGATCCTCACAAACATCTGAAAGAATTTCAAGTGGTGTGTTCTACGCCATTGAAGCCTGAAGGGATCACTGAAGATCATATCAAACTTCGAGCTTTTCCTTTTTCATTGCAGGGTGCAGCAAAGGATTTGATATATTCCCTCGAGCCAAATTCAATTGCAAACTGGAATGCTCTGAAAAAAGTGTTCCTTGAGAGATACTTTCCCGCATCCAGAGCTGCCTCGATAAGAAAAGAGATTTGTGGTATTAGACAGGGTAATGAGTCACTTGCAGAGTATTGGGAGAGATTCAAGCATTTGGTATCCAGCTGTCCTCAGCACCAGATCACCGAGCAACTTCTCATCCAGTACTTTTATGAAGGTTTGTTACCGATGGATAGGAACATTCTTGATGCTGCTAGCGGTGGAGCACTTGTTGATAAAACTCCAGCCGCTGCCAAGGCCTTAATTGAAAATATGTCACTAAATTCCCAACAGTTTTCAACAAGAAATAATTCTGTCCAAATAAAGGGTGTGAACGAAATTCATGTATCCTCCCATGTTTCTCACTCCGACAAGGCTTTCGAAAATAGAATGAATGAGCTGAAAGATTTAGTGCAGCAGATGATAGTCGTAGGTAAGGCTCAAGCAACCCAACAACTTCAAACACCGCCAAGGTTATGTGATATTTGTACCTCTTCTGATCATCCTACTGATACATGCCCTATTTTGCAAGATGATAAGCCTACTGAATTACCCCCAGCTTATGCTGCAGCCCTCTACAATCAAGGTCAAAACCAGAACCGATACAACATTCCCGACCTGTCCACAAATAAGTATCACCCGAATTGGAGGAACCATCCCAACCTTCGATATGGAAACCCACATACCAGCCAACAAAATAATCCACCTCAGGCGGCTTCCCCTGCACCTTCCGGACCTTCCTTAGAGGAACTAGTTAAGCAAATGGCCGTCAACAACCTTGAGTTCCAACAAAGAACCGATGCTAGCATCCAGAACTTGAACACGCAGATGGGACAGCTTGCTACTCAAATGAATAACATGCAAGCCCAAGGTTCGAACCAACTTCCAGCCCAAACAATTGTCAACCCAAAGGGTCCTAATGCCAATGTGAGTGCCATCGTTTTAAGATCCGGAAAAGTTACAGAACCAGCCCCGGAAAAAAATAAAAAAATCATTGAGGTAACTTCTGAACTTCCTACTTCTGAACCGTCTGTTGAACCTCCTTCTCCTTCTGCTGTTGTGGTCGAAACTGAAAAAATTAAAGAAAAAGAGTATGTACCACCAGTCCCCTTCCCACATAGAGTTCTGAAAAATAAGAGAATTGAGGATGAAAACAAAGAAAGAGAGATATTAGATGTTTTCCGAAAAGTTGCGGTAAACATTCCGTTACTTGATGTGATTAAGCAGGTTCCTAAGTATGCTAAGTTTCTGAAGGATTTGTGCACCAACAAGAGGAAGATGAAGGGAAGTGAGAGAGTTAATTTGGGAAGAAATATTTCTTCCTTCATTCAGCCCAAACCTTCATCTGAAAAATTCACAAGCGAAGGAAATGTTTCAGCCCTCACTATTCCGGCCTTGCCACAAAAGTGCAAGGACCCGGGAACTTTTGCTATCCCTTGTACCATCGGAAATAGTAAATTTGATGACTGCATGCTTGACTTAGGAGCGAGCATTAATGTTATGCCTACTTCTGTTTATAATAACCTTTGTCTTGGTCCTTTGCAGCCTACAGGTTTAATCATTCAGTTGGCAAACAGGAGTAACACCCGCCCCGCCGGCATAGTCGAAGATGTCCTTGTTCAAGTTAACGATTTGATTTTTCCTGCAGATTTTTACATTCTTGATATGGAAGGAGAAACAAAGTCCAGCAAAGCTCCCATCATTCTAGGAAGACCGTTCATGAAAACGTCAAAAACGAAAATTGATGTTGATGATGGGAGCATGTCCATGGAGTTTGGTGACATCGTCGCAAAATTCAACATTTTTGATGCCATGAAACATCCATTGGAGGAACATTCCGTTTTTCATATTGGACTGATATCTGAGCTGGTTGAGGACACTTGTTCTGAATTATTTTCACTCGATTTTCCGTCTCTTTCTGATTTTGATGATGTTTATTCATGTTCTGATTGTACTGACACTAACCTTTGTGTTGTGTGCGCTGAGATTGATGCTGCCCTGCAGGCTGATATATTTCCTACAGGTGAAGCTATAACCAACGAAGCTATTTTTACAGCTGATGCTCTTGATGTTCCTGCTGCCCCGACCATCCCATCTACCGAGCAGCCCCCGTCCTTAGAGCTAAAAGAGCTCCCTAAGAACCTGAAATATGCTTACTTAGAGAGTAACGAAAAACTCCCTGTTATTATTTCTTCTAACCTTGATTTCGATCAAGAAAACAAGCTTTTGCAGGTTTTGAAGAAGCACAAGAAGGCAATCGGATGGACATTAGCCGACCTTCCAGGAATTAGTCCTTCCATGTGTATGCACAGAATTTTACTCGAGGATGGTGCGAAAACAGTAAGGCAGCCCCAAAGGAGGCTTAATCCCTTGATTCTTGATGTCGTGAAGAAAGAGGTAACCAAACTCTTGCAAGCAGGTATCATTTATCCTATCTCTGACAGTAAATGGGTAAGCCCAGTGCAGGTTGTACCTAAGAAATCCGGACTTACGGTTGTCAAAAATGAAAAGAATGAACTTGTTCCCACTAGAGTGCAGAATAGCTGGAGAGTTTGTATCGATTACAGGAGACTAAACCAAGCTACTAGAAAAGATCACTTTCCTTTACCGTTCATCGACCAAATGCTTGAACGGCTAGCTGGTAAATCACATTACTGTTTACTTGATGGCTTTTCAGGTTACTTTCAGATTCATATTGCACCGGAAGATCAAGAGAAGACCACTTTTACTTGTCCCTTCGGTACTTTTGCGTATAGGCGGATGCCTTTTGGTCTTTGCAATGCTCCTGGCACTTTCCAGCGTTGTATGCTTAGTATTTTCTCTAATTTTATTGAAAATTGCATGGAAGTCTTTATGGACGACTTTACTGTTTATGGTTCTTCTTTTGATGCATGCTTGAGCAGTTTAAGCTTGATTTTAGAAAGATGCATTGAAACCAACCTTGTTTTAAATTATGAAAAATGTCATTTTATGGTTGAGCAGGGAATTGTTCTTGGTCATATAATTTCTGAAAAAGGAATTTCTGTTGACCCTGCTAAGATTGATGTGATTTCTACACTACCTTACCCATCTTGCATTCGCGAGATTCGTTCTTTTCTTGGTCATGCAGGTTTTTACAGGCGTTTCATCAAGGATTTCAGCAAGATAGCTCTTCCGCTGTCAAACTTGTTGAAGAATGACGTCACTTTCCACTTCGATGACAAATGCAAACAGACGTTTGACTTCTTGAAGAAAGCATTGACCTCCGCTCCCATAATTCAGCCCCCTGACTGGACCCTCCCTTTTGAGCTTATGTGTGACGCTTCGAATTATGCTGTTGGGGCTGTCCTTGCACAAAGAGTTGACAAGGCTGCCCATGTTATTTACTATGCTTCTAGGACTTTAGATTCTGCACAGTCAAATTACACTACCACTGAAAAAGAACTTCTAGCTATTGTTTTTGCTCTTGATAAATTCAGATCTTATTTGCTAGGTTCCAAGGTTGTTGTTTTTACTGACCATGCAGCTTTAAAGTACTTGTTGAAGAAGCCGGATGCAAAACCGAGACTGATTCGGTGGATGTTGTTGCTCCAAGAGTTTAATGTAGAGATTAAAGACAAAAGTGGAGCTGAGAACTTAGTGGCTGACCATTTGAGCAGGATAGAGAGAGATGAAGATCTTTTTCCCATTCAGGATGACTTTCCTGATGAGCAGCTTTTAGTTTTACATGGTATTACACCTTGGTTTGCTGATATTGTTAATTATCTTGTTGCTGGTGTTTTTCCTACAGGTGCATCCAGATCACAGATTCATAAACTCAAAAGCGATGCCAAATATTATGTTTGGGATGATCCATATCTGTGGAAGTTTGGTAGTGATCAGGTAATTAGAAGATGTGTTCCCGACTATGAGATTGAATCCATTTTAAAATTTTCTCATGCATCTCAAGTCGGAGGACACTTTGGCCCTCAAAGAACCGCACGAAAAATTCTTGATTCATGTTTCTATTGGCCAACTATTTTTAAAGATGCTTATGAGACTTACCGCACTTGTAAAGAGTGCCAGATAGCAGGAACAAGCATCACTCGCAAGAGTGAAATGCCTCAACAACCTATGCTTTTCTGTGAGGTATTTGATGTATGGGGAATTGACTTCATGGGTCCCTTTCCTGTATCATTTGGTTTCCTTTACATTTTACTTGCTGTTGATTATGTTTCAAAGTGGGTGGAAGCTATCCCCACTAGGACTAATGATTCTAGAGTTGTTGCAGATTTTGTCCGGTCTAATATTTTTTGCAGGTTTGGAATACCGCGAGCCATCATCAGTGACCAAGGCACTCATTTCTGCAACCGCACCATGGAAGCTTTGCTCCGAAAGTATGGAGTTGTGCATAGAGTCTCTACTGCATATCACCCACAAACTAATGGGCAAGCTGAGATCTCAAACAGGGAGATCAAACAGGTCTTAGAAAAAATGGTGCAACCAAACAGGAAGGATTGGAGCCGTCGTCTAGAAAACGCACTTTGGGCTCAAAGAACAGCTTTCAAGACACCCATTGGGATGTCTCCGTATCGACTTGTTTTTGGTAAGGCATGTCATCTTCCTGTTGAGATAGAACACCGTGCTTATTGGGCAGTGAAAAGTTGTAATTTGGAGATGCAACAAGCAGGTATTGAAAGAAAACTCCAATTACAACAGTTGGAAGAGCTTAGATTAGAGGCTTATGAAAGCTCTAGGATTTATAAAGAAAAAACTAAGCACTTCCATGATAAAATGATTTCTAGGAAAGAGTTTTCTGTGGGCCAACAGGTTTTATTGTTTAATTCCCGCCTTAAGCTTATGGCTGGGAAACTTCGATCCAAATGGATTGGCCCCTTCGTTGTTACTAATGTTTTCCCTCATGGTGCAGTAGAAATTAAAAGTACAGGTACTGACAAAGTCTTCAAGGTCAACGGGCAGCGTCTGAAGTTATTCTATGGAGGTTCGGTGCCTGAAGATGTCGGTATAGAGGAGCTTTCTCTAGAAGCGCCTAATTACACTGCAACTTAATCAGGGAGTTGTTCTTTCCTTCTCTCTACTTTTATCATTATGTCCTTTCATTGAGGGCAATGCTCGTTTTAAGTCTGGGGGAGGGAAACATTTACATTTGTTTTTCTTTATGTTTTGTTTTGTTTTGTTTTCAGTTATAATAAAAATAAAAATAAAAATAATAAAATAAAAAGTTCTAGGTTTATAGACTGATTTGAGAGTAGTTTGCGGAGACTTGGGAAAAAAATTCGCAAGATCGGTATCGTCTGAACACCGTAAGTCTCCTGCATGTGGAAATTAATTTGAATACTCTCTATGTTTTAGCCTTGAATTTTCATTCTCTGACAGCTCTTGAGTAGTTTATTTCAGCAGTCAGCACCATCTCATGCACACTCTACGCAGGGAAGCCGATGAATATAAATGAGTGATCAAAAAGAAAAAAAAAAGGGAAAAAGTTGAAAGAAAAAAAAAGAAACACAGAAAAGAAAAGAAAGATAGTTAGTTGGTTCAGCGGTTTCTGGTGCTGAACTTGGTAGGGCGGATTACGGTCCGATCCCCCACAACTACAATTGAGTCAATAAGGGGTTATGCCACGTAAGTACCAGAACCCCAAAATAAAATAAAAAAGAGAGATCAGAGTCACTAACCGGTCGCCTTGCTATGAGTGTGTGGAGATAACGGGCTTAATGTGATTGCGCCTGAATGGAAAAGAGCAAAAAGGAGGAAGAATAAGTTAGGCTTTAGCATAATAACATTATTCGAATTGATTTGTATATTCAGGAGGGTTATGACTGCGCAATTGTGGGTTAGTGTTCCTACGATATCCTTAGTGTTGAAGATTAGTACCTATCGAGGCAAACTTAACCGAAGAAGTCTTGTAGCCTGGAATGAGTTTCCTTTGTTTTATTTGAATTTAATTTTGCTCGGAGTGCAAAAGTTCAAGTCCGGGGGAATTTGATCAGTGCATATTTATGCACATTCTCCTACATTTTTACTTAGGCATTTCTTTATGTTATTTTGCTTATTATTATATTTTATCATGTTTTCTTATTTTATTTTATTTTTGATTTAATTTAATTTTCGCAACTATTTTTCAGCTTTAGCAGTCTGCACGGAAACGATCATAACTGGAGTTCCGGGAATCCGATTGAGGCGTTCTAAATATCGCCGGAAAGCTAAGAGAGAGAGCTACAACTTTCGTGTTGGAGTCGAAGTCAGATTCGGAGCTCAAAATTCCAGATTTCCGTTTCAAGTTACAGCATTAGAATTTTATTTTAGTTTTGATGTTTTGGGCCTGGGTTATATTTTTGACCCAGTTGGGTTTTGATCCATTATTTTCCTTTTTAAAGAGAAATCGTGTTACTGTTCACATTACCTACTATTCACGAGAAAAAAACCTTGAAGCTTTTACGAATCCTATGGAGAACTAATCCCTCTGAGTCGGTCTACCGTAATTCAGGTTCCAACACTTGAGATTATTATAATATTATTACTATTTGTTAATTCCGTTCAATAATTTTATGTTCTTGTATGCTTAATTCGATTGCATGATATTATTGATTTAATTTGGTTGATTGTATGGTCCTAGGCATAGACACGTTTACGTTTGCTTAATTCGTTTGTGTGTCTGAACAATCATGTTTGCTTAATTCATGAAGTTTTATCCCGTTTGCTTAATTCGGACATTAGGATCATAAATCTTACAAACATTTTTGCGCTTGCCATTGAGTTTGCATCCAGATAGGAATGACACTTAGAAGATCAATATTATAATAATCAATGATAGTAGGAACCGAATCGGTAGATTGACTTATTTCATAATCAATTTTCTTCATAACAACTTATTTCGAAAATTACTCTTGTTAATTACTCTTCCCTAATCGAACCAAAAGCCCCCTTTTTATTTCATTACTGTAATTGGTTAATCACTACAAGAATCCTTGTGAGAACGATATTCCGAGTCACTGTCGTTGTACTGCATTTTTATAAAATTACTCGTTTTTGATCCGCGAGCGACCGCGGATCAGTTGCCACAAGTCTTGTTAGACTAAACTTAACTTATCCTCCCTTCTAATGAGGAGCATGGTGCTGACAAGTTCGTTACTCTTGGATATGGTGCATGAGATTTTACGGTTAAGGATATGTGCAAAGTTTTATCCAACTATGTTGCTAAGCCAAATGATAATACTTGGATGAAGGTATGGAATCTTGTTGAAATTGAATCACATTTTTAGAACATTCTAGTAAAAATAAAGGACAAAGTCTAGGGAAAACTAAAATAGTCTAAAGTTTCTACATGTTTTTAGATTGTTTCAATAATTCCTAGATTAAATTATAGTCTAAAAAGTTCTATGTTAATGTAATATAAAAAAGGCAAACAAAAGCCTAGATAGTTCTATTCTAGAAACATCCTCAAGCACCTATAAATAGACAAACATATGTGTAATTATATTCAAGTCTTTAAGGTTCAATGTCAATAACATTGAAAACTTCATCATACTATTATTCTCCTCCTACGATAAGTTGATTACTTATGTGTTGCCTCTTATTTTGTGTTATTAAACTACCTCCCACACTACTTGCTACTATCTTTAAACTATTTACCTGAACTTCTTTAAACTGTCATTCACTGACGTAGCAAACTATTTCTTCTTGTCACCAACTATTTTATTAAAACTAAAAAATGAGATCTTTGACTCAAATACAAAGGAGTACAGGTAGCCACACAGCCCGACTCTGTTTGAGTTCAAACTCAAAACTAAAAATGAGAGTGAAAAGTTCAGGTAACCTAACAGTATGACCCTCTTAATTTCAAGTACAATTAATATCGTAAACTATGGCAAATAAGGCTCGAGTTCTGATAGAGCACGAGTGCAGCGATAAAAAAATTGAGACCTGTGGCCTCTGAGGTTCAACTTGAGTACAAGCCTAGGAAGACAAATGAAACTACTAGAGCAAGAATGAGTTCCTGTCAAAATTCTTCTACAAGAATGACAAGGAGACTCATAAGCAACTAAGAAGCAAGAGTGATCCTTGTCAGAAATATTCAATAAGATCGACAAGGAGATTCACATGGAACTACACAATAAAAGTGGTCATTGTTAGAAGTCTTTAACAAGACAAACAAGGAAGATCACAAGCACAATTAAGGAGCAAGAATGATTATCGTCAATAGCTTTCAACAATGATGAGAAAGAGTTTAATAACAATCATTGTGATAAGTAGTGTGACAAAATTGAATCATGGTGAAGATAATGCTTTTCAAAATAAATTACATTACATAAAACTGTCAATGCAAGAGAAGATAGTTTCACAAATTCACATTTGAAGAACTATGAAATACACTTGGAGTTACTGAATTATGCATCAAGGAGGATTGTTGAAATTGATGCACATTTCTAAAACATTCTAGTAAAAATAATGACAAAGTCTAGAGAAAACTAAAATAGTCTAAAGTTTCTACATATTTCTAGATTGTTCCAATAATTTTTAGATAAAATTATAGTCTATAAAGTTCTATGTCAATGTAATATAGAAAAGGAAAATAAAAGTCTTTAAGGTCAAATGTCAATAACATTGGAGACTTCATCATACTGTTATTCTCCTCTTACAATAAGTTGATTACTTATGTGTTGCCTCTTATTCCGTGTTACTAAACTAGCTCTCACACTATTTGCTACTATCTTTCAACTATCTATCAGAACTTTTTACACTATCCAACTACATTCTAAAATATCATTATTTCCTCAAATACTAACAAATGTCAGTGTTTCGAAATGAGTTAAAAGATTTATGTGGTTATTGAAACATGATAGGTTGCTGACCAATTTTAACAAAAGTAGGAAAGGGTTAGGATTTGCGACTTGGAAGTTGTATGGACATGTGAGTGAAACGATGATGCATGTAATGGGAGAATGCCCTACAGCCATGTAGTTGTGGAAGAATGTTGTTCCAACTGATATAGTGCATTTATTCTTTCAGTTAGAATTAGAGGCTTTGATTGAATTGAATATTAATACAAGGAAAGAATAATTTAGGCTAGCACTCTCATTTTATATCTGGCACCTCCAATCTTTTATATTTTTAAAATTGTCATTGAAAAAAATTTGAAAAAAGTGAAAAAAATATATATTACCAAAAATTTCGAAATTTTAAATAAAAATATAAAATTTTTTGAGAAAAACTATGAAAAATATCGGAGTATTCAAAAAAAAATTTCAAAATTTTCAAATTTTTTTGAACTACTTTCTGAAAATTTTGAAATTTCTATTACTGTACTATAAATTTCAAAATTTTATGTAGTATAAAAAAATTCATATTTTTTTGGAATTTTCAAAATTTCTAGAATTCTTCAAATTTTTATTTTTTATTGGAAATTTTGAAATTCCGATAAAAATAAAAAATATCCAAAATTTCTAATACATATTACAAATTTCGAATAAAAACATGTAATTTAAAGAAAAAAGAAAATCCAATTTTTACAAAAGATATAATGATAAAAACACTCTTAATAGTGAGTGTTAGATACAAGTGAGAAGGGGGAGAATGGTAGGTCAAATTCTCTTTATTGGGCTGAATTGGAGTTGCTATTGGGTTATTAGGTGTCATTTTCTTTGAATTTGGCAAAATCAAGAAGAGCATGTTGATGAGTATGAGACAACCCTTTGATCCGGAAGCTTACATTTTTCAGAGAGTTAATGAGTATATAGATGCGATGAACATGAACAGAATTGTTATGGAAAAAGATAAAGTGGTTAAATTAATTGCTTGGTCACCTCCAAATAGGAATGGGGTGAAGCTGAATGATAATGAGGCTCGTAAAGAAGGTTTGATTTTCAGATGCGAGGCAATGATCAAAGATGATAAGGGCAAGTGAGTTGGCGGGTTTGCAAAGTTTTTTTTGCCATTGTAATGTCTTTATATCAGAATTGTGGAGTTTGTATTAAGGTCTCAAGCTAAACCTCATCTTTAAGATTAATGATGTTTGAGGTTAATGTGGACTCCATCACAGTGGTCCATTCTATTGAATAGATTGAATAGAGATGTTCAAACATGAGAGAGAGTTTGGCTATTAAAAAAAACAGATGAAGTATAAACCAAAAGAATCTTAAAAAACTTGTGCTACACGAGAAAAACAAAGATGCATTAATTAATACAAACAAAATAAAAGCATATCTCCCAATAATATATTTTTTAGTAGAAGAATACGAACGACTTTTTATTTACAACATTGTACACGTCATTCCAAAACTCATTCAAAGCACTCAACTCTCTCGTTGCCTTTTCATAAACACGACACCTTACAAGCGCCGGCACAAACAGCCACAACGCTGTATACATCACAAACGCCACCGTGAACAACCACGAAACCACCTTCGGCAATCGCATCTTCTCTCCAAAAGCTTTTTTAACCCCAACTTGAACAGCCAAACACACCCCATGTAAAATAAAAAAACACGTTGCATCCCACGAGGGTTCCCATTTTTCCCACGTGCGTTTCTCTCTTTTGATGTAATAAAAAACAACTTCATGCATTATAGCTGACACGGTGAATGTGGCGAGAATCGCGGGTAGTGGGGCCCACTTTCTACCCATCCAACGGCTGCAAAAAGTCATCACTGGTTCGTATACGGTGGGGTGTAGTACACGATTCACCGAAATATTCCACCTTTTGCCCCAAAATTCTTGAAGTGAAGTGCTTAGATATGGCTTATCAAATTGTGGCTCTAACTCAACATTTAGAAGCTTTTTAGTAAAAGTTGAAGCCAAAGCAAAGAAAAACTCAAGACCAATATACATGTGGAGGGTGTATAATAGAAAAACAAATTTTGGATGGAAATTTTCTTTTTTACTATATAATGGAATTAACAAAGCCAAGATGATAATGATAGTCGTATATACGTACCTAAGGGTTGGTTTTGAGTTTGATTTGTGGTCTTTTTTGTGGTTATTATCGGTTTGGTGTTGGAATTTTATGGGGAGGCATGCTAAGGAGATGAAGTGAAGTAAAGAGAGTGGAGGGTTAGTTGAGAGAGGACCTTTGTTAAAGGCAAAGAGTAAGAGTTTGAAGGTGGAAAGCCAACCTATGAAGAAAGAAGAGGGGCCTCCAAGGTGGATTGAGATGAGTCTTAGAGGGAGGAGAAAGAGAAGGATTATGGCAGGGACGAGAGCTATGAGTCTTGGTGTGCCATGAGAGATTAGGTTACCGATTGTGTGGCAATAGCACATTGTTGATGCGGCTATGGTCCATACCATGATGAAATTGTTGATTTCTCCATCCATTTTTTATCTTGATTTGTGAACCTTTTCTTTGTTTCTCTTGTGATATTTGGTTAATAGGGGAGGGAGGGTAGGACACATGTGCATCGTGTGTGAAGCATTTATGCTTATTAATTTTTGCAAGTTTTTGTTAACATAACATTAAATGAAAAACGTCGCATTTTCATCCAAATAAAACGGATATACTATATGTGGTAGTTATTAATTCACTATCAATTATCTTTTAACTAGTTAAGATATATTTTAATATATTGATTGATTTGTTTTTTTTTTTTACCAAACTACATTCAATATATTGATTGATTTGTTTTTTTTACCAAACTACATTCAAAGTATTTCATTAATCAAATGTTTGTTTAATATAAGAAAGAATCGAATTAAAAACACTTTGATTAGATTAAGAATTGGTTACCCTCGCATGAGAGGGGGTAATCGATTCGCTTGACGCTTAATAAACTTAAGCTCAAAGTTTGGTGAAATATATAACAACTTTACAATGCACATAATAATGAAACTAAATTCGCATTCCCTATTGTGATTGAATTGGATAGTTTAGACTACCTTTTGGGAGTCACTTTCGAAAATAACATTTTTCAAGTGCAAAGTTATAGCTCCATGACTTGCATCTTTAAGGGTCAAGATTTCTATTTCAATGACAGAGAGGGTACCTGAGTCCCAAGCTACATCTATTGCCCTCCAACACTGATTAGACGCGTTACATCCAAAAAAATTAGATGCCAATAACCTTTAATACTATTCTCACAAAGATGACAAACTGACAGACAAAAAACATAATGTTGTTGGAGTCTAATTCAAGTCGGTAAACAATCCCTACAAATTCTTCACAAGAGATGTTTAACTCTTGGTAGAGCTTTAATATTCTAGAGGCTACACTAATCCTCATTCCTCTCCCATTAGCACGACTTGTACGCGGACTCCTTCATATTTTGTACCTAGATCACACACTATAAGCATCGTTTTGCTCTTCTTTCCAAACCATTTTATCGTCTTTAACATCCTCCAACAATGGGACTTGTAAGATTTCTTCAGTATCTGCATAGTCAAACAACTCTCTTATGACCCTCGTATCACATTGTTTTACATTAGGCAACATAAGATTTTTAACGGTAACATCATACGCCCTTATTTTTGGGGTCCACTTAGACAACCTTCTCTTATTCACCGAATCTAAGATTCATTCATTGCCATGATGTGACTACCATCCCCAATACTCCACCTGCAGCCTAAAGTTAAAACTTCCCTCGGTTTCCAAATGCTCCACCATATAAAACTTGGATTATAGCCAAGATTAGCATTAAAGAAAGAAGTTTTAGGGTAGTATCTTACTTTGAAGATTCTAGATACAAGAGCATGAGGTTTTGTCAGTAGATGTCAACCTTGTTTAGCAACCATAGCCATGTTAAAGGCTTTAAAATCTCTAAAACCCAACCCACCTTCCTTCTTAGTACAAGTTAACTTCTCCCATGACATCCATTATATTACACTGTTATTACTACCTCCTCCCGACTAGAAAGAATTCAACATCTTTTGAATATCGTTAATCACTGCATCTGGAAGGATAAAGATACTCATTATATATGTCGGTATTCCTTGAAGGATCGATTTTATCATACCTTATTTCCTTTATTTTGATAAGATCGGCCTCTCCGAGAATTTATTCTCTTCCAAATACGATCTTTGATAAAAGAGAAAGTAGCCTAAATATGTTCTCATCAAGGACAAACCTAAATACTTTCTGATTCCTAGTACATGACAGACTCCCATAATACTAGCAAGATTCTCTTGTGCCGGCTTACTCATGTTACGGCTAAAAAATACTTCAGACTTAGTCATATTAATCTCCCAACCTGAAGCATTTGCATAAGTATTGAACAGCTTCATAAGATATCTCACTTCAGTTAAATTGGTCATGCAAAATAAAAAACAATCGTCAGCAAAAAGTAGGCAGGACACACTAGGTGCCCCTTTGCAAATCTGGATCCTATGAATATTGCCACCCGCCACTGCTCATTTTATAAGAGCTGAAAGTCCTTCTGAGATTAGTATAAAGAGGTAAAGAGATAGTGGGTCCCCTTGCCTCAGTTCTCTTCCTGGTTGAATTGGTCTGACTCGATCCGAATTAACAAGAATAGTACAGTGCACTGAAGTAACACACATCATAACCCGATGAATCCACCTATCTTCCAAACCCATCCTAGGGAGCATACCTCTCAAGAAACCCCAATCCTTTCTATCATACGTCTTACGAATTTCAATCTTGAGAGCCAGATGATTCTTACTATCTTTAATCTTCCTCTTGAAAGTATGAATAACCTCGATAGCAATTAACATATTATCGAGAATAGAACGACCCTTTACAAACACTAATTGTTCCTCCACCACACACTTATCCAGTGGTACCTTCATTCTATTAACAATAACTTTAGACACTAGTTTGTAGAACTTTGTCATACCCCAAATTTGTCTTACCCGTGTATGGCTTTCATTCTGATCATCCATTAACCATCATTCAGAAAATAAAAGAAATATATGTTGTTTCTTTCACTTGAGGATATCAAGTCAGGTGAGCGTGGGTAGTGTCATACCCCAATATTTTCCCTTAGATCATCAGGTTCATTTCACATTTCATTTCATTTTGCATTTCGTTTTAATTAACCGCTAATCGGTTTGCTCAATCTGTTTGTTTTTGCAGAATAATAACATTGTGTGCGAAGGGTCGTTAATCTACGGTCTGTTGACGATTATGAAGCAAAGTCGTTATCAGAAATTCCTCAAACGATTAGGGTTTCTATCTCTGAATTATGCGACTTTTATCTGAGAATGGGTTGAATTTTACGACAGTTTTGACGTTAGGTTTCTCGGGACACAGTACATTTTTGTTCAAGAACCAAAAGTAGTCATCAGTTGGATTGCATAAATGTTGTTTTAGTCATAAACCGTATGGAGTTGAGGGCATTGAAATATAAATGAGTTTGGCTTGAATCTGTGCGAGAATCAATTTCAAGGAATTTATTCTGACATATGCACATTTTCCTTTCTTTTTTTCTACTGGTTACCGGCCAATTTTAGAGGAACAGTGGAATTTCGGTTCGCATTGAGTTTATAATAAATATCAGTTAGTTTGATCACAATTATCAGTCACGTTGATTCAGGTTACAGAGTCAGATTATTCGGGATACCGTCTGGATTTTAAATGCGGAGGAAAATTTGTTTCACCACTAAACTTGATTTCTCTGTGTATCTGTTCAGGGCCATATTCACCGATTTTATGATCTAGTACAATTTAATTTGCAAAGGGATTCGTTTGAGCTCAAAAGTTACGTTGGATGTAATTCTCAGTTGTGCAAGATGTTCAGCTGTCGAATTCGGATGTTGAAGCGTTAAATTTTTTATCCAGATGAACTTAGTCGGAGAATAAAAATTCATTTTATTAAAAGTTGGATTTATTTATTCAAGTTCTATACAGTTTTATTACAACATTTATTCGGGAATACAAATTAAATTCAAACTCCTAATTGTCCTAAAAAAGTTCCTAATTTTTTTTCTAAGGGTTCTTCCCGCCCGATCTTCAAACTTCGACTCTTCGAACCTGCAAAACCAGACACATGAAAATAATTGTTAATTTGGTTAGAATTAAATTTTATCAAAAATGGTTTTTTTTGTTGTTGTGATACCCTCAGTAAATTATCATCATCGGGTACGTCGGGAGGGCAACAAGTGAATGCCGCCAGCTCCCGGCTCCACTTTCTGACCTCCGGCAGATCCGGTAAAATCTGTTCAAATTTTCTTTGAGAGAGAGAAAAAGAGATTATTTTGGAAAAAGTGATTTTACCAGCCAAACAGTGCCTTAAAGAAATCCAGCAAGCCAAATCTGGATATCCAAAAATCCAGCAAGCCAAACGGATCCAAAACCAATCCAGATATCCCTCAAACACCAAGATCCAAACCAGTTCATGTCAAAACAAACTAGAATCTGAAAACATTTGCAAATCCGTCTCAAGAACGAACTAGAATCTGCAAAATCTCAGGCAAAATCATTGAGTAAAAACAACAATTCTGAAAATCCAGTGGTTCTAAAAACCACACCAAAACAAAATCGAAACAGAAAAATAATGTGAAGTAAGATCCAGCCCACAAAACAATAGTATAGAGGATCAACACCAGAAAATCATAAGAGAATATGATTTCGAAGAACCCTAAAGCCCATCGTCATCAACACAAGAACAACGGCCCAGAATCACGGATCATCACCAGTCAAACAACAGACGGCGGCGCAAACTCAATCATCAGCGAAAACCTCAAACAGAGGGATCCACGACCGTTAGTTATCAGAACAAACGACGAAACACCATCGTCAACCATCAATGGTGAGACATCATCATCAACCATCAACGACGGAACACCATCAGAATCATCAAGACAAGAACAACCTGAGGCAACACGAAGCCCCAGCGAACTCAGAGAGACGAAGCAATATCGTCTCATCATCATCGTCCTTCAAAGCAACCCACGGCCAGAAGCAGCCGTCAAAGGCCATCAAGATCCACCATTAACAGACCTCCAAGCTTTCGTAAGACTGTGCAATCATGATGTTTTTTTATGGTTTTATTGCAGGGAAAAGAAGAAAGAAATATGAAGATGCAGAGAAAAACGAATGAGACAGGGGGAAGGAAAGATAGAAAGTCCGCGGAATGACCCCAATAGGGGTTCCGTCGTACCGTCTGCAAGGAAACAAGGGTTTTCAAACCTTAAAATGTTTCCAGCCATCCCCTTTTATTTAGCTGGACCGGGTCGGGTATGGGGTTGGTGACCTAGCCCGACCCGTTTCGTTTTATATTCTTTTTTGTTTTAATTTGATTATTTTGATATTTCCTATTTAATTTAAAATATAAATTAACAATTAAATAAACCTTTTTTCAAATGAAAATTGTACAAATAATTTAACGTAAATTTCTTTTTAATAAAAACTAAATAAAATTAATCTAGGAACTAAATTTCCTTTAATTAAAACTAAGCTTATTTTCAATTAATTACAAAACTTATTTTTAAATATATTTCTAACCTTATAAACCTTTTAAAATTCTAATTTTCTCTAAAGAAACAAAAAACTTTTTCTTAATTAAAATCTAACTTTTTTTCTTCTTCTAAATTTAACCCTAACCTTCTTTATTATTCCAACTTTCTTCTAAATTACACCTAGAACCCTAATGTCATTCCTTTTCCGTTCTAATTTCTTATCGTCCCGATTAATTTATCCGTCTAACGCTTCCTTATGAACGTTTGCATCCCCATTGAAACCTTGACCACGGTCAAGAAGTTTCTCTTCCTCCCTTTCAAGGGGAACTACGATTACTCTGATTCCATCCCCTACCTCGGATACGTAGGCACAAGATGCGAGTCTTGGCGAGTAAACTTAGGACTAACCCTTAGGCCTTTTCTCTTTACCTTTAACCCTTAGCATATCCCTTAAGAAGATAATTATAGCAAAATAGCAACATTAAAACAAGAGGTTCATGTAGAGTACTACAAAAGTTTAGGGTGCTAATACCTTCCCTAAGCTTAACCAACCCACGAATCTTAGATCTCTCCCCGCATTGTGTTTACGATGCAAAAATAGGTTTTTCCTTTCTTTAACCTTTCCTTCGGATAAATCAAAGACCGGTTATGAATCAAAAGATTTATGATTCAAATTAATTAATAGTTTGATATCCTATTCTCACCGCAACAGGTAGTGTTGAGTGAGGTTCATTGATCAGGCAAGAGTATGTTCCACAGTTCAGGTGGTGGGTTTAAACTTTTAATCAGGGTTTGTACTAATTTAGGTGAGTTAGTGTGTCGGGCAAGTGGTCAGGCTATGTCAGGTCATCAGTATTTCATTGCTAAAAGATCATTAGAGATCCAAACTGCTTCATGTTCGATTTTGCCAAGATTAATTCAAGGATTGGTGAAGTGTAGTGGTGGTTTAATTTTAGTTCTAGTGTGCATCTATGGCTCTAAGATGAGGTTTTGTTTTCATGGTTCAAATTCAATGTCCATTTTTCTCTATTTGTCACCCATCTGTCATAACCATTTCAAAGTCCACGTTACTCTCAAATTTGTCAATTTCCAAACCTAGTCCAATATAAGGCCCATATTCAGATTTCCACAAAAAAAAAATCCACATTTGCACAAAATATCAAATTTGATTTGCACATAAAAGCTCATATTTATAAGTAAGTCATCCAAAAGTCCACTTTGTTCACATTAAATCTATCACCAATAAAACCCATTACACTTTTACAAAATCCTACACAAAAAACAATAACAAGACTTATGAAGTGAAAATATATATCCGAGGCCCATTTCCAAGATCCATGGCCCATATTACAAGTCAAGAAAAATACAAAAAAAAATGGAAACAAAGCCAAATGAGATTAGTTAATTTATGGACATGCCCCATCCACTACTTCATCAAATCGAATTATCATGTACGACTACCAAAAGGGTGCACCAGCCTTCACGTCATGATTTAACATACACATGCATTTTTTACCTTCGAAACCTGCATTGATTCACAAGATCCCTCACAAAACCATTATACCAATGACCCACCAATTACTCCAAAATGACAAAACCTTTTTTCACAGCTACATAAAATCCCCAACACACATCCTCCCAACCGGCACATGGTTTACGCAACAACATGAACCTGCAAAACCATTCCAAACAAACCCACACCATAACACCCAGCCAGCTGCAATGTTGAAAGGACCTGCATAAAATGAAAAAATGGAACCACACATGAATTTACAGCTCACTCCAAAATCAAAAGTTATAATTCAATCCGCATGTAACCTAAAAAGGACGCACAACAAAAATGCAGAATCGTTAGGTACAGCAAATCCAATTCATACATCCACCTCATAAAACAAAAGGATACGCACCTTCGTCAAGGGGGCAAGGCAGCAATAACCCATTCTGGATTTTTTCTCAACTTCCAAAAACGCCCTCAACTTCACTTGCTATAAACTCGGGGGGTTTCTACTGACGCGTAAGGGAGAAGGGTCTCCAAATTCGTCCTCCATAAACCCCTCGTATCTTTCCTCAATAAATTTCACAGACCCTTCAACTTCTCCTCAAACCCTCCTCATCTTCAACCTTTCCCCAATTTCTTCCGACCTTAAACATTCTTCAACTTCATTTTTTTTTCACAACCAAAAATCTCAAAATCAAAATCATAACAGAGAATCAGAAGAAGTAGAAATTGAGAAATTAATTTGATTTTTGAGAGAAATTAAAATCGCCCCAAAATTAAAATTGAGCATGAACAGAGAGTGTTGAGCGGGGAAAAGATCGTAAAATCATATCAAAGAACCGGAGAAAAGGAGAGCTTGAATGGAAGTGCGAATCCAAGATGATTTATGCCGCGAGGACGACGAAGCAATAGAGGTCGAAATTTGAGTTGATGCACTTGTCATTACCTTCTTCTTCTTCTTCTTCTCGTTATGCAATAGATATGTGTTTTGTTGTTCTTCAGAGAGCATTGCTTTGGTCATTTTATCTTCTAAAAATCAGTGTGGGCTAGTTGTAACTTTAATAGCATTTCCCTTTTTCTAGATCCGTTTTTTTTTCTCTTTTTGTTTCGTGAAAGTGAGGTTTCAAACTAGACTCATGATTCGTACTTTGAGGTCTTGGGACGGTGGGCTTAGAGCCTATTTTGGTCTTATTTTCATTACTTTTTTTATGGTATTCATTTTGTGGGTGGTGGGTTGTGTTCAAGCCCATATTGTTTCGACTAGCAGTACCCCACATTTTGGTTTGCACCCCCTCCTATTTCTCCTTTTAATTCTTTCTTTATTTGTGTTTTTGGCATTTTTTTTATTTTCTATTGATTTGGATTTGGTACTGAATTTATTTGTGAATTCTCATTGGTCGATGAATATCTAGATAGCCGTGGAATATAAGTAAACGTCCACGACTAAGATTAGACCTTCTTCCTTTCTTACTTCCATTTCATTTGGCTTTATTTTCAATTTGATCTTATTGGTCGATGAAGAGACCTCAAAATTGTTGTTCGTCAAATTATTGATGAATAATAATAAATCTGAGACCAAGCTTCTTTTCACCTTTTCATTTCCGATTTTATTCATTTTTTATTGTTTTCGGTCAATGAAGAGACCACAAAATTGTTGTTCGTCAAATTATTGATGAATAATAATAAATCCAAGACCAAACTTCTTTTGACGTTTTCATTTCCGATTTTATTCATTTTTTATCGCTCTCGGTCACTGAAGAGACCTCAAAATTGTTGTTCGTCAAATTATTAATGAATAATAATAAATCTGAGACCAAACTTTTTTTCACCTTTTCATTTCCGATTTTATTCATTTTTTATTGTTTTCGATCGATGAAGAGACCTCAAAATGGTTGTTCGTCAAATTATTGATGAATAATAATAAATCCGAGACCAAACTTCTTTTCACCTTTTCATTTCTGATTTTATTCATTTTTTATCGTTTTCGGTCGATGAAGAGACCTCTGATCAGTACATCTTCATAAACATTCTTCCATTGTTATACTTAGGCAATTCCTACAGTTTATTTGAGTATTTTTACTATTTTAATGTGTTTTCATATTTAAGTTTGTTTTTACCTTTATTTTATTTTCGCAGCTTATTTTCAGCTTTAGCGGTTATTTGATATATGTCCACTGTTTAAATCATAACTGGAGCTGTGAGAATCGGATTTGGATGTTCTAATAGGCGTTGGAAAGCTAAGACAGAGAGATACAAGTTTTATGTTTGAGGAAAAGGATGATTCGGAGTGTAGAAAGTCCAAATATGTTGTTGAAGTCAGGACTCGAAATCTGCCATTTGAAATATTTAGTTTTGGGCCGGGTTTTTTATGTTTTTCGACCCAGTTGGGTTAAAACCAGAAGTGTTGATGCTTTCTTATACCTAGCAGCCGTACTACTGTCACTTAACCTTCTTTTTACAAATTTTACTTTTTGCTTTTGTACAATTGTAATGGAGAACTAATTCCCACGGGCAAATCCTACTGTGTACGTGTTGACTCCTAATTTTCGACGCTAGTCGAAGCCCAGGGTTATCTGGAGTCAAAGAGTTAAATATATAGTATAAAAAAAGAGGGTTTCGACCAAAAAAGCTTCAACGTCGAAGAAAGAGGAAAAGAAGCTAAAAAATGCTAAGTATTGGGAAATGCTCGGTGAAGACTATAACAAAGGAGGCGCGAAGGAGGTTTGCCAAAAGTGGGGGGACCTGCCAAATATTCAAAATTCGAATCAAGTGGAAAATGTGGGAACGGTTAGAAGGACGAAGATAGCGCCAAAAGGAGCATGTTTAAGAAGCCTCAACCGTCATATGGAAGTTATTTCATAGCACTATAAATAGATATAAATTCTATCATTCTATGTAATAAGGGTGTTCATTCATTATCGTACTAGTTCATACCACTCTGAGTATCCGCGTGTAGAGAAACGAGTTAACGAGGATGTACGTGATACAACACAAAACCTTTTATTATCAATGCGATTTGTCTTTACAATTCACTTGCCATTTTTAAACTTCCAGTTTTTACATTTCAAACTGCCCTTTACATTTTTCTGCCTATTTGCTATGCAAAGACCCCCTAGTCGAACGTGGAGTTCTGATTAGAGTTATTCTTCAAGACATTTACTTACTTGCCTCTTTATTTTCAAACTCTATTTAAATTTCCAAAGGATTTAAAACGAACGCGGAGTTTGGAAGTAATCTTTTCACCTTTACATTACAACTGTTATTTTAAAGCCTTTTTACTTTCAGCTTTACATTTTACAACATTTATATTTGTGTTGCCATCTCCACTCCTTATTTCACTCAGTCGAAACAGAAGTTCATACACTCTTAGCACATGTTCTAGGATTTAGTATGGTTGATCCTGCAAGTTACTCAATTGTATCCCAAATTGATAGACCAACGGTTGTTTACGAAAAATCACAGTAAACAAATTGGCACACCTGGTGGGACCCAGTGCTAAGAAATTTTTAGTTTGTTCAAAGTACTTCATTGTATGTTATTGAGAAGTGGAAAGTTAGCCACAACACACGACAAAGTACCAAAGAAGAAATATCATAAAAGAATGGCCACGAGAGCTAGTCAACAAGTTGATTCTCAAGGAAGTGTTTCGAATGTTCAGTCGAGCATGGGGTCTCAAGATGTACCGCATTCAGTCTCTTCGACAGGAGGACAAACACTAGTGACTATGGTGGGGTCTGAGCAAACGCAATCCATCACTAACCCAGGATCAACGTGTATACGAACATACACCCAACCAGTGGTGGAATACATAGGGCCACAAAGTCCTAATTCTCCAACACCTCCGGGGAATTCTGTATATAGACAAGTCCCTCCTCCAGGGTTTTAACAACCATTGTCGAGGAGTCAACCGTATGGGATGCATACAGTAGTGATGCAGAGTTTGCAAAATGCACCACCCATATTTTCAGACAATGCAACGTCTTCGCCAGCACAAGGATCTGGATCAGGTGTTCGAAATAATCAAAGTTTAGGTGTTGGGTATTCTGCACAGGTACCCAGTCTGACAACTACCCCGATTAATTGTCTAAGGCAAAAAATGGATGAGAGTAATATGTAGATGGTGCATACTTTATCTCAGACCATGGGGGAAATTTTCCAACCATTAATTCAGAGTACCACGCAAACCAATCAACAGGTAGTGATGCAATTAGCCCGCATGGCTAACTTCTTAGGAGTACCAGCATGTGCGCAAAGACCAGCAGTCGTCGAAAACATTCCTCGATACCAGCAACAAAATATCCACGAGGCGAATGAAGAAGGTCATAGAGTCGATGAGCCTTTTGGAGTCGAACAAAGGAGAAATCAGGTACCCATCCATGTAGAGGCAGAGCCAGAGGTAGTCATGGTGAACAGGAATCAGAACACTGACCAAGTGCTTAGACAAGTTCGACGATATGACGTAGCAGAAGAAAATAACTTGGCGGCAGTGGTCAAAAGGATAATGACCAGAAATGGCGCAAATTTTGGCTTCACCAGGCCAAATTATACTTCACCTATAGTAGATTATATCTTGCAGGTTGAATTACCTCCAAGGACGGAAGTTCCAAAATTCAGTAAGTTTGTCGGGTACATCACTGAGTCAACGGTCGAACACGTGGCTAGATACGTGATCGAAGCAGGAGAAATAGCGGGAGACGAAAGTCTTAGAATCAAATACTTTCCAAGTTCTCTCACAAAGAATGCTTTCACGTGGTTTACTACGTACTCAATTTATAATTGGGCTCAGTTGGAGTGGTTATTTCATGAACAATTCTACATGGGACAAACCAAGATTAGTCTAAAAGAGTTGGCTAGCATTAAACGTAAAGTTACAGAGCCAATTGATGACTACTTGAATAGGTTTCGACTTCTTAAAGCCAGGTGCTTCACCCAAGTGCTAGAACACGAATTAGTCGAAATAGCTACAGGGGGTCTAGATTACTCCATTAGGAAGAAATTAGACACTCAGTATCTCAGAGATATGGCACAATTGGCAGATCGAGTTCGCCGCTTAGAAAAATTGAAAGAAGAGAAGGCTAGGTTTAGTAAGAGTAAGAAAGTATCCTTCGTTGAATGCAATGAAAATGTCGAAAATACGTGTGACGACACACCTTATTTCAATGAGAATGAGGTAGACGTTGCTGAATTAAAGCAGGGTCCACCTTATGCTTGTAAATTTCTCACTCCATCGAATGGGAAAAATCCCACGGAGTTAAATGATAAGTTCCCTAAAAGAACATATACTTTTGACGTTACTAAGTGTGACGAAATCTTTGACTTATTAGTCAAAGATGGACAGATAATAGTACCTGCTGGTGCTAAAATACCTCCTGTAGAACATAGAAAGAAAAGAGGATTTTGTAAATACCACAATTTCTTGGGTCATAAGACTTCTGATTGTTTTCTTTTCATGGATTTGGTGCAAAACGCCATCCAAGAAGGAAGGTTGAAGTTTGGAGATAAGGGAAAGGCTCAAATGAAGATTGATTCTAATCCGTTACAAAAAGTGGAAGCCCACTACACAGAGCCTGAAGTCCAGATGGTCGAGGACATTGAAAAGTGTCCTGTCAACCTGGGAGGATCTACGAAGGACTTGTCCATAATTTTCGAGACGGCTAAATCAACCAAAGATGGTGATAATGCTGAAAAAGCTAAAGGTCATGGTTCGATGCTGGTAACCAATGCAACTACCGAAAAGTTCATCTGACTCGACAACAATACCAAAGAACTGAATGTGTTAGTTGGAAAGGTCAGTGCAGGCGAATTTGGTGAAAGGATTGATATCAATGTTGATGGTATTAATGCTAACGAAGTGGTCAGAGGAAGAAATGTTACGAATACACCAATGGCTCAGAAGATAGAACACATGCTGGTGGTAAGAGAAATGACTGAAGTCGATGGTTGCGTCTTAGAGAATTGGATTTGCTTGGCAGCAGAACAATATTTCAAGAATGCTCCTGATGTCGAGAGGTTTGATGTCGATGAGTTAAGCTTGGCTGGAAATTCTGAAAATGTTGAAAATTTGGAGACTCATCTGTCCAAAATGAAGCTTGAGGATGATGTCAACATCAACATGGTCAAGATCAACAATCAAAAGGTTAAGGAAACAATGGAAGCAGAAAGAGCAGAAGAACTTAATGCAGTGGCATACCCTGATCAAGAAGAGAACATTGTGGAATTTTTGCATCGCTGCCAGAAACGTGGGTCAGGGGAGATGATGTGCCCTAGATGCAACGCTATCTTTGATGAGAGGGCCGCTCGAGAGTTGGAAGAGAATAAGAGAACAAACGAAGCCTGGGGGCAGAACAAGAGTCGAGACCCTAGGAACGGGGATCCTAAAAAACCCCAACTAAGAGTAAATACTCCAGCAAAGCCTAGTACCTTCAGAACAGCGGGAAATGTACCTGCAGGAAAATGGGTTAAACCCGTCGAAGGACAAGGACAGAAAAAATGGAGGAAGTTTGACGTAGAGAGGGGTTCTTCATTCAAGTATCTCAAAGAAAATCACACTACCAACAAATCATCATATGTATCAGCGAATTACAAGAGGAAAAATCCTATGACAAAATCCCAATGGCAAAGGGAACAACGTAGGCGAAAAGCTGTTAGGGAGGCTCAGGGTTTGAAACAAGGAGAATCTAGTACGAATGCGGAAGGTCTAGAGAAGATCACAGAGAAATTGCCTATAAAAAGGAGGTTGTTTGGGGATCATGATAGTGAGCCAGTTGGTCTAGTTGAAGATGACGAAAATATGACTAACAATTTCGACAGTGAATCCGCCGCTTTGTTAGACGTTATAGTAAATGTGGTGTCTGTAATGCCCAGGGAATTTAGCCAAGTCACTGAAGTTGAAGACATAGACCAAAACTCTGAAATGGAAATGATGGCACACAAACCTGTATGCTATTATATCATGAATAATGGGTGTGTCGAAGAACAAAATGCATTCTTTAAACGTCCTACAGAGGAGATGAAGAACCATTTGAAACCTCTTTTCATCACCGAAAAGGTGGAAAATGTGCCTATCAACAAGATTCTGGTAGATTGTGGCATGACTGTCAACTTGATGCCTCGACCATTGTTAAGCAAGATCGGGAAAGCTGATGATAATACAAAGCCCCACAACATGGTTTTATCAAACTACGAGGGCAAAGTAGGCTTGACTCTGGGAGTCATACAAGTCAGCCTCACCATAGGGACATTTACTAGACCTACAGTATTCATGGTTGTCGAAACCAAAGCCAACTACAACTTGTTGTTAGGCAGAGAATGGATTCATGGTGTCGGTGTTGTACCATCTTCAATGCACCAGAGGATTGTTATCTGGTGACCAGATGGAATTGTTGAAAACATCAAAGCGGACCAAGGATATTTTAAAGTTCCTATGAATTATGTGGATGGGAATCAGTTTGATAAGCATTTGGCGAATATAGCCCCATGTCCTCCAGCAAGATTTGAATTTATCCCAAATGAAGCAACATTCCATTCTTTGTACCTACACCTTGTCGAAGGTTTTAGATGGGATAATGAAGTTCTAGGAGAAAGGCTACCAATTTTGCCAGGGCCTTCAGTGGATCCCACTGGGTGGGGAGAAGGTTTCAGTGATAATGACTGAGAACGAAACCTTGAAAAGACTTTTGGCCTATGTGGCTGAAACAAAGTTACAAATGACTCTCGAAGCTGTGGATGATTACATGGCTGACGAAGCCATCTGTGAGTCTCATAAAAAAGATCCTAGAGAGGACTTCGACGTAATAAATCCAGATGGAGGCCAAGACCAACGGTTGGATGCCATTTATGACGACGAACTATTGGGGTTCAAAAAGGATCCACTAGCAAATCCTATCAAGATGCTAGCACAGGACCCTTTAGAAGAAGTTAATTTAAGTGAAGGGGTGCTAAAAAGGCCGACATATATCAGCGCAAGGATAGAGCCCCAACTCAAAGCCAAAGTGGTTCATTTATTGAAAGAGTTTAAGGACTATTTCGCTTGGGACTACGACGAAATTCCTGGTTTAGGTAGGGAGTTGGTCGAACATAAGCTGCCTCTGATACCTGGGAGAAAGCCTGTCAAGCAAGGTCCAAGACGGTTTGCCCCAGAAATATTGTCAAAAATCAAAGAAGAGGTCGAAAGATTACTTCGTTGCAAATTCATTCGCACAACAAGGTATGTCGAATGGTTAGCTAATATAGTGCCGATTATTTAAAAAATGGATCTTTAAGAGTATGCATAGATTTTAGAGATCTAAATACTGCTACTCCTAAGTACGAATATTCGATGCCAATAACAGAAATGTTAGTGGACTCTGCGGCTGGTCACGAATATCTTAGCATGTTAGATGGATATTCTAGGTACAACCAAATATTCATTGCTGAAGAAGATATTCCAAAAACTGCTTTTTGATGTCCTGGGGCTTTAGGCACTTACGAGTGGGTAGTGATTCCCTTTGGTCTAAAAAATGTTGGCGCTACCTACCAAAGAGCCATGAATTCTATTTTTCACGATTTTATAGAAACTTTCATGCAAATTTATATTGATGACATCGTCATAAAGTCCGTTTCTGGACAAATACACCTTGACCACTTAAGACGTTCATTTATTAGAATGAGAAAATTTGGTCTTAAGATGAATCCTCTTAAATATGCTTTTTGTGTACAGGCAGGAGATTTCTTGGGATTTGTGGTCCACAAGAAAGGGATTGAAATAAATCAGAATAAAACCAAAGTAATAATGGAAGCGAAAGCGCCATCAACCAAAAAAGAGTTGCATTCGTTATTAGGCAAAATCAACTTCTTAAGAAGGTTCATCTCCAACCTGAGTGGCAGGACACAAGTTTTTTTTGCCATTGCTTCGTGTCAACAAAGATAATTTCGAGTGGGGGAAACTTCAGCAAGATGCTTTCGACAGGATCAAGGAGTATTTGAGCCACCCACCAATTTTATCTCCACCTTGTAGCCGCAAAAGTATGAGGTTATATATAGCTGCATCAAAGAAAACCTTAGGGAGCATGTTAGCTCAAGAAGATGAAAATGGGTTCGAAAGAGCCATTTATTATCTAAGTAGAGTTTTAAATGATGCAGAAACTAGATACAACATGATTGAGAAATTGTGTCTATGTTTGTATTTCTCTTGTACTAAATTGAAGCAATATATAAAGCTTGTTAATGTGTATGTTTCGTCTCATTTCGATGTCATTAAACATATGCTATCCAAACCTATTTTGCATAGCCGGATTGGTAAATGGGCTTTAGCTCTAACAGAATATTCATTAACCTATCAGCCTTTAAAGGCTATGAAAGGCCAAATTGTGGCTGACTTTTTAGTTGACCATGCTATAAACGAAACTGATGTAAATTATGTTGAAATATGATCCTGGAAGTTGTACTTCGACGGGTCTAGCCATAAGAATGACACAGGAGTAGGTATACTAATTATTTCTCCTGAAAGAATTCCAACAAAATTTAAGTTCAGGATCGAAGGTCCATGTTCTAACAATGAGGCTGAATATGAAGCATTAATTACTGGCCTTGAAATTTTGTTAGAATTGGGGGCAACTAGAGTCCAAATAATGGGAGATTCTGAATTGGTCGTAAAGCAACTTACAAAAGAATATAAGTGTGTTAAGGAAAATCTCATTGTATACTTTGTGGTGGTGAATAGGCTATTAAGAAAGTTTGAGATAGTTTTTATCCAACACGTGCCTAGGATAGAAAATCAAGTGGCTAATGATTTAGCCTAAATCGCTTCTGGATATAAGGTATCAAAAGAAAAAATTCAAGAAGTAATTGAAGCAAGAGGAAAGATAATGACTGTGGGATTATGCCCATAAGATCTGGAATCTACAAAACTTGGATACTTAGATGGCGAAAATTTCGAAATCTTTGCCATAGATAATCTAACAGAGAAAGATTGGAGAAAAGCTATAGTCGAATATCTGCAAAACCCAACGGATTCGACAGAGTGAAAAATCAAGTACCAGGCGTTGAGTTACATACTCATGGGTATTGAGTTGTTCAAAAAGACCCCTGAGGGGGTGTTGCTGAAGTTCCTCAGCGAGGAAGAGGCACAAGTCGCTCTTTCGGCAGTGCATAGTGGAGCTTGTGCAGCACACCAAGTTGGCCATAAGATGAAATGGTTATTGTTTCGACAAGGTATGTATTGGCCCACTATGTTAAAAGATTGCATAGAATTTGCTAAAAGATGTCAAGATTGCTAGATGCGTGCTGGTATACAACATATCCCTGCTAATGAATTGCACTCAATAGTGAAACCTTGGCCCTTTAGAGGATGGGCTTTGGATATAATAGGAGAGATTCGACCGACATCGTCAAAAAACCAGAAGTATATTTTGGTTGGGATTGAATACTTTACCAAATGGATCGAAGCAATACCATTAGTAAACGTAGGTCAGGAAGATGTAATCGAGTTTATCCAAAATCACATTATATATAGATTTGGCATTCCAGAAACGATCACGACAGATCAAGGATCGGTGTTTACCGGTCGAAAGATGCAGGAATTTGCCAATAAAATAGGTTTTAAATTGTTAACGTCAACACCCTATTATGCCCAGGCAAATGGACAAGTTGAAGCCGCTAATAAGGTGATAATTGGACTCATTAAGAGGCATATAGGAAAAAAGCCTCGAAATTGGCATCAGACGTTAAACCAGGTTCTCTGGGCATGTCGAACGTCACCAAAAGAGGCTACTAACACTGCAGCATTTAGGTTGACCTTTGGGCATGATGCAGTGTTGCCTGTCGAAATATGCTTGCAATCAGTAAGAATCCAAAGACATCATGAGATCCCTTCGCAATCCTACTAGGCAATGATGATGGATGAACTAGTGGACTTAGATGAAGAAAGGCTTAGAGCCTTGGAAGTCTTAAGGCAACAGAAACAACGAGTCGAAGATTCTTACAACAAAAAGGTTAAGTCTAAATCCTTCTTAGGAGGAGATTTCGTATGGAAAGTAATTCTGCCTATGGATAGGAAAGATAGAACCTTAGGCAAATGGTCTCCTAAATAGGAAGGCCCATTTCAAATCACCCAAGTATTCTCAAATGGAGCTTATGAGATTGAGGAACTAGATAAGGATAAAAGAATCTTGAAAGTAAATGGCAAGTATTTGAAGAGATACAACCTATCTTGCAAGAGGTCCATATTAAAGTTTAGATTTCTTTAAAATTAACAATAGCCAAAATAGGCCAAAAGGCTAACATGGCTAACAAGAAATTAACAACAAGAGTGAGAGGATTACAATGGTTCGTATCTCAAAACTATTCAAAGTCTCTCAAATCAATAGACTTGAGGTACTCTATATAATCTTCGCCAGTTTCATCATCTGAAGAAGGGGGACGAGGACGTCTGGTCTTGGATACCTTCATTCGAGTTTCTGTTTTTTTCCGTGGGAAGAGGCGCTCCTTGAGAGGTTCCAGATTTCGTTGCTGAGTTGGTTCGTGCCACCATCGATCACGATCCCAGGAGAGAGGGATTTATAGAGGAGAGAATGAGCGTGAATTGGTCAAGAAAAACAACAAAAAGATAAGGAGTGGCCTTGAAGATATAGGCAAGTATATGTTTCACTAGCACAGTGGAATTAAGAGGTCAAGCCGTTGGAGCAACCAATAAAACTGAGGATAAGGCATTCCGCCATAGGGAAAGTAAAGCTTTAAATATGAATTGGACTGAAAATTTTAGACCATACAAAAGTATAATGTGGCATTCAAGGCTACAAAAATAATTCAAGCATAAAACAAAATATTGTCATTACAAAAGGATGGCATCTGCCACATAATAAAATGATGATTATGAAAATTCGCAAAATTTAAAAAGGTAACTTTGAAGACGTCCTTTTATAGTGCTGAAAGTCCAATGCTTGAAGACTGTGCAAGTAGAGTAGCTGTAGCCTTTTGTCTTCACATGACTTTTCCTTTCTTAGAAGTAGAATGTTCAGAGAAATGCCTTTTGCCTAAATCCTTGTGTCTATCACAAATAAGGAATAGTTCCGTTGGAGAGGACGTTGAGAATAGTACCAAGTCTATTCACGTGCTAACATCTTTTCAAACATAAACAACATCAGATCCTCTGATGTGCTTCTTGTTCTTCAGATCAGATTCAATGATATCAGAGTTGCAGCAATAGTGCTTTAGCGTGAGTGATATGATCAGAGCATACTTGTTTTTCAGAGCCTCTGTACTTGCAGCATAAAGTACATTCAGAGACTTCTAAAACAATGCTTGAAACTCTTCATACAAAATCTTCAGCTACGCTTCAGATGCTTCTGCAGCTTCTGCTTCAGAGTCTCTTCTGGCAGTGCTCAGAGTCTTCTGATGGCTTGCTTCTAATGCTTTAGAGCTTTGCGTAACTACTGTTCAGATGCATTTTTGCTTCCATAAGAATATTTAATTTAATATCTGAAACAAAAACACTTGAACAAAGTTAGAGTATATATTTTCTTAATACAAAATTTCATTAGAGTTATCATCAAAATATAGAGATATAATTAAACACCAATCTGTGTTCTAACAATCTCCCCCTTTTTGATGATGACAAAACATAGGAAATTTTGTTCAATAAAAAGGATAAATATATAACTCCCCCTGAGATAAAGAATCTCCCCTTGAAATGAATACTCCAATAGAAGAAAATACTTCCCTTTTTGCATGAGTAAACTTTTCAGATTAAGAGTCTGGTTAAAAACTTATGATTAGAATCCTGGTTAGAATATACTTTTCAGAATCAGAGCTTGGTAATAGCTTGATTTGCTTTCCAGAACCAGAGCCTGGTTTACTCTTACTGATTTTCTTTCCAGGAACAAAGCCTGATTTATTTTCCATGATCAGAGCCTGGTTAACTTCTAGGATCAGAGCCTGGTAATCAGAACCTGGTTTGACTTATCAGAGCCTGGTTAAACCTGGTTTGCGTAAAAGTCTGGTTTGGGGATTCTCAGGGTAACTTTAATGAATTTTGTCAGATGATACGTTATAGTTCTGAAAGACTAAAATTCAATGTTAGATATAAATTGTTATGTCTAAATTCCATTTTAGTAACTGTTTATATTTGAACAAACAAAATTTCTTTTTCTCCCCCTTTTTGTCATAATCAAAAAGAAAACTTTTAAAGACAAATAAAAGGATAACAGAAGAAAACAGAATAAAGTTGAGAACATCAACAGATGTAAACCAAATGATCAAACAGACATATTCATTCAGAGATAATCAGAGTACATCAAGAACAAAACATGATTCAGAGAAAGCAGAAACAGAACAAAATAACACTTAAAGTGCACAGACATAAGAACTAAGATAAATATGATGCAAGAAGCTTAAGGATGTGGGTCAAATCAGAAGTAGATTCCTCTTGCTTAGCCATCCATTTCTGTATGTAGTCTGTCTTCTCATCTTGTTTTGCCATCCAATATTTAATTTCAGATTGACCAGCTTCCAGCACAACAATCTTGTCTTATAGGTCTGGATTCTCTTTCTTAACTTCAGACGAAGTAGCAGGAGCAGATTCAGATGCAGGGGTAGGAGCATAGTCAATGACCATTGCAGATGCAGATTCTGGAGGCGCAGATTCAGATGGTTGGTCAACAATCATCAGAGCTAATGGATTGGTATTTGTATTAGATAGTCTTGAAGTATAGAGGGAAGGATATTTGAAGAAATTGGTTTATGTGGAATGGTAGGTGCAGATCCTTCTCTTCTGATATAAACGTTTTTTGAGTTTTATACCATATGGAAGAGGATCAGAGGGATGAGGTTTGAATGAAGCAAAGGAAACAAACTCAGAAGTTCTAGGTTCATAGCCACGGAGAGAGGGGGTGAGTTAATTTCTGGTGGTAAGTCAGATTCAGATGAATGACAGGATGTGGAAGAAATGTCAAAGACAATTGTTAGGGGTTGGATATCCAGAATATCTGTAATCAAAAATATTGGATACAGATGGTTGGATAGGTTCTGGTTATGGTTGTTGTTGTTGTTCTGGTTCTTGTGGTGTTGGTTCTGTAGGTTTTGAAGTTTGTGGTTCTAGTGGGGGAGTTTCAGATATATGCTCTGGTACAGATTCTGTTGGTGTGGATTTTGGGAGTGTAGAAGGTATTGATTCAATGGGAACAGAGTCAGTTTGAATTTGTGGTTCAGAGACATTCGGTTGTTCAGGTTGATCAAATGTAATGGGTTCAAATGATGGAGGTGGTTGTACAAATGATTGAGAAGGTACAGAAATGGTTTGAGTTTGAGAAGAAGGGGGTTCATGAATAGAGCTAATTGTTGATGATTCTATTGCAATTTCAGAAATAATAGGTAAAGATGAATCAGTACCTGCTTTCTTGACACACTTGATTTTCACAGATGAAGCTTCTCTAGAAGCTTTTCTCTTCTTCTTCTTCTGTGGTTCTTCAGCAGTTTTCTATTTCTTCTGACTAGCAACGTCTTTTGCTTCTAACTGTCTTTTCTTCCTCATATTCTCCTTATAAACGTCTGGTACTGGTTCTCTTGCACGTAGCAGAATATCAGCAGGTACAGGTGTTCCATCTGCCTTGCACATCTGAATGTACTGAAGAATTGCATCTCTAGGTTCTCCAGCACCAAAAATAGGAAAGTCATTTATTGGAATCCTCCTTTGATTGACTTCTTCAATGTTCAGCTTAGCAGGAGCAGTTGTGAGTTCATCCACAACTCTCATTCTTTAGAGACTCTTCCCATTCAAAGGTTTTCCTATAATAGAAGCAAGTTCTTCTTTCAATCCAGCTTCATGCAGATGAGACACCGGACCATTCTCAATTAGAATGTCTGAGATTAGTCTTCCAAAAGGGATCCAAGTTTTGATCTTCTGACGCTTGGTCTTGACAGATTCTCTGGATGCATTAATGTGGTTCCACAGATGCATGAAAAGAAGGTGTGGCAGATCCACTTTAGTACTCTGACTCAGGAAAAACATGAAGTAAATTTGTTCATTGTTAACATAGTCAGGAGAGTTTGTGGATTTTCTGTGGTTTATACAGCCCAGAAAAATCTTGGCCCAAATCTTGTATTCAGGTTTTAGATCTTTGAATTTGTTTGAAGCTTGTCCAGCTGAAATGACTTCATCATAAACTTCATCCATATCAACACACTCAGCTGGCAGATGAGAAACTCCATCAGTTTCTTCATATCCAATGAGCTTTCTGATCAAATCTTCAGTTATAATAATCTCTTTTCCCAGAACTGAAGAGACTATGAACTTGGGGTAGACAGATGCGTGAATCCATAATTCTTTCACTAAATGTGGATAAATTGGTCCAAACAGTCTATCAAAGTATTTCACCCAGCCTTGAGCATCAATGATAGGACGCAAATCAAACCCATTATCAGCCATGGAGTCAAATTCCACCATTGATTCACATAAGACTTCAAGCTTATCAACTGGTGTTAGAAGAGTTCTCACTGGTTCCTTGAAGGCAACAGCACCCATGTTGGACGATGAAACATCAGCCATTGAAGATTGGAACTGAGCAGAAGTTGATGATGAGGTAGCCATTGTTGTTCTTGAAGATTTAGGGTTACAGAGATGTTTGGGTTTGAGAGAGAGATGAAAGCAATGAAACAAGAAGAAATGCATACAAGGTGTTCGTGAGACTGAAAAGTGTGAAATGTGTAAAGTTATGGCATTTATAGAAGAAATTAGGGCACACAAGAGTCACACGTTCAGCACGCTTGCACTTAGCATTTAATGAAAAGAATATAATCATTTCAAGCAATTAATAATTCTGACAATTGGGGGGAAAACTAGAAACTCAAAATTCAAAAATAGTACCTCAAACGTCAATTCAGTATTGTGCACTCCACCTTTTCAGATTCAGAGTTACACATGTTTACTTGCATGTGCTTCTGAAACTTCTTTGAGAAATGAAACGTTAGCCAACGTTCAGATCCTCTGAGGCTTGTTAGTTCAGATTTGCACACAATAAATAAAATAATAAATAATAAATGAATAGATGTAATACTTCAGAGTTAAAATATTTTCATCTGAGAAAATTTTCTTCTGATAAATATTTTATTCTGGACAGAAATCCATACTTATATTTTTCAGAATAAATTTGAATTTATCTTCAGCAAGGGGTTTTGTAAATATATCAGCCCATTGATGATCTGTATCAACAAAGTTTAAACTGATAACTCCCTTCTGAACATAGTCTCTGATGAAATGATGTTTTATCTCTATATGTTTTGCCTTAGAGTGTAAAATAGGGTTTTTAGACAAACATATAGCAGAAGTATTATCACAGAAGATTGAAATGTTACTCTCATAGATCTGATAGTCTTCTAGCTAACTCTTCATCCAGAGCATCTGAGTGCTACAACCAGCAGCAACAATGTATTCTGCTTCTGTTGTTGAAAGCGCAATAGTGGGTTGCTTCTTGTTGAACCAAGAGATCAGATGACTTCCAAGAAACTGGCAGCTTCCAGAAGTAATTTTTCTTTCAACTCTGTCTCCAGCGTAATCAGCATCACATAATCCAACTAATTTATAGTCATCAGATCTTCTGTAACACAAACCCACATTAGTATTACCTTTCAGATACCTTAGAATCCTCTTAACGACTGTTAACTATGATTCTCTAGGATCTGATTGGAATCTGGCACACAGACAAACACTGAATAGAATATCAGGTCTAGAAGCAGTCAAATACATAAGAGATCCAATCATACCTCTGTAAAGCTTTTGATCTACTTTCTTACTAACCTCTTCCTTACCAAGAGTGCTTGTGGGATGCATTGGAGTTTTGGCCAACTTGCTTTCAGTCATATTAAACTTCTTCAGAAGCTCCTTCACATACTTAGTCTGATGTATGTAGGTGCCTTCTGGAGTTTGATTGACTTGGATTCCCAGAAAGAATATGAGTTCTCCCATCATGCTCATCTCAAATTCAGCCTGGATAGAAAGATCAAACTCCTTTCCCAGCGTAATATTGGTAGATCCAAATATAATATCATCTACGTAAGTTTGACAAATTAACAAATCTTTCTTAAATGATTTACAGAAGAGAGTTGTGTCCACTTTGCCTCTGATAAAATTCTTTTCCAAAAGAAAATTACTCAGCCTTTCATACCAAGCTCTGGGAGCTTGTTTTAAGCCATAGAGTGATTTCTTCAGTTTAAAAACATGTTCTAGAAATTTATCATTTTCAAAACCAGGAGGTTGGTGAACATAAACTTCCTCTTCTATAATACCATTTAAGAAGGCACTCTTAACATCCATCTGATAAAGAGTGATGTTATTTTGTGCAGCAAAAGAAATGAGTAGGCGTATAGACTCTAACCTGGCCACAGGAGCATAAGTCTCTGTGTAGTCAATTCCTTCTTGATGACTATACCCTTGAGCAACTAGCCTTGCTTTGTTCCTTACAACTTCTCCTTTCTCATTTAATTTGTTTCTGAAGACCCATTTGGTTCCAATAATATTGAACCCTTTTGGTTTTGGAACCAGATCCCAAACGTCGTTTCTGGTGAATTGATTTAGCTCTTCTTGCATAGCAAGTATCCACTCGTTATCATTTAGAGCTTCATCAACAGAAGTTGTTTCAATGATAGACACCAACCCAAAAAGTGACGTTGCAGATGATCTGAGGAAAGACCTTGTTCTAATAGGGTCATCCTTATTTCCAATTATCACATCCTCTAGATGAGAGGCCTTGATTTTGGATGATGATCCCTTAACATTTGGTTTTTCAGAAATATTCAAATTGTTCATCTGAGCAGCCAATGGATTTGCATCTGGCATTGCTTCTGGTTCTTTCACTTGAGCCTTTTCTGCCTCTGAGTCTTCAGAGTCTGTGAGAATTACTTTTCTATCTGCAGAATTATCAAGCTGCTTTGGCTTTTGATTGCCAAGCTTATCATCAAATATAACATGTATAGATTCCTCCACAATCCGTGTCTCAGTATTGTATACTATGTAGCCTTTAGAGCATTCACAATACCCAAGCATGAAACACTTTTGTGCTTTAGAATCAAACTTTTTCAGATTCTCTTTAGTATTCAACATAAAACATACACATCCAAAAGGATGGAAATAAGAAATGTTGGGCTTTCTATTCCTCCACAATTCATAGGGAGTCTTCTCCAGAAGAGGTCTTACAGACACTCTGTTCTGAATATAACAAGTTGTGTTTATTACTTCTGCCCAAAAATGTTTTGCCAGATTAGTCTCGTTGATCATGGTTCTGGCCATTTCTTGCAATGTTCTATTTTTCCTCTCTACAACTCCATTATGTTGTGGAGTTCTAGGGCAGGAGAAATCATGTGCAATGCCATTTTCTTTAAAATATTTTTCAAAATATTTGTTTTCAAATTCACCTCCATGATCACTTCTGACTTTAACAATTTTAAAATCTTTTTCATTCTGGACTTGTTTGCAGAAGTTAAAGAACACAGAATGTGACTCATCCTTGTGTTTTAGGAATTTAACCCACGTCCATCTGTTGTAGTCATCAACAATGACTAATCCATACGTCTTGCCTCTGATGGATGCATTTTTCACTGGTCCAAACAAATCAATATGAAGTAATTCTAATGGTCTTGAGGTTGAAACAACATTTTTAGTTTTAAAAGATTTTGAAAATTTTCCTTTTTGATATGCTTCACAAAGAGCATCTGAGTTGAACTTCAACTGAGGAAGTCCTCTGACCAGATTGAGTTTATTAATCTGAGATATACGTCTCATACTAATATGCCTCAATCTTTTGTGCCAGACCCATTGCTCATCATTAACAGACAGAAGGCATTTTACGTTCTGAACCTTAAGTTCTGAAAGATTGATTTAATAAATGTTGTTCTTCCTCTTTCCATTAAATAGGATTGAGCCATCCTTTTGACTAACAGCCTTGTAACATTTTTTATTGAAGATTATGTCATAACCATTGTCACTTAATTGACTTATGAACAATAAGTTATGTGTTAATCCTTCAACAAGTAAGACATTAGAAATGGAAGGAAGATTACCATTGCCAATAGTTCCAAAGCCAACTATCATGCCCCTCTGGTTCCCTCCAAACTTGACGTCTCCTCCAGATCTAAGTTCCAGGCTTTGGAACATCGACCTTTTTCCCGTCATTTGACGCGAGCAGCCAGAGTCCAGGTACCAAGATTGGTGTTTTGACTTTGCTGCTAAAGATATCTGCAACAAGTATTATTTTGTCTTTAGGTACCCAGATCTTTTTTGGTCCTTTAGGGTTAGTTGCCTTAAAGTTTTGTCTGAACTTCTGTCTTCTGACAGCAGGTTTGTTCTGACTAACTTTAGGTTTAAACACAGGAATGTTCTGATCAGAACGTGTGTGTTTAATATCATTAAGATGACCAAACTTAAAAGTAGAATACAGAGGAGTATGCTTAATGATTAGTTTATCAACAGATGTTGGATTTAAATCTTTCTCAGAAGAAGATTCATATCCAATACCCTTCCTGTTATTTCTGCTTACACCATAGATCATTGAAGCCATCTTGCTTCTCTCTAGGCTTTTTGCCAGAAATCTCTGAAAACTATAGTCATATTCTTCTAAAATGTTTTTAGATTTTGACTTAGTTTCAACTTCAGAATCTTGTTGAGCTTTTTCTAATTCATTTTTAATTTTCAAATTGTTTGCTTTGAGCTCAGCAACTTCTGATTTCAGAAGATCATTCTCAGATATAAGATTGCTTTCAAGCTTCTTGTACTTGAGCTTAATCTTACTATAGTTTTCTAACATTTCTGATAAACTCTCAATAAGCTCTGCTCTAGAAAGTTCAGAAAATACCTCCTCAGAATCTCATTCTGATTCTGATTCTGATCTAGATGTTTCTGCATGGTCTTCTAGTCAGCCATGAGTGTCATGTTTGCACATTCTTCATCTGAGTCTGATGAAGGTTCAGATGCATCTGAATCATCCCAGGTTGCCATCAGAACTTTCTTTTTATGATCAGACTTCCTTCTTGGCTTCTCCTTCTGAAGCTTTGGGCATTCATTCTTGTAGTGCCGAGGTTCCTTGCATTCATAGCAGACAACCTCTTTCTTTCCAGATCTTCTGTGTCCATAAGAATCTTTACGTTGATCTGGTTTCTTGAAGTTCTTGAACTTCCTCTGTTTATGCTTCCAAAGTTTGTTGATCCTTCTGGACAGCAGGGAAAATTCATCTTCTTCTTCAGAAGAAGATTCTTCAGAACTTTCTTCTAAAACCTGCAAAGCTTTGGCAGATTTGTTAGACTTGAAAGCAACAAACTTACCTTTTTTCTGGGGTTCGTCTTCTTCTAGTTCAATCTCATGACTCCTCAGAGAGCTGATCAGTTCCTCCAGCGTGATCTTGTTCAGATCCTTTGCTAGCTTCAGAGCAGTGACCATTGGTCTCCATCTGATTGGAAAACTTCTGATGATCTTCTTAACATGATCTGCAGTGGAATAACCCTTGTCCAGAACTTTCAAGCCCGCTGTGAGAATCTGGAATCTAGAGAACATAACTTCTACAGATTCAGATTCCTTCATTTTGAAGGCTTCATATTTCTAGATCAGCGCTAAAGCCTTGGTCTTCTTGACTTGAGAATTCCCTTCATGAGTCATCTTCAAAGATTCAAACACACCAACTGTTGTTTCTCTGTTAGTAATTTTCTCATACTCAGTATGAGATATAACATTTAGTAGTATGGTTCTTGCTTTATGATGATTCCTGAATTCTTTCTTCTGAGCTTCAGTCATAAATTTTATGTCTATCTTTTTGCCATCCCCATCAATGGGATGAACATAGCCATCAATGACTAAATCCCAAAGGCCAGCATCATATCCTAGAAAGAAGCTTTCAATCCTGTTTTTCCAGTAGTCAAACTTTTCCCCATCCAACATAGGGGGTTTAATGGTGATTCTATCTTTATCCTCATATCTGTTGTTGTTGGATGTTGAAGCTTCAGCCATAATGTATCAACCAAAATATATCAAGAGTTTTCTCAACTGGATCTTTTCTGTTCACGGTGAAGTGAGAGCACTAACAGAACCGGAGCTCTGATGCCAACTGAAGGTGAGAAAAACACTTAGAAGGGGGGAGGGGGGTTGAATAAGGGTTTAGAAAATATTATGGCAATAAAAACAACACAATATTTTTATCCTGGTTCGTTGAACTCAACTAATTCATTCCACCCTATTAAGAGTGATTTGCCTTTCTCCACAAGGACTTAATCCACTATATTCAAACAGATTACAATGTCAACCACTAAGAACAACTGTCTTAGTCTTCTCAAGAAATTCTGACCACAACTTGGTCTTCTCAAGGAACCTTTTACAAATTAATGTAAACTAAACAAGTGTTTAAGATGCTTCTAAAAAGCTATATAACAAACTGTCATTTTTACACTTAAGTTAAGAACGAATAAAAAACTATTCAGCTTATGAAACAAATTTGTATGAGAGCTTGAGAGTAGTTTTGATTTGATTTTTCAGTAATTCGTCAACTTTGAAGAGATGTTGAAGACGTCCTTTTATAGTGCTGAAAGTCCAATGCTTAAAGACTGTGCAAGTAGAGTAGCTGTAGCCTTTTGTCTTTGCATGACTTTTCCTTTCTCAGAAGTAGAATGTTCAGAGAAATGCCTTTTGCCTGAATCCTTGTGTCTATCACAAATAAGGAATAGTTCCGTTGGAGAGGACGTTGAGAATAGTACCAAGTATATTCACGTGCTGACATCTTTTCAAACGTAAACAACATCAGATCCTCTGATGTGCTTCTTGTTCTTCAAATCAGATTCAATGATATCAGAGTTGCAGCAATAGTACTTTAGCGTGAGTGATCTTATCAGAGCATACTTGTTTTTTAGAGCCTCTGTACTTGCAGCATAAAGTACATTCAGAGTCTTCTGAAACAATGCTTGAAACTCTTCATACAAAATCCTCAGCTACGCTTCAGATGCTTCTGCAGCTTCTGCTTCAGAGTCTTCTGCAGCTTCTGCTTCAGAGTCTCTTCTGGCAGCGCTCAGAGTCTTCTGATGGCTTGCTTCTGATGCTTCAGAGCTTCGCGTAACTACTGTTCAGATGCATTTTTGCTTCCATAAGAATATTTAATTTAATATCTTAAACAAAAACACTTGAACAAAATTAGAGTATATATTTTCTTAATACAAAATTTCATTAGAGTTATCATCAAAACATAGAGACATAATTAAACACTGATCTGTGTTCTAACAACTACAACCTTTTTCTCCTAAAACCTCGGTCTCATACCAAGTGCATTTTAAATTTCCTTTCACAACAAAAACTTGAATGGTCGTGGAGTGGTTAGGCGTAGGCCTTCTTCTATCCCGAGTGCTTGACATTACTGTAGGGTTCACTGTCGCAAAGCACTTACTATTAAAAACCAAAAACAATTTTAATAAGAGAATGAAGTTCTCTTTGTATTGAACTAAAGAGAGAGGATTGAATGTAGACTTCTTCCTCTCTGAGTGTCAGGATACTCACTGTAGAGTGTGTGGTCTCGATACGCGTCTTTCAATATGAAGACGACTCTATTCGCCACACTTTTTCATAACAAAACTTTGAGATAAAGAATTGGGTACTACCCGCAATGGGTTACTATCCGAGGACCTATTTCGACCCTAAAAACAACTCCCACAAATCAAATGTGACATCTTGCCTCGCATGGCGAAAACTAATCTTTCAAAAAGGATATGTTACGTCCGTTCTACTGCAAACAGGTAACGCCTAAGTCTCCAACGAGCGAGCAGCAAAACACCTAAACTGCTAGAATGCACTACGATAACATCATCTACAAAAAACACCGGTTAACCTTTTCACGAACTATGTTGCTCTGATTTCTCATGCCAGATGAGAATACGTAGGCACAAGATGGTGATGTCTTGGCGAGCACCCTTTTTCTTTTGTTCCATAGTTTCACGAACTACGTTGCTCTGATTTGTCATGCCGGTTGAGAATACATAGGCACAAGACGGCGATGTCTTGGTGAGCAATTTTCTTTCTTTTCCACCTTTTTCCTAGAAGGACATGCTACGTCCGTTCTACCGCAAACAGGTAACGCCTAAGTCTCCAACGAGCGAGCAACAATACACCTAAACTGCTAGAGTGCGTATGCTAGCATCGTCTACCAGAATTTCCCATTCAACCGTAGTAGGCCGAACTACGGCTGCTCTAATTCTTTACTTCTTTTGAGTAAAGATACGTAGGCACAAGAGCCCCAATCCTTGGCAAGCACATTCCTCACTTTCTTCTGTGGTTCCCCGAACTACATTGACTCTGACTTTCTCATATCTGTTGAGAATACGTAGGCCTAGGACCGCGAAGTCCTACCGAGTCTTTTCTTCCCCCTTATCACTCTTTTCCCTGTTTCTAACCTCTCGTGGAACACTCTTCATAGCAATAATCCTTTAAGAAAATAACTTCACACGTAGACAAACAAATGGACCCCATCGAGTACGATGGATGCGAGGGGTGCTAATACATTCCCTTTGCATAACCGGCTTCCAAACCCGTTCTTTGGTCGCGAGACCATCTTATCCGTTTCTTTCTTAAGGTTTTCTCGATATTTTCCTTTCCCCTCATGGGATAAATAAATTTCGTTGGTGACTCTTCTGTCTTTCTTTCTCGCCTCTCCATTGTTGCACGAATTTTTTGAGTAGCGACAGTTGGTGACTCTGCTGGGGACACCTAGCAAGCCAAACATAGTTTGTGTGTCGCATTTGTGTTTTATTTGTTTATTGCTTTATTGTGATGTGATTTTCTAACTTGTTGGGTTATGGGGTTGATTTGTGATGATAAAGGCTTTCTACCCGAGCTTTCTAGTATACACTAAGATTAGGAGGTGGTTTCTTTCTGATTTGCAAGACTTAGGACTTGCTGAGTTGGTTTGAATTCCACCGCTCAGTTGAGACCCCTTTGGGATGATTATGTCTTACGTGTAGTCGTAATGGCGTATTTATTTACAACTTGGGAGTTTGTGATTCTGAGGACCTTTTGTAGAACCCTATCCCAAAGGTTGCTAAAACATAACTCCGCACTCATCCTTTGAAGGGATTACCGTCTTACGAATCATCGATATGATGGAAAACTTTTGAGGGTTAGTGCATGGGATGTTGTTTGGAAACTCTTGGAATTCCCTAATACAAACCAATAGATTGCCCACCCGAGGTGAGGGATATCTTGTTGTGTTACCTTGCAGGACCTGTGACCTTTACCCTGCTGTTGTTCTATTATCATATACATTCATAAAGCATTGCATTGCATAGCATTATTACATATCAAGGGACTTAAGAGACTGTGATTATCTCAGGTATTGGTGAACACAATCACTGATCAAAGAAAAAGAAGCACAAATTCCTTGAAATTCAGAGAACCAAAGTTGGAATTGATTCAAGATCTTTTGATTGATATGCCGAAGACTATCAAGATCAACTTTCAAGGGAAGCATGGGAAACTGCTTGATCTCCTATACTCTAGAGTGTACACTTGGGCTTTGTTCGCTATGGCTCAATTTTATGATGCACCGCTCAGATGCTTTACTTTCCAAAACTATCAGTTGGCTCCTACTCTTGAAGAATATTCTCACCTGTTGAATATTAAGATTAAGGATCAACCTATCTACACCGGTCTGGAAGAAGAACCGAAGCCATCCGCTATTGCTCCTGCTCTCCATATGACTAAGGGAGAAGTCGAAGATGGTCTAGCCAATAAGGGAGGTACTCAAAAATTTCCTCTGAAGTTCCTACTAGACAAAGCCACCTAGTACAAGGCTATTGGGGATTGGGAAAGGTTTGGTTTCGTCATTGTTCTGATGATCTATGGTATTGTTCTCTTCCCAAACATAGACAATTTCATCGACATCACTACCATTACTCTCTTTATGCAGAAGAATCTCATTCCTACTCTCCTTTCTGATACTTACCACTCTATTCATTGAAGGAGTGAGAAGAAGACAGGAATGGTCCAGTGTTGTTCTCACTTACTGTTCAAATGGTATGCCTCTCATCTGCCGAAGGAAGGGTCGCTTGTGGAAAATAAGGAAAAGCTGAAATGGTCTCAACACATTATGTCTCTAGTAGCTGATAATATTGCTTGGTATTCCCATGAAAACTACGATATGGAGATTATTTTTAGCTGTGGGGAGTTTGGTAATGTGCCTTTGATTAGTAGGGTTGTTTATATCAACTACAACCCAGTCATGGCTTTACGTCAGTTGGGCTATGCTATGGAGGATGAGCCAGAAGCAGAGAAAGTTCAAAGTTTCTTTTTGCTCACCACAACAGAAGATCCTGCGTTTGTCAGGAAAATTGCTAAACCATTGGCCAAGATCCATACGAAGGGGAGGAGAGAATTGAAAGCAAAGAACTATGTGGCTAAAGAACCATACAACCGGTGGTTGCAAGCTAGAGTGGATGAAAGGTTGCTACCATTTCCTCCAGAACCATCCATGCAAGAAAAACCTCCTGCTCCTACTCCCGTATCTATGGAAGAGTATGTGAGGCTGAAGCTAGTGGTAGAAAAGTTGACCAAAGAAAATCAAGACCTTCAAGCTGAAATTCACCAAGCAGATGTGGAGAATGGCCAGTACAAGAAGAAAATAGAGCTTGAACAAGACCAAGTGGCTGAGAGCAGCAAGAAACTGAAGTTGGAAATGGACATGAGAGTCATGTATCAGAATGGCTTCGAAGGGGTTGACGCATCAGTGAAAACTCTCCGACAACATTCGAAGGAAGCCAAGGACTTTTGTGATAGAGCGTGGCATTTCTTTGAACTAGCTTTTGCTGAAAAGAAGAAGACAGGGGAGAAGCTCGAGGCTGACATTGAGGATCTCGAAGAGAAGTTGAGAGGTACTTTAACCCTAGCTGAAGATGAACAACGACTCAAGGAAGAAGCGTTGAGAGCTTCATATGTCACTCCTGCCACGTGGAACAATAAATGCTCAGAGTTAGAGATTGCTCAGGGAACAACCACTATGTGGAAGAATCGTTTCGATGCTCTGAAAAGGGATAGTTTACAGTGGCTCAAGAAGAAGGCTCAGCTCAATGAACTGTTGGATACACATGTGGATTCTCTCTGTTATTATCAGCCGATAATGATCTAGTAGAGCATTATAACCTCATGATCCGCGATATCCCATGGAGGTTGGAGAGTGCGATTTAAGATTTCGAGGGGAGTGATGTCCCTTCTTCTGTCCATCACTTTATCCACCTCTGTGATCAGATGGTTAGAAGATTCATGTTCGAGTCAAAGAAGCTTGAAGAGCGTCTCCGAAAGAAGGCTTTTTAGTTATTCAGTATTTTCTCTTGTAGCATGATTTGTTATATTTCGCATATTCAGCAATAGTTTGTATTGGACATTCTCTCAAAATTAATGAAAGTTTGCTTTTTGGTCTCAACTATGTATTCTTTAATATTCATTCGCAATTCTATAATACCGATGATAATCATAAGTCCCAAAAGTTTCTTGAACATTGCATATGCTTGCGCATCATTTTTGTATTCCCTGAAACCCGACCTTACGCGCCGCTTACCCTTTCGCAGTAAAGCAAGCTGACTTCTCGACATCCTTACAACACAAGACATAATCAGAAAAGAGTCATGGATCAGCTAGAGCAAAACTAAGCTACTATAAGAAATGCAAGGTATGAAGACACAGATGAATCAACTCATAGAGGTGATCCAGAACATGGCCAGAAATTAAGAGGAGATGAGGTTAGCAGCAGAGAGAAACGCTAATCAAACCTTGACTGGCGCGATTCCCAATGCAGGTGGCGCAATTCCAATCCCTACCGGTGCAATTCTAATCCCTACAGGTGTTATTCCTACTCCCGCAGGCGTAGTACCTATTAGTACAGTCCATCCTCCCGGTGCTACGATCTCACCACCAGTCCACTATGATGATCATGAAGGATTCTACGAAGATTCAGCTGAAGCGTATGTACCACAGAATTCTGAATTAGAAAATAAGTTTAATGCTCTACAAGAAGCAGTGAGAGCAATGCAAGGTCCCGACGTTTTGGGATTAGATGCTGTAGAAATATGTCTGGTACCAGGGGTTAAGATACCTCCGAAGTTTACCATCCCAACTTTCGAGAAATACAAGGGTAACAGTTGTCCCAAGACCCATATAAGGTCTTACTGTAGGAAGATGGCAGCCTATTCCGATGATGAAAATATTTTAATCCATTTCTTTCAGGATAGTTTGACCGAGGCATCTCTGGAATGGTACATGCAGCTCGAGCGCTCCAATGTGAAGAGCTGGAAAGAGTTAGCAGACGCTTTTGTGAAACACTATCAATACAACACTGACATGGCTCCGAATCGAATGCAACTCCAGAATCTGACCCAAAAACAAAACGAGTCTTTCAAAGACTTTGCACAGAGATGGAGAGGATTAGCTGCAAGAGTACAACCTCTGTTGTTAGAAAAAGAGCTAACAAACCTTTTCATGGGCACGCTACAAGGACCAATCCTTGAGCGTCTAGCATCTACCACTTCTACGGTGTTTTTTGAGCTTGTTATGGCTGGAGAAAGGCTAGAGAGCTTAATGAAATCAGGAAAGATTCAAAATGCTGGCGGATCCTCAAGTGGGGTCAAGAAGCCATATCAGGGTTTCGTTAAGAAGAAAGAAGGTGAAGCTAGTGTTGTGTCCAAAAACAGAGGGAGAGCCCATCAAGGTTATCACCATATTGTCGTCGTCGCTCCACAACAACCGTTGTCCATTCCAGCAAGTCAGCCTGCAGCTTAGCAGAATCGACAACAACAATCCTACCAATCGAAACAAAATCAGTATCAAGGACCGAGGAAGCCAGAAAGAAGGATTGATCCAATTCCATCAACATATGCTAGATTACTTCCATTCTTGTTGAAAGGAGGTCTTGTTCAGCTCAGGGAAATGAGGGACCCTCCGGCCGTTCTTCCCTTCAGTTATGACGTCAATGCTAAGTGCAAATTCCATTCTGGCGCCCCAGGCCATAACATTGAGAATTGCAAGGCTTTGAAATACATTGTGCAAGATCTTATTGATTCAAAGGCAATAAACTTCACCAGAAACACCCCGAACATCAAGACTAATCCAATACCGGCTCATCACTCAAAAAACATGATTGAAAGCTCTAGAGGGATTCGATTAATTTTGGACATTGACAAATTGAAAACCCCTCTTTTCACTATTAAGGAGCAGCTCTTATTAAAGAACGTTTATCCTGGCTGTCCAGCCAATTGTCACATTTGTTTGAACGGATCTCAAGGATGTGCTGAGTTGAAGAACGACATCCAAATCCTGTTTGGTCAGGGCGTATTAGTAGCAGAACAATTTTCAAAGACCGAAGAATTTTCCACTCTTGACATTCCATTTGAGACATTGAAGATACAATATGACGATAAATGTGGGTTATGGATTCCTTCTGATAATTTGACTCATACTCCGTTAACCATACTGTGTGATAAGGAAGAATGGGACAACGTGTATGGACAGGCTTCTATTCCTTTGCAGATCCCATATGATGAGACATATGTGATTCCTTATGGTCAAGGGGAAATACCTTTAAGTATACCTTATGATCCGGTTGAGATACCTATGTCTCCACCATCAATGAACCAGCTTGTCATTTCGGCGCCAACTTCGTTTCCATACAAAAGCACGAATGTTGTACCTTGGCTATATGACGAGACTGTTTTTCTCAACGGACAGAAGGTGGAAAAAGAGAATATCTCTGAAGAAAAGAAGACCGTAGAAAACATCGTGGGAACTGGTGGCGTCACCAAAAGTGGTCGGATCTTTGCACCAAGCTTACCACCTGTCAACAACAGTGGTAATACAAAGAAAGATATTGTTAAACCAAGTACCATTGAACAGGGGCATTCATTCAAACAGAAGAACGTCCCAAATAATGAAGCAGAGGAATTTCTAAGAATCATTCAGAAAAGCGATTATAAAGTGATTGACCAGCTCAATCAGACTCCTTCAAAAATATCCATGCTATCATTATTAATGTTGTTGCGGTGGAAATAGGATCGCAAACTATTAATGAGTTTGAATCGCAATTCAATTCACAACCGCTCTTTGATTTATCCGAAGGAAAAGGTCAAAAAGGGAAAACCTATTTTGCATCGTAAACACAATGCGGGGAAAGATCTAGGGTTCGGGGGTTGGTTAAATTTAGGGAAGGTATTAGCACCCTAAACTTCTGTAGTACTCTACAGGAACCTTTTGTTCAAATGTTTACTATTTACTTTATTTATTTGCTTAAGGTATATGTACAAAGGATTAAAAGTGAGAAAAAAAAGACCTAAGAGGTTAATTCTAAGTTTACTCGGCAAGACATCGCATCTTGTGCCTACGTATCCTTACGGGAGTGGAATCAGAGTAATCGTAGTTCCCCTCAAAAGGGAGGTTAGAGACTTCTTGACTGTGGTCAAGGTCTCAAGGGGAATAAACGTATCTTAGGGACACGCTTACGCGGAGTGTAGAAACTCCAAATCTCTACGTTGAAATGTTAAGTTGTAATTAGGGTTAAATTAGGGATTCCACGGCGGGAAACCCTAAACTGAGCGCGGCGGCTCTTTGACCTAATGCTAGGGGTAAAGTTGTAATTTTGCCTGCGGCGAGGCATTTGTGAAAAGTAGGGTTTGTAAGGTTGTAAGGGTTTGAAGTTGAGGACTATTGACATGGCGGTCAAATGCTAGACCTAATTCCTTCGGAGTGTGTAATGTGACAGAATAATAGCAATACATCAGCAGAAATTTAAATCATACATCAGCAGAAATTTAAATGCGAAAAGTAAACGCGATTATTAGGTTCGCGAGGTTACAATTGAGAAACAGATACAAATATAAAGGAAACTTAAATGAAAACTCAACACAATAGTAATAAATATGAACTGCAAAAATGAACGCCCGTTAGTAGGCAGAGTTAGGCAGCAATGAGTTACGAGAAGATGTAAATTGAGACTTTACTATTGTTTTATTTAAAAAATTTAATGATTTAATGTTAGCTTACAAAAGAAATTTAAAAAAAAGGTTTTATTTTTATATTTTTTAAAAAAAGTTTTTCTTATTTTATTTAAAAAAAGGTTTTTACTTATCCTTAATATTTATATTTTAAAAAAAAGATTTTTTATAATTACAAAATTAAAATGTTATATTTTTTTTTTAAAAAAAAGATTTTTTTATTATAAAATTAAAATGTTAAAAAAAATGGTTTTTTAAAAACATAAAACAAATTAAGAAAACAAAACATAAAAATAAAAAAGGGGGGGGGGGGGGGGGTGGGCCGGTAACCACACCCGGACCCAACCCAGTTATGAGTCATAAAAAATTTAGGGTTTCCAAACCCAAACTCATTCTCGCGGCGCCGTTTCAATTCGTTCTTCCTCTCGTTTCTCTCATTCTCATCCGCGATGCCAAGCCTCTTCTTCGCCGTTCTCTTTCGATTTTCCTGAAAAACACATGAAAGTAGTAATGAAAAGCATCCCTGGCTCACCTTTAAAGTGAGACTGGCCGATGATGGATGCGAGCTGAGGCACAAAAACGGGAGATTGCCCGTCGTCTGGGTGAACGGCGTTGGTGGTCTCTCGTTTGAGTCTTTCGTGACCGATGATGGATGGTATACGGTGCGATGATGACGATGTTATTTGTCTGAGTCCGCGGCTTTCGTTCACGACGCCTAGGGCTCGCTCGTTAGGGTTTCTGTCCTCCCCTCTTTCGCAGGTGATATCTTCCTTTTTATAACTAACTTCTGGGCCTTTAATCCGTGTGGATTTATGCTATTTTTTCACTTTCATGCGATTTGATTTTACCGGGATTTGATTTTGTTTGATTTTGATTTGATTTGATTACGATTGGATGCTATTTGACACTGATTGAACTCTGTTTCCCTTTTTAGGGTTTGATTGGTCTTTTCTGATCTCCAGCTGATATGATTCTTCTGATTTGGTTCAGAGCTTTCTATCTTCAGAACTGATTTGTTTGATTGATTTAGATTGAGTTCCAATGGGATGTATTCTGATACGATTTGGATCTCGTTTCTTCTCTTGGAACCTGATTGGGGTTTTGAGCTGATATGATTTTTCTGATTCGATTCAAAGCTTCCCATTTTGGGGTTTTTTTGATTGACCCTATTTCGGACACGGATTTGCTTGGATTCTATCTGATTTGTGTCGATTTCGAACTGATTTGTATTATCAATGATGCAGTTCGGGTTTTCGTTGGATATCTGCTACATTAACTTTTCCTCTTCCTCTTTCAGGACTGATACTTCAGCTTCGGTTGCGTCAAACACCGGGAAAGGTATACGACGATGATGTTCATCTGAGCCGTGACAACTGATACTCGCTGATATTCGCTTGTGGTTTATCATTTGTTGCGATTTCTGGCTTTTTGCACTTGTTTGATCTCAGAGCTGCTGCTAGCATTGTAGCTTATATGCCTTGATCTTGAACCAGTTTTGATGGCCTGATATTCAGACTGTTGTTGCTCTGATGAGCCAACCCCTTTTGCTGTTTGCATTTCTGTTGGATTGTCCCTGCCTGTTTCTGCTTTTTCGAACATGAAGCTCGATTTTCCTGTGATGTTTATGAATTCTTTTGAGGCAGTTTTGCTTAGTTTTGATATTCAGTTTGGTGTGTGGTTCTTTTCAGAACACAAACTCAGTTTCTTTGAACTGATATCCCTCTCTTTTCGTTGTTTCAGGGCTGGGGCGTTTGGATTCACAAACTGATTATGCTGCTGGCTGTTGTTGTCCGATGACAGGGGCTGCGAGTTTGGGGCAGTGATGTTCACCTGAGCCCTCTATGCCTGGTGCTCTGTTTCTGATGTGCTTTGCACATTCGGGACCCAACCTAAACATGATATATCACTGCGATTTCTTGAACTCATCTTTGTTCCTTTTCTGGTATGGTTTCTCTATGCTTTTGTGCTGGTGCTCACTTAGGTGTTGCTTGCCATTGGAACTGGTTTGAATGGGGACTTGCCTTTTAATTGATGCTGCTGAACCTTTTGATACTTTGTCCTATGTCATTTTGCCGCAGCTTGTTGTGTGTCTCATTTTTCTGTACATGGTTCAGAACTGATACTGCTCATGAACTATTTAGGTTTTGAGTTCCAAATTCTGAATCTGATATTGATGTGTTTGTGGCTTTTCAGGTGTTGGAAATTTCGGAACCAAAGCGACTCAGACCTGCCGGCATCCGGGTCTGAGTCCAAACTTGCCTATGTTGCCTTATTCTCGTATCAGTTTGGAAATCCAATCGCGGCAAAATGAAACAGTCCCGCTTCTTTTATTACTTCTATCTCTCGGATGTCCCGTAACGATAAGAACAGGTGTTACCTGATCTGATGCCCACGGCGCGGATCGGTAACGGGGGGTAGGACGCAGCTTCGGTTGTGCCACTCCCGGCACTCGATGATGACACTGTTCTGAGAGTGTCAAAAAAACTTCTAACATTTTCCTATATTGCTTGTTTTCTTTTTGATGTGCAGGTTAGTCGGAGATTCTGCGGAGAAGCTTAAAGACAGCATGAAGACACTTAGGAACTTTTAGGATTTAGGATAGATACTTATTGTAAATGAAACTTCTTGTAAACCAAATTCAAATTCACTTATCAATTTGTAAATTATAAATATTTATGAAATGAAATTCAACAAATATTCATATTTACTTTCTCACTTGTAAATTCAAAGTATCCAATGGTAATTCAGAACCAAATAAATTCCCCCTTGAGTTGTAACTTATAGAGACTTATGAACACAAAGTTCAAAAATATTTAAAACTTACTTCTCCTTTGTCTTTTATAAATGATATCCCGCCATATGATTATATCCAAATAAATTCAAATTAAAAACCTCGTTGATCACATCACTTCTCAAAATAACCTTAACAGTATCCACTTCCTTTTCAACCCAACTTCATCTTATTAAGAGGAAACAAAACTGTTTTAGAAATGTTTCAACATCAAACAAAGCACGGCCCCGAGTCCAATCATATTTCTGACAAAAACATACCGGCACCTTGACCCGTAATAACAGCCCGTTTTTTCAAGGAATTAGCAGAATTCGCATAAAATGACCAAAATACCCCTGGAACCAAATCTGCAAAACAAACACCTCCATAACTTGTTAGTGGTTAGCAAATGTACATATGGGATGCTATGCGAAATGACTGACTAAATATAAGGGTAAAATTTGGGGTATTACAGTTGCCCCTATTTAAATAGCTACACCAGACGATTTGAGTGACAGAGACTCGAGGAATCGTGGTGGAGAGATTTAAATATAGATAACCGAAAATTTTGCCCTTAAATGCGACGATATGCAATGCTATTGGACAAAGCGAGGACCGCTTAATGCAGATGATGCCATGAATATGATATAATACGTATGCTGGAATGATGAATGCGAAACTGATGACAAATGCTACGAGAAGAACACACTGGGGAAAGCGACGCGCTGAGACACAATACAACACTGGGGGATCCTAAAATGATGGTCAACTGGTGCGAACACGACCAATTGTCATTTTGGGAACGAGATTCTCAAATGGAGATGACACTTGTGAGACGGCCTCCACTGGGGAATCTAAAAGATAAAACTGGATCACGTACGATTGCAAGATCGATTACAGAATGCTGGAGCATTGAGCAAAGAATAACATCCAAGCTTCTGTAAACTATCCCTCGCGACAGGATCAAACAGACTTTTTGGAACTCCGTAACAAATATACAGGGTAAAGACCGGCTGTATGCCAAAATAAATGGACTTTGATGGGAAATGCCCTGATAAGCTTCTCGCGGGAGAACTGTCACTTATCGTTGGAAGGGACTTATGTGCCAAAATGGATAAGCACTCAAATAAAGAGGCTGCTGCTTATCTGATAAATAAATCTTCTCGCATTTAAGGTCGGCGCCTGGAATACGATTCTGATTCTTCTCTTACTGAAGGATAAATAAACTTCCTCATGCTTCAAGATCGTGCTCTCCTGAACATGAAAAGGGTAAACTGAGCTTCCTCATACTTCAGAATCGTGCTCTCCTGAATATGATTTGGCTTTTTCGGGTAAATGAAAATCTTCACACTTCAGAATCGTGCTCTCCTGAATATGAAAATGGCTAATTGAACTTCCTCATAACTCAGAATCGTGCTCTCCTGAATATGATTCGGCTCTTAAAATTTCTTCATACTTCAGAATCGTGCTCTCCTGAATATGAAAAATGGCTAATTGAACTTCCTCATAACTCAGAATCGTGCTCTCCTGAATATGATTCGGCTCTTTCTTGTAAATGAAATTCTTCATACTTCAGAATCGCGCTCTCCTGAATATGAAAAGGCTAACTGAACTTCCTCGTACTTCAGAATCGTGCTCTCCTGAATATGATTCGGCTCTTTCTTGTAAATGAAATTCTTCATACTTCAGAATCGTGCTCTCCTGAATATGAATAGGGTAAATTGAACTTCCTCATACTTCAGAATCGTGCTCTCCTGAATATGATTCGGCTCAAACCTCCCTGTATTTCAAGATCGTGCTCTCCTGAATACAATTTGGTTTCTTCTTTTACTAAAGGATAAATGAACTTCTTCATAATTCAGAATCGTGCTCTCCTGAATATGATTCCGCTCAAACCTCCCCGTACTTCAGGATCGTGCTCTCCTGAATACGATTTGGTTCATACCTCCTATACTTCAAGACGACAGGTAAATGGAAGCCCAACTGCTCCATGGAGATGGCCATTTGCTGTAAGTCATAACGAAGATAGGATCGGTTTCTTAGGTGAGAAATGTTGTGTACCGATGTTGTAAGATGTAAAGTGTGGTAAGGTGTTGTACTGATAGATTTTCCAGGCGTGAACTGTCGTGTATCTGTAAAGGATTGTAGTTGATTTTCTTGAAAGATAGTGCAAAATAAATGCACGTCCGGGTACAGTGATAGGCTTCTCAGGCGAGAACAGTCGCATATCTGTCATGGTATGGTGAAAACCTTTAGATGGTGCAAAATAAATGCACGTCCGGTTGGGCTTGACTACCGACAAGACTGAGATTCAATCTAGGATCGAGCTAGAAAGAAGACTGGTAAACAAGACTCCATCGAGGGAATGATCTCGAAGGGTAAATATCTTATCCTGGTAAGGAAAGATAGCTGAAGTAACCGTCATCCACGAGGATCGAGCTCTGTGGGGTAACTGGAAACACTTATGTATTTTATGCTTAGGGCTGACAATCTATTTGGAGAGAATGGACGAACCCAGTTACTCGGCGGTAACAACCAATGATGGCGAGACACAATGGACCTGTGAATGCTAACGCATATGTTAATGCATATGTTAATATGAATGTATGTTAATGTCTATGTATGCAAGATATTATGAAATGAGTATGCAATGAATATGTAATGAATATGTAATGAATATGTAATGAAATAGGCATGTGATGCTTATGCCCTTGCGTACGTTGACGAAACAGACTAGAGACGGGACGAGGGATGAAATAAACATCTCGACGGAGCTACCCTGCGTTCTCTGCAACCAATACGTCAATCATGGGTAAGAAAGATCAATGGTAGAACCAAATCTGGTTTTAAAGTTCTGAATTCGCTGGGGAGAAGGTAATCTGCCTGGGTGCACATTATCGCGTCTTCTCATGGGGAGAGGAAAATCTGAAGGACCCTTTCGAGTTACCCAAGAGAAGGTTGTCAGCTTATAGTCTCACTGGAGACTGTGATGAGGCAGTAGTTTAGGAGCCTGTTGCAACACTGAGGTTTATTGGGGAATGAAGGCCGCTGCGAGTAAAATCCATTGGGTGTATGAGGAAAAGTTGTGAAACCACATAGTTTTGATCTTGAAGGATCTTGTAGTAGTCGCCGTTTGTTTCCTTTAAAAACATGGTGCCCCAGGATACTTGCGTTGCGAGGTAGGGTCATCTCAAGAGGATTTTATAGAGAACACCGAGTCCGGTTGCCCCATTGTTCTCGAACTCTTTGAGAGGTTTGTCAGGTCTCGACGTAACTGGCACAAATTAATCGTGTTACGACGAAATCTTTGGGAAATAGCTCTTAAGAATGTCAGACTCGCGTTGGTAAGCGAATTGGGAAACTGCCTGCCCCTGTTCAGCAGGATCTTCAAGTTCCACGGGTTATGTTCATATGTAAATCTCTAAGATATCAAGCAAAGTTGTCATGCCTGAAATGCCTATCCTGAGCTTGTCAATGTACACATATATTTGTCTTGAATTTTTGTTTTGAAAAAAAGATATCGCAACAACTTGTGACCGAAATCACTAGTCAGGATATAAGTTTTAATTATAATGCCAACATGAATTTTTCTGAGCATAGTTCGTAGGAGTCAGGAAACGTGATCTTGTCGAGTATGCTTTCAACCAAAGTCCTACTTCAATTAGGTCTTTTAAAGGTTGTATCGTGGCTCGGTTCACGGTTTAAGAAACAAAAGGATAAAGGCTCAAAGTTATATTTGTACCCACCCATTCTTCGTGATGTTCTCCAATCCTAATTCAGTTAATCGGATACGAACGCTCATATCTCAAGCGGATTTGCTATGGTCGAGAACTTATCAAGGCTTTGGACATGGCAGTCACTCACCTATTTCTTTTGGCGTTTGGTCACACGACCTTGTTCTTTATAGGGGTTCTAAAAACTACTGGTTTGTTGTTCTTATTCCCTAACTTTTGCCTGGACAACGTCTTTTGATTTGACTTTGGAGTCCAGCGGGATGCCCCAGTTTTGCCTAAGTCTCCTTCATAGGTTTTGACTTAGCGGGCTTTTATTATTTTTTTGAATATTCTTTTATGCACAAGTCGTGTAAATCTTTCGAAAGGCTCGTGACTGCCCCACTCCTTAGATAACTGAGGGATAGTCATTGTATTGGACTTCTTAAGATGCTAAGGATAAATTATCGAAGGTTTGCTCTTCCTTTTTGAGGATCTAAGCGCTCGATCGGCTTAACTGAGACCTACCCTGCCCCAGGTTAGGATGAAGGTTCTTAAAAGAAAGAAAAACTCCTACTTCAAGGCTCAAAGAGGTTAACGAGGGATTATCATCCTTATATCTCCAGTGTATGGGATTTGAAACAATGCCTTACATCATCAGCGGGTTTTAATTGAAAGCATACGACAAGAAATCTGACGTTTTAGGTTCGTCATCCTCCCCCCAAATCTCCATCAGAACAAGAGATCGGGTAAAGTTGGCATTATGATTTATGAAAACGTTTTTGAATGAGTGAAACGAATGGATTTATTCAAGACAAACATATGCGTTACATTAATTAATCAAAGATAAACAAGTTCGTGCATGCTAAATATGCTTAATCAAAGAGAAATACATATAAATAAACAAATGAACTGTCGGAAAAATCCTTCTAAGTGTTTATGAAATCTTGCATTCAAGAGTAACAGTTTCCTTTGGCGGAGCCTCAATGGAAAGGACGTCTGGTTTATGGTCACTGCGAGTCGTCATGGCTTGCTCCAGTTATGCTGGTCACATCTTCAACAGTTTTCAGTCGATGCTTCAAAATAACTTTCCCAGATTCTTGGTTGATCCCGGTCATATCATCTTGAGGGTTACTGAAATGAAGCGAGCTAGGCCTTTGAATAATTAATGGATTCGGCTGACTTGCTAAGGGGACAACATACTTTGCAGAATCTAAGCTTGACAAGCGGGGAACCCCGAGAGGAGTTTCGATCTTCGGCTGAGCATCGCTAAAAGACAACTTCTTCGTTTCTAGCAAATTTCTGACAAATTTCTTAAGAGCGTAGCAATTCTCTAGATCATGGTCGGGCGCACCCTCATGAAATAAACAATGAGCGGCAGCGTTGTAACCTGCAGGTAACGGATTAGGCGGAGGACCCAAAGCACGGGTGGTAATCAGACCTTGTTGTACCAAATGGGGGTATAACTCAGTGAAAGTTATCGGAATTGGAGGACAAGGCTTATACTGCCTCTTACGGGGATAAGGAACCTGATTCTGTGATTGTTGGAGAACAGGAGCGTTGGGCACTCGTTGACTGTTGACAGGAACTTGCATGGGCGGATAACCGGAAGGTTGTTGATAAACCGGTGCTTGATATACCGGAGCTGACTGCACAGGCTGGTATGTAGAAAACTGCTGATCGAAAGGAGGTGCAACAGTAACTACATAGGGTTGTTGGACATATGGAAACAGATAACCTTGAACATAACTCTGCTGATGTTGCCAAGGTTGAGGAGTAGCCATTTTGCGGTTCCTCGAACGTGCAGGTCCTTTACCATGGTCGGAGTTAGGAGTTTTGCACTTTGGAGGGGTAGCTCGTCGAACTGGTTGAGCACTAGGAGGCACCAAACCGGATTGAAGACCGTGAGGAGGTACATTCTTGACAGTAACAGCTGGTTGAGGTTCCATAACGGTATTAGTAGTCTCAGAAACAACAGTAGACTGAGCATCCACCTTCACACTAAGAGCTTGTAGCATCTCCAAAATCTGCCCTACACTTCCTCGAAGATCTTCGAGTTCATGGCTGACACGGTTGATCTCTTGGTTTTGATCTTCCATCCTTTTGAAGGGTTGTATTTGATGCAGAGAACTCAGGGTGACAAAACTGGAAGGTGAGAGAACCGACTGTGAGAAACCGGGAGACACATGCAATGCAAAAGTATGATGCTAAAATGTGAATGCAAATGAAGATTTCATGGAATTCAGATATTTACGAATATTGCGGAATACCAAGGAAACTTTTAATTTATTGAAGACAAATTACAAATAATATTCTTGCAACCAAAACAAGCTAAATAAAAGCCTAGAAAATCCTAGAGAAGCATCTTCCACAACTTCAGTGAGCAGACGGAGATCCGGAGGAAAATAAATACTCGTAGAGCCTTCTCTTCTTGTAGGATTGTATCTCATCATTCTTCGACTGAATCTGCTTTTGAAGTTCTTCGTACTCGCTGACCATCACGTGGTATTTGTTCTTCCATGATTCTGTTTCGCGTTGTGATCTCTTCAAAGTGATCTTCAAAGCCTCAGCTTCAGTCATGAAATACTGGACAGGTTCTTCTCCTTGAGGTAAAGGATCTTGGCGAGAGTAGGGCATCTTCAACTCAATAGCTCTTCCTCGAACCCATTGAAGGTATGGTTCCATAGACACACAATTAGGTCTGCCCAAACTTTCTTTGTCTTTCCTATGCAGATGATTCCAAGAAGATAGAATCTGATCTTGAAGCTTTTTGTCGTCTTTGAAAAAGATTTTCTCCACATGAATACCTTTAGGCGGTTCCTTCAAGGGGTATCCCAACTGTCGGCGAGCTAAGACTGGATTGTAGCTAATTCCTCCATTGAAACTGAGCAAAGGCACATTGTTGAAGTTTCCACAACTATCAATGATCGATATCCCATCGTACATGCGATTATACCAATCAATATCAGAGTGAGTTAAAGCCATAACTTTTTGCGACCAACGTTCTTGATTAGGTCTCCAGAACGGACCGGACTTGGGTAAGTGAGAAATAAACCACTTGTATAGCAATGACACACAACATGCAATCATTCCTCCACCATGAAAGTTTCGGAGATGTACTGAATGATAAGTATTACCCAATAGCGTTGGAACTGGATTTCTCCTCATGAAGGTCTTGATTGCATTAAGGTCCACAAACCCCTCAAAACTAGGAAAAAGCAGCAACCCATAAATAAGCAAAGCAAAAATTGTCTCGAAGGCAAACATGTCTTTATGATCGGCATAAAATTGGGCTTTCTTAATTAGGAAGTCCCTGGGAAAATCGGAGATCCCCCCTTTGGTGATCATATTGTTTTTGACCTCGGATATCCTTAGACAAATGGCTTTAGCAATATCTCGTTCTTTAGGGTCTTCCTCCAAGAAAGGGAATGGAGACTTATCCAAGATAGGTAATCCCACCAACTGAGAGTACTCTTCTAAGGTAGGTAAAAGCTGATAATCTAGAAAGGTGAAGCAGTGATAATCTGGATCATAAAACTGTAGCAAAGTCGCAAGAAGTCCTTCGTTTACTTGAATCTTCAACAAAGACAATAGCCTTCCATATCTGTTTTGGAACTTTTCTTGATCTTGAACCAATCTCTTAGCTTCTCTAGGACTTCCAAATTAAAACCCTTAAAAGTAAATTTCAAAGTATGCTTCCTAGAGTGATCCATGGTATCCTGCAATGTTCATAAATAGAGTTTGAATTCCATGAAATCTTAATGCGATATGATGTTTTATGAATGCAATGCATGAAAACACACAAAGTCCTAGGTTAAAGGTACGTGAGCGGAGTTAAGGTCTACCCATCCCAAAAGGAGTGTACTATAGGTTAGTTGTACCTGCAGAACAAGGTTCTAAAAAGTGCCCAAAGTCATAAGCCCATCTTTCGGATATTATCGACCTTCCGATTGACTCAGGGGTTAATAATATTCTCAAGAGAACCTCTTTTGAGTGTAGTATCGCGTAGCAACCAGTGTAGGACTACTCCCACATGGTTCCCGCACTACGTCCTAAATAAGGCCAAGGTGGTGTTAAGGTACTACGGTCCCCAATATCACAGACTCCAATCGACCATGGAAAAAGTTTTCACGATTACTCGTTCAACCGAACCATTTTCGAAAAGGTCTCAACTGAGCGGTGATTCTCGAATCAGCTTGGTCGGGATTCACTCCCTATAAGCCTCATCGAATATATCCCCATCCTATAATAATGTCACTAGTCCGGGCGTAGGACTTATCTCACAACACAAGGAACAGTCCCCAAAATCAAAGTACAATATATACATGCAAATGAATAGCAGAGCAAATGGTAATAAATATGAACAAATTAGGGGTAACCCTCAAAAGTTTAGATCCCCAGTGAAGTCGCCATTTTTTGTTGCGGTGGAAATAGGATCGCAAACTATTAATGAGTTTGAATCGCAATTCAATTCACAACCGCTCTTTGATTTATCCGAAGGAAAAGGTCAAAAAGGGAAAACCTATTTTGCATCGTAAACACAATGCGGGGAAAGATCTAGGGTTCGGGGGTTGGTTAAATTTAGGGAAGGTATTAGCACCCTAAACTTCTGTAGTACTCTACAGGAACCTTTTGTTCAAATGTTTACTATTTGCTTTATTTATTTGCTTAAGGTATATGTACAAAGGATTAAAAGTGAGAAAAAAAAGACCTAAGAGGTTAATTCTAAGTTTACTCGGCAAGACATCGCATCTTGTGCCTACGTATCCTTACGGGAGTGGAATCAGAGTAATCGTAGTTCCCCTCAAAAGGGAGGTTAGAGACTTCTTGACTGTGGTCAAGGTCTCAAGGGGAATAAACGTATCTTAGGGACACGCTTACGCGGAGTGTAGAAACTCCAAATCTCTACGTTGAAATGTTAAGTTGTAATTAGGGTTAAATTAGGGATTCCACGGCGGGAAACCCTAAACTGAGCGCGGCGGCTCTTTGACCTAATGCTAGGGGTAAAGTTGTAATTTTGCCTGCGGCGAGGCATTTGTGAAAAGTAGGGTTTGTAAGGTTGTAAGGGTTTGAAGTTGAGGACTATTGACACGGCGGTCAAATGCTAGACCTAATTCCTTCGGAGTGTGTAATGTGACAGAATAATAGCAATACATCAGCAGAAATTTAAATCATACATCAGCAGAAATTTAAATGCGAAAAGTAAACGCGATTATTAGGTTCGCGAGGTTACAATTGAGAAACAGATACAAATATAAAGGAAACTTAAATGAAAACTCAACACAATAGTAATAAATATGAACTGCAAAAATGAACGCCCGTTAGTAGGCAGAGTTAGGCAGCAATGAGTTACGAGAAGATGTAAATTGAGACTTTACTATTGTTTTATTTAAAAAATTTAATGATTTAATGTTAGCTTACAAAAGAAATTTAAAAAAAAAGGTTTTATTTTTATATTTTTTAAAAAAAGTTTTTCTTATTTTATTTAAAAAAAGGTTTTTACTTATCCTTAATATTTATATTTTAAAAAAAAGATTTTTTATAATTACAAAATTAAAATGTTATATTTTTTTTTTAAAAAAAAAGATTTTTTTATTATAAAATTAAAATGTTAAAAAAAATGGTTTTTTAAAAACATAAAACAAATTAAGAAAACAAAACATAAAAATAAAAAAGGGGGGGGGGGGGGGGGGGGGGGGGTTGGGTCGGTAACCACACCCGGACCCAACCCAGTTATGAGTCATAAAAAATTTAGGGTTTCCAAACCCAAACTCATTCTCGCGGCGCCGTTTCAATTCGTTCTTCCTCTCGTTTCTCTCATTCTCATCCGCGATGCCAAGCCTCTTCTTCGCCGTTCTCTTTCGATTTTCCTGAAAAACACATGAAAGTAGTAATGAAAAGCATCCCTGGCTCACCTTTAAAGTGAGACTGGCCGATGATGGATGCGAGCTGAGGCACAAAAACGGGAGATTGCCCGTCGTCTGGGTGAACGGCGTTGGTGGTCTCTCGTTTGAGTCTTTCGTGACCGATGATGGATGGTATACGGTGCGATGATGACGATGTTATTTGTCTGAGTCCGCGGCTTTCGTTCACGACGCCTAGGGCTCGCTCGTTAGGGTTTCTGTCCTCCCCTCTTTCGCAGGTGATATCTTCCTTTTTATAACTAACTTCTGGGCCTTTAATCCGTGTGGATTTGTGCTATTTTTTCACTTTCATGCAATTTGATTTTACCGGGATTTGATTTTGTTTGATTTTGATTTGATTTGATTACGATTGGATGCTATTTGACACTGATTGAACTCTGTTTCCCTTTTTAGGGTTTGATTGGTCTTTTCTGATCTCCAGCTGATATGATTCTTCTGATTTGGTTCAGAGCTTTCTATCTTCAGAACTGATTTGTTTGATTGATTCAGATTGAGTTCCAATGGGATGTATTCTGATACGATTTGGATCTCGTTTCTTCTCTTGGAACCTGATTGGGGTTTTGAGCTGATATGATTTTTCTGATTCGATTCAAAGCTTCCCATTTTGGGGTTTTTTTGATTGACCCTATTTCGGACACGGATTTGCTTGGATTCTATCTGATTTGTGTCGATTTCGAACTGATTTGTATTATCAATGATGCAGTTCGGGTTTTCGTTGGATATCTGCTACATTAACTTTTCCTCTTCCTCTTTCAGGACTGATACTTCAGCTTCGGTTGCGTCAAACACCGGGAAAGGTATACGGCGATGATGTTCATCTGAGCCGTGACAACTGATACTCGCTGATATTCGCTTGTGGTTTATCATTTGTTGCGATTTCTGGCTTTTTGCACTTGTTTGATCTCAGAGCTGCTGCTAGCATTGTAGCTTATATGCCTTGATCTTGAACCAGTTTTGATGGCCTGATATTCAGACTGTTGTTGCTCTGATGAGCCAACCCCTTTTGCTGTTTGCATTTCTGTTGGATTGTCCCTGCCTGTTTCTGCTTTTTCGAACATGAAGCTCGATTTTCCTGTGATGTTTATGAATTCTTTTGAGGCAGTTTTGCTTAGTTTTGATATTCAGTTTGGTGTATGGTTCTTTTCAGAACACAAACTCAGTTTCTTTGAACTGATATCCCTCTCTTTTCGTTGTTTCAGGGCTGGGGCGTTTGGATTCACAAACTGATTATGCTGCTGGCTGTTGTTGTCCGATGACAGGGGCTGCGAGTTTGGGGCAGTGATGTTCACCTGAGCCCTCTATGCCTGGTGCTCTGTTTCTGATGTGCTTTGCACATTCGGGACCCAACCTAAACATGATATATCGCTGCGATTTCTTGAACTCATCTTTGTTCCTTTTCTGGTATGGTTTCGCTATGCTTTTGTGCTTGCGCTCACTTAGGTGTTGCTTGCCATTGGAACTGGTTTGAATGGGGACTTGCCTTTTAATTGATGCTGCTGAACCTTTTGATACTTTGTCCTATGTCATTTTGCCGCAGCTTGTTGTGTGTCTCATTTTTCTGTACATGGTTCAGAACTGATACTGCTCATGAACTATTTAGGTTTTGAGTTCCAAATTCTGAATCTGATATTGATGCGTTTGTGGCTTTTCAGGTGTTGGAAATTTCGGAACCAAAGCGACTCAGACCTGCCGGCATCCGGGTCTGAGTCCAAACTTGCCTATGTTGCCTTATTCTCGTATCAGTTTGGAAATCCAATCGCGGCAAAACGAAACAGTCCCGCTTCTTTTATTACTTCTATCTCTCGGATGTCCCGTAACGATAAGAACAGGTGTTACCTGATCTGACGCCCACGGCGCGGATCGGTAACGGGGGGTAGGACGCAGCTTCGGTTGTGCCACTCCCGGCACTCGATGATGACACTGTTCTGAGAGTGTCAAAAAAACTTCTAACATTTTCCTATATTGCTTGTTTTCTTTTTGATGTGCAGGTTAGTCGGAGATTCTGCGGAGAATCTTAAAGACAGCATGAAGACACTTAGGAACTTTTAGGATTTAGGATAGATACTTATTGTAAATGAAACTTCTTGTAAACCAAATTCAAATTCACTTATCAATTTGTAAATTATAAATATTTATGAAATGAAATTCAACAAATATTCATATTTACTTTCTCAGTTGTAAATTCAAAGTATCCAATGGTAATTCAGAACCAAATAAATTCCCCCTTGAGTTGTAACTTATAGAGACTTATGAACACAAAGTTCAAAAATATTTAAAACTTACTTCTCCTTTGTCTTTTATAAATGATATCCCGCCATATGATTATATCCAAATAAATTCAAATTAAAAACCTCGTTGATCACATCACTTCTCAAAATAACCTTAACAGTATCCACTTCCTTTTCAACCCAACTTCATCTTATTAAGAGGAAACAAAACTGTTTTAGAAATGTTTCAACATCAAACAAAGCACGGCCCCGAGTCCAATCATATTTCTGACAAAAACATACCGGCACCTTGACCCGTAATAACAGCCCGTTTTTTCAAGGAATTAGCAGAATTCGCATAAAATGACCAAAATACCCCTGGAACCAAATCTGCAAAACAAACACCTCCATAACTTGTTAGTGGTTAGCAAATGTACATATGGGATGCTATGCGAAATGACTGACTAAATATAAGGGTAAAATTTGGGGTATTACAAATGTGTTCAAAAGCCCATCAGGAGGTGCTGTTAAAATTTTTGAAGGCTGCTCACGTGCCGCAAGAGATATTAGTAGTGTAGTTCGAAGAGGTGGTGGGGAATATAGCATCGGATCATATTCTGAGCTTTAATGATAGTGAATTACCTCCCGAAGGTAAAAATCACAACAAGGCCTTGCACATTACCATCGAATGTGCAGATGTTGTATTCTCTAGAGTGCTAGTCGACACTGAGTCATCACTGAATATACTCCCAAAGAGCTCATTGTGCAAGCTGTCAATTGAAGGACTTGTGATGAAGCCAAGTCAAACCATTGTAAAAGCTTTTGATGGAGCTAAGAGAATTGTGATAGGCGAGATTGATCTCCCGATCAAGATTGGACCTCATACTTTTATCATTACATTTTATGTAATGGATATATATCCCGCCTACAGTTTCCTTCTTGGTCGCCCGTGGATTCACTCAACTAGTGCTGCAATATCACCCTGCATCAGAAGATTAAATTTATGATTAATAATCAAATGTTCATCATTGAAGGCGAAGAAGATGTTCTTGTGAGCCATTTTACTTCTTTCCGCTACGTGGAGGTAGGAGACGAAGTGCATGAGACTCTGTTTCAAACCTTTGAAGTAATCAGTGTTGAAATGATTCACGAGAAGTCGGTGTCTTCAATAGTGACTTGGAAGGATGCAAGGACAGTGATAGAGGAAGGTCACCCGCGAGGATGGGGTAGAGTATTGGAATTTCCCGTTAACAAAAATGGATTCGGTCTAGGTTACAAGCATAAGAACGCCTCTGATAGGGGTAAAGGACTTGCAACTCCATTAGTTTTTACTAGTGGAGGCCATCTTGTTGATGGCCAAGTCACATTTTTGGAAACTGAAGCTGAAGGTCATGAAGAGTTGTGCATGGTGTATTCTAGGGCACCTAACCAAACTTTGAACAATTGGAGAATCCTCGAAATCCCCGAAGTTACTCTAGTAGACGAGTAATTCCCTATTTTTTTCATTTTACCTAAAAATCATATGCTCTGCCCAAGGCATGTGGATCATGTTGTTGGGCTTTTTGCTTTTTAAAAGCACAACTTATCATCAATAAATAAACTTTTGCATCCAATTGCGCTCTTTTTTTTCATTTTTACTTGTCTGCACTTAATAATATTTTTGAAAGGCAATGTTTTTGTTTTCTTCTTTTTCATTTTTCTTAAAAAAATAAAAGCATGAAATCATTCATCGTGCAGATCTTCCCCTGTTCCTGTTGATAAGAATTCTGCTATGGTCCAATATGACTTTGATAACCCGATCTACCATGCTGACAAAGACTGCGAGGAAGATTGTGATCTCCCAGAAGAGCTAGCTAGGTTGTTAAAGCAAGAGTCAAAGATCATTCAGCCGTACCAAGAAGAGGTTTAAGTCGTCAACATGGGAACCGAAGAGGATGCCAAAGAGATCAAGATAGGTGCCTCCTTGGAATCAGAAATCAAGACAAAGTTGGTCACATTGCTTCGAGAATATGTTGACGTGTTTGCTTGGTCCTACAAGGAGATGCCCGGTTTGGATGAAGATATTGTGGTGCACAAGCTACCCCTCAAAGAAGAGTGCCCTCCGGTGAAGCAAAAGTTGAGGAGGACAAAGCCTAAGATGTCCTTCAAGATCAAGGAAGAAGTGCAGAAGCAGCTAGACGCTAGTTTCCTGGCAGTATCCAATTATCCACAATGGGTGACAAATATTGTCCCAATATCGAAGAAGGATGGGAAGGTGAGAATGTGTGTCGGTTACAGAGACCTCAACAAAGCAAGCTCGAAAGATGATTTTCCTCTGCTGCACATTGATGTGTTAGTAGACAATACAACTCAGTTCTCTGTCTTCTCGTTCATGGATGGGTTTTCAGGCTATAATCAGATCAAGATGGCACCATAAGATATGGAAAAGACTACTTTCATCACTCCATGGGGAACTTTCTGTTATAAGGTCATGTCGTTTGGACTCAAGAACGCAGGCGCGACATATCAACGAGCAATGTGAAGGAAAATTGCGATCTAAACGCAGCGGAAAACAAAAATTTCCTTTAGTGATCCTTACGAATGAGCATGGTCAGTGATAGAATCGTTACCTCTTTGTGGCGATTCAGATCTTTGATGCAGCGATCACAAGCGTTGATGAAGTGCAACGCCTCTACTCAGTCCACACGAACAGCTTCCGGTCACAGTGCTAGCTGCTTACGAACGGAATTATTTGAGTGAGAAAAGAGAATCAAAAACGAAATTGCATCAAGTGAAAGCTTCATCACAAGGGTTCCTTTTATAGACTCTCTTGTGGGCTGCGGGCTAAAAACCCAATTCACATGATCCATAATAATATTATATATTATTATAATAACTATTATTATAATAAATATATTTATTTTATTATTATTTTATAACCATTATAAAATAACAATAATTATTATTATATTATCCGAATTTCTATTTTTCACTTAAGTGCACCGTACCTTACGGTGTTCCTTTGATTTCTCTATCTCTCATCAAACTGTCCTTATGTGTGTGACCCTGTAGGATTTCGTAACGTTGGTAATTATATTAAATTATATATTTAACATAATAAACAGTAAGCGGTATCTAGCAACACATCACTGCTACCCAAGTCACGAAAATGTCATGTGATCTGACAAAACCTTTTTCGTGATAATATATGTTTGTACAATTACCCTTTTGCCCCTATGTCTATATTGAACACAAGGCATACACTGTATCATCCTTGTCCAGTTCAATATTGGGCCCTTAGACATTTCTCCTGTTATGCAGGATTGGCAAATTCCATCTAGGACACTCATGTCCCTCAGCATGCTTCGTGGAGTGCCCATCAACTGTCTTTATGATCATCCAGTTACGGATAATGTTTGATCAGCAATAAAGCACCCGACTCTACATCTAGGGTCCATAGTGGTTTCAGGTCGAAGGGTGGTAATACACCATTATCACCATGAGAATAACTTATGACACTTTGCATAACATACTATGTAGTATTCTCATAGCGGGTCAATCCGGTATAAATATTACTCCTAATATTTATACCTATGTCAAGACTTGATAACTCTTTATCCATGATCCATGAGATGTGATCATCAGTCTATCTTCATAATAGTCTCAATGCTTTTAATGTTATCCCACTTTGCAATAAAGCTTGACTACGGATATTTTAAGAATAATGTCTTTATGTTTAATGGGATCTCATGATTAAGTCACCCTTAACATTTCATTAAACAAACTAACTATTCTAGGGACTTTATTATTCTGAAAGACAAACATAATAAAGAAATGCCTTTAATTATTAAACGAATAATCCGATACAAGTACCAAAAAGTATTGGCCTCTAGGGCTTACACCAACACAATGGTCACTCTCTTTCACGATATGATACATAAAGAGATTGAGTGCTATGTGGACGATATGATGGAAAAGTCCTAGATTGAGGAAGAGCACCTCATTCACTTGGAAAAACTTTTTGCTAGACTAAGGAAATTCAAGCTGAGATTAAATCCCAACAAATGCACTTTTGGTGTAAGATCTGGTAAACTGCTAGGTTTTATTGTGAGCCAAAAGGGGATTGAAGTCGATCTAAATATACTCAAAGCTATCCAAGAGATGCCAGCATTCAAAACTGAAAAGGCAGTCTGAGGTTTCCTTGGGAGATTGAATTACATCGCCAGGTTCATATCTCATTTAACGGCCACCTATGAGCCCATCTTCAAACTACTTTAAAAAGACCAAGTCGTGGTGTGGAACGACAATTGTTAGAAAGCCTTTGAGAAAATAAAAGACTATTTACAAGAACCACCGATCTTGATGCCTCCAATACCCGGCCGACCCCTGATCATATACTTGACTGTGCTAGAGGGATCCATGGGATGTGTGTTGGGTCAACATGACGAAACAGGTAGGAAGGAACATGCGATCTACTACCTCAGCAAGAAGTTTAATGACTGTGAATCGAGATACTCAATGCTCGAGAAGACATGTTGTGAATTAGCTTGGGCAGCAAAACGCTTGAGACAAAACATGCTCACCCATACAACTTTGTTGCTCTCCAAGATGGATCCTGTCAAGTACATATTCGAGAAGCCTGCTCTCACCGGACGAGTGGCTCGTTGGAAAATGGTATTGACAGAGTACGACATCCAGTATGTTACGCAAAAGGCTATCAAACGAAGTGTGCTCTCTGTTAAGTTAATCAATAGCTTACGCTCACAAATTTCCCCGCTACAGAATGTATTTTATTAAAACATTATTTAAAATATTTAGATAGGTCATGGTTATATGTTTTTAGGTATTTAAATTGTGGATTATTGCGTTTTTTGTTTAGAGACCCTATATGTTTGCTAAGTTTGTTTTGTGTCGAATAAGTGTGATGGCCTAGTTGGTAGCAAGATGAGTGTAAGGAGTTGTAACTGTGAGAGGTTGTGAGTTTAAGTCTCGCCTACTTCACTTTTATCTATTTTTTATGTTTTTTGGTAGTATTTCTCCTTGTTCTTAAGATTTGAGAAATCAGTTGAAATAAGATTATTTTAGAAGATTCTGAAGTTACTCTTCTATCAACAAATATCACATTACATTCAGCTAGTTGAAAATGTCTTTTGATAGGAAAGGTCAATTCCTCATCATCAAACATTCCAAAGGAATTTTCTTCAACTGACTTAAGGAAGGGTGATCTATTTGATAACTTTTCATCATATAATTTCATTTTTTTCTTTGAAGAATACTATTAAAACCTTTAAGACTCAGTCTACTCAAACTTTTGACTTCTCAAGTAGATGCGACTTTTTGGTTTAACACTAGCAAGCAGACTTCTTGGAATTTTCTTAAAAAATTAGATGAAATGTAACTTAATAAGCTTCTACCTGATCCCCTTCAAACAAGAACACAAGTATTCAAAGATAGTCTTGAGCATTAGACATATCAATAAGGTTGATATACTCAGAATGAGAAAGAGCACCTACCAGAATGCATCTAAGTCTAAAGATATTTTCAATAAGCTTTTTCTGAGCTTGTGTGAGAGACTTTCAGACTTTGATTATCCATACACCATCAACTTCTATATTAATACCTTTCTCAAGGGTATTTTATAGACCTTCATCAAAACCCTTTATTAAGACCAATGAATTAAAAATATACTTTGCTTTTTTCATCATTTAAATTCAGAGGAGTCACTCTTAGAATATGGTAGGCTTAATAGTGTAATATTTTTCATGTGGTACTTAACTCCTTCTTGAAGGAAAATCTTTAGTAGCCATATTTTTTTTATTGGATCATTATCTGCACCACCGTTAAGTGTTATACACAGACCAGACTCTGATACCAACTGAAGGTGAGAAAAATACACAAGAAAGGGGTTGAATTGTGTTTTGTATTTCTTAACTTTGCCTGTGATCAGAGTTCAGAATCTAAACTAATGTTCAAATTTTGATTAATACATTGCAGCAGAATGTTAATAGAAGCAAATAAAAGATAAAGAACACACAAATTTATCCTGATTTCTCCCAAACTGAGAGTAATCCGGTCCCCTAGTAGCGCAAGATATTTTTTACTATAATCAAAATATGATTACAATTTCTTATGCACTTAAGCATATGAATTTTCTTTGCTCAAACTCTTAGCCCGACACTTCCTACTTAAACCCCACAGGTCAGAGACTTCTTGCTTAGATCCCACAAATCTAAGACTTTCATGCTCAAGCCCCTCAGACCTAAGACTTCCTACTTAAACTCCTCAGGTCCAAGACTTCTTGCTTATATTCCACGAATCCAAGACTTTCTTTCTCAAGCCTCTCAGACTCAATACTTCCTTGCTCAGACCGCATCCTAAGACTTCCTTGCTCATGTTCCACGAACCCAAGCCTTCTGTTCATACTCTCAAGTACAAGACTTCTGCTTAGACTCACATTCCAAGACTTTCTTGATTAATCAACTGATCAAGACATTCAATGCTCAAGCACATAACATGAGATTTACTTGGCTCAAGCTTTTCAGCAAGAGACTTTGATGCTCAAGCACATAGTAAGAGACTTTATCTAAATTACTAAACAACATGCTTAGCAGAATAGAGAAGAAGATGTTATTGATACAAAATCAGAGGTACAAGGTAATCACCATAACAAATACCTTAAGCACTTACGATTTCTAAGATATTCAATGATTAGGAAACCTTAAGGCTTTGTACAATTTACAGCATATAACATAATTTCCGCATACTCGATTGTATTGCTTATTGTTGATCTTGTTATTCCTCCATCCAATAAAAATGTAGAACACTTTTATCCTTCTTGCCTTTCCTTCTCTATTGCTCTTTGTCCTTTGTTCCTTGTTGCAGATTTCAGATTGAATCTTCAGCTATTTATATAACAGTTGTAGAAGACTAATCGTTGGAAGAGATAACTCGAACAAGTGTCTTTGTTCTCCATAGTACAAGAAACGTTGAAGATAGATACACCAAAAAATCTTAATCCATTGTGTAACATGTTTAACCATTGTGTCTTCCATGTAATGTTGTACTATACACCCGTTGAGAGTAGATATTTGTAAAGTATGCCAGCTCTTCTTAAGATTTGTGAATATAGACTCTAACTGACAAGCTGATTTGACAATTACTAACTCTGAATGTTCATTAGAAGCTGATACATTTACTAAGTATAAAGACAATATGTTGTTTTTTTGATACTGAGACCTTCAGCTTCAGAGTTTACGTCAGATATTACTTAGAGAGTGTTCTTCAGATTCTGGACCAGCAAAGAATAGTAACTCAGCTTCTCTCGAGTGCATCCTTATATCAGATTTTGAATGTATTTCCTTTAAACTTTAGAACCTGCATACTTGAAACACACATTAGATAACACCATTGTTCTTTCAATACTTTGTTATCATCAAAATTCAAAAAATATATGTCATGAACAAATCTTGTTCTAATATATATATATATATATATATATATATATATATATATATATATATATATATATATATATATATATATATATATATATATATATATATATATATATATATATATATATATATATATATATAATAATTGAAAAATGAGACCAAAAAATATCAATTTTTCAGAAGAAAAAAAACTAGACGTGTACCCGCACGATGTGCAGGAAAGTTTTATTAAATTTTAAAAAATTAAGTATTAGACTAATAATTATTATAGTTTAAATCAATAATTTAAAATATAATGATATAAATTAAGAATTTAATTGTTTGTTTGTCTTTAAAAAATAACAAGGTATATATGTTCAACAAAACTAAAAAAGTAAAAAATAAATTATGGAGTGAAAGTAGTAAAATTTATAGAGTAAAAGAATATTAAAAATGACGTCTTTATTATTATTGGTATAAAAAAAATCCATATATTAATTAACCACCAACAATCTTAAAAATAAATTTAGATCTTGCGGCTAATTTATCATAATAAATAATGAATTTGTAAAAATAGCAATTATTACTTCTTTTACTTTATAGTTCACTCATTTTAAATTCATATTTTGTTTTGTGACATGGATAAAATCTATAGTGTTTTGATTTAATCCATAGATAAAACATACAAAAAGAAAGGAAAATAGAAATGATTTAATAGTTTGTATGTTTAAAAAGAATAAAAAATATATTTTTTCAATAAAATGAGAGAGAAGCATATAATAAAATAGGGGGAAAATATAAGAAAAAAACAATATAAAAAGAAAAAAAATTAATAATATAATAAATTAATAAAAAAAAAAAACATTAATTTCATATACAATTGCTAACAACCACAACAAAATAAATAAATAATAAATAAATATATAAAATGAAAACATAAATAAGAAAAAAAATCATAAAATAGAAATAAACAATAAAAGAATAAAATATATCAATAATAAGAGATGAGAATCTTAAGAAACAATTGTAAAGTCCATCTTAAGAAACAATTGTAATACATTTGTATTCAATTGCAATTTAAATGCAGAAAATAATTCTTAAAATTTAGGAAGTAAATTGACATGAATGAGTCGAACATTACAAATAAAAGAGCTGCTATAATTATGAAAATATTAAAAAATTATACACCGCAAACCAAAATGATTATTTGAAATATGGGGTGAAAGTTTTTTAGACTTTTTATTTAAGTATAAAGTAATTAATTGATACAGTGTATTAGATCATATTGAATTAAAGAAGCCATTGAATTGTTGATATTTTGATTCGAAACAATTCATACATAGACTAACAAATTAATTTTGATTAAACATAAAGAAGGGAAAGAATCTATCTAAATATTGAAAAAAAAACAAAAATAAATAATTAAATTAAGGAAAATATTAACGATGCCTTCAGGGCATTAGTTAAGAGATTAAAATGGTAAGTTGGACATTATTTAAGAGATTGAAAATATTTTTTTTTCCCTAAATATATGTGTATTCAATGCTCTGAAAAGAGAAATAATCAGACTTTTTAAAAAATATTGTGTGAATTGAGTGAACTAAATATAACATATTTTCTTTATTTGAAATTCTTAACTAGTGCCTTGAGGGCACTTGCTAGCATGACTCTTAAATTAAATATAAAAATTGATAAAAATTGAGTTAAATCAAATTTGATTAAACATGAAGAAGAAAAAAGAAGCAATATGAAGAAAGGAGAAAAAACTAAACATGAAGAAGAAGAAGAAAAAAAGCAATACGAAGAAGGGGGAAAAGATTATCCTTATATAAACCTAAAAAATGTAGTAATAAATTAATGAAAAGAGAGAAGATATTAAATATTTAACTATATTAATTAATATTTATTTATTTTAATTAAATAGATTATATGAGATTATACTATTTTGAAGGAGTTGTAAATGGAATGAGTCATGAATTTATGATAATGGGGAAACGTGAGAATGAAATGAGAGAATGTATTATTAATTAATTGATAATTTAATTTATTAATTATAATTTTTTTTTATTTAATTAATTAATTAGTGACGTGTAAATAAGTGTTTTTTTAATTATTTTTTATTTTTTTTATTTATTATTATGAATTTTTGGTTGGAATTTTTGCGAAAAGTTTTTGGAAAAATTATAGAATTATAATCCAGTATGATATCACAAATTTACGCTGATGAGTTTGATCTTGAGTTGGTATGCTACTGCCTCGTTCTTTACTTCTAACCGTTGAAAAAAGTGATATTTAAAATTACACTTAAATTTTCTAAAAATATGAAGAAAAAAAATTCAAAGAACCCAATATTTGGTCTGTTAGTACTTCCTGATTGAATGATCAGATTAAAAGTTTGTCTTATAATTCTTTTAGTTTAAATATGCAAACTCGATAAGGTGAAGTAAGAACCTTCCCGTTTGAATAATTAAACTGAATGTATTGAAAAAGAAACTTATATGAATACTTATGCTAATTTTTTTTAAAGATAGGTTAGTTTGAATATATAAAAAAATAGATTCCATTTAATTTAATATATATTTTTTAAACTTTTCAATTATTTAAACAATTTAATTATATTTTCTAAATATTCTTACTACTCATTTAAAACTTTAGATTGGATCCCACTAGTCTCAGAATATACTCTAACTCAATACTCTTTCTGTTATTTTTTAAATGTTATTTTTTAAATTTTTACACATCAATAAAATTAATCAATATTACTTTTCAGATAATAATTCTTCTTTTACCTACAATACTCTTAATTATTTATTATATTTATTTTACTTTTTTTCTCTCTCTGTAATAAATACCTAAAAATTATGACAAAAATGTAGTTAATATTACCTTAAACATTGCACAGTTTGGAAACTACTTATAATTATGCTCTAAGGTGTAATTTTCTACGGTAGTAAATTAGTGTCAGCATAGCATATCTATATTGTTAGAAAATTGGCTTTCTGTCATTTCAGTTGATGTAATCGGTATCTGGTAACCGGTTACTCCCTGTTCACGTAGAATTAAAGGCTTGGATGTTTTGTGGTAATTGGTTACCCCAAATATGATAACCGTTTACATAAGGAATTCTTTTGTGGTTTTTAGCTTATTTTAAAGTTGTTTTGTATTTTCTCAGTTATTTTTGTACATATTGTATAAATAGCATTTAGTGCTCCCATTTGTGGTTAATATCAATTATAATTCTCATCCTCAATATCTCTTTCTCTATTATTTCTCTCTCAATTGCAAATCCCTAAATTATAATTTCCACCATTGTTAACCCAATCAAGTTGTTCTTTGTTCTAACATTTGGTATTAGAGTCTGGTTCTGATCCATTAATCTGTTGCAACGATGAATATCATTTTCAACGATAGAGTACCCACAATCCTATCAATTCTTGATTCGAAAAATTATGACAAGTGGTCCAAACAAATGGAAGCTCTGCTTGGGTATCAAGAAGTTCTTAAAGCGATCAACAATGGAGTTACACCACTTAGGGCAGAAGCTATAAGTGCTTAGAAGGATACATTCGAGAAAGAAAAGAAGAAGGATTACAAGACACTTTTCTTGATTCATTCTTGTGTCGATGGTAACAACTTTGAAAAAGTTAGCAATTGCGATTCGGCAAAGCAAGCTTGGGAGATCTTCGAAAAGACTTATGCAGGGGCTGACAAAGCCAAGGTGGTGAGGTTACAAATCCACAAACATCAATTCGAATTACTTCAAATGGAGGAGAAAGAGACGATAAGTGATTATGTTACAAGAGTTACTCGTTTGGTAAACCAAATTAATTCATGTGGAGAAACTACAATGCAACATAATGTTGTTTTAAAGATTTTGCGTTCGTTAACACCAAGATTCAACAGCATTGTAGTGGCAATTGAGGAATTAAAGAACCTTGCGACGATGAGCAAAGAGGAGCTGTAAGGCTCTCTCGAGGCTAATGAGCAACTGATGGATGAGAGGAATATCGACAAAGCAAAGGCGGGGATTTCTTTGTAAGCTCGGTTCATGAAGAAGAGTAAAAGATCAAAAGGAAAATGGGATTCGAGAGGGAAGTAAAATTTCCAGAATTTGGGTGGAAAAGATTCGCGAAATTCGAAGGTTTCGATGGGGGAAAATGGTGAGAGTAGATGCAATAGATATGATGATAAAAGCAACGGTAGAGGCGGAAAACCAAAGGTTGACAAGACTAAAATTCAGTGTTGGAACTGTCAAAAACTTGGACATTTTGCAAGGGAATCTAGTGCAAAACAAAAGGATTCCCAAAGAGATGAAGCTAAGGTTGCAAGAAAACACGTAGACAAGAAGAATATGCTCTTAGTGATGATCACGCAAGGAGATTGTAGCAGTGGCAGAGGTGCTGAAAATTATGCAGAAAAGTGCAACAGAGTTGCTGAAAATTCTGCAGAAAAGTGCGAAAACTGTAACGTTATGATTACGATGCGAGATGGAATTCAATAAAGAGAGGAGTGGTACTTGGATTCAGATTATTCAACGCATATGACGGATAGGAAGGATTGGTTTGTGCTAATCAATCAAACTGCAAAAAGTAGAGTAAAATTTGTGGATGATACCACTTTTACGGTCGAAGGCGTCTGTGATGTTTTGATCAGAAAGAAGAACAATGGACATTCTGTGATCAAAGATGTCTTATACATTTGGAAATTAAATTTAACCTCTTGAGTATTGGTCAACTGCTTGAGAGGGGTTACAAAATTTGCATGGAAGACAAGGTTTTGTGCGTTGTGGGTGCAAACAGTGTTTTGATCCTTAAGGATCCTATAACTGCCAATAGAACTTTCAAGGTGGAGCTAAAGGTTATGGAGTATAGGTGTTTAGCTACATCGGCAAGTAGAGAAGAGTGATTATGGCACTACTATCTTAAGCATCTCAATTTTTGAGATCTCAAAGCATTGCAATAAAACGGTATGGTTACCGACCTGCCACACATCAACATTCCAGCTGAGATGTGTGAAGAATGTGAGAAAGCGAAGCAACACAAGGCTAGTTTTAGCAAGTATGCGAGTCATAGGACCAAGACTCACCTTGAGATGATGTATTCTGATGTATGTGGGCCGATGCAAGTTGACACGTTGGGTGGCAATTGATACTTTGTCACTTTTATCGATGATTTTAGAAGAAAGCTATAGATGAAAGATGAGGTATTCCGATGTATGTGGGCCGATGCAAGAGGAAAGATGAGGTGCTTGATGTGTTCAAGAAGTTTAAGTCTATGGTGGAGCAGAAATGTGTTTGATAACTCAAAATGCTCGAAATGGACGGTGGATGTGAATATGTCTCGAGTGACTTTGGGAAGTTTTGTGACCAAGAGGGGATAGTGAATGAGGTGGTTCCACCCTATACACCACACAAAAAATAGTGATGCCGAGAGAAAGAATCAATCAATTATGGACATGGTTCGAAGCATGTTGAGTGGAAAGAAGTTGCCGAAGGAGCTATTGGGAGAAATTGTTTCTACATCCACTTATATGTTGAATAGATGCCCTACTAAGAAGCTTGAGAAGCTGACATCAAAAGAGGTATGGTCCGGAGTCAAACCGAATCTAATCCATTTGAGATTTTTTGGTTCGATGACATATCGACATATGTTGGGTCAACTGAGAAAGAAGTTAGACGACAAGGGCGAGGAGATGTTATTGGTTGGATATCACTTTACTGGTGGATATAAGATGTTTGATGCACAGAATCGGAAAATAGTGATCAGCTGCGATGTAATTTTTGACGAAATAAGGCGTGCAGGCCCCAGTGTAATCGGTTACACTCATCCGGTTCATCCTGGTGTAACCAATTACATGCAGGAAAAATAGCCTCTCAAGTTTGTTTTTTCTGATCTAGTCAGTTCTGGAACATCCGTGCACCCACCGATCAAGGATTGAAATGAAGAGAATGTTAGACGATCAACAAGGAAAAAAGTGTTACCTCATAGACTCCAAGAATGTGAGAGATTCTATGACAACGAAATCAATGATGATGGTGATTTCGTCCACTTTGCGCTTATGGTCGAATCTGAACTAGTGAACACGAAAGAGGCTCTAAGTGTTCCGAAGTGGATTTGTGCAATGAAGAAGGATCTTAATTTATTGAAAAAATGGTACTTGGGAGTTGGTTGATTTACCGCTTGGAAAGAAGCGAATTTGTGTTTGATGAGTCTATAAAGTGAAGGCAAATCCCAAAGGCAATGTGGTCAAGCATAAGGCTCAACTGGTAGCAAAGGAATTTTTGCAACGTGAAGGTATAACTTTGAGGAGGTGTTTGCACCTGTGGCTAGACTAGAAACTATCTGATTAGTTATTAGCATTGCAAATAACAACGATTTGGCGATATATCAAATGGACGTCAAATCTGCATTTTTGAACGATCCACTTGATGAGGAGGTTTAAGTTGAGAAGCCACCCGAATTTGTAGTGAAGAATCAAGAATTGAAGTTCTACAAATTGCATAAAGCATTATATGGTTTGAAACAACCTCCAAGAGCTTGGAACAAACACATTAATGGCTTTCTAATTGATATTGGTTTCAAGCAGTGTGTTCGAACATGGAGTGTATGTGAAGATGGATGTGAATGATGGCATGGTTATTATTTGCTTGTATATTGATGATCTATTGATTATTGACAACTGTGAGAAGAGTATTTCCAAGTTCAATAGTGAACTTATGGATGAATTTGAGATGATAGACCTTGGTATCAGGACATATTTCCTTGACATAAAGTTCTACAAGTCAAAAACGGGACTGCTCATGCACCAAAGGAGACATGTTCTTCAGATTTTGAAGAGATGTGAAATGGAGCATTGTAATGCGGTCATTACACCATATGAAGCAATGTTGCAGCTGTCCAAGAGTGAGGATGAGCAAAATGTGGATCTAACTGAATATAGGAGATTGATTGGATCTTTGCGCTATTTGTACAATACGCGACCAGACTTGGAATTTAGTGTCGGTATTGCTAGTAGATTGATGGAGAGATCGAAGGTGTCTCACTTAATAGTGGTCACGGGGATCCTTAGATACATTAAAGGAACTCTTGGCTGCACAATTCTTTTTCTCACAACGGATACGAGCCAAAAATGCGGTTTACTTGGTTTCACCGATTCCAATTGGTGTGGAGATAAGGATGATAGAATGTCGATGGCTGAATACATTTTATGTTTGGTAGGACACCAATCTCTTGGTGTTCGGAGAAGGAACCAGTGGTAGCACTCTCGTCTTGTGAGGCAGAGTATATTGCGACATCGTTATGTGCGTGTCAAGCTATGTGGCTCATGAATCTATTGAAGGAGTTGGATAGCAATGAGGGTGAAGCTACCACACTTCTTGTTGATAATGTTTATGCGATAAACCTTGCGAAGAATCTGATTGCACACGGAAAAGGCAAGCATATATAGATGCAGTTTCATTATTTGAGGGAGTCAGTGAGTGAAGGCAAACTAAGATTAGGATATTGTCGAAGTGAAGACCAAGTGGCAGATTTGTTGACTAAGGAAGTAACAAATGAAATGTTCAAGAGGTTGAAGATGAGCTTGAGTATGGTAGACTTGGACCAACTGAAATGAGGTGGTGTGTTAGAAAATATTTTTTCTGTCATTTCAGTTGGTGTAACCGGTTATCGGATATGTGGTAACCAATTACTCCATGTTCACGTAGAGTCAGTGGCTTCGAAGTTTTGTCGTAACTGGTTACCCCAAATATGGTAACCGGTTACACTGGGCGTTTTTTGTGTTTTTAGCTTATTTTTTTGTTTTATATTTTCCCAATTATTTTTGTACATGTTATATAAATAACCTTTAGTGCTCTCATTTGTGATTAATTCCAATTTTAATTCTCACCTTCAATATCTCTCTTTATTATTTTTTTTCTCAATTATAAACTTCTAAATTCTAATTTTCACTGATATTAACCCAATCAAATTATTCTTTATTCCAACATCTATAAAAATTGATAGCTAAATTTTGGTACATACCTTTAATGTACTATTTTGGAAAAATATATAATAATATATTTTCCTCAACATAATATTAAAATAAATAAATTAACAATAATAAAAAAGATTTAAAAAAAAAAGTAACAAATAATAAAATACAACGAAAATTCTTTTGGCCAATTGAGTACTATTCGACCGACTCTACGTAGTGATAAGTATTATTTGGACATAATTTAATTACGAAAAGATATATAACAAACTGTTGATTCAACTAACTATGTACTAGTAAGTCAGCATTCCTTTAAGAAACCTAAATAGTTTATTTTTCACAACACAACATTAAAATAAATAAAGTGACAATAATAAAAGACAATGAAAATTCTTTTACTATTGCACCGACTATACGTAGTGAAGGATCAACGCATCCACGGAATCTGAAACTCATCATCATAGAACAACTCATCATCATCCTCTTCCATTATTGAACCTACTGAAACTCTACAGATAGGACACGTTGTGTTATTGTATTTCAAGCTAATCCAAGTATCTAAACAACTTTTGTGAAACACATGTTTACACTGTAACTTTCTAATCTCTTCCTTTTCTTTCACTTTGCCGAGACACACAGCACAATCTACATCATCGTGATTTTCATACACGTGTTTGAATACACCATGAGAATCCTGGAATTTGCTTAAGGGATAGCACAGGTAGTTCAGGAAGATGTTGAATATCCACTTGAGAAGAACATGAAGGTGAGTTGAGTATTTCCTCAAGATTTTAAAGGTGTGGGAGCTAGAGATTAAGTTTATTGCTAACGCGATTCTTATCAGAGGGCTCATCGTATATTGCTTGGGTTGAGTTTGTGGAAATATCGAATAGTTATATTTAAACTAAAAATCATCACTAAGAAATATTCAAAATTATATAAAGCCAAAGTTTGTTACCCCTCAATGTATGAATGCATTAATTAGTGAAAACAAGTTTCAGTTGCGGGTCAAGTGTCTTAATTATTAATTAAAGTATAAATGTAAAGCAGAGATTGAATAGCTTGTCAAATACATATACTTATTGATTAAAATTAGGTGAATTATTTAACACTCTCTCATATATATATATATATATATATATATATATATATATATATATATATATATATATATATATATATATATATATATATATATATATATATATATATATATATATATATATATATATATATATATATATATATATATATATATATATATATATATATATATATATATATATATATATATATATATATATATATATATATATATATATATATATATATATATATATATATATATATATATATATATATATATATATATATATATATATATATATATATATATATATATATATATATATAATTAGAGTTTTTGAAAAGAATAAGAGAGAAAATTTACATTGTGAAAAAAGAATTTATTGGAAAAAAATTGTTATATATTGATTTAGAACGTCTTCTGTCATCTGTATATATGGGCAACAAAACATATAATTTACAACTTGCAGTATTCGACTCTGTCGAATACATGTTTATACACTTCAACAAAAACATGCAATATTCGACTAACACAACTCTGTTGAATATAACTTTCATAAAACATTAGATTATATCTTCTAACACACCTTCTAATTCATGTTTTCAAGACTTCTTATCCCAATACTGATGGGGTTTGGTGAATATATCAGCTAGTTGTCATTTCTGACTTACAATGCGAAAGTTCAAGTTTTCCTTTGCTTACTTAATCCCTAAGGAAATGATTCCTCCTTTCTGTGTGCTTACTTCGACCATGATACACATGATGATTTGTTAGGTCGATAGCTGACTTGCTGTCGATAAACTACTTCATTTTCTTAGGTTCCATGATCTTGAGCTCCTCGAGCAGCATCTTTATGCATCTTGTTTGACATGTTGCATACGATGCAACCACATATTCAAATTCATAAGATGACAAACCACAATTCTTTGTTTTCATGAGCTCCAAAAGATTGGAGCACCTCGAATCATGAATATTTGACCTACAATACTCTTCTTCTCGTCTTGATCTTTACTAAAATCTAAACCAATGTAGCTATTTACCCCTACATATGTGTTGGTATTATTTCTCCTTGGCATCAACACGCCATGATCAATTGTACCTTTTATGTATTTCAACACTCTCTTGACTGCACTGAGATGATATTCCATGTGCCTTCTCCATGAATCTGCTTAACAATCTAACATTTTGACAAATATTTGGCCTGGTGTTGCATAGATACCTTAAGGATCCAATAATTTGCTCGTATAACATTACACTTTCAAACGCATCATCTGTATCCTTTCTCAATTTTTCTTCAGTCTCCAATGGCGTGACAGATGCATTAGAGTTACTAATCTTGAACCTTTTCAAGATATCCTAGGTATAGTTCGTCTGGTGCAAAAACACTCCTTACTTGCGTCTTTAAACTTCATTCCTGAGAAATATGACATGTTCCCTAAATCATACATTTCAAATTCATGCATCAGTTTCGACTTCACCATTTTTATTTCTGCTTCATCTGCACCTATTATCAACAAGTCATCCACATACAAGCATATAATGACTCGACTGACCCTAATTGCATTGTTGACATACACTCCATATTTTGAGACACATTTTGAGAAACCTGCCTCAATCAGAAAGTTATTTATTCTCTTGTTCCAAGCACTTGGAGCTTGCTTCAAATCATATAGAGTCTTCCTCAATATATACACCTTATATTCCTGCCCTTTCATTTTGAATCCTGGTGGTTGACTAACATAGACCACCTCTTCCAATGGTCCATTTGGAAATGCTGACTTTACATTTGGTTTATGTATCTTTCATCCTTTGTATGTTGCGGTCGACACAATAATTCTTATGGTTTCCATCCTTGCAACAAGTTCATAGACTTTTTTCGAAGTTGATACCAAGTTTTCGCAGGAAACCTCTTGCCAATAGTCTTGTCTTATGCTTGACAATTTCACCATTTGGCCTTAGCTTTAACTTGGAAACCCATTTAACATCAATTGACTTCTTGATTGAATTTTCTACAAGCTCCTAGGTCTTGTTCTTCTCGATTGATCTAGGTTCTTCTTGCATGGTTTCCAAGTAAATTGGTTGTGATTCAGCCAGCATCAACACTTCTTGTATGAAGTCATCATTTGCATCGATTTCTTGATCTAGAAATCTCGCATATACAGCTAGCCTTATCGAAATAGTTCTCATTCTAGTCGATCTTCTAACATTCTACTAATACGGTTCTTCATTTTGATTGGTTGTGACTTGAGTTTGTTGGTTTCTTCAAACACACTTTCGATTGTATCTTGCTCATGTCGAACTAACCCATGAGTCAAATTCTACCTTTTGCTTTCGTCCACTAGAACATCACTAATGATCATTAGTTTATCATCATTTGGTGAACGAAACTTGTATGCATCAATCGAATGATAAGCTACTAGTGCCATGGTCTAACTTTGATCATCTAGCTTCTTCCTCAATTCTCAAGTACATGCTTGAAATACATTGATCCAAATACTCTAGGATGACTGTTGCGGTGAGAATAGGATATCAAATTATTGATTAATTTGAATCACAAATCTTGAATTCACAACCGGTCTTTGATTTATCCGAAGGAAAGGTTAAAGAAAGAAAAACCTAATTGCATCGTAAACACAATGCGGGGAGATCTAGGGTTCGGGGGTTGGTTATACCTAGGGAAGGTGTTAACATCCTAAGCATCTGTAGTACCCTACAGGAACCTCTTGTTTTATTATGTGTTATTTGTTGTCTATCTGTTAAAGGTATGCTAAAGGGTTGAAGGGAGATCTAAGGGATTAGTCCTAAGTATACTCGCCAAGAAATTGCATCTTGTGCCTATGTATCCTGGCGGGAATGGAATCAGAGTATTCATAGTTCCCCTCAAAGAGGGTAAGGAACTTCTTGATTGTGGTCAAGGTTCTAGGGTGAGGTAAGTGTTCATAGCGAGACACTTACGTGGAGTGCGGAGACTCTAAATCTACCTTAATGTTGAAAGATAGATAAGGTGAGTAAGTATGTAGGTATCCACAGTGGAAACTTAATATTGAGTACGACGACTCCTATCCTAAGGCTAGGATGAAGGTGTAGAAGAGAATGTCCACGGCGGGATGCTACCTAGAGTACGACGACTCCAACCCTACGTTGCAAACGTTAACAAGAAGTTAATTGTTAGTGAGCTTGCCAAGATATCGCATCTTGTGCCTACGTATTCTCATCGAGAAATCAAAGTGTTCATAGTTCCCCTTAAAGAAGGTGAGGAACTTCTTGACTGTGGTTAAGGTTCCAGGGGGATGTAAGTGTTCATAGCGAGACACTTACGTGGAGTACGGCGACTCCAAAGCTACGTTGGAATAAGTTGAAAAAATGGTAAGTAAGTATCCGCGGAGGGAACTAACGTGGAGTACGGCGAATTTGATCCTAAGGCTAGGAATAGGGTTAAGATGGGAATTTCTACGGCGGGACGCTAAGTGGAGTGCGGCAACTCCTATCCTAAGGCTGGGATGAAAGTGTAAAAGAGAATGTCCACGGCGGGACGCTACTTGGAGCACGGCGACTCCAATCCTACGTTGCAAAAGTTAACCAGAAGTTAGTTGTTAGTGGGCTCGCCAAGACATTGCATCTTGTGCCTACGTATTCTCATCGAGAAATCAGAGCGTTCGTAGTTCCCCCCAACGAGGGTGAGGAACTTCTTGACTGTGGTCAAGGTTCCAGGGAGAGGTAAGTATTCATAGCGAAATACTTACGTGGAGTGTTGCGACTCCAAATCTACGTTGATGATTAAGTTGCAAAAGATAAGGTAAGTATCCACGACGGGAACTTACGTGGAGTACGACGAATCTTGATCCTAAGGCTAGGATTAAGGGTAAAAAGGGCTTAAAGTTAAGGGATTGACATGGCAGTCAACAAGGGGAAATTGTTCTTGGGAACGTATATAGGTAGTCAGATTAAAGAGAGAAACCTCAATTACTAAAGGGTGGGTAACAACATATACAGCCAATACACAGACTAAGAGCTCAAAGAAAGAATGGTGCATCAAAATTAGGACTTAATCGCAATCAGACGCAACAATAGTTATTTTCAAAAATAAAAATTAAATAGGATATATGAATTCAAGATTAAATCAGGAGTTAAAATAAATAGCACATAATTACCACATCTTGAGTAAACCAAAATCTAATTAAAACTGAATAATTAGTTAGATTTAAATCAAAGCTAAAGAATTAAGGCTTGATTAAAAAAACTAATTATTTTAAAAAAATTACATAGTTAAGCTCTAATTAATTAAGAAACTAGTTAGTTAAACCTAAATATAAATATAATCTTAACAAAATAAGGAACTAAAAATAGAAACTGTGGGCAAAGGGCTAAAAAAGAAGATAGGCTTAAGAACAAAAGCCTAAACGCCCAGCCCGGGACCAAATAGCAATGATCGATCCAGTGGACGTAACCTGGAGTGGGTCTACCGTGCGCCTTACTAGCATGACCGTTAGATCGTGTGATCTGACCTGGTCAAACGAACGCGTCAATCTGGACGGAAGGATTACCATGGATTAAAAAGAAACAATCACACACGATTATTAAACTAACTTGCACTCGTGGCCACGTGTCACCAGCGGGAGTCCCCCCATACACCACGTAATCTGAGTGTTAAGACAAAGGGAATCGGACCAACAACTCATTTCGCATCCACTCCTTCTCTCTATCTCATTCATCTCTATATTTCATGCGACCGGAGGCATAAAGGGGGCACCGGAGAAGATGGAGTACAGCGGAAACCGCCATCTTCTCCGGCGAGAAACCAACCGTTCAAATAATCTAGATCCAAACCCCCACCCAAACCCAGTTGAAATGAATTATGATGAACTCTTGAACCCTTTGGTATCTTGTACTTAAAATCAAAATGGATGTAATCTTAGACAACCTTTTTGTAGTTTGGATCCTGCGTACATTGAGACTTTCTGATGTTTTGAACTAGAGTTTTCCATCATGACTTTTTAAATTTTGGAATTAATTTTAATCATGCACCTTGTTAAAAGAAGTTGTTAAACTTGAGTCTTTAACCTTTCTTATGACATGAAAGTCTTAGATTGTTTTGAATCCAAATTGTGATTTTGATTAAGATTTGAATTCAAGAACTTGATGACTTTGGGTTTTGCTTCCCTATCAAACTTTAACTTTATAACAAACTTGCATTTGGTATTCTTATGATGGATATTGGTAGTAACTTAACCTTGAGTTTGAATCATGAAGCGAAATAGATGCCACTTCTCTTGAGTTCATGGCTTGAATAAAATTTCTTAACACTTGAACTTATACTTCCTCCTTGAAATTGGTTAGACATTTTTTGTACTTGTTCGCATAAGCATGGACAAATTTGGGTCAAGTAATGATGAATTTGTCTTTTTGAAAAATTAACTGCTCCAAATAGGGACTATTAGTATCTTCACTCAGACTTCTATGGCATTTTGAATCCATAACTAGCATGCAAATTCGTGTATCCTCCATGTAATACGGGCTTCTTGTAACTTACGTTAACTTTTGTATTTGGGCCTCAAATTGAGCTTGTGAAGAGATAATGGCTTGAATTCGAACTTTGGTACCTTAGCAAAATGAATTTTTTCGTACCTTCAATCTTATAGCAATTTGGGGGAAGGCATCGATTTGAAATTGACCTTGTATTTAGTATCTTTGAGAAAATGATTCTTTTGTAGAATTTCTTTGAGTGAAGCTTGGAAATGTAACTTGAGCACTTGAATTCTAAATCCTTGTATCCAAATTTGACTTGTAATAAGGCCTTGAAATGGTATCTTGGGATCCTTTGAAATCATAACTTGAATGTTCATTTGGATTTGAATTTTGATATTTCAATCTGAATTTAGTGAAAGATATGAATCTTAAAATCTTGGGATTAAACTTCTTTGCGCTTGAACTTAGTACGGAGGGATAGTTTTAGCTAGAAATCCTCATCATGAATTCTAGAACCCTTTTGTAATCAACTTGTGTTTGGAGAACCTCTTTTCATATGACTCTTTTTCGTATTTTTGCATAACAACCTTGAATTGAATTTGAACCATGAAGATTGTAGAAATAATGGATCAATTCTAACTCTTATAAAGAACATGAACTTCAACTTTAATAAAATATGATTCAAGATTTTTCCTCTAAATTCACCATTCTCAAACAGGTATTCAACCATGGTTGGCTAAGGACTATGAGCACACACACAATGCTCTCATGATCTTTAAAAATCTCTACAACAAAACTAACTTCATACAAAAAAACAAATAAACAGGTTAAAATGGTTAACTATGCGTGAATGGTTGACCTAAGATGATATGCAAAGGATCAATGAATCTAAGGGTAAAATTTGGGGTTCAACAATGACTAACATTTGGCTTTAGTCCTGTCCAAGACTCATAAGGTACCTTCTCTGCTATCTTTTTGGGTTGACATCTGTTTAGAATGTATACTAGTGTCGAATCTACTTCACTCCAAAATTTCTTTGGCATTTCTTTAGCTTTCAACATACTCATAGTCATGTTCAATACACTTCTATTTCTCATCTCAGCTATACCATTATTTTGAGGTGTATATGGTGCAATAGCCGCATGCTCTATACCTTCCTCATTGCAAAAACTTGAAAATTCTCTAGAGGCCACCATCAGTTCTCAATTTCTATAACATGCATCCACTCTGTTTCTCGACATGCAACCTAAACTTCTTGAATTGTGTGAATACCTCGCTTTTTCTTTCAATAAGATAAATCCATGTATATATGGTGAACTCATCTATGAAAGTTAGAAAATAGAAATTACCTCCATTCAATCTTACCTCAAAAAGTCCACACATGTCAGAGTGAACAAGCTCTAACTTTCCTCTCGACTTCATGGACAAGTCATATTTGAATGCTTTTCTAGCCTGTTTCGCTTTGCAGCATTCCTCACACACCTGATTTGGTTCCTTCTCTTGAGGTAAGTCATACACCATCTTCTTATGGTTGAACATACCTAGACCTGTGAAGTTTATGTGTCCATACCTATGATGCCATAGCTAGTTCTTGTCTTCAACGATAGTCAAAGAAATACATTGACGTCGTACCTCAAAAAATATGATCCTTCGCAAATGGTCGCGGGAAAAATAATTCGAACAGAGTCGCCATCGAACTTTATTCATTAAAATGAAGAAATAGGAAAATATCGATAAAACCTATAAAATAAAATAATGGTCGTCACAACCATATTCGGGTTCGGGAGTCGATTATATAAGGGGAATGTATTAACACCCCTCACGTCCATTGTACTCAACGGAAACTTCTTAGTTAGATTTGAGATTGAATGTTAACTCATGTTTATTTGCTTTCTTCGAATGATAAAAGGATTAAAAGATAAAAGTAAGGGAAACCGCTAAAGGGGAAAAAAGGTTTTTAAATTTGGATGCTCGCCAAGGATTGAGGCCCTCGTGCCTACGTATCTTCATTGTGAAATGAAGAATCAAAGTGTCCAAAGTTCGGAGGACTATGGAAAAAAGTGTTGAAAAGGAAAAGGTAGAAAAAAGAAAAGGTTGCTCGTCAGGATCTCAAAATCATATGCCTACGTATCCTCATGGTGCGATGAGGAAGTCAAAGCTCCATAGTTCGGGGAACTACGGCTTGTTGGTTTGTGTTTTTTAGTGAACGAGTGTTTAGATCATGTTCTAAAGGATAAACATTGGCTTGTCTGCTCACGAGGGGAGGCTGAAGCACTAGTTTTATACACATTAGAATGGTCTAAACAATGTTCTTTTGCAAAAAGTTGTTTGACCGCACGGGGGCGAGTAATTAGGTCTTGAGAGGTTTCAATCGCACGGGGGTGAGAAAAGACAAGTTTGATGTGTGGATGTTGATTTTAAGGTTTTGAAGATATTGTTCTTGATTTGAATTGCACGAAAGAGTATGGGTAGAGGTGAATATTTCAGACTACAAAGTTAAGCGTCTTGTGTCCAAAATACTCAGAGTGAGTGTATGAAAGCTCCATTTTCACTTCTTCTCCCCCATTAAAGGCTTGTGGCACGCAATCCTAATCGTCTTTTATTGTGTTTATGAGTTTATTAAAAAAATGCCACTTGATATTGGATCAAGGTTTTTATTACCATGGGATGATTAGAAAAATGGTTTGAGATTGAAATGGGATAGGTTGATGGCGACGCATGAAGTGATCGACTTACAAGTTGGGTATGGCTTGGATTTTGTTAATGATGATGCACAAGGAGATCTACTTACTAGGGTTAGGAAAGAACACTATTTGAAGTTGGATCAAGGGTTTGAGAAAAAATATGAGGTTGGTCCTAGTGCCTAAGGAAAGCTAGCAAGCAAAAACCACAACCAAAGAAAAGCGGGAAAGTAAAGAAAGTACATCAAAGGGGAGAGGGATACATGAAAAATATAAGGGAAGTATGTGAGAAATAAATGGTCTTGTTGTCAGGTAACCCAAGAGAAATCCGTGTGTGTGCACAATGTCTTAAGCTAAGACGATGAAAATAAGAATCCAAATCCAAGTCTCCTTTGCTAGGGTTGAGTAAAAGGTACATTACTCCATAAAAGGGATAGTAACCATAGTCCATGAATAATGTTTTTTAGGGTTTTAATCATTTTATCATGTTTTTGTTTTTTTTATAAGATGAAGAATAAAGATCAAAAAAGAAGAAAATGACATAATGTAAATGCATGAAAGATAAATGAGCAATAAAGTAAATTGAGGAAAGTAGATGGCGAGAAGTAAATTGCAGAAAAATAAAACACAAGAAAGTAAAGTTCGATGTTAGAAGTTAGTTGTTAATGGTTATTGATCGAATGATCGTTTTATTGAACCAGGAAAACTTTAGCGCTATGTTAAGCAATCGTAAGTGAACTTATGTAGAAGTTGCACCTATCTGAGGTCGGTCAATAACAATATTTTTATTAAAACATGCTAGAGAAAATGATACAAGAATCATTCTCCTAAATCTACGCCACACAAAAATAAAAAATATGAAGTAAATAGAATGGTTTCATCTATTATCAAGAGATTCAAAGTATGGTTATACTAGGGTAACCTAGCAATACCTAAAAGTGTCAAGAATGATCCCATGATCATTCATCAACATGTTTGAAGTGTTGAAGGTTCAATCAACTTAGGAACCATTTCTCCATGATATTTTGGACCTCATCAACCAATTAAAAATAAAATAAAATAAGTCCAAAAGTAAGCAAAATATGACCAAAAATTGAAGTGAAATGATTTCACAAGAAATTAAAGTATAACAATAGAAAAGAAATAGTAGAAGTTTTGAAAAATAAAGATAAAAAAATAAAACACTAAAGGATGAAAAAAAAACAATTTAAAAGAGAAAAAGAAATTAAAAAAAGAAAGAAGAAATATGGAAAAGGAGGGTGCATCGTGTGATTGTGGAGGTGTGAAAACAAATACAATTAGGATGAGCCCAAAGCCAAAACAAACTATAAAAAAAAGAGTGTTTTAAAACTAAAGGTCAGCAACACAATGCAACTTCACATGTTATATTTCACCCTTTTCTCCCAAAAACATCGACAGAGATCCAAAAGCCTCTGTCGCGCCGAAGTTCGTCACCAGTGGTAGCGGAGTACTAATCACTCCAATCCTCACACCTGTAGGTTCGCTCATATATCCTCGACATGAACTCACCACTAATTTTAACAGACGCTCTCAAGAACTCTAGATGAGCTTGTGAATCAAACACAAAGGAGAAGAGTTAGGCCCACTTTGCAAAATGAAGACTGAGAAAGATGCTTCAGATAACATAACATCTTCTGAATCTACATTCGTCTTCTTCCACTTTACGCTGCCTTCTGAAATTTTTTGTTGCCTTTTTCTTTGTGCGAGTGTTACAATTATTGTATGTACTTATTGTTTGTGGATGTTGCGTATTGTGTGTTTGTGTTGTTTAGAGTAGTGAATAAAACAATTTATGTTTGTGAGATATGAGTTTGTGTGAAGGATTAAGAATGACCAGAGGTTGTATTACAATGCGTGTTTTGTTGTTGATGTTCACTGAGTTGATAGTAATATTTTTGTGCTTGAGGGTATTTGAAAGTTTGAAGATATATTGAAGGTGTTGTTTATTTGATTTGTGTTTTTTTTGCAGGGTTGTTGTAGAATGAGTGTGGTGAATATGTGAGCAAAGTTGTCAAGATGGTGATGTCGAGAACGGGTCTTGTAAGGCTGTGAAGAATGAGTCTCCAAGGTTTATGCGTGAGGTTACTCCTTTTTTGGATGTTTGTTATTAGATTCTTTTGCCTTGTAGGGAATTGAAATTGCAACCCTTTTTACTCATGTGTATGTTGCGCCCTTTTTCCTTCTCTTGTATGTGGACTTTGCAGCTAGTTCTTTGAATGTGATTTGGGCCTTTGAATAAGAGGCGTTGTTTATTGCTCTTTTAACAATTGTTTTACATTCTAGTGGTTGCCTTTGTTTTATTATTTTTTTCAATCCCATTTCCTTGTAACTCTTTTGGATTATGTATTGGACTCTTGGTCCTTAAGAATGAGATTCTAATTTGCACCCTTAATTTATACTTGTATCAAAAAAAAAAACCTTTTCTTGTTTGGCTCATGAATTTGAGAAACTTGAATCATGCTAAAAATCCAACATAAATCAAACTTGAATGAACTTTAATGGATGGTGATAAGTCCAAGCTTTTGAGATTGGTATTAATTTTGGTAAAACTAACTTGACAGCAAGATGTTGGACAAGATGTCTTAACATGAAGAACAAACTGAAGAACAAGATGTTGGACAAGATGTCATATCATGATGATTCGACATCTTTAGCTGTTACTTTGCAGTTTTGATACTGCTAATTTATTTCCAGATTTTAGAATATTGTGGGAATATTTGTTTATCCTAGGTGGCGTTCAAGATTGAGGAATTAGAGATTCTGTTTGAATTTGAAGATGCCGTTTTCTAAGTTCGGATACTTTTAAAGAAACTTTGGATTGGAGAAACTATTCTTGAGGAGAATAAGCTGCAGATTCTGTGTAACAATATTGCTGCATTTTTGAAGCACAAATCTAGTCTAGTTTATGGTTATAAATAGGATGGATTTAACCTAATGAAAGTGTGGAAAACGTATTGTTGCATAGTGAGTTTTAGGGTTTGTGTATTTGTAAACCTCTCTTGTATCATGTTGATACTAGAGCTAGACTGTTTGCATTGAGTTATAATTTCCGTCACTGTTGTTATTAAAAGGGAACTGAAAAGAGTCTCATACCTAGGAGAGTCTTAGGTATAAATTATGCACGAGTACTGATTAAGTGATTAGTCGTAAAGCGGAGGTTGTTTAGCTTAGAATTAATATTATCTAGTGGATTTCATTTATGGCTTGGTAGCCCCCAGACGTAGATGTTGTTGTACACCGAATTGGGTTAAGAATTTTTATGTGTTTGTTTACTTTCTGCAATTTTTATTTTGCTCCTTCTTGTCATTGTGTTTAAAGCAAAGATCAAGTGGCTCGACATCTCTTAGGATATTTAAGATCTACATACCAGAATTTCAATTGGTATCAGAGCACACATCCTGCTCTATATCTGGGTGAGATTCAGAGAAGTTACTTTCTGGTGCAATGGACAAGGAAGGAGGAATATTGAAGAGACCACCCATTCTTGATGGATCCAATTATGAATATTGGAAAGTGCGCATGATGGCCTTTATTAATTTTATGGATGGTAAAGCTTGGAAATATGTGGTCAAAGGATGGGATCCACCAAAGGCTAAAGATCAGGAAGGTAAGATTATTGATATGATAAAGCTTGAGGAAGACTAGGATGATGAAGATGACAAGCTAGCTCAGGGTAATTCCAAAGCATTGAATGCTTTATTCAATAGAGTGGACAAGAACATCTTCAGATTTATAAAGAATTGACTATTGCCAAAGATGCTTGGGAGATTTTGAAGACTGCTCATGAAGGAACCTCTAGGGTGAAATCATAAAGACTTCAACTTCTTACAACCAAGTTTGAGAACTTAAAGATGAAGGAGGATAAAAGATTTAATACTTTCACATGAACATTGTTGATATAGCCAATACTTCTAGTGATCTAGAAGAAAAGATTCCATAAGCTAGGTTGGTCCAAAAAATCCTAAGATCTCTTCCAAAGAAATTTGACATGAAGGTGACATCCATTGAAGAAGCCCAAGACATAAACACCATGAAGGTGGATGAACTCATGGGATCTCATCAGACTTTTGAATTGGAAAACAGTGAGAAATCTAAAAAGAAGAAAAGCATAGCCTTGGTGTCTAATCAAGGTGAACGTGATCCAAATTCCAATGAAGAATTGTCTAAGGTTGTTGTACTTCTTGAAAAATAATATAACCAACTGTTGAAAAAGATGGAAGAAAATCAAGATCAAATGTTAAGACTCAGTCATCCGACATCAATAGAAGGAAGAATTTTGGAAGAAGAACCAACAATGATAAGAAATCTAACAAAGGCAAAGGAATCCAATGCTATGGATGCTAAGGGTTTGGACGCACAAAAGCTGAGTGTCCTACCTTTCTCAAGAAGGAGAAGAAAGGCTTGTCTGCATCTTGGTCTGAAGATGATTCTTCAAGTGAAGGAGAATCTTCTAAACAGGTTTTTGCTCTTACTAGAGTATATGATTCTGATAAAGAATTAGATGGTATAGAGCTCACTTTTGATGAACTGGCTGCCTCATACAAGGAGTTGTGCATCAGCAGTTGTTGCACCCCAAATTTTGACCCCTTAGATCTTCATCATCATTCTAGGATCATCTTCATTTGTTTATCTAACTGTAACCTATTTCAAATTTGTCTTTGTCAAGATACAGATGAATCAGGGTTCCATACAATCAAGAATCGAGGTTTCGATGGTTTGATCAGTCAATGTCTTGGATTGATTCTCCATGAAAAAAGTATCCACATCATAAAAGATACTACATCGGGTCGAGTATGAATCCAATTTGAAGTTGTCACTCAAAGATCAAGAACAATGCAGTTCAGGACCCCCGATTAGTGTTTCTGATCAAGAAAAGTCAACTATAGTTTGACTTTTGACTTAAAAGGTGTTCCAATAATGTAATCATGGTCCATTAAGCTCATATGGCTTAGTGAAGTCCACTCAAGAAGTTTCAAGACCTCAGAAGACCCAAAACATCAACAGTCGATCCGGTAGTTATCGATCGATCGGTTCGTTTGACTGAAAAGTCAACTCTTTGACCATAAGGAATTTGACCCCAAAGTTTGAAGGAAATATGTTCCTAATAACATATTACACCTATCCATGAGGTTTCATGACCATTGGATCAAGGATTGGGGAGAAATAGAAAAAGTCGGGAATTAGGGTTTTGAAAGGGGCAAGACCATAACTTCCTAACCACACATCCAAATGAGGTGGTTCAAAGCTTTTTGGAAAGGTCTTGGAAAGCCCTACAAAAATGTAAAGCTGACCTATGGGCAAAAAATGCATGGATTTGGAGTTATAGTCAAAATCATCACTAGAGGGAGAAAACACTTAGAAAAATTCTAAGTTTTTGTCATTTTCAGACATGTTTTCAGCCAACTTTGAGGGGTGTTTTGACCTAGTTCCACTTGGAATTTGAAAATTCAGTAAACGTGAAAGTTTTAGATATCCATGAGGGCTTTCCAAAAAGTACAAGAAATCCTCCATAGCCCTTGTGAGCTGAGAGTATCGAATTGGACAAGTTAGGCATAAACACTTGATTGTCATCTTGTTAAAACTCAACATAGACTTGGTTTCCAACCATTTACTTCATTTATAACCATGAGAAAGAAGCTGATGTGATGTGTTAGAGAGAGGATTGAACCAGATCTGAGGGAAAGCAAAGCAAAACCAAGAATCCATCCATAATCCATTTGTTTAATATAGAAAGTACAAAAGTGTACATGAGAGAGAATGTTGGTTTTGCTAGCTTGCCTTAGCACCTCTGTAGCCCCTACATACCAGCTCAAAGGACCCTGTTTAGTGAGGGTATTAACTGATGGAAGCAAGCTAAAACCAACAGATGGAAATCATCATTTGAAATAACTAAGTCTTTCCCACCAAAATGCAATTTGCTTGGCCCGGTTTATTGGGTCTTTGAAAATGTTCTCCTTAAAAGGAAGTTGGAAGCAGCTTGCCATGTCATGGTCTTAGATGACTTTCCCTAATGTTCTGCATTTTGTAGTGGACTGCTCCTTATTAATCGACTCTCATAGTGGTTGGCTTCAATGGACTCTTGAGGTAGCTTGCCCTGGAACGAGCGTTGAAGCGACTTAACTCTTACTGATTGAGCGCTTGAGGGATTTGCCCTTAATCAAAAGAACCTCTGGGTGGCCTGCCCATGGTTGGTAGAGTCTTGAGATGATTCACTTCTGATCAACCGATTCTTGAATGATTTGCCCCTTAATCAACTGATATTATGAGACTTGCTTCAGATTGACAAATCCTAGGGTTGATATGATAATGCCCCTGATCCATAGGGTTTTGAGGTGTTCTTGATTCTAATCAAATTTTGATGTATGATCAAGCCCTCTTCGATTGCTCCTTGTTGGAATTTCCTTGATGTCAAGTACTGACCTGTAGTCAAAAAATTTCATTCATAAATCGTAATTTTAATGCAACACTCATGCAAGTTTGAAAAATTATTTATTGAGATGATGTGATAGTGTGTGGCGAGTAGAACATTAGTCCAAATGTAGTGTTGATTTAGCTAATGTGAAAGATACAACAATAAGAAGATTAGCAAATCTCTATGAGTCAGTTTATGTAACCTTGTTGTAGTATGTTTTCATAATAAACATTGCCTCAATTAGGTCTTTCGAGGGTTGTAACATGGTCTGGTTCACGGTTTATGAAACAAAGGATATAAGGCTCAAATTTTATTTGTACCTTCCCCTTCTTCATGATGATCTTCAATCCAACATTTACTTAAATTGACACACACATTCATCTCTGAAGAGAGTTTGACAGTGTAAGGATGAAGATTCAAGATTCGCTTGAAATTGCAGTCACCTTATTTTGTTATTAACATGGATGTTAGTGACCTTTTAATTTTTGATATGATGATCACCGAATCTTGTTTTGCTTTGCTTTAGGATTGAAGACCTCTTTTGATAGATTTTTTTTCTTTTTGGTCCCTAATTTTTGCTCGGGATGATTTTGTTTTTCCAAGTCCATCGGGATTTCCCTAATTTTTGCCTAAGTTGCCTCTTTGGGTGTTCGACTTAGCGAACATTTCTTATTTTTTTGATTTTTTTCTTTGTCTTGGAAAGTCTTGTGACTGCCAAGTCATTGGTCATCGAAGAAGAACCGTCATAACTTTTGGATTTTTCTTGGTTCTTTCGACACTTCAGTACGTCTGAAACAAATAGCATGTGGTTGATCCCTAGATGCGAGGTTTTCTCTTGTAGATCAAATGCATAGTCAGGTTACCTGAAAAAGTACCCATACCCCAGGTTAAGCGTAAAGGTTTATAGATCTGATAGAAACACCTAATTCTAGGCTCAAAGTGGTTAACTAGGGACTAACTCTTTATCTCTCCAGTGTTTGGCATTTGAAACGATGCATGTACATCATCAGCAAGATTTTATCTGAAAGCATACCCTCAACAAATATGGGTATTGTTTTCATCACCTTCCATCCAATCTTTGCTCAAACAATAGTTTGATAAAGAAAGTGGACAAAAGGTATATGTATGTATTTTTTTTGTTTTTGATATATGAGAATAAAAATGAGTGAATGCGACATGATTAATTCAGAAAATGCATAATTACATCATTAATATTACCATTCAAAACAACAATGTGTAAAAAGCAAGTAGCTTTTAATAGAGAGAAATTACAAATGCAAATGATAAAAATTGTCTAATGACTTCCAACATTTGAGGATGTCTTCCTATCTGAACCACTGGCTTGAGGACATGCCCCTTGAAGTCTTTGAACTTATTCGGGCAAGAAGTTTACGTGCACAACCAAATTTCCTTCTTGAAAGGATATGTACTTTTTGTCAATCAACTATTGCACTTTGACTTGGAAAGCTTTGCAATCTTCAGTTGAGTTCCCCATCGATCTAACATGATATCCACATTGCACATCGGGACCGTACCCAAGTGGGTATGGTTATGGCAATGGCTTGAGAGACTTGGGCTCCACGAGTGAGCTTCGAACCAAACATGGCAGAAGTTGACTGTATGACATATGAATTGGGTCGAGAGAAGCATTCCTTCTTTCCAAATTATTATGAAGCCTACGTCGACTCTGCCGCTAATTCTGATATCCTTGACCATGGGCTCGTTGATTTTCATGAGGAGAAATCCAGGGTTGTTGTTATGGCGCTCTAGGCATTGCTGGTTGCCTGTAAGGATAACATGGCACTAGAAATGATGATCGTTGAGAAAATGAGGGACCATAAGGTATGGATGGTGCACCATGAGAATACTCAACATCTGCCATAACTGTATTTATTACATCTTCTTCTTCCTCTTGGGAGTTGTTGAGGAATTCATTCTCACTAGCCTGGCTGCTTGAGACGTTTGGATTTCTCCGTTCTTTAAGCTGCTCTTGATGCGTTCTCCAACTTTCACCGAGTCAGAGAAGTTAGGTGATGTAATACCTCTTATCCTTTCAAAGTATGGGCTCTATAAGGTATCCATGAACATGTTAAATAACTCTCTGTCTAAGAGTGGTGGTTGTACTTGGGCTGCCAATTCTCTCCACCGCTGTGCATATTCTCTGAAGGATTCATTGTCTTTCTAAGACATACTCAACAATTGCCTCCTATCCAGAGCAATGTCCAAATTGTATTTATACTGCTTTAAAAAAGCATTGTCTAAGTCTTCTCGTGATTGAACATGGATCTTTTTCAGTTTCATGTACCAAGCCAATGATGCCCCCCTCAAACTGTCTTGAAAATAGTGAACCACCAGCTTATTGTCATGGGTATATAAGGTAATCCTTAGGCAGAACATCATCAAATGATTTCTTGGACAACTGTCCCCTTGGTACTTCTCAAAGTTGGTTACTTCAAAATTTATGAGTTATAACAAGGCTTGGCACCAAAAACTTGTCATTAAGTCACATTGTGTTAGAGCCTTCTATAGCCCTTAATCGTTTCTCAAGATCACGACCTATTTCTGCGATTTCAGCCACTTGAGAATGCTCTATTTTTTTCGTTAGGCGAGCAATCTGAGAATTTGGCAAGTTCTTTCAAATTGGGGACCCTCTTTACCAATACAAATAGTGGAGTTCTTATGCATAATAAGAACTTTGTTTGATATTGGGATATGCACCAGCTAAGGTTGAGTAGGAACATCCACTTGTTGAGGATCATCATTAGTGTTAGAAAGTATTTTGGGGTAGTGTTTTATCGTCTCCACAGGGATTGATGAGAATATAGATTCTTGCCGTTCAACAATTTAATGTCTTAAGAAAGGGGGGTTTTTAAAATGGTTTCAATTTTTGTAACTAAAGTTTGCAAGAATTAAAGCTGAATAAAATTCGATCTAAGTTTGATAAAAACATGTCAAGATTAGGGTTCTCTAGTCCATCCTAAACGTATCCAACCGATCAAATATGTGAACAAATTTTTAACCAACATAACCGCGTATCCTCGCAAAAATGTTCATTTCTAAAGCGATTTCGTGAATGTTATTGTTTCAACCGTTAAATGATCTCTCTAAGTAACAATGGAAACAATAAGCATTAAGATCAATATAAAGCGGATATCAACTTTCAAACCTATGCCTAGAATTTGTATAGTTGATAGATGAAGATATTAGGTCAAGACTTGGAAAGTTCATGTCTAAAGCAATTCAAACCATAAATGTACAAAGAGTAGCAAATAACTTCATCTTTATTAATCACAACATTTGTTCACATACAAAATATCAAATGGAATACATAAAATCTGAACTAACTACTTCTAACCTTGACAAGAGAGGGATTTAGCCAACCATTTCCATGATAGCTTGAGCAACAAGTTTCGGAAGAATGTTGATCAACATCCGAGTCGAATAATTGAGATTGGATGGGAATCCACCTTCTTTTTGTGAAATATTGCTAAGAGATGATGAGAAATGGAGGAATGAGTTTTCTAGGTCTAAAAATCCTCTCAAAATGCAAGTACAAAAAATGAGATATTTTTACAAAAAGTGGCTCATACTACTTATAGAAGTGGCTACTGAGTTGTCACGTTCGCAGTGCGAACAATTTGTTCGCCTAGAGAGCACCCAAAATGGCACCTGAAGTGCCTATGTCCTGTGAAAGCTCCCCAGACAGAAATCCAAATGTTCGCTGTGCAAAGAAATGTTCGCCTAGCGAAGCCTTCGCTGCATACTTCGCACAACGAATTCTTGTCCAAATACCTAATGCCTCAAGTCTAGAAGTGTTCACTACCTCTTCGCCTAGTGAGTTATTTGCTGCCTCCTTCGCATAGCAAGTTTATGTCCCTTTCTTACTGTTTTGGATTCCTGGCCTTCGCTACATAGTTTGCCTAGCGAACTTTGTGAAGTTTTGGTGGCAGCTTCGCTAGCAAGTTCGCCCAGCGAACTTGCTATTGTTTGCATGTTGACTTGGTTTCTTTGTCCTCTTTCTTGTGTCTTAATCTTCGCTTTTCCATGCCTAATTCCTGAATAATAACACACAAATTAGAGGAACCAAGATATTTTCATATAATGTTGTAAACCAACCAAAGCAAGAGTGATTTTTAACACTTTCTTTACAAAAAGGGGTGAAAGATGCCCACATTTGATAGATCAAATAAGCAAAGTTGGGCATCTAACAATTAGGCAGAAGACCATACAGTGGGTTGGTTGCCACAGTAAAACCTGGTAAGGGATCAACACTTTCCTCCTTAATATGCCGAAGGTTGTTCTCTGACATAGCTACCACGACTTCCAACTTGGTTTGATTGGCTTTTAAATGTGTCTCTTTTCCTTCTCATCACTACTTGATCCCACTTCAAATGCTTTACAGGTACCATAAGTTTAGTATGAGTGTTGGGACATCAAATGGCTGGCAATGGGCAAAAGATGGAATGAGTTTCATGTTAGAAGAATGACATGTAATACATGCTGATGAAATGCAAATGCAATGATATGCAATAACTTTTTTTAATTTTTCCATGTACAAGGTTCCATAAGTCTGAGGTACGAATGGAGGATAAGGTTGGTTGCTTGTTACATAGAGATCTCACCATGTAGGATCTAGGGTTAAAACAGGGACCCTAGAGTCATGGATTCACATGATTGTTTACCACGTATGGCAGAAGCATGCCGGATGACAAATTCATCATATGAATCTATTCTGGGTGAGATCTTCGTACCGACCCTCATGAGAAAAGATTCTTAGGGGCTTGCACTACGTGACCAACAACATCGGGTTCTAGAAAAGGGTCTCAAAATCATGGACCTCCTTGCCTGTTTGTTGTGTATGTCATTCATTGCCAAGTAAACACTCCATCAAGAAAGTCTATTCTTAGTGAGATCTTCGTACTGATACTCACGAGAAAAGCTTCTCGGGGTTCCGCACTACGTGACCATCAATCCTAGTTTGGCAAAATGTTCAAGGTTCTATAAAGGTCCTTAGAGTCATGGATCATAATGAAAACATTGATCGCTTGTGCCAACAACTTGACGGTCGTCAAGGTTAAAGGTTTTTTAAACAATGAAGACAAGTTTGATGTGTAGATGTTGATTTGATGGTTTTAAATAGATTGTTCTAAATTTGAATTTCACTAAAGACTATGGGTAGAGGTGAATATTTTAGACTACCAAGCCAAGCTTCTTGTGTCCAAAATACTCAGAGTGAGTGTAGGAAACCTCCATTCTCACCCCTTCTCCACCACTTAGGGCTTGTGGCACACAATCCTAATCGGCTTTTATTGTGTTTTTGAGTATATTAAGAAAATGACGCTTGATGTTGCATCAAAGATTTTATTACCGAGAGATGATTAGAAAAATGGTTTGAGATTGAAATGGGATAGGTTGATAGCGACACATGAAGTGATTGACTTACAAGTTGGGTATGACTTGGATTTGGTATTACTATGCACAAGACGTTAGACTTATAAGGGTTAGGAGAGAATACAACTAGACGTTGGATCAAGAGTTTGAGAGAAAATGTGAGGTTAGTTCTAGTCCTTGAGGAAAGCTAGCAAGCAAAAACCACAACCAAAGAAAACCGAGAAAGTAAAGAAAGTACCTCAAAGGGGATAAGGATACATGAAAAATACAAGGGAAGTATGCAAGAAATAAAGGGTCTCGTTGTCAGGTAGCCCAAGAGAAAGCCATGTGTGTGCAAAGTGTCCTAAGCTAAGACAATGAAAACAAAAATCCAAATCCAAGTCTCCTTTGCTAGGGTTGAGTAAATGGTCCATTACTCCATACAAGGGATAGTAACCATAGTCCATGAATAATGTTTTTTTAGGGTTTTAATCATTTTATCATGTTTTTGTGTTTTTTATAAGATGAAGAATAAAGATCAAAAAGAAGAAAATAATATAATGCAAAAAGATAAAGAAGCAATAAAGTAAATTGCGGAAAGTAAATAGTGATAAGTAAGAAGTTGTAGAAAAATAAAGAGCAAGAAAGTAAAGTTAGATGTTAGAAGTTAGTTGTTAACACTACTACAAAATGCACAAACAACAATGTCAGGTTTACAACGGATTCATATACATCGTTGTAATAGGTTAAAATTTTCGCGCCCTGGATTTATAAACAGTAATTTAATAATGGTTGTCTTAAAAAACCATAGTAATAAATGATGTGTAGCAAACTTTGATTCCCAACAACTACATTTTTTATAGTACATTAAGCGTGTGTCACTTAAGTCAATTATTTAAAAAATAAATTGTAAATGATTTTACAACGGTTAAGTAAACCAACCGTTGTAAAATTTGAAAGTTATTTAACCAAGTTATTTAACCACGGCTTTACAATACAACCGTTGTAAAATTTGAAAATTGCATTGTCGTTACTCAAAAAATGGTGCGACGGGAAGGCGAGAATGAAAGACAGAAGAGTCGCCGTCGAACTTTATTTATCCCATGAGGGGAAGGGAAAACATCGAGAAAAACCTGATAAAGGAACAAATAAGATGGTCTTGCAACCAAGAACAAGTTCGAAAGCCGATTATGCGAAGGGAAGGTATTAGCACCCCTCGCATCCATCGTACTCGATGGGAACCATTTGTTTGTCTACATGTGAGGTTATTTTCTTAAAGAGTGTTCCAAAGGATAAAGAGAAAGGTTAGAAACAGAGAAAGGAAAGGGAACGGGGGAAGAAAGGACTCGGTAGGACTTTGCGGTCCTAGGCCTACGTATTCTCAATAGATATGAGAAAGTCAGAGTCAACGTAGTTCGGGAAACTACGGGTAGAAATATGGGAACATGCTCGACAAGGATTGGGGCCCTCGTGCCTACGTATCTTTACTTAAAAGAGGTAAAGAATCAGAGCAGCCGTAGTTCGTCCTACGGGTAAAGGAAAAGAAAAGGGGTGCTCACCAAGACATCGCTGTCTTGTGCCCACGTATTCTCATCTGGCATGATAAATCAGGGCAACATAGTTCGTGATACTGTTAACCGGTATTTTGTGGATGATGTTATCATGCACATTCTAGCAGTTTAGGTGTATTGTTGCTCGCTCGTTGGAGACTTAGGTGTTACCTGTTTACGGTAGAATGGACGTAACATATTCTTTTTGAAAAGATTAATTTTTGCCATCGAGGCAAGATGTCACGTATGATTTGTGGAATTTGTTTTTAGGGGTGAAATAGGTCCTCGGATAGTAATCCCTTGCGGGTAGTACCCAATTCTTTATCTCAAAGATTTATTATGAAAACGTGTGGCGAGTACAAGCGTGCCTTCATATTGAAAGACGAGTATCGAGACCACACACTCTACAGTGAGTATCCTGACACTCGGAGAGGAAGAAGTCTGCACTTAATCCTCTCTCTTTAGTTCAATACAAAGAGAACTTTATTCTCTTATTAAACGTGTTTTTGGTCTTGAATGGTAAGTGCTTTGCGACAGTGAACCCTAAAGGTAATGTCAAGCACTTGGGATAGGAGAAGGCCTATGCCTAACCACTCCACGACCATTCAAGTTTTATTAAGAAAAAAGTTAGAAAATGCACTTGGTACGAGGCCAAGGTTTTTAGGAAAAAAAAGTTGCGAAAAGAAGTTTTGAAAAAGATGTTTTGAAAAGATAGGAAATGAACACGAATATACATACAGGATACAGATAATGTATAGGATATATAACCAACAATCCACCAATTTAGGATTTTATGGTTTCGATAATTTATTACGTGTTTTGAAAGAATGTACAAGTGAATATGAATATATACAGGATATGAATTATATACAGGATATATAATAATATGTACAAGAATATTATGACTGAATTTAAAGCAGTTGATATTTGACAAAAAGTAAAGTTAGTGGTTATTTTTGTTAGTGAATTGAATCGGGACAGAATGTGACGCTAAACTGTTATAGCTCGACTTATAATGAAAGCCAAACTATAGAATGTCGCGTAAATTGATATTCGTGCTATAGACAAGATAGAGAAATGATATTAAGGATCCTTCTCCGATTTAATTGTGTCGCACGGACTAAAGAAAGGTAGGATCTCGTCTTAATCGCAAACATTATGTCGATTAATCGAAGGTAGCCTATCACGATCCCAAAGTAAAGAAAATGACCCAATTGGTCATTTTCCATAGATTTGAAATCGAGAAGGTTATCGACTTCGATAAAACGAAGCTTACGAATTGAAAGACATCATAGATCGAGGAAAACTGAATAAAATTGAAAATGAAGAAGAAATGAGAGGAGAAAAAGAAGGTGGTCTCGGACAAACCTCCATCTATCAATAATTTGACCGATGATGATTTTGTGGTCTCGTCATCGACCAAAACGAAATAATTTGAAAATAAATCCTCCAAGACAAATAAAAACACCAGGATCTAACTTTAGAAAGATATATGAAAAACTCTAAAAACTAAAATTAGAAAGAAAAAATACAAAAACTCTAAAACCAATTTATAAAATATATATTAACAATCTAAAATAAATTTATTTAAAAAGTATTATAAATTCTAAAAGTAAACTTATTAAAGTGTTAAAAGTTTAAACTTAAACTAGAAAACTTTATAAAAATTCTAAAAATTTAATTAGGAAAAGGTAAGTTAACGAAAACTTTAAAACTAATTAATTAAAAAAGAAAGTCATTAGGGGTGCAAGAAAATGGACTGGTGTGTGAAGTGAAGAGGAAAAATAAATTGGTGGAAAATGGCGGCATAGAGACAACAATATGGAAAAAAATAAAATAAATTAAAAAAAGGGTAAAAAAAATCGAACGGGTCCTCAGCCTTACCCATGAGATCCAACGAACATATGGATCCAACATAATGATATAAGCCAGAATTCACAAGCACGATAAATGCACTTCTCCTTTGACCCTCTTTCTCAACTCAAGCGTAAAGAAGACGGAAATCATGGAAAGTTCAGGACAGAGAAAAACTACACAATCATCGATTCGAAGCAACCTTCTCTCTCGCGAGCTGTTTCCTTTCCCCAATCTTTCACTCGCGATTCGGATTTCATTTCCAAGTTTGTTTTCAGATTCGAGTGAGGTTTTGATGTATTTCGATTTGCTTTCTCTCTCCTTCTTCTGAATCTTTGTTCGTGATGGTTGTGGTTGGATTGCAGAAAAAGGTTGAAGGATTAAAGGTGGTTTACGGAGGAAGAAGGTCTCTGGCGAATTCTGAAGGACGCCAAACCGCGAAGGTGGAGTCGTCTTCGCCCCAAGAAACTGTGTGATCTGTGGAGGGATCGTCGATGAGTTGGTATGCTTTGGTTAGGAATGGTGCTGGGACTGACTTATGTGAGTCTAGAAAGAGTAAAATGCCTTTACAGTTGTCTAGTAGAAGATCCATTTTCAGGGATGAAGATGATTCAATCACAAGAGAGAGTGAGAGTTTTGAGAGAAGATTGGAAGAGGTGAACAGGCGGCTAGGGTTGCTCCCAAATGGGGAAGATGATGAATAGTGTCCTTTATACTAACAAAAACGTGTCCTTGTTTTTCACTTTTTATTTAATTTTTCTGTTAATTAATTAATTAATTTCTAATCTAATTATATTCTAACTAACTCAAATTTTATCTTAATTAATTAACTCTATTCTAATTAAAAGTCTAATTTTTATTTCTAATTAAAATTCTAACATAATTTTTAATCTAAATTTTAATTAAAAATCTAAATATAAATCTAAGAATTCTATATTAAACTAATTAATTAATTCTAGTTCTAATTAAAAGCTAATCTATTTCCTAATTTTTAATTCTAATTAAATAAATCAAAATCTAATTCTAATTAAAATTCTACCTTAATTTCTAATAAAAATTCTAATTCTAAATTCTAAATCTATTTTAATTAATCTTATTTTAAATCTAATTAAAATCTATTCCTAATTCTAATTCTATTTTCCTAAATCTAAATTCTAATTAAATTCCTATAAAAAATGTATTCCAATTATTAGTACTATTAATAAATAAAAACAAAAATATGTACAAAATATTAATATTTGAAAAGAAAAAAGTTAGGAAACTAAAAAAAGAAGAATTAATATTTACAAAAATAACATCCTTAGGCCACGTGGCACACTCTCATTGGACAAAATAACAGAGATTCGGAAAATTACCCAATTGTGGGTGGACATGTGTCTAAATGACATGAAACTCGATGATTTGATTCAAAGAAAACTCCTGATCCCATGTCTTAAAAAACCAATGCAAAATATGATCACGAACTATGACCTAATGAAAATGCATGTGAGTGCGAAGCAAAAACCAGTCAAAGTTAGAAAACGCGAGGGCAAATTTTGGGGTGCAACATGCATCACAACTTTTCTTTCTAACCGTGATGAAAAGTGATAGTTTTTAGTATATAAGTTTAAGTATCTATAGTTCAGTATATAACAGTCGTTTCTCTCAAAAAAGAAAACCCTAACATAGCTTCACTATTCTCTTTCATAACATAAACCTAAAATCCATGTCACCTTTTAAACATACTTCAACCTTCAAATACGTCTTCAGATTCGTCTTCACCAATCGCTAACTTGAGGTTCATTCATTAAACTTATGCTTCGATTTTGTCTACGTTTCTTATTAAAAATGGGTTCTAATTTTTCATTTTTTCAAATTCGTCTTCACCACCTTAACAAGAGAAACACATATGGATTGTGTAGCTACGAAGAGAAATACGAGAAATGTGAAGCTATTGTGTTAACTTTATTCACCTTATATTTCTTCTTCATAGCTTCATAAACTAGATAAACTTCATAATTTGTTCGACATCCACGATTAATTAAAAAAAAGGTGTATCTTGAAACATTACATAATATCTTGTGTTATTATATGTTGTTGATTAATGTGGTTGTTGTTGATACACATGGTTTATGTAGCTATGCAGAGAAATATAAGAAGTATGAAGCTATTGTATTTACTTCATTCACCTTGTACTTTTTATTCATAACTTCATAAACTAGATGAACTTCATAATTTGTTCTACATCCATGATTAATTTAAAAAAAGGTGTATGAAACATTAATGTTGTTGTTTTTGTTTATTATATCTTGCGTTCTTGATCCTTTTGAATTGTTTTTCGTCTTCTTTTCCTCAGTTTCTTCAAGTTTCCATCAAATCCTTCCATTAAAATGTCTCAACATTCCGGTTGTAGCCATGAAAGCAAGTCCTCAAGTCATTCAAGGTACGTATACAAGTGTGGTCTCGACACTCTATTGATGATGACATGGACCGATTCAAACCCAGACTGGCGTTTCTATGGCTGTGGGGTTTATAATATTCAAGGATACAAAAAATGCTCTCACTTTTCTTGGTTGGATGAGGAGATGGATCCTAGGAGAAAACAAATAATTTCTCCACTGGTAAAGAACTTGAATGAGAAGAAGGAGATGGTTAACACCTACAAAGCCAAGGAGGACGAATTGAAGTTGAAGGTGAAGATCCTAAAGAAATAGTTGAAGATTACCTAGATTTTTTTTATTTTTAGTGTTCATTGCATTTGTTGTAGCAACAATGATTAAATAGGTTATAGTTGATTAGGTTTGTATGTTGACTGATGGTGTAATGTTTGATGTTATGGTGTATTGATTATGTTACAATTATTTGATATTATGAATATGATATAATTAATATTTGATGGGCTAAAGACGTGTCTACTTATGCGTCTAGCGGTATCTTACTGCAAGTGCACAGCCTATCGAAGTAATATTTAAGATTATCGATCCACAGGGATTCTATGGTTACTTAGTGCTAGATGAACTTCTAGTTTAGCTAAGGCGAATGGTTGTCACGATTGTTGTTGGTTTTTAAGACTATTAAAGGCGGAATTAGATTTAAGTTTTTAATAAAGTAATAACAAGGCGGTCGGTATGTAATTATACTAACTTAGGTGGGTCAATCTAACCTAGGCTTATAAAGGTGCTCACTTAATCAATTCGGTAGAGATTACCAGTTTAAATACCCTCAACTCACACTCTCGTGGTCTTATATCAGATCTTATCCCTAAAGCCCTATGCCTGCTCTCGCTAGCCCATAAGTGTTTAGAGGTAATTTTTGGAAACTAAGTAATTCTAATTTATCTTAAAGCGCTCTCGCTGTGTTTAATTTAAATGCATAACTTTAGCTATCTGGTTAAAATCTCACACTCTCGTGGTCTTGACCTAACCTAATACTCTTTTCTTACTCTCATAACGAAAAGGTCTATTTCAATTAAAAAGTATCAGCCAGAATGTTAAGTGATTAATTATTTTCAGCCTATGGTTATATCTTACCGGTTAAGTTTGTTATAGCTACATACCGCCCTAAGGTGTTTAGCTACTCATCGAGGTTGGACCAGGCAGAAACAGAGAATTTAATAATAACGTACTCATGGCAGAAAAATAAATAGACATTATAACTAAATTAAATTGCAATATAATAAAAACCTGGTTAACAATTATTCGAGCAGACTCCTTCTTCCACAGGTCGGAAAGCTTGGAGTAGGCGGAAATTAAAAATAAACGAATGCTGAAGGTTTAGAAACAAATAAATGTATAACAATTTCCTGATGTTGGAAATTGTTATATGGTTGGTTTGGATACAAATAAAAACGAAACAGAAACTAAAAATAATGCTGGAATGGAAAGGCAGGGTCACAATACAGTTCGGCAGAGCTTCCGCAGAAATTTGAATAAAAAATTTTGTCCCTTGTTCATAGAACTTGTACTTATTTATAGAGTCTTTAATGGGCTGGATTCTTGGTCCTTTGTTGCATGGGCCTTGCTGAAGTTGTTGAAGGAATGCTGGAACGTGGCAACAAAATGGAAGAAGTGGTCTTCACGTAATGCCTTGAGGAGAAATAAGAGGAGAAGTGGTCTTCACGTAGTGCCTTGACGTAGTCTGAGTCAAAACCAAGTTTTATCCTTGTCACGGGCGTGACAAGGTCTTCACGTTCGTAATTTGAGGTTTTTAAGTGTCACGGTCGTGACCACTCTCTTACGGTCGTGATGGCCCAAATTGGGGTGTCACGGTCGTGACACCCTTGTAACGATCGTGGCTGCAACAAATTATGCAGTCTTTTTGCAGGCTTCTACATTTCTTCATCTCCTTGTGGTCTCTTTTGTTCCTTTTTCTCTTAATTCATGATTTAGCTCCATATAATGATGTACCTGCAAAATGGTAAGAAAAACTCGGGAAATCGAGTGTTAAAACGGTGAATATGCGATAAAACGTTAATGAAATCTAGCGATATAATCGATGCGTTTTCTCGTTATCAAACTTCCCCAAACTTAAACCTTTGCTTGTCCTCAAGCAAATAGTCGGTTGAAAATCGGCGGAAAAGAATTTATTCACGCATACTCATAACAAACCGTACGGTGGATCGTTTTGTCGGATAATCCGGTACTTTGATAGAACACTACCGATACACTAATGACACAAGCAACAAGCTATGTCGTCGACTTCCCGTTAAACGAAACAATCGGCAATTACATTACGATTTCACCTGGAGTTCTTCGATCTTGTTTCGCCCGGTTTCATTCCAGCGCAGTCACATTAAGCCCTTTGCCTTAGCACGCACGTAGTGGAGTAGCCGGTTAGCGACTTTGATCCTTTTTTAGCACGGGGTCTGGTACACGAGTGTGGTAACCCTACATATTTTATCCGATTTGGAGGTTGTGGGGGATCGAGCCGTAGCACGCCCTACCGAGTTCAGAACCAGTACCTCTGAACCAACTCACAACGGATTCCTTCTCATATTTCTCGTTTCTTATATGCGACCGTGTACTTTGGTGCAATTTCTTTTCATTTTGCATCGAGATATGAAGGATCATTATTGATTAGGCATCAAACGCTTATATTCATCGGCTCCCCACGTGGTTTGTGTTCAGACGGTGCTGACTGCTAGTATAAACTACTAGGGGTTACTTTTGAACTGAAACTAAAAGTGTACTCGTAATGGTAATCGGGATGGAATTGCTTAAGTAGGGAGTCAAAGATGTCAAGATTGTATTGGTTTTGTTTAATCGTTCTCGGCTTCCTAATTACGATTCCGTAGGTAAGTCGGGTAATGCGAATAATTAAAGATTTTTTTTTCTGGTATAGCTAAATAATCGGGGAAAGCTCGAAATTAAAGATAATAGCGCAAAGATTTTCTCGTTTCATTAATTTGCTAAAAGAAATACAACGGAATTGAAAATACAACGAAATGGAAAAGTGCAGAAATGAAAGGTACCTCTCCCACACTATATCAGACATTGTCCTCAATGTTGTGATATAAATGTGGTACAGATACAGTACAACGACAAAAACGAAAAACAAACATAAAAGTAAACTATGGCTGCTGAGGACCGCGGGCGCGGCCTCTGGTGCGAGAGCGGCGTCTGGAAGGAGTCGCGTCAGGATCAGAACCGGTGCCGGAGGTAGCAGTAATGCTAATGCGGAGCGCTTCTAGCTCGCTGAAAATTTCTCCAAACCGCTCATTAGTGGCTTCCTGATTTGCTGCAATAGTGCCGAGTAAAGCATCATACTGCGCCTTCTGCCTTCGCTCCAGTGCGGCGTTCATCTGGTTCTGCTGATGAATCGCAAGGAGGACTTCCTCAAGTGTGACTGCGGGAGCAGGGGGCTGTCGGGTAGATGTCTCTGGTATATCCTGGACAGGCTCAGCTGCATCCATAGCGTCCTGCATCTCGTCCGCTGGAGGGTCTGCCTGATCATCATGAACCGGGACGTGATCGGCAGCAGCAGGTAAAACAAAGAGCCAGTTGGCTCGGTTGGATGGATCGATGCGGTTGCGGGACAGCAGAATGATGTGGTGGAAAATGGTGCCATTGACAACAGGGCTATACCTGCCATCCTCTCGCTGCGCGATCAGGTGGGCGGACCTGCAATAGCTCTTGGTGAGGAATTCGGCGGCTAGGTGAGGCTGATTAACGAGCGCGTCACCAAGCCCCAACTGAATGGCGAGGGCGGTGACAATGCCGCCTATGAAGAACGGGGAGGAGCCTCTGTGTGCAATGGCCTGGATATGATGAAGCATGAAAGGGGCAGCGTTGATCGGCTCGTCATTAAGAGCGCAGTGTAAGAACAGAAGCTCCTTGGAGTTGAGCTTATGGTTGCTTTCTCTAGCGAAGATGGTGTTGCATATGACCCGGTGAAAATAGCGGATTGTCGGGTTGTGGATGTGTGTGGCGTTGAGGCTTTGGAAGGTGGATGCACGGGTGTTGGTTAAGTCGTGCCATAGAGTGAAAGCTTGTTCACTAAAATTATCGGGCACGCGAAGGTGGGCTTCAGTTCCGTGATCGAAGCCTAACAACTCGGCTATCCTGGTTTGCGAAAGGTTGAACTCTTGGCCATGCAATCGGAATGTTGCGATACCGGTGAGCTGACTCTGAGAACCGGGAGGGGTGATGTAACTGAAAGAGCTTAAGAACTCCAGTGTCAGAAGTTCGAAGGTGGGCTGAGGTTGACTGCAGAGATCCCACAGACCGACCTTTTACAGCAGGCTTTGAACGCTGGCAAGCATTCCGAGTTCCCTCAAACAGTCAGTGGCAATGTAGCGGGTAGGTTGCACACCGCGGTTTTGGAATCGGATGAAACGTTCTCTCTGGGTTACTCCAGCATCACCTTCTCTAAAAGTGATGGAATCCATAGCATGCAAGAGTGAAGAGTGAGGGAAGAAGGTTTTGTGAGGTTTTGTGAAAAAAATGGTAGAATGAAGGAAATAGAGGTTCGGGTTAAATAAGGGAGAGTGTTAATGAGATGGGTTATGATAATGGGGGGGTGAATGAGGGTAATGGGGGGTTACGGAGGGTATGGAGAAAATGGGTAGTTTTTTGGGGAAGTTATGGATGAAGAAGAAGAAGAGGCACGATGAGAAACAGTTCTGCTTCTCACGATTCCTGTAATAGGGGTAGTCACGGTCGTGACAGGGCGTGACGGTCGTGACACGCTAATTAAGCACGTCACGATCGTAAGATGGGTGTGACGACCGTGAGGGCATGCTTTGCTGAATAATTTCCAAAAAAAAAAACATTTTCTCACGTGATTCATAAATTAAGAATATTTTATTTTCTTCACTAACACTCATATTAAATAAACACCATATTGTATATAATTTGCAACACAGTATTATACGAACTTGCATGAGAGATTGTATATATGAAATAATGCAGGCATAACAGTATATAGAAAAAATATATAAGTTGCTAAAAATGGAGAAATATTTGGAATTAAAGGTGCATTGCATAAAGTAATTAAAAAATGAAGTTACAAAAACGGAAATTACGGTATGAAATTGTTGCGAAAGATAAATCTAACTAGAAACGAAAACAATGAGAAAAAAATAAACTAAATCACTTATAGCATTTTCAAAAGCGTTTCTTCAGGTCTTCGATGGCGGAGTTCAAGTGATAGAATTGTTCGCAGGCCATGTCAGTCAATCCTATAATGTCCAATCGCATGCTCTTAATGTCTTCTTTAAATAGATTAATGTCAGTTTGGTAAGCATTGAGAGTGTTCATGATGATTTGTAAGTTGTTAGCATAATCTCCTTGATTCACTTCAGGGGTTTCATGTACTTCGTCAGTTGGGTCAATGTCATGGTAATCAGGAGGTGTCTCAGGATCAGTTTCAACAGCGGTCATTATATCATCTTTTATCCTGTGAGACTGAGGTGTTTCAGGAGTAGCTGGATAATCAGGTGGGTTTAACTCATAAAGCCAGTTATCCTTATTGTGAACACTTACTCTAGCATGATTAGGCAATGTGGACAGGGTTACTACTTCGTTCTGGATTAGGTACTCAAAAGGTGGGCGTCCTAAATTCCTTATGATATGTCTATTGAAGCAGAATTTAAGATTCATAGGGCGGATTGTTCCTAGACGGTTGCACCTATCCAGTTGGTACCTAAGTCCTATGGCATCAGCAATCATGGTTACAAGACCTCCTACTAATATAGGTAATTCAGGTTCTTCTTGGATGCGGGTGAAGGTTTGCATCATGAAAGGTACACCATTAACAGACTGTCCATTAGTGAAACATGACATAATAAATACTTCATCTTTAGAAACTCCGGTAATGTTTTCTTCTTTTCCAAAGAAGGTGTGGGCAAGGAATTTATGGAAGTAACGGAGAGCAGGATTATGGATCTCATCATTATTCATGTTATTTGGTTCAGGGTGGTAGTTTCCGGTTAGAGTTCCCCAAAAGAAATCTAGCTCCACATCCATCAATTCTACCTGTGTGGTAGTAAAAGCAAATGGTCCACTAGGGAATCCTAACAAGTCAGCTAGTTCTTTATGGTTAAAGTCATATTCTATTCCAAATAGGCGGAAACTAATAAATCCTTTCCTAAATCCAAAACCGCGCTCAGGTAGGTAAAGTAAGGAGCTAAGGAACTCAAGGGTGAGCTCGCGGTAAGTCGCAAACTTATGTTGGATCAATGCATTCTCCCATCCGAGTCGGTTGAACAAGTACATGACACTATCATGTATACCTAGGGTTTCCATAGTCTTATCATCTGGGTATAGGGTCAAATCCATTTGCCTCTGTGATAACTCTTCAAACTTCATTCTTTGGTTCCTACCTCTAAATTTGGTTTCCATATAGTTAATTGGTTGGTTAGCCATGGTCAGTGCAAATATGGGGGAAACAAATCAGTGGAAAAGACTTTAGAAAATCTGTAAAAAGTGATTTAAGATAAAAATAAGAAAATGAAATGCATAATGTAATGGCGATAATAGTAATGTAAAATAAAACTGACAAAACAATTTAAACAAATAGTAAAAACGATAAATAACAATGTGCTAAAAGAAAAGAATAGTTAAAATAAGTAAATAAGTAAATGGGTTACCTCCCACTAAGCGCTGTTTTTATTGTCAAAAGCCTGACGTAATGCTTAGGTTTAGATTAATCAGGGGAATTAGTGGACAATTCTAAAAGCTTTAGATTATTCGCATAATCTCTATTTTCAACTTTATGATAGTGTTTTAAACGTTGTCCGTTTACTATGAATGGTTCACTATTCTTTCCCTTAATTTCTATTGCTCCACTCGGGAATACTTTAGTTATATCAAAGGGTCCTGACCATCTAGACTTTAATTTTCCAGGAAAGAGCCTAAGTCTTGAATTAAAGAGGAGTACAACGTCTCCCACACTAAATTCTTTCCTAGATAGGCGTTTATCATGCCATCGCTTAGTTCTTTCTTTATATATCTTAGCGTTCTCATATGCATCTAACCTTAATTCTTCTAATTCGTTAATGTCTAGGATTCGCTTTTCTCCTACAACATTATAGTTTATATTGAGAGTTCTTATCGCCCAATAAGCCTTGTGTTCTAGTTCTACTGGGAGGTGACAAGATTTTCCATAAACTAGTTTGAAAGGTGTAGTACCTATGGGTGTCTTGTAAGCGGTCCTATAAGCCCATAGAGCTTCATTAAGTTTAGATGACCAATCTTTCCGAGATATGGCGACAGTCTTTTCTAAGATTTGTTTAATTTCTCTGTTTGAGATTTCGACTTGTCCACTTGTTTGTGGGTGATATGGTGTAGCCACACAGTGTCATACTCCATATTTAGATAGTAACTTGTCAAGGATTTTTGAAATGAAGTGCGAGCCACCGTCACTTATGACGAGTCGAGGCACACCAAATTTGGGAAAGATTATATTTTTGAAAAGCTTTATTACTACTCGTGTATCGTTTGTAGGAGAAGCTATGGCTTCAATCCATTTCGAGACATAATCAACAGCTACGAGTATGTAATTATTACCGAAAGATGATGGGAATGGTCCCATGAAATCTATTCCCCAGACGTCGAAGATTTCTACTTCTAAAATTCCCTTTTGGGGCATCTCATCTCTTCTTGAAATATTGCCAGTGCGTTGACACCGATCGCAATTTATAACAACGATGTGGACATCCTTCCATAGATTAGGCCAGAATAGGCCGGCTTGCAAGATTTTTGCACAAGTCTTGGAAGTGCTTGCATGTCCACCATAAGGAGATGAATGACATTGAGCAATGACATCTTCTATTTCTTCTTCGGGAATACATCGGCGAAAGATTCCATCTGGTCCTCTTTTGAACAATAATGGTTCATCCCAATAGTAATGTTTCAGGTTATGAAAGAATTTCTTTTTCTGCTGATAGGTTAGATCAGGTGGAAGAGCTCCTGCGGCTAGGTAGTTGACAATGTCAGCGTACCATGGTAGTCCTACAGTTGTCTGGATTGTTTCCACGGATTCTGGTTCATTCATATCTAACTGCGCTAGGTCGCTTCCTATTTGTGATATCAGTTGTTCATACGGAAAATCATCGTTAATCGGCACTTGTTCGGGTTTAATACCTTCTATTCTAGATAAATGGTCCGCTACGACGTTCTCAGTACCTTTCTTGTCTTTTATTTCTAGATCAAACTCTTGTAAGAGTAAAATCCATCTTAAGAGTCTTGGTTTAGCATCCTTCTTAGTTAATAGATATCGGATAGCAGCATGGTCTGTGTAAATGATTATTTTCGCTCCAACTAGGTAAGAGCGGAATTTGTCAAGTGCAAAGACAACTGCTAGCAATTCTTTTTCTGTAGTAGCGTAGTTCATCTGGGCAGAATCCAAGGTTCTACTGGCATAGTAAATCGCATGAAGTTTCTTTTCCTTTCTCTGGCCCAGAACTGTGCCTACAGCATAGTCACTCGCATCGCACATGATTTCAAAAGGTAATCTCCAGTCAGGGGGTTGCATGATTGGTGCGGTGATGAGGGCTGTTTTTAGAGTTTCGAATGCTTTAAGACAATCTTCATTGAATATGAACTTAGCGTCTTTCATTAATAAACCAGTAAGAGGTTTAGTGATTTTCGAGAAATCTTTGATGAATCGTCGGTAAAAACCGGCGTGTCCTAAAAAGCTTCGTATTTCTCGAACGGTTTTAGGGGGTTGAAGATCTTTTATTACTTCAATCTTAGCTTTATCAACTTCAATTCCCTTGTTGGATATTACATGACCTAATACTATTCCTTCGTTGACCATAAAATGACATTTCTCCCAGTTAAGCACGAGATTTACTTTTACACATCTTTCTAACACCATTTCTAAGTTCGATAAGCATCCTTCAAAACTTTGCCCGCATACAGAGAAGTCGTCCATGAACACTTCCATGATGTTGTCTATAAAATCTGCGAAGATTGACATCATACATCTTTGAAAGGTTGCAGGAGCGTTGCATAATCCAAAGGGCATTCGCCTATAAGCGAACGTTCCATAAGGACATGTGAATGTAGTCTTCTCTTGATCGTCAGGATGGATAGGGATTTGGAAAAATCCTGAGTAACCGTCAAGATAACAGAAGTAAGAATGCTTGGCTAATCGTTCTAACATTTGATCTATGAAAGGTAGTGGGAAATGATCTTTTCGAGTGGCTTTGTTTAGTTTACGATAATCTATGCACACTCTATATCCCGTCACTACTCTTTGCGATATCGATTCGCCTTGTGCGTTTTTCACAACAGTGATACCTCCTTTCTTTGGCACTACATGTATTGGACTAACCCATTCACTATCAGAGATTGGATATATTATCCCGGCATCTAATAATTTCTTAACTTCTTCTTTTACTACAGTGCTAAGGGTTGGGTTAATTCTTCTTTGAGATTCTCTGGAGGTTCTGCAATCTTCTTCTAGCAGAATACGATGCATACAAACTGAAGGACATATTCCTTTGAGGTCAGATATGTTATACCCTAATGCAGTTGGATATTTCTTCAAGACATCTAAAAGTTTCTTTGTTTCTATAGTTCCTAAACTGGAATTTACTATAACTGGTCTTTTACATTCAACGTCTAAGAATTCGTACCTTAGGTTATGAGGTAAAGTTTTTAACCCTAATGTAGGTTTATCTTTACTTGGCATGGGATCCGGTGTAAGTGTTAAACTTTCGCTTAGACTAACATCCTGATACGGTTTTCGCCAATTATCATCTTCGAAAATCGGAGGGATTTGAATTTTCATTATTTCAGAATAAGTGGTCTCTTTCAGTTCCATTTCTCTTACACATTCGTCAATTACGTCCATTAGATAGCATGTATCCTCTATAGCTGGTGATTGTAAGAATTGTGTTAACACAAATTCAACTTTCTCTTCACCTACTTCAAAGGTTAGCTTTCCTCTTTTTACGTCTATTATAGCTCCGGCGGTAGCTAAGAATGGTCTTCCTAGTATGATAGGTGTAGTGGAGTCTTCAGAGATGTCCATGATTATAAAATCAGTAGGAATGTAGAATTGTCCTATACGTACTGGGACGTTTTCTAGTATGCCTACAGGATATTTAACAGAGCGATCGGCTAGTTGAACAGACATTTTAGTTGGTCTTAGGTCTCCCATGTCTAGCCTTTTGCAAATCGTTAAGGGCATAACACTGATACTGGCTCCTAAATCGCATAGAGCTTTGTCAATGACGAATTTTCCTATTACACAGGGTATAGAGAAACTTCCTGGATCTTTTAGCTTAGGAGGCATGTTATTCTGAATTATGGCGCTACACTCGGCAGTCAGTGTAACTGTTCCGTTATCCTCTATCTTTTTCTTATTGGATAAGATTTCTTTTAAAAACTTAGCATACGAGGGTATTTGGGTAATTGCTTCTGTAAACGGAATAGTAATATTCAACTGTTTCAGAAGTTCGACAAATTTCTAAAATTGACCCGTCGTCTTGGAACTTATTAATCTTTGAGGGTACGGAATTGGGGGTTTATAGGGTGGTGGAGGCACATAAGGTTGTTCTTTCTCTACTACCTCTCGATTTTAATCTTCCTTTTCTTCTGGATCTTTCGCCACTTCAGTCGGTTTATCCGGTTTTTGGTACATGGCTGGATTGTCAAGTCTTGGATCGGTAGGTCCGTCAAGTTCCTTGCCACTCCTTAATATTACAGCGTTAGCATGTCCTTTCGGGTTAGGTTGAGGTTGTCCAGGGAATACTCCAGCTGGTGCAGCAGTAGGTGCTTGTTGTTGAGCTACTTGTGAAATCTGAGTTTCAAGCATTTTGTTATGTGTAGCTAATGCATCTACTTTGCTCACTAATTGTTTAATCTGCTCACTAGTGTGAATGTTTTGGTTTAAGAAGTCCTTGTTTGTCTGAGATTGGTTAGCTATAAAGTTCTCCATCATCAATTCAAGGTTCGATTTTCTAGGGATATTAGGAGCAGTCTTTTGATATCCTGGTGATGTAGCTGGTGCTTAACCTGGTGCGTAATAAGCATTGTTATTCTTATAGGAGAAGTTCAGATGATTCTTCCAACCTGGGTTGTATGTGTTTGAGTAAGGGTTTCCTTGAGCATAATTCACTTGATCAGTGGGAGTTCCTGCCAATAGTTGACAATCAGAAACTTCGTGTCCCGGGACTCCACATAACTCACAGTTAGGTGTTACTGCAGCCATGGTGGCTGCAGGTGTTATGGCCAAGTTATCGATCTTTTGGCTTAGTTGGTCAAATTTCGCATTGACTTGGTCCATACTACTTACTTCGTACATACCTCCCTTTGTTGGCTTCTCAGTTGCGACTCTCTCGCTTCCCCAAAGGTAATGATTTTGAGCCATACTTTCGATAAGTGCATAGGCATCACGATACTCTTTGTCCATCAATGCACCACCTGCGGCAGCGTCAATTGTCATTCTTGTATTGTACAAGAGTCCATTATAGAAGGTATGGATGACCATCCAATCTATTAATCCATGATGTGGACAAAGTCTAAGTAGATCCTTATAGCGTTCCCAAGCTTCGAATAATGATTCACTTTCTCTTTGCTTAAATCCGTTAATCTGAGCTCTCAGCATAGCTGTCTTGCTAGGTGGAAAATACCTATTCAAGAAAACTTTCTTAAGTTCTGCCCACGTAGTTACTGAGTTCGAAGGCAGAGATTGAAGCCAAGCTCTTGCTCTGTCTCGAAGCGAAAAAGGAAATAAACATAGTCTAATAGCTTCTTGGGTAACTCCATTGGCTTTTACGGTATCTGCATATTGCACAAAGATCGAAAGATGAAGATTCGGGTCCTCGGTAGGATTTCCGGCGAATTGATTTTGTTGCACGGCTGATATCAACGAAGGTTTTAGTTCGAAATCATTTCGGTTGATAGCCGGCGCTGCAATGCTTGAATGCGGTTCACCTTGCGAAGGATTAGCGTAATACTTGAGTGGATGAGTTTGTTCTTCAGCCATCTCTGCGTCCTCTGATTTTATGACTGGTTTAGGCGGATCTAATTGAAGATCTGGAATATTGTAATTATTTTCGAAATCAAATATATGTCTTCTTATGTGTAAGAAGCGTTCTGATTCAGGGATTAGAGGTTGCAAGTCATCGCTTTTAGAGCGAGTACTTGGCATACACTCGGAGATTAGATTAAATTAAATAGTTGATACCTTAGTCTAGACAATGCTACCTAAATGCACTAGTAACTAAATTAAGGAATCCCCGGCAACGGCGCCAAAAACTTGATGGGCTAAAGACGTGTCTACTTATGCGTCTAGCGGTATCTTACTGCAAGTGCACAGCCTATCGAAGTAATATTTAAGATTATCGATCCACAGGGATTCTATGGTTACTTAGTGCTAGATGAACTTCTAGTTTAGCTAAGGCGAATGGTTGTCACGATTGTTGTTGGTTTTTAAGACTATTAAAGGCGGAATTAGATTTAAGTTTTTAATAAAGTAATAGCAAGGCGGTCGGTATGTAATTATACTAACTTAGGTGGGTCAATCTAACCTAGGCTTATAAAGGTGCTCACTTAATCTATTCGGTAGAGATTACCAGTTTAAATACCCTCAACTCACACTCTCGTGGTCTTATATCAGATCTTATCCCTAAAGCCCTATGCCTGCTCTCGCTAGCCCATAAGTGTTTAGAGGTAATTTTTGGAAACTAAGTAATTCTAATTTATCTTAAAGCGCTCTCGCTGTGTTTAATTTAAATGCCTAACTTTAGCTATCTGGTTAAAATCTCACACTCTCGTGGTCTTGACCTAACCTAATACTCTTTTCTTACTCTCGTAACGAAAAGGTCTATTTCAATTAAAAAGTATCAGCCAGAATGTTAAGTGATTAATTATTTTCAGCCTATGGTTATATCTTACCGGTTAAGTTTGTTATAGCTACATACCGCCCTAAGGTGTTTAGCTACTCATCGAGGTTGGACCAGGCAGAAACAGAGAATTTAATAATAACGTACTCATGGCAGAAAAATAAATAGACATTATAACTAAATTAAATTGCAATATAATAAAAACCTGGTTAACAATTATTCGAGCAGACTCCTTCTTCCACAGGTCGGAAAGCTTGGAGTAGGCGGAAATTAAAAATAAACGAATGCTGAAGGTTTAGAAACAAATAAATGTATAACAATTTCCTGATGTTGGAAATTGTTATATGGTTGGTTTGGATACAAATAAAAACGAAACAGAAACTAAAAATAATGCTGGAATGGAAAGGCAGGGTCGCAATACAGTTCGGCAGAGCTTCCGCAGAAATTTGAATAAAAAATTCTGTCCCTTGTTCATAGAACTTGTACTTATTTATAGAGTCTTTAATGGGTTGGATTCTTGGTCCTTTGTTGCATGGGCCTTGCTGAAGTTGTTGAAGGAATGCTGGAACGTGGCAACAAAATGGGAGAAGTGGTCTTCACGTAATGCCTTGAGGAGAAATAAGAGGAGAAGTGGTCTTCACGTAGTGCCTTGACGTAGTCTGAGTCAAAACCAAGTTTTATCCTTGTCACGGGCGTGACAAGGTATTCACGTTCGTAATTTGAGGTTTTTAAGTGTCACGGTCGTGACCACTCTCTTACGGTCGTGATGGCCCAAATTGGGGTGTCACGGTCGTGACACCCTTGTAACGATCGTGGCTGCAACAAATTATGCAGTCTTTTTGCAGGCTTCTACATTTCTTCATCTCCTTGTGGTCTCTTTTGTTCCTTTTTCTCTTAATTCATGATTTAGCTCCATATAATGATGTACCTGCAAAATGGTAAGAAAAACTCGGGAAATCGAGTGTTAAAATGGTGAATATGCGATAAAACGTTAATGAAATCTAGCGATATAATCAATGCGTTTTCTCGTTATCAATATTATTATGATAACTTTATCACAATTGCGAGTTGTATTTTTTACTGTGATATGGTGAGCAATAATACTGGTTAAAAAATGAGATTAATTATAACAGCAGGATATTATTTGTTAATTCTGCAAAAAAAAAAATTAACAACGATTATATATCATAACCGTTATAACATCTCTTGCGCATACCAGAAAAAAAATACTTTATCACAACGGTCTTTTGGAAAACACGTTGTGATATGGCACATGCTTTCCAGTTTATTACAACAGTTACTGGGCCGTGATTGTAAGTATCATATATACAATGACACTCTATATAACAACGTCTGGGCCTGTGTTATTATATATCTTTCCCAACCATTGTTAAATATGTTTTCTATAAGAGTGTAATGGTTATTGATTGAATGATCGCTTTATCAAATTGGGATAAATTTAGTCATATGTTAAGCAATCGTAAGTGCACTTATGTAGAAGTTGCACCTATCTGAGGCTGATCCATAACAATCTTTATGTTAAAGTATGCTAGAGAAATGATATAAGAATCATTCTCCTAAATATATGCCATTCAAAAATAAAAATATGAAGCAAATAGGATAGTCTCATATATTATCAAGAGATTCAAATTATGGTTATACTAGGGCAACCTATCAATACCTCAAAGTGGCAAGAATGTCCCCATGATCATTCACCAAGATATTTGAAGTGTTGAAGGTTCAATCAACCTAGGAACTATTTCTCTATGATATTTTAGACCACCTCAACCAATTAAAAATAAAATAAATCCAAAATTAAGCAAAATATGACCAAAAAATTGAAGTGAAATGATTTCACAAGAAATTAAAGTATAACAATAGAAAAGAAATAGTAGAAGTTATGGGAAAAAAATATATAAAACACTAATGGATAAAAAAAAATTTAAAAGAGAAAGAGAAATTAATAAAAGAAAGAAGAAATATGGAAAATGAGGGTGCATCGTGTGATTGTGAATGTGTGGAAAGAAATACAATTCGGTTGAGCCCAAAGCCAAAATAAAAAAAGAGTGTTTCAAAACAAAAGGTCAAAAACATAATGCAATTTCACATGTTCTATTTCATCCCCTTCTCCCAAAAAAGTCGTCGGAGATCCAAGAGCCTCTGCCGCGCCAGAGTTCATCGACGGCAGCGGCGGAGTACTAATCACTCCAATTCTCACACCCGTAGGTTCGGTCAGATCTCCTCAACATGAACTTACCACCAATTTTAACAGAAGCTCTCAAGAACACTAGATGCGCTTGCGAATCAAACACAAAGGAGAATAGTCAAGCTCACATTGCAAAATGAAGATTGAGAAAGATGCTTCAGATAACGCAACATCTTCTGAATCTGCATTCGTCTTCTTACTCATCGCGATGCCTTCTGAAATTTGTTATTTCCTTTTTCTTCGCACGAGTGCTACAATTTTTGTATGTGCGTGTTGTTAGTGGATGTTGCGTATTGTGTAGTTGTGTTGTTCAGAGCAGTGAAGAACACGATTTGTGCTTATGAGGTATGAGTTTGCATGAAGAATTAAGAATGAGCATGGGTTGTACTACAATGTGTGTTTTATTGTTGATGCTCACTGAGTTGATAGTAAGATTTTTGTGCTTGAGGGTATTTGAAGGTTTGAAGATTTATTGAATATTTTGTTTATTTGATTTTAGATTTTTTGCAGGGTGTTTGCAGAATGAGTGTGGTGAATATGTGAGCAAAGTTGGTGATGTCAAGAACGGTTTTTGTAGGGCTATGAAGAATAAGTGTCCAAGGTTTATGCATGAGGTTCCTCCTTTTTCAGAACTTTGTTATGAGATTCTTTTGCCTTGTATGGAATTGAAATGCTACCCTTTTTACTCATGTGTATGATGCACCCTTTTTCCTTCTCTTGTATGTGGACTTTGCAGCTTGTTCTTTGAATGTGATTTGGGCATTTGAATAAGAGATGTTGTTTATTGCTCTTTTAACAATTATTTTACATTCTACACCTCCATTGCTTTTGGTAGGTGCTATCTTTGTTTTATTATTTTTTTAATCCCATTTCCTTGTAACTCTTTTGGATTATGTATTGGACTCTTGGGCCTTAAGAATGAGATTATAATTTTCACCCTTAGTTTAGACTTGTATCAAAACAAAATTCCTTTGCTTGTTTGGCTCACCAATTTGAGAAACTTGAATCATGCTAAAAATCAAACATAAATGAAACTTGAATGAACTTGAATGGATGGTAAATCCTTGAATAATGAAACTTTATATAATGGTGGAAACCTTGGATAATGCTTGATGACAAAAGTGTTGGACACAATTGAATTTGATCTTAGAATCACATTTGATTCAATCTCATCATCTTTGAATTAAAAACCAAATTTAAAACGGATGAACTATAGTTTTTCTTGCCACTTAAGCAACTATGGACCATGATTTGGAGCTACTTGATCAAAAGCATTCAAAATTGAACCAAAATGTCCATGCCTTAGGATTAGAGGTTATCTTTAAGAAGTGAAACCAAAGATGATCCAAACTTGATCATGATTTTGAATGAATGGATTCATCTTGAATTCCTTGAATCAATGTCTTCAAACATGGAAAACAACAAGCATGACTTGCAATGAAAATATGAGGCCAAAATGCACCAACTTGAATGCTTTTCCACTTAATTTCACCAAATGGAACATGAACTTGCGTAAAACCCTAATTTGAATCTTCAGGCATAAAGTACTTAAATTTAGCACATCCTTGCCCTCAAAACCATCCTTTACAAAGATAACTTAAGAATGAAGCAATCCCTTTTTTCTCGAAGAAGATTAGGTCAAACTTACACTTGAATTTCAACCCTTAATGATCATCTACACACACTTGACCTGATGACCTTGAACGAGCCTTGATTCACTCTTGCAAACCCTGAACTTAGACAACAAGAAAATGAAATCAAAAGACACATCTTTTTGGACTTTTGAATGCAAGATGGTTAGATGACATGCTAATGATATGATGCATAAATGATAAAAATGCTATGATAATTGTATTTATGCGATGATTCAAGGTTAAAATTGGGGTATGACAATTTATAATCAACCGTGTTGATCTCTACTTTGAAGGTTTTATTATCTAACAATGGTGCCTTCGGGATCATCCTTCCTTCACCATTATACACCTCCATACGGTTTTCTTCCAACTTCGTGTTATACCCTTTGGTGGGTATTTGACACATGCTTATCAAATTAATTATCATCAAAGGTGAATACAATACTTAAGTAATACTAGCCCTCTTACCATTTTTTTCACCACAACTATGTTCCCTTTTCCACTTGAGGTGACATGCATGCCATCTGCAAACCAGACCAGTTCCTTAACTGATTCATCTAAGTTAGTAAACCAGTTCTTATTACCAATCATGTGGTTACTACATCCTGAGTCAAGGTACCACATATTGGTTTGTTCATCATTTTACTGAGCATTTGCAATGAGTAGCATATCATCAGAGTCACTCCCTCCAGCATGTGCATATAGAACTTCATCATTATATTTTGCTCCTGACTCCTTATTTCTTCGACAATCTCGAGCATAATGACTAAATCCTTGACAGCACTACACCTCCTTCAGGTTAACTTTCTTCCTCAAATACTTGTTACCCATGACTTTCTTGGTTGAATCAAAGTGATTCTTTGAATTCTTGCTTGACTTCTCATCATTTGCAATATTCTTTCTTTGATTTGTTTTTTCTTTTCCAAACTTCTTGATGAACCTTGCTTGCAGTGCCTGTTCAACCACCTTCTCCCTTTCTAAGTTTATCTGCTTCAGCCTTGTCTCATGAGCCTCTTTTAAAGCTTGAAGTTCTTCTAACTTCATCTCATCTAGGTTCTTGGACTATTCAATATACACTACAATGTAATCAAAATTTGCATTCAGAGATTGTCGCATATACCTTCCTTGTCTTAAATGCTCTAGTAGATGAGCCAGCAGATGTTCCAACTTTAGACTCAAACTTCTTCGAAGCATCACTCATATCATTCTTGGCATCCAACACACTAACCTTTGTAGCATTAGTAGATTTAGAATTTTGGCTCATGTTGAAACATGAATGGGTACACGGCTGAAACTGTATTTTTTTAAACAAGGAATAACAACCTTGCTTATAACGCTTGGACAGTCAAGAATAAGATTGTGGAACAGAGGGAAATTATCCTGGGTAACAGAGCCATTCTCCTTTTTCGCTTTCCCAACTTTGACTGCAGTAATTTAAATGACATTTTCCATGTCATTGAAAAATCGATTTTCTATAGAAACGTATGCACACACAAAAAACAAAAGAAAATGTGTTTCATGCCTTCTAAACTTCATTAATACAAATTCTCAAAACACTGCTGACAAGATGATGACCAATCGCAATGATGTTGTCCAGCTGTACAGGGAGAATCTTTGAAGCTTCTGATTGTGACCAACTTGTCACAGTACAATGTCATAACATCTTGATTGACATTGTAATCTATTAGCCTCCAACTTGCTTTTGAGCAACAACTCCCTCAGCAAACTCAGACAAATACAAATTATATTCTTGCTGATCCAAAAACAAGGTTGTATCTCAATGAATAGACACCCTTAGACCAAATCAGAAGCACACACACAATGGAATTAACTCAAAATCCAAACAAGAACACCACACAATGATAACAAAAACAAACTCCCTCTGGATTACATAACTTATGAACTCAGCAAAGTGCAGCAGAACAGCTAACCACAATGTTAAGACATTTAGTTCGACATCACAGAGCTACCAGAAAAATGAAAGCTACATGAGAATATGTAAGCTTTGTATAAATTACAACCTTGCAGCTACATATCAAACAGGAACACAGTTCCCCCTAATAACTACAACCTACTGCAGAGAAAAATAAATTCTCCTAGACCAGAAACATCATTGTACTCAAGGACATACTCATGCAATAATGAAATGTCCCAGTTCACATATCAGAGGCACATGCATAGCAAAAGAAGAAAAAAACCTCAAAAACACATAAGAGAAACAAGAGTTCCAAAATAAAACTTCATACATGCAAGAAGTCATACACATTTGGTTTGACATCATGTACCCAAACCGCATTAGAAGTACATATTCTCTTAAGCATCAAAAGAAGAACATGGCATCCCAACACCACCATAAATCACAAAGACAAATAGATATTATTCTCACGCTTCATACCATAGCATCACCAAGAAATCTAAATGAAATCATGATTCTCTTCAACATCAGGAATTTCATCCTACACTACAGCAAAACCTTCCTTTCAGCACTGTCAAGGCCATCATCACCACCAGACTTGGCCAAAACTTTACTCTAAACTCCACTAGAACTAGATAATTCAGTTTTGAATCTGTTGGGGAACATAAACTCCATATGATGACCTCCCATGAACAATATGCTGAAATAATGTTCCAACATTTGCTTGGACATTAGTCCCTTGAGCCGTTAACCTTGGTTCTGGACAATATTCATAGGTTTTATCAATATCATAACGGCCCGGGAATACTTGCATGAATCATTTGAGAGCCAACAATTAAACACAGCAGTAAAGAAACACACTGCAAGGGGAGATCAGATACACTCAAGATACCCTTCACTAAGAGAAATAAGTTTTCATGCTCAACAAAAACCAAAAGAGCTTCTAAATAGAAACACAATATCAAGAAAAATTGTTTGACAACACGGTACCAGCATAAACCTTTACGCAAACAAGAATATGTTCCCGCAAACAAGCAATATCTGAGCTGACCTCATTATCAGGGTATTGACCAAGCATATCACAAATATCAGACTCTTCTACTTCAGTCTGATCCTCCATCCACTAAGACTCTACCTTGCACTGGCCTCATAAGAACTATGAGAGGATGGTCTATAACACTTGTAGAAGTATAATGATGCATCATTTGGTGACATCTCTACTTTAACATCATTGGTCATTAAGCAGGAGCATGTAGTTTCTTGGGGTACACACAAAGTCAACTGGCTTGGGACTCAACTCATTAGTCACCAAGCATTTTCCATTTCAATGGGACCTTGATCAAGACATACAACATCAGGACTGGAAATTCCAGTTCTCAAACCCTTTTAAGTTCACTTTAGGCACTATCATCTAAAAGGCCACAGTTGGAGAGATACTCAGAATCCACCAGAACCTCCTTTATTCCAGTAATGAATATGGAACCCCCATAACCAGAATACCAGTTTGCTCAGTTGTAACTCCAAACAGGTATGAGAGATATGATAACTTACACATTCTTGGAGATTTAACCACTACTTGGTTAGCTATAGGATAAGTTGATCCTTTGAAGTAACCCATCAAGTTTGAGCGAAAATACATGACAAAACAAACTTAACCCTAGAAGAGAAACACCTTCAGAGCAAGTTCCTGCCTCTACCATGAATATTATGATGTCCATCACGATGCCGAGACATTAGGAAGACATCATTGACTCAACTTGCCTCTTGATAAAAGAAAATTCCTATATCCTTGAGAACAATTTGCTTGATATAAAATAGAGCACCCTATCCCTTTAGGATTTTCCATGATCAACTCAACTTGAAACACATCAGGAGCAAAATCTTGAACTACCCATAAACATTAGAGTTAATGCTTCAACAAAAAAATCCATAATAAAAAAGAAAGGTAGACAGATTCATCTTCAAGATCACTCCACTTATCATATATGAGAGAGACAGTTCTTTAAGTTGTTTATTAAAATAGGTAGAACAATCTGCTCTAACACATTGATAGAGCCCTTCAAGTTCATGGCACTAAGTGTCTCTATCTTTACACCAGGTCCAACTTATCCTTGAGAAATAAAATCTTGAAGATGTTATGATGAATGTTCTTGACATTTGACCTTGTCCATTTATCCACTTCCCTCATAGTCGGGTTAAATTTCCTCTTCATCATAAACCAGGTCACAAACTCCTACAGAGTAGGAGACAAAATCCATGCTCTTGCTCTTTATATCAGAAATGACATCCTCAAAGACAGATCAATAATATAGAGGCGTAAGAGGTCCACTTGTGATGATGGTGACTTGATTTTCATCCCCAACAACAGTCACATTCATGACAAGTCTCTTGGGTAGAGACCTCTGAAACCTGCTGACCTGACCAGATGTGCCTTCATTAAAGGCCTGGAGAGACTCCCAAGTATCTTTGGTCACTGCACATGTGTTTGTCAGTCTGAACACATGCTAAACAACTTCATTGGATATGGACTTCAAATCTTCACAATGAACAGTCCAAACACACTCTTTGGTGACAGATTTACAATAGTTGGTGTCCTTTCAAAGATCATACAGTACCAGAAAACTTGTTTCCCTGAAGCTCACCCAAAAACTGACTAAGGTGCCAGCTCTGATGCCAATTGTAATACTGACACTCTAACACATGTTAATACTGATGTCCTCACATTAGAACATAATGTCAAGACAGATGTTACAACATATTCTATCTGACAAAACAAATAAACCAAACTGAAAAATAAAGTGCATAAATAAATATAACACGGTCAATTGGTAACCCAGTTCGGTGCAACACCACTTACATATGAGGGCATCCAATCCAGGAAGGAAATTCACTATGATAACATTAGTTCAAAGCTAAACTCCATGATTTACAACTTCTCGCCTAATCACTACCTTATGCAACTTCTACCTAGACACCTTCTAGATATGAGACCCCCTCTCACTTCCTAATCAGTCACAATCCCAATGACAATACCTCGAGAAAACAAAAAGAAGAAGAACATTCTTCCAACCACAATACTTGGTTTTTCTTAAAAGCTTCAACCAAGAACAATACACGCTTTCTTACAAGCTTTAGAGTGGACAATTAATAATACAAAATTAGTATACCACAATGCATCAAAAGATACAGAGGGTGACATACAGATAACACGAACAAGACTCTAAAAATCTAAGATTCTAAAACCTCCCCTTATTTTACAAAAGTGAAAGCCATATCTTCATTAGGTTTAGGTCTTTTTTAAATAGCCTTCAGACCTTGCGGCCTTGGGCTCTTGAGGCGCAATCCATCAGGAATCAGCTTGGAGTCATAAGCATAATCTTCTGCACAAAAATAGGAACAAAATACAAGGTTTCCTAAAAAGGCTCAACGCTCTTTTTTCAGAAAACCATCACGATCTGTCAAAATAGAAGTTCCCATAATATCCCTCCTCGGATAAGCATACGTGTGAATTAAGACGTACTCAAAATTCACACAAAAAATACCAAAATAGTCATGCCCTAACTTTTTGGTATAACATGTCCTGGAATATGTCACAACATCATGCAGAACATGATGTCTAACTGTCATGGCAGAACATCTGGTTTAACATCATGCTAATAGCATGTTTTTTTTTACCAAAATGTAACCAATCCAAAAATCACATAACTTACACCCTTCTTTAATCTCCAAATCGATCCTACCAAAAAATTGATTTTCCATATCTGAAGGCTAATTCAAGCAGCCTCAACTTCTCCTTAAGCAAGAAATCACGTCCACCTTGTAACAGTCCAATTTTCATTAATTAATTATTTATGTTAATTAATTGATTTATAGATATTATTGGATGATTATTTAAAGGAATTGGTAGATATTGTGAGAGAAGAATTATATTGAGGAGAAATAAAAGAGAAGGATATATAAGAGAAAGTGGAAAGAAAAGGATAGAAATAGAGAGAAAGGAAAAGAAGAGAAAGAAAGAGGAAGAAGAGAAAAGAGGAGAAAAAGGGGAAAAGCTTGGAATCGTCATGAACGACTTCTAGCTTCCGATTAATCAACGTAAGGGTGTGAAATCTTATTATTATATCAATGTGTATGATTATGTATGTGTTTGTTGAATTGGTTTGGATTGTTGGAGAGTTTTTGCTCATTTTCCATTTTAGGGCAGAAATGAGTTTAATCGATAGAAACCGATGTTTTCGCGGATGAAACTCGAAATAAATTGCGTAGTTTAGTCGGGTAATGTTTAGCCGTAATTATTGAATTTTGTTTGATTGAATTTGGTTGAATTTGTGAGTTTTGACATTTTTGGACAATTGGAGGTTAATATTTTGGATGAAAATCGGAAGTCGCAGAATTTGCGTTTTATGATCCTAAATTGTTACTATATGATTGGTAATGATGAGTAGGTATTTAATCGGGAGAAAATAATTAAATCGGTCAGGTTTTTTGGGGTTCTGGACCCAAACCCATAGCTTGTTTTTCCAAATTTTTCAGCTGTTAACCGGTTAACGGATGTGTTAATCCGTTAACACTGTAAGTGTGAGAAAAATATTTTTTTTTCAAAACTTTGAAAATTCATAACTTCTTCACCGTTTATCGGATTTTGTCGTTCTTTATATCAAACTGAAGCTAATAATATGTTCTATAACTTGGTGAAAAGAAATATTATTTTTAGTCTACTTTTAGCCAATTTTACCGATTAATCGAGATTAATTATTTTAAGTAGTGAGGCTTAAATAATTAGAGTGTTCGGTTGCCGTTTGCCATAATTATTGTGAATACATATTGATTATATGCGATTGTATGTGAAGAATGCATGAGAACATATTGTGAATATATGTGCATTGTTTGATAAATATGGTGATGGTATTGGATTGTGAATGCATATTGATTGTATACAATATTGTGAATAATGCATGAGAACATATTGTGAATATGTGTGCATTGCTTGATAAATGTGGTGACGGTGTTTAAAGTATGAATACTTTGATTAAGATGGAATATGTGTTGTGTGTGCAATCATGATATAATTCTTGTGTGATGAATTATTTGAGTATGCATGAGATTAAGATGCGAGAATGGTCTTAAGTGCATGTGATTGTTTTATGAAAATATGTATATGTGTAAAACTCGTACTCACTGGGGTAGAATAACAAGATGTTGTTCCTAGTGAAGTAATCACTGTGGTAGAATAACAAGATGTTGTTCCTAGTGGAGTAATCATTGTGGTAGAATAACAAGATGTTGTTCCTAGTGGAGTAATCACTGGGGTAGAATAACAAGATGTTGTTCCTAGTGGAGTAATCACTGGGGTAGAATAACAAGATGTTGTTCCTAGTGGAGTAATCACTGGGGTAGAATTACAAGATGTTGTTCCTAGTGGAGTAATCACTAGGGTAGAATGACAAGATGTTGTTCCTAGTGAGGTATAGTGACATGGTGGTATACACTGGGGTAAAATGACTAAGATGTCGTTCCTAGTGGAATAATCATCGGGGTAGAATAACTGAGATGTTGTTCCTTGTGGGGTATAAACGATGTACCCATAATCCCAAGTAGGGATTGGTGAGAATTGATGAGTTTTATATGAGTCACATGGCATAGATATCATTGTTATATGAAAGTATGCTTGTGTGTGAATTGTCGAATTGAGAATTTTGGATATATGGATGATAAATATGTTTGGTGTTATATATATATGTGTGTGTGTGTGTGTGTGTGTGTGTGTGTGTGTGTGTGTGTGTGTGTGTGTGTGTGTGTATGTGTGTGTGTGTGTGTGTGTGTGTGTGTGTGTGTGTATTTTATGATGAATTGTGATGAATAAACATAATTGTAAATGTTTATGTGCAATGATGTGAATTGTGAATGTGTAATTGTGAATGATATTGACTGAGGAATTAATGAATAAACATAATTGTATATGTTTATATGAATTGTGGTGAATTAAACATAATGTGTAAGTTTAGGTGAATTGATTGAAATTGTGGGTGTATGTATGAGGAAATATGCTTGGTGATTATCCATATATATTGTATATACATTGTGACGTATATGGATGACTTGTGGTGAGAAATGCGGAATGTGTGTATTCTATGCTTGTATATATATATATATATATATATATATATATATATATATATATATATATATATATATATATATATATATATATATATATATATATATATATATATATATATATATATATATATATATATATATATATATATATATATATATATATATATATATATATATATATATATATATATATGCATTGATTATTATGATAATATTTCTCATCCTTCTGCTGGAATGATGTCCTGTCTGGCATCGTGCAGGTATCAAGAGTAGAGCTGTTTGTAGTTGCGAGGTCGTTATTGGTGTAGTTGTTTAGTAATTTAATTATGTTGGGTCGATTCATGCTTTGGTCATGTAACACTGAGATCGTTGGTTTATGTTTTAGAGATACTTTATGTACTCTACGTTATGTTTTTGTATTCATTGGAATATTATGATGTTGGCCTTAGTGCCTAAGTAATGTTGATTTATGTGATGAACACGAATGTTCTGTTAAGAGAATTATGAATATAAATTGAATCCGCTGCTACATGCAAAGTGAAATCTTGAAAAGTATAATTATTTATTAAAGTGTCAATGAGCATGACAAATGATTTTTGATGTTTGAGAGTTAAGTGTGACGCCCTTTTGTGAATACATGATTATTTACTCTGATTATTCATATATTTTCCGTGGGGTTTAGAAGGGTGTTACACACCTTCCACCCTTAGATTCTTTCACTCGTTCTCTACATAAGGTAAGAAATATTTGTTGTCGAACCAGCTTTTATTGACCTTGAACCGTTTCGGACCCCAATCTGAGTTATTGATCACTAGCCAAATGCCAAATTAGATAATGGTCAGAGATACCCCTCTAGCCAATCATTTGACCAACTTTACCCTATTTACTAATTAGATAATTTGACAAAAGGAAGCGATCAATCATGCCCATGGCTTTACCGTCACCACTAAACCAACTATATTTGTTTTCTTTGCACGATAAGTTTATAAGATTGCATTTCTCAATGAATTCCTAAAACTCCCTCATTTTTGTGTTGCTACACACCAACGATCTACATTTCTATTCCCCTTTGATTGACAATAGAGTTAAAATCACCGCACATACACCAATCCCCGTCTGTATATCTCGATTTAAGATCCAACAAGTCCTTCCATAAATTCCTTTTAAGTTCCAAAGAATATGGAGAATAAACATTAATCACATAGTAAAAAATTTCCTTCCATTTTGACTTCACCCCTAAGAAACCTTCTCTTTTGAAACTAAAGATAATCTCAAAACTCCTCTCCTTCCATAAAGTGATAAGACCGCCTGATAGACCTACTTAATTTGAATAGGACTAACCCAATTTCTCCTTATTCCAAAGACTTCCAATAATTACAAAATCAACACAAGAAATTTTGGATTCTTGAATGAGAAAAATGTTCGCTTTACCTTGATTGATGATTTGACTAATTCTCTTCCTTTTCACCATACTACCTCTCCCTCTAATATTAAGAGAGTCGATGATAATTTCCCTGATTTGTTGGACGCCTTCAAAACATGCTTCCTCTCTTTGCCGCTTTTTTCAATCTCTTCAATTTTCTTCTTGTAATCCTTGTCGGAACCATTAGAAACTATGCCAAGATTCAAAATCGCCTTCCAAGCATTCTCACCTACGTTATACTCAACGTTTTCCCATAATCGAGAATTACATTGAACCATGTCAGAATCTATTTTCTGGTCACAACAGATAAACACCCCTGCAGAGAACCTATCCTCCTCCTCCAATTCTAAAATGGGCTTAGAAAAGGAGTGATTTGAGAGAATAACATTCTGATTGATAGGAATAAAAAGAAAAGAAAGCGGACCAGGAGCTATGATGGGAGAAAGAGAAACCCCATGAACGTAAACTTTCAAGGACCTCTTCTTGGGCCTTCATTTCTTTTCAGATAAAAGCTCACTCACCTCGTAAATGCTTTTGACCTTCTTAACCTTGGTTAAAATGTGTTTACTATCCACATCTTTATCCTTAACTTTAAAAAACAGTCAATTGAACAACTGACCTTTGTACCCGAAGAGGTAGAAAAATAAGAATCACTACCTCAACAATGTCTCCAATGCATCCGAAAAGCTCGAACATGTCAGAAGCTTTAATTCTATCCGGAATTTCAAAAAAGAAAATGGAAAACCAATTCTCTTCCCCATCCTGAGCTCTTCTACCCGCTAGAAAAGAATCCCATTTGAGAGCTATGTTCCTGAAACCTTTTTAATATATTTTGTGCCAATCCATCAAACCATCAGAAAAATAAAATAAAAATCTAAAGAGCTAAAGATAGAGAGAAGATGGACTCTCTGTCTAACATGAGATAATTACTTCTACACTACCATTTGCTATTGTTTTAATTAGTAAAGTATTAGAGCATTTCAAAGAAAGGTTTTATTATAAAATTTTAAATACTGTACAACTATTTTATTATTTTTGTTTTCATTGGATCATATTTATTTGACAATGTGAGTTATATAAAAATTTATAAAGTACTTTATTAAGTCAACTTTCACTACAAGAAAACATGATATTAGCTAGGGGCATGGGCTAGGAGGAAAACCTCTCACTAAAATAAATCAGTTTGCTTGGGGTTAAACCCCTCGCAAAACACAAAACAAAACAAAAAAACAGTTAGCTAGGGGATACCCCTCACAAACAAGGAGGGAAAGTTTTTTGAAATTTGAGATATGCTTTTACTAGGGGTCAGCGCAGAATTTGGTGGGAATTATGGACATTTGCAAGGGGGCATCCCCTCACCACGTCATGCGTCAGAATTTGCGAGGGGCCTCCCCTCACCAATTATCATGTTTTAGTCAAACCCTCCTGCAAAAGCATTTATTCCGCTACCATATTACCTGCAACACATCAACACTGGCTAGGGGTATCCCCTCGCAAATGAAATATTCCCTGCCTGCGTGGAACATCCCCTCGCAAGTGCTGACACGTCATTGTGACTGTTGGGGGTGGCGTTGGGCAGCCCCTCGCAAATGACAGTAATAAATTCCTCAACGAATTCCAATAATATCAGTCAGATTTTATTATTTCTCCTTTCTTCTTCTCCTTTCTTCCTCCATTTTTCTTCTTCTCCTTTCATCTTCCATCATTTTTCTTCTCACTCCATAAAATCCAATGTAAGTATTTTTTATATGTTATATTATTTTTGTATTTGTAACTTATTTTATTGTTTAGATTTATTAATTAATTTCTTTTATTTATTTGTTGTGTTGCATGTATACTGTTGATGATATATAAAGCTCTAAAATTTTTCCTAAAAGGAGCTACAAATTTAGGGGAGCATCAAAAGGTACATATTTCTTTTTTCCCTTAAGACTTTAGATGTAATTGATATCAATATATGTTGATTTTGGGTTGATGTTGGTATAAGAAAATATATGTTATTTTTTATTTCAAAATTTATGTATATACTTTTAGTATATTATTTTTGAAAATATTATTTTTATTTTTTAAGTTTTTCAGATTTATAAAATAATTGTTAAAAAAACTGTAAAAATATATTTTGTTTATATTATTTAGTATATAAATTTATATGTATATTATTTATATTGTTTATATTATTTAATATATATTATTAAATAAACAGATTAGAAAAACATATTATATTATAAAAATGATTATATTATATCTAATTTATATTATAAAACAGATTTTAAAAATAGATTTATTATACAAATTATAAAACAGTTTATTAAAATATTTATAAAACAGATATATTAAAATATTTATAAAAAAGATTTAAAATTATTATATTATATTTAGATTTTATTAGAAAACAGATTTTAAAAATAAATTTATAATAATTTATAACACGGATTTATTAAAATATTTATAAAACATATTTTATAAAATAGATTTATTAAAATATTTATAAAACAAATTTTAAAAAATAGATTATATATTAAAAATAGTATATATATTTAAATTGTATTGTGTTTATTGTATGAAAATAGTATTGTATAAAAACAGAATATATATTAAATTTTTAAAAAGCTGATCGTAGATATATATAATAATATTTTTATATAAGAGTATTTATTTAATTAAATTTGAAAACATATTATATATTATTTTTATAAAAGAATATTTTATATATATTAATATACACTTCTATTTAAAAAGTATGAGTTGAATCATAAAAATATATAATTTGTAATATATTTAAGTAAATATACAAACTTTTTATATAAAGTATATAATTTATAATATATACATTTTCTATTTAGAAAGTGTTAATTTTTATTTAAAAAATATTTATTTTTTAAAATATTAATATAATTTAGTAATATATTTATAAGAAACATAATATTGTTGTAAAAAGTATGTAAATTTGTAAAAATATGTTATAATTTGTAAAGTTGTAAAATATTTTATACTTTAATAACATATTATATAATATTTATAAAAATAAATCTATAATTTGTAAGTTAAAATATGTTATAAAGCATGTAAATTATAGAAACATAATATAACATTTTTTATGTATAAAGTATGTTATATATTTTGGTAATATATTTATTAAAAGTATATAATTTGTAAGTTAGTTTATATAAAAAAAAAACATTAATAATGTATTAAACATATGTATTAAAAAATATAGATTTTTTTAAGAGACAAAAGTATATCTTAGATTTATATGATATATTGTTAGGTCAATAGTCATATGTTTGTAGGCAGATCAATTCCCCTTTTCTTAAATTTAAATTTAAAGATGAACAACATTACACATGTGCAGTACGAAATATTACCAGTTCTATCGTAGTCAGGTGCATCCTACTCCATTACCCGTGCACCCTACTCCACCGCCTATGCAGACTTCACCCATGTCTAGCGGATCTTTCACCGGATTACTATCCACACCTGATTTTCCTTCATTCCCGCCGATATCTGCGCCGACCTTTATTAGTCCTCCTGGATATGCACCTATTATGCATCCCAATACCCCGCGTCCCTCATATTTTCCGATGCCTTCCATGAATTCAAGCGGGCCTAGCATTCCGATGCCTTCCATGCAATATTCTATGCCATATACGGAGGCTGGTGGATCTGGCATGCCACATTCATTACCTGTGCATTCTACGCATGATGAGCAGGATGATGAGGGTGATACTAGTGTTCATGGTCATGGAGGTATCAGTTCTTATGATCATGGAGATACTAGTGCTCCTGATAGTTCTCATGAGGAGCGAAGGAGGACACGCATTTTGAGAAATGCAAAGCCCCAAACAATTAGTAAATACAAGGGCAGATATGTCATTCATTGCGATGGAGAAAGGTATGTTTTATGTATTATTTTTTTAAAATTTAAATTTAAGTTTTTTTAATGTCAATACTAACTCAAGATTTTTTTGGTTAGCCTTGTACCATCACACCAGGCAGTATCGTGTATAACATAAGTTATTAAAGAAAAGTATAAAAAGTTTTGGCCGACATATGGAGCACTTCTCGAAAAAGAAAAGGAAGATTGATTTAGTTTATTTCAGGTATAAAAGTAACTATTATTTTAATTTCTTATATATTTAGTTTATTTCATGATTTTACATTATTTAATTTTTTAAAATTCATAAAACAATGTAGGAGAAATGTGTTTGGGACTTTACAGAGCAACAACAAGTAAGAGAAAATTTTGATACAAAATGTTTTGCCTGATTATCCGACACGCTTAGGCGTGTTCGAATTAAATGGGAAAGTAAAGGAACACGTCCCTGTTGGATATGTGAAATGTATTTAAGCAACTTATTGACCATTGAAATTCGAAAACCTTTAAGCAAGTATCTGGAACAGCAAAAAAAAAATAGGGCATCTGAAGTTGGTGGCTGCAACTACGCAGCAGGAAGTATTAGTGTTGCTGAAATTGCACATAGCCTGGTAAATTTATTTATGTTACTTAAGTTTTCATTTAAAATTTAGATTAAAACAAACTATTTTTTCACTTATGTTTTATTTTATTAGCGTGATGAGTTGGGTAGAACTCCGATGCTTAATGAGATCCATCTAGAGACTCATATCAAGAAAAATGGAGAGTTTGTCGATAAACAAAGGAAACTCAAGTAAGTTTTGCTAAAATTTAGTCATTTTATTTCTTTCTTTTATAACATGTTATTTAGTCATCTTATTTAAATTATTATAGCATCTAACTTTTTTTTATAGGAGGAGTATGATCGAAAACTTGCACTTTCTTTATTTGAGCATTCTGAGTTACCTCTACCACCACAGGGATACCCTGTTGATCCTTGTCTAGGTTTTCAGACTTGGTATGATGTTGCTCGCGGGAAGAGGAAAAATGGAAGGGTGTATGGTGTTGGAGGATATGCCAAAACAATTAAGCGGCGTGATAGGACTTTCACGATGAGACTTGATGATGGAGAAGGATAATCACGTCCACCTATATTAACCGCTGATATGCTTGAAACTGTGAGAAATTTGGCGCAGACCAAGACAGCTCGTGAAGCAGCAGCTAGACAAGCAGAGATGGAGGAAATGAGGAGAAGACAAGCAGAGATGGAGGAAGAATTGAGGAGAAAAACAACGGAGTATGAGGAAGCAATGCAGATTGCAAATGAGCGCGCATTGAAGTTTGAACAATTTATGACATTGCATATGAATCAAGGTGTGAGAGGAAGAGATGAGGAAGATGAGGAGGATGATGAAGAAGTTGACTAAATGTGTTAAAATATAAAACTTTTAATATATATTTTTATATTTTATTTTATTTTTATCATGAATTATTTTTATTTTGATGATGGATTTGGATATTTACTTTTATTACACTTTTAATTATAAATTATTATATTTTACAAAATATATATTTTTATTTATTATATAATTATATTAAAATATATATATATATATATATATATATATATATATATATATATATTATTATATAATTATATTATTTTAATTATAATAATATAATTAAATAATATAATCATAAATTTAATAAAAATTTATTATATAATTATATATTATTCTAACTATAATAATATAATTAAATAATATAATTATAAAATGTAATAAAAATTTATTATATTATTATTCTAATTATAACAATATAATTAAAATAATATAATTATAAATTATAAAAAAAAATATTATAATTATTGACTAGGGGTTAAACTAGGGGCCCTGTCCCCTTGCAAATTAGTGTTTTGTGATGAGTTTTTTTGCTTTAGTGAGGGGTTTAACCCCTAGCTATATACAATTTTTCTTGTAGTGTTTTTATATAATTATAGAATTAATCATGGGTCCAAAACAAAACAAAAATGAATTAAACTATTTTATTTTATGATTTTTTAAAATAAACATAATAAAAATAAATAAATAAATTTAGTAAAATATATAAATTATTGAAAAAAAAAACTTCAAACACAATAGACAAAGTTGAATTATAATATTCAGATTTCAAAAACTTTCATTTTTAAAATGATAATTTTAATTTGATATAAATCGATATTTTATTTTATTTTATTAATTTCTTCAAAATAAAAATTTTAATCAAAAAGACAATAAAATAAATTTCTAGAGTTAACATATCTTATCTCATTTTAAATATAATTGAAATGGGTATAGCAGAATTATTTGATAGGGTTTAAGCTAGTAAACGGAATATCTAGACAAACTGAATTATTTCACCAATTTTAAAAGCTGGATGAAATTTGTCGCATGAAGTAGAATAAATAAAAATAAATAAAAAGAAAGACAAATATTATATCAATGGATCGAGGTGGATGATGAATCTCAGCCTCAATCCTTGCTTTCAAATTTATATTTTACGTTCGTCTCGGGTCTTTTATACGATGGAATTTTATCTTATTTTTGTATAATTTTTACGGATTCCTATAAATATAATAGAATAAAAAATATATTTTTTATTTTTATATTGATAATTAATAAATTAAAAATGTAAACATTAATCATTTATATACCTATTACTTCCACAATATTTAATACATGTTCAAAAATATTTTCGCTTACCAAATTTTTGAAACTCCAAAAAAATTTAAAAAATTATTTAAATTTTATTTTTTTTACATTACATATACGACAAGAATAAATATATATATATATATATATATATATATATATATATATATATATATATATATATATATATATATATATATATATATATATATATATATATATATATATATTTCACTTCTCCATTATTTATTCTGATAATGGTAGAGAAAAAAAAAAAACACATAATATTCACCATTTATTTTAAAGTTTAATGATTTAGATTCATTTTTATATTCTCATAAAAATGACATTCTCATAGAATATGTCTTTCTCATAAAAATGACATTCTCATATATATAAAATTTTAAATATTAATCAGTATGTGACGAAAGATATGATCTATGTACCGTCTTGAAGTGTTTCGAGACATTTTATTCTTCATTCCCATTCTTACAAGATAAAATTTTCTACTCTAAATAGGGATGTCTATTTGATCCATCTCTAATGGGTACGAATTATCAATAATAAATAGGGTAAAACCCCGCAAAAATAGGTACAAGAACAGACTCAATTATCTACAAAAATAAGCGGATATGTATGGGGTATGACACCTTAGTACCTAATCCGTCCCATACCCGCACAATATATATTTACGTATTTTAATTTATATTTATATATTTTAATTTATATTATTATATAAAAATGTATGTATCAATTTTAAAAAGTATATTAATGTTAAATTATTACATATCTAATATAAGTGTTTTTTTTTTTAACAATATATTTTTTAAAAATTTTTTAATGCTTTTAAAAACTTAAAATGATATAATATTTTATAATTGATATTTATTTATAGTAGGAAGACGGGTATGAATATTTACATACTCATAGGGAACGAGTACAAGTACTATAGTACCCTGTTTAAACCCTATCTATTGTCATCCTTAATTCTAAAGCTTCAAATCAGATAATTTTTGCAGAAATGGTAGATGCTGATTGATATATTTTCTAAAATATGTTTAGTTTTCATTTTTAGCTAAATATCATATTTATGGGTATTATTTACCCTGTCTTAAAATAAAAATTATTTACCCTGGATGGATGCACATCAAAGTTGATAAACTTTGGATCAGATGGGTGGATACATATTTTATGAAAGGGGAAGCAATCCTGCATTGGAAACTCGATACTGCTGCTACATCTTGGCTTATAAAAAGCATTTTAAAGTGTAGAGATCTGATTGCTAATAGTACTTACTAGAATGAGAGTGTGCAATAGGGTGTTTATAGAATTACAAATATGTATAGGGACCTTCGAGAGGAGCCAATACCAATTAGTTGGAAGAATATACTTTACAGGAACCATGTTAGGCCTAGAGCAAAATTTAATTTATGGCTGGTGTTACATGGAAGACTTCTAGCAAAGGACAGGTCGCAAAGATTTGGTGTGCCTACTGATGGAATTTGTGCTTTCTGTTAGAGCTAAGAAATTATGGATCATTTGTTTTTCGACTGCACTTACACGAGGGTCATCTGGCTGAATTTACTTAGATGGATTGGCTATGATAGAACAATTTCTAACTGGAACATAGAGGATAATTTGTTATAGGAAGTTAATGAACCATATCAACATGGATACTCTTTGTATAGAGTAGTTGTTTAATAGGTTTTGTTTTGTTTCTCTTGGTTGTTTGGATCATTCGCGGTTGGCTTGTACTCCTTTTGATTTTTTAAAAATATAAGTTGCTTTTTTCAAAAACAAATTAATGAATGAATATAACACTTTTATAAAATTATTCGTATTTATTAATAGTTATTATAAATTGTGATAAATGAATACTCCACCCGTTTTAAAATAAGTGTCACATTTAAAAAAATTATTTGTTTTCAAATATTTGTCACTTTAGCATATTAATGAAATTTTAATTTTTATCTTTTAGTTATACATTTTAATTAATACGTTTAATTTATTATTTTTCATTTTAAATTAACTTTAATTCAAATACACCAATAATGAATTAAAATAATTTGATAAAATCAACCTTTTCTTTCTTTCATTTATTATATATTTTTTAATTTGTATAAAAGTAACAAATATGATACTTTTTTACATCGGATGAGTGATAGAATTTAATAACTTGAAAATTGTGTAGAAATAAAGCGATAATAAATTAGTTAATGTGGTATTAAAGTGATAAAACTATACTTATTTTAAAACATTTTTTAATTACATTTATTTTTTGAAACAAATGAAAAATGATTTATTAAGACTAAAAATTTACAATAAAATAGAAAATTATTAGGATGGAAATGGGATAAAATTAGGGGTAATAAAATAGGTCTATCCCGTTAGATATATTTGTTTTCTTTTATTCATATCTTAATGTGGGATGACTTAAAAATTTAGATTCTTACCATATAATATTATTCGTCTCTTAGATAATCTTTCAATGTCGAATGGATCCAGACTGAATCGTGAACGAAATCACTTTCCTTAAAAGTATTTCAAGCACACTCTCAAATTGTCTTAGAGTTGGAACGGCCTGAATACCCAGGATAAGTCAGCCTTTTTCTCGAAACTGCACAAGACTGGTGAAGTTTCGAATGCAAAGAAAACGTTGGAATTATATGGAAGAGGATTTCAGATTTTTTGGAGTATTTGATTTCGAATTATCAAGCATATATTTATAGCCATGCATGTGTCTTTTCAGAAGTTTGCAATTCTTCATAAACACACTCTCTAATGAACATTTGCAATGGTTCAAATAAAATGTCATGCACCACTTCGTGAAGTGTCATGTATTTCAAATTCAAATTCAAAAATCAAACTCTAGGCAACGAATAAATCTGAGCGATAATTAAAATAAATTCGTAGTATACCGGCCGAAGGCCGGTCCGCCTGCCGGAGGCGGCCGGAGCGCCACCTCATTAACGCCGCGAATAGCCCGCGCCACCTCATTAACGCCGCGAATAGCCCGATTGCTTCGTGCCTAAGTGCTCAAGTGCCGTCTACAAGCCGCCACTAGCGCCTCTACGCCCACGCCCTCGGATCCGGTTCCGGAGCCGGAGCCGGTGTCGCCGGTGGCGACACCGGCGAGAGGTGTTTTGTATGAGACAAGTGACATAAGTTTTGGCACCACCACATATGACTATGTGGCACTTTATCCTCTTTGGCTCCTTTGGAAATTACATTGTTCCAAGTGCCTTATAAATGCTATTTAATTTTACTCCACTTCCAATGTGGGACTAAGCATTTATTGTCAATTAACTATAACACCCACTTTGTCATTTTTGGAACAACATTTAATGGAAATAAATTATTATTTCCAACAATCCCCCACTTGTTCTAATAATGACAAAATAATAATTCCAGAAATGGGACATAAGAAGTATTAATACAGTTAAGTATCTTTCGATTTTAAACTTAACCTTAGTAAGAATAACACAAGGTTTAATCGGAATATTAGGTAGCAATGCTTTTAAACCATGAATCCATATGAATAGACCGGTGTTACCTTACACACACTCCTTAAAGATTCTTCCTCTGCATAACTCGCTTAGCACTTATTTATGGCCATGTGCTATCCTGTTTCATGAATTTTTTCATGAGAGAAACTCCAACTCTCACTTTGAGACGGCACCATCTCATAATTCACATAGGTGAAGTTCATATAGTATCTGTTTCCAATAGATACGTACCCTCGGTATTGAACTTCATTAAGAGTTTAAAATAAAACTCAAACCTCATTTCTAATGTCAACATGATTATGAAATGTTAGACAATTATCCAAATCAACGACTTGTTATTACCCATTGAAAATCTTAACGTTAATGTTCTGTTAACTTAAGATTGGGTTGCCACCGTTGTCGGAACTCTTACTCAAGGAGTTTCAACCCCATACCTCTCGAGGTTGTTCTTACTAAGTCTCTGGCCAGTGGCTTAGTAAACGGATCAGCCAAATTATAGCTTGTTCGTACATACGTAAGTGAAATGATTCCATCCTTAATCAGTTTTCTCACGAACGAATGTCTAAGTCCTATATGCCTGGACTTTCCATTATACATTTCGCTAAATGCTCTTGCCAAAGTGGCCTGACTATCGCAGTGTATCATCACCTTTGAAACATTATCTTTAGCCAATGGAATTTCCAAAAGAAGATCCCTCAACCACTCTGCCTCTTGACTAGCGGAAGCGAGAGCCACGAACTCTGATTCCATGGTTGAAAGAGTAATGCATGTTTGTTTCTTGCTCTTCCAAGAAATTGCTCCTCCAGCTAGTGTAAATATCCACCCAGTTGTAGATTTGTGATCTCCCACGTTAGAGATCCAACTGGCATCGGTATATCCTTCTAATATAGCAGGAAACCTACCATAATGAAGGCCAAGATCTTTGGTTTTCAACAAATAACCAAATATCCTCGTGATTGCCTTCCAATGTTCATTACTTGGATTACTAGTAAATCTACTCATTTTACTAACTGCAAATGATATATCGGGTCTAGTACATTGCATTAAGTACATAAGACATCCGATCGCACTTGCATATTCTAATTGAGCCACTGCTCTTCCATCATTCTTTTCAAGTTTGATTACATGATCAAATGGAGTAGTTACTTCTTTGAACTTCAGGTGTTTGAACTTATCAAGCATTTTCTCAATATAATGTGTTTGATTAAGTTCATAACCCCCACTATTTTGCTTAACTTTTATTCCTAAAATTGTGTCAACAAGCCCAAGATCTTTCATCTTGAAAGTGGAAGTTAGAAACCTTTTTGTTTCTAAAATTCCATTAAGTTTATTGTTAATTATTAGCATGTCATCAACATAAAGACACAAAAATATTACAGTGTTATTATACACTTTTGTATATAAACACTTGTCACAAGAATTAGGAATAAATCCATTTGTCATTATCGTAGAGTCAAACTTTTGATGCCATTGTTTTGGTGCTTGTTTTAAGCCATATAGAGATTTGACCAGTTTGCACACCTTCTGTTCATTTCCAGGAAGGACGTGTCCTTCTGGTTGTTCCATGTAGATTTCCTCATCGAGGTCTCCGTTTAGGAATGCTGTTTTAACATCCATTTGATGAACAATCAGATCATTTAAAGATGCTAAAGCAAATAACAACCTTATAGTGGTTGTTCTTGCTACAGGTGCATAAGTGTCAAAATAATCTATACCTTCCTTTTGTCTAAATCCTTTTGCCACTAATCTTGCTTTATAAGTGTTTAATGTACCATCACTATGATATTTCTTTTTAAACACCCACTTGCATCCAATGGGTCTTGATCCCTTTGGTAAATCAACAAGTTCCCAAGTGTGGTTGGACATAATTGAATCCATTTCATCCCGGATAGCATCTTTCCAAAAAGAGGAGTCTCTAGAAGCTATTGCTTCCTTATAAGTTTTAGGATCTTCCCCTACTTGAAGAATTACCGGAATGCTTTTAATAAAATTTGTACTATTTCCTTCAACCAGATAAAATGAAATGGATTGAGAATCAATTTCGTCTGGTCCTAGGTTCTTTATTTTCCAGACTCTTTTGCTTATCCTAGGTTCGGGTCGTGGTTCATTTATTCGAGATGTACCTTCAGATTGTATTTCTACAATCCGAGAAGAGTCTTTTTCACAAGATTCTTTATTTATGGCCGACTCTGATTCTTTATCCTTAGTTATAAGTTTTTCAAAGAATTCTACATCCCGGGATTCAACAATAATATTAGACTCTAAATTTAAAAGTCTATATGCTTTGCTATTTTGTGCATATCCTACAAATGCACATCTTATCCCTCGAGGACCCAACTTGGTTCTCTTAGGATCCATGTTTTCGTAATATGCCACACACCCCCACACCTTAAAATAGCCAATATTTGGTGTCATGCCCTTCCATACCTCATATGGAGAAATTCCACTTTTCTTTAAGGGAATTCTATTTATTATGTGACAAGCGGATAATAAAGCTTCGCCCCACAAATTGAAAGGTAGTTCGGAATGCAATAACATGACATTCATCATTTCTTGATATGTTCGATTCTTTCTTTCTGCTATGCCATTTTGTTGTGGTGTTCTAGGTGCCGAACATTCATGTATTATACCGCGTTCTTCACAAAATGCATCAAATTCAGTAGAAAAGTATTCACCGCCCCTATCACTCCTAAGGACTTTTATACTTCTACTTAATTGATTTTCCACTTCTGCTTTGTAACTCTTAAAGGCATTAAAAGCCTCATCTTTATGCTTTAAGAGATATACATAAGTGTATCTAGAACAATCATCAATAAATATAATGAAATATCTATTTCCCCCACGGGTCAACATGCCATTAAATTCGCACAAATCTGAATGCACAAGATCAATCAGATTTGTATTTCTTTCAACACTTTTGAAAGGTTTCTTAATCATTTTTGATTTAACACATAATTCACATTTATTAAAATCTTTGATATTACATGATATCAAGCCAAGTTTAATTAGTCTCTTCATTGAACTAATACCAATATGTGCTAGTCTATTATGCCATAAAGTAACTGAATCAAGCATGTAAGCAGAATTAGAAATTTCATTAATCATGTTATAAGTAATACATAGTTTGATCATTCCTTCAGCGGAATCTGAATGCCATAAAGTAATACATAGTTTGATCATTCCTTCAGCGGAATCATTCCTTCAGCGGAATATCCTTTTCCAACAAACACACCATTACGGGTCAAAATAAGTTTGGGACATGAAGCACATTAACAAGAGTACGCCCTCGGATCCGGTTCCGGAGGCGGAGCCGGCGAGCGGAATATCCTTTTCCAACAAACACACCATTACGGGTCAAACGCCCTCGGATCCGGAGCCGGCGAGCGGAATATCCTTTTCCAACAAACACACCATTACGGGTCAAAATAAGTTTGGGACATGAAGCACATTAACAAGAGTACGCCCTCGGATCCGGTTCCGGAGGCGGAGCCGGTGTCGCCACCGGCGAGAGGTGTTTTGTATGAGACAAGTGACATAAGTTTTGGCACCACCACATATGACTATGTGGCACTTTATCCTCTTTGGCTCCTTTGGAAATTACATTGTTCCAAGTGCCTTATAAATGCTATTTAATTTTACTCCACTTCCAATGTGGGACTAAGCATTTATTGTCAATTAACTATAACACCCACTTTGTCATTTTTGGAACAACATTTAATAGAAATAAATTATTATTTCCAACATCGTCTAATTCTATTGTAGTTTATTTATGGCTTTTACAAACACATATATTTATATAAATATTTGTATTTTTTAACTTAAAAAAATACAGTTTTTGCTGGATTTCTTCGTTCTACCCTGACTTTTTATAAGATTAACTTAAATTTTAAATTCACATCTTCAATTATATCTTTTCTATTTTCTAGAGATTTTTACAGAGTAAAATTAAACGCGACAGCCATACCTTTTGCCATTAAAACAAAAATTAGAATAGAAATGAAATGAGAGAGAGTATCGTGATCACGGGTGGAAGACAAAATCTCAAATTTGGCAACTCATAAATAAAGGTCTTATGAAACTTTATGATTATTGTTAATGTGTTATCCATCAAATCTTCTTCAAGCGCAGCCACATATATAAATATTTTATTCATAATAATTCTTATTCACAAAACCATTTCATAATTTCTAAAGGTATAATAATTTTCAATTCAATATATCTCTCAAATAGCTACACTTCCGTTAATTTTTTCAGTATCATAATTTCACATATAGTTATTTAAAATAAAACATCACAATATAGTCGTCTCAAAGTTTTAAAAATTTTAGTACAAGAAGTTAAAGTTATTTTTTAATTTATGATAAAAAAAAAATCTTAAAAAAATCTATTTAATTATAAAATAATTAAATAATTATATACATATGAATATCCTTTTTTGTAAACTATCTTATACATCCTAAAAAACAGTATTGCATTACAGATTCGACCCTGTATCTCTACCATCTAACATGTCTATGCAAATCAATTGTCAATTTAACTTTTGTAACAATTTTAACTCAATTGAATATGATGGTAACATGACCATTATTGTACATTACTAACTATTTTATAAAGTTATATTTTTAATTAAATTATTGTAAAGAAGGCTTGATGTAGACCAAATGCTTCCCATCACGTGTGTTTAAACAATGTGTGGAACACAACGTTTTGCATAAACGAATGGTCATGTTCATTGTCGAGAGAAATGAATGCCATTTAAAATTAGTGGTTTAGGCTATAGACTACCTAATCTTTTTTTACCGGCTCCGGAGCGACCCTCACATTTTAAAGTTTTATGGTACTAAAGTATTGAATCAAATATATTTTTCGACTTTAGAATTCGATTTTTTTTTTTAAGAAATAGTCATTCTAAAGTTGACTATTTACACTTATGGTCTCTGTCACTTATTTCCTCTAAGGAAAGTTGACATAGATATATAACTAACAAAGTTTTTTTTTAAAGAAGTTATTCAATAATCAATTGCCGCATTTGAAACTATTTGATAAGATTATAACACGACATGAGTTTACATTTTACGTTTGGTTATTTGGATATTAAAATTTTGTTATTTACATTGTATCAAAGAATCCTCTCTCTCTCTCTCTCTCATTAAGTCTATCCTATTGTTTTGTTTGTAGTTTTGTGACACAATCGAAGATTTTTGCATTTGAGAAAAGGAAAAATTGCAGCTTTTTGTTGTATGTGGTCCTAAATTATGTGTATTGAAGGTGCTTGTGGTCCAAGCCGTCATTTGTGGTCCATCAACATTGAAGCTCAGGTTGATCCACATGTTTAACTTCAAAAATATTTTTTTTTATTAAATATTTATTTAGGGTTTATCATTTATATTAGACTTTGTCGTAATTTATTGTTTCTAAAAATAAAAGCTTTTATTTTGTTGATTGTGAGTCTAGTGTTGGATTGTATTTACATTTAAATTTTATAAAATGTGTAGTATATGCTTAGTATGCTGACTGTATTTGATCAATTTTGACTCAATTTTATCATGTGTTATGTATAGGCATGTGTTTAGTCAATATAGTATTTTCTACACTAAGAGTTGTTTTGTAAAATATTGTATGTTAAGGTATGGGGTGAGGGAGTGTATTTATTTAGTGGTCAAGATCTTGATTTTTTTGTCCTTTTTTGAGGCATGTGGTTTAATAAAGGGGATGGATCATGGGTTTGAACATAAGGCTGTGAAAATATGGTGGAAACAAGATGGTGGTAATTTAGATGATGATCTAAAACCATTTAGGGATGATGGAGATACAAATGAGTTAGTGGTTTTAGGGATGATGGAGATACAAATGAGTTAGTTGTATTTGTTGAAAACTATATATGTGAGGTGGAAATCTACACTAAGCCCAAACCAAATACAGTAGAGCCAACCTTTATGGAGAATGTGTGTGTGTGTGTGTGTGTGTGAGAGAGAGAGAGAAAGAGAGAGAGAGAGAGAGAGAGAGAGAGAGAGATAAGGGGGAAAAGTCAAGATGATGTTGAAAGTTCTAATGATTCTAGTGATGAGTTTGTCAAGGGTATACATGTTGAAGATAATGAAGACGAAATGATGAATGGGTTTGACGAAGGTTTTGATGAGGACTTAGATGATGGTTAACCAAGAAATACACCTACTGTAGATGGTGTAGCCACAAGTGAGGCAATCAAGCATAGTTTTATCACTCCATAAATGGGTAGGGAACATATAATAGAATAAGAGTATATGGCTGATGAACTTGACAGTGGGGTTGAAGATGATAATTGTGATGATAGGCCAAATGTGATTACGTTCAATGAAAAAGATGAAATTACAGAGGATTTCAAGAATGTGGAATGGAATTTTCCTCATTGAACCGGTTCAAGAATGTTATACTAGAGCATAATATTTTGAATGGTAGGGATGTGAGATTTGAAAAAAAAAATGATGCAGTGAGGTCTAGGGTTGTTTGTAAGGATAAAAAATATTATGACTACACTTTGTGTAGTAAAGTTTTAACATCCATAATATTTAGAATTAAGACATTGTTTCAGAAAGATAAATATGGAAGATAATTTTTTAATTAAAGTGTGAAGAAGAGGCCACATTAAATAAAGGTCAAAATTATCAGTCCTAGTTCAATTATTTTGCCTCCTATAGAAAACTTCGACAATAATCCAAAGTAGAATCCTCATATCAAACTTAACTTGGCTAATGTGAAAATTCACCAAGACAAGATGGTCAAATAGAAACTTAGAAATGGATTGCACAAAGGAAATCCTTGTTAGATGATAGGCTTCGATATAAAACGGGTGAATAGATCACAAGTTAAAAATCAAAATTTTGGAAAAAATGATTTTCAAAAGTTTTATGGCACAACGAAAATAACTCAAATCAAATCGTTTAAATGAACCTACTATCAAAAAGCTCAGGTATGCGTAAAGTTACACAATTAAATGATAATGAACACAAATTGTTCAACAACGATTAATTACAACACAATAAAATGCTAAGCTATATGTAAAGTTTATTTCTAATGATCAAAAAACAAATAAAAATACAACAATGCAATTTATCGAACACCTTGTGTGCAATCGACATGGTTTGGATATTTACTTTGTTTTGTTGATTTTAAAACAAATCACAATCAACCGGATTATAATTCTATCAACAAAACCTAATTCAAAAATATGATCAAAAATCATTTTCAATCGAATTGATCAAACAAACAATGAATTTTAATAATTTGCAAATTAAAAATTAGAGAGAAGTAGAGAGAGACAAGGATTTGTTTAGGCAGTTCCCTAATCGACCTTGCTATGGGTACGTCTGACCTCAACTCGAAATTGAATTGAGATACTTGTAATTAACCTTACTTTGCAAAAAAGTGTATATACAAGAGATGAAGAATTTTAACCCTACAAACCCTATGGTTTGTTGTTGATTCTACCACCTCCAAAACCTTTGATCAAATATTGATCAAGTCATCAATAATGTCACTTCAATTCACCAATTCTTGCTACTTCCTTGCACGAAACCACCTTGTCCTAAGGCTTTCACGCGGTCGAATTAATCCTAAGCGCACACTTGTTGAAACCCAAGATTTACCCAGAAGATCCACCGTCTCACACTACTCCCTTGCAAGGAACCAGCTTGTCCCAAGACTTTCACTCGATTGGATCCGAATTGTGTAATATTATCCAAAACCTTGAAATCCTCAATGATCTTGAAGAAAACCCCCAGCTCGGTCTTGTTATTTGAAACCCTCAAAGAACTCAACCCAATATTCTCGATACGCCAACCTAATTGGATGTTATCAATCCTAATCTAGATGGTCACCCAATCAAAAAATGATTGTGTATATTTTTATTATGTGTATGCATATAAGAGAGGTTGAAGATGATGAACATGCTTTGAAATTTTGGTCTCGTATAGGTTTTCAACTAGAACCTTACTAGAAGAGGGTGCATGTATTAGTATATATATGTATGTAAGATATGTGAAGCAAAGGGCATGCATGAGGAATTGAAAGGAAAATAAATATTTCAAAAATTTTAGTCTATAGGCCGGTCTATGAAAGTTGGTGTGTCGACCTATAAAGGTCTTAGGTCGACCTATTTGAGGAAACCTATAAGCAGTGGCTACATGATTTATTATTGAGGCATGAGTGTCGACCTATCCTGAAGCAAAAGCTTCTATAGATCGACCTAAACACGTATGTGTCGGCCTATGCAATAGTTTTCACACTAGAAACTCAATTTTTGATGCATGTATCTTGCCTAAGTCATTTCAATTAATGTTTATATGCACCCTAATTGTAAGATGAACAATGCACATCTAGAATTTGGTTGATATCATCAAATGTACAAAAACGCTAAATTTTCTCCTAGTTTTAACATCATTCAAAACATAAATAAACAGAAAGATGCACTTATATACTCCCTTTTTTTATGATGACAAAACTTGAGATTTGAGACAATGCGTTTTTTTTATACCTGAATAGCTCCCCCTAAATGCGTGCATGGTATCCTTCATAATCTTCTTCCCATTTGACAAGATTAAAAAGAGAAAAGAAATCTATCAGTAGTATCACATGGATACATATTACACAAATAAAATATACTACACAGAGGTAATTTGTAAAGATAAGTGGTACACTCACATACATTCATCATATATGTAACTACACAAGCTTAATAAACACAACAACATTAAACAATACTCATATTCATTGAACATAACTATCATAGTACAAGTATTATTTCAATACATAAACCAAAAAGTATAAAACAAACCAAACATAATTTAAAATGCATGATGACAAAAAAAAACTAAATGCATGACCAAAACAAAACACATCCTAAGACACAAGACATAAATGACTCAAGCTCATCACTTCAATGTCTTCCACGACCTCTAGGCCTCACTCCATGAAACCAGCCATGACCATCACTCCCAAATTGGCAATCTAATAAATCACACATTTCTTGGCCAAACTGTGTATAATGATGGTGGTCTTCATTCTAGGAAGCAGTCATGTGATCAACCTTTACAATGGTAGAAACAGTGTTCGCATCCATTTCATCTTTTAGAGAGACTAGCTTCTCAGTCACAAATGATGCAAAAGTCTCAAAGTTTGCATCTTAAGATTTCATGTGCTCTTGCAAAATGCGGAGTTGTTCCATTTAAGTTTCTTCAAAAGCTTTTCTTTTTAGACATTCCTCTTTATACCGCTCATCTTACTTGATCTACATATTCTGAAGCAAAGTTATGATTGAAGATGAATCTCCATTCTCATCACCCATTTTACTAGCTTCATGATCGACATCATGCACATGTTCATCACAGGTAACATGTGGCTCGGTAGTGGAGTCAGCAAATTTGAAGGGGTCATCAAAGTTGTAAATTTTCCTCCCATGTTTACCCATTCAGAAGTAGTATACTTGACGTTCCTCATCAAAAAAGTACCCCATATTAGTTAAAGTACGTTGGAGAACTCTTGGACGGGTCTAGGTGATATAAACAACAAATTTGGCATGCCTATATTGAAGTAGTTAGGGATCTTGGAAATCATGGACATGTAGCAAAAAGACGTTCCTTTATTGCATTCTTTGATAGTAACATTCGGTAAATAAAATAATGAGCCCAATTAATTCAAATCTTGTGTAGGAGAATGTAAACAAGATGAATCTCAATGTTGTCAATTCTTGAATACTCGCATTTCTTCTGACGCAAGACGTGAGAAACTAACCACAATAGAATTATGGGAACCATTTTCAATTGACTGACAACAAGAGTGTCATGACAGTCCTCTGATCTAGGAGCTTTAAGCATCTCGTTCAAATGCGTGGTTCACTCAAAATTCATATGAGTGTAGGTATTTGTTACCAATGGATCAACTTCATCCTCCTCATTAGTATCAACAATCGTAATATCAAACAACGATTTCCACAAATCATTAGTAAATTCATAGACTTTGTTACCTATTGAGAATTTGAAAGTAGAGCCTTCCTGATCATGCAATCCGGAATAAAACACCCGAATAAAATCTTCATTATAGTCCTGTGAGAGCTGCAAAAAATAGTTGATTTTTTGGTGCTCAACAAGTAGAACGACTTTTGGAATATCTAAGCAACCAGCAACTATCGGTTTCTACACATGTTGCTTCATCACTGGGTGATGTTGGTGCTTTTCTTAGAGTTCTCCAATGCAGTCAGACGAAACTAAAGAGAAATTAGTTTATGGAGCAGTTGATGATGCAGTAGCCTTACCCTTTTCTTTGGAATTTCCTTTGGTTCTTGCCATTTTGGGTGCCATTGATAACTGTTTAGACAGATTATGCACACAAAGTGTTTGAATAAATGTGCACACGAGAAGCAAGGAAAGTTTGGGGAATATTTGATTACCCACAAACCAAACTTCAGAGTAAAGATTCTAAAGTGCTCACACACAATAATAGATGATAAGAATGAAAAGTAATTCAAATTCTTTGAAATTGGGATGTGATTTGAAGCATGAAAGGTGAGAGCCATTTATAGAGAATGAAAAATGGAGAGTATTAATGAGATTTTTTGAAATTGTAAGGTTGAATGATTTAATGTGGTAAGTTTAATAACAATAGTGGAGAGTTTAAAATCCTTTGAAGAGTTATAATACTGAATGGAAGTTGGAAAGAAGTGGAGACAAGTTCATTAATCAACAATGAATGAAAACAAATGAAAAGTTATGTTCAATGTATCATAGTTTGACCTTTCACTTTTATGCGTTAACCTGTGTCTGTTATGTGTCGACACATACTGTAACCAAATTAGAAGATTTAAAAAAAAATTAGTTATGCGTCGACCTATGCGAGGATATGTCGACCTATAGTGTAACTAATCTAAAAAATTCCAAAATTAATTCTCATGTGCCGACCTATAACTATTGTGAGTCGACCTATATTGTTCAACTTCTAAAATTTTGACTTAATTGGATTTATAATGACCCTGAGAGACTCAAATTGACTCATGGATAATTACTTGATGAGAGACACATGCATATGATAGTATTTCATATTTTGTTAGATAAAATCATGCAAACATGTATAAGCAAACATGAAATGGTACAAGGTATAGATCCAACATGAAGACATTTTAAACATAATCACTATAAACATATAAAATGCAACACACAATGGCCACATTTGACATTTTCGGAAGTGAAAATATCTCACAAACATTTTACATATAACGTATCACATACCTTCAAAAAATAAACAAGTAAAAGAAATACTTACTTATAAAATAAGAAAAGGATTGAAACGATATTACCTCACCGTACACATGACGGAGGATGCATTTGTATTCCACGAGGAACTCTCGAACAAAAGTTGAAATGAATGCAAAACGTGCTATAAAACACAAATGAAACCAAAATGTTGTTACCACTTTTCTCCTTGTACAAGTATTTAAAAGTGAGATACATAATGTATCCAAAAGGAAATTGACTTGATGATCATCCTTGTTGTTAAATTTTCATTCTTGTTCAACCATGATGATTATCTTACTCCTTCTCATGTTACATCATCTTAGGTTGATAAATTCTAATTTGATGTACTTGAGTATGTCTTGCTGAAGACATATCTACATCATTAAACATAATACCTTTCTGATACTTCTCAGATCGAAACATTAGTAATCATTCACACACATTTAATAATTAAGGAAACACTAAACGTTAACTTTCTTGGTAACACAATCCGCCTTGCTTGTCACATAGTCGACACAATAACAACATGTCACCTTGTTATGCCTTGATCCTCCATAAATGAGATCACATACTCTCTTCATAGAGCTAATAAATTTTTCCTGCATGATTAATAAATAGTGTTAATCATTGAAAGGCACCTTTAAGAATAAAGAGTTTCCTAAACTTGCACTTTGCAATAGTATGACCCTTTTTGCAACAATAATGATAATACAAATAATGGAAAGATGAGCTTTTACTATTTGGTTTCTTTTCAACATAGATATGCCTTCTATAAGGATTATGAGAAGGCAAGTCGTATTTAGAAGTATCTATAAAAAAGGTAACCTTAGGTTGAAAAGTCTTACCCAACGTGGGTTTAAGAGTTCTTGACTCTTTTTGCCAAATGTGACAAGTCTCACAACCAAACCATGAAGGTTTATCATCCTCATTTTTTATCTGTTAGAATATCTAACATAGAAATCCTTAGATCTTCCATATTCTTTTCATTTTCAAAAATTTTAGCTTCTAAGTGAGAAATTATTATTTTGTTTGAAGCTAATCTTTTGAAAGCATCTATGACTTATCTTTGTAGATTTTCAAAAGATTCTTGTAATTGAGAAAAATTTAAGTCATGAGAAGTTTGAAGTTTAGAGTGACTTATAACCTTTTTCTTTCCTTTGCTTTCCATATAGAAAAGCTTGGTCGATTCAACACTTGAGGCAGAGCTATCATCATTTGAGGAATCACTTTCTCTCTCCCAAGCGGCATAAGCTCTTCTAGACTTGCTATATCTCTTGTCATGGCCTTTTTCTTTGTCTTTCTTTATTGTAAGACACTCTGGATTATAATGGCCCGGTTTTCCATAATTGTAGTGTGTACTTCTAGACTTACCCTTCTTGTTCTCATCTTCCTTGGAGGAATTAGATAGCCCTCTAGATTTACCATGAATCTTGTCGGAGTATTTATTTCCATACTTCCTCATGTATCTTTTATACTTTTTGATAAACAATCACATATCTTCTTCATCAGAATCTTCGTTATTTTTAGTTTCATAATAATTTTTCTCATTACAAAAGGACCTTGAGCTTGAAGTCTTTAGAGCAATAGACTTTTTCTCTACTTCCTTGTCTTTTCCTTTCTCCTTCTTAACTTTCTTTTCATACTCTTTTCATGTTTTACCAAGCAAGAGAGTTATTGCTCATGCTCTTCCAATTTTCCGAACAAAGTCGTGAGATCAAGTACTTTAAGATCCTATTTGATAGAGGTGACCTTGGGTTTCCATTCGCTACTTAAACATATCAATACTTTGTTAGTAGCAATCTCATTGGAAATAGGCTTACCTAGTGCATTTAATTGATTGATAAGATGTGCGAAACATTTTTGCATGTCTGTAATTGTTTCACCATGCTCCATACGAAATAGCTCAAACTCTTGATTTAATATGTTGATCCTAACTTATTTGACATCATTAGTACTTTGATGGTCAACTTCTAATGCGTTCCACATAGCCTTGACGGTCTAAAAATGAGAAACGTGATAGTACTCATCAACACCTAAAGCGGACGTGAGAATACTTTTCACTTCCCAATCATGTGACTACAATTTCCAATCATTAGGATCACATTGTGCTTCCATTTTAGGTAATGTAATATCGGAAAACAACTGCTGATCTTCCAAATTTGACTTTGGTGACTCACAGGATCGATCAGATTGATCCTAGGACATGTGCTAAAGTATTCTTCGTTTAGAATTAGATTTAAAGTACTTGTAATAACGAATTGGTAAATGTGCTTGTAATGAAAAAGACTTCGACTGGGTATTTTAAAGTGCATAAACTTAAAGAAACGCTGTAAAAGATTTGTAAAAGGCTGATCGAAGAAGGTAAAAAGTTTAAAGGAAAAGAGGAATTGGAGTAAAGGATGCAGGAAAGGTAAAGGTAAAAAGGTAACACTTGTACAAGTGGTTCGATAGAGGAAATGTAAATGTTGCTGAAATTGTAAAAGACTTTATTGAAAAGTTGGTGATTTTACATAACGTACATTCTCCGTGAAAATACTCTTTTCTCACACTCGGGTACTTTGAGTAAATTTGATTGGAGTTACTTTGTACAAATGGTAAAACACACAGAAATCTGTCTAACAAATCCCTATTTATAATGCTAATAATTAACACCTAATAACTTCCTAGTATCTCCTCGATCTAACAAGTGGCAATTGCATGTTACTTCTGCTCTAGAACTCGCCACGTGTCTTATGAACAGAACCGCTCCCTCCAAATTTTGAATTTCAAAACGACGTAGCAATCCTCCTGCATAATTTCGGTCGAACTACCTGTGACACGGTCGAAATGCTCATAACTTTAGGTTTCTTAATTTTTCTAAGTTATTTCAACCGTTTAGCTTAGAAGATTCCTTAGAGGCTGTCGAACCCTCTTTGCTTCATTTTATTTAGACATTAATTATGCCTTAATGTTTAGCAACCCAAGGCAGTGTCGAATTTGGGAGCTAACAAATTGCCCCCAAAGAATGTTCTTTTCGACCTTATTGTAGGAAAAGGACATTTTTTGATAGTATCCCATTTGACACCATCTTTTCGATACTATCATACCCTTTGGTTTGCCTCTTATCCTTTGGAAGATAAAACAGAAGAAAGAAGATTTCTCAACTGTCTTCCAAAGACGATTCGACCCTTGCTGCTGAACTCGAACATGCTATCACTTTTGCAGAAGAGGCTCGAAGCTTAGAAGAAGAAGTTGTCAGATTAATTGACGAAAGGGCCTCGTGCCAACAACGTATTGAATATCAGAAGGATAACTACCTTAAAATGAAGGCCAATCTTCCTTTCTAATTTACTAACATATTGTAACAGACTATATTTTGCTGGCCTTTGAAGCCATCTTTGTTATTGTAACTTATCGCGCCATTTTGGCAAATATTAATACCATTTGTGACTTTGCTTTATACTTTCTGTTACTTTGTTGTTATCTTAACTTCTTGCAGCATAGGCCTGTACTTTTTCAAGTACTTACCATTTACTTTTAATATCCTCTTATCTTCGCCCAATTCTTCCACTTCATAGGCTCCATTAAAGAAAACCCTCGACACTTGGAAGGGTCCCTCCCACTTTGGGGACCATTTACCCAGCGTCTTGGCCTTTCGATCCATAGGCAGAATGACTCTCCAAACTAAGTCTCCAACTAAAAAGGTTCTTGCTTTAACCTTCTTATTGTATGACTTTTCCACTCTCTTTTTCTGCCTTCTCAGCAATTCTAGAGCTTTCAATCTTTCTTCGTCTAAGTCTATGACCTCATCGAGCATCATATCCCAATAGACTTCTCTAGGAATTTCGTGTTGCCTTTGAACCCTAATCGACTGTATGTGGATTTCGACTGGCAACACTGCATCGTGACCAAAGGTCAAACGATATGGGGTGGTGTTGGTTGCCTCTTTGGGTGACGTTCGACATGCCCATAGAACCTGATCCAACACTTTGTGCCAATTCTTTGGCTTGGTTCCTACTTGCTTCTTTATCATGCCAATGACCACTTTATTTGCTGCCTCGACTTGCCCGTTAGCTTGCGCATAATAAGGGGTCGAAGTTAAGAGTTTGAACCCCATCTCTCTGGCGAAATCCTGCATCTTTCTACCCATGAAGATCGACCCTTGATCCGTTGTTATTGTCTCTGGCAGTCCAAACCTAAAGATGATATTTTTCTGAATGAATTCAATCACATCTTCCTGATCCACTTTAGGTAAAGGCACTGCTTCGACCCACTTGGTAAAGTAATCTATCCCCACTAAGATATACTTTTGGTTTTTTGAGGATGCTGGTCGAATTTCTCCAATCAGGTCCAAAGCCCAACCTCTAAACGGCCATGGTTTAATTATGGAATGTAATTCTCTTGCTGGGACATGTTGTATGCTCGCATGAACTTGACACTCCTGGCACCCCTTGGCGAACTCGATGCAATCCTTTAGCATCGTAGGCCAGTACAAACCTTGTCGAAATAACAACCATTTCATTTTATGGCCAACTTGGTGTGCACCACATGCCCCACTATGGACTGTTGACAAAGCCAAGTATGCCTCTGAGTCACTCAGGCATTTCAGCAAAACTCCTTCAGGGGTCTTTTTGAACAATTCGTTGCCCATCAAGACGTAGCTCAGTGCTTTATATTTTATCTTTCGATCTGAGGCTATTGACGGATTCTGGAGATATTCGACTAAAGGCTTTCTCCAGTCATTGTCCAACAATTCTCCGATGATAAAGACTTCGAAAGTCTCTTCATCCATATATCCAAACTTTGTAGCCTCTAAGTCTGATGGCTTCAACCCAACCGACACTACCTTGCCTCTAGCTTCGATTACTTCCTGCAAGTCTTCCTTCGAGACCCTATATCCCGAGGCAATCTGTGCTAGATCGTTGGCCACTTGGTTCTGTATTCTCGGTATATGTTGAATAGTTGACGCTTTGAATTTTTTAAGCAGCCTATTGGCCACTACGAAGTACATGATGAGATTTTCTTTAACACATTTGTACTCTTTTGTCAACTGTTTTATCACTAATTCCGAATCGCCTATTATTTCGACCTGGGTTGCCCCCAATTCTAACAAAATTTCAAGTCCAGCTATTAAAGCTTCATATTCAGCCTCGTTGTTGGAACACAACCCTTCGACTTTATACTTGAATTTTCTTGGAATTTTATCTGGCGAAATAATCAACAGACCAATACCCGTGCCATGTTTGTGGCTAGAGCCATTGAAGTATAATTTCCATGGTTCCACTTCAACTATATTCAGGGCATTCTCGTTTATAGAGTGGTCGACGATAAAGTCTGCCACTATTTGCCCTTTGACTGCTTTTAGCGGTCTATAAGTCAAAGAATATTCTGTCAATGCCAGTGCCCATTTTCCAATTCGACTGTGCAAAATAGGTTTTGATAACATGTGTTTAATAACATCAAAGTGCGAAGAAACACAAACATCTACTGGTTTAATATATTGCTTTAACTTTGTACATGAGAAATATAAACATAGACATAGCTTTTTGATTTCACTATATCTAGTTTCTGCGTCATTTAAAACTCTACTGAGGTAGTAAATAGCCCTTTCGGCACCATTCTCATCCTCTTGAGCCAACATGCTCCCTAAAGTTCTATCTGAAGCTGCTATGTACAATCGCATACTCCTGCTTCGACACGGAGGCGAAAGGACTGGGGGTGACCCAAGTAGTCTTTCATTTTGTCTAAGGCTTCCTGCTGCTCTTTGCCCCACTCGAATATGTCCCTAGTAATTCGAAGCAAAGGTGAGAAGGCTTGCGTCTTGCCGCTTAAGTTGGAGATGAACCTCCTTAGAAAGTTAATTTTCCCCAGCAGCGATTGCAACTCTTTTTTGTTTGACGGCGCTTTTGTTTCTAAGATAGCCTTCGTCTTATTCTGGTTGATTTCGATTCCCTTCTTATGGACAACGAAACCCAAGAAGTCTCCCGCCTGTACACAAAACGCGCACTTCAACGGATTCATTTTGAGGCCGAACCTCCTCATTCTGGCGAACGATTGTCGCAGATAATCCATATGGCTTTTTCCTGAAACAGATTTCACCACAATATCGTCAATGTATATTTGCATAAAAGATTCAATGAAATCATGGAATATAGAATTCATCGCTCGCTGATACGTTGCCCCAGCGTTCTTTAGGCCAAATGGCATTACTACCCATTCGTAAGTGCCTAAGGCCCCTGGACAACGAAACGCTGTTTTGGGAACGTCATCTTCCGCGATAAAAATCTGATTATATCCAGAATAACCATCCAACATACTAAGGTACTCATGGCCAGCGGCTGAATCAACTAACATTTCCGCCACTGGCATCGAATATTCGTCCTTGGGAGTGGCTGAATTCAAATCTCTGAAATTAATGCACACTCTTAGGGACCCGTTCTTCTTGATGACTGGGACAATGTTGGCCAGCCATTCGACATACCTCGCTGTGCGAATGAATCTGCAACGAAGGAGCCTTTCAATTTCCTCCTTGATCTTCGACATGATCTCTGGAGCAAAACGCCTTGGGCCCTGTTTGACTGGCTTCTTTCCAGGTTTTATTGGTAGTTTATGTTCCACCAAATCCCTTTGCAACCCAGGCATTTCGTCATAGTCCCAGGCGAAACAATCCTTATACTCCCGGAGCAACTGGATGACTTCGATCTTCAGTTGAGGGTCGAGGTTAGCACTAATGTACGTTGGCCTCCTGGTTGGACCCTCTCCTAAATCAATTTCCTCCAATGGATCCCGCACGAGCATTTTGACGTCGTTCTACAAAGGATCTCTTTCGAACCCCAGAGGTTCGTCATCATAGATGGCGTCGAGCCTCTGGCTCTCCCGCTGCATTTTGGTGGCTTCTTCAGCCATTTTGTCATGGGCGGCCATTACGGCCGTTTGTAATTTGGTTTCAGCCACATAGGCCGAAATTCTTTGCAGCACCGCTGCTTCAGTCATCAAACTCACTGCCCCACCCAGTGGGGTCAACTGGGGCTTCCCCCAGGTATGGGAGTCTCTCCCCAGGTATTTCCCTATCCCAACGAAATCCGTCGACAGGATGAAGGTATAGTGAGTAGTACACCTCGTCATTTGGTGCAAACTCAAAGTCTGCTGGAGCACAAGGGCCTATGCTGGCCAAGTGCTTGTCGAATTGGAACTGATCTACTTGCCTTCTTGGCACCCTGAAGTATCCTTGATCAGCTTCAATATTTTCAACTATGCCATCTAGCCTCCAGATGGCAATCCTTTGGTGCATCGATGATGGCACTGCTCCAATGCCATGTATCCATTCTCGGCCAAGCAATAAATTATAGTTGGCCGTGGTTTTGACCACCATGAATACCGTTGGTCTTGTAATTGTTCCGACGGTTACGTCCACCTGAATCACACCCCTGGTGGTTCCTACTTTTCCTTCATAATTCGACAAAACCATATTGTGTGGCTTTGTATCGGCGTCATGCTTTCCTATTTTGGTCAGCAAAGAATGTGGCATCAGGTTTACCGTAGCGCCACAATCCACCAGTATTTTGTTGATGGGGATGTTCTCCACTTTTGTTGTAATATACAACGGTTTCAGGTGGGTCCTCATTTCTTCAGTGGGTTGTTCGAAGAAAGCGTTTTGCTCTTCGACACAGCCGTTGTTCATCATGTAATAGCATACAGGTTTATGTGCTGCCATTTCCCATTCAGCATCTGCGCCTGGTTCTTCGACCTCTAAAACCCTATCGAACTCCCGGGGCATCACCGACACCACGTTGACCACCAGGTTCAAAGAGTCATTGGAGTCGGAGTCAAAGTTATCTGTCATGTCTTCGTCCCCTTCTGTTGGTCTGTCTTGTTTAGGCGAAAACAGCCTTCGCCTAACTGGTAACTTTTCAGCTATCTTCGACTGCTGTCCTTCTTTTCCAGGGGGGTTTGAACTATTCTTTGACTAATATTTCTCCATCTCTTCTCTGAGAGCCTTTCTTCTTCTTTGCTCTCTCCTCCATTGAGATCTAGTCATAGGATTCTTACCTTTATAGTTTTCAGATACGTGCGCTGTTTTTGAGGATTGATACTCCTTGCTGTAGGAGACCGAAGATCCTCAATTCACTTCGAAGTTCTTCCACCTTTGCTGCCCTTGCGCCCTCTCTTCATTAGGCTTCCTCCACTTTCCATCAGCGGAATCGACAACAGGTTTGAAACTGGAGGGCCTAGCACTTGGTGGCCTGATTCGAGGTTCAGACCATTTGTCTTCTGTCCTCCTGTAGTAGCTCTTTCGTTGATCAAAACCATGGCCACCTCTGTTCAGTCGACGTCGACGTTCTCCCTCTAACTTCTCTGCTGCTTTTCTATCGAAAATGGCGCTGCACCTGGGGTACAACATCACGCTCGATCCATTGTCTTTGCACCGATGTAAAAAACCGACGATTGACTCTTCTGTCTCTGGGTATGCTAACCTGCTACATCCCTCGTGGTGTTTTGATTCTTTCTCCTCCATGGTCTCCGATGGGTTAATGTTGACCATATTAACTTCGACCATTCCAGCCAGCTTCATTCTTTCCAAGCCCTCAGTGGCCTGGTCCATTCTGACGAAATGGTCAGCTGTTTCCTTGGTTACCATGGCGTAACTTGGATGACTTTGAACTCCTAGACTTGAATCGTTATCGTTTCGACCAGTATTCTCCTTGACTGTGACTGCCGCGTCGTCCAAACTGAAACCCATGACGAATTTCGCCATCACTAGTGCTGAAATGAGGTCCTCAGTGACCTCCATCATGTTAACAGAAAACTCGATGCCTCAGTAGCATCTATCATGTTTGCTTGCATAGGTTCAGCATAAAAAGCATCAGCCAATTGCAGCTGATCAGCATCCACCTTCATCTGGCCCTTCGCCTTATCTCCAAACTTCAAGCGTCCCTCCTGTATCGCATTCTGGACGAGATCCCTAAAAAGAGAACATTGAGATGTTTTATGACCCAGAAAATTATGGTACTTACAAAAACCTCTCTTTTTCCGCTGCTCTAAGGGCGATGTTTTAGCACCATGCGGCACTATCATTTGCCCATCTTTTACTAGCAAATCAAATATTTCATCACATTTCGTGATGTCAAAGGTGTAAGTTTTCTTAGGGAACCTGTCGTTCTTTTCTGATTCGTCAAAGCCCTTTCCTTGAGGAGGGGCCAGTACTCGACAAGAATATGGGGGACCCTGTTTTAATTCAGCAAGATCGACTTCGTTCTCCTCGAAGTAGGGGGACTCTTCGCAAGCCCCTTCGCTACTTTCGTTGAGTTCGACAAAAGCTACTTTCTTGCCTTTGTTAAATCTCGCCTTTTCGTCTTTCAGCCTTTCTAGCTGTCGGACTCTGTCGGCCAATTGGGCCATATCTCTCAGATACTGCGTATCTAATTTCTTCCTAATAGAGTAATCTAAACCTCCTGCTGCCATTTCGACCAACTCATGTTCAGGCACCTGTGTAAAACACCTTGCCTTAAGTAGTCGAAACATATTGAGGTATTCTTTGATTGGCTCTGAAAACTTACGCTTTACACTGGCCAACTCTTTCAAACTAATCTTCGTCTGGCCCATGTAAAACTGTTCATGGAAGAGTCGTTCTAACTGCGTCCAGTTACATATTGTACTTGGTGGTAAAGTGGTAAACCACGTGAAGGCGTTCTTTGTAAGAGAACTTGGGAAGTATTTTATCCTAAGGCTTTCGTCATTGGCTATCTCCCCAGCCTCAATTATGTAGCGTGCTACGTGTTCGACGGTCCGTCGTGTCCCCTGAAAACTTAGTGAACTTAGGCACCTTGGTCCTAGGGGGTAATTCCGCTCGAAGGATGTAGTCGACTATTGGTGAAGTATAATTTGGCCTAGTAAACCCAGTGTTTAGGACATTTCGAGTCATAATTCTTTCTACCATCGTAGCCAAGTTGTTTTCGACCGCGAGGTTGTTGCGTCGTACTTGCTGGACCATATTGTCTGCATCCTGGTTTCGATTCACCATAACTATTTCTGGGTTTCCCTCGACCTGGACTCTGGGAGTTTCGACAACATAAGGGTCTATTCCTCCTTGGTTCTCTAAATTGGCTTCTGGCGCCACTCTTGTAATTTGTTGTGGAGTATTCTCCACAAGGGCTTGGTTCCTTTCTAACGGAGGTACCCCTATAAATTCAGTCAAGCGTGTTAACTGTGTCGCCAGTTGTTGGTTAGCATGAGTTGGTGTCTCGAATTAATGGCTGAAAGATCTCACCCATAGTCTGGGAGAGGGTTTGAACCATATGTAAGTTACTCTCATCCATCTGCTGCCTCAAACAGGCAACAGATGTATTGGTTAGATTGGGACTTTGAGTCGAATATCCTAGACTTAAACTCTGAGGGTTTCAACCAATGTTTGAACCAGGTCCTGATCTTTGCAAAGGTGACGCCATTCTGTTTTCAGAAAATATTGGGGGCGCATTTTGCAGCCCCTGTATTACAGTCGTTGACATCCCATACGGGGGATTCCTTGGCAACTGCGAAAAACCAAAAGGGGCAAACTGCCTTGACACTGATGGTCCTGCTATTGGAGTTTGGGGATTCGACACTGGTGGCCCAATATACTCCAATACAGGTTGTATGTAAGGCCTAACTATCGTTGTCCCAGATCCTACTGGGGCGAAGGTTTGTTCTGACCTTATGGGAGGCGCTACTTGCTCTCCTGTCGATGGTATAGGCAGTGAGACCATGTTGTTACTGGTTCCTTCGCCAGAACCTTTGACTTGTGGGTTAGGATTGTTTGGCTGGTTCGTTTCCGTCGCCATATTCCTAAGGATTGTTCGTCTCTCTTCGTTAGCAGCGGTAATTCTACCATTTCTTAGTAACATATAATGTACTTTCTACGAAGTTTATTAAGACTTGTAAATGAGAATCTTTTAATTCTAAATCGCGGGGATATTTAGCACTATCCCACTGGGTGTGCCATTTTGTTTCCCTTGAAAATCGGAAAACAACCGCTGATCTTCCAAATTTGACTTTGGTGACTCACAAGATCGATCAGATTGATCCTAGGACATGTGCTAAAGTATTCTTCGTTTAGAATTAGATTTAAAGTACTTGTAATAACGAATTGGTAAATGTGCTTGTAATGAAAAAGACTTCGACTGGGTATTTTAAAGTGCATAAACTTAAAGAAACGCTGTAAAAGATTTGTAAAAGGCTGATCGAAGAAGGTAAAAAGTTTAAAGGAAAAGAGGAATTGGAGTAAAGGATGCAGAAAAGGTAAAGGCAAAAAGGTAACACTTGCACAAGTGGTTCGACAGAGGAAATGTAAATATTGCTGAAATTGTAAAAGACTTTATTGAAAAGTTGGTGATTTTACATAACGTACATTCTCCGTGAAAATACTCTTTTCTCACACTCGGGTACTTTGAGTAAATTTGATTGGAGTTACTTTGTACAAATGGTAAAACACACAGAAATCTGTCTAACAAATCCCTATTTATAATGCTAATAATTAACTGCTAATAACTTCCTAGTATCTCCTCGATCTAACAAGTGTCAATTGCATGTAACTTCCTGCTCTAGAACTCGCCATGTGTCTTATGAACAGAACCGCTCCCTCCAAATTTTGAATTTCAAAACGACGTAGCAATCCTCCTGCAGAATTTCGGTCGAACTACCTGTGACACGGTCGAAATGCTCATAACTTTAGGTTTCTTAATTTTTCTAAGTTATTTCAACCGTTTAGCTTAGAAGATTCCTTAGAGGCTGTCGAAACCTCTTTGCTTCATTTTATTTAGACATTAATTATGCCTTAATGTTTAGCAACCCAAGGCAGTGTCGAATTTGGGAGCTAACACACTGTTATTTCATTCGGACCATTTTTGATGGTGTCCCATATACCTTTGTCAATAGAGTTGATATGAATACACATACAAGCTTTCCAATAGCCATAATTTTTGCCAGTGAAAATTGGTGCTCTATTATACGCTCCCTTAGGTTCGGTAGCCATTCTTCTAAAAAGAAAATCTTAAACACGAAATTAATCGGGGCTTATTATACCACTTGTTAGATTATAGAATTCGATCTAGAGGGGGTGAATATATCACAAGTTAAAAATAAATCTTTTGGAAAAAATGATTTTCAAAAGTTTTATGGCACAACAAAAACAACCCGAACCGAATCTTCTAACCGAACCTACTATCCAAAATCTCGGATATGCATAAAGTTAAAAAATGAACACAAATCATTTAACAACGATTAATCACAACACAATAAAATTCTAAGCTATACGTAAATCTTATTTCCAATGATCAAAAAACAAATAAAAACACAAAAATGAAATTTATCGAACACCTTGTGTGCAATCAATATCGTTTGGATATTTAATTTATTTTATTGATCTTAAAACAAGTCACAATCAACCGTAATATGATTCTTTCAACAAAAACTAATTCAAAAATATGATAAAAAATAATTTCCAATTGAATTGATCAAACAACTAATGAGTTCAATAATTTGAAAATTAAAAATTAAAAATAGATAGAGATAGATAGAGAGAGAGAGAGACAAGAATTTGTTTAGGCTGTTCCCCAATCGGCCCCGCTATGGGTACGTCTGCCCTCAAATCGAAATCGAATTGAGATACTTGCAATTAACCTTACTTTGCAAAATGTGTATATACAAGAGATGGAGAACTCTAACCTTACAAACCCTATTGTTTGTTGTTGATTCTACCACCTCCAAAACCCTTGATCAAAGATTGATCAAGTCACCAACAATACCACTTCAATTCACTAACTCTTGCTATTTCATTGCAAGGAACCACCTTGTATCAAGGCTTTTACACTGTCAAATTAATCCCAAGCGCACACTTGTTGAAACCCAGGATTTACCAAGACGACCATCGTCTCATGCTACTCCCTTTCAAGGAACCACCTTGTCCCAAGGCTTTCACTCGATCGGATCCATTGCGTAATATTTTCTAAAACCTCCAAATCCTCAATGATCTTGAAGGAAACCCCCAACTCGGTTTTCTTATTTGAAACCCTCAAAGAACTCAACCCAATATCCTTGGTACACTAACCTAATTTGACGTTATCAACCCTAATCTAAATGGTCACCCAATCCAAAAATGATTATGTGTAGTTTGATTGTATGTATGCATAGAAGAGAGGTTAAAGATGATGAGTATGCTTTGATATTCTAGTTTCATATAGGTTTTACACTAGAACCTTATTATAAGAAGGTGTGTATATTAGTATATATATATGTATGTAAGATATGAAGCAAAGGGCATGCATGAGGAATTGAAAGGAAAACAAAATTTTCAAAACTTTTAGTCTATAGGTCGGCCTATGAAAGCTTGTGTGTCGACCTATAAAGGTCTCATGTTGACCTATTTGAGGAAACCTATAGGAAGTGGCTACAGACTTTATTATTGAGGCATGGGTGTCGACCTAAGTGGCTTATGTGTCGACCTATGCTAAAGCAAAAGCTTCTATAGATTGACCTTAACATGTATGTGTCGGCCTATGCAGTAATTTTCACACTAGAAACTTGCCTAAGTCATTTCCAATCAATTCCAAACATGTTTATATGCATCCTAATGCTACGATGAACAATGCACATCTAGAATTTGGTTGATACCATCCAATTTACAAAAACTCTAAAGTTCCTCCTTTTTTTGACATTATTCAAAACATAACCAAACGGAAAGATGCACTCACAATCCTATCATAATCGGGCGATCTAGCAACAATGACACTTATCCCCTCAGATTTCAAACTAAGATGTGTAATAAAGTCAAGGTAACGACGCTTAACTACACAATATTTAAACTTACTTTCAAGTTATGCAGTAGTCAGCTCCAGGTTGCATTAGAAGGATTTGACATGATGAGGATTGGAATTTTTGTCCAATCCAATAAAATTCAGTAAATTATGTTTGACAAAAGGTTGAAGGAACTTCACCCTCAAATCAAATTCAGAACTTCTATCAACATAATACTCGGGCTCAATTGGTTTTTTCAAAAACTTCTCAGAAGTAAAACTTCAAATCTTCCTCAAGAAATATATGTTTAACTTTGTGGAAAATAGTAGAGAGAGTTTGATTTTAAGCAGATTTATTACTTTCCAAAGTCTTTAATGGAGCATAGTGAAACTTTGTTCTTGATAGATACCAATAAGAACCAAACTGCATTCAAGAAATGATTCTTGCACCTATTAAAAATAGAAAACTTCATACAAAAATATTAGATACCTTAATGTACCATTAGTCTCCCTCAAGCACTTAATCTTTAGAGATGAAGATCCATAACAATGGAAAAGGACTAATGTTGAAGATGATGAACGATGCCAAAGGAATCTCACACACACTCTAATTCACAAGGTGTTAGTCAAGGAATTAGATGTAGGTGAAAGAAGAACACACACACACACACACAAAGGTTTTCTCTAATTTATGGATAAATGAGTCTTGGATCTTGATGGTTCTAATGAGATTGATCAACCATGTACAAGATTAATCAACTCTCTTTTTCTAGTTTCCCTCAAACAACAACAAATTACACAATAATATTGTGTAACAAAAATAATTAAATCTGACATGGATTAACACTCAAGAAGTTGTTCTTCAAACAAGAGAAAGATTAAGGGTACTTTGAATAAATACACTAGAGAAGAAAAGATAAATTGACATTTTTCTCAATGGGATTCACCACATTATTTCACACACTTATATTCAGATTAAAGAAATAACCATTTAAATCTAAAGTAGAAATTTGAATTTTTGATGCTATGATTCGAGTAAAGAAGAAGTCATGATTTGAGACACAAGGTGTTGTGATTCAAGCCAAGTTTAACTCATGATTCAAGTCAAATTGAGTAGTGCCCAATCTTAGCTTTTATGGAAAGCTATGATTCGAGTCAAGTTCAAACCATGATTAGAAACAAATCATCCAGAGGCCAAATCCAATTTTCACAATAAGTTTGATTCGAGTCACACATCACACATTATTCGATTCAAATTACTAGGCACCTTGATTTAAGTGTTCTAACTTGTGATTCAAGCAACACCCGATGAAACGAAAAAGACCAATTTGCTAGACTAAAAAAGGAACACTATCATGGATCAACACTTCAAGTTTATTGAATAATGAGGGGTCTTAATGGTACAATCTAAATAGATGAAGCAAACATAATATAATTAAAATGAGAATGAATTACTAACACTTAAATACAAAAGTAATGAACAAATTACTAGCATGAGACTAATCAGATAGCACATACACATAAATCCACAAAAACATCAAAACAAAAAAGCAATACCATACGATAACATGAGTGCAATTTCACTTTGTACAGACCTTCCCAATTACGGAGTAGCTTTACAATTTTGATAGGTGCCACGACCTACCTAACCACAAGGTCTCATTGCTTCATGTCTCTCGGGGCTACTCTAGAACTGTACATCCTATCAACTCTCTATTTAGATGTGAATTAATATATGTGAGCAATCTCTCGAGCTTCCTCTAGTAGGTAGGACATACATGAGAATATGTAAAGTATTACGAAATCAAGTAACGATAAAAAATGGAAAATGAGTGTACATCATGCAAATGTTAGGCCAAGATTATTTTGGCTTCATCAAAATTCTTTATATTCCATTGAGGACGACCTTATTGGCTGATTTTACTTGTTCATTGACCTAGGGATGCACCATCAAGACAAAATTTGTTTGAATTCCCAACTGATCACAAAATTCTACCATGGTTGAGTCGGAGAATTTGTGTCCATTATCTATGATGATTAATGGCAGCCGTCATTACTTGATTTTTATGAAGAAATTTGGGTAAATTCAGACGAAGAATGGTCAAAACCATGTTAAAGTGTGAAGAATTGAGCAAAAAGTCAATACAAGGAATATACAAAGACTTAGTGAAATTTGTGAAGAAAAAATGAGATTCACTTCTGAAATTCTCGTGCGTGCGATGCATCTCATCGCAGTGTAATGATGTTTGCATTGAGGTGCAGTGCTAACAGTCACGGATGCGGTGCATTTTTTTTCTATTAAAAGCAAATTTTGGCCTCTTTTTAAGGGTTCCAGATTACTAGACTTAAAGTGATGACAAAGGGAGATTTTAGGTGCTTTTGTAGGCCATTGGAGAGTCTTTTCTTCAGTGATTTTTCATGTACTTTGAATATAAACTTATGGTATGTTTATATTACATTATGAATAGCTAGATTTCTTCTAGGTTAGGTCTTTTTGTATGATGAACCTACTTTGATTCTATTGGGACATATGAGTGGTTGGTGCTAATGTTATTGCTTTGACATATTGTTATTATGCAATTATCGCTTATGTTCATTGCCCATTGTATGTTACGACATGCAATTTGATCTAGGTAAGTAGTGACATATTGACCGTAGGGTTGCTTATTAGAAATATGATAATTGTTTAGTTCTCTAATTAATAAGGGATAGTCTAATCAAGAATTATGCCTGAGGGATCAGAGAATTAACGCTTAAACTAGTGAGTTGCACACTAAGAGATTGGGTGCAGTGGTAGGTTTAATCCGCCATGTAACTCTTATGTCATTGCATGTTTGTTAATGTGCATTTCATCAATAGAATAGAAGCATGAGATTCTAACAAAAAGACCTAATCGACATTATCATCGTATCTTTTCCAAAGTCAACTTTCTCTTGTTTTCGGATCAAACAAATAATTTTCATAAACACGGAAGGTTTTTTAAACCGCTCTGAATTTAATAAAATACCTTAAAACCTCTAGAAACCTATCAAGGCTTTAGTAGAATTGACTAAAGAGTATTCTTAATCATTTTGGGAAGTATTTTACATTGCCAAATCAATTAAAGATTTATTCTAATCGATTAAAGGAAGACAAAAGATTCCTTAACCAATTAGAAATACTCTTAATCGATTAAGTCATGTAACCATTGTAAAGTTTCCATTTTGGGATTAGGGTTATTGTCTTTTGAAAGACTTTAATCTATTAACAACTAGGGTTAATAATTTAATTCATAAAAAAGTCCATGGATCTTTTCCTTTTTGAGTCATTTCATTTCCTATAAATAGAGGGCTTATCCTCATTTTTTTATACTAGAAATCAAGTTTTGTACTATTATTTCTACTCTCTTCTACTTCATCTTTATCTATTCTTCACTGAATTTGATAGTGAAACATATTTGTGAGAGTATTATTTTACTAGTGTTGTGATTATCTTGTGTAATATCATTAAGATAAGTTGTTTCCCGGTTTTTGAGATTAACTAGTTAAAATATCTATTTGGTTTTTGAGCTCTGCCGGTTAAAAGCTCTATTTAGTTTGGATATTAGTCTGTCAAAATACCTTGTTCGGTTTGGAGATTAGGCTGTCAAAATCTCTTTTTTGATTTGGAGATTAGTCTATCAAAGTCTCTTGGCTGGTTTGGAGATTAGCCTATTAAAATATCTTGTTTGGATCGTGAGATTAGCCAGTTAAAATTTTTGTTTGGTTGTAAGAATGTTCGTGGGCATAACCTACTATTGGGGACACGAGTAGGCTAAGTGGTTAGGTCAAACTTGTATAAATTTATGGTGCATGCTCTCTTTTCCTTATCTCTTTATTTTTTTATTATTATATTTTCTTTACATTGTATTTCATTCTCTCCATCTGTTCTTCATTCTTTCTTTCATTTAATCTGATGGCTATTCATTGTGTGCTTTATTAATATCTCAACTATTTTTATAAACTAAAGTTTTTAAAATTAGACTGAGATTTTTAATCGACACAACTCACCTTTCTTTTGTGTTTGGGGTCACTTGGTCAAGAAGTCATGCCTCCTTCAACATGCCATATAAGATCATGCATTTCAAGGAGTACGTGGCACCTATTATCTCCATCTGAGTATTGATTTTATATGTCACTCTTTTTATTGAAGGCTATAAGGGAATACAATTTGATTTTTTTTTGGAATAAAGGCGTCCTATATTCTATCAGATAGGGTATAGGGATCTAGAATCTTGTCACCCTCTACAGCATCTTCGTCATGTCAGTGTTGTTGAAGATATGTAACACTCGTCTACTGAGCTTCATTAGCGCCACAATTCTTCCATAGTGGTAGACATCTCCATTATGGCTTCATCGTCAATGATGTTGATGCTAGAGTTGCCTCGTCTCACCATTGTGGAAGGATGATTGGGGAAATTGAAGTTCCAGATGAAAGTATGGTCTGGGTCAGTTTTGTTGGACCTTATAGTGAGATCCAAATGTACTTGTGGAAAGTACAATAGAATAGACATTTCCTGCGCTATGGAGCACAAAAGGCTTTTTAGGTTTTGATTTTGTAAAAATTGATTCCTCCTTCCCAACCCCGAGGATTGAGAATTTATAAACTTGACCCTTAAGCTAAGTTGTTGATGAAGAACTGGTCACAAGACCTAACCATTTGGCCTGATTTTGGAAAGTGAGATGGAATCAGTCATCCCTCTTGATATGGAATAAAATCATCCTCTTAGATGACTGAGCCTTGCAGTTATTTATCTTACACATGTCATGACACATCTTCACGTGTTTAAGAATGAAGCACATTGGATTAGACTAGGTGATCCATGCCTCATGCGCATTGGGTCAGATCAGGCGGCGTCACGTGCTCGCTGCATGAGACTGTCCCTCCGTTCCATTTTTTCTTGTACTATTTCTAAATTGAGTGTGTTATGGGTCGACCTCTTTAAAGCCCTAAGAGAGTTATTTTAGTTAATATTCCCTCAAGTATGAGGTCTAGAAGGGTGACATGGTTAAACTAAGACATTTTACTTCAACCCTTAACAAATTTCTCACGGATGATAATCTTAGAGCTAATGTAAGTTGATTTTTAGGTGTGATTTATGCCAAAAATAATATATATATTGCAGTGATTACCTATTTTTGTTCTTGCAGATTTGCTCAAGATAGTTGCCATTATCTTGTTGGCTTATTGAAGTTTAACTTGACTCATAGCTCCACTGATCAAACCCCAAACTATTATGACAAAGGATGGTCCAAACAATGCAAAAATTTGGATCTTGCTTCCATTATTAATATCATTGATATTCTTTGGTTTTGCGAGAATTAGGTCAAATTCAAAACAAACAAAAAAAGCTCTCACTTATAACATAATAAGTCATTGTGCTTATCTATTGAGGAATTTCAAATTCTCAATTATTTTATAATTAATGTTCATTCTCTTAATGCTGACAGGATAAAGTCTTTTGGCATCCCCTTAAAGTTTATTGTATCAAATGTAACACTAATGAAGTTGTTCTTGCTAGTTTAGGCCTTGCTAAATACTTTTGTTGCTACCGACTAATTTTGCTCAAAATCTTGATATCACTGCTACTTAGATGCTGAGTTTATAGGAGTAATGTTGGCTATTGTGATTGATTTCAAGAAAAGAGCGATATTCTCTCTTAATATATGCCTTTCAAGAATCATAACATTGTGATTCGAACATTAAAAAACAATTGGAAGAATTGTGAGGTTTTCATAATTGTAAATTATTATATGAACAAAATTGTAAATTTTTGTGAGTGATTTTTTTTTTATAATGTTTTAATATTTGTAAAAGTTGACAAATGAACTTATAAAAAAGAATAAAAGGAATAGTAAAAAAGATGCCTATCAAACATTTATTATATGAAAACTTATAAACAATCACTTTAACTCAATAAGCTATTATTCCAATAGAAAAAACAGAAAATCAATTAGCATATATAGTTATGCACCCAAAGAGGCAAAATTCAATTTTATTGACAAAACTATCTCTATGAAACAAATAGTAATACCAATATCATCCTTCAAAAATCCTCTCATCATTGTTAAGATTAGCAGTCTCAGACAGGATTAGAAATAAACAAGTAAACAATGAAAAAGAAGAAACTAAAACACTGAAGGAGATTTCAGCATTAAATAACAATGATTAAGGATTAATTCAACATATGAATCAATGTAGGAGGAGGAGAATTCAGCTATATTTCTGAATCCTAGTTACTGCCAATCCTTTCTGATATCAAAAGTGTAGTTGATCTCCAAGTAGCTCTTGTTATCATCATCAACAAACTGAAAAAAATCAAACGAGAAGAAATGCGTCAGTGTCCGTGTATGTGTCAGTACTCACTAGATTAAAATATGATTCAAATTTCAGAAAAGTGGTTGAAGATGTGCACATGAAGTCCAACACCATATTTATTAGAACATTTATTGATGGACTGATGTAGATGCAAAATAGTAAGCATTAATTCAGATTCACATGATTGTTAACTCTTTTTTGTTAACCTATTGCAGCTGGCATGTGAAAGCAATAGAGAGGTGTAGGCCTCCACAACATTCATAGTATTTCAAATAATGTTTCATGAGAAGCATGAGTATATTAAATGCGCAAAAGCATGAACTGATGTAAATGCGAATTTATACCTTTGTCTGAACTCAGTTTCAAAATGTATGCAACCAGCAATAGTAGTGCATGTTTGGAATCACGGTAAGTTTGACAAAATCACAGTGACACAACGATTCTACCAAACGCGCGAGATGTGTTAAAAATTGTTACCTTACTTTTAGCTGTATATGCCCCTCTAGCGAAAATTCCAGACGGTGTTGTCTCTTCAGGCATCTCATGAGTGTAAGTCTCAGCTTGAGGGCTGAAGGTTCCAATCATTTCTTTACTGCTATCAACTGTAACAAACAATAAGGCTCAACAATGAGTGCGTAAACTAAACTCGAACAAGTGAATCGAAACAAGGCCTAAGAGAGATAGAGAGCGATTGATAAGAGTTACCTTTGATACCAGTTTTCCAGACAGTGTTGGTGTATTTGAGACCAGAAACAATGTTATGGTTGACCTGAAAAGTGAAAACCAACCTATAACGGCTACCTTCTTTCAAAGTAAACCATAAACCCTTTGGATTTCCTCCTTCTGGGATCGGAAGAACAATATCAGGTCTACCAGCAGATTTTATTGCAAGGCTCACGATCTTCACATCCGGCTCCAGGGTTTCTAAATTACTCATAATATATACAATCCACAAGTCAGGTTAAGTTTTTCTAAATAAACCAATGGATTTTCATGAGACCAAGTTACAAGACAAGGAACAATGGAATGGTTTTAAGATTCATTAGTACTTGGAATTCATAACATGAAATAATCTACTAACAAATTTTACATCTTGTCTATATAAAGTTATAAACATGTTAGATCAGAAACTCGGTTCAAAACAAACCATGTACAGAAAAAAAACGTAAACAAAGAACATACGAGATTCGACAACAAGGTTCGGCCAATTGTACCTAAAAAAAACGTAAACAAACCATGCAGGCTTAAGGTTTACATGTTACAACTCGTGTTTAAATACAACGGCCAAGCTTACAAGGTTACCTCGAAGCTCGAGCGACTTCAACATTTACCCGTAAACCATGAGCCATACTCAACAAAACAACATAATTACAAGAAAAAACCATTGGGAGCCTATTTGACACATTTGCAATTATCAGATAATGATGGTACATAAATAGTACAACCTTGCAATAATAATCATAATCATTGAAATAACAAACTCATGCTTTAGGATCATGATTCAAAATCATCAAAGAAATGCTTAATGACAATGCAGAAAAGCAATACAAAGAATTAACAAAATGTCAAAATTAGAAACATAAATTGAAAACCAAAATCACCTCCAACAGCATTAATATCAACATCTCCAAGAAGCTGCTCCTTCCACCTCCTCAAGCTCTCATCATCCTAAAACCACAACAAAACAAAGAAAAAAAGCAATTTTTTATTTCCATTTCAGAAATTTCAAAGACAAAAAAAGAAAGAAAAGAAATCAAACCTTATCTTTTTCAAGTTGTTCCTTTAAGGTACATTGTGGACCCAATTCAATCTTCCTATCTTCATCCTCCTCGTCCTCCTCAGTAGCAGCAACCGAACTCTCACTCATGTATCTGCTAAGAGTACCTCCTTCTTCATTATCACTCCCTTCAACACGAGAAGTGTTAGTAATATTATTATTATCCTCTTCATTGGTTTTGTCATTGTCATCCAACCCCATGTTATTTTCAGAATTCGAAACCAATCCTTCAATGGTCGTCACAGACATCAACAGCAAGAACAACCCATCAACGAAAACGACCCAGATGGTAGAATCTTCGAAAGAACAAGAATGGGAAAAGAAAAAGGGTACCTTGGGGTTGTAAAAGAAAGAAAGATAGTGTTTTTGGGAAAAGAAAGAAGTGGGTCAAAGAATCCCACAACTATGAAAGAATAGAAAAATGAGAAAAGTGTTTGTTGCAGAGAGAGAGAGAGAAAAGAAGAAGGAAACGGTCATGTGGTGATCCGAAACAGAGGAAGTTTCAATGAGAAAATATAGTATGAGAGAGAAAGTGTATGTGTGATGTAAGAGAGAGAGAGAGAGAGGTGGAGAGATCGTGAATGTCACTCTCATGTTGCACCATGACCAAGATTTTAGGAAAGCTTTTATTTTGTTTTTCTTTAATTATATTTCTTTTTAGAAATCTTTTTATATTATTACTATGATGATGAACACAAACAAAACTTATTTTTTCATGAAAAATATTTTTATTATGAGATATTAAATTATTTTTACCATTTATATTTAAAGTTATAACATATAGATTGTCTTCATGTACATTTATAAAGTATAACTAGTCTATAGTCAAGGATATTATGAGTATTTATGAATTAGGATTAATATGATTTATTTTAATTCTTTAACTTATCAATTCATTTATGTAAGAAATTTGACTTCATCAATAATAGTTTAGATCATCTAAGAGCATTTGGATAGGATGATAAGAGTTTTTTACCTCTTAAACATAGGTTTTGAATTTTAACAAACTTTGGATACATAACAATGTTACATCTTTTGAGGGGAAGATTCGTCTCTACAGTTGCGCGTATAACATACTTGATTTATGTAACAAAAATCTATGATTTCAATCCAAAATATTTCTTAGCGCCACACCACCTTAACCTTTAGTGGCGATGACACTTCATCTACCATTAGTCAATTTCGAGGTAGCACTCTCTAAATTTTATTTCTCTTTTTTCACTAACAATGTCGAACATCTCATAACAATGATGTCAACTCTCTTCAAGGTTCAAACATGTGTTCATAACAAGCTTGATCTCATCATTTTGTGTACCAATGGTTAAGCTCGTTGATCAAATGAAGAACACTACCAAGAACAACAGCAAAAACTATGGAATCATCTCAATGCGGTCGTGTTGGAATGGATGTATGCCATTGTATCACAATTTATCCTAAACAATGTACTTGCACACAACTTATTTTTCATGAAAAATATTTTTGTTATGAGATATTAAATTATTTACCATTTATATTTAAAGTTATAACTTATATTGTCTTTACTGTACATTTATAAAGTAGAATTAGTCTATAATCAAGGATATTATGAGTATTTATGAATTAGGTTTAATATGATTTATTTTAATTCTTCAACTTATCAATTCATTTATATAAGAAATTTAATTTCATCAATACTAGTTTAGATTATTTAAGTGCATTTGGATGGAATGATAAGAATTTTTTTTCCTCTTATAGGTTTTGGATTCGAATCAAATAATGGGTACACAATAATGTTAGATTTTTTTAGGAAGAGATTAATCTTTAGAGTTACACGCGCATAACATACTTGACTTACATAACAAAATATATGATTTCGATCTAAAACCTTTCTTAGCGCCACACCATCTCTATTTTCTCCAATCTCAATGGTTGATACCTCCTCAACCTCTAGTGGCAATGACACTTCATCGACCATCAGTCAACCTCGAGGTAGCACCCTCCCAATTTTATTTCTCCTTTTCCACCGAAAATGTCAAATCTCTCATACTAATGACGTTATACAATGATGTTAACTCTCTTCAAGGTTCAAACATGTGTTCATAACATGCTTGATCTCATCATTTCACGTACCAATGAGTAAGCTCGTCAAACGAAGAACAATAGCAAAACTATGGAATCATCTCAATGTAGTCGTGTTGGAGTGGATGTATGCCATTGGATGCCATTGGATCATAATTTATCTTAAACTATATACTTGTGATTGATGACTCACTCAAACAGTATTAGAACTATATTTATTGTTTTAGGATTTTTAAAATATGCCACATAAGAAATCATCGGATTGACTTGTTGACTAGATTACTCTTTTTAAGATCTTTCGTAACACTACCCAAATTGTGCAAGATAGGCGATCAAGCACAATGCCTCCTAGATAAAACACTTTAGTTTAAAATTGAAACTATTACTACTTTACAGTAGTTAATAGGTCTAGAAATACACCCTCAAATAATAGTATTTTGACTTTCTTAAGTAATTTCTCAGACTAGACGAAATCCAAATAATTCTCTAGAAAGAGTTCAATAATGTTCATTTGACCATCCTAAATAATTTGTTGAACGAGGAGAATTTAAAACGATTATTCAAAGAGAATCCAAGAAATACTTGGAAGATTCAACGAGTATAAGGAACAAAGAAGAAATTGACCCTTCAGCAATTAGAGAATACATAGTATAAAGAATGAGGAAGAAAAAACTCAAAAGTAATTTTTGGTGTATTTTGGAATGAAACATCCACATTCCTTACATAATGAAATGAGCTAACCAAGGCATGTAATATAAGAAATATGAGACTTATAATTTTTATATTTCTTATATAATTTTGGAAACTGACTATTGTGTATAATTTAAGCAATGTGAGACATATAGTTTTTCTCAATTAACAGAAAAACACACATAGTTTACTAACAATGTAGGACTTAATAAAAAAAATTCAAATTCATCCCCATATTGGAATATTTTTCAAATGCAGGTATTGTTAAGGGGATCCAAGGCAGTGAAGTTTCTTGATAGAAAAGTTGTATTCAACTAATTAGTTGTTTGGTTTTAATGATGACAACACCTGATATCAAATGATATCCAGTGAAGTCCTTCCTTATCTATTGAAGATATCTCAAGCGGTCTAAGATGCTTAAGATGTTCCATCAATTTATCCTCTTGAATTAAGCTATCCTTTAAAGATATTCTTAAAGATTAAGTCATCTCTTTAAAGTGTGTGTGTGTGTGTGTGTGTGTGTGTGTGTGTGTGTGTGTGTGTGTGTGTGTGTGTGTGTGTGCGCGCGCGTGCGTGCATGTTTGTGTGTGTGTGTGTGTGTGTGTGTGTGTGTGTGTGTGTGTGTGTAATTTAGAAACCCTGGAGCCGGAAATGAAGATTGCGAGCCTTGCAATAAAATCAGTTGTTATACCTGGTATTGCTCTTAATATATAATTGGAGCGGTTAAACTCTCCATCAATTAAGTATACAAAGGGAAGAGGAAAAAGGGAGAAGAGACACATAAGCATACTTATTCCATGCATGATTTATTTATAATTCCTAGTTCAATTCTTATAAAAAAATAAGAAGCTTTCTTTAGAGAGAGGTTTTATAAAAATATATGCGAGTTGATTAGATGAGGTCATAAATTCAAGTATTCATTCTCATTTTTCAATAGCATCCCTAATAAAGTGGTGCCTAATTGTTTCGTTAAGTGTTTAGGTCTTATCCAATCAATTGGCTTAGTGCCTCAAACGATTGGGTAGCTAAAATAATTATTTTCAATCGATTAACTTAAGGCTCCAATTGATTGGCACTACTACAAGACAAGCCTTTTGTAACTCCAATATTAAGACAAACATAGTGTTGACCGTGGTAATATATTTATTCTGGGCGCATTTTTTTTAATTTATTAGATGACATGTCAGAACGGTCAGAAGTAGCAACTGTAGTGAAAAGTACACAAAGTGAAATGGTTCGAATCCCATCACCAACAATTAGCCATTTCTCGTGATAAAAAATGTTATTGACCATGTATATCACCACAGTTTTTATTTCCAACCGTGATGAAACATGATATTTATTTATATATAAGAGAAATCATCTAACGCTCCAGCACATAAAAACCGTCTCTCTCAAAACAAAACTCTAACAACTCTTTCACTCGTCTCTCAAAGTGAAACCCTAACAACTCTGTCACTCGTCTCTCTCATATGGATACCACAAAACGAAACCATAACAACAAGTCTTAGCCAATGGGTATTTACTGGTTCGTTTTCTCTGTCATTTTTTTTTCAAAATGTATTTCAATATCTTGTTTCATGATGCTTGAACTTTCTTCTTTTTTCCTCTTATAGGTATGAATGCTTATTGCAATAAAGAGGGCAAAGATAAATTTAAATTGTCAAACTTGTGTCAAAGATCCAGAATTATATCCATTCAAAATATACACAAGTTTGCTGGTCTAAAATTTTCTTCTTCCTTATTTTATTGTTGACACACCATTATGGGACTTGACATGTATGATATGTTTTTGAAGTATTTTATGCCTTGATATGTTTTTTCTATCATGTTTGTTGGTTATTGTTTATTATTGATGAATAATGTTGATGAATATTATTGTTAATGTCTGTTTAAAATACGAGTTTATTATATATTATGTAGTTTGAGTGTTTTTCAAATCCCTTACCAAATATATAACTTCCCAAACTGCATTAGAAAATTATGATATGGTAGATAAAATTGTATTAGAAAATAAGTACACGTTCAATTCTTTACAAGAATTCTTCACACTATTAACTGCATTTTGTTCCTTGATCGTTAGAACTTGATTTTGTGATCCTAGATCTTCAACCACCCCTCTCTCCACCTCTAGTTTTGTTTGTAAAGTAAATAATATTTTGCAAAAAGAATTAGAGTTAAAGGTAGGGGTTGTTGAATAACTAAGATTATTAAACCAAGTTCTTACTGTCAAAGAACAAAATACGGATAAAAAGTTGAAGAACCCTTGTCAAGCATTGAACGTGTACTTATTGTAATATAACTTAAATTTGTCATATTATAATGTTCTAGTGCATATTGGAAGGTTATATGTTTAGTGAGCATTGGCATAATAAGCATTCCACGTAATTTATAATAAACTCAGGCTTATATACTACAACGGTTGTCTAGAACAATCGTTGTTATATATTTGCATTTTAATATACCACAACGGTTGTTTAAAGTAACTGTTGTGGTAGGTAGCACGCTACTTGGATACAATCATGGTCGCCCACCTGTAGTTGAAATCATCATACATACAATCACACCTTATGTCACAACGGTTAGACCTGCGTGATGGTATCCCTTTTTCAACCGTTGTCATATGGGTTTTTCGTAGTAGTGTGAGTAATTTAGAAAAGCCTTTTAAAGGAAAGTACATGGTTTCTTAATCACTTCGCTCGGCTTTGAAAACATTTTTTATAGATAAAAGAGGTTAAAAATACTTTTGAGTGTGTGTGAGTTGCCTTAGTACTTAGGATTTACTTCCTTAGTTTTACAAAACTCTGGTCACTCAGAGAAACACGACCTAGCGAGCTTCCATGCTTCCTCTTTTTTCATACTTCTTTTCTTTCATAACTCTGAGACTTTCAAGATTCTTTTCCAAATACCTCGATCATATAAGCACTTAAATAGAATCTTGGGTCTCTTTTCTTGATGAGGTTTAAGATGTTTTTCCAGTTGGGCCACCATCATTAGAGAGTTGAAAGTTATTTTTGTCGACTTTAATAACAATTGACGTTGTCGTCATTAAAAATTCAGAAAGCATATTTTGCTGGATTATGAACTTTATACCCACAAGCACGATGATCCACATTCTCCCTTTTTAATGATGAGAACACATCTCTCAGGCCGGTGGTAAAAGAGAACTAGATAGATATATAATTGGAGTGGTTAAACTCCCCCTCAATTAAGTAGATAGTATATTGTATTTATCCTTAGAGTATACTTCTCCCCCTTTGGCATAATCAAAAAGGAAGAAAACAAAGAACATATATCACATGGCATCATCTTGAGAAGAAAACATATAGACATATGATGACAGTCTGTCATTGCATGAAATTAGGCAAAGAATCAGAGAAAAACAAGTGAAAGATGATCCAAAAGGAATAAGAGAGACCAAAGAATGAGGAAAAAATAGGTAAGTGTAAAGAAATCGTACTTAGTGAAAAATCAGGTGAAAAGGGGAGCAAAAGCATCTAACTACTGGAATAATCACGCGCAACATCATGAAGCATTATGGGCACGACAAATTTAAACTAGCTGCAACGCGCGGGTGATGCAGGTTTAACTCACACAATGAACCCTATTTTGGGCTTTTTCTAATGCGTCTGATCCATTATGAGCTCTTTTTAAGGGGAAATTCTTCACTTTTGAAAGGGTTACAAAAATTGACACTACAAGTACAATTTTTACAGCATCAAGGGTGATTTGGAGAGCATTTGAAGTCATTAGATGCCAAATCTTCAAGGGAAATCATATGTTATTCTTCTTATTTCAATTGGTATTGTAATTTGAATTATGAGTAGCTGAACTCCTCTAGGTTAGGTTGTGTATGATGAACCTGTTTCAATATTGTGGGATAATATGTTGATTGACATTGTATGAATCCTTTGATCTATAATTCTATGCAATTGCTTATTGTTCTTAATGCTTTTTATGTGTGATACTCTTTTAAACTGATTTTGAGCACATAGGGAATAATGACCATTAGTCTATGTGTTGGACCTAGCACAATTATGATACTTACACTGGTTTAATAAGAATAAGAGATCCCGAGTAGCGACATATAGAATTAACATTATGTGCATCGCCTAATCCTGCTTACTCTGGTGGACTAGGGATAGGAAGCTTCGAGTAGTGATTAGTGAGCTATTTCACGAGGGATCGATTATAGTGGCTTTGTTAATTCTCTGTAAGGTTATAATAATACAAGGAATCAAACATCAACAATAGAGAAATAGGGGATTCAATACAGAACCTGACCGCTTTCGTAATTATGTTTAAAACTTTTATTTTATTTTTCGCACTACAAACTGACCCCCCCCCCCCCCCAGTTTACTATTTTCTTTAAATTGCACAAAATTTTCTTGTTCAAACACAGTCCATGTGGATTCGATCTTAATTATTACTTCAACATTATCGGTACACTTTTCGAGAATCCATCAAGTTTTTGGCGCCGTTGTCGAGGACTGTTGATTACAACATGGAAATGCTTGAGCAACATTTTATTTTTATTCTTATTTTTTATTACTTTTTGTTTTATTTTCTTATTTATCATAGTGCTACTGAGGTATTTTTTATTTGTGTATGCACAGTTCAGGGTCAACATTACTACCATTTGATCCAGAAATTGAACGAATCACACATGCTCTAAGAAAAACAATTAGAGAAGAAATTATGGCCGACGCCCCCCACCCCCCCACCCCCCCCACCCCCCCAAAAAAAAGAAGATCCACCATTGATTTCTTTGAACATTGAAGAGGAAGATACCATGGCAGCACCAACACCCCAAACCATGTGGAATTACTGTAAAATAACCGACGACAAACAGGTTTCTAGAAGGTTTGTACCGACAAACCCCGCTAACTTTGATATTAAGAGTTATATGCTTTCGTGTTTAAGAGACAACTTGTTCGATGAGAACACGATAAGAGATCTGTGGGCTCATCTTGCACGCTTCTATGAAACCACTTTGATGTGAGAATAGGATGCTATCACAGAGGACCAAGTCAAGCTATGGTTGTTTGGTTCTCACTTATTGGAAGGGCAAAAGATTGGTTAATATGTCTTCCAAATGGAATCATTCAAACATGGAAGGAGTTGGAGGATAAGTTCCTAGAAAGATTCTTCACCACCAACCAGTTTACTAAGAGAATGTCAAAAATTATGAATATTGAGCAACAAGACAACTCCTTCGATGAGAACACGATCAGAGATCCATGGGCTCATCTTGTACGCTTCTATGAAACCGCTTTGATGTGAAAACAGGGTGCTGTCACAGAGGACCAAGTCAAGCTATGGTTGTTTGGTTTCTCACTTATTGGAAGGGCAAAAGGTTGGTTAATATGTCTTCCAAATGGAACCATTCAAACATGGAAGGAGTTGGAGGATAAGTTCCTAGAAAGATTCTTCACCACCAACCAGTTTACTGAGAGAATGTCAGAAATTATGAATATTGAGCAACAAGACACATAATCATTGTATGACTAATATGAGAGGTTCAAATTATTATTACACAGGTGCTCGAATCATAATATGAATAATATAGATAAAATGAAAAATTTCATTAAAGGCCTCATGAGTCAGACACACATGTCGTTAGATGCTTCCACAGGAGACACGATTAGATCAATGACCGAAGCACAAGTCAAGGATCTAATTTGGAAGATGTTCTTGAATGAGTACCATTTAAAGAGAAAAAGGTCAGTAAAAATTGAAATGGTAGGCACCCATAAAGGTATGTTAGTTGTTGATACTCAAACTGCACTTTTAGCTCAAATGTAATTATTATATAAACAGCTAGTTAAAAGTAACTTAAATAAATCTAACGTGAGCCAGGTACAAGCACTTAAGTATGATTTCTGCGAAGGAGGACATGCTAACGGAAGATGTTAGTTGGAAGAGCCAAGTGAGGAAGCTAAATTTTCCAATTTCCAAAAGAATAACCCTTACTCTGACACTTACAGTATAGAATGGAAGGATCACCTAAATTTCCAAAGGAGCAATAACCAAAACCCAAATGGAAACCAAGGTATGAAACAAAACCAGCAAGCTCCCATCTAAAGAAAACCTTCACAGCTGGAAGAGACTGTGCAAAACTTCATCAAGGTCATCCAAAGTAGTTTTGATCTGGTAAATAAGAACCATGAGACCATGAGTAGAAACTGTGATGCATCTATGAAAAAATTGGAAATGCAGATTAGTCTATTATTTCGACAAATAGTTGCTTTACCAAGCTCGAGTCGAGGACTCTCAAGTAATACGGTATATAATCCTAAGAACGAGTCTTGCAAAGTTGTGGAAACATGTTTTGAAGTGATTGCTATGAAATAGTTGAAGAGGTGATCATGGAAAAAGAAGAATTAAGGACTGAAAGGTAGGAAAGTGAAACTCAAGGTGACCAAGAAGAGAGAAGAGTCACCATTGAACCATTAATAGACAAAAAATCCCCTTGGAAAAGAACCAAGAAGAAAAATCCTCAATGAACCAAATCCAGAGTTACCTGATTACATCAAGGCACCGTATCCAATAATAAAGGAGAAACCCATTCATGAAGATGAGGTAGGAATGTTTGGAAAGTTTAAGGAGATGTTGGAGACACTCCAGGTAAGTATCTCGTTTCATGAGGTTTTAGAATTAATGCCTATGTTTGCTAAATTTATGAAGGCATTACTAAAGAATACGAAGCAAAAAGTGGTCAAGGAACTAGTCAACATGATTGAAAAAGATGACAATACTGTGCCTAAAACATTGCCACAAAATCTAAAGAATCCAGGTAAGTTCTCTATATCTTGTACTATTGGTGGAGTAAAGATCGCATATGCTTTATGTGATTTAGGGTCTAGTATAAATGAGATACCACTAGATAAGTGTTGCAGTGAGAATCGGATATCAAGCTATTAATTAACTTGAACTACAAATCTTAAAAATTTAACCATCAAGCTTTGATTTATCCAAAGGAAAGGGTAAAGATCGAAGAAAACCTTAAGTGCGCTACGTAACAACGAAGCTAAGTGATCGGGGGTTTGGGGGTTGGTTATACTAAGGGAAGGAATTAACACCCTAAGTATCTGTAGTATTTTATAGGAGCCTCTTGTTTGGTAGTTGTGTTTATGTTAATATTTGTCTGCTAATGGTTATGTGCTAAGGTAAAGACATATGGGTATATACACTAAGTGTACTCGCCAAGACGTTGCATCTCGTGCCTATGTATCCTAACAAGGATGAAATCAGAGCAATCATAATTCTCATAACTAGGGAGAGAACTCTTGACTATGGTCAAGGCTCAAGGGGAATAAGCATCCATAACAATGATACTTATATATAGTTAACAAACTCTCTAAGTCTAAGTTGAAAGACTAATTGAGGGTTTGACTTTTACAAAAGTCAAAAGAGGAAAAGCGAGTACCCATAACCATGGTACACACATAGAGTTAAAAAACTCTAGACCTAAGCTCTAAGTTATAGGATTCCTAACAAGGTATGCTGAAAGTCTTGACTTAACAAATTCAAAGGATGTAGGTTCTAACTTAAGACTAAGTTGAAAGTCCTAATGACTCTAACAAGGTCAAAGGGAGGTTTGAGAATAAAATGAGGTATCTATGACATTGAGTCAATAGAGAGACTTTCCTTTAGAATTAGGAACACACGACAACTCTTGGTAGGATGAGAGCTAACAAGCTACATCACTTGGGGGGAATTTAGCAAAGCTTAAGCACACATATACATTCATTCAAACATGATAAAGATATAAAATCATAGTGACAATCAAGAAAGTAAATGCAAGCATGTAACAACATCAAGCAAAACAAATAATAAGGTTACAACCAAGTATTCATCATAAAAGTTTAGAATCAAACCAAATGGTTACAACCAAAGGTAAACGTAGATGTTACAACATCTAAATGGCTATGAAATAAGGTTCTTACAAGACTAAACATCATAAATGACAAGTGAATTATGCATAATTCAAAACATTACTTATCATGGAAAAGTTCAAAGATCAACATGCATAAATCATAACAATATTTAAGCATGGATACAAATAGAGAATCACGTATAAGTCAAAACATTACTTATAACAAAGTTCAAAGTTCAAGATTAACATGCATAAATCATAAAAATATTTAAGCATGGATACAAATCAAAAGAATCATGTATAAGTCAAAACATTACTTATAACAAAGTTCAACACAAAAGATCAACATGCATAAATCATGACAATATTTAAAGCATGGATATAGGTAGAGGTAACAACCAAAGTTTTATGATATTCAATCATGCATTCACATATGAAGAAGAACTTGAAAAGGTAATAACCAACATGTAACAACAAGGGTATCCAAATTCACACATCAAGTGAGGTTTATACAAGCAATGTTGGGTTCATACAAGCAAGAGAAATCAAAGGAATAAATTAAAATGATCAAAAGAAAACCTAAGAAACCCTAAAAAGGCATAAACTTTGGACATGCACAAGGGTTAAATAAATAATTTTTGGATTTTACTTGACATAGACAAAAAATATACATTCTCATGAGCATTTATCAAAAAGAGTGGGATCAAAATCATAAAAATCAAAGAAGTTATGATCAATTCAATTTGTGAAAGAAAACATAAAAACAAGGCATTAAAAAATAAGGGGATGCACTCAATGGGGTTTGAACCCACGCCCTCAAGGCTCTTGGCTCAAAACCTTAGCCAGCTGAACCACACACACATTGTGAATCATAGGTGGAAACAGATAAATATATGTAAAACAAGCTTTAAAAATGAGAAAAATAACAAAAGGGTGGTTGCTGGGACTCGAACCCTAGTCCGGAAAGGCAAGAAGGTACTAAAGCGCGCATGGTAAACCATTGAGGTGGTGATACATCCATTGTATCACCCTCACAAATAAAGATATAAACCTGGAAGTGACTTAAAGCCAACCCAAAGCGCCATGGCCAGACCTTCATCTTCTTCAAATTTCAGTTTGCAAGACAACATGTATCTCTCTCAATACTCCATGAAACTGGATGATCCAAAGATCAAGCTTTCGTATTTTTTCACAAGGAATTCAGTGGTACCATTGGAATTGTCTAAAAATGCTTATAACTTAAAACCCAATAGCATAATCAAATAGAACATATTCTTTCATTTTCTATGGCAGAGTCTCATTCATACATGATAAGCAGCAAATAAACGAGTGAACACATCCATAATATCATGACAAACAAGTTTATGTTCAATGTACATCAAGATATAGAATGATTCAATGAGTTTCAGTTTGAGCACTTACCTCTTGAAGTCAAAACATAAAAATCCTAACAAGCTGCTACAGAGACGTTTCAATGATTTGGATTGCTTCTTTGAACCTCCTCGAAGCTTTCTGAATGCTTGGAACCCAAAGGAATCACCTGAAACAAGTTATGCTTCCCTTCTTGCAAGGGTGAGAAAATGCAAAAATGGAACTTTAACCAAATGAAGTTACAGTTGAACAACCAGGTCTTGAATAACTTAGGGATATTATATAGGGTGTTTTAGAAGTGTTAGAATGATTGGAACTGGTCTAGATAGGGTTTTGGAATGGAAAGTGCAGAAAGTCAACAAAACTTGGTTTTGAAGGTTGACTTTCTATTCTAGCAGGCCTTGGATGGAAATGAAGGTTTAGACACCTTCAAAATATGTTTTGTGATGTGTTGGAACAAGTTTTTGGGTTGTTTGAAGTGTGGAAATAGAACTGGCTATGTTTGTGCAAGATTGAGGTTTTTAGTTCAAGTGGAGATGATTTGCAAAATGTTGCTGCAAGAGTGGTTTGAGATATGTTTTTCCTACTATTTCCAAGCTCTTCTTGTCCTCCTTTTGAAGCATAAATAACACCTCTATTTATAGGACAAGGATTGAGATCAGATTTGTAACTTGGTAGTTTCCAAAGTTTGGTTGAATTCCAACTTGAGGTTTGGTGATTTGTGGTAGTTCCCATGCAAAGTACAATATCTCTAGGGTGGTTGAGATATTGCTTCTGACCTTGAAAGTATTTGAGTGTAGAGAATACAAGTTAGAGGCTCAAGAATTTAGTTTTAGGAAAAAGCCACGCTTTATCAAAATGGAAGTCATGCCTTTAAGCCAAAAATGGAAAGATCTTTGAGATAAAGCATCAACCACTTGTATAATGCACAAAAAGCATGTGTACTTATCTGATTTAAACCATATTAACAAGTAATGAGGTCTTCCAAACAAAATCTTGGAGATTTGAGTGGTTTTGCAAAGTGAGTCCATGTGGGCATGACCTAGAAATCATGTTTTGGACCTCAACTTTCTCTCTTCGAAACTCATAACTAAAAAATGGCATGGATGAGTTCTTTTAATTTTTGAAAAGCCCTAAGAATGATCTAAAATTTTCATGTTTGGTGAAACTCTTGATTCCAAATGGATCTTAGTGAAAATTGGTCTTGAAGTTGGCTGAAACTTGGTGTAACAAAGCTGTCTTGAAAATTTTCTAAGTGTTTAAAGATTCTTCCAAATTTTGAAGCTTCATAACTCAAACTCTAGGAATATTTTGCTCATGATTCACTAGGAAATTTTTTTAGTAAATGAGGATATCTTTAAATTGATCTTTGGAACTCAAAAAATAGATGTGTGGGTTGAAAGTTATAGCGTTTCAAAGTTGATACCAAAATTAGGGTTTCCTCCCACACTTGGAAAAATTCAAGTTATCCAAGTTTTCTTCTTTTGTAAGAAACCTCTCAAAACTTGATTTCTTCATGAACAAACTCATTGATTAAATATATTTTGATAAAATTTGGCTTGGAAGCTTCAATTTGGACCAAAACCCCTAAAAGTCAAAGAGTTGACTTTGTTAGATGAATTTTGTATAAGGTGAATTCAACTGTCTAATCTTCAATGAATTTGCATCTTGAGACTTCTCAAACACCCTATATAGGCTTCAATAATGTATATGAACATGTTGAATCATGTCCCAAGGCTTGGGATCATGCTTGGATCAAAAGTCAAAGGCACAATTGACTTTTCCTAACAAAACCCTAATTTGGGGCCAAATGAAACTGGGTCATGATATGTTAAGGACGACAAAACTATGCAAGTGCTGACATGCTATGAACTCTATAATGATGCTTTATGATGAGAAAATGCACAAATGCAGATGACCAAAGCAAACAAGAAAGAAAGCTGACACGATGAATAACCACTCACTGGGGAAAGGCAGCAACACAGAGGAAGCTGAAACAAACTGGGGAAATCTAAAGTGATTAGGCACAAGGTTCAAACATGACCAATGTGACACTCTAGAGGAAATAACTCTTCCCAATGGGGCAGAAAACACTCCATTGGGGAAATCCTGAAGGGCAAAAGCTTTACTGGGGACCATGCTAAAACTGAAAGGTGACCTCTAACAAGAGGAAACGTTAGGCCAAAACAAGACTCCATGGGGAACCAAATTATAACGGAGAATTTCCTTACAACAAGAGTTCGAACAGGATCTTCAGGAAATGAATGGAGAAACAAACACACCGACCAAGGATATTGGTGACAACTAAATATCGTAAAAAGGCACTGGGGATGTTGGTAACAAACAACCATCCTAAGATTCACTGGGGATGTAGGTAACAAGTAACCATCCTAAGAGCAATGGATTATGTGAACATTGGAAATAACCACTCGGGCTTTAGATGATGCTAGTAACGACTAGACTTTAGGAAAAAGAGTGGATTGGTAACAACCAAATATTCCACAACCAACAATCTTTGAGCTCAAGTAATGCCAGTAACTACCGGGCTTTCTGGGGATTGGTGACGACTAAAATAGAGATGCCAATAACAATTGGACTTTAAACAATGTCATTCAAAACATTACTGGACTTTCAAGAGGATATGGTAATAACCAAATCAGCAATATCAATAACAATTGGTTTTAAACAATGTCAGTCAAAACATTACTGGACTTTCGAACAGATATGGTAACGACCAAATCGGCAATACCAATAACAATTGGATTTTAAACATTTCTAGCCAAATCATTCTGGACTTTCAAGCGGATACGGTAACGACCAAATCAGCATTTCCAATAACAATCAAATAATGCCAATCAAAACATTACTGGACTTTCATGAGAACTAGCAACAACTAAACTTCATGGGGAAAAAACTAGTAATCACTAGATAGCAAAAATGAATTGAGGAAATAGTAACAACTAACCTCGCAAGTTAATACTGGTAACAACCAAACAACAAGCATCAATGATAACTGGATTCTCTGCTGGAGATTGCTAGTTACAACTAGACCTCATAGAGGAATTTATTAACGACCAGACAAGCAAAACAGTAGGGAGCTAGTAATAACTAGACTCCAGGGGAAATTGGTAATAATCAAAAGGTAATAGATGTCAGTAGTAACTGATCTAGAAAGGTTTGGTGACAACCAAAGATCTCAAAAAGGGAACCAGGCAACTCTGCGGGAGACAAGGGCAGAAAACAGTCACAACAGACGCAAAAGGTTGTCAGTTATAATTGGACTTAGAAATGAAATCAACAACCAAGCAAACACAACCCGAAAAAATATACTAAATTCACATGCTGAGATATGATGCAAATGCTTAAAGACGCGCAAGAACTGACTCTAATAAGAGGCACAGAAACAACAGACTCAGAGGGGAATACAAATCACAATCTACCTCGCCGGGGAAAGTAGATGTCACACTGAAACCAGGGAACCAAGGTGTCCTTAACAACACATAGAAGTCAAACCCATTCACTTCATTGGGGACAAGATAGGCCTTAGGCAAGCCAGCTAACAATACAAACCTCTTCGGAGATTCGAAGTATTCACTCTGAGGATGGGTCTTCAAAACTTCCATCAGGTGAGGGGTACCAGAGAAATTGTTCTTTTAGTGGGGCCAATATTGTTGAGGTGGAAATATCAAGATCTCGGACGCTTTTAGACTTCTTGGGAAACAAACTAATTTCCCTTGATATCTTCCATACCAAAGTAACTGCATGTTCTGTTTTAGATTTCTTTTAAAATTATTTTTTGATTCAAAACATGCTTTAAAAAATCCTTATTAACAAATAAGTGATGTTTTGTATAACAAATAAAAGTAAAGAACGCAGTAGATCACAAATATTTGAATGGTCCAAACTGATTTTATTTATGAATGGTAGCTTGTGAATGACAAGGCTCCATGGAATATTTACAATTTGAAAATGGAAAAAAAAAGGAAAAAGGTACATCAAATATAATGACTATCCTGCCCATCTAACTAGGAGTTCTCCAGATCTTCGCCTCTAATAAGAGTGGTAGAAGTGGATTTCCTTAGTAATCTTCGCAGTGGTAACAACCTCTGATGCAGCAAAATGCTTTTGTCCCTAACTTTTTCCCGAACGGCCCTTTCGGGTTTTCAACTCACTGCGACGCTCATTTTTGCCTAAGCCGCGCTTGCGGGTTTTCGACTTAGCGAGCTCTCTTTTTTGTTTCATCTCTAATTTTTGCCTAGATCTCCTTCATAGGTTATGATCCACCGGGATACCCATTTTTTCCTAAGCCTCCCTTGCGGGTTTTCGACTCATCATGTTTTTAAGCATAATATTTTCTAACTGCATCAGAGTTCATAGGGTGAGCAAGCTGTTCTCCATCCATTGTTATGAGGATGAGCAAACCTATAGAGAAGGTTGTCTTCACAACAAAGAGGCCATCATAGTTGGGCATCCACTTTCCACATCCGCCTTTTTGAGTTGACAATATCCTGCTAAGCTCGAGTTCTCCCTCTCGGAACTCTAAAAAACATCCATTCTTGTCAAAGGCTCTTTTGATCCTTTTCTGATATAGCTGGCTGTGGCACACGACAGTCATTTGTTTTTCATCAATGAGGTTCAAATGATCGAACCTTTCCCTGACCCACCCAGCTTCCTCCAACTTTGCTTCCATCAGGATTCTCAAAGATGGTATTTCTACTTCAGTGGGAATGACTGCGTCTATTCCATATACCAAGGAAAAAAGGGTTGCCCCTGTTGAAGTGCAAACAGATGTTCTGTATCCGTGTAAGGAAAACGATAACATCTCATGTCAATCTTTGCGAAGGTAGGAAAACACTTAGAAGGGGGGGGGGGGTTGAATAAGGGGTTTTCAAAACAACTATGACAATAGAAAATAACAAATTATTTTTATCCTGGTTCGTTTGAACTCAAACTACTCCAGTCCACCCGACCAAGGTGATTTCGCCTTTCTCAAACGAGGACTTAATCCACTAAATCAAAACTTGATTACACTGATATCACTAAGACAACTGTCTTAGTCTTCTCAAGAATCCTGACCGCAACTTGGTCTCTCAAGGAACTTTTACAAAGATAAACTACAATGTGTTTAGGTGCTTCTAAAAAGCTATTATCACAACTGTGATTTTTACACAAAATGAAGAACAGATAAAACTTAGTGTTTGATGTAGAAAGTTGTTTGATGAACTTGTGTCTTTCTTTGTATGAGTTTCTACGTTGATTGTTTTTCAAATTGTTCTTTGAAATTCTTTGGAATTGTTGTTTTTGAAGTGTCGATGGAGACTTCTTTATATACTCCACATTTTCAAAGTGTGTAGATGAAAGCACTGTAGGATGTAGACAGAAAGGACAAATACTTTTCGTCTTGATTTGACATTCCCTTTTTGCCTGAATTCCTGTGCCATACACGAATGAGAAATAGTACCGTTGGTAGTGGTTAGCAACGTATCTTTCTTGAACACTTCCTTTTCAAATGAACAAATATGAAAAAATAATCTTGCATCAGATCCTCTGATGTTGTTCCTTGTTCTTCTTTATCAGAGTCACTCTATCCAGAGTATTGCAGCAAAGTGCTTAGCATGAATGATCAGAGTTGACTTGATTCTTAGAGCCTCTGTACTTGCAGCGTTGAGTTCTCAGAGTCTTCTGAATACTGAATCTTTATACTATGCACTCAGAGTCTTCTGTAGGTAGCGCTTCAGAATCTTTTGCAAGCTAGCGCTTCAGAGTCTTCTTTAGCAAGCGATTCAGAGTTTTCTTCAGCAAGCGCTTCAGAGTCTTCTTCAACAAGCGCTTCAGAGTCTTCTGTAGGTACACTTCCTATGCTCAGAGCTTTGCGTTATAATGTTCAGAGCTTTGCTTTAAATAATGTTCAGAGGAATTCTTTTTGTTTTCAGATGAATATTTATTTGATATCTGAAACAAAAACACTTGAACAAAATTAGAGTATATATTTTCTTATACAAAATTTCATTAATGTTATCATCAAAATATTGAGATATATTAAGAACCAATCTGTGTTCTAACAATCTCCCCCTTTTTGATGATGACAAAAACTATACGAAATTTTGTTCAAAACACGAAAAATATATCTCCCCCTGAGATTATGAATCTCCTCTGAAATGAATACTGCTAGAAAAAATAAATACTTCCCTTTTAGCACTAGTATTCTTTCCAGAGCCAGAGTTAGCTTTGTAGAGTTTCTCAGAGTTTAGCTTTGTAGACTTTCTCAGACCTTGTTCAGAGTTAATTCTAAGGATATTATCAGATGAGAAGTTTTTAGCTCTGAAACACTTAATTCAACATTAGTTATATTCTATCATGTATGAGTTACCATTTTGTATCTGTTTATATGAATAATCAAAATTTCCATTTCTCCCCCTTTTTGTCATATCAAAAAGTGATTTCGGAAAGAAAATCATTTAAGACAAAAAAAATATCAGAGCAAGAAAACAATTATAACAGATAAGCAAAATAAAAACAGTCAGATGCATTCATTTAAAGTACTCAGAAGATAACAAAAACAAGCAAAAAACATAGATGTGCAGAGACAAGAAAAACAACTAAGTAGAACGAGAGGCTATAATCTTCAGAAGCTTAGTTATCTCAGAAGTTTGTGCTTCCTGCTTTGCCATCCAAGTCTTTATCTCAGAAGTAGATTCATCTTGCTTAATCATCCAAGTCTTGATCTCTTCTGTTGTCTTCTCTTGCTTAACCATCCAGGTTTTTATTTCTTTTGTTGTCTTCTCTTGCTGAGCAAGTTTTTCTTTTACATCTTCATAGACTTTTACTTCTTCAGAGTCTTCCTTCAAAACTGTTGATTCTGGAATGACCACTGAAACAAATGCTGTCTCTAAATCCATATCAGAAGGCTTATCAGATGCAGGAGTCTCTTCAGAGATAGCAGCCTCTGTGAAAATTTCTTCAGGCTGAGGAATTACACTAATCTGAAGTGCAACAGTTTCTTCAAATGGTGAACACACAACCTCTACAGGTATGTTTTCCAGAAACTGAGTAGGAGTTCTGCGTACACCTAGAAGAGCAAATTTGACAGCTTTAGAAAAATTCTCTTGAGCATCTGCAGAGCAAGCAGCTTGAAGGTTCTCAGTCACAGAGTTGAACCTTCTTCTAAAAGTAGTCCAAAATACTTCATAATCATAAGGATTCACTATATTCAGGCACCTTTCCCTAAGAACAGATAACCACATCTACATTTATGTCTCGAAACCATATAAAAGTGTCCCAACATCTGATCTAGGTGTGGGTTTAAAGAGAGACTCTAAGAAGGATTCCTTAGGGTCAACAGAAGGAGAAGGTGTATCAGAAGATGAGGGTTGTTCTGAGGAAAGAGAAGGAAGGGGAGTAAGAATCATAATGGAAATAGGAGAAGGAATTAGAGTAAGAGTGGGAATGGGAGTATGAGAGGGAATTTGAGTAGGAGTGGGAATGGGAGTAGGAATATCATCAGGATGGTTTGGGAAGTTATGTGTTGGTGAGGTAACATCTGTTAGGTCAGAGTCAGATGAATCAGATGAATCTGATGAGTCAGATGAGATAGGGTGTACTGTCATGAGAGGTTGGATATCAAGGATTTCATGAATAGGGTCGGATGGGTTAGGTTCAGAATGGTTTGGTTCAGAGGGGTTTGGTTCATCTGGTTGTGGTTCAGAGGGTTGAGGTTCAGATGTTTGTGGTTCAGAAGTTTGTGGTTCAGATGGTTGACATTCAGAGGGTTGTGATGTTTATGGTTGTGGTGTAGAAGAGGGAACAAAGTCATGAACATTTTCAGATGAAAAGTGTTCAGAAATGGTGTGAGGAGGAGAAGGAGTAGGAATAGGGTCATAGGGAGGAGGAGATGGTTCAGATGTTGGAATTTCTATCACAGTTTCTAAAACAGGAACAACAGAAGTGTTACCTGAAAGTTTGGAACGCTTAGCCTTCATAGAAGAGACTTCTTCAGAGGCTTTCCTCTTAGTGCGTGTAGAAGATTTCTTAGAAGGACCTTCTTCTGAAACCTTGCTCTTCTTCCTTCTCTTCTTCTCAATTATTTCTGGAGCAGGTTCAGATGCTCTTTTTATCAAATCTGCTGGTATGGGAGTGCCATCTGCTAGACATGATTCAATATAGAAGAGCAGAGCTTCCTTGGGCTCCTCTGCAGTAAACAGTGGAAAGTCCTCCACTGGAACTCTTCTTCTGTGCACAGCAGCAGAGTCAATCTTGACTGGTTCATATTGAAGTTCCTCCACCAGCTTCATCCTTTGCAAACTTTTCCCATCCAGAGGCTTTCTCAGAATTGTTTCCAATTCTGCTGTCTGACCTACCTCTGTCAGATGTGCAACCAATCCATTCTCTGTGAGAACATCAGAAATCAATCTTCCCATTGGGATCCAATTTCTGATCTTCTGATGTTTTGTTCTGATCTCTTCTCTAGACATTTTGACATGGTTCCACAAATGATTAAATAGCAAGTGTGGCAGACCCACCTTGATATTGTTTCCCAAACAATACATAAAGTATAGTTGTTCAGCGTTGATGTAGTCTAGAGAGTTAGATGCTTTTCTGTGGTGAATACATCCCAGAAAGATCTTTGCCTAGATTTTATAGTGTGTGTCGCTACTGCGAAAATCGGCGCCGGCTGAACAGAAGAGTCGCCACCGTGCGTTATTTATCCCACAGGAGGGAAAGGAAACGCTCAGAGTAAACCTCGCACAACACGGGAAAGGTATGGTCGTCGCAACCAAAACCTGGATTCGGGAGTCGGTTACGCAAGGGGAAGGTATTAGCACCCCTCACGTCCGTCGTACTCGACGGGATCTACGCTTGCTTTCGGGTATGGATTGTTATTCTATCTAAACTAAAGGTCAAGGGTTGAGAAGAAAAGAGAATGAAAATAAAATGACTCGGCAAAGTGTCGCACTTTATGCCTACGTATTCCCGTCTGGAACGAGAAATCAGAGTCAACGTAGTTCGCCTACCTACGGGAAAGGAGGGGAAGGTTGCTCGCTAGGATATCGCATCCTATGCCTACGTACTTCCACACTGCATGGAAGATCAGAGCAAACGTAGTTCGGGCCACGTACGACACAAGTCTGTCTTGATTATTTTTTTATTCCTTCTGAAAAAGGTTTTTCTGATTAACAGTCCCGGCGGACAAAAATGACGCTTTGATGAGTTCACATTCTTTTACGGAAGAAGTGTCTTTTATTGTGTTTGAAATCTTTATGTGCTTTTCTGTTTGTTTTGAGAAAGAAAGAGACAGAACTCTAACCTATGGTTGCGAAGGGAAACGAACTAACCTAATGTTATCATGCATGGGTTAAGACCTAGTGTCTATCATGCTCCTCTCTTGCACAGAGAGAAACAGAGATCCTACGGGATAGGCAGAAACAGAAACAATAACAGATATAATAAAGCGGTAAAATGCATGGATGCAACAGTACAAGCGAGGCAAGGGAGTCCCACTCAACCTCGAACCTAGAAAACAATAGGCAAAAGTGAACAGACTTTACTTTCAACCCAGCAGGGTAAACAGCAAACAACACAGCCCAGAAAACCAATCAATACATCAGCAATAAAATACAACAGCAAAAGAAACAGCATCAGCAGCTCTGAGTCAACATCTGGCTTCAAGTAACCTCCAATCAGCTACAGGCTTCAACAAGCATCAATCTCCATCTTCATGGCCTTTAGGCAAGGGCTTTGATCATCAGTCTTCTATCTGCAATGGCTTTTCTTCAAGCTCAAACCTCCAGGATGAGGGATCAGTCACAAGAGTGAAGTGAATGAATGTTAGACAGTTAATTACCTACCAAGGGTGGTTCATCAACTGTTAACATTAAACAGAAAGTTTCCTCTCAAAAGTTCTATCTTTCAAATATATTCACTGATCCTTCCAAAGGAAGGAGGTGGATATTTGAAAGAGACTTTGAATCATAGAGAAAGGATGGATGCAGACAAGGCATTCCATGTTTGAGAAACAAGCCTTCTAATCTAGAGCTCTGCCTAGCTCCTAAACCCTAGTCTCCTCAGCAGCTGCTAGCAATAACCTCCTATTCAACTCTGGCAGTTGATCTTCAATCTCTGGATCTCCAATGGTCTTCATCACCTCAAGTCTTCAGCTCTCCCAAGTTCCCAGACAATCCCAATACCCAAACAATCAAGCAATAATCCCCCGAGGGCACACCACACCAGTCAATCAGATATACAGAGAGTATTAATAGCAGTAGGGGAATCCTGACTTTTCTAAGGGATCTAATAACTACCCATAGCCCCTATAGTCCCATAGCTAAACTATTCAAACCCTAAGTCCTAAGGGAAATGAATCAAACTTCTTAAGTCATCACCTAAAAACCCTAATTTGTTCATGTTGTTCAAGCCTACATTAAGCACCTAAATTTGACTTCTAAAAAATGGGAACTAAATTGTTTCTACAAGTTCAATGTCTAATCTAAACAACCTAAAAAGAATGAACAAAAAATATGAAAGTATCTAATAGAACAAAAATTAATAAAATCATGCATGAAATGAAACTATTTAAAATGTCATTTATTTAGAAAATATGGGAAAAATATCAAATAAAAATAAAAATGCAATGTTATTTAATGACAATTTTCTACACAGAACCAAGAAAATATAGAAAAAACAACCACTAAAAAAGAGTTAATTTCCTATTTTATATGATTTTCTAAAGTTGGTAAAAATTAAAATGAAATTAAAAACAAAATCAATTAAAATGAGAGGGGGGGGGGGGGGGGGTACTAATAGCAATTCGCTCCAGTTCAATCAGGATGGGCCAGCAATGGTGGGGTGCGCGTAGCACTTCGTACTAAGCCCAACTTGAGTCTGAATTAATGAAAATAAAAGAAAAAAGTAAGAGGAAGCAGGGGGTGTATTCAGCATGGTTTTCACGTTCAAATCATAATGGGCTTAGTACTGGGTGGTGTCAAAAGCAAGGACTTAGGCCCGCCCGTTTCATTAAATGAAACGGTGCGTTTAGGGCACCCAACTTCCCTCCAATCTTCAGTATGAATGTGAGCCACACGATCTAGGCTTTGAGTCAATGGTCCAACAAGCAATGGACGGTCATGATTACGTCTTCAACCTTGGATCTATGCTAGGGTTTTATATCTTCCATGAAATACCATGCACGTATCATGTTCAAGCTCTCTGTTCTCCTTCTACAGGCCACGGTTCAACTCGATCCAAACATGAAAATCATTCAGAATTTCTCCCTCTACAAGCCTATGGTCATAGTTTGGTTTGAAATTCAGTAAATCACTCAACCCGAGCGCATGACATTCTTGGTTCCATTAAAATACTCTGCAACTCATCCTCAAGATTCTTAATCAAACTTATACTAGTCTAAACTACACTTCACGTAGATCATTCTGCACTAACAACCTAAGATTATTATGGCCTATCCTAAGAGTTCTAAGTCCTAACAGTTCTAACAACCTGCTATGAATTATCACTAAACTACTCCTAATTAACCAGAAATGCTCTACTAACATCCTACATCATTATTATACTAACAAACTAATGCTAAACTAACCAAATCAAGCAATGGCAGAGAAAATGCACCTGGATCAAAATCTGGTGGATGATGATGAAATTCGTGGATCTGAGAGCCTTGATGCTTGGATCTGGATCTACTCTTGCTATATTTGATTCTGTATGCAACACCTTGATGAATTTGGCCTTGGATCTTGAGTTCCAATAGAAATTGCAATTTGAATGTGGTTGATGAAAGTGCACGAAATTGATCAATATCCACCAAATCTTTGATTCAATTCTGATCCATGATGATGGTGAAATGTAGGAGGATCAATGTTGATGAGAATTGATGCTGAATTTGTGAGATTGAAGTGAACTTGCAACTTGGAGAATGAGAGAATTTTGGGAAATCTTTGGTGAAAAATGAATCCAACCCTTGCTCAATTCTGATTTCATGAATATATAGTGCTCAAATGAATCTTCTAGAACCATCTTGCAACTTCCCTTGCATTCCAAATTGAATCCATTTTGGTTATGTTTCTTCAAATGCAAGTAACCATAAATAACTTTTCTTTTTCCTTCTAAACTCAAAAATGTACTTGAACCATTGTTCTTAGAATGTGTTTTGGACCCAAAATCATATATTGGAAGTCTCCATTTGGACTTATAAATCTCTCAAACCATTTTTCACTTTGACTTTATTTAAGTTATAAGCCATTTTAGTTCAAATTTGACCAATCATGCAACTTCATGTTATGAGCTTTTCCAACAATTTGTGACCTTCTTTCTAGACTCAAAATGTCATTTGGAGCAAGTTTGATGTTGTAAGTTTTTCCATTTGAGGCCTCCTTGTATGAGTTTTGGACATAGGTTAAAATGACCTGTAATTCACAAATGACCAAAATACCCTTTGCTTGCCAAGACCATAAGTTGAGTTCCACACATCATATGAAGGCATGCCACACCATTCTAGAAAGCTAAGACAATGAGGAACAATTCCTATGTTGACCAGAAATTCATTTGAAATCTCCTTGAGGGGTAAAAATTGCTTGGAAGTCAAGTCACTTTCACAGACAAAATTTCAGATACCTCAGATGACCTGTAACTTGCAAGGACCATAACTTGAGTTCTATAAATCTCCTTGATGTCTTCCACCACTCAAATTAAAGTTCTTAAGATACTCTACAAGTTTCATGTTGGCCAAGAAGCCATTTGAAGCTTGCATTTTGACTTATCTTGCTTGGAAATTTGACCTAAACTAGGGGATCTTACACAGAAACCCTAATTTAGAAGCTCCTCTTCTCCTTGATTTCTCTTGAATTCTTCTTGGCATATCTTCATATCCTTCTTTATATGTCCAATGATGAACCCCACATCTCTCCACTAGACTTGAATGCCCCTTAAATCAGTCAATTGGCCTAGGGTTGACCTAGGGTTGACCCAGATGAAACCCTAGTTGACTGCCTTCAGCTATAGCTCTTGTGCCCTCATCAATGACTTGTCTCCTTCTTTAAATGACTTTCTAAGTCTCTCATAATGTCTAGATACTCTCCATGCCTTCAACTCACAGCTCACAACCCTCTTGTTGACCCTCAGATACCCTCAGCTAGGAGATGGACTCAAGGCTTGATCTGCTGAACTCTTTGCTTTCAAATTCTTTCCTGATGACTTGAATGAGATTGAATTAGGATAATAACCTCTTGATAGGCTTCTAGAGATGAGAATAATGATTGGTCCCCCTGTTGTATGACTTGCTATGCTTATGCTATGCAGATGATTAGACTATGCACATGACTCTATATGCAAATGCTAATGACATTGAAACATAAACCAAGTGAATAAGGTTGGGAAAATTTTAGGGTGCAACAGCTGCCCCTATTCAAGCGGCTTGGACCCGATTGGGTGAAGAGCGAACGGCCTTCGAACATTCGCGGTACGAGACGGTTGAATACTAGGAACCCAGAAATTTGCCAACCGCGGAAATAAACTGCGCCACTGCTTGGGGAACGACATTCATCAGCTGAGTTTAACTGTTACAGTAATCCACTGATCTCGTGCGACCGTGCTGGGGATTGTCTTCATCGTTCTGAAGAGGATTCTGTCATAACAGATTGCTTGCTTGTCCACGTTAGGACTCCGTCTGTCATCAATACGAAGAAATCTCAATTAAAACCTGTCCACGTTAGGACTCCACTTGCTGTTAATCCAGAAAAGTCTCGGCAACGCCGCTGGGGATAATTCGTCTGTATTTCCATAAACTGAATCGTCCACATTAGGAATAAAACTCTTCCACGTTAGGAGTAACACCTGTCCACGTTAGGAATCATTTCTTCTGTATCTGTCCACGTCAGGACTAACCCTTTCATCTTTCCACGTCAGGAAGCAATCTTCTTTCCTCATAAGGAGAACTATATCAATCTGGCCACGTAAGGACTCCAATACCACTTGACATGTCCTCGTCAGGACTCCAATCTTTCCACGTAAGGAATTCAACTTTGGTTCTGAACCTGTCCACGTCAGGACTCAACTTTCCACGTAAGGAGTACATCATTCTTCCACGTCAGGAATCAACTTTTCTTGAGTCTGTCCACGTAAGGACCCCAATTTTTCCACGTAAGGAATAGATCTTCTTTTGAGTCTGTCCACATCAGAACTAAACCCCTTCCATGTCAGGAATACACTCTTTCTTTCCACGTCAGGAATACAAACCTCTTTCCACGTAAGGAATGCTATCCGTTTTCCACGCAAGGAAACATAACTTTTCCACATAAGGCAACCAATTCCTTCCGATTTGTCCGCGTCAGGACTACATTTTTCCACGTAAGGAATGCCATCTTACTCTGTCCACGTAAGGACTCCACTCTTTCCACATTAGGAATCACCTCTTTCCACGTAAGGAATCCTCTTCTGAAATGTCCGCGTAAGGACTACATCGTCCACGTTAGGACCCACTTCGCCCCGTTAGGAATAATAATTTCTTCGATTTGTCCACATCAGGACACTGATCTCGTCTTGATTTGTCCACGTTAGGACTCAGGCGTCTTCGACCCGCTGAGGAAATAAGACTTGTCCACGTAAGGACTCACACGCTTGTCTGATCTGTCCACGTCAGGGCACCAACACAAAGAGTAATCACTTTTGTCAACGTCATGACCTCCCATTCCACTAATTTCGAGAACCCGAATCTGCCCACGTTAGGACTAACACACCTCACCAATCCGGGGAAGTAAACCTGTCCACGTTAGGACGCCCACTTCTGAAGAAATCCCGTCAATATAGGAATAAATTGTCCACGTCAGGACTTAGTTTTCCAATGATCCTCACCCCCAAACTCCTCAGCACCAACGTGACAGCGACTTTGAGGCGGACTCTACTGGGGATGTCTGGAAACCAAACTATCGGACGCCTGCTCTGATAACCGGCGGTGGCCTCTGAAATTCTGATTCATGGAACCCTTGATGACAACTAATTCTGCCTGGGAATAAAGAGAAACTTATCCTGGTAACTCTGTGGGGAATACTGCCGAAACTGACATTATCATTGGATGTCTCACGCCGAGATCTTGAACATTTGGTTGTTCATCGGAGCAAGAGTTCTCTCCACCTGAATTGCTAGAGTACAGAAACTGCTTCAGCAAAATAAACGCTGAAGATAATGCCGACTCCGCCGGGGATAGCCAGATGCTACAGAATTATTCCAGCAAAATAAATGCTGGGAAGGTGAAGTCAACCCTGCTGGGAAATTGGGAACTTAAACCGAGCACCTTGTTGAAGTAACATCCTGCTGGGGAATATAACTCTGCTGGGGAATAGCAGATGTGCATAGTACGATCGGACTTTCTGCTGGGACGTGAACTGATATTACACAGTATCTCTGACAAAATAAATGAACGGAACCACCATCAACTCTGCTTGGGAGAGTCTTAATCTTCGAGTTCCACTGGAAGGAATGAAAACACTTGCAAAGAGAATTCCGCTGGGGATAGGATGATTCTCTCGGGGAAAATCCACTGACTCCGCTGGGGGAGAGTGCATGACCCTGCGGGGAAAGATGAACCTGTCTGAACACAGCCTTACGATCTTGGAATCGCCAAACTCTATTGAGGACGAATAACTTTTCTGGAGCACGTCCTTTGGATAAGCTACGGCTAGCTGGGGAATTCTATCCTTCTTCAGGAAGAACATGCATGACCTGCGTGGGGATCAAGTCTTTCGTTATCGCGATCTTTTGATTGTATTCCTCGTAGGGCTATGAAACCTGCAACAACACAAACAAGACAAGACAAGCCTATGCAACCAAATCAACTCAGGTTAGCGACGTTATTTTCAGTTAATTCAAAGCTTTAGCAATTGTCGGCAAGGGCCAGCGACGTTATACTCATGCTAGTTTCATCAAACTTAGGCGTTAATCATGCACAAAACAGTAAAGAACAGTGTCAAATACTGAATAACGTATTTTATTGATCGGGCCCCTGAATGGGCGGAGTTTTATACATGGGATGTAACTCCTGAAATGAGGAAGCTACGCAAAGCAAATACATAAGTATGCACAAGAAGCATGAATATTTTGACAAATTAAATTTTGTACACATGTCGGCAACGGGATGCAGATGAACACCACGAAATGATCCTCCTATGACTCATCCGACTCTAATGCTTTCCCGGTATCCCCACCTCTGAAGAGATTGTATCCGATAACTGGCTCCTCAAACATATTCTCCCGCATTGATGCTCATTGAATTCGGACCGCAGTCATTTGCTTTTCAAATCCCTAACTTTTGCGTGAACCGCCCTTTACGGGTTTTCAGTTCACCGGGATACCCTTTTTTGCCGAAGCCGCCCAGTGTAGGTTTTCAACTTCGCGGGTGTACATTTTTTCCAATTTTATCCCTAACTTTTGCCCGAACCTTTCATTCTGTTTTTGGTTCGCCAGGATGCCCCATTTTTGCCTGGACTCTCTTTTTCTGTCCAGCGGGTCTATTTTAAGCAAAGTATTTTTTAACTGCGTCCGAATTCACAGGTGACGTGGAGTCTTCTCCGTCCATGGTGGACAACAACAACGCTCCTCCTGAAAAGACTTTACTGACAACGTATGGCCCTTCGTAGTTGGGGGTCCACTTGCCCCTGTGATCTGCTTGCGGCGGGAGAATCCTTTTCAGCACAAGGTCGCCCGTCTGAAAGCTTCGCGGATGTATCTTCTTGTCGTACGCTTTCTTCATTCGGCTCTGGTACAAACGACCGTATGCTAGGGAAGCTAGCCTCTTCTCGTCCATTAAGCTCAGTTGGTTCAATATATTCGTTACCCATTCTGCCTCGTCCAGCTGAACGTCTCGCAATACCCTCAGAGAAGGGATCTCAACTTCCAATGGTAATACCGCTTCCATTCCGTATACCAACGAGAACGGAGTTGCCCCGGTTGATGTGCGTACCATCGTACGATAACCGTGCAAAGCGAAAGGTAGCATTTCATGCCAATCCTTATAGGTCACCACCATTTTCTGAACGATTTCTTGATATTCTTATTGGCCGCCTCAACAGCGCCATTCATCTTGGGTCGGTAAGGAGAGGAGTTGTGATGTTCGATCTTGAAATTCTGACAGAGCTCCTTCATCATTTTGTTGTTCAGATTTGAACCATTATCCGTGATTATCCGCTCGGGGATCCCATATCGGCAAATGATATCTCTTTTGATGAATCTGGCCACCACTTGCTTCGTTACATTTGCGTAAGACGCCGCTTCCACCCACTTGGTGAAATAATCGGTTGCTACTAGGATGAACCGATGCCCGTTAGAAGCCGTCGGCTCGATCTTTCCAATCATATCAATTCCCCACATCGAGAATGGCCATGGAGATGACATCACATTTAGAGGACTCGGAGGCACGTGTATCTTGTCAGCATAGATTTGGCACTTGTGGCACTTCCTCGCGAACTTGAAACAATCAGTTTCCATCGTCAGCCAAAAATAGCCTGCCCTCAGCAGCTTTCTCGTCATAGCATGCCCACCAGCATGCGTACCAAAGGTACCTTCGTGAATTTCCTCCATGAGAAGCTTTGCCTCTTTCTCGTCTACACAATGCAACAATACCAAATCGTGGTTTCTTCTGTACAAGACGCCATCCGGATTCAAGTAGAAATTACCCGCTAATCTCCTGAGAGTCTTCTGATCTTGACTGGATGCCCCAGCCGGATACTCTTTGTTCTTCAGGAAATTAAGGATATCGAAATACCACGGTTTGTCATCAGATGCTTCATCAATAGCAAATACATAAGCTGGCCTGTCCAACCGAGAGATAGTGATTTGGGGAGCTTCATTCCAGAAGTTGACCTTGTACATGGAGGACAAAGTGGCAAGGGCGTCAGCCATTTGATTCTCTGCCCGCGGTACATGATGCAATTCAACTTTGTCGAAGAAAGGCAACAATCTCCTTGCATAATTCATGTAATGTATCAAATTGGGCTGACGTGTCTCCCATTCCCCTTTGATCTGATTCACCACCAGGGCTGAGTCTCCGTATACGTCTAGATGTTTGATTCGCAAATCAATGGCTTCTTCAAGCCCCATTATACAAGCTTCGTATTCGGCCTCATTGTTGGTAACGGCAAAGGTCAATCGGGCAGTAAACGGGATGTGCGACCCGTGTGGCGTGGTGATGATTGCCCCTATTCCGCTACCGTAAGCATTCACGGCTCCGTCAAATATCATCTTCCATTTGGACCCCAACTCTGGTCCCTCGTCTGGCAACGGTTCTTCACAATCCTTCATCTTTAGGTACATGATATCCTCGTCAGGAAAATCAAACCTCATCGATTGGTACTCTTCAATAGGCTGCTCCGCCAGATACTCAGACAGCACACTCCCCTTTATAGCCTTTTGCGAGACGTATTGGATATCATATTCAGTCAAGACCATCTGCCAACGGGCAATTCTACCCGACAACGCTTGCTTTTCGAATACATATTTGATAGGATCCATCTTCGAGATGAGCATGGTTGTATGATTCAGCATGTACTGCCTCAAACGCTTGGCGGCCCAGGCTAGCGCGCAACAAGTTTTCTCCAGCATTGAGTATCGAGATTCACAGTCTGTAAATTTCTTACTCAGGTAATAGATCGCATGCTCTTTCCTCCCCGTCTCGTCGTGTTGACCGAGAGCACAACCCATGCTTCCCTCAAGAACCGTCAAATACATTATCAAGGGTCAACCTGCCACTGGGGGTATCAAAATAGGGGGCTCCTGCAGATACTTCTTTATTTTATCGAACGCCTTTTGACAATTTTCGTTCCACGTTACAGCTTGATCTTTCTTTAGCAACTTGAATAATGGTTCACACGTGGCCGTTAGGTGAGATATGAACCGGGCAATGTAGTTCAATCTCCCTAAAAACCCGCGCACCTCTTTCTCTGTTTTAGGCGTCGGCATTTCTTGAATCGCTTTTATTTTAGCAGGATCGACCTCTATTCCTATTTCGCTTACGATAAACCCCAGCAGTTTACCCGATCTCACCCCGAAGGTGCATTTATTAGGGTTCAGCCTCATCCTGAACTTCCTAAGTCTTTTAAACAACTTCAGCAGATTCACCAGATGCTCTTCCTCCGTCTGGGATTTGGCAATCATATCGTCAACATAAACTTCGATCTCTTTATGCATCATGTCATGAAAAAGAGTCGTCATCGCACGCTGATATGTTGCCCCAGCATTTTTCAAACCAAAGGGCATCACTTTGTAGCAAAATGTTCCCCACGGCGTTATGAAAGTAGTCTTCTCCATATCCTCTGGCGCCATTTTAATCTGATTATAGCCTGAAAAGCCATCCATGAAGGAGAATACAGAGTATTGAGCAGTATTATCAACTAACACGTCAATGTGAGGAAGTGGAAAATCGTCTTTTGGGCTTGCTTTATTCAAATCTCTATAATCCACGCACATTCGAACCTTGCCATCTTTCTTTGGCACTGGTACGATGTTGGCAACCCATGAAGGATACTTCGTCACAGCCAGGAAACCAGCGTCCCACTGTTTCTGCACCTCCTCTTTGATCTTCATTGCCATATCTGGTCGCGTTCTGCGAAGCTTTTGTTTGACCGGCGGGCAATCTTCTTTCAGTGGCAGGCGATGCACGACCATATCTGTATCGAGCCCGGGCATATCTTTATACGACCAAGCGAATACGTCACTATACTCTCGGAGCATTTCAACCAGTCTCCGCTTGATATCATCCTGCAGCGCGGCTCCGATACGAATATTTTTCTCAACCCCTTCCGACCCCAAGTTGATAATTTCGATGACCTCGTCGTGAGGCAGAATGGCTCTTTCCTCTTGCTTTACTAACCAAGACAGTTCTTCAGGAACGTCGCTATCTTCGACAACCTCTTCTTCAGCCTGAAACACCGGGTGCTCAAAGTCGGGACGAGTCATAGGTGGTTCAAGGATGTCATCTGAAAATGTTATCCTGCAAAAGGAATGGTTAAGTGCTTCAAAATGCGTATAAAGCGAATAACCACGTTGCCATTTTATTGAAAAATATAAAACAAGAAAGACAGGGATTACGGTATTTGCACATGAAAAAACGCCATTTATTTAATGATTAACACGCAATGTTTATAACAACACAGCCCTAAGCAAATCTCGATGCCCCGGGCAAGACATCATATTATTCAACAATTAATAAAGCAAAGCATTACTGTTTAAAAGTCACAGGAACAAGCTCCTGAATAGACCAGTTGCACAGTCCTTGTCCTGGCGTGCTTGGCTGAATCCAGGCATCCATATCACAGTCGCTGTCTCCTTCATCAGACTCTGAGGCAGCATTGACAGTTTCATGACATACTCCACTGGCAGAGATGATAATCGGCTTTCTGAAACGGGGGGCCCCCACGGAAGGAGTTGATGACGACGGTTGGTACCCCAGTCCGAACCGGTCCATCTTCACAGGAATGTCCAGCACTTTGCCCCAGCCCTTGGCTTCTCCTGCTTTCACTAGAGCTTGAGCTTCCTTATACGATGAGACAGCTATCTCTGGCACTTTGCTCGGCCCGGGACCTTTGTCCTTGATGTGCAAACCTTCGAATGCCTGGCATGGTGTCTCGTGGATCTCCCCGTCGACTTCCACATATTTAAATGACGATAGATGGCTGACCAGGATGTCCTCTTCTCCGCACACGGTGACTACGCTGTCTCCGACCATATATTTTAACTTCTGATGCAGGGTAGACGTGACTGCCCCTGCTCCATGAATCCAGGGTCTTCCAAGCAAGCAGCTGTACGCAGGCTGTATATCCATGATATAAAACTCCGTTGCAAACACTTCCGGCCCCACTTGCAGAGGCAAAGTGATTGATCCAAAGACTGTTCTCCGCGTGCCGTCAAATGCTCTGACTACCAAATCACTGGGTGTACACAAAATCCCTCGAACATCCAGCTTCATCATCGCCTTCTTGGGCAACACATTCAAAGATGATCCGGTGTCAACCAATACGTGCGACATTACTGATCCTCTACACTCAACAGATACGTGTAGTGCCATATTATGATCTCTCCCTTTCGGAGTCAAGTCGAAATCGGTAAAACCCAAGCTGTGGCCTGCATTCACATGTGCCAGCACTCCTTCCAGCTGATTCACGGAGACGTCTTGGGGTACGAAAGAAGTGTCCAGGACTTTCAGCAAAGCGTTTCTGTGAGCTTCCGAACACAACAGCAAGGATAGGATAGATATTTTGGACGGTGTCTGCTGCAGATGCTCCACAATCTTATAATCACTTTTTCGAATTAAGCGCATGAACTCTTCTACATCCTTCGATGCTGCTTCTTTTTCACTTGCTTGCACCGGAACATTTTCAACCACTTTCCCTTTTCCTTTCGCTAGTCTTTCAGCCTCCACTTCAGGAGATATAAAGATCCTGCCACTCCTTGTCATGCCTCCTGAGCCAACAACATTATCCACAATCTCCGCTGGCCGTTTGTTAACATCAATTCTTATCCCGTCACAATACACCTCTAACCCATATGACCATGGGACTGCTTTCGTGTTCTCGTACGGGATTGGCCCGGCCTTAGTTATGGTGATCGGTGGTCGTTGAGCTGGTGCTGCAATAGTGATCGTCTTCCGAGGAATCGTTACCGTGGCCACATCACTCCGATTATCCACTACTGCCCCTGCAGGCTCGTCAGTTGCCGCTCGATCAAACTGCAATATGCCCTCATCAATTAAGGCCTGAATGCCTTTCTTCAAATCCTCACACCCCCCAGCTAGGGTCTAACAATATAAGCAATACTCGTTACATCCTGGGTAAACACCTCCTTGTAACAGTCGGCTCTTTATCTCGCTCAGCGGCGTCTTTAAATCTTCAACATTCATAATAAGATTCAGACCCTCCTCAGTCAGAACGGCGTTTGCCCCATGATTAGGCATGGGTTTCTGGACTATATTCGGACCTGCCGTTCCGAAATTGATAGTCTTGTTGTCTAAGAGATCCTGCACAACGTGCTTAAAAGCGTGGCAACCTTCTATATCGTGACCCGGGGCTCCAGAATGAAACTCGCAGTGTCTGTTTGCATCGTAGCCGAACGGGGGAGCTCCCGTTATTGGTGCCAGAGTTCTTTTCTCTATCAGATTCAATCCCAACAATGTCTGCAACAAATCGGCATATGTTGAGGGAGGCTTCTCAAACACTCTTCTCGATTTACTACCCTGGAATCTTCGTTGAGCCTGCTGCTGCTGTGGCATTGGTTGTTGCTGAACCGGTTGTTGTTGCTGGAGTGGTTGTTGTTGATATGGGATAGTAACACTCGCCACCTGCTGCGGCTGACGATATTGACCTCGTCCCCTGCCTCGGCCTCGGCCTCGGCCTCCAAATACTGCGCTTGCCTCGCCCTGACGGCGCCCACCATAAGCTTTCCTATTACTGCCAGATGCAGTTGATTCCTCGACTTGGAACTTTCCTTGCTTAATGTTACGTTCAATCTTTTCTCCCATTAGAATCAGGTCTGAAAAACTGGCCAGAGACGTATGAAACAGCATATCATGAAACAGCCCTGTGAATGTGCCGACAAACATGTCATTCATTTCCTTATCTTCCACCGGAGGACGGACCCTGGCAGCCATATCGCGCCACCTTTGCGCGTACTCTTTAAAGCTCTCCCCCTTCTTCTGCGAAAGCCCGGCCAACTGGACCCGATTGGGTGCCAGGTCGCTGTTATACTTGTAGTGAGCTACGAACGCCTCCACCAATTGCTTCCATGTCTTGATATCAGTTGGCTCCAACCCCATGTACCACTCTAGGGAAGGGCCCGATAGACTATCCTGAAAGAAATGCATTAGCATTCTTTCATCAGTGGAGTATGCAGACATCTTTCTGTAATAAGCTCGCACATGCACTTTCGGACATGTATCTCCTTTATACTTGTCAAACGTAGGGGCTTTGAATTTAATTGGCACCCTCAAACCAGGTACCAGACCCATGGTTGCCATGTCCAATCCCACAGCACTTTGATTTAAGACTCCCTTCATCTGCTCTTCCAGCATTCTAATCTTTTGGGAATCATCCATCGGCCCTTCAAAACCTCCTCCGGAGAAGGCGTCCTCCTGCTGATCTTCTTGCCACATACCGTTTCCAGCTCCGTACCCATCATATCCATTATTACGTCCAGCTCTGATCTGATTCATCCCCGGACCTCGGCCTCTGTTGCCGTACCCTTGAACACCTCCAGCAGGACCGAAAGCCATAAATCCAGTACCGTTTCCGTTTCCAAAGCCTCCGTAACCCTGATTGACCATACCATAACCATCTTGCCCAAAGCCTTGAGCATTAAAGCCATACTTCCCAGTGTTATCGAATCCCTGATCGTTGAATCCGAATCCAGTATTGACAAAGCCATTGCCTCCTAGATTATCTCCCAAATTGACATCACCCAGCCCAACATTATGGACAGCGGTCTCATTCCCCACTCCGACGTTACCATTCACAGCAGCGGTAGCGTTGTTGATATTAGCAGCAGGTGTATTGACTACAGGCGGAGCCACTGGCGTGGGAGTGCCGTCTCCATGAGCAGTATCGACCCGGACAGACTGATGATCTTCATTACCATGACCAGCGTTTCGGGCCAACAGAGGCTGGACCATGGCCTGCAAATTCTCCTGCCCTTTTGCTATAGCTTCCATGGTCTGCATGAAGAGAGCGAGCTTCTCGCGCACATCTTGCATCTCGTTCTGCATTTGGTCCATGATTTTTCGACAATTGGAGCGTGTAGAATAGCGATGCGGATGCTGATCTGCAATCCTGTTAAGTACCTGATATAGAGCAGGGAATAAGACACCATTCAAAGATTACCTGTAATGCAATATGAATATGAATGCAATGCAATGTGTGTCTGTGCCTTAGGGAAGTTCATCCCCCAGTTCTAGTGCGAAGGTGCCGGTGCAGTGACAGTGCTGACAATAGGAATATCGGAGCTGAATCATAGAAAGCCTCATATATTGCAGGGAGAATCAATAAGCCCAGGGTACAATATCACTGAGAGTACAAAGAAGGCATGACCTCAACCAACAATCCTGGTGATGGTCAGCACTATGCAAATAAAGCATACAAGTTACTACATGAAATGATCAAATCCTCCCAAAAGTCTGGTACTCCTCTATCAACTTCTTGGTCTCCGGATGGCTTGGTCGATCAAGCAGCCCTTCAACAAGCTGGTTTCTCCTCTTAAGGACACGGCGTACGTCTTCAGCAGTTTCTTCCCATGTTGCTTCTCCGAAGCAATCTTCTAACTTTCGCTTCTGAGACACTGCTTCATCTCTGGATTTGATTGCCTTGTTCAGTGCATGCTGGACACTATACCGGGTCATCACTTCCTCCTCACACTTCTTGATGCTAGACTTCAACTTCTCTTCGAGGTCGGAGATTTGCTGCTTCAACTTATCCTCCCTCTTCTTGTTGTTGGTGAGTGTGGCATTCCAAGTCTTATTGCAAGAGGAGATTTCTCGGTGTGCTGCGTCGAGCGCCTTCTTTTTGGCTTCCAGCATGTCATGGGAGCTTCTGAACTCTTGCCCCAGACGTTCACGCTTTTTCTTTTCCTCAGTCAACTCAGCCCCTAACCTGTTTAGCAGCTCGATTTGTTGTTGGAAAGCATATACGGCCTTGTTTTTCTCACTGCGTACTTGAGCTAGCTCTTGCTCTAACCCTTCATTAATCTTCATCAAGGCTTCTTTTTCTCTCACAATTTGTTCATACGCCTCCCTAGAAACAGTAGTTGGCTCTTCTGCCGGAACAAGAACGAGGATTGGTGCATCTGGAAATGGCATTAATAACTGACTTGCTCGTTCCTGGATCCAAACCCTGTAAGGTTCATAAGCCTGGCAATCGTTCTTACCTAACAGTGGCTTCCCTTTGCGGTTAATACGTGTCCAGGCATGTTGCAACTTGGCTAATAACTCCCCCTTCACGTCACCGGTGAAGTACAAAGATTCCTGTACTTCTTCCTCCTGAGGTGGATTCTTCAGTGCGTACCCGAACTGACGGACGAATAGAGATGGGTTGTAGTTAATACACCCTTTTCTTCCTATCAGCGGCACATTAGGGTACCCAGAACAACTAAAGATGAGCTCAGACCCCAACAGGTCTCGATCAAACCACACAACGTCTTCGGAGTATAGCCTCATCAGGCGCTCTGACCAACTGGCTGAGGTTACACTGTCCACAAATGGCCCCTTCATGGGAAGGTGACTCTTGAACCACATATTCAACAGAGGAGCACAGCAGTAAACAACTTTTCCCCTTCGGTTTTCGTTCTTGTAGTGCAATGAGTGGTAGAAGTCTCCGATCAGCGTTGGCACTGGGTTGCCTGCAGCAAACAGATAGAAAGCGTCCAGGTCCACAAAGTTGGGCAAGTTAGGGAACAGCACAATTCCATAAATGCATAAAGCCAAAATAGCATTGAAAACCACCCAACAACCGTTCTTGGCGTACTCTTGAGCTTTGCCAACTAAGAAATCAAGAGAGAAACCTGAAACCCCAAGCCAAGAATTCAATAACAGTTCAGCAGCGTTCATATGCAAGGCTTTGGCTAAGTCCTCCAACTTGGGCTCAGCAGCAGAGTGAATAAAGGGAACCTTGTTCTGCACGGGAAGCTCGGTAAACTCCACATACTCCTCAATGGTAGGTCCTAAAATGAAGTCAGCAAAAGTAAAACATCTCAATGCGGGGTCATAGAACTGCATCAAGGTGTATAGCCCATTCATCTCATCAGCAGTGGGCTTACAGACTAATCTCAGTAATCTCCCATGGCTCATTCTGAAGCTTCTCCTAACCTCCTCATCGGCAAGAGATATCAGACCAAGCAAAGAAGTAATATCGGGTGAAGGCAGCTTATACGCAACTGTTTTCCTCAAACCAGCCATAATCAATACTCAGAAGTCCGAGCACTAGAACTAGGGAAATGCAAATGCACCTGCAGCACAGACACACGTTAGTGAAATGCAAATGGTAATGGATATGCAGGCAATGCAATGCAAGTAACATGCAACAGGGACCAAAGCTGTAGCTGAATAGCCTGAACCCAATCAAGAAAGGTCTCAGATAGACCATCCAGAAGTCCTCAAACCCTGGTCTCAGATAGACCTAAAACAAAGCTCCATTACTGGTCTCTGATGGACCTCAAACCATAACTCCCACTGGTCTCTGGTAGACCTCAAATCACATTTCCAATTGGTCTCTGACAGACCTCATAACTCTCCATAAATACCCAGGATCTCTGATCGAGAACAAACCGGTAGTCTGAAGGTCTGGTTACCTGCATAACCCCAAATCCCCTCACAGGTGGGTGGCCCTATAACTGGCACAAGGTACGGCATCCTATGCGGTCGTCGGCGTCACAGACTTTCAGGGTAGATGATACGATTCCCAGAAGGAGTGGCATCATCAAATCCTGAAGAGGCCTCACTTAGCCAACTTCCAAATGATCGGTTCCCGGAGTCGACAATTCAGCTGACCAACAACCCCTTCGATCCAAAGGGTAGAAAAAGAAGCCAACCAGAAGAACCTCGTCCGAGTGTAGATTTCATGAGACACTAATGCAAGCAAAGCCGGCACGCGCCCACTACTTTCTACTCTAATTCTAGGTGCACTCAAGCCCAGGTCCGGCTTCTCACTCAATATCAGAACACCCGTCACACCCCAATACAGCAATAATAAACAATATACAAAGCTGAAAATACAAGGTTAGAAATATGCAATAACTCCATACAAAATCCTCGACGGGAAAACAAGCGTTAGGATTGACTCTCTTAAGGGACGTTGGATCCCAAATGCATAAGAACTATCGCAGTCCTTAGCAGCCAGGGGACGTTGGATCCCCAGCAGAGTCGCCAGCTGTCGCTACTGCGAAAATCGGCGCCGGCTGAACAGAAGAGTCGCCACCGTGCGTTATTTATCCCACAGGAGGGAAAGGAAACGCTCAGAGTAAACCTCGCACAACACAGGAAAGGTATGGTCGTCGCAACCAAAACCTGGATTCGGGAGTCGGTTACGCAAGGGGAAGGTATTAGCACCCCTCACGTCCGTCGTACTCGACGGGATCCACGCTTGCTTTCGGGTATGGATTGTTATTCTATCTAAACTAAAGGTCAAGGGTTGAGAAGAAAAGAGAATGAAAATAAAATGACTCGGCAAAGTGTCGCACTTTATGCCTACGTATTCCCGTCTGGAACGAGAAATCAGAGTCAACGTAGTTCGCCTACCTACGGGAAAGGAGGGGAAGGTTGCTCGCTAGGATATCGCATCCTATGCCTACGTACTTCCACACTGCATGGAAGATCAGAGCAAACGTAGTTCGGGCCACGTACGACACAAGTCTGTCTTGATTATTTTTTTATTCCTTCTGAAAAAGGTTTTTCTGATTAACAGTCCCGGCGGACAAAAATGACGCTTTGATGAGTTCACATTCTTTTACGGAAGAAGTGTCTTTTATTGTGTTTGAAATCTTTATGTGCTTTTCTGTTTGTTTTGAGAAAGAAAGAGACAGAACTCTAACCTATGGTTGCGAAGGGAAACGAACTAACCTAATGTTATCATGCATGGGTTAAGACCTAGTGTCTATCATGCTCCTCTCTTGCACAGAGAGAAACAGAGATCCTACGGGATAGGCAGAAACAGAAACAATAACAGATATAATAAAGCGGTAAAATGCATGGATGCAACAGTACAAGCGAGGCAAGGGAGTCCCACTCAACCTCGAACCTAGAAAACAATAGGCAAAAGTGAACAGACTTCACTTTCAACCCAGCAGGGTAAACAGCAAACAACACAGCCCAGAAAACCAATCAATACATCAGCAATAAAATACAACAGCAAAAGAAACAGCATCAGCAGCTCTGAGTCAACATCTGGCTTCAAGTAACCTCCAATCAGCTACAGGCTTCAACAAGCATCAATCTCCATCTTCATGGCCTTTAGGCAAGGGCTTTGATCATCAGTCTTCTATCTGCAATGGCTTTTCTTCAAGCTCAAACCTCCAGGATGAGGGATCAGTCACAAGAGTGAAGTGAATGAATGTTAGACAGTTAATTACCTACCAAGGGTGGTTCATCAACTGTTAACATTAAACAGAAAGTTTCCTCTCAAAAGTTCTATCTTTCAAATATATTCACTGATCCTTCCAAAGGAAGGAGGTGGATATTTGAAAGAGACTTTGAATCATAGAGAAAGGATGGATACAGACAAGGCATTCCATGTTTGAGAAACAAGCCTTCTAATCTAGAGCTCTGCCTAGCTCCTAAACCCTAGTCTCCTCAGCAGCTGCTAGCAATAACCTCCTATTCAACTCTGGCAGTTGATCTTCAATCTCTGGATCTCCAATGGTCTTCATCACCTCAAGTCTTCAGCTCTCCCAAGTTCCCAGACAATCCCAATACCCAAACAATCAAGCAATAATCCCCCGATGGCACACCACACCAGTCAATCAGATATACAGAGAGTATTAATAGCAGTAGGGGAATCCTGACTTTTCTAAGGGATCTAATAACTACCCATAGCCCCTATAGTCCCATAGCTAAACTATTCAAACCCTAAGTCCTAAGGGAAATGAATCAAACTTCTTAAGTCATCACCTAAAAACCCTAATTTGTTCATGTTGTTCAAGCCTACATTAAGCACCTAAATTTGACTTCTAAAAAATGGGAACTAAATTGTTTCTACAAGTTCAATGTCTAATCTAAACAACCTAAAAAGAATGAACAAAAAATATGAAAGTATCTAATAGAACAAAAATTAATAAAATCATGCATGAAATGAAACTATTTAAAATGTCATTTATTTAGAAAATATGGGAAAAATATCAAATAAAAATAAAAATGCAATGTTATTTAATGACAATTTTCTACACAGAACCAAGAAAATATAGAAAAAACAACCACTAAAAAAGAGTTAATTTCCTATTTTATATGATTTTCTAAAGTTGGTAAAAATTAAAATGAAATTAAAAACAAAATCAATTAAAATGAGAGGGGGGGGGGGTACTAATAGCAATTCGCTCCAGTTCAATCAGGATGGGCCAGCAATGGTGGGGTGCGCGTAGCACTTCGTACTAAGCCCAGCTTGAGTCTGAATTAATGAAAATAAAAGAAAAAAGTAAGAGGAAGCAGGGGGTGTATTCAGCATGGTTTTCACGTTCAAATCATAATGGGCTTAGTACTGGGTGGTGTCAAAAGCAAGGACTTAGGCCCGCCCGTTTCATTAAATGAAACGGTGCGTTTAGGGCACCCAACTTCCCTCCAATCTTCAGTATGAATGTGAGCCACACGATCTAGGCTTTGAGTCAATGGTCCAACAAGCAATGGACGGTCATGATTACGTCTTCAACCTTGGATCTATGCTAGGGTTTTATATCTTCCATGAAATACCATGCACGTATCATGTTCAAGCTCTCTGTTCTCCTTCTACAGGCCACGGTTCAACTCGATCCAAACATGAAAATCATTCAGAATTTCTCCCTCTACAAGCCTATGGTCATAGTTTGGTTTGAAATTCAGTAAATCACTCAACCCGAGCGCATGACATTCTTGGTTCCATTAAAATACTCTACAACTCATCCTCAAGATTCTTAATCAAACTTATACTAGTCTAAACTACACTTCACGTAGATCATTCTGCACTAACAACCTAAGATTATTATGGCCTATCCTAAGAGTTCTAAGTCCTAACAGTTCTAACAACCTGCTATGAATTATCACTAAACTACTCCTAATTAACCAGAAATGCTCTACTAACATCCTACATCATTATTATACTAACAAACTAATGCTAAACTAACCAAATCAAGCAATGGCAGAGAAAATGCACCTGGATCAAAATCTGGTGGATGATGATGAAATTCGTGGATCTGAGAGCCTTGATGCTTGGATCTGGATCTACTCTTGCTATATTTGATTCTGTATGCAACACCTTGATGAATTTGGCCTTGGATCTTGAGTTCCAATAGAAATTGCAATTTGAATGTGGTTGATGAAAGTGCACGAAATTGATCAATACCCACCAAATCTTTGATTCAATTCTGATCCATGATGATGGTGAAATGTAGGAGGATCAATGTTGATGAGAATTGATGCTGAATTTGTGAGATTGAAGTGAACTTGCAACTTGGAGAATGAGAGAATTTTGGGAAATCTTTGGTGAAAAATGAATCCAACCCTTGCTCAATTCTGATTTCATGAATATATAGTGCTCAAATGAATCTTCTAGAACCATCTTGCAACTTCCCTTGCATTCCAAATTGAATCCATTTTGGTTATGTTTCTTCAAATGCAAGTAACCATAAATAACTTTTCTTTTTCCTTCTAAACTCAAAAATGTACTTGAACCATTGTTCTTAGAATGTGTTTTGGACCCAAAATCATATATTGGAAGTCTCCATTTGGACTTATAAATCTCTCAAACCATTTTTCACTTTGACTTTATTTAAGTTATAAGCCATTTTAGTTCAAATTTGACCAATCATGCAACTTCATGTTATGAGCTTTTCCAACAATTTGTGACCTTCTTTCTAGACTCAAAATGTCATTTGGAGCAAGTTTGATGTTGTAAGTTTTTCCATTTGAGGCCTCCTTGTATGAGTTTTGGACATAGGTTAAAATGACCTGTAATTCACAAATGACCAAAATACCCTTTGCTTGCCAAGACCATAAGTTGAGTTCCACACATCATATGAAGGCATGCCACACCATTCTAGAAAGCTAAGACAATGAGGAACAATTCCTATGTTTACCAGAAATTCATTTGAAATCTCCTTGAGGGGTAAAAATTGCTTGGAAGTCAAGTCACTTTCACAGACAAAATTTCAGATACCTCAGATGACCTGTAACTTGCAAGGACCATAACTTGAGTTCTATAAATCTCCTTGATGTCTTCCACCACTCAAATTAAAGGTCTTGAGATCCTCTACAAGTTTCATGTTGGCCAAGAAGCCATTTGAAGCTTGCATTTTGACTTATCTTGCTTGGAAATTTGACCTAAACTAGGGGATCTTACACAGAAACCCTAATTTAGAAGCTCCTCTTCTCCTTGATTTCTCTTGAATTCTTCTTGGCATATCTTCATATCCTTCTTTATATGTCCAATGATGAACCCCACATCTCTCCACTAGACTTGAATGCCCCTTAAATCAGTCAATTGGCCTAGGGTTGACCTAGGGTTGACCCAGATGAAACCCTAGTTGACTGCCTTCAGCTATAGCTCTTGTGCCCTCATCAATGACTTGTCTCCTTCTTTAAATGACTTTCTAAGTCTCTCATAATGTCTAGATACTCTCCATGCCTTCAACTCACAGCTCACAACCCTCTTGTTGACCCTCAGATACCCTCAGCTAGGAGATGGACTCAAGGCTTGATCTGCTGAACTCTTTGCTTTCAAATTCTTTCCTGATGACTTGAATGAGATTGAATTAGGATAATAACCTCTTGATAGGCTTCTAGAGATGAGAATAATGATTGGTCCCCCTGTTGTATGACTTGCTATGCTTATGCTATGCAGATGATTAGACTATGCACATGACTCTATATGCAAATGCTAATGACATTGAAACATAAACCAAGTGAATAAGGTTGGGCAAATTTTAGGGTGCAACAGCGTGTCTTCAAATCCTTGATCTTGCTTGAAGACAACCCAGAAGTGAATACTTCTTTGTAGACTTCATCCATGTCTACCTGTCCTATAGAAAGATGAATAACACCATCCACTTCTTCATACCCTATCAACTTTCGAATCATCTCCTCAGTGATGATGATTTCTTTTCCCAAAACATATGAATATATGCATTTATGGCAAACCTTTGCGTGAATCCAGAATTCTTTAACCAAGTGAGAAAAGACTGGACCAAACAGTCTATCAAAGTACTTCACCCATCCTTGAGAAGATACAGTTGGGCAAAGATCAAAACCGTTCTTCGCAATGCATTCAAAATCCACCATAGACTCACAAAGAACTTCTAATTTCTCAATCGGTGTTAGAAGGGTTCTTTCTGGTTCTTTGTATGAAACAATACCCATTTCAGATGATGATACCCCAACCATTGTTGATGCTAACTATTGAGACGAAGAAGATGAAGTTGCCATTGACGAGCTTTTGAGATAAACTGATCTTCTTTTAGATTTAGCGGAGAAGAGAAAGCAATGGAGAAGGCCAAAAAGCATAAAATGTGTGAGAGAGAGTGAAAGTGTGAAATCGTGTGAGATTGTGGAATATATAGAGAAAAATTAGGGCATAAAAAAACACAACCAACACTTAGCAGTTAATCACATTTAATTAAAAAATTAAAATAATGATTTCAAGAATTTAATGAGATTTGACAAAACTGGGGGAAAACTAGAAATGTAATAATTCAAACAGTACCTCAAACAACGCCTCACTTTGTACACTCCACCTTTTCAGATTTCATGTGACACGTGTTTGATATTGTTTTGCCTCTAAAGCTCTTTAGAATATGAAACGTTAAACAACACTCAGATCCTCTGAAGCTTGTTAGTTCAGAGTTTCTCAAAATAAATAAGGTAGCAAATGAAATTACAGATGCAACACTTCAGAATATAGACATTAATCATTTTTCATCTGAATAGATTTGCTTATGAATAATATTTTTATTCTGGACAAAAATCCATACTAATATTCTTCAGAATAAATTTAGATCTATCTTCAGCAAGGGGTTTTGTAAAAATATCAGCCCATTGATGGTCTGTATCAACAAAATTTAAACTTAAAATTCCCTTCTGAATATAGTCTCTGATGAAATGATGTTTAATTTCTATATGCTTTGCCTTAGAATGTAAAATAGGATTTTTAGAGAGGCAAATAGCAGAAGTGTTATCACAGAAGATAGAAATGTTACTCTCATATATCTGATAGTCTTCTAGCTGACTCTTCATCCAGAGCATCTGTGTACTACAACCAGCAGCAACAATATATTCTGCTTCTGTAGTTGAGAGTGCTATTATGGGTTGCTTCTTGCTGTACCATGAGATCAGATTGCCTCTCAGAAACGGACAGCTTCCAGAAGTACTTTTACGTTTAACTCTGTCTCCAGCATAATCAGCATCACAAAAGCCATCTAATTTAAAATCATCAGATCTTCTGTAACACAAACCCACGTTAGTAGTACCTTTCAGATACCTCAGAATTCTCTTAACAACTATTAAGTGAAATTCTCTAGGATCTGATTGGAATCTAGCACAAAGATAAACACTGAAGAGAATATCAGGTCTAGAAGCAGTCAAGTACAGAAGAGAACCAATCATACCTCTATAGAGCTTCTGATCTACCTTTTGACTTACCTATTCTTTTCCCAGAGTGCTTGTTGGATGCATTGGAGTCTTAGCTGACTTACTCTCCGTCATGTTGAACTTCTTCAGAAGCTCCTTCACATACTTTGTCTGATGTATGTAGGTGCCTTCTGGAGTTTGATTGACTTGAATTCCCAGAAAGAATTTGAGTTCTCCCATAATGCTCATTTCAAATTCTGCCTGCATAGACTCAGCAAACTCCTTTCTAAGCGTAATATTTGTTGTTCCAAAAGTAATATCATCTACATAAATCTGACAGATTAAAATGTCTTTCTTAATTGATTTATGAAAGGGAGTTGTATCAATCTTTCCTCTGATAAAATTATTTTCCAGAAGAAAATTACTCAGCCTCTCATACCAAGCTCTGGGAGCTTATTTTAAGCCATAGAGTGATTTCTTTAATTTAAAAACATGTTCTGGAAATTTTTCATTTTCAAAACCAGGAGGTTGATGAACATAAACTTCTTCTTTAATTAATCCATTTAAGAAAGCACTTTTAACATCCATCTGATACAGAGTGATGTTATTCTGTATAACAAAATAAATAAGCAAACAAATAGATTCTAACCTTGCCATAGGAGCATATGTCTCTGTGTAATCAATGCCTTCTTGCTGACTATAGCCTTGAGCAACCAGTCTAGCTTTGTTTCTGGTGACTTCTCCTTGCTCATTTAGCTTGTTTCTGTAAACCCATTTCATTCCAATGATATTAAATCCTTTTGGTCTTGTAACCAGATCCCAAACATTATTCCTTGTGAATTGATTTAGCTTCTCTTTCATAGCAAGTATCCAATCATTGTCTTGCAGAGCTTCATCCACAGAGGTAGGTTCAATAAGTGATACTAAACCAAACAATGATGTTCCAGATGATTTGAGAAAGGATCTTGTTCTAATGGGATCATCCTTCTTTCCAATAATCATTTCCTCTGGATGAGAAGCTTTAATTCTGGAGGATACTTTCAGAGGGGTTTCTTCAGAAATGGTTAAATTGTCCAGCTGAGCAGCTAAGGGAGTAGCATCTGAAGTCGCTTCTGGTTCTTTTGCTTGAACTCTATCTGCCTCTGATTCTTCAGAGTCTGTGAGAAGAACTTCTCTATCTGCAGAAATTTCAAATTGCTTTGGCTTTTGATTGCCAAGCTTATCATCAAATCTGACATGAATTGATTCCTCCACAATCTGTGTCTAATTATTGTATACTCTGTAGCCTTTAGAGCGTTCCGAATATCCAATCATAAAACACTTCTGTGCTTTAGAGTGAAACTTGTTCAGATTATCATTAATATTAAAAATAAAACAAATACATCCAAAAGGATGGAAATAAGAAATGTTAGGCTTTCTATTCCTCCATAATTCATAAGGAGTCTTTTCTAGAAGAGGTCTTACAGACACTCTGTTCTGAATATAACATGTTGTATTATTTGCTTATGCCCAAAAATGTTTTTCCATATTAGTCTCATTGATCATGGTTCTGGCCATTTCTTGCAATGTTCTATTCTTTCGTTCTACAACTCCATTCTGTTGAGGAGTTCTAGGACAAGAGAAATCATGTGCAATGCCATTTTCTTTAAAATATTTTTCAAAATATTTATTTTCAAATTCACCACCATGATCACTTTTGACTTTGATAATATTAAAATTCTTTTCAGTTTGGACTTGATTGCAGAAGTCAAGGAATACAGAATGAGACTCATCCTTGTCTTTCAGGAATTTTACCCATGTCCATCTACTGTAGTCATCAACTATGACTAATCCATACTTCTCGCCTCTGATGGATGTAGCTTTCACTGGTCCAAACAGATTAATATGAAGTATCTCTAATGGTTTAGAGGTAGAAACAACATTTTTAGATTTGAAAGAAGATTTTGAAAATTTTCCTTTCTGACATGCTTCACAAAGAGCATCTGAGTTGAACTTCAACTTAGGAAGTCCTCTGACCAGATTGAGCTTGTTAATATGAGATATATGTCTCATGCTAACATGACCCAATCTTCTATGCCAGACCCATTGCTCATCATTAACAGACATAAGGCATTTTACATTTTAATTTTTCAGTTCTGAATGATTTATCTTATAAATGTTCTTCCTTTTCCCATTAAAGAGGATTGAACCATCTTTCTAACTAACAGCTTTACAACATTTTTGATTAAAGATTATATCATAAACATTGTCACTTAATTGAATTATGGACAATAAATTATGTGTTAATCCTTCAACAAGCAGAACATTAGAGATGGAAGGGAGGTTACCGTTACCAAATGTTCCAGAGCCAATGGTTTTGCCCTTTTGGTTTCCTCCAAACTTCACGTCTCCTCCAGATATAAGTTCTAGGCTCTGGAACATAGACCTTCTTCCCGTCATATGTCGTGAGCAGCCAGAGTCCAGGTACCATGGCTGGTGTCTTAACTTTGTTGCTAAGGACATCTGCAACATAGATTATTTTGTCCTTAGGTACCCATATCTTTTTGGGTCCTCTGGGGTTAGTTGGTTTGAAGTTCTTCCTAAACTTCTTTTCCTTAAAAACCTTTGTGTTCTTACGAGGTTTTGGTTTAATAAAGCTTTTAGTGATCTGATCTGTACGTGTGTGCTCTATGTCATTTAGGTGACCATATTTAAAATGAGTGTACAATGGAGTATAGTTGATGATCAACTTGTCAACAGGTTTTGGATTTAAATCCTTCCCAGAGGGTGATTCATATCCAACTCCTTTTCTGTTATTCCTGCTAACACATAGATCATGGAAGCCATTTTGCTTCTATCTAGGCCTCTAGACAGGAACCTCTGAAAATTATAGTCGTACTCTTCTAAAATATTTTTGGAGTAAGACATAGTATCTGAATCAGACTTTTGTTGAGCTTTTTCTAAATAAGTTTTTATTTGAAAATTATTTGCTTTTAGCTCAGCAATTTCTGATTTCATCTGATCAGTCTCAGATGCAAGATAGCTTTTAAGCTTCTTGTGTTTGAGTCTGATTTTACTATAGTTTTCAACCATCTCAGATAAGCTTTCAACTAGCTCAGCTCTGGTAAGTTCAGAAAATACCTCTTCTAAATCTGATTCGGATCCAGATTCAAATGTTTCTTTATGGTCTTCTGTGTCAGCCATCAGTGCAACATTTGCACATTCGTTCTCTGACTCTGATGAGGCTTCAGAATGATCTGAGTCATCCCACGTGGCCATCAGGACTTTCTTCTTTTTCTCAAACTTCTTTCTGGGTTTCTCCTTCTGAAGTTTGGGACATTCACTTTTGTAGTGTCCTGGCTCCTTGCACTCAAAGCACACAACTTCTTTCTTGCCAGATCTTTTGTGTCCAGAAGATTCTCCATGTTGTTCTGGTCTTTTGAAGTTTCTGAACTTCTTTTGCTTATGCTTCCAGAGTTGATTTATCCTTTTGGAAAGCAAAGACAATTCATCTTCATCTAAGGAAGATTCTCCAGAGCTTTCCTCAAGTACCTGGAAAGCTTTCGTGTCAGATTTTTTATTTGATTTCAAAGTAATAGACTTACCTTTCTTCTGAGGCTCGTCATCTTCCAGCTCTATCTCATGACTCCTTAAGGAACTGATGAGTTCCTCCAGAGTGATCTTGTTAAGATCCTTTGATAGCTTCAGCGCTGTGACCATGGGTCTCCACTTCTTTGGTAGACTTCTGATGATCTTCTTCACATGATCAGAAGTGGAGTATCCTTTGTCAAGGACCTTCAAACCAGCTGTCAGAATCTGGAATCTTGAAAACATGGTTTCCACATATTCTTCACCCTCCATCTTGAAGGCTTCATACTTCTGAATAAGCGCAAGAGCCTTTGTCTCCTTCACCTGAGAGTTTCCTTCGTGTGTCATCTTTAATAACTCAAACATATCAAACGCTGTTTCTCTATTTGTGATTTTCTAATACTCAGTATGAGATATAGCGTTTAACAGAATGGTTCTAGATTTGTGATGATTTCTGAAATCTCTCTTCTGTTGGTCAGTCATTGACTTTCTGTCAATTTTTTTGCCCTCACCATCAGTGGGGTGAATGTATCCATCAATGACCAAATCCCATAGATCAACATCATAGCCAAGAAAGAAACTTTCTATTCTATCCTTCCAATAATCAAATTTCTCTCCATCAAACATGGGAGGCTTTGTGCTGATTCCATCTTTATCATCATATTTGTTGTTTGAAGTTGAAGGTTCAGCCATAATAAATCAAGGATAATAAATCAAGAGTTTTCCCAACTCGATCTTTCTCTATCACTGTTAAGTGATAGCACTTCAGAGACGGAGCTCTGATACCAATTGAAGGTAGGAAAACACTTAGAAAGGGGGGGGGGGGTTGAATAAGGGGTTTTCAAAACAATTATGACAATAGAAAATAACAAGTTATTTTTCTCCTGGTTTGTTTGAACTCAAACTACTCCAGTCCACCCGGCCAAGGTGATTTTGCCTCTCTCAAACGAGGACTTAATCCACTAAATCAAAACTTGATTACAGTGATATCACTAAGACAACTGTCTTAGTCTTCTCAAGAATCCTGACCAAAACTTGGTCTCTCAAGGAACTTTTACAAAGATAAAATACAATGTGTTTAGGTGCTTCTAAAAAGCTATTATCACAACTGTGGTTTTTACACAAAATGAAGAACAAATAAAACTTAGTCTTTGATGTAGAAAGTTGTTTAATGAACTTGTGTCTTTATTTGTATGAGTTTCTACGTTGATTGTTTTTCAAATTGTTCTTTGAAATTCTTTGGAATTGTTGTTTTTGAAGTGTTGATGGAGACTTCTTTATATACTCCACTTTCTCAAAGTGTGTAGATGAAAGCACTGTAGGATGTAGACAGAAAGGACAAATACTTTTAGTCTTGATTTGGCATTCCCTTTTTGCCTGAATTCCTGTGCCATACTGTTGCACCCCAAAATTTGACCAACATTTATTTATCCATCAAGTGTTTGAAGGTTGATACCTTCATCAGAAAGTTCAAGAGATCCTCAGAGGAATTGGTTGAAACCAAGGTTGTGTGCTTCATAGCTTGAGAGTCGTGGGAGCTCCTCAGATGATTCTGAGACTTTGAGAATGAACTTGAAGCTTTGAGAAAGTTTATGAGATGTCTTGAAAGCCATCATGAAGCCCAGAGAGGTCATTGTGCAAGAATTCAGAAGATTCAACCATGAATGGTAGAATTAGGGTTTGACTGGGTCAATCCTAGATCAGCTGAAGATTTGGAGAAGGTTGAGACCTAATCCAAGGGCCATGAGATCATGGAATGATGTATGGATATGTTATAAAGATGATTCTTAGACCAACTCATCATGATTGAGGAGTTTGAGAAGTTTTAAGTTAGGGTTTCTAAGGATTGTCAGTGAAAAAACCCTAATTTGATCCCTATCTTCCAGGAAGTTTTAGCTCAAGATGTGATTGATATCTCATATTCCCCACAACATGAATGTTGTAGAGCTTGTTCTTAGCTTTAATTTGAGTGGTAGAAGTCCTTGATAGGAGTTGCAGAGCTCAAGTTATGGTTTTGACAAATTACAGGTCATCTGAGGTATGTGAATCTGGGTCCTTGAAAGTCACCCAACTTGCAGACAACTTTTGCCCTAGTAGGATGATTCCTATGATTTCTTGGTCAACATGAATGTTGAAGAGCATCTTCTTAGATTTCTAGAGAGTACTATAAGTCCTTGATAGGATTTGTAGAACTCAACTTATAGTTTAAACAAGACAGGGGTATTTTGGTCATTTGGTGACTATAGGTCATTTTAAGCAAAGGCCATATCTTCTATTTCCAAGCCTCAAATGAAAAAACTCAAAACATAAAAGTTGTTCAAAATGGGATTTTAAGCCTAGAAACGTGGTCATGAGTTGTTGAAAAAGCTTGTAGAAAGGATTTACAAGATTGGGTAAAAATGACCTAAAAATGACTTATAAAGTAAATGAATCCAAGTTGGAAATTGGTTTGGGAGATGTAAAAATCCAAAATAGGTCATCCAATATGTCATTTTGACTCCCAACACCATTTTAAAAACAATGGTTCAAGTAGATTTTTGATTTGAAGCTTAAAAATGGAGGTTGCTTTGTAATTTTGATTCTTGCATCATAAGGCAACTTGCAAATCTTCACATAAGGCAAAGGCAATGCTTATTTTTTCACACACTCCTTCTCAATATCTCACAAGGGGAGATTTTAAAGCAAAATGACAAGCTTAATGCATGAGATGAAGGGATATACAATGTATCACTTCATGAGAAATTCTAAAACTTTCTAGATGATTCCATAAGTTTCTAGACTCTTCCATTGGTTTCTATATATTGGTTTGATCATAATGAAGAAAAGGTTGGTGATGGTTGGTGGTGAGTGGTGAGATTAAAGTGCAAAAAGAGTGAAATTCCTCCATTTGCAAAATCGTAACAAACTCTCTTTCTCTTCCATCTTCATTCTTTTCTTCTCCACAAACACACTCTTCTAATCATTGTGAGCATTTGCATACCAAAATTGAGGTGGATCCATGGAGTTTTGAAGGTGCAAGAGTAAAGTTGCAAGAAAAGCAAATTGATATCAAACTCAAGATTCAAGCAATATACACCAAAGTTTTTGCATACAGAACTTAAAGCATTCATCAAGGATCAATATTGGAGAGTAGCAAGCATTGAAGTGAGGTGCAAGTGCCACTACCATCATCAATTTGCAGGTTTGCAAATCCACTCGAGTCTCTCTATTTATGCACTTTTAGGTCATATGGTTAGGATAAGATTAATTAGCAACCATTAGGGATGAATCCTGGCAAGTTTGAGCTAATTCCATGAAGTTTGTATTCTTGGCATGAAACTTTAAAGAGCAAGAACTCCTTGTATATTGAGTGTTAGTCCTAGTGGTTTAGTTTAGGTTAATCAGGGCCGTGAGAGGAACATTTACGTCCCAATAAACTGGCGAAATATTGAGGTGAAATTCTGAGCATTAATGGTGGATGTGGCGTCGGGTTCCACGTTTGGAAGTGTTGTAACACAAACTAAGACCATAGCCGTGTAGAGCTTGAGAAACTGAGCAAAATTGCTCTTTACAGCACTGTGTTTAATGGAGAGATGAGAGAGAACCGAGAGGGGGAAGATGTGCGTTCATGGTGTTGCTTGCACAAACCCTAATGGAGGTTTGGAGAAGACGGGTTATCCGCCGTTGGATCATTCCGTTTAGTTGACCCTTTAATCCAATCTGACGGCTGCAATTCAAATCAAAACGGAGGGAAGTCCCCCAGCTGCAACGCAGCGTTTAATTAAATGAATAATTCTGGGCTCAGCAAGTCAGTGCTACTCACACCCCCACCATTGGCCCAATTCGATTTTCAACTAAAATTTAATGCTATTTGCACCGTTGGTCTATCCATTTTCTTTAATGATTTCCTGAAAGCAAATGGGCCTAGCGCCATTCACTAATGGCACCTCCCCTGTTCTCAGCCCATCTGGGAACAACTAGAGCGCCCTTCTTTTCTCACCCCCCATCCCATTTATTTTAATTCCTTGATTTTTAATTTCTTTCATATTTTCTTGTTTGTAAATAAATCATATAAAATCCAAAAATTAATATTTTTCAATTCTTGTTTTTTCTACATATTCATAATTTTGTCTAGAAAAATATCAATAAATAAAATTGGCATTTTATTTTCTCTCAATATTTTTAGAGTATTATTCTTTTAAATAGCACTTTAATAGGCTTAAGTAGATACCTCAATTTTGTAGAATTTCTTTTAGGACCTTCCCTTAGGATTTTTGAGCCATTCTTTTTGGCATAGTTAGATATTGAATCATAGTTTCCCATAGGATTTAATTCTTGATTTTTAGATTAAAATTTGATTAGTTTAATTAGGTTAGCATTAGGGTATCAAAATTAGGGTTTAAGGATGCATAGGTGAAATAATTCATTTTCTGTGGAGAGTTTTGATTTGATTTTTGGGTATAGGTATATAGGGATGTCATGGGTAGATGTTATAGACCCTTGTGAATGATTGTTAGATTTTTCCCTCTTGCTTTGGTATTTTTAGGTATTTTCTGAAGTTGACTGATTGTATTGACTGTTCTGTGATTGTTTGCCTGTCTTTTGGGGTTTATCTTTGGGGATTTGTTGTGGGGTTTGGTTTGTTTTGAAGATCTTGTTGAAGAGCATGATGAAGGAGAAGATTGAAGATCAAGACCCAGAGACCCAGAGGTTGGAGCTTGTTCTCTGGTTGTGAGGTGTGAGATCCTGAAGTTTGAGGGAAGTTCATGGTACTTTCCTGAGGAAGGCACTATGAATGACTTTCATTCTTTCTTCTCACCTCTTTCTTAAGTATCCAATGATGTTGGAGCCTTCATGTGAGTTTAATTTCTCCTGAGGAGGAATGTAAACTGATCACAGTTGTTGAGCCACATGGGATACGATTCCTAAGTGGGAGCCTCCTAGTACTTTCCTGAGGAAGGTCCTATGGGTCTGTTCACTTAGTTCCATTAGTTCATCTAGGGTTTCTTAAGTATCCAATGATGTTGGAGCCAACATGTGAGTTTAATTTCTCCTGAGGAGGAATGTAAACTGATCACAGTTGTTGAGCCACATAGGATACAATTCCTAAGTGGAAGCCTCCTAGTACTTTCCTGAGGAAGGTCCTATGGGTCTGTTTACTTAGTTCCACTAGTTCAGGTAGGGTTTCTTAAATATCCAGTGATGTTGGAGCCTTCATGTGAGTTTAATTTCTCCTGAGGAGGAATGTAAACTGATCACAGTTGTTGAGCCACATAGGATATGATTCCTGAGTATAAGCCTCCTAGTGCTTTCCTGAGGAAGACACTATGAGTCTGCTTACTTAGCTCCCTTTCTTTGGTAAGCTGGTTTTGAAGCTTGAAGACTGGGATTGCTTTCTGTTGATTAGGGTTTTGCTTTAGGGCTTTGCTTAGATTTGATTAAGGTTTTGTTTTAGGGTTAGGATGAGAGTTTAGATGTAGATGATTTCTTTCTCAAGCATGTGGTTTGTTTGCCTGATGGCTCTTCATTTCTTTTATCTGTATGATTGCAGTTTACTGTTTATTGCTTGATAGCATGTTGTTTATTTTTCAGTATGATTACTGTTATTTCATGACTGGCTTGAGGTTGAGATGAGCTTGTGGAGGCTGAAGCCCCACACACATTTCCTCCCTCACTTGCATTGCATGCATTTTACTGTTAAGCTGATGCTTTGTCTGTTTTGGTGTATCATTGACATGATCCCTTAGGACTCTCATTTCCTTTGATAAGGATTTGATGATAGAACTTTAGGTTGAAACCTATGCATGACAACTTCTAGGAGTTCCCTGTTCAAACCTCAACCATAGTATGAATCCATGGCATGATAACAGTAGGACTCGATAGTCTCCCTCCTAGTTGGGCCTGTTCTCTTCTCACCTCAAAACAGTTTAAGATACAGTAATCATGAATGATTTCTTTCGTACGTTACGAGTCTTAAGCTATCTGAGATTGGATGTTTAGTATGGTACCCTTTGGGTGACATGCGACGCATTCACTCTCAGGTCATAGTCTCTAGTGCGGTTGAAATTGCAAACGCAATAAAAAACACTTCTTTCAGGAAATAAGTCGTAGTTTCCCGAACTACGTGAGCTCTGATCTCTCATACCTGTTGAGAGTACGTAGGCACAAGATGGCGATGTCTTGGCGAGCTACCTTCCCCCATAATCCTTCGTAGGCCGAACTACGTTGACTCTGATTTCTCATTCTCTGATGAGAATATGTAGGCATAAAGTGCAACGCTTTGCCGAGTCATTTTTCTTTTCTTTTTCAGCCAGCCTTGATAGGTAGATAGATTATAACCAACCCATCCAAGTAAACAAACAAGCGTGGATCCCGTCGAGTACGACGGACGTGAGGGGTGCTAATACCTTCCCCTTGCGTAACCGACTCCCGAACCCAGACAATGGTTGCGATGACCTTGTCTTACCCTTTTTCGTCAGGTTTTTCCGATCGTTTCCTTTCCCGCTCTGAGGGATAAATAACGAAAGGTGGCGACTCTTCTGTCATGCCGGCACCTTATTTTCGCGCAAGCGACAGCTGGCGACTCTGCTGGGGAACGAACCCAGAATCTCTGGTTCTCCGGTTCCCTATGAGAGTCAATCCTAGCGCTTGTACGTTTGCTTCTTGGGTTGCATTTATTTATCGCATTTTTACTTCTCGCACTTTATTTCCCGCATTTTATTTCCAGTTTGATATGATTATCTGTGCTGCTGTGGGAGAGGGATGTTACTATGAGTGAGAAGCCGGACCTGGGCTTGAGTATACACCTAGACATAGTTGCGGAGAGTAGTAGACGAACCTGTCTGCTGAGCAGGCACAGTTCCCTACGAAATCTGCGCTCAGACGAGATTCTTGCAGAGGTGCTCCTTTCCGGTCCTGAGGATCTGAGGGGAGTCCAGACGTGAGGATTGTCGACTCTGGGGACCGATCATTTGGAAGTCAGCTAAGTGAGGCCTCTTCATGACTTGATGATGCCACTCCTTCTGGGAATCGTATCGTCACTCATGAAAGTCTGTGACGCTGATGACCGCATAGGATGCCGTACCCTTGACAGAGCAGAATTTTGATCTTGGTCCTATCAGATGGTTATTCTCAGCAGATCAGATCAGTGGTCTCACACCAGGGTTTTCTTCTCATCAGTGATTATGGACACAGAATCTCCACAGCAGTTACCTGGATATATCATTGCATGCCTGCATTTTGCATTAGTTTGCATGTTCATTTGCATTCCATTAACGTGCGTCTGTGACAGGTACTGTTTCCCCGATCCAGGATCTCTCGCCTCCTATTGTATTATTACAGCCTCTCTCAAGAAGACTGTTGCGTACGAGTTCTCGACCCCTGATGTGTCGGAGTTGGCTATCGCTGGTACTATGTATATATGAGATTTCTGTTTCCATGATTGGGCACAGATTTCTATTCTTCTGGTTATTGTCAGCACTGGTACTAAGGCGCTAGGATCGGGGGAAATCTCTCAAGCACACAGACACACGCATACATCTGCATGAAGCATTTTGCATGACATACATTTTGTTGCTTGTCCTAACCTTTAATGTTGACAGGTTTTTCAGGTTCACAGGTTCCGAGCTGCTTCCGGTCATCAGGATTGATCAAAGACTCATTCACCGTTACTCAACTCGTGCTAATCAGACTAGGATCATGGATCAGGTGCAGTCAGATGTTCAAGAGCTCCGTGAACGGATGGATCGTTTTATGGAGCTGATGCAGGTAGTCGCTAATGGTCAGGACCAGCTTCGTACTTTGGTTCAACCTTTGATCTCCAGGGTTGATAGTAATGGCATACTGCATGGCGGGGCTGTGCCTACTCCTCCTTCAGTTGATGCTCCACAGAATGTTGTTCCTGTTGCCGGGGGCAACGGCAGTGCTAACGACAATCTGATGACTAATCTTGGACTCAATGCGGCGGGCGTCTGCAATGGTAGTCTGGGAGCCAATGTTAACATAGGGCCGGTCAACGGCAATGCTGGTGTCAGAAATCTGGTGGTGCCTCAACCGTGGCTGGAGGATCACCAGGATGACGTGTTTTCCCAAAGAGGTATAGAAGCAGAGTTGAACGCTGAAGCCAGGCTCAGGTTCAAAGCGCTGGAAGACAAAATGAGAGATATTGAAAATCAGAATACATTGGGCGTTGATATATCCAAGCTTGGGTTAATTGCTGATTTCAAGGTACCTCATAAGTTCAAGGTGCCTGTCTTTGAGAAGTATAAGGGTACTACTTGCCCCCGTGTCCACCTTCGATCTTATTATAGAAAGATGTCCGCCTATTCCGACGACGAGAAGTTGCTGATGCACTTCTTCCAAGATAGCCTTTCTGGTCCATCCCTCGAGTGGTATATGGGCCTGGAGCCCGCTACTGTGCGCACGTGGAAAGATCTCGCTGAAGCGTTCGTCCTCCACTATCAGTACAACAACGACTTGGCCCCCAACCGAGTTCAGCTCCAGAATCTTTCACAGCGGAATAATGAAAGCTTTAAAGAGTACGCCCAGCGGTGGCGTGAATTGGCTGCTCGGGTTCAACCGCCGATGGTTGAGCGCGAGCTAGTGCAAATGTTCGTGGCTACCCTTCCTGGAATCTACTATGAAAAGCTGGTAAGTGGCATGTCTGGGACATTCTCGGCTCTCATCACTATGGGCGAGCATGTCGAGAACGGAATAAAAATCGGAAAAATTCAAGGCGAATCAGCCTCAGCTGGAGGAGGTGGTAAGAAACCCTACGCTGGCAAGCGTCGAGAAGGAGATGCAAGTGCTGTCACTAATGCTCGGAGAAAGGGCAAGGGCCCTCAACAGCAGATTGCTAGCATAAATATCCCGGCAGCTCCGCCGCCGCAGCAGCAACAACCGCAACAACAGAATCAGCAGGGGTATAGGAAATATCAGAATCGGGCTCCTTTGGCAAATCGTCATTTTGAAGCTCCACCTATGTCGTATGCGCAGCTCCTGCAAACTTTGCTTCAGCTCCAATTAGTTCAAAAGAGGACGTTGGCTCCCTTAACAGGGGCACCACCACCAGGGTATGACGCGAATGCCACTTGCGATTTCCATACTGGGGCACCAGGCCATACGATTGAGAACTATAAAGCTTTTAAGCACAAGGTACAGGACCTGATAGACGCCAAGGTTATTAACTTTTCTGACAGTGTGCACAATGTTACCAAAAACCCTATGCCTCATCATAGGGGAGGCGGAGTGAACGCCGTTATCACAGAGGAGAGCGCAGATATGTTGACTGACGTCAACGACTTGAAGACGCCGCTTAGTTTCGTCAAGGCTAAGTTGCTGAAGAAGGGCTTCTTTCCTGGATGCGGAGAGTTATGTATGGCTTGTGCTACACTTCCTGATGGGTGTGAGCAGCTGGTCGAGGGTATCCAAAGTATGATGTCTGAGGGTATTTTACAGTTCAGCCGGAGCATTGAAAGTGCATCAGGGGAGATCGTGCTGAAGCAGGCAGATGAAGTCGCCACTATCACTATTCCTCGTCAACCTATTACTATTTCTGCGCCCTGACCGCCTACAATTACTATTACCAGGGTCGGGCCAGTCCCATTCGAGAGCACTAATGCCGTTCCATGGCATTATGGCGCTGAAGTCTACTGCAATGGTCAGAAGATAGAGCTAGAGCCGTACGGATCGACTGTGCAGAGTCTCGCAGGAATCAGTGGCATAACTCGAAGCGGAAGAGTGTTTGCGCCAACAGAGGTTGCGGCAGAGAAAGTGGTCAGGGTTGATGCTGCTGATAAGGGTAAAGGCAGAGCCGTCGAAGAGGTCCCTTGTGGGGCAGAGAAGGATTTGCTAGTTAAAGATGCTGAAGAGTTCATGCGGTTAATCAAGAAGAGCGACTATAAGATTGTAGATCATCTTCATCAGACTCCGTCAAAAATTTCTATTCTCAACCTGTTGCTGTGTTCTGAAGCGCACCGCAACGCGTTACTGAAGGTATTGAACGCTGCCTACGTGCCGCAGGAGATATCAGTAAATCAGCTAGAAGAGGTGGTAGCCCATGTTAATGCTGGCAATGGGCTGGGATTCACAGATTTAGAGCTGACTCCTAAAGGGAGAGATCACAACAGCGCCTTGCACGTCTCAATAGAGTGCAGAGGCACAATCATGTCGCATGTCCTGGTAGACACGGGTTCGTCGCTTAATGTGCTTCCGAAGAAGGCATTAATGAAGTTGGACACTCGTGGATTGCTTTGCACGCCCAGTGATCTGGTGGTGAAAGCATTTGACGGAACTAAGCGCCACGTTTTCGGAGAGTTGACCTTGCCGATTCAAGTTGGTCCGGAGACGTTCGATACGGTTTTTTATATCATGGACATCATGCCTGCCTACAGTTGCCTCTTAGGTCGGCCATGGATCCATGCTGCTGGTGCCGTGACGTCCACGCTGCATCAAAAGCTCAAATATGCTGTCGGGGGAAGCATAGTAACCGTCTGTGGTGAGGAGGACATTATGGTGAGCCACTTGTCATCCTTTAAGTATGTTGAAATGGATGGCGAAATCCATGAAACTCTCTGCCAAGCATTTGAAACCGTCAAGGTGAAAGAGGTAGCTCCTGTCGTCATAGAGAAGCAAGAGATGAATCTCTCCTCGTTCAAAGAAGCTCGGGCCGTCGTTGAGGCCGGTTCCACCCCAGGCTGGGGGCATGTTTTGGAGGTACCGATCAAGCAGGATAAGTTTGGATTGGGGTATTCTCCTGAAGCTGAAGCTTCATCTTCTTCGTCTAGCAGTTCGTCTCGTGGGAAGGGGCCGATCCTATTTACCAAGGGCGGAGTAATTTTCGAAAGCATCAACGCAGCGTCTGAGGACAGCGGGGATAACGATTGTGATCTTGACGCCTGGATTCAGCCAAGCAAGCCGTGCGAGCGCCTCAATAATTGGACCATCAAGGAGATTATCCAGCTGACAAGTGAAGAGTAATGATTTGCTTTTTACAATCTTTGTACAACCTTATGTCCTGCCCGGGGCATAGTGGTTTTATTGTCAGGGCCTTGTTGGATTATGTACATGCATGTTGTTAATAAATAAAAGGCGTTTTCTTCGTACTCAAATATTGTGTTCTCTGTTATTCCTGTTTTATGTTTATTTCGAAAAACAGTAAAATGGCAACGGGGTTTGTGCTAACCTGCATATTCTTGCTTTAAACTTAACCCTTGTTATTGCAGGATCCACATAACAGATGACATCGACTCTGGACCCTCTACGGCTCACTACGACTTTGATTGCCCGATCTATCAAGCCGAGGATGAGATTGATGAAGACGAAGCCCTTCCGGAAGAGTTGGCCCGCTTGTTGAGACAAGAGGAAAAGGTTATTCTGCCTCACGAGGAGGATATTGAGATCATAAATCTGGGTTCTGAAGAGCTCGTCAGAAATGTCAGAGTAGCGGCTGCGCTGCAGAATGATGTCAAGCATAGACTGGTCGAGATGCTTCGAGAGTATAGTGACGTCTTTGCTTGGTCATACGAAGATATGCCCGGACTCGACACAGACATCGTGGTTCATCGCTTTCCGTTGCGAGAGGATTGCCCTCCAGTCAAGCAGAAGCTTAGGAGGACGAGACCAGATATGGCTGTAAAAATCAAAGAAGAAGTCCAAAAGCAGTTGGACGCAGGATTTCTAGCCGTTACCACTTACCCTCCGTGGGTCGCCAACATAGTGCCTGTACCGAAGAAGGACGGTAAGGTACGCATGTGCGTCGATTATCGGGATTTGAATAGGGCGATCCCTAAGGATGATTTCCCGTTGCCTCATATCGATGTGTTGGTCGATAACACAGCCCAGTTTTCCGTGTTTTCGTTCATGGATGGCTTCTCCGGTTACAATCAGATTAAGATGGCACCAGAGGACATGGAGAAAACGACGTTTATCACCCCCTGGGGAACATTTTGCTATAAGGTAATGCCCTTCGGTCTGAAGAACGCAGGGGCCACTTACCAGCGAGCAATGGTAACTTTGTTTCATGATATGATTCATCATGAGATCGAGGTCTATGTTGATGACATGATTGCAAAGTCCCAAACGGAGGAAGAGCCTCTGGTCAACTTATTGAAGCTTTTTGAGAGGCTTAGGAAGTTCAGGCTGAGGCTGAATCCTAACAAGTGCACTTTCGGAGTGCGGTCCGGAAAGTTATTGGGGTTTATCGTTAGTGAACGAGGTATCGAAGTTGATCCTGCGAAAATAAAAGCTATTCAAGAAATGCCAGCGCCGAAAACAGAAAAAGAAGTTCGGGGTTTCTTGGGCCGAATAAACTACATTGCAAGGTTTATTTCTCAGCTCACGGCCACTTGTGAACCGATGTTCAAGCTTTTAAAGAAAGATCAGGCGATTACTTGGAATGAGGATTGCCAGAAGGCATTCGACAAAATAAAGCAGTATCTTCAAGAACCTCCAATCTTGATACCCCTAGTGGCTGGACGGCCATTAATCATGTACCTGACGGTTCTGGAGAATAGTATGGGGTGTGTTCTCGGTCAGCACGACGAGACGGGCAGAAAAGAGCATGCCATTTATTATTTAAGTAAAAAGTTCACTGAGTGTGAATCTCGATACTCGATGCTGGAGAAGACGTGTTGTGCATTAGCTTGGGCTGCCAAACATCTACGACAGTATATGCTCAATCACACCACTATGCTAATTTCGAAGATGGATCCGATCAAGTACGTCTTCGAGAAGCAGGCTCTTTCGGGCAGGATTGCCAGATGGCAAATGGTGTTAACAGAATATGATATTCAGTACGTCTCCCAGAAGGCCATTAAGGGAAGCGTATTGTCTGATTACCTTGCCGAACAACCAATCGAAGACTACCAGCCGATGAAGTTTGAATTCCCTGACGAGGATATTATGTTTCTCAAAGCGAAGGATTGCGATGAGCCGTTGCCCGACGAGGGGCCAGATAGGAAATCCCAGTGGAAATTGATATTCGATGGAGCGGTTAATTCCTATGGAAGTGGTATCGGGGCTATCATCACGACTCCTCACGGATCCCACATCCCGTTTACTGCGAGACTGACGTTTCCAGTTACCAACAATGAAGCAGAGTATGAAGCATGTATTATGGGTCTAGAAGAGGCAATTGATTTGAGAATCAAGAATCTAGACGTATATGGTGATTCAGCGCTCGTAATCAATCAGATTAAAGGGGAGTGGGAAACTCGTCAAGCGAATTTGGTGCCGTACATGAATTATGCCAGGAGGCTGCTTCCTTTCTTCGATCGAGTGGAACTTCATCATGTACCCAGGGCTGAAAATCAGATGGATGATGCCTTAGCCACGTTGGCTTCAATGTATAAGGTCAATTTTTGGAATGAGGCTCCAAGAATTATTCTTTCGCGTCTTGACAGACCGGCATTTGTCTTTGCAATCGAGTATGCCGCCGACGGCAGGCCATGGTTCCACGACATCCAGACCTTCCTTATGACTAAGGAGTATCCTGCGGGTGCGTCAACCCAGGATAAGAAGACTCTGAGGAGGCTATCTGGAAACTTTTATCTCAATCCTGATGGAGTGCTGTATAAGAGAAATCACGATCTCGTGCTACTCAGATGTGTAGATGAGAAAGAGGCAAGTATGCTCATGGAGGAAGTCCATGAGGGCACATTTGGTACGCACGCCGGCGGGCACGCTATGACGAGAAAGATCCTGAGAGCAGGATATTACTGGCTGACTATGGAGTCGGATTGCTTCAGATTCGCGAAGAAATGTCATAAATGCCAGATTTATGCTGATAAAGTTCATGTGCCGCCGTGCCCATTAAATGTCATGTCCTCCCCTTGGCCGTTCTCCATGTGGGGCATCGACATGATAGGCAAGATCGAGCCCACTGCATCCAATGGTCATCGTTTTATTCTGGTAGCTATCGACTACTTCACCAAATGGGTGGAGGCAACCTCGTACGCTAATGTGACCAAGCAGGTGGTAGCTAAATTCATAAAGAGGGACATCATCTGTCGTTATGGGGTTCCCGAGCGGATCATTACTGATAATGGTTCGAATTTGAATAACAAGATGATGAAGGAGCTGTGCCAGAGCTTCAAGATTGAACACCACAACTCATCTCCTTACCGGCCGAAGATGAATGGCACCGTCGAAGCCGCCAACAAGAACATAAAGAAGATTGTTCAGAAGATGGTTGTGACGTACAAAGATTGGCACGAGATATTGCCGTTTGCTTTGCACGGTTATCGTACGACGGTGCGTACGTCGATCGGGGCAACTCCTTTCTCCTTGGTGTACGGTATGGAAGCTGTCCTACCGTTAGAAGTGGAGATTCCTTCTTTGCGAGTTTTGGTTGATGTGAAACTCGACGAGGCAGAATGGATTGCGAATCGTTTGAACCAACTCAGCCTGATGGACGAGAAGAGGTTAGCATCGATTGCATTTGGTCGCCTGTACCAGAGCCGAATGAAGAAAGCTTATGATAAGAAGGTGCGTCCTAGAAGCTTTCAGACGGGTGATCTCGTCCTGAAGAAGATTCTTCCGCCACACTCCGATCACCGGGGCAAGTGGACTCCGAATTACGAAGGGCCGTATGTCGTCAGCAAGGTCTTCTCAGGAGGAGCTTTGTTGTTATCCATGATGGATGGTGAAGATTTTGCATCCCCGGTGAACGCGGACGCAGTTAAAAAATACTTTGCTTGAAAGAGACCCGCTGGACAAAAAGAAAGGGTCCAGGCAAAAAAGGGGCATCCCGGCGAACCAAAAACAGAATAAAAGGTTCGGGCAAAAATTAGGGATATATTGAAAAATGTACACCCGCGAAGTCGAAAACCTACACTGGGCGGCTTCGGCAAAAAAGGGTATCCCGGTGAACTGAAAACCCGTAAAGGGCGGTTCACGCAAAAGTTAGGGATTTGAATAAGCAAATGACTGCGTTCCGCGTGTGGACTTTCATTATTTAGTGGTTTGGAGGACCTGAGGGCCGTTGATCTGAACCAAATCTCTTCCGAAGCTGAAGCGTCGGAGAAGTATCGAAGTCGAGTGGGTCTTAGAGGGATCAACTCATGGTGTTCGTCTACGCCTCGTTGCCGACATTTGTATATACTGATGTATATTTATGTTTTATGTTTGCGCGGCTTCCTCATTCCAGGAGCTTGCCTCTGCTGTAAAACATTTATTTGCCTATTCAGGGGTTCATCATCAATAAAATGCATATTATGCAGCAATTCTGCTTGCCTGTTTAGCATTTATCTGTTTTGTTTGCGAAGGAAAACGCCGATGTTTTTGATAAAATGCGCATACATAAACTTGCGGGCCTAGGCCCATCGATTGTTGAAACAATTAATTACCTGAATATTGTCGCGAGATAATAACCTTGATAGGTCCCTTTGAGGAGGGTATCTTGTCTGTTTGTTTGTGTTGTTGCAGGTGTAGCGCCTTCCAGAAGATGTGCCGTGCGCATCCCCGAAGCAGGGCGAGTCCTCCTTCTCCAGCAGAGTTCAGTAGTCTCTCCTCCGCAAAGTCTAAACGCAAGATAGTGAGCATTGATATGTCTCCCCAGGCATAGAGGATTCTCTTCCCCAAGCAGACGCATCCTGAAGGAACGTCACCTCATCAGCTGAGCCAAGGGCCGAAGCTCATGTCCCCCAGCACCGGGTCGCAAGTGCAGATTTCGTAGAAATGTTCGGGTGCCGAAGCTCGTGTTTCCCCAGTAAGGTTGCCGAAGCAGGTGCCTTCCCCAGCACCGGGTCACCAGTGCAGGTTTCGCAGGAAATTGTTCGTACGCCGAAGAACGCAGTAACTGATGGTGCCAGACTGAAGTCTCCCGCGGAATTGAAATTCTTCACCAGAGCCGTATTCTCTCCCGAAGTAGAATGACTTCTCCTTCCCCAGTAGAGTGTTGGAACGACTGATGTTGTATCCCTCTGCAGAGTTGTATTTTCCCCGAAGTCAGATGATTCTTTCTTCTCTAGCGAAATCGAAATTCCTCATCAGAGTCGTACTCTCCCGTTGAAGTAGAATGACTTCTCCTTCCCCAGCCGAGTTTGCAGATTCCCAAGAGAGCCGAGTCCTTGGAAGTTGATCAGACCATGTGGAGTGTGGAGCAGCTGAAGTTGTTTCCCCACATCCCAGAAGAGTAGCCATGGCGGCCACGCAGTTTAATCCCGCGATTGACATCGCATTCCTTCAGCAGGTCCAAGTTCTCGTAGAGCTTCGTTCCCCTGCAGTAATCAACCAAAGTTGTTTTCCCCTGCCGCAGTCAACCGAAGATCATTTCCCCAGATGGAGTCCAATTGATATTGGCGTGTCCCCGTTCTCCTCAGCAGGATGATTCCTCTGTCGGAGTAGTTCTTTTCTCCTTGACAGGAGAACTTACCCCCGACATTTATTTTGCTGACGGGATCATATCATGGTGCATGATTGCATAGCATTGGGCATGATTGCATAGCATGGTGCATGATTGCATAGCATTGTGCATGATTGCATAGCATTTAGCATAAACGTATAGCATTTCCACCGTGTGGGGCATGGCGCAGAAGCATATGTGTCATAAGCATGATCTAGGTCATTATCATTTCTGTTTTACAGGTGTACCACCGAAGGATCAGTTGTTCAGGATGATTCCTGATATTCCCCCCCCAACGAGGTCGCTTTCTTAAGATGATTCTTAAGACCCCGGTGTAATCCCCACAGTCGCTCGCTCAAGATGATTTTTGAGATCCCCCAGCGAAGTCTTCAGTTCGAGACGATTCTTGAATTCCTCAGCAGGGCCGTTTGCTTAAGGTGATTCTTAAGACCTCAGCGCAGTTTCCCGAGTTGTTTGCTTAGGATGATTCGTGAGCTCCCCAGTAGCGTCCCCAGCAAGAGTTGCCCAGGAAGATTCCTGGAATACCCAGCAGAATAAAGTCTCCAGAATGGTTATCAGTTCAAGATGATTCTTGAAGGTGCCCGACGGAGTTGTTTGTTCAAGACGATTCTTGAAGTCCTTAGCAGCGTGATATGTTTGCTCCAACAGTGATGTCTAATCTGAAGATTGATGTCGTAAGCGCCTGAAGGCGATATCAGAGCATTCCTGTGGATTCGGATTTCCGTGTTGATGAATCAACGTGTGTCTGAAGACAAAGTTCAAAAGTTTGTGGATGCAGCTTTTGTGTGCAAAGTGATCCGTGTTGGCCTGAAGACCAAGTCAGTTGTCCTGAGGTGATGATTGATTGCGATCGAGCGAATAGTTGTTCTTCTGACTGAAGTCAAAGATGTTTCTCCAGCTGAAGCGGAGTTTGCCTGAAGGCAAAGTGTTTGAATCCCCGTAGAGTCATGAATGGCTCAGGATACCATTTCTCTGACTGAAGTCACAGATTTCCCAAGCTGAAGCGAAGGTGCCTGAAGGCAAGGTTATCCCCAAGGTCATGAATGACCTAGGATTCATTTTTCGGACTGAAGGCCGAAGTATATCCCTGACTGAAGTCACGGATACTCTATAGCAGAGGCGGAGTTGCCTGAAGGCAGATCCATGTATCCTTGAAGGCCAAGGATCGTTTTCTTCAGACTGAAGTCGAAGATACCTCCTGCAGAGTTGCCGACAGGCAAAGTTTACATCCTTGAAGGCCAAGGATGCTTATCTTCAGAAATGCTTGAAGATCTTTTCTAGCTGAAGCTGGAATCGTCGACGGACAAGGTTTATATCCTTGGAGGCCAAGGATCCCATCTTCAGGAGTACTTGGAGATCTTTTCTAGCTAAAGCTAGACGTGGCCAGGGGCCAGGGTTTCACTTAGCTTTGATGTTGAAGTGCTACGATGAGCTCAGTATGCAGTAGTATTCGGATGTTCGTTATGGTTCTGAGGGTGAACCCCAGATCAGAGTGTGCTTGGTTGAGTCTCTCATTCCCAGCGGAGTAGTTTCAAATACACAAGTGTACCTTTTGTTCCATTTACCAGGGGTGAACCCCAGGTCAGAATTGTTCAGTGTTTGTGTTCGACGGCGAGGTTGAATGTTTGTTTTGACGGCGAGGTCAGATCATGTTTGTGTTCGACGGCGAGGTTGAATGTTTGTTTCCGGCGGCGAGGTTGGATGTTTGTTTTGGCGGCGAGGTCAGACTATGTTTGTTTCCGGCGGCGAGGTTGGATGTTTGTTTGACGGCGAGGTCAGACTCTTTAAATCCCCAGCAGAGATGATGTTTGTACGACGGCGATGTCGAGTGTCTCTCAGAGCGATGTTTGTTTCCGACGGAGATGTCAGATTCAGTTTTCCAGCGGCGATGTCGGGTATGTCAGATGGTTTAGTCTTCCAGCGGCGATGTTGGGTGTTGTGGTTGTCTGAAGGCAATATCAGAAGAATTTAATGTGGATAAATGACGGCGATGTCAGATCAGTATTTCTCCAGCTAGGTGTTGAGCAGCTAGTATTGCAGTGTTCGAAGATTTGTTCCCCGTAGAGTATCGTGTGCTCGTGCAGTTGGCAAATTTTCGGGTTTACCGGTATTCAACCGTCTCGCACCGTGGTTGGCTGAGAGTCGTTCGCTTCTCACCCAGTTAGGTTCAAGCCGTTTGAATAGGGGCAGCTGTTGCACCCCAAAATTTGACCAACATTTATTTATCCATCAAGTGTTTGAAGGTTGATACCTTCATCAAAAAGTTCAAGAGATCCTCAGAGGAATTGGTTGAAACCAAGGTTGTGTGCTTCATAGCTTGAGAGTCGTGGGAGCTCCTCAGATGATTCTGAGACTTTGAGAATGAACTTGAAGCTTTGAGAAAGTTTATGAGATGTCTTGAAAGCCATCATGAAGCCCAGAGAGGTCATTGTGCAAGAATTCAGAAGATTCAACCATGAATGGTAGAATTAGGGTTTGACTGGGTCAATCCTAGATCAGCTGAAGATTTGGAGAAGGTTGAGACCTAATCCAAGGGCCATGAGATCATGGAATGATGTATGGAGATGTTATAAAGATGATTCTTAGACCAACTCATCATGATTGAGGAGTTTGAGAAGTTTTAAGTTAGGGTTTCTAAGGATTGTCAGTGAAAAAACCCTAATTTGATCCCTATCTTCCAGGCAGTTTTAGCTCAAGATGTGATTGATATCTCATCTTCCCCACAACATGAATGTTGTATATATTGTTCTTAGCTTTAATTTTAGTGGTAGAAGTCCTTGATAGGAGTTACAGAGCTCAAGTTATGGTTTTGACAAATTACAGGTCATCTGAGGTATGTGAATCTGGGTCCTTGAAAGTCACCCAACTTGCAGACAACTTTTGCCCTAGTAGGATGATTCCTATGATTTCTTGGTCAACATGAATGTTGAAGATCATCTTCTTAGCTTTCTATAGAGTACTAGAAGTCCTTGATAGGATTTGTAGAACTCAACTTATGGTTTAAACAAGACAGGGGTATTTTGGTCATTTGGTGATTATAGGTCATTTTAAGCAAAGGCCATATCTTCTATTTCCAAGCCTCAAATGAAAAAACTCAAAACATCAAAGTTGTTCAAATTGGGATTTTAAGCCTAGAAAAGTGGTCATGAGTTGTTGAAAAAGCTTGTAGAAAGGATTTACAAGATTGGGTAAAAATGACCTAAAAATGACTTATAAAGTAAATGAATCCAAGTTGGAAATTGGTTTGGGAGATGTACAAATCCAAAATAGGTCATCCAATATGTCATTTTGACTCCCAACACCATTTTAAAAACAATTGTTCAAGTAGATTTTTGATTTGAAGCTTAAAAATGGAGGTTGCTTTGTAATTTTGATTCTTGCATCATAAGGCAACTTGCAAATCTTCACATAAGGCAAAGGCAATGCTTGTTTTTTCACACACTCCTTCTCAATATCTCACAAGGGGAGATTTTAAAGCAAAATGACAAGCTTAATGCATGAGATGAAGGGATATACAATGTATCACTTCATGAGAAATTCTAAAACTTTCTAGATGATTCCATAAGTTTCTAGACTCTTCCATTGGTTTCTATATATTGGTTTGATCATAATGAAGAAAAGGTTGGTGATGGTTGATGGTGAGTGGTGAGATTAAAGTGCAAAAAGAGTGAAATTCCTCCATTTGCAAAATCGTAACAAACTCTCTTTCTCTTCCATCTTCATTCTTTTCTTCTCCACAAACACACTCTTCTAATCATTGTGAGCATTTGCATACCAAAATTGAGGTGGATCCATGGAGTTTTGAAGGTGCAAGAGTAAAGTTGCAAGAAAAGCAAATTGATATCAAACTCAAGATTCAAGCAATATACACCAAAGTTTTTGCATACAGAACTCAAAGCATTCATCAAGGATCAATATTGGAGAGTAGCAAGCATTGAAGTGAGGTGCAAGTGCCACTACCATCATCAATTTGCAGGTTTGCAAATCCACTCGAGTCTCTCTATTTATGCACTTTTAGGTCATATGGTTAGGATAAGATTAATTAGCAACCATTAGGGATGAATCTTGGCAAGTTTGAGCTAATTCCATGAAGTTTGTATTCTTGGCATGAAACTTTAAAGAGCAAGAACTCCTTGTATATTGAGTGTTAGTCCTAGTGGTTTAGTTTAGGTTAATCAGGGCCATGAGAGGAACATTTACGTCCCAATAAACTGGCGAAATATTGAGGTGAAATTCTGAGCATTAATGGTGGATGTGGCGTCGGGTTCCACGTTTGGAAGTGTTGTAACACAAACTAAGACCATAGCCGTGTAGAGCTTGAGAAACTGAGCAAAATTGCTCTTTACAGCACTGTGTTTAATGGAGAGATGAGAGAGAACCGAGAGGGGGAAGATGTGCGTTCATGGTGTTGCTTGCACAAACCCTAATGGAGGTTTGGAGAAGACGGGTTATCCGCCGTTGGATCATTCCGTTTAGTTGACCCTTTAATCCAATCTGACGGCTGCAATTCAAATCAAAACGGAGGGAAGTCCCCCAGCTGCAACGCAGCGTTTAATTAAATGAATAATTCTGGGCTCAGCAAGTCAGTGCTACTCACACCCCCACCATTGGCCCAATTCGATTTTCAACTAAAATTTAATGCTATTTGCACCGTTGGTCTATCCATTTTCTTTAATGATTTCCTGAAAGCAAATGGGCCTAGCGCCATTCACTAATGGCACCTCCCCTGTTCTCAGCCCATCTGGGAACAACTAGAGCGCCCTTCTTTTCTCACCCCCCATCCCATTTATTTTAATTCCTTGATTTTTAATTTCTTTCATATTTTCTTGTTTGTAAATAAATCATATAAAATCCAAAAATTAATATTTTTCAATTCTTGTTTTTTCTACATATTCATAATTTTGTCTAGAAAAATATCAATAAATAAAATTGGCATTTTATTTTCTCTCAATATTTTTAGAGTATTATTCTTTTAAATAGCACTTTAATAGGCTTAAGTAGATACCTCAATTTTGTAGAATTTCTTTTAGGACCTTCCCTTAGGATTTTTGAGCCATTCTTTTTGGCATAGTTAGATATTGAATCATAGTTTCCCATAGGATTTAATTCTTGATTTTTAGATTAAAATTTGATTAGTTTAATTAGGTTAGCATTAGGGTATCAAAATTAGGGTTTAAGGATGCATAGGTGAAATAATTCATTTTCTGTGGAGAGTTTTGATTTGATTTTTGGGTATAGGTATATAGGGATGTCATGGGTAGATGTTATAGACCCTTGTGAATGATTGTTAGATTTTTCCCTCTTGCTTTGGTATTTTTAGGTATTTTCTGAAGTTGACTGATTGTATTGACTGTTCTGTGATTGTTTGCCTGTCTTTTGGGGTTTATCTTTGGGGATTTGTTGTGGGGTTTGGTTTGTTTTGAAGATCTTGTTGAAGAGCATGATGAAGGAGAAGATTGAAGATCAAGACCCAGAGACCCAGAGGTTGGAGCTTGTTCTCTGGTTGTGAGGTGTGAGATCCTGAAGTTTGAGGGAAGTTCATGGTACTTTCCTGAGGAAGGCACTATGAATGACTTTCATTCTTTCTTCTCACCTCTTTCTTAAGTATCCAATGATGTTGGAGCCTTCATGTGAGTTTAATTTCTCCTGAGGAGGAATGTAAACTGATCACAGTTGTTGAGCCACATGGGATACGATTCCTAAGTGGGAGCCTCCTAGTACTTTCCTGAGGAAGGTCCTATGGGTCTGTTCACTTAGTTCCATTAGTTCATCTAGGGTTTCTTAAGTATCCAATGATGTTGGAGCCAACATGTGAGTTTAATTTCTCCTGAGGAGGAATGTAAACTGATCACAGTTGTTGAGCCACATAGGATACAATTCCTAAGTGGAAGCCTCCTAGTACTTTCCTGAGGAAGGTCCTATGGGTCTGTTTACTTAGTTCCACTAGTTCAGGTAGGGTTTCTTAAATATCCAGTGATGTTGGAGCCTTCATGTGAGTTTAATTTCTCCTGAGGAGGAATGTAAACTGATCACAGTTGTTGAGCCACATAGGATATGATTCCTGAGTATAAGCCTCCTAGTGCTTTCCTGAGGAAGACACTATGAGTCTGCTTACTTAGCTCCCTTTCTTTGGTAAGCTGGTTTTGAAGCTTGAAGACTGGGATTGCTTTCTATTGATTAGGGTTTTGCTTTAGGGCTTTGCTTAGATTTGATTAAGGTTTTGTTTTAGGGTTAGGATGAGAGTTTAGATGTAGATGATTTCTTTCTCAAGCATGTGGTTTGTTTGCCTGATGGCTCTTCATTTCTTTTATCTGTATGATTGCAGTTTACTGTTTATTGCTTGATAGCATGTTGTTTATTTTTCAGTATGATTACTGTTATTTCATGACTGGCTTGAGGTTGAGATGAGCTTGTGGAGGCTGAAGCCCCACACACATTTCCTCCCTCACTTGCATTGCATGCATTTTACTGTTAAGCTGATGCTTTGTCTGTTTTGGTGTATCATTGACATGATCCCTTAGGACTCTCATTCCCTTTGATAAGGATTTGATGATAGAACTTTAGGTTGAAACTTATGCATGACAACTTCTAGGAGTTCCCTGTTCAAACCTCAACCATAGGATGAATCCATGGTGTTGCGGTGGAAATAGGATATCAAACTATTAATTAGTTTGAATCACAATTCTTGATTCACAACCGCTCTTTGATTTATCCGAAGGAAAAGGTCAAAAGAGGGAAAACCTATTTTTGCATCGTAAACACAATGCGGGGAGAGACCTAGGTAAGGGGTTGGTTAAGTTTAGGGAAGGTACTAGCACCCTAAACTTCTGTAGTACTCTACAGGAACCTTTTGTTTATTGTATGATTTTTATTTTTATTATCTGTTTAAAATATATTGCACTAAGGGATAAAGTGACCTAAAGACCTAAGGGTTAGTCCTAAATTTACTCGGCAAGACTTCGCATCTTGTGCCTACATATCCTGATGGGAATGGAATCAGAGTAATTGTAGTTCCCCTAATTAGGGAGGTTAGAAACTTCTTGACTGTGGTCAAGGTTTCAAGGGGAGTAAACGTATCTTAAGGACACGCTTACGTGGAGTTGTTGAACTCCTATTTTCTAGGTTGAATTTATAAATTAAATTAAGGTTAAATTAGGGATTCCACGGCGGGAAACCCTAAACAGAGCACGGCGGCTCTTTGACCTAAAAGCTAGGGTAAAGGGCGTTTTTGTCCACGGCGGGACACCTAGGTTATTAGGGTTTGAAACGGTCAAAAAATTAGGGTTATTGACTCGGCGGTCAAACGGCTAAACCTAATTCCTTCGGAGGGGATTAACGGTAAACATGCAACATGGTAAAATAATATACGGCAGAAATTAAAATGCAGAAAATAAAGAAAACGGTAAAGCACACATCGCGGTCGTTCGCGTAATTACAAACCCCCATGGGCCAAAATAATGCAAACATGCGAAAAATAAAAGCAATAAGCCGCGACCATGGCCTCGCGTAAATTACATCCATGGAACAAAAACAAACAAATAAAATAATAATAACCTGAAACAAACAAATTACATTTAGTTACATAAAAATTTGATTGAAGTTAAAATTTTGTTTTAAATTGAGTTTTAATAAAAATTGATTTACATTAAGATTTACTAAAAAAGGAAATAAAAAATAAAAATAAAAAATAAAAAATTAATTTACATTAAATTTTAATAACAACTTGATTTACACTAAGTTTTAATGAGAAAATTAATTTACATTAAGTTTTAGTTTCAAAATTAAATGCTAATAATATTTTTCTTTTTTTTTTGTTTACACCATCTAAATACATTACAGTATTAAAATAATGATAATAACTTAATAATGATAAATTTTAAACTAGACAAATGTTAATTTAAATTTTGAAAATTAGTTTTAAGTGTTAAAAAAATTTAGTTAAATGTTTTAATAAAAAGGGATGATTTTTAATTTTTCTCAAAGAAAGAATTTTGATTGCAAGTTTGTTTCTCAAAAAGGTTTTTCTTTTTTTTGAAAGGTTCAGTTTTAATTTTAAAAATATTAATTTTAGCTTACTTTTTTTAAAAAAGAGTTTTTTTTTTTATTAAAAAAATATTTTTTGTTTTTTCATTGTTAAGAAGATTGTTTTTCTTTTGTCATAAACTACATATGAAAATTACTTCTAAACTAGTGTTAATCCAAATTATAAAAATGTTAATTATGAATTAAGTTTTAGTAATTATAACCCATTACTAATTTAAATCATTATCACATTAATTATGCATTAAACTTAACAATAAATAATAAATAAATAAAAAATAAAGACAAAAAAAATAAAGAAACAAAATAAAGAAGGGGAGGGGGATTTAACGGTTGGAGAAACCCATTTGGGTTTTTCACTTTTCTTCTTCTTCTTTCTGTCCCACGCGGCGTCCATTAAAACTCCAAAGAACTTTTCGCTCCATTTTTTCAAAGTTTCTCCCATCTCTTTCGTGTTGCATGTGCGGTTCCTCTCCCGTTGAATGTATCTCTGAAAAAAACCATGAAAACAAAACTATAAATCAATTTTGATAAATTTCTTACAGAATAACGGCCGGATTCGAAGCTTCTATTGGACGATGATGGTGAATCTTTGATCTTGATGATGAAGCCTTGAAGGTTTTTCAAAAATCTCCCTGCTTCTGATAAGTTGTGAGAACGACCGCCGTTTTTCTCTTTTGTCTCCTCCCCCCTTTTATCAAACACAACTTATGTTTATATAGGTAACAAATTAGGGTTAACTCTAACCTAATGCCCACTTTAAAGTCCAACTTAAATAATTAGTCAAAGCTAAAAAAACAAACTAAAACAAACTTAAAATAATAAAATCTACAAAAAGTGAAGAAGGTGGGATTTGAACTCTCAACCTCTCACACTCACAACTCCTTACACAGGGCCTCTTGCCAATTGTGCTATTTTATTCATTCAAAATAAAGTGGCACTAGAAACCTTGTAAACTAAAAGAGCGCGCCATATGATGTTTTCATGCAACAATCAACCAACTGCACAACCCGTTAGTGGTTAGCTTAAACGCAATGCAAAATGAAATGGGATGCAAGATGAAACGACTAATCTTAGGGCAAAATTTGGGGTATTACAGTTGCCCCTATTTAAATAGCTTCACCGGATGATTTGAGCGACGAAGGCTCGAGAAATCATGGTGGAGGGATTTAAATATAGATAACCGAAAATTTTGCCCTTAGATGCAGTGATATGCAATGCTATGGCCAAAACAAAAATAAACTATAATGTTGACAATGCCATGAATTTAGTATGGTGCGTACGATGGAATGGTAAATGCAGAGATGCAGACAACACGACGACATAGGGGACAGACGCGACAAACGGACCACACTGGAAATACGACGCACTGGGTGACAGCACGACACTGGGGAATTCTAAAGTGATAGTCAACTGGTGCGAGTACGACCAATTACCACTTTAGGAAAAAGGAATAGTAGAATGGGATCCTCAATGGAGATGGCACCGGTGAGACGGCCTCCACTGGGGAATATGTAAAAGTAAATGATAAAAATGGGTCTGCACGACTGTAGGATCGATTAACAAGATGTTGGAGCATTGAGCAAAGAATAACATCCGAGCTTCTGTAAACTTTCCCTAGTGACAGGATCAAACGGAATTTAGGAATCCGTAGAAAATATACAGGGTACAACCGGCTGTATGCCAAAATAAATGGGCTTAAATGGGAAACGCCCTGATAAGCTTTCTCGAGAGAGAACTGCCACTTATCGTTGGAAGGGACTTATATGCCACACTGGATAAGCTCTCAAATAAAGAGACTGCTGCTTATCTGTGGATAATAGGTTGATTGATAATATAAACTTCTTCACGTCTCAAGTCTGTGCTCCCTGGACATGATTCAGTTTCTTCTTTTTCTAAAGGATAAAATAAACGTCTTCATAATTCGAGATCGGTGCTCTCCCGAATATGATTCGGCTCCTTCTTTTACTAAAGGGTAAACGAACTTCTTCATACTTCAAGATCTGTGCTCTCCTGAATATGATTCCGCTCCTTCTTTTACTAAAGGGTAAACGAACTTCTTCATACTTCAAGATCTGTGCTCTCCTGAATATGATTTTGCTCCTTCTTTTACTAAAGGGTAAACGAACTTATTCATACTCCAAGATCTGTGCTCTCCTGAATATGATTCCGCTCAAACCTCCCCTTTCTTCAAAATGATACGGGAAATGGAAACCAAACTGCTCGCTGGAGATGGCCATTTGCTGCAAGTCATAACGAAGATAGGATAAGCTTCTCGGGCGAGAAATGCCGCTTATTTGCAAGAGTGGCAATAATAAGCTTCTCGGGTGAGAACTGCTTGTAGAGGTGGTAACAGGTAATGTAAATTGTAAAGAAAGTTGTGATGATGGAAAACATCTAGATCACTGAGTGATAGCAGGTAACATAAATTGTAAAGAAGGTCGTGATGATGGCAAACATCTAGATCACTGAGTGATAGCAGGTAACATAAATTGTAAAGAAGGTCGTGATGATGGCAAACATCTAGATCACTGTGATGTAAATTGTCAAGAATGTTGTGATGATGGCAAACATCTAGATCACTGTAATGTAATAATGAGCTCCTTGTATGAGAAGATCAATTGTAGAGTGTATTGTAAAGTGTAAGGTAGGTGATAAGCTCCTCGGCTGGGAACTGTTGCTTGTCTATTGTGCAATGTAGTGATAAGCTTCTCGGGCGAGAACTGTTGCATATCTGCAAAGGATTGTAAATGCTTTTCTTGAAAGATAGCGCAAAATAAATGCACGTCCAGGTAGGTTCGACGACCGACAGGACTGAAATTCGATCTAGAATTGGGCTAGAAAGAACTGATAAACAAAACTCCATTGAGGAAACGAACTCGAATGGGGACTACCTTATCTTAACGTGGAAAGGTAACGGAAATAACCATCATCCACGAGGGTTGAACTCTGTGGGGAAACTGGAAACAAGTAGGTATTTTATACTTAGGGCTGACGATCTACTTGGAGAGAGGGGACAAACCCAGTTACTCGGCGGTAACGACAAGGATGACGATAAATAGCAAGCATGCAAATGCTAATGCGTATGCCAAAGTGTATACGAATTTGTATGTTCATGTGTATGACAATGAAATGAAAATGAGTATGTAATGCTCATGCTTATGCTTATGATGACAAAACAGATGAGAGAGGAGACATGAGATGAAATAAACATCTCGACAGAAATACCCAGTGACCTCTGCAATAGTACATCTATTAGTGGATAGGAATAGTTGATGGTAAGACCGAATCTGGCTTCAAAGTTAAAATTTCCCTGGGGAGAAAATCTCATGACTTCCACATGGGGATGCGATACGACTTCACCGGAGAGTATGATGCCCTGACTTCAACTGGGGATTCATGACCTCTGCATGGGGATAAGATGTCATGACTTCACGTGAGGGATTGCTATCATGAACCATAATCAGCTCAAGAACTCTTGGACCATAAACTTCCGGGGATAAAATAAATATCCGCTGTATGGGGAAGGTGTGGAGCTAGACAGCTTCATGGAGATAGTGTAGCAACTTCCTGGGAAAAGTACCTCGGCTTCCTAGGGAAAAGGTATATCCGATTGGGGATAAGATATATCAAACTTCCATGCGGAGAGTTCATTAGACTTACTGGGGAGAAATTAACAGACATTCCTGGGGAAGGTATCTTGACCTCTTGGGGAGAATATGGCAGTCTCCTGGGAAGTATTTCCTGAGGAAAGTAAGGCAATTTCACTGAGGAACAGATAATTCCGCTGAGAATGGGGTTCAAGAACATATATCACTTGGAGGATACCGGGGATATCTCTGCAGTCTTGAGAGTCACTGGGGATTTATCAGATGGATCCCAAAAGTGTTGTCAGCTTAAAGTCTCGCTGGGGACTGTTACTGGGAAGATGCTGGTATGATCTCTGCTGTCTTGGAGATTACCGGCTCAGCCCAAAGTGTTGTCAGCTTATAGTCTCGCTGGGGACTATCACTAGGAAAATGCTGGTAAAACCTCTGTTGTCTTGGAGATTACTGGCTCGGTCCAAAGTGTTGTCAGCTTATAGTCTCGCTAGGGACTGTGTCAGCTTAAAGTCTCTCTGGGGACTGCTCTGAGGCAATGGTTGATGAGATTTACTGGGGAATGAAGACCACCGGGAGTAAGATCCATCGGGTGCATGAAAATGTCATGAAACAAGCTAGTTTTGATCTTAATGGACTTCGGGATAGTCACCATTTTGAAAAACAATATGCCCTAGAGTACCTGCTTCGTGAGGAAAAGTCAGCTCAAGAGGATTTTACAGAGAACATAGGGTTCGATTGCCCCATTGTTTTCAAACTCTTGGAGAGATTCGTCAGATCTCGACGTAACTGGCTCAGATTGACGGTGACATGAATGAGTCTTCAAAAATAGCTCTTAAGAATGTCAGGCTCGCATTGATGAGAAAATTAGAAACCATCTGCCCCTATTTAGCAGGATCTGTGACATCTATATGTAAGTTTCTAAGATATCAGGCAAAACCGACACGCGTGAAATGCTATCCTGAAACTATCAATGCAACAATATATTTGTCTTGACATTTTTTGTTTTTGAAAAAGATATCGTTGTAACTCGTGACCGAAATCACTAGTTAGGATATAAGTTTAATTTATAATTCCAACATGAATTTTTGAGCATAGCTCGTAGGAGTCAGGAAACGTTACCTCGTCGAGTATGCTTTCAAATGAATTCCTACTTCAATTAGGTCTTTTAAGGGTTGTATCGTGGCTTGGTTCACGGTTTAAGAAACAAAGGATAAAGGCTCAAAGTGTGATTGTACCCACCCCTCTTCGTGATGTTCTCCAATCCTAATTCAGTTAGTTGGATACGAGCACTCATATCTCAATCGGGTTTGATATGGTCGAGAACTCATTAAGGCTTTGGACATGGCAGTCACTCACCTATTTCTAATGCCGATTGTTAACCCAACTTTGTTCTTTATTAGGGATTCTTTATTGTAATCCCTTGTTTTTGTTATATTTTTTTTCATTCCCTAACTTTTGCCTGGACGACGTCTTTTGGATTTTTGGAGTCCAGCGGGATGCCCCAGTTTTGCCTAAGTCTCCTTCACAGGTTTTGACTTAGAGGGCTATATTTTTTTTTAATTTTTGCTGAATAAGTCATGTGACTCCTTTGAAAGGCTTGTGACTGCCCCACTCTTTAGGTAGTAGAGGTATGGTCATCGACTTCTAACTTCCTAAGATGTTAGGGATACAATAGATCCTCGAAGGTTCGCTCCTCCTTTGTGAGAGTCTGCACGCTCGATTGGTTTAACTGAAAAACTACCCTGCCCCAGGTTAAAATAAGGGTTTTAATTTGGAAAAGAAGAAAACTCCTACTTCAAGGCTCAAAGGGGTTAAATAGGGGTTATCATCCTTATGTCTCCATTGTTTGGGATTTGAAACAATGCCTTACATCATCAGCAGGTTTCAATTGGAAGCATACAACAAGAGATTTGACGTTTTTGGTTCATCATCCTCCTCCCAATTCTCTATCAAACAAGAGCTCGGGTAAAATTGGCATTATAAGTTTATGAAAAATATTTTTAATGAGTGAAACTAATGGATTTATTCAAGACAAACATGCATTGCATCAATTATTCCAAAATAAACAAGTTTGTACATGATAATTATGCTTAATCAAAGAAAATAAACATATAAATAATCAAAATGTAATGTCTCTAAGTCCTTCAAGATGTGTTTATGAAGTCTTCGCGTCTGAGACCGGCATGGTAGTGGTTTCCTCTGGCGGAACCTCACTGGAAGGAGTCGTCTTGCTTGCCCCAGCTACGTCTGTCATTACTTCATTATCGGTCTTCAAATCTTCACTCAGAATAACTCTCCTAGATTCTCTATTGATCGGCGTCGCATCATCTTGAGGGTTGCTGAAATGAAAAGGACTAGGCATCTGAAGAACTACCGTCTTCGGCTGATTCACCGTATGTGTCACTGGCTAAGATCTGTTGAAAACAGGCTTTGCAGAGCTTGATTCTGGCCCCTGGGACGCCCTGAGAGGAGTCTTGACTTTCGGCTGAGGATCGTCAAAAGACAGGACCTTCTTTTCTAGCAAATCTCTAACAATATTCTTAAGCGCGTAACATCCTTCCAAATCGTGACCAGACGCACCCTCATGAAATAAACAATGAGCGGCGGCGTTGTAATTGACAGGTACCGGATTGGGAGGTGGACCCAAAGTTCGGGTAACAACCAGACCTTGTTGCACTAAGAAAGGATACAACTCGGTGAACGTCATTGGGATCGGAGGACAATGCTTATATGGTTTCCTATTTTGACGAGGTATCGTCTCCTCTGATGGTTGACACACGGGAGCGTTGGGCACTCGTTGACAGTTGATAGGAACTTGTGCAGGCTAATAAATAGGAGGTGCAACAGTAGCTACATATGGTTGTGGAGCATACTGAACTGGATAACCTTGAACATAATTCTGTTGAGGTTGCCAAGGTTAATGAGTAGCCATCGAGCAATTCCTCGGACCTGTAGTTCCTTTATGGTGGTCAATGCTCGGAGTTTTGCACTTCGGAGGAGTAACTCGTTGAACTGGTTGAGCAACAATAGGATTCACTGAACTGGATTGACGATTCTGAGGAGGTATGTTCTCGACAGTAACAGCTGGGTGAGAACCCACAACAATGTTGGTAATCTCAGAAACAATAGTAGGTTGATTATCCATCTTCACCTTAAGGGCTTGCAGCATCTCCATAATCTGCCCCACACTTTCTCGAAGATCTTCGAGTTCATGACTGACACGGTCGATCTCTTGAGCTTGTTCTTCCATCCTTTTTCGAGCTTGGGCTCTAGTGTTGTACTGATGCGGAGGACCCAGGGTGACGAAAGTGGAAGGCGAGGGAACCGAGTATGAGAAACTGGGAGACACATGAAATGCAAAATATGATGCTAAATGCAAAGTGCGAATGAAAGGATTTCATGGAATTCAAATATTTACGAATATCGCGGAATACCAAAAACTTTATTTATTAATTTGAAAATGGATTACCAATAATATTCTTAAAAAAGTCTTGGCATAATAGCTAAATAAAAGCTAATAATGACCCTAAGGAAGCTTCCTATTCTGCCCCTTGCTCTGCTCTTCTAGTTGGGCCTTTTTGAGGATGAGCCTATCTTCAAAAGGTAGATCTAGAGTTAGAGGAAAATAAATCCTTCATCAAAACCAAACAATGGTATGTTGGAAAAGTCTTCACAATTGTTAGTGATCATATTACCCTTGATATCGGATACCTTCAAGCATATGGCTTTAGCAACAATCTTGTTCTTTAGGGTCCCTCTCCAAGAAAGGGAACAGAGTCTTATCCGAAATAGACAACCCTACGAGCTGAGAATATTCTTCCAAAGTAGGTAATAGCTGATAACCGGGGAATGTGAAGCAATGGTAGTTGGGATCATAGAATTGTAGCAAAATCGAAAGAAGTTCTCCGTTTATTTTATATTCCAACAGAGATAACCATCTTTCATACCGGTTACAGAATCCTTCTTGATCTTTGATTAAAGATCCTAGCTTCCTTAGGTCATCTAGCTTAAGACTTTTAAAGTATAATTCAAAGTTTTTCCTCAATAGTAATTCATAATCTTGCAATATTCATAAACAAAATTCGAATTCCATGAAATGTAATGCAATGTGATGCTTTAATGGATGCAATGCACATATATTCGCAAGTCCTAGGTTAAAGGTATGTGCAAGGAGTTAGGGTCTACCCATCCCCATAAGGTATGTACTACGGTTAGTTGTACCTGCAGAACAAGGGTTCTAAAGAAGTGCCCAAAGTCATCAGTCCATCCTTCGGATATTATCAACTTTCCAACTGACTCGGAGGTCAATAATATTCTCAAGAGAACCTCTTTTGAGTGTAGTATCGCGTAGCAACCATTGTAGGACTACTCCCACATAGTTCCCGCACTACGTCCTACATAAGGCCAAGGTGGTGTTAAGGTAACTACGGTCCTCAATATCACAGACTCCAACCGAAAATAGTAAAAGTTTTCACGACTAACTCGATCAACCGAACCATTTTCGCAAGGGTCTCAACTGAGCGGTGATTCTCGAGTCAACTTGGTCGGGACTCACTCCCGGCAAGCTTCGTCGAATATCTCACCTTCCTATAACAATGTCACTCAAGTCCGGGTTAGGACTTATCTCACAACAACAGGGTACCCCCCAAGCAGGGCACAATAATAATATATACAAGAGAATAAATAATGAAAATATATCATACAATAGACAAAATAGGGATAACCCTTAAAAGTTATGGTGGTCCCCAGTGAAGTCGCCATTTTCTGTTGCGGTGGAAATAGGATATCAAACTATTAATTAGTTTGAATCACAATTCTTGATTCACAACCGCTCTTTGATTTATCCGAAGGAAAAGGTCAAAAGAGGGAAAACCTATTTTTGCATCGTAAACACAATGCGGGGAGAGACCTAGGTAAGGGGTTGGTTAAGTTTAGGGAAGGTACTAGCACCCTAAACTTCTGTAGTACTCTACAGGAACCTTTTGTTTATTGTATGATTTTTATTTTTATTATCTGTTTAAAATATATTGCACTAAGGGATAAAGTGACCTAAAGACCTAAGGGTTAGTCCTAAATTTACTCGGCAAGACTTCGCATCTTGTGCCTACATATCCTGATGGGAATGGAATCAGAGTAATTGTAGTTCCCCTAATTAGGGAGGTTAGAAACTTCTTGACTGTGGTCAAGGTTTCAAGGGGAGTAAACGTATCTTAAGGACACGCTTACGTGGAGTTGTTGAACTCCTATTTTCTAGGTTGAATTTATAAATTAAATTAAGGTTAAATTAGGGATTCCACGGCGGGAAATCCTAAACAGAGCACGGCGGCTCTTTGACCTAAAAGCTAGGGTAAAGGGCGTTTTTGTCCACGGCGGGACACCTAGGTTATTGGGGTTTGAAACGGTCAAAAAATTAGGGTTATTGACTCGGCGGTCAAACGGCTAAACCTAATTCCTTCGGAGGGGATTAACGGTAAACATGCAACATGGTAAAATAATATACGGCAGAAATTAAAATGCAGAAAATAAAGAAAACGGTAAAGCACACATCGCGGTCGTTCGCGTAATTACAAACCCCCGTGGGCCAAAATAATGCAAACATGCGAAAAATAAAAGCAATAAGCCGCGACCATAGCCTCGCGTAAATTACATCCATGGAACAAAAACAAACAAATAAAATAATAATAACCTGAAACAAACAAATTACATTTAGTTACATAAAAATTTGATTGAAGTTAAATTTTTGTTTTAAATTGAGTTTTAATAAAAATTGATTTACATTAAGATTTACTAAAAAAGGAAATAAAAAATAAAAATAAAAAATAAAAAATTAATTTACATTAAATTTTAATAACAACTTGATTTACACTAAGTTTTAATGAGAAAATTAATTTACATTAAGTTTTAGTTTCAAAATTAAATGCTAATAATATTTTTCTTTTTTTTTTGTTTACACCATCTAAATACATTACAGTATTAAAATAATGATAATAACTTAATAATGATAAATTTTAAACTAGACAAATGTTAATTTAAATTTTGAAAATTAGTTTTAAGTGTTAAAAAAATTTAGTTAAATGTTTTAATAAAAAGGGATGATTTTTAATTTTTCTCAAAGAAAGAATTTTGATTGCAAGTTTGTTTCTCAAAAAGGTTTTTCTTTTTTTTGAAAGGTTCAGTTTTAATTTTAAAAATATTAATTTTAGCTTACTTTTTTTAAAAAAAAGTTTTTTTTTTATTAAAAAAATATTTTTTGTTTTTTCATTGTTAAGAAGATTGTTTTTCTTTTGTCATAAACTACATATGAAAATTACTTCTAAACTAGTGTTAATCCAAATTATAAAAATGTTAATTATGAATTAAGTTTTAGTAATTATAACCCATTACTAATTTAAATCATTATCACATTAATTATGCATTAAACTTAACAATAAATAATAAATAAATAAAAAATAAAGACAAAAAAAATAAAGAAACAAAATAAAGAAGGGGAGGGGGATTTAACGGTTGGAGAAACCCATTTGGGTTTTTCACTTTTCTTCTTCTTCTTTATGTCCCACGCGGCGTCCATTAAAACTCCAAAGAACTTTTCGCTCCATTTTTTCAAAGTTTCTCCCATCTCTTTCGTGTTGCATGTGCGGTTCCTCTCCCGTTGAATGTATCTCTGAAAAAAAACCATGAAAACAAAACTATAAATCAATTTTGATAAATTTCTTACAGAATAACGGCCAGATTCGAAGCTTCTATTGGACGATGATGGTGAATCTTTGATCTTGATGATGAAGCCTTGAAGGTTTTTCAAAAATCTCCCTGCTTCTGATAAGTTGTGAGAACGGCCGCCGTTTTTCTCTTTTGTCTCCTCCCCCCTTTTATCAAACACAACTTATGTTTATATAGGTAACAAATTAGGGTTAACTCTAACCTAATGCCCACTTTAAAGTCCAACTTAAATAATTAGTCAAAGCTAAAAAAACAAACTAAAACAAACTTAAAATAATAAAATCTTTTCTAATATTTTTAATTTTATGATTTTTTGGATGTTTTTATGAATAATATGGAAAAAAGTAAAAAAATAAGATTTTTTTAAAAATAATTTAAATAAAATACGAAAATAATAATTAAATAATAAAAAAACTATTTTTGTTATTTTTTTTTATGAAAATAGAAAAGTTAGAATAAAAATAAAAGAAACAAAACAAAAAGTGAAGAAGGTGGGATTTGAACTCTCAACCTCTCACACTCACAACTCCTTACACAGGGCCTCTTGCCAATTGTGCTATTTTATTCATTCAAAATAAAGTGGCACTAGAAACCTTGTAAACTAAAAGAGCGCGCCACATGATGTTTTCATGCAACAATCAACCAACTGCACAACCCGTTAGTGGTTAGCTTAAACGCAATGCAAAATGAAATGGGATGCAAGATGAAACGACTAATCTTAGGGCAAAATTTGGGGTATTACACATGGCATGATAACAATAGGACTCGATAGTCTCCCTCCTAGTTGGGCCTGTTCTCTTCTCACCTCAAAACAGTTTAAGATACAGTAATCATGAATGATTTCTTTCGTACGTTACGAGCCTTAAGCTATCTGAGATTGGATGTTTAGTATGGTACCCTTTGGGTGACATGCGACGCATTCACTCTCAGGTCATAGTCTCTAGTGCGGTTGAAATCGCAAACGCAATAAAAAACACTTCTTTCAGGAAATAAGCCGTAGTTTCCCAAACTACGTGAGCTCTGATCTCTCATACCTGTTGAGAGTACGTAGGCACAAGATGGCGATGTCTTGGCGAGCTACCTTCCCCCATAATCCTTTGTAGGCCGAACTACGTTGACTCTGATTTCTCATTCTCTGATGAGAATACGTAGGCATAAAGTGCGACGCTTTGTCGAGTCATTTTTCTTTTCTTTTTCAGCCAGCCTTGATAGGTAGATAGATTATAACCAACCCGTCCAAGTAAACAAACAAGCGTGGATCCCGTCGAGTACGACGGACGTGAGGGGTGCTAATACCTTCCCCTTGCGTAACCGACTCCCGAACCCAGACAATGGTTGCGATGACCTTGTCTTACCCTTTTTCGTCAGGTTTTTCCGATCGTTTCCTTTCCCGCTCTGAGGGATAAATAACGAAAGGTGGCGACTCTTCTGTCATGCCGGCACCTTATTTTCGCACAAGCGACACATACACGAATGAGAAATAGTACCGTTGGTAGTGGTTAGCAACGTATCTTTCTTGAACACTTCCTTTTCAAATGAATAGAAATGAAAAAATAATCTTGCATCAGATCCTCTGATGTTGTTCCTTGTTCTTCTTTATCAGAGTCACTTTATCCAGAGTATTGCAGCAGAGTGCTTAACGTGAATGATCAGAGTTGACTTGATTCTCAGAGCCTCTATACTTGCAGCGTTGAGTTCTCAGAGTCTTCTGAATACTGAATCTTTATACTCTGCACTCAGAGTCTTCTGTAGGTAGCGCTTCCGAGTCTTCTGCAAGCTAGCGCTTCAGAGTCTTCTTCAGCAAGCGCTTCAGAGTTTTCTTCAGCAAGCGCTTCAGAGTTTTCTTCAGCAAGCACTTCAGAGTCGTCTTCAGCAAGCGCTTCAGAGTCTTCTGTAGGTACACTTCCTATGCTCAGAGCTTTGCATTATAATGTTCAGAGCTTTGCTTTAAATAATGTTCATAGGAATTCTTTTTTTTCTTCAGATGAATATTTATTTGATATCTGAAACAAAAACACTTGAACAAAATTAGAGTATATATTTTCTTATACAAAATTTCATTAATGTTATCATCAAAACATTGAGATATATTAAGAACCAATCTGTGTTCTAACACTTTGTAGGTCACAACCATTTTCTGCACGATCTTCTTAATATTCTTATTCGCAGCTTCAACAACTCCATTCATCTTTGGTTGATAAGGAGAAGAGCTGTAATGTTCAATCTTGAAGCCATCACACAACTCTTTTATCGTCTTGTTGTTCAAATTAGTTCCATTATCTGTGATGATAGGCTAGGAATTCCATATCGGTAGATAATATCCTTCCTGATGAATCGGGCAACCACTTACTTGGTCGCGTTGGCGTAGGATGCAACTTCAACCCACTTTGTGTAATAATTGATAGCAACGAGGATGAAACAATGTCCATTGGAATCCTTGGGCTCAATTTCCCCAATCATGTAAATGCCCCACATAGAGAAAGGTCACAGTGATGATAAAACACTTAACAATGTTGGAGGCACGTGCACCTTATCCGTATAGATTTGGTATTTATGACATTTCCTGGCATATTAGATGCAATCAGTTTCTATAGTTAACCAGTAGTATCCAGCTCTTAGAATCTTCTTTGTCATGGAATATCTGTTGGCGTGGGTGCCAAACGTTCCTTCATGAATGTCTTGCTTCAACAAGTCTGTTTCTCGTCTGTCAACACGCCTAAGCAGGACCATGTCGTAATTTCTTTTGTAGAGCACATCAATGCTGAAAAAGAAATTGGATGCCAACCTTCTCAAAGTTTTCTTGTCGAGCGAAGTTGCACCAACTGGATATTCTTGATTTTGCAAGTACTTTTTAATATCATGAAACCATGGTTTCCCATCAGACACCTCTTCCACCATTTGGCAGTAAGCAGGCTCAGTTTTCCTCTCGATTCGGATGAGTGTTGCTTCATTGACAAAACGGGCCTGCCATATAGCAGCCATCATAGCTAAAGCATCGGCGATGTGATTTTCGGACCTTGGCACATACTTGAAGGTTACCTCATGAAAATACTCAATAATTTCCATAATATAAGCTCTATATAGGATTAGTTTCTCATCTCTGGTTTCCCATTCACCTTTGACCTGATAGACAACTAGAGCTGAGTCGCCACTCACTTCTAGAATTTCGATGTGGAGATCAATGGCTGCTTCTAGCCCCAAAAAATAGGCTTCATATTCAACAATGTTGTTAGTACATTCAAAACATAATCTTTTTGTGAAAGGAGTATACCCACCAGATGGGTTTATTAAAATAGAACCTATACCATGCCCCTTTTGGTTGGAAGCACCTTCAAACATCATCTTCCATCGGGAACCAAGTTCAAGACCTTCATCTGGGCCTGACTCTTCACAGTCTTTCTTGATTAGCATAATTTCTTCATCTAGGAAGTCAAACTTGAGAGGCTCATAATCTTCTACTGGCTGATCATCAAGGTAATCTGACAAGATGCTACCTTTGATGGACTTTTGAGCGACGTACTGGATATCGTACTCTAACAAGAGCATATGCCAACGGGCGAGCCTTCCTGTCCGAGCATGTTTCTCAAAAATATACTTTATTGGATCCATTTTGGAAATCAACGAAGTGGTATGACATATCATGTATTTCCTCCTACGTCTGGCAGCCCAAGCCAATGCACAACAAGTCTTCTCCAAAAGCGAGTAACGACTTTCACAATTGGCAAACTTCTTGCTGAGGTAATAGATGACGTATTACTTTTGTCTGGACTCATCATTTTGACCTAATACACAACCCATAGATCACTCGAACACTATCATGCACATGAAGAGAGGTTTTCCTGGTATAGGAGGGATCAACATCATAGGCTCTTAGAAATAACCTTTGATCTTGTCGAAGGCTTGTTGACAGTCTTCATTCCAAACAACTATTTGATCTTTTTGTAACAACTTGAAGATCAGATCACAGGTTGGAGTCATGTTGGAGATGAATCTAGAGATGTAGTTTAGTCTCCAAGGAAACCTCTAACTTGTTTTTCTATCTTTAGAGAAGGCATCTCTTGAATAGCTTGCACTTTGTCGGGGTTCACCTCAATTCCATGCTCTTTACTTTGAGATATGGCTATCATATCATTGACATATACCTTAATTTCTCTGTGCATCATGTCATGAAATAATGTGACCATAGCTCTCTGATAAATGGCTCCTGTGTTCCTTAAACCAAAAGGCATGACTTTATAACAATAAGTGCCCTAGGGTGTGATGAACGTGGTTTTCTCCATGTCCTCGGGATCCATCCTTATCTGATTGTATCTTGAGAAACCATCCATGAAATAAAAGACATCAAATCTAGCAGTGTTATCCACTAAGGTATCGCTATGTGGTAGAGGGAAATCGTCCTTTGGACTAGCTTTGTTTAGATCCCTGTAGTCTATGCACATTCTGACTTTCCCATCCTTCTCTGGCACGGGCACAATGTTGGCCACCCATTCTAGGTATTTTAATACTGCTAAGAAACTTGCATCCATTTGCTTTTTAACCTTATCTCTGATCTTGAGAGCCATGTTGGGTCGGGTCCTTCTGAGCTTCTGTTTGACAGGTGGACACTCAGGTCGAAGAGGTAACTTGTGAACAACTATGGAGGTATCCAAACCAGGCATATCTTGGCATGACCAAGCGAACACATCAACATACTATTCTAAAAGCTTCATTAGTCTCTGCTTGATTTCTTCCCCAAGAGTTGCCCTAATCTTGGCTTCTCTTCTATTCTCATTAGTGCCAAGATTAACGATATCTACCTGCTCTTGGTGAGGTTGAAGGTCCGTGTACTCTTATTCAGACATTTTTGCCAACTCTTCCAGAATCTCAAAATCTTCATCATCCTCATCTTCGGCTTGGTATATGGGTGAATCGAAGTTAGGAGGGAAAACATAGTCATTGGATTCAACAATTTTTGAAGTTTCTCTGCATGTTTAGAATGGCTTGATTTATTAAAACACACAAAGATAAATGCACAGAATAAAAGGAATATATTTTTGCTAGTTTTCAAAAGAAATGCCATTTTCTTTAAAAATAAAAGCAAAAAATAGTAAACAAACAAATGAGAATTTTAACAAAACATCTTCATTCATTATAATAATTTGAATGCATGTGGCCCATACAAAATAATTCGATAACCTCGGGCATGGTTATTGAAATTTTTTAAAGGAAACTACAAAACAAAACAAGCAAATTACTTCATCACAAGAAAGATGACAGGAATTTCAACAACCTCCCAATTTCTTTGGGCGACTCATCATGATATACTGACTGATCAATATAGTCGTTTTCAGAATCCTCCTCAACGGAGTTGATTTGGACACCTCCACTGATAAACACCTCACTAATGGTCATCAGTCGTCTTTTGGAAAACTCTTGAATCTTGTCATGAGTTGATTTGTAACCCAACCCTGGGCGATTCGTCTTCGCTCTGGCTTCCACTTTAATGACCTCCCCTCATCCTGTAGGAGTGCCATTCTTTAATGCAGATTTTATGCTTTGAACTAATGCAAAGGATAAACCAATCTCAACCACAACTTCTTTGATCAACACGACATTAGCTATTTCTAAGGCTTGGAAAGAAGTTTCCAAAGCGTCTTCGTTAGCTTCAATGTACCAGAATAAAGATAAATTGCTCACCATTAGATCCTCTTCTCCATGGACGACCACCAATTTATCATCCACTACAAATTTCATCTCTTGGTGAAGAGTAGAGGTCACTACACCAGCAGTATGGATCCATGGTCTTCCCAACAAACAGTTGTATACTGGATTGATATCAATCACCTGGAAGTGAATGTCAAATACATGAGGTCCAACCATAATAGGTAAATCCACTTCGCATATTACCGTTCTTATGGAACCGTCAAAAGCCTTGAAAATCAAAGAGGTGGGTCTCATGTCAGTCCCCTTATATGCCAATTTAGTGAGTGTCCTTTTTGGTAATACATTCAGAGAGGAACCAGTGTCCACCAAGACTCTTACTAGAGTGTCCTCTTGGCACTTTACTAATACGTGCAAACCATGGTTGTGCTTATGACCTTCAACAGGTAATTCATCATTACTGAAGCTTAGGGTATTGCATACAGTAATATTGGAGATCATTGAATCAAATTGACTAGTTGTTATGTCGTTGGTTACATGGGTCTGCGCCAACAATTTTTGTAATGCAGACTAGTGGACATGAGAACTCAAAAGGAGAGACATGATCGAAATTTTTGAAGGAGTCTGATGTAGCTGATCTATGATTTTGTAGTCTCTTCTTTTGAAGATCCTTAAAAACTCTTTGTTTTCTTCATTTGGTACTTCTTTGCTTTTTGCAGGTTCCACAAGAATGGTTTCTTTGACAGGGACCAAGTTACCTTAGGTTGATAAGTTCGACCACTTCAGGTCATTTTACTCGTACCAGCAATGTTAGAGACATCTTCGTGTTTACTTTTCGTCCCTTCATTTCACACTTCTTTCCCAGATCCCTAATTCCTCCACATGTCATCATATCTCTGAGGTACTTCCTTGGTACTCTTGAAAAAGAACGGTCTGGGTTTTTGAGTGTGGACCGGCTTTGGCTGGCTAGCCGTAGGTTTTTCAACATTGAACTCTGGTTTGAGTGCTGAGTCTTTTGAGCTGATATTTGGAAGATTGAATATGGGCACTTTTTCAGTCCCCTCTGGCATGTTGAAAATATGTTTCAATCACTGATACCTCCTCTTTCTTCATTTTACTGCAGACTTGTAAAAGACACTCATTCATCAACCTTTGGATGTCTTCTTGGGTTAGAGTACAACACTTGAAATTCTCAACACATTCTTCGCATTCTGAGTGGGTAATCTCAATCATATTGGCTTTGACTAATCTTCTATAGAGATCCTGTAGCGGAGTTTTGATTGTTATCACATTAGAAATTACCATTTCATGCGCGTCTTCTATTGCATTGATGCTCCATGGTTAGGTAATGGGTTATTTTTGACATTAGGTTGGCGATCCCCAAAGGACATAATCTTTTTCTCCATTAGTTCTCGAACAACATGCTTTAGAGCAAAGCATACTTCTAGATCATGTCCAACTCCCCCTTCATGAAACACACATCGAACATTGGGATTATAGAATGGTGAGAGAGGATCTGGTGGCAGTCCCATCTTTCTAGTGGTAATTAGACCTTTTTGTACCATGTATGGGTACAATTCAGTGTAGCTCATTGGAATTGGTGGAATAGGAAGTCTTCCCCTTGGTCTTCTATTTTGTACATTTTGTCTAGGGATTGGAGCCCTAGGTTGTTACTGTTGATAGGCGGAGGAGGTGGGCACATGCTGGTAGCCTTGCTGATATACGGGTGTCGGTTGATCTGGCTGAAAAACCGGAGTTTGATTATGAAAGATGGGCGTTATGGCCGCCACATAGGGTTGTTGAGTGTACTGCACAACTTATGATGGTTGTTGTCAAAATTGTTGTTGATGCTGAGATTTTTTGACCTGACTTCTTCTTTCTATAGAAATGGCGTCGGTCTCGCCTTCCTTCTTCTTATGGGCATTTCCAAAGGACTTCTTAGTGGTACTTCCACTTGAACTGCCATCGGTACTTGTCATCTTTCCATTTTTCAATCCCAACTATACTTTTACTCCCATAGCCATAATGTTAGAGAAGTTAGCGCTCACACTGCTAATCATCCTCTTGTAGAATTCCGGCCTTACTGTGTCCACGAACCAATCAGCTAGTTCTTTTTCAGTCAGAGGGGGCTCCACTTGGGAGGCAGTTTCCCTCCAAGATTGGGCATACTCTTTGAAGGATTCAAAACTTTTTTGGGCCATGCTTAACAACTGTCTCCAGTCTGGTGCCAAATCCATGTTGTATTTGTAATGCTTGATGAAAGCATCAGACGAGTCCTATAAATTATGAATTCTTGATTGGTCCAAACTCAAGTACCACTTAGCTGAAGCGCCCTTAAGACTGTCTTAAAAATAGTGGATTATTAACTTATCATTTTCCACATATGCCGCTATCTTCCTATAGTACATGATCAAGTGGGCCCTGGGGCAAGTAACCCCCTCATATTTGTTAAAAATCGGGATTTTGAATTTTGGTGGAATCACTAATCCAGAAACCAAGCACATGTCTCTTGCATCAGCCCCAAATACGCTATTACCTTCCATAGCCCTGCTTTTTCTCGCCATAGTTTTAAAATCTTCCCTCATCTTCTCATGGAATTCATCTCCTTCTTCCGACTAGTCAGGGATATCAAAAACCTGATGTTGGTTGTGGAAGTATGGATGTGCATGTGTTTGCATAACAGCTGGAGTGTAAGTAGGGATAATATGAGGAAAATCACCATTTAGAGGAACAGTCTGCTAAGTAGTTTTCACAGTGACTGGCGGTGGTACAAACTTAAATAATGGTCCAAAGGGTGGATCATTGGCGGCAACAGTTACGACTGGTGCCGGCTCTATCACTATGGTATTGATCTCGGAAACCACGGCCTATTGAGTGTCTATCTTTGCATGGATTAATTGCAACATCTCCACCATTTGGCCCATGCTGCCTCGTATGTCATCCAACTCATTGTTGACTCTGTCAAACTCTTGATCTTGCTCAGCCATTCTCCTTCAGGCTTGAACTCTTGTATTGTAAGGATGCAGAGGACTCAATGTGACAGACTAGAGGTAAAACAACACAGATAAGCCATAGGACAGGAAATGCCTATGCAACACTTATGGAATGCAAATGCAAATGAAAATGCAAAGCTAACATTCAAGGGAATCCAAATCATGTTTACAAACATTAATAATGGAGAAGAAGCAAAGCAAAGTAACTTTTTCATTTAACAAATGAAACTTTTACATAAAAAGAGATTACACATCAAAAGCCAAAGTACGAACATAAATTACAAGAGAAAACTGAAACTGAGAAGCCTAGTCATTCTGACAAGAAGACCTTTCCCTTTCTTTAAGCTTCATCTTCCTTGCAATTTCTTTCTTCTAGTTATGGCGGAGAAGCTTCTAGAGTTCTTTGTTCTCTTGAACGACCACAAAGTGTGTATCCTCCCACGTCTTCTTCTTCTTTTCAATTTTGACTAAAGTATCCCTCAATTCCTCCACAGAGTAAAGTTCTTTCAAAGTCATTAGAGTAGGCTTAAAGTGAGTGTAGAACATCTTTAAAGCTATCTCTTTAGACCAAAGAAGATATGCTTTTGAGACAATACGGTCCAGATGCCCCAGAGTAGTCACCCCTTGGGTATTGAGATGACCCCAAGCGTACATAATTCGTGCTTTGAGATCTGGGTTTCTTCCTTCTTCAAGAAAACATCTTCCCAAAAGGACCAGATTAGGCTCTTCCTCTACAGGATATCCTAGCTGACGGCGAGCTAGGACGGGGTTGTAACTAATGCATCCTTTTGTGCCAAGAAGAGGCATATTAGGGAAGTCCTCACAGCTGTGAATCATGGTAACCCCCCATTCATGGGATCGTACCAACTGATGTCATAGTGTTTGAGAGATAGAAGCTCTTCTATCTATGCAATACTGTCCTTCAGATTCCATAGAGAGGTCGTCCTTGGCAAGTGCAAAATAAACCACTTGTGAAGGAGAGCGGCACAACAAGTAATCTGGCCTTCCCCATGGGAGTTCTTTAGATGAATAGAGAAGTATGCATCAGCTAGCAAGGTGGGAATAGGGTTCCTGATCAGAAACAAGTTGATGGCATTTAGGCCTATGAACTCGTTAGCACTTGGAAACAGAAGGAGTCCATAAATCAATAAGGCCAAGATAGCCTCAAAGATTTCCGTGTCTTGCTTATCAGCGTGAGCTTCATCTCTTTCCATCAAGGGTCTTGCTTGCAAACCAGAGAATCCGTCTTTGACATCCAGATGAGTTTGAAGGTCAGAGGGTTCTAGGTGTAAGGCTTCAGCCAAAACTCTCCTATTTGGTCTTCTTTTTCTCCTAGAGAATGGTTGAGGTGTGACACATAATCCCATCAAAGCAGAATACTCTTCCAATGTTGGTAGGAGCTGATAGTCTGGAAACATGAAGTAATGGTAAATGGGGTCGTAAAATTAAACGAGCGCCATTAACATTTCCTCATCTACTTGGAGCTCCAATAGAGGCAGAAGGTATCCATACTTGTTGATAAACGACAAAGGATCTTCCACTAGGCCTCATAGTATTCTCATATTTTCCAACTTTGGGCTTTTGAATGTGCATGATCGGTCACCTGTTCTACTTAGTTTCCGTCAGTTATTTGGCAAGAATTCCATTTAATCGGTAACACTTTGGGTTGTCTCTTTGTCGTTTTCCTTTAAATGATTTAGTTTTTGTATTCTGTCCGCTTAAGTTGTTTTAGTTTACATTTATGTTAAATAAAATACTTTTGAAGTCTTGGTCTGGTAGTTTTGGTGATTTCAGGTCCATGGAAATGATCAGAGGAATAAATGCAAAGTTGGATGAGTTCAGGAGGATTTTCCTCAAGGTCAGAGGCCTGACACGGGTGCCCGTATCACCTGACATGGCCCGTGTCAGGATGGGGAGAGGAGAGCAGCTAAAGGAGCAACCAGTGGGATGACACGACCCGTGTTAGCATGCCTGTAGATTCCAGTTTTAGATTTTCATGACCAGTGAGCCAACACGGGTGCTCGTGTCAGTTAACACGGCCCGTTTTGGGAAGAGCGAGCATATTTCTGATTTTTTTGAATTCTTGCCAGTGTTAGTGCATTAAGGGTAGTTTGGACATTGTGCATGGAAAAGATTGATCTGATACTATTAAGATATGATTTCTGAAAGAAGAGGGACGCTTTTGATCGTACAAAGGAATTACAACAGAAAGAGGAGGGCTCTGGAGAATTGGGAAGAAGAGAAGATTTTCATGATCGGAAGAAATTGAAGATCAACTTTATTCACCAATTCTTGTAATGTCTCTATTTTGTATGTTGTTTTCGTTGAATATTATGCATAGCTAAACCCCCCAATGCTAGGGGGTGTCCCTGTATTGTTATGTAATGAACATCTGTTGAATTGCTCAATGAGATTTTGTTTTCTTGCCTTAATCTTTTGTTATGCAAATCATTTAAAACTTTTTCGATCGTACAAATTGGGAACGATTTACGATTAGAGATTTGGCCTGAAAAACCAATCGATCATTTTGCATAATACATTACAGTAAATATTCCCTAGGAATAGGGATATCCTATAATGATTGAAAGAAACCATTGTCAGAACTATTGCTTGATGTCCTTCCTTGACTGCTAAGAAATTAGGGTCAAGGAAGAATCTCAAAGGTTTTTCAGTTAAGGAATTTAAGAAAAATACTATGAAGGTACAATAAAAATTAAGGTTTTAAGGCATGTCTCGTTGATAGTAATTTAGGGTTCGTACTAAACAATCCATACACTCCACCTAACATATTTTCTGATATTTGTTAAATTAATTTTATCATTCTGCTTACTGTATTTGTCTCTAATCTATTTAAAAATCCCCAAACAAAACCTCCAAGAATATTTTTTTTAATTGAAATAACACCTGTACTTGAAATTGCACGCAGTTCTCGAGAGATCGATTCTGGGGAAAACCCCAATTATTACTACATCGGTAAAATTAGTACACTTTCTAATTTACCGGTCATGTTTTTGGCACCGTTGTTGGGAACTGCCAAAATTTTAAGTACTTTGTTAGTTTGATTAGAATTTTGTCACTCTGTGACTAAAACTTTTAAGTCTATTTTTCTGATTATATTTTTTTATTACTAATAATTTTCTAGCTTGTGTATGCGAGGTAAGACCTCAGATGTATTTTCTATTGACTTAGAATTTGAAAGATTGTTGAATGTTAGCTGCAGAAAAGCTAAGCGTGAAACACTGATGGCTTCATGGTCAGGAACAGAAATTTCAGAGCATGAAAAAGAAGTTGTGATTCATTCCGAGCATACGGATTTAATCACAGATACAGAGCCCGAAACAGTCATCGTGAACAGAGATCAACCTCCATCTGAAAGACTTCTGGGAGATTACGGAAGGGAAAATGCTCCAACAGGGCGTTTGACTATAGTAAATCAACCAGTGACTGTTGCACACTTTCAGCTACATCCATCAACCATCCGACAGCTTCAGAGTAGACCTTTCTCGGGAAGAATCAATGATGATGCGAATAAACATCTTCAAAGGTTTCTAACTATGAACACCTAATTAAAGATTGAGGGGCATTCTAAAGAAGTAAAAAAGCTAGTTATGTTTCTCTTCACCTTATCTGATGAAGCCAAATAATGATTTTATTCTTTACTTGCCGGGAGTATTAACACTTGGTAAGAGATGGAGACAACATTTCTGAATGAACACTTTCCTGCATCTGTCTATATCAGAAAAAGATACGACATTGTAAACTTTAAACAGAAGGAGGGAGAGTCACTTGGAGATGCCTACAAAAGTTTCAAGAGGTGTTTGGTTGCATGCCCGACTCATAATATGGATGCAACTGAACAAATGTAGAATTTTGCAAATGGTCTAAAAATGAAGACTAAGCAACTCATTGATATAACAGTCGATGGGTCAACTAATTTTTCAACAACCATTGGTATCAAAAGAATTATTGAAGCTATCGGAGTAAATGAGCACTTAGAATTATATGACAGAAGTGTAAGTCAACTAGAAAAGGCCATTGATTTGAAACTTACTGAGCAAGTGGTTAAGATGGAAGATTAGATTGCAGTAGAAGTGGAAAGAAGGTTAAAGAAGATGAGTCTTGATACTCAAACTGTTGCACAAGTCGAACCAGTTCAAGCAGCGAATTAAAAAATTTGTGGGGGACCTCACTTCACCATGCACTGTGTTGCAACAGCAAAACAGATTGAGGAAATAAACTTTTTGAAGCAGAACAATCCCTACTCCAACACTCATAATCTGGGTTGAATAAATCATCTAAACTTCACATGGAAAGATCAACAAGGGAATGCTCCTAAACAAAGTCAATCTCAATACCAACAATACCAACCTCAGCAGCAACAATATCAACCACAACAACAATAACCTTACCAACCACAATATCAATCACAATAACAACAACAAATATAAAAGAAGGCAGATTGGGAAATTGCCATTGAAAAGATGGCCGCTAAAAGCTCTCAATTCCAAGAAGAAATAAGGAATAATCTGAGGAACACATATGCTTCTATAAAGAACCTTGAAGTACAAATGAGTCAAATAGCACAACAATTGTCAGGATCCCAAAGACCAGGTGCTCTTCTTAGTGCAACTGTGACGAATCCTAGGGATCACAAGAGTGTTAATGCTGTGACCACAAGAAGTGGAAGATCCAAGGCAGTTTTGGAGAAAAAATATGAATTAGAAGATCAGTTGCTTGAAGTTGATTTAGAGATCAAAGAAAATGAGGTTTTTGATGAAGAAGTGGTGGCACCTGAACAAGTTGTTAAAGAGAAAACCATCATTAAGCCCAAACCGATTAAGCTTCTTTATCCTAGAGGAACAAGAAGAAGGGCAGCAAGAGAAAAATTTCTAGAAATGTTTAAAAAGCTTGAACTCAATATCCCATTCTTGGAGGCACTCGAGCAAATGCCAACCTATGCCAAGTTTATGAAGGATATAATCTCAAAGAAGCGAACCACCGATATGGAGCTGATTATTCTAACTGAAACTTGTAGTACTATTTTGTAGGGTCTGAAGATTCCAGTGAAGAAGAAAGATCGAGGTATCGTTACTATCCCATGCACTATAGAGGACAAATCATTCAATAGAGCTCTTATCGATCTGGGAGCAAGTATTAGTCTCATGTCGTTATCCATTTACAAAAAGTTAGGTACCGACAAGGTGCAAGATACAAGAATGACTCTTCAGTTTTTGAATCATTCCGTGAAGCAACCTTATGGGGTAGTGGAGGATGTTCTGGTGAAGATTGATAAGTTTGTGTTTCCGGTGGATTCTTTTTATACTAGAAATGCCGGAAGATGAAGATATTCCCCTTATACTTGGAAGACCATTTTTAGAGACTGGTAGAGTGCTGATACACATGGAAGGAGGTACTATGACATTGAAGGTTTATGATGAAGAGTTGAAGATTTATGTGAGAAACACTATGAAGCACAAAAATGATCTTTGCACAAACATTAACATAGAAGTGCTTGATGAAGTGGTTACAAATGAGAATCTTGAAGGTGTATCTTGTTAGAACACAGATTGGTTCTTAATAGTATCTCTATGTTTTGATGATAACTATTATGAAATTTTGTATTTAAGAATTATATACTCTAAAATTTGCTTGAGAGTTTTTACTGCAGATAGTAAAGAAATTAACACTCCAGAAGCAAATCAGAATTGAACACAAGAAATTAGCTAGACTCTAAATCGCCAGATGCATTTATTAGAAGATTCTGATTGCTGCCAACAGAAGATTCTGAGCGTAGCCTCCAGAAGATTCTGAAGCAGAAGCTCCAGAAGGATCTGAAGCAGAAGCTCAGAAGAATCTGAAGCAAGTCAGAAGCATCTGAAGTGAAGAAGAATTTTGTATGAAGAGCTTTTCAAAGCATAGTTTCTACAGAAGACTCTGAAAGTACTAAATTTGCCAGTACTGAAGTTCTGTCTCAAATATGCTCTGATATTAAACATGCTGAAAGCACACCTGCTGTAGAAGACTCTGATTCAGCAAGACTCTGATCATCATTAGAAGACTCTGACCTAATCAGACTCTGATGAACTTGCTGAAAACTGAAGAAGAAATATTCAAAGATTATATCCGTTGGAGTAAATCAAACGTCTCTTTCCTTATTTATGCTAGACACAAGAACACAGACAAAAAGGATTTTTCTGTGCTTTCTTTTTCTAGGAAAGGTCACTTGATGTGAAGACAAAAAGGCTCAGACCTTTTGGACACTCTTCTCAACGTGCAACTCACCTTGGATTAGCTGCCTATAAAAGCAAGACTCCACCAAATTCTTCAGTGGATGTTTTGTTGAAAAGAAATTAAAACATTCAAGCTCTCATACTTACATATTCTTTCTAAGAACTTATTTCATTGTACTTAAACTTAAGAGAAATATCACAGTTGTGATAAAAGCTTTTTAGAAGCATTCTTACTCTTGTAATAGTTTTACATTGATTGTAAAAGATTTCCTTAAGAGGATTCAGTTGGAATCAGTAGCTCTTGAGAAGACTAAGAACAGTTGTTCTTAGGTGTTACTATTGTAATCTGTTTGATTAAATAGTGGATTAAGTCCTTGATTGAGAAAGGCAAATCACTCTAGGAAGGGTGGACTGGAGTAGTTGAGTTCAACGAACCAGGATAAAAATACTTGAGTTTTTGTTCTAAGTTTTAATCTTTCATACTTATTCAACCCCCCTTCTAAGTATTATCTCACCTTCAATTGGCATCAGAGCTCCGGTTCTGTGTGTGCTACCACTTAACAGTGACAGTAAAGATCCAAAGAGAAATACTTTGATATATATTTAGTTGTTACTATGGCTAATAATACAATATCCAACATTAACAACAAATATGAAGAAAGGGACAGAATCAGCACCAAACCCCCTATGTTTGATGGGCAGAAATTTGATTACTAGAAAGACAGAATTGAAAGTTTTTTCCTTGGATATGATGCTGATTTATGGGATCTAGTCATAGATGGATGTGTTCATCCCACAAATGGGAATGGCAAGAAGATAGACAAAAAATCTATGACAGATGCTCAGAAGAAAGATTTTAGAAATAATCACAAGGCCAGAACAATATTGTTGAATGCAATATCTCATACTGAGTATGAAAAAATTACAAACAGGGAAATTGCATCTGACATGTTTGAATCCTTAAAGATGACTCATGAGGGAAACTCTCAAGTCAAGGAAACAAAGGCTCTGGCTCTGATCCAGAAGTATGAAGCCTTCAAGATGGAAGACTTTGAATCTGTTGAAGCTATGTTCTCCAGATTTCAGATCCTCACAGCTGGTCTAAAGGTTCTGGACAAGGGATACTCCACATCAGATCATGTAAAAAAAATCATCAGAAGTCTACCTACCAGATGGAGACCTATGGTGACAGCGCTGAAGATGGCTAAAGATCTGAACAAGATCTCTTTAGAAGAACTCATCAGCTCACTGAGGAGCCATGAAATTGAGCTTGAGGAAGATGAACCTCAGAAGAAAGAAAAAGGTAAATCTATTGCTTTAAAATCTAATAAATCTGCTAAAGCTTTGCAGGTTACTGAAGAAAGCTCTGAAGGATCTTCTTCTTCTGAAGAAGAAGAGTTATCCATGTTGTCCAGAAGGATCAACAGACTCTAGAAGCACAAGGGAAAGAAGTTCAACAACTTCAGAAAATCTAATCATAGAAAGGAATCTTCTGGGCACAGAAGATCTGGCAAGAGAGAAGTTGTATGCTATGAGTGCAAAGAACCTGGACATTACAAGAATGATTGCCCCAAACTTCAAGGAGAAAAACCCAAGAAGAAGTTTAACAAAAAGAAGAAGGTTCTGATGGCAACATGGGATGACTCAGATGAATCTGAATCATCTTCTGAATCAGAAGAAGAATGTGCTAATGTTGCACTGATGGCCAGCACAGAAGATCAGGAAGAAGGAACTTCAGGATCTGAATCTGATTCTGAATCTGACGATGACGCTGAAGAGGTAATGGCTAAACTTACTAAAGAAGAACTTGTCAAAGTTTTATCAGAAGTTCTGAAAAGCTATAACAATATCAAACTCAAATACAAGAAGCTGAAAAGCAGTCTTGAATATGAGATTGATCTTCTGAAGACAGAACTTGTTGAGCAAAAAGAAATTAATTTGAAAATCAAAAATGACTTTGAAGTAACTCAACAAGAATCTGAATCTGAGGCTAAGTCATGTGAAAATTTTTTAGAAAAATATGACTCTAGCTTTCAGAGATTTCTTACTAAGAGCATAGACAGAAGCAAGATGGCTTCTATGATCTATGGTGTTAGTGGGAACAACAGAAGAGGTATTGGATATGAATCTTCCTCTGGAAGTAATCCAAAATCTGTTGACAAACTCTTCATCAAGAAAACACCTCTGTACTCTCAATTTAAGTTTGGTCACTTAAATGACATTAAACACACAAGCTCTGAGAAGAATACTTATGTGTTTAAACCCAAGGCAAGTCAGAATAAACATTATGTTGAAAAACAGAAGTTTAGACAAACCTACAAACCAACTAACCCTAAAGGACCCAAGAAGATCTGGGTACCTAAAAGTAAAATAATTCCTGTTGCATATGTTCTTAGCAGCAAGGTCAGGACGCCAATCATGGTACCTGGACTCTGGATGCTCACGACACATGACAGGAGAAAAGTCTATGTTCCAAAGCCTGGAACTTAGATCTGGAGGTGATGTGAAGTTTGGAGGGAACCAGAAGGGCAAGATCATTGGATCTGGCACCATTGGAAATGGTAAACTTCCCTCTATTACTAGTGTTTTACTTGTTGAAGGGTTAAAGCATAACTTATTGTCCATAAGTCAATTAAGTGACAATGGTTATGATATTACCTTTAATCAAAAATGTTGTAAAGCTATTAGTCAAAAGGATGACTCTATCCTATTTAGTGGTAAGAGGAAAAACAACATTTATAAAATAAATCTTTCAGAACTTAAAGTTCAAAATGTTAAATGCCTCTTGTCTGTTAATGAAGAGCAATGGGTCTGGCACAGAAGATTGAGCCATATTAATATGAGACGTATATCTCAGATTAATAAACTTAATCTTGTCAGAGGACTCCCTAATCTGAAGTTCACTTCAGATGCTCTTTGTGAAGCATGCCAAAAAGGGAAGTTTTCAAAATCATCTTTTAAATCAAAAAATGTTGTTTCTACTTCCAAACCACTAGAATTACTTCATATTGATATGTTTGGACCAGTGAAAACTGCATCCATCAGAGGCAAGAAGTATGGATTAGTCATTGTTGATGACTATAGTAGATGGACATGGGTAAAGTTCTTAAAACACAAGGATGAGTCACATTCTGTGTTCTTTGACTTCTGCAAGCAAGTCCAGAATGAGAAAGATTTCAAAATTATAAAAGTCAGAAGTGATCATGGTGGTGAATTTGAAAATAAATATTTTGAAAAATATTTTTCTGAAAATGGCATTGCTCATGATTTTTCCTGTCCTAGAACTCCACAACAAAATGGGGTTGTAGAGAGGAAAAACAGAACTCTGCAAGAAATGGCCAGAACCATGATCAATGAGACAAATCTGGCAAAACACTTTTGGGAAGAAGCAATCAACACAACCTGTTACATTCAGAACAGAGTGTCTGTAAGATCTCTTTTGAAAAAGACTCCATATGAACTGTGGAAGAACAGAAAACCTAACATTTCATATTTTCATCCTTTTGGATGTATTTGCTATATGTTAAATACTAAGGAAAATCTGAACAAGTTTGGTTCCAAAGCACATAAGTGTTTCATGCTTGAATATTCTGAACGCTCTAAAGGCTACAGAGTATACAACACTGAGACACAGATTGTGGAAGAATCCATTCATGTCAGATTTGATAATAAGCTTGGCTTTGAAAAGCCAAAGCAGTCTGAAAACTCTGCAGATATAGAGGTAGTCTTCATTGACTCTGAAGTCCCAGAAGCAGACAAAATTCAAGTGAAGGAACCAGAAGCAACGCCAGATGCTATTCCTTTAACTTCTCAGATGAATAATCTAAACATTTCTGAAGAATCAACTGTTAGAGGATCATCATCCAGAATTAAAGCTTCTCATCTAGAGAATGTCATTATTGGAAAGAAAGATGATCCCATCAGAACAAGATCCTTTCTAAGATCATCTGAAGCATCACTATTTGGACTGGTTTCAGAAATTGAACCATCTTCTGTAGATGAAGCTCTGCAAGACAATGATTGGATTATTGCCATGCAAGAAGAGTTGAATCAATTCACCAGAAATGATGTATGGGATCTAGTTCAAAGACCACAAGGAATCAATATAATTGGAACAAAATGGGTCTTCAGAAATAAGCTGAATGAGAAAGGAGAAGTTGAAAGAAATAGGCTGGTTGCTCAAGGGTACAGTCAACAAGAAGGTATTGATTACACTGAAACTTATGCTCCAGTGGCAAGGTTAGAATCTATACGCCTTCTTATTTCATTTGCTGCACAAAATAACATCACTCTGTATCAGATGGATGTTAAAAGTGCCTTTCTTAATGGCATTATAGAAGAAGAAGTTTATGTCCACCAACCTCCTGGTTTTGAAAATGAAAAATTTCCAGATCATGTTTTCAAACTAAAGAAATCTCTATATGGTTTAAAACAAGCTCCCAGAGCTTGGTATGAGAGATTGAGCAATTTTCTTCTGGAGAAAAATTTCATCAGAGGCAAAGTGGACACAACACTCTTTTGTAAATCAATTAAGAAAGATCTTCTAATTTGTCAAATTTATGTGGATGATATAAATATTTGGATCTACAAATACTATGCTGGGAAAGGAGTTTGCTACATGTATGCAGGCAGAATTTGAAATGAGCAAGATGGGAGAACTCAGATTCTTTCTAGGAATCCAAGTCAATCAAACTCCAGAGTGCACTTACATACATCAGACCAAATATGTTAAAGAACTTCTGAAGAAATTTAACACGACTGATAGTAAGCTGGCAAAGACTCCCATGCATCCAACTAGCTCACTTGGCAAGGAAGAGGTAAGTAAGAAAGTAGACCAGAAGCTCTACAGAGGTATGATTGGTTCTCTTCTTTATTTAACTGCTTCTAGACCTGACATATTGTTCAGTGTATGCTTGTGTGCTAGATTCCAATCAGATCCTAGAGAATCACACTTGACAGCTATCAAGAGGATTCTAAGGTATCTGAAAGGTACTTCTAATGTGAGTTTATGTTACAGAAAATCTGATGATTTCAAATTAGTTGGATTCTGTGATGCTGACTACGCTGGAGACAGAGTAGAAAGGAAAAGTACTTCTGGAAGTTGTCAATTTCTAGGAAGAAATCTAATCTCTTGGTACAGCAAGAAGCAACCCACAATTGCACTTTCAACCACAGAGGCAGAATATATTGCTGCTGCTGGATGTAGCACGCAGATGCTCTGGATGAAAAGTCAGCTAGAAGATTATCAAATATTTGAAAGTAACATTTCTATCTTTTGTGATAATACTTCTGCTATATGTTTGTCTAAAAACCCCATTTTACACTCTAAGGCAAAACATATAGAAATTAAGCATCATTTCATCAGAGACTATGTTCAGAAGGGAATCATAAATTTAGCCTTTGTTGATACAGATCATCAATGGGCAGATATTTTTACAAAACCCCTTGTTGAAGATAGATTCAAATTTATTCTGAAAAATATTGGTATGGATTTTTGTCCAGAATGATATTTGTCAGAAGCAAATTTTCACAGATGCAAAAATGCCTAATGCTCTGAAGTATTTCTTCTGTCTACTTATTTATTTTATTAAATTTGTTTTTATGAAACTCTGAACTAACAATCCTTAGAGGATCTGAACGTTGGTTAACGTTTCATTTCTCAAGAGAATTCAGAACACATGCAAGCAAACACGTGTCACTCCAATTCTGCAAAGGTGACGTGTACACAACTGAAGAGACGTTTGAGGTGAAGTTTGAATAGTAAAAATCTTGATTTTCCTCCCAATTTGTCAGAAGCAATAAATGCTTCAAATGATTTTTATTCTTTTCATTTAATGCTTTGTTCAAACGTGCAAAATTCTGACTGTTTGTATGCCTACTTGTTTTAGTATAAATACATGACCTCTCTTCACTTTCACACTTTTCACAATCTCAGAAAATTTTATGCATTTTCATCTTCTCTTCTCTCTGCATAAGAACCCTAAACGTGTGACAAAACCATCTTCAATGGCAACTTCATCATCAACAGCTGCACAATTCCAATCTTTAATGGCTGCAGTTACATCTGCTAACATGGGTGTTGCTCCTTATTCTCCACCAAAAAGAACACTGTTAACCCCTGTTGAAAAGCTGGAAGTTTTGTGTGAATCAATGGTGGAATTTGATTCACTTGCAGAAAATGGTTTTGAGTTTTGTTCAATCATAGGTGCTCAAGGATGGGTGAAATACTTTGATAGACTGTTTGGACCAGTTTACCCCCTTCTTGTGAAAGAGTTCTGCATCCATGCTTCAGTTTACCCTAAGTTTATCCTATCTTCTGTACTGGGCAAAGAGATTATAATCACAGAAGATCTGATCAGAAAGCTTATTGGATATGAAGAAACAGATGGAGTTTCACACTTGCCAGCTGGGCGTGTGGATATGGATGAAGTGTATGAAGAAGTGATGACTGCTGGTCAAGCTTCTAACAAGTTCAAGGATCTGAAGCCTGACTACAAGATCTGGGCCAAGATCTTCATGGGATGCATTCATCATAGGAAGTCAACAAACTCTCCAGACTATGTCAATAATGAACAGCTCTATTTCATGTATTGCCTCAGTCAGAGCACCAAGGTAGATCTTCCATATATTCCCTTTATGCATCTGTGGAATCATATAAGTGCCTCCAGAGAGTATGTGAAAGAAAAAGGACAGAAGATCAGAACCTGGATTCCTTTTGGAAGGTTAATCTCAGATCTTCTAACTGAGAATGGATTGGTCACTGCTCTATACGCTGTTGGAGTTACAGAGGAATTGGAATTCATAATGGGAAAGCCTCTGAATGCCAAAAGTCTTCAGAGACTTAAAATAGTGGATGAACTCACAACAGCTCCCAAGAAGCTGAATGTTTCTGAACTGAGTAAGAAGAGGATTCCTATAGATGATTATCCACTGTTCTATGCTGAAGAACCAAGGCACATTGTTGTGATGTATATTGATGAGTGTAAGAAAGAAGGAAAGCCTGTTCCTACAAACATTATACAGCTAGCAAGACAACCATTGCCTGAAGCAGAAGAAGAAGAAGAACAACTACAAAGAAAGAGGACTCAGCCAGAAGCAGAAGCTGCACCTGCTCAGAAGAAGATCAAGATTGCTGAGAAGCCACAGAAGCTCTTAAAGAGGAAAGAATCTGGAGACACTCCTTTTGTACCAGCTAAAAGAATCAAGATCAAAGGTACTAAATCTTCTGTATCTTCTGCAAATCCTGTTGTTTTAAATGATTCTAATATTAAGTCTGTTCCAAAACCTCCCTCTACACAAAATACATCTGTTACTGCTCCAATTTCCATTTCACCTGAAAAATCATCTGTTCCAACACCAATTCCAACAAAAATAATTCAAACCCCAAAAGTCTCTGTACCACAAACAACTCAACCAAAAATTCAAATCAAACAATTTGTACCAAAGAATCAACCATCAGAAAAACAACCTACAGAACAACAACCACAACCATCTGCTCAACAAAAATCCTCTGAACCATCTAAACAAAAGCCAATCTGAACATCAAAAGCACCCACAAGAAAAACAACCAGAAAAACCACAAGAACCTCTACCATAAAAAGCCTCTGAAAATCAACCACCATCAGATAATCCTCCATCAAAATCATTTGAACCCACTGCATCTGCACCTGTTATTTCTGAAACTACAAAAATACCATTTATTCCAGTTTCATCTGAACCAATAACAATTCCTTCTGATTCACCTATCACAGAAAACCAATCAAAACCCTATGAAATTCCTTCAGAACCAACCAATACTTCTGAACCCAACATTCCTGAGACAGAAGTTCTTGATGTCACACCTCTAAAAACTGTGTTTCAAGCATCTTCTACCTCCTGCACACCAACCACCTCATCAAACTCTTCAGAATCTGACATTCACCCAGATTTTCTAATCTCTCCTACTCACAGAGATTCTGAAGTAAACCAAACAGAACTCATTATACCTTCTAAAGCTCCTTTTCCAGATCCTATTCCCACACATGCACCATCTTCTGAAATCCTGATCCCAAATTCAAACCCAACACCTAACCAAAGAACATCTATTTCCTGTGCACAAGTTTCATCCCTATTTCACAATTTGGCATATGGTTTCAAACTCAAAGATTTTTATGACAGAGTTGAACCATCTGACCCTATCACCCCTCTGAAACCCAAACTCACAATGACCCTTCCATCTGTGATTCTCACCTACATTCAATCTATGTTAGATGTAGGTTCATTAGCAACTATATCCTGTTCTGCTAAATCTGACAAAGTTGTTGCTTCAGCTATACCAATTTCATCTGATAACAATGTTGCTTCTGATGAACCTCTCAAATCTGCATTCCAACCCTACTCAAATAAACCCTTTGATGTAGTTTCCTTTCACACCAGAGCAAAACCTCATTTGTTAAACGCTTTAAACAGATCCAAACCCAATAAACCTGAAATTCATTTCATTCCATACTACCCTCCTCCTCTGATCTCCATCCAGAAATCTATTTTTCCACCAACTCCCCAACCTAAACCAATAACTCTGGAAACTCTGTTACATCCTAAGCCCAGACTTAATGTTGATCATTTATTTCAATCTTTTTTGCAAGAAATACAGTTGTATTTAGGTATTGTACAGAAGAAGTGCTTAGCAACAATGAATGCCCAAGAATCTGATGTCATCTGGAATGGATTCATCAACAGATTCAACTCTGTGGCCTCAAATCTGAAGAACATATGTTCTGATGATGCGAAGCTCAGATTTGCTGAGGCTGCAAGAACTCTGTTCTGGACTGTCAAGAAATCTGAACCTCTGCTCCTTACAGATGCTCCTCCATCTTCAGAAGAAACTACTGAACTTGCATCTGAAGAAAATCCTTTGGCCATGACTCTTGTAGACCTGCCTTCTGGATCTAATGCTCCAGACTCTACAGAACCAATGGAAATTGACTCTATTCAAGCTCCAGAACCTGATCATACTTCTTCATCTGAGATAAAGAAAGAACATCCAAATTTTGAGGATAAGATTGCTGCTCTGGAAGCTGGTCAATCAGAGATCAAGTCTTGGATGGCAAAACAGGATAAGAAATATGAAGACATGACAGAATGGATGTCAAAGCAGGATCAGAAGAATGAAACAATGGCTAAGTGGATGTCTAAGCAAGAGCAGTCCTCCTCTGAGATCACAGATCTATTGAAGATGCTTTTGTCAAAACACTCTTAGATTTTCATTTCCTTTTCATTCTGATGTTTTTGCATCTGATGTTTGCCTATGTACTTTTTGATATATCTTCTGATGCATGTACTCTTGATCTGAACTTATTGAATGAATCAAAGTTTTCACCACTGAATTATCTCATTTACTATTTCCTTTTATTTGTCTCTTTAAAGTTTTTACTTTTTGCTTATGACAAAAAAGGGGAGAAAATATAGATCTGAACTGTTTAATTTAACTTCACCAGAATGAAACTTCAGACATATCTATTCTATCTAACATTTAATCTGAGAATTTCAGAACATTTGATAAGTACACTCTATAAAAGAAAATCTGAGTCTCTCAGATCATTTGACTATTATCAAACTCTGAATTTGATATTTGCAAGACATTCTGACCTTCAAATGCTAAAAGAACAATCAAGATCTAACTCTGAAAATTACTCAAGACAAAAGGGAAGTTTCTATTCCTTATCTGTATTTAACTTAGGGGGAGATTCATCATCTCAGGGGGAGTTATAATTTTAATATTCTCAATCAAACAAAATTTCTGATGTTTTTGTCATCATCAAAAAGGGGGAGATTGTTAGAACACATATTGGTTATTAATAATATCTCTATGTTTTGATGATAACTATTATGAAATTTTGTATTTAAGAATTATATACTCTAAAATTTGCTTGAGAGTTTTTACTGCAGATAGTAAAGAAATTAACACTCCAGAAGCAAATCAGAATTGAACACAAGAAATTAGCTAGACTCTAAAGCGCCAGATGCATTTATTAGAAGATTCTGATTGCTGCCAACAGAAGATTCTAAGCGTAGCCTCCAGAAGATTCTGAAGCAGAAGCTCCAGAAGGATCTGAAGTAGAAGCTCCAGAAGGATCTGAAGCAGAAGCTCAGAAGAATCTGAAGCAAGTCAGAAGCATCTGAAGTGAAGAAGAATTTTGTATGAAGAGCTTTTCAAAGCATAGTTTCTACAGAAGACTCTGAAAGTACTAAAGTTGCCAGTACTGAAGTTCTGTCTCAAATATGCTCTGATATTAAACATGCTGAAAGCACACCTGCTGTAGAAGACTCTGATTCAGCAAGACTCTGATCATCATTAGAAGACTCTGACCTAATCAGACTCTGATGAACTTGCTGAAAATTGAAGAAGAAATATTCAAAGATTATATCCGTTGGAGTAAATCAAACGTATCTTTCCTTATTTATGCTAGACACAAGAACACAGACAAAAAGGATTTTTCTGTGCTTTCTTCTTCTAGGAAAGGTCACTTGATGTGAAGATAAAAAGGCTCAGACCTTTTGGACACTCTTCTCAACGTGCAGCTCACCTTGGATTAGCTGCCTATAAAAGCAAGACTCCACCAAATTCTTCAGTGGATGTTTTGTTGAAAAGAAATTAAAACATTCAAGCTATCATACTTACATATTCTTTCTAAGAACTTATTTCATTGTACTTAAACTTAAGAGAAATATCACAGTTGTGATAAAAGCTTTTTAGAAGCATTCTTACTCTTGTAATAGTTTTACATTGATTGTAAAAGATTTCCTTAAGAGGATTCAGTTGGAATCAATAGCTCTTGAGAAGACTAAGAATAGTTGTTCTTAGGTGTTACTATTGTAATCTGTTTGATTAAATAGTGGATTAAGTCCTTGATTGAAAAAGGCAAATCACTCTAGGAAGGGTGGACTGGAGTAGTTGAGTTCAACGAACCAGGATAAAAATACTTGAGTTTTTGTTCTAAGTTTTAATCTTTCATAGTTATTCAACCCCCCTTCTAAGTATTATCTCACCTTCATATCTCTCTCACCTTTAGAAAAAGTGTTGAGTATGTCAATTTTTGAACCAAACGAAACAGTTGGCGAAAGAGAGTTGAAAGTGCTAGCCATGATGGAAGCACAACCCCCTTTGAAAGGATCTCGATCACATAGGTGGGAAGATTTAAGACAACCTTAGATTGTAGAAGGGAATGAAGAGACAAAAAAGAGTACGGAGTTGAAACAATTTCCTGAAAATCTTAAGTATATGTTCCTTGACAGTGATGGTAAATGTCCAGCTATTATAAGCTCTAACCTTAAAACAATCCAAGAAGACAAGTTGGTTAGTGTTCTCAAAATATATAAGAGTGCTATTGGGTGGGCTATTGAGGTTTTAAAAGGTATTAGTCCCACCATGTGCATGCACAAAATTCTCATGGGGGATGACTATAAGCCAGTAGTGCAACCTCAAAGAAGACTTAATCCGGCCATGAAAGAGGTAGTCAAAAAAGAAGTTGTAAAGTTGTTAGATGCATGTCTTATCCACCCTATATCCGACAGCTCTTGGGTGAGCCATGTTCATGTGGTACCAAAGAAAGGGGGCACTACCGTAATAAAAAACGAGAAAAACTAGTTGATCCTGATAAGAACGGTAATAGGTTGGCGGGTATGCATTGATTATAGAAGGTTAAATCTTGCTACAAGGAAAGACCATTTCCCTTTGCCATTGATTGATAAAATGTTGGACATGTTAGCTTGTCATTATTATTATTGTTTCCTTGATGGTTACTCCGGTTATAACCAAAATTCCGTGGCACCGGAAGATCAAGAGAAGACGACTTTTACATGCCCTTATGGTATTTTTACTTACAGAAGAATGCCATTTGGGTTAGGTAATGCTCCTGCCACGTTTCAGAGATGCATGACCTCCATTTTCGCTGATATGTTGGAAAAGCATATGGAAATCTTCTCGGTATTTAGCTCTTTTTTGATAACTGTTTAACTAACCTTTCTCTTTTTTTATAAAGATGCCAGGAAAGCAACTTAATCCTCAACTAGGAGAAGTATCACTTCATGGTACGTGAAGGAATAGTCTTGGGTCACAAAATTTCTCACAAAGTAATCAAAGTGGACCAAGCCAAAGTGGATGTAATATCAAAACTCCCACCTCCATTGAACGAAAAAGGTATAAGAAGTTTCTTAGGTCATGCGGGTTTCTACCGCCGAATCATAAGAGATTTGTCTAAAATAGACAAACCTCTAACCACTCTTTTGGTTAAAGATAAGGCTTTTGAATTTAATGAAAAGTGTGCTGAGGCGTTTGAAAAATTGAAAAATAAACTAGTTTCGGCATCGATTGTGATTGCCCCCGACTGGTCTCTCCCATTTGAGATCATGTGTGATGCTAGCAACATTGCAGTAGGGGCTGTTTTAGGATAATGAAGAGATAAATTATTACATGTTATTTACTATGCTAGTCATGTGTTGAACCTTGCACAGATGAACTACGCAACTACCGAAAATGAGTTATTAGCAGTCGTTTATGCCTTTGATAAATTCAAACAATATTTGTTGGGTTTGAAAGTTATTGTGTATACTGACCATGCTGCTTTAAAGTACTTGTTTAATAAACAGGATTCTAAGCCAAGGCTCTTAAGGTGGATTCTACTCCTGCAGGAATTTGATGTGGAGATCCGTGACAAGAGAGGATGTAAAAATATTGTTGCTGATCATCTCTCTCGAATGTCGCCAATTAAAGAAAATAAGGACAATCACCCAATAAAGGATGAGTTTACTGACGAACACATCCTCGCTATTATTGGTGACCCCTGGTTCACAGACTATGCGAATTATTTAGTAGGCGGTATCATCCCCGACGACTTTGATGCTAACAAAAAGAAAAAGTTTTTACATGATTGCAGGTTCTATTTGTGGGATGATCCATTCTTGTACAAAAGAAGCCTAGATGGATTGATCAGGAGATGTATTCCTGAAGACGAGCAGAGGGATGTTCTTAAAGCATGTCATAACTCAGATTATGGAGGGTATTTCAGTGGTGATCGAACCGCATCGAAAGTTCTTCAATCAGGGTTGTGCTGGTCGTCGTTGTTCAAAGATGCTCAAGACATAGTCAAAGAATGTGACAAGTGTCAACGGTCGGGTAATATCTCAAAGAGAAACCAGATGCCACAAAACTCCATGATGCAAGTTGAGTTATTTGATGTTTGGGGCATCGACGTTATGGGCCCATTTCCTCCCTCTTTTGGTAAAAAAAATACATTTTGGTAGCAGTTGACTATGTCTCGAAGTAGGTAGAAGTCGTTGCTCTGCCAACTAATGATGCTAAAGTTGTGATCAAATTCTTGAAAGAGAATATCTTTTCTCGGTTTGAAGTGCCAAGGGCTCTTATAAGTGATGAGGGAACTCACTTCCTGAATCATCTCATGGAAAGGCTACTCTTGAAATACAATTTGAAACATAGAATAGTTACTCCCTACCATCCACAAACCAATGGGCAAGTAGAGGCGTCGAACCAACAACTGAAACAAATCCTAGAAAAGACAATGTGTTCCTCTCACAAGGATTGGGCAGTGAAGTTGGACGATGCTCTGTGGGCGTACCATACTGCTTTCAAAACACCCATAGGTATGTCACCTTACCAACTGGTTTATGGAAAAGCATGTCACTTACCACTCGAGTTGGAACACAAGGCCTTGTGGGCCTCAAAATTCCTTAATCTGGATCTCACTAAAGCAGGAGATTCTAGAATCCTCCAACTCCATGCGTTAGAAGAATTTCGGAATTAGGCGTATGAGAATGCCAAGATTTACAAAGATCAAACAAAGAAATGGCATGATCGGAGGATTCAAAAGAAATATTTTTAGGAAGGAAAGTTGGTGCTATTGTACAATTCCAGGTTCAAACTCTTTCCTGGAAAACTGAAGTCTAAATAGTCAGGACCGTTCATGGTACACAAGGGGTTTCCCCATGGAGCGATAGAATTGAAAAATAAAGCGAATGGGGATATTTTAAAGGTTAATGGACAGAGACTGAAACCCTATTATCAAGGTCAAGAAAGGGGGAGTAGTGATGTTGTTCATCTTACAGGATATGATGAATGACTGTCGAGCCATGTGACGTTAAACGAAGCGCTTTGTGGGAGGCAAACCACGCGTTTTTATTCTAATGTTTTTGTTTTTCTCGGTTTTGTTAGGTTTTGTTGACTTGCAGTGCTCTCACAGAAATAGAGAGGTCACCCTAAAGAGCAGTATTTTGGAGGAAAATGATACATAATCAAGTGTGATTATGAGATATCGAAAAAAGCCGGAAAAAAAAAATCAAAATATGAAAAAAGAGCGGCCTGACACGGCCGCCCGTGTCAGGAAGGTGTCTAATGTTTTTTTTCTTCTGGTTTAGGAGGAAAAATAGTGGGCTGACACGGCCGCCCGTGTTAGACCCATTGGGGACAACACATTTGAAGATGAAAAACAACATGCTGACACAGCCGCCTGTGTCAGCTGACACGGCCCGTGTCAGCCATGATGAGTGATGAAATTTAATATTTTCTCTCTCTCTCTCTCTCTCTCTCTCTCTCTCTCTCTCTCTCTCTCTCTCTCTCTCTCTCTCTCTCTCTCCCTTGGTGGACCCCACACGAGTTATCACCCATTAAACACACTTTACACCTAATCTAATCAGATTTTTCATCTCTCTACCACCTTTCATCTTCTTCTTCTTCCTCTTAACATAAAACTCCATAACCACTTGCCATAAAGCTCGAACCTTTTCCTCTTCCATACACCAAAACGTCATACTTCCTTCAAAAAAGCGATTATCTCTCCATCCTTAACATCATTCCGGTTTCTTTTTTCACTAACACTCACTTTTATTTCTCGCAAATTTTTCTCTGAATTTCAGGTGCAAAGCAAAAATGCCTCCAAGATGGGTAGTTAGAGGAAAGTAGATGGACATTGAAACCGCAAGGCCAAGAAAACGAGCAAGTCAGACGCCGAACACGCACGACATTATGTTTGAAAAGCCCGAACACGAGAAGCGTTACGCATGTCATGTGAAGCGTAAGATTACACCAACCAGGTATATGTGCAATACCACTCTTTTCTAATTAGGCTTGAATATAGAAATAGATAGAATGTTTCATAGTTTAGGAATGTTAGAATTCATGCATTTAGAAGCTCCAACGTATGAACGCATAACGTTGGAGTTTTTAAGTACAATTGAATTTCATTTGGAAAAAAAATGGATCGGCACTATGAAATATTTCTTTGGCACAATGAAGTTTAGACTGTTTAATGTTGACCATGAGCTCAGTGTGGAAGAGCTGGGAGGTATCCTCTGACTTCCACTGTATGGCTCAGGAGTTGTCCCGAAGACTTTTGATGCGAAAGCATTCTGGACAGCGATTACAAGTAATACTGAGTATGTGTCGAAAGGTGCCAAAGCATCTGGTATTCAAAATTCTTGTTTCAGGTATGCACAAAAACTTTAGCGTACACTCTATTCAGAAGAGGAGATAGTACCAGAGTGGATACTCAAAGGGAGTTGTTCTTCCTGTATGTTATGGCAAACTCTGAATGGTAAGTGTTACCGCTTTTGCAGCGAATTATTTGGGGCGAGTAGGACGGGCGGCTAAAGGGGAACCTCTGTGGGAGGCATGACAATCCAGATAGCTAATCACTTTGGTATGACCTTGCTAAGTTATGTGACACACCGGTGTCAGGTAAAAATAGGCTTGATATGGCGGCCCTGGTCCAACAGGGTATGATTTCTATTACTCTAAATTATTATGCTGTAATGAGTCATAACAGGTTGGTAATTGCTCTCCTTGCTCCTAATAGAGTTAGTATTTCTGATCCAAATAATTGGATATATGACAATACCATCCATGATGAGGACGAGTATCATCCTGACCCTTTTACTGCAGGTGAACCCGAAGAGGAGGAGGCGGCCGAATTTGAACAGTTTGTTCCTCTTCAGGAGGAGCACATATATACTAGCGCGGGAAGCTCATCCACTGCTGACGACAACTGGTTGTGTGTACATGGAGAAATCGGGCACCTCAGGGCTGAGCAAATCTGTTAAGCGGAGGAACAAGCTCGCCAAGGGGCGCTCATGGACGACATGCACAACATGTTGTAGTAGCTGATGTTGCATTTTCCTCCCCCTTAGTGAGGCTCTGTAAGTTCCCTCTCATACGTGTTCTAAAACATTGAGGTCAATGTTCGGTTCAAGTGTGTGTGTGTGTGTGTGTAGGGGGGGGGGGGGTTATTGTATTTTATATTATTTTAGTATTTATAATTATGTTATTTCAGTTTCATTTTGTTGTCCTTTACTTTGATTCAATGTGTGTTATGTACTTTGTGTTATAGATAGATGGGATTTGACCGGATGAATGATGAACGAGTAGTTAGAGGATGAAAGATTCAAACCCAGACTTGCTACTTAGGCACCCCGGAAGTTGATATAACCAAAAACAATTGTCGAACGCAGCTTGATAACACCGAACCGAGAGTGGAAGGTTGACTTAAACCAGAAAAGAAGCAGCATTACACGAGAAGTGCTTTGGAACCTGTAAGTTGTACCCAACATGGTGAGTGCACAATAAGCCAAATATTACATCATCATGAGAGTGAATCAGGTATGACTTTATCGCTTTGAATTTGCGTACGTTCTACTCACATAGCACTACATGAGAACACACACTAAGGCAAATTTTTTTGTGTTTAAGCCTTGAGCCTTTCTAGCCTTCCCTTCATTATATTTATCCTTTGCCACCCCCTGTCGAGCCTAAATCCAATTGTTTGTAATACCCACCAACATTAACCAATGGCCAAATACTACCTACCCTGCTCGACATACGTGTTGCAGTTGTTGAATTCGTGCAAAGTTCTAAGTTTTGGGTAGTACGCCTACATTAAGAAAGGCAAGTGCGAAAAAGAAAAAGAGAAATATGTATATCATAAGGAAGAAAATGTGAAGACACCAACATGTCTTCATAAAAAAAAGAGCACTTGCCTAAGTGTCGATAAGTCACAAATAAAGGGCATGATGGAACCCCCGTGGTAATAATACAATCACAGAGAAGAAATAACAACATCACGAATGCTGAGCCTAAAAAAAATGCTGTGTACCCGTTTCCTTGTTTATCCCACCGTACCTCAACCCCGTTACAACCCAAAGACCTTCAAAGTCTGTGTAATCTGTCTATGTAATAAAGGTAGAATTTATTCAAATTTAAGAGTTGGTATTGCATATGTTGAATTTTGAGTGAAAAACACTTTAACCCAGAGAGAATTGGTGAGAAATGTGAAAAGCTTGCAGGTAAAGAAGTACTTTGATATGGAAGTGCAGCAAACAGCCGGGATCGGGAAACTGGACACTTGACAATAAGGTGAAAAGCAAGTTGCGAAAGACATTGGTTGTATTGTGGTAAGAAAGAATTTTGGGGTGACCTTGTTTTGTCTCATGCACTGCTTGAGGACAAGCAATGAGTTAAGTTTGGGATTGTGATCAGTCATCTATTCTACTTAATTTTTGTCAGTTATTCAACAAGAATTCCATTTATTCGGTAACACTTTAGGTTGTCTCTTTGTCGTTTTCCTTTAAATGATTTAGTTTTCACATTCTGTCCGCTTAAGTTGTTTTAGTTTACATTTATGTTAAATAAAATACTTTTGAAGTCTTGGTCTGGTAGTTTTGTTGATTTCAGGTCCATGGAAATAATCAGAGGAATAAATGCAAAGTCGACTGAGTTCAGGAGGATTTTACTCAAGTTCAGAGGCCTGACACGGGTGCCCGTGTCACCTGACACGACCCGTGTCAGGATGGGGAGAGAAGAGCAGCTAAAGGGAGAAACCAGTGGGCTGACACGGGTGCCCGTGTCAGCTGACATGGCCCGTGTCAGCATGCATGTAGATTCCAGTTTTAGATTTTTATGACCAGTGAGCCAACACGGGTGCCCGTGTCAGGTGAAACGGCCCGTGTTGGGAAGAGCGAGCATATTTATGATTTTTTTGAATTCTTGCCAGTGTTAGTGCATTAAGGGTAGTTTAGACATTGTGCATGGAAAAGATTGATCTGATACTACTAAGACATGATTTTTGAAAGAAGAGGAACACTTTTGATCGTACGAAGGAATTACAACAGAAAGAGGACGACTCTGGAGAATTAGGAAGAAGTGGAGATTTTCATGATCGGAAGAAATTGAAGATCAACTTTATTCATCAATTCTTGAAATGTCTCTATTTTGTATGCTGTTTTTGTTGAATATTATGCATAGCTAAACCCCCCAATGCTAGGGGTGTCCGTGAATTGTTTTGTAATGAGCATCTGTTGAATTGCTCAATGAGATTTTGTTTTCTTTCCTTAATCTTTTGTTATGCAAATCATTTAAAACTTTTTCAATCGTACAAATTGGGAACGATTTATGATTAGGGATTTGGCCTGAAAAACCAATTGATCATTTTGCATAGTACATTACAGTAAATATTGCCTAGGAATATGGATATCCTATAATGATTAAAAGAAACCTTTGTCATAACTATTGCTTGATGTCCTTCCTTGACTGCTAAGGAATTAGGGTCAAGGAAGAATCTCAAAGGTTTTTCAGTTAAGAAATTTAAGAAAAACACTATAGAGGTACAATAAAAATTAAGGTTTTGAGGCATGTCTCATTGATAGTAATTCAGGGTTCATACTAAACAATCCATACATTTCCCCTAACATATTTTGTCATATTTGTTAAATTAATTTTATCATTCTACTTATTGCATTTGTGTCTAATCTATTTAAAAATCCCTAAACAAAACCCCCAAGAATATTTTGTTTAATTGAAATAACACTTGTACTTGAAATTGCACGCAGTCCTCGAGAGATCGATTCTGGGGAAAACCCCAATTATTACTACATCGGTAAAAATTAGTACACTTGCTAATTTACCGATAAGTGCATCTTGGAGTTATTTTCTTTCTCGAGTCCATTACAATATCTGCAAAAAAGGACAGGGCTCCTAAAATGTTAACAAAACAATGAGATGCAATGCAATTGGTTTTAAGAAACTCAGAAGATTGATTTGCAAGAGGAACACTTTTGGCACAAAAACCTTAATTCATTAATTTTGGAAAAAGTTACAACTTTAAAGTACAATACAAGAGACTGAGAGAAAACAAATGGGCCCTAGGAACTCCACAGAGTCTAGCTGGAAAGGTCCTATCTGCGTGTCCTTTTCTGTCTTTTTAACTCTGCATTCTCCAATACTAGCTTGTCGACGATTCCCTTCCAAGCATCGGATGTAGGTGGGATGTCAGAGTACTTGTGGGTACTAAGCACAGGCTGAACACCAGAGAAAAATAAATTCTCTTGTTGCCACATATCTGTTGACAACCCTTCTTTCGAGAAACTCAATCAAATCATCCTTCTCTTTCACCTGTCTCTTCATCTCCATCTGCTCGGAATGAATGACGTGGTACTTTCCTTCCCAAGTATCTCACTCAAGTTTCATCCTAGTCAAAGTTCCTTATTATTCCTCCATACACTCAATAGGAATGATAGAGGAAGAAGCGACAACCATCTGTAAACGTTTCTCTAGGAGATAAGGAATTTTGAGATCACGGGCTCTAGAATGGGTCCATTGCGTGAAAGGCTCAAGTGCTATACAATTCTTCTTCCCTAGATCAAGCTTGGTTTTCTTGTGGATGGTCTTCCAGGTGTCTGCAATGCTGTCTCTAAACCCCATACTAGCTTTTGCATTGAGGTAGAAGAAACATGTCAACGAGATGTTTCTAGGTTTTTCCTTCATGGAAAACCTAAACTGGCGTTTTTCAAGGATATGATTATAATTGATTCCCCCTCGTACACTGAGATGAGGTATGTTGGGAAATGAACCACAACTGTCGATGATCGCTCATTTGTCATAAGCGGGACCATACCAATGTACATCGGTCTGAGTCAGAGCCATAAGTCTTTGAGACCACCTTAGTCCATTTGGATTTCTTTGAAAAGATCTGTTCTTGGCAAACATGTAACAAACCATCTATACAACAGAGGAGGACAATATAGGATAGTCTCATCTCCCTTTAGAGTCCTTTAGTGAATATAATAGTATGCATCTCCAAGAAAAATAGGTACAAGATTACCAATGATGAAGATCTGGATAGCGTTGATGTCAATGAAATTTTCTTTTTCAGGGAAGAGAACTAAACCATAGATGAGCAGTGCAAGGACTGCTTCAAAGGCATCTAGGATATTTTCTTTGGAAAATAATACAACTTTCCCTATCAAAAACTCAGCAGGTAAACATCTGAGTCCATACTTGGTGGTGAGATTGGCTTTAACTTCAGAAGCTTCTAGGTGAATGACATCTACAATGTCTTTTGGTGAAGGGAACTTCTCTAAACCACTAAACGATTTTTTACCCAATACTGGAAGGCCAATATGATATGAGTATTCTTCCAAGGTTGGGACGAGTTGATAATCGGGGAAGGTGAAACAGTGGTATAGGGGGTCATAGAATTGCACAAGAGTGTTGAAAACTCCTTCTTGCATCTAGATCTTGACAAGTCCCAATAATCTTCCATATCTCTTTCTGTAGTTTTCAGGACAAGACACTAAGGCCACCAATTTCCTTAACTCAGTTAAATCTGGTTTCTTGAAGTTTTACTTTCGAGTGTTTCTTTTTCCAAAATTCATAACCTAAGGTTTTTGCAATAAGGAAAATGACCGAGTTTCTCAAAACCAACTGCATGAATGCTTATGATGGGATGATATGCAAGAAACACATACACAAGTATTCACACTTTCACATATATAATGCATATGTATACAAACAAAAGTCATAGGTTTGGGATACAAGCATGAAGCCACGATATACCCTTCCCAACTAACATGTACTATGGGTTGTTTGTACCTGTACAACGGGTTCTACAAAGTTCCCAGAGTCATCGTTAAATCTTTCGGATATTATCAACCAACATGACTACTCATTTGAGTCAAAAAAATTTTCAAGATAAACTCGTCTGAGTGTAGTATCGCGTATCAACCATTCGGGACTACTCCCTCACAGTCATCGCACTACGTTCTAAAAAGGCCAAGTGGGGTAAGTGGGTAACTAAAAGGTCCTCAATTTCACGGACTCCCAGGTTGGAAAAAGTAATGAACGTACGACTACTCATACGCCATCAGTAATCCCAAAGGGGCCTCAACTGAGCGTGGTTACATCATATGTTAAACATGTTAGGACTACTCCCAACCGTTAACTATTGATCATACCACAATCCTATCATAGGTATACACATAAGTCCGGGTTAGGACTTATCTCATCTCTCAAGGTATCAACCCAATGCACATATGCAACATAATAAGTATAATATAAAGATATTCACAAATATACATGTATAAAGCAAATAGACATGAACAAAACACAACTGAAAACAAGGTGGGCTTAACCTCTAAAGCGTCCCCAGTGAAGTCACCATTTATGTTACGGTGAGAATTAGATATCAAGCTATTAATTAACTTGAACCATAAATCTTTAAATATTCACCACCGAGCTTTGATTTATCAAAAGGAAAGGGTAAAGATCGAAGAAAATCCTAATTGCGCTACATAACAATGAAGCTAAAAGATCAGGGGTTCGGGGGTTGGTTATACTAAGGGAAGGTATTAGCACCCTAAGTATCTATAGTATTCTACAGGAGCCTCTTGTCTGGTAGTTGTGTTTGTGTTAATGTTTTTCTGCTAATGGTTATGTGCTAAGGTAAAGACCTATGGGTATACACTAAGTATGCTCACCTACACGTCACATCTCGTGTCTACGTATCCTAACAAGGATGGAATCAGAGCAACCGTAGTTCTCCTAACTAGGGAGAGAACTCTTGACTATGGTCAAGGCTCAAGGGGAATAAGCATCCATAATAATGATACTTATATAGAGTTAACAAACTCTCTAAGTCTAAGTTGAGAGACTAACTGGGGGTTTGACTTTAACAAAAGTCAAAAGGGGAAAAGTGAGTACCCATAACCATGGTACACACATAGAGTTAACAAACTCTAGACCTAAGCTCTAAATTATAGGATTTCTAACAAGGTATGCTAAAGGTCTTGACTTAGCAAAGTCAAAGGATATAGGTTCTAAATTAAGACTAAGTTGAAAGTCCTAATGACTCTAACAAGTTCAAAGGGAGGTTTGAGAATAAAATGAGTTATCTATGACATTGAGTCAATAGAGAGACTTTCCTTTGGAATTAGGAACACAAGGCAACTCTTGGTAGGATGAGAGCTAACAATATACATCACTTGGGGGGAATTTAGCAAAGCTTAAGCATACATATACGTTCATTCAAACATGATGAAGATATAAAATCATGGTGACAACCAAGAATGTAAAGGCAAGCATGTAACAACATCAAGCAAAATAAATAACAAGGTTACAACCAAGTATTCATCATAAAAGTTTAGAATCAAACCAAATGGTTACAACCAAAGGTAAACATAGATGTTACAACATCTAAATGACTATGAAATAAGGTTCTTACAAGACCAAACATCATAAATGACAAGTGAATCATGTATAAGTCAAAACATTACTTATCATGGCAAATTTCAAAGATCAACATGCATAAATCATAAAAATATTTAAGCATGGATACAAATAGAGAATCATGTATAAGTCATAACATTACTTATAACAAAGTTCAAAGTTCAAGATTAACATGCATAAATCATAACAATATTTAATCATGGATACAAATCAAAAGAATCATGTATAAGTCAAAACATTACTTATTACGAAGTTCAACACTCAAGATTAACATACATAAATCATGACAATATTTAAAGCATGGATATAGGTAGAGGTAACAACCAAGGTTTTATGATATTCAATCATGCATTCACATATAAACATGAACTTGAAAAGGTAATAACTAACATGTAACAAAAAAGGTATCCAAATTTACACATCAAGTGAGGTTTATACAAGCAATGTTGGGTTCATACAAGCAAGAGGAATCAAAGGAATCAATTAAAAGGATCAAAAGAAAACCTAAGAAAACCTAAAAATTCACAAACTTTGAACATGAAAAAGGGTTAAATAAATAATTCTTTTTTAATTTTTCTTGACATAGACAACAAATAGATATTCTCATAAGCATTTAGCAAAAAGAGTGGGATCAAAATGATAAAAATCAAAGAAGTTGTGATCAATTCAATTTGTGAAAGAAAGCATAAAAACAAGGCATTAAAAAATAAGGGGATGCATTCAATGGGGTTTGATTCCACGCCTTCAAGGCTCTTGGCTCAAAACCTTAGCCAGCTGAACCACACACGCATTATGAATCATAGGTGGAAACAGATCAATATATGTAAAGCAAGCTTTAAAAATGAGAAAAATAACAAAAGGGTGGTCCCTGGGACTCAAACCCTAGTCAGGCAAGGCAAAAAGGTACTAAAGCGCACATGGTAAACCACTAGGGTGGTGATACATCCATTGTATCGCCCCCACAAATAAAGATATAAACCTGGAAGTGACCTAAAGCCAACCCAAAGCGCCATGGCTAGACCTTTATCTTCTTTAAATTTCAGTTTTCAATACAACATGTATCTCTTTCAATACTCCATGAAATTGGATGATCCAAAGATCAAACTTGCGTATTTTTCACAAGGAATTCAGTGGTACCATTGGAATTCTCTCAAAATGTTTGTATCTAAAAATACGATAACATAATAAAAAAGAGCACATTCTTGCATTTTCTATGGATGAGTCCTATTCATACATGATAAGCAGCAAATAAATGAGTGAACACATCCACAATATCATGACAAATACGTTTATGTTCAATGCACATCAAGATGTAGCATGATTCAATGAGTTTCAGTTTGAGCACTTACCTCTTGAAGTCAAAACTTGAAAATCCTAACAAGCTTCTATAGAGATGTTTTAATGATTTGGATTGCTTCCTTGAACCTCCTTGAAGCTTTCTGAATGCTTGGAACCCAAAGGAATCACCTGAAATAGGTTATGCTTCCCTTCTTGCAAAGGTGAGAAAATTCTAAAATGGAACTTCAACCAAATGAAGTTACAGTTGAACAACCAGGTCTTGAACAACTTAGGGATGTTATATAGGGTGTTTTAGAAGTATTAGAATGATTGGAAGTGGTCTGGATAGGGTTTTGGAATGGAAAGTGCATAAAGTCAACAAAACTTGGTTTTGAAGGTTGGCTTTCTGTTCTAGCAGGCCTTGGATAGAAATGAAGGTTTAGACACCTTCAAAATGTGTTTTGTGATGTGTTGGAATAGGCGTTTGGGTGGTTTGAAGTGTGGAAATGGAACTGGCTATGTTTGTGCAAGATTGAGGTTTTTGGTTCAAGTGGAGATGGTTTGCAAGATGCTGCTGCAAGAGTGGTTTGAGATATGTTTTTATCATCTTTCCAAGATCTTCTTGTCCTCTTTTTGAAGCATAAATTTCAACTCTATTTATAGGCTAAGGATTGAGATCAGATTTGTAACTTGTTGTAACTTAATAGTTTCCAAAGTTTGGTTGAATTCCAACTTGAGGTTTGGTGATTTATGGTAGTTCCCATGCAAAGTAAAATATATATAGGGTGGTTGAGATATTGCTTCTAACCTTGAATGAGTGCAGAGAAGACAAGTTGGAGGCTTAAAAAGCTGGTTTTAGGGAAAAGCCATGCTTTATCAAAATGGAAGTCATGCCTTTATGCCAAAAATGGAAAGATCTTTGAGATAAAGCATCAACCACTTAGATAATTCACCAAAAGCATGTGTAGTTATCTGATTTAAACCATATTAACAAGTAATGAGGTATTCCAAACAAAATCTTGGAGATTTGAATGGTTTTGCAAAGTGAATCTATGTGGGCATGACCCAGAAATCAAGTTTTCGACCTCAACTTTCTCTCTTCGAAACTCATAGCTCAAAAATGGTATGGATGAGTTCTTGTAGTTTTTTAAAATCCATAAAATGCTCTACAAATTTCATGTTTTATGAAATGCTTGAATCCAATGGGATCATATTGAAAACTGACCTTGAAGTTGGCTGAAAATTGGTGTAACAAAGCTGTCTTGAAAATTTTCTAAGTGTCTAAAGATTCTTCCTAACTTTGAAGCTTCATAACTCAAAATCTAAGAATCGTTTGCTTATGAGTAACTAGGACACTTTTTTAGTACATGAGGAGATCTTTAAATTGATCATTGGAACTTAAAAACCGGATGTGTGGGTTAAAAGTTATGGCCTTTCAAAGTTGGTACCAAAATTAGGATTTCCTCCCACACTTAGAAAAATTCAAGTTATCCAAGTTTTCTTCTTTTGCAAGAAACCTCTCAAATATTGATTTCTTCATGAAAAAGTCATTGATTAAATATATTTTGATGACATTTGGCTTGGAAGCTTTGATTTGAACCAAAAACCCTAAAAGTCAAAGAGTTGACTTTGTCAGATGAATTTTGTATCAGGTGAATTCAACTATGTGATCTTCAATAAATTTGCATCTTAAGACTTCTCAAACACCCTAGATAGGCTTCAATTATGTATATTAACATGTTGAATCATGTCCCAAGGCTTGGGATCATGCTTGGATCAAAAGTCAAAGGCACAATTGACTTTTCGTGACAAAACCCTAATTTGGGGCCAGATGAAATTGGGCTTCAATTGACTTGTAGTGAGATCAATTAGAACTTGATTCTTTTTGAATATGAGCTCTTTGAATGTATGGGAACTTCATTTGATGATGACCAATCCAAAATATTGACTGATCAAGCAATAATCCTCTTGATTCCAATGGTGAAAACCCTAATTCAGATGAATCTTAACATCAACAAACTTGAAACAAAGTTAGGGTTAGGAAACAATGCTTGATGCTCCTAGAATGATAATGGAATATAGGGGTAAAAATTTGGGGTATGACAATAAGGTTAAAGAGTGTGACTTAAGAGAGATCATACTGAGTAATATGACTCTTGCTTTAGCTGATTCATCTGTTACTCACCCGCTTAGTATTTAATAAGACGTGTTAATGCATGTTGATGGTTTAATATTTCCTTCAAATTATGTGGTACTTGACATGAAATGACATTCTGAAGGGTCGTTTATTCTCGAATGTCCATTCTTGGCAACCAAGAAAGCATAGATAGATGTGGAAATAAGTGAACTTATCTTGAAGTTCAATAAGGGAAAAATGGTTTTCAAGGTGTATGACTTGACACCGTATGTGGAGGACTTGGATACATGCTTCCATCTAAAAGAAAAGGGTAGCAAGGTTGAGAAAAGGATAACAATAAGTAAATTGACTGGTGTGAGAGTATCCCTTGCGCCTGACGTGTCTTAGGCATAGACCATCAAGCTAGTGATGAAAAAGAAGCGCTTGATGGGAGGCAGGCCATCGGTAAGAATTCATTTTAATTTCACTTTGAATTTATTTTGCAACATGGAAAATTGTGTGTTATTTTTGTAGAAGATAAAATAGGTAAAATAAGAGAACAAATAAAAAGCAAGGGAGAAGAAGAGAAAAAGAAAAGTGGAGAAAAAAGTAAAGCCCCTAGAATAATCATGCAGGGTATCATGCCCGTGTTAGGCCTCTATCACACTTGCGATATACAAATAATGCATGCGTTAGAGATGTTGGGGAGAATCGTTGATCCATTAGCATCGTGCGCATGATAAATATGTAACATGTGCGATATGAACGTTAGAAAGATACGTTGGAGGATGTCATTGCCATCGCGCACACAATGGATGTATAATGTGTGTAATGAGTGACAATCACTTGGCCTATAAATAGTGCTTGGATTCAAATACTTTTCTCATCATTCTTTCTCTACTTATTCTGCTCTCTAATCATTCATCTTAGAACTCTCTACGCAATTTTCTTTTTTTTTTTCTCTATGCGGTATTATTTTTGCATTGTGTTGTTGTAGGTATAATGGCCCCAAAGAGAGCCTAAATGGTAAGAGGATTATCATCAAGGGCTACCCGCAATCCAAACATTCCTACCTATCCCAACCTCAAATTTCTGTCTGAGGCTCATGCTGAGAAATACCTCAAGATGGTGGATTACCACATTGTGAGGGAATGAGCCTTCACTTGTGAAGACTTACAAGGTTTTGATGAGGTGGTCGAGATGCTTCAACGAAAGTGACAGGTAAGCTTTAATAATTTAATTCGTGAAACAAACAAAATAATATGCCTAGAGTTTTACGCTAATGCTTCTTTTGGTGCGGTAGGCACATACATCTCCTATATGCGAGGTAAGTACATAGACTATTCTCCTTTTGCTATAAATTCTCTTTTTGATTTGCAACCCCCCTGCATGTGCCCTTAGGAATTATAGACTTGAGCATAAGGTTATAAATGAGGCATTAAGCCAAAAAATTATAGAAACTTTTGGTAGGCCTGGAGCAGACTGGGTAGTAGAGCGTGGCTTAATGCTGCGACTCAAGACTACAAAATTCTAACAAATTCCTAGGGCCTGGGCATCTTATTTTGTGCAAACTTTAGAAACGACATATAATCAATCACAATTCATTGTGAAGTGGTGTTTAGGTCTTTTAACTCTTTTGAAGGGGGAACTTATTGAATTGGGGCATTTAATTGCTGAAAATATAAAATATATGGCTAATGTTGCACAATGAGCTTGTGGGATTTTTTGTGTTATAAATGAACTGTGCAAGAGAGCAGGTGTACTCGAGTACCCTAAGTAATGATTAGTGAGATATTTTGTGAAGGAACGGTTATAGTGGATTTGTTAATTCTCCGTGGGATTATAATGATAGGATCATTCATACAAGACATCAAATATCAACAATGGAGAAATAGAGGGTTCAATACATAACCTGACCAATTTCATAATTTTTTTAAAACCCTTATTTTATTTTTTGCACTGCAAACTGACCCCCTCATTTTACTATTTTCTTTATATTGCACAAATGTGTCTTGTTCAAACATAATCCCTGTGGATTCGATCTTAATTATTACTTTGACACTATCAGTACACTTACCGAGAAGTCATCAACATACTAATCCATGCATGATTTGTTTAAAATTCCCAGTTCAATTCTTATGAAAAAAGAATTTTCTTTATGAAGAAGTTTAGTAAAAATATCTACAATTTGATTAGACGAGGTCACAAATTCAAGTACACATTCTCCCTTTTCAATCTGATCCCTAATAAAGTGGTGCCTAACTTCAATGTGTTTAGCCAAAAAGTGAAGAATCGGGTTTTATTGTGAGGTTCATGGTGCTAGTGTTGTAGCATCTCATCAGGACAACTCGAAGATTAATTATGTAATCACTAAGTTATTATTTCATAGAAAATTTGAGCACAACAACTACCTACAACAACATATCCCACATGAGTTATGGATAATGCAACACTTGCTTGTTTCTGGCTATTCCATGAGACAAACGAGTTCCCAAGCAAGTGACATGTATTGCTGGTATTTTCCTATCTAATATGCACACAACAAAGTCAGAATTTTTATACTGGACTAAGCCAAAATCTACTCCCTTGGGGTACCATAAATCTATTTGTTGTGTGCTTAAAAGATATCTCAGGATGCGTTTGACCATACTGAGATGTAATTCCTTTGGGGATGCTTGAAAGTATTCACAAATACAAACAACAAACATTATATCAAACGGGATGCAGCGGGATAGATAACAGAGCCTATCATACCTTAATGTTTTCTTTCTTCAATTATTTTTCCATTTTCGTCCTTGTCAAGGTTGCATGAAGTTGATATTGATGTTTCTATTACTTTGTACTTCTCCATAGATAACCTTTTTAGCAACTCTTTACAATATTTGACTTAATTTCTGGAAGTTCTTTCTTTAGTATTATGGATTTGAAGTCCTAGAAAATATTGAAGCTCTCCCATTGTTGGCATTTTGAACTCATTATGTATAATTCAAAAACATCCTTGCATAAGGATTCATTAGTAGCACCTAAAATGATATCATCGACGTAGATTTGAAATAATAAGATGTCATGTTAGGATTTCTTAATAAAGAGAGTTTTATCAACTTGTCCTCTTTGTGTCACACCCTAATTTGTGACTCTAAGATCCCACATCTTTTTGTGCATTTTTCTTGCGTTATTTGACTTTACATTTCATATTTATGTTTTTGCGACTAACGAACTTGTGCAGGAATGTCAAGCAGGCAATTTTGTTTCTCTTAACTTAAGCACTTCAAGCCATCTCAGGGTTATTTCTAAACAGGACACAGTGTCTTTATCAAGAGTTCCATAAGGCTACCAGGCACTGTTTCTAAAAAGAGCCAAATTGACCACACTTTGGATTTTACGATCTTCTAAGACAGTGCAATGATGTTTTGGTCCGTGCGACGAGTAATCAAGTTCCCTTTGTTCGAAGTTTCCCGAGTATCATTTGTAAGCCGTTATGTTTCGCAAATTAAGACTATAGTTGAATTGGCAGTATTTTGGACGTATTTCGGATGTTCAAGTTTCGACCAGCTGGTTTTATGGAAGTGTCTCTTAAAATGGAAAGTGAGAGTTTAATTATGGATTTTCATTTGCTTTTAAGTCAAACATGCATCATAAGTAAAAGTTCATAATCAAGACTTTTGGAACGAAAACATTTTTATTCGTTAATCTAAAGGAGTTGCATTTTATTACATGGAGTGAACTACAAGCTTTCATACAAGATTGTCGAATCATATAATTTCTAAAGCTACAATTCTAAGGCTTCTAATTTCTTGGATCTTATAGCTTCAGATCTTCATCTTCATCAGACACTGAACCTACACAGTGAACAACAGTTAATTTCAGAGTAAAAGATTTTATTCATTTTTGCCTCAGCCCTTAGAAAATTGTCATCACCGGGCCGGGACAGAAGGGCAACGACCGAAGTCGCCGCCAGCTTCCAAAATCAGGGACAATTTATTTTCAGAAGCATCAAGGCAATTTTTGTTCTTAGCAATTTTAAAAATCAATCCCACGGGTCAGGGTCCATTTTCACCATTTCAAAACCAACAAGTGAAAGAAGAGAATTTTTTACCAAAGCTAGCAAAGCCCAACAGTAGGCCCACCACGGTAGCGCCCTCGTGAGAAGGGGGGAGGTTTCAACAGCAACTCAAAATGTCACCAGCATCAATAATCAAAATAATTAATTAAAAATAATCCAATAATTAATCAAGCCAGCAACAATAATAACTTTAAGTTTTAACGACGTTTCAAAATCTAACAACGGTCTGATACAAAAAGGGAAAGGAATCAGAAAATTTTCCAAATCATCAATTAAACTTCCCAGATTCGTTTCTGTTAGAACACATATTGGTTCTTAATATATCTCTATGTTTTGATGATAACATTAATGAAATTTTGTATAGAAAAATATATACTCTAATTTTGTTCAAGTGTTTTTGTTTCAGATATCAAATAAAATATTCATCTGAAGACAAAGAATTCCTCTGAACATGAGTTAAAGCAAAGCTCTGAACAATATAACACTAAGCTCTAAGCGTAGGAAGTGAAACTGCAGAAGACTCTGAAATTCTGGAGAAGACTCTGAAGCGCTGACTGAAGAAAACTCTGAAGCGCTTGCTGAAGAAGACTCTGAAGCAGAAGACACTGAAAGCACTACCTACAGAAGACTCTGAGCGCAGAGTATAAAGACTCAGAATATTCAGAAGACTCTGATAACTAAATGCTGCAAGTACAGAGGTTCTGAATCAAGTCAACTCTGATCATAATTCATGCTAAGCACTTTGCTGCAAGACTCTGAAAGAGTGACTATGATAAGAAGAACAAGGAACAACATCAGAGGATCTGATGTAGATTATTTTCATATCTGCTCATTTGAAAAAGAAGTGTTCAAAGAAAGAGACGTTGCTAAACCCAAGGTCTACCAACAATACTATTTCTCATTCGTGCATGACACAGGATTTCAGGTAAAAAGGGAATGTCAAATCAAGATGAAAATTATTTGTCCTTCCTGTCTACATCCTACACTACTTTCTTCTGCACACTATTGAGAAAGTGGTGTATATAAAGAAGTCTTCATCAACACTTCAACTACAACAATTTGCTACAATATTTTTGAAAGAAATAGTTCAAAGAAGCAATCAAGAAAACATTCAAACAACCTTCTACGTAAAACACTAACTTTTATTTGTTCTTCATTGTGTGTAAAAATCACAGTTGTGATAATAGCTTTTTAGAAGCACCTTAAACACATTTGTAATTTACTCTTTGTAAAAGTTCCTTGAGAGACTAAGTTGTGGTCAGGATTCTTGAGAAGACTAAGACAGTTTCCTTAGTGGAAATCGCTGTAATAAAGTTTTGATTTAGTGGATTAAGTCCTCGTTTGAGAGAGGCGAAATCACCTTGGCCGGGTGGACTGGAGTAGTTTGAGTTCAAACGAATCAGGATAAAAATAACTTGTTATTTTCTATTGTCATAATTGTTTTTGAAAACCCCTTATTTAACTCCCCCCCTTCTAAGTGTTTTCCTACCTTCAGTTGGCATCAGAGCTCCGACTCTGAAGTGCTATCACTTAACAGTGACAGAGAAAGATCCAGTTAGGAAAACTCTTGATTTATTATCCTTGATTTATTATGGCTGAAGCTTCAACTTCAACTTCATACAACAAATATGACGATAAAGATAGAATCAGCACAAAGCCTCCAATGTTTGATGGAGAAAAATTTGATTATTGGAAGGATAAAATAGAAAGTTTTTTTCTAGGCTATGATGTTGATCTATGGGATTTGGTCATTGATGGATACATTCACCCCACTGATGGTGAGGGAAAAAAGATTGACAGAAAGTCAATGACTGATCAACAGAAGAAAGACTTTAGAAATCATCACAAAGCTAGAACCATTCTGTTAAATGCTATATCTCATACTGAGTATGAGAAAATCACAAACAGAGAAACAACATTTGACATGTTTGAGTCATTATAGATGACACATGAAGGCAACTACCAGGTGAAGGAGACAAAGGCTCTTGCGCTTATTCAGAAGTATGAGGCCTTCAAGATGGAAGAAGAAGAATCTGCGGAAACCATGTTTTCAAGATTCCAGATTCTGACATCTGGTTTGAAGGTCCTTGACAAAGGATACTCCACTTCTGATCATGTGAAGAAGATCATCAGAAGTTTGCCAAAGAAGTGGAGACCCATGGTCACAGCGCTGAAGCTATCAAAGGATCTTAACAAGATCACTCTGGAGGAACTCATCAGTTCCTTAAGGAGTCACGAGATAGAGCTGGAAGAAGACAAGCCTCAGAAGAAAGGTAAGTGTATTGCTTTAAAATCTAATAAAAAATATGACACGAAAGCTTTTCAGGTACTTGAGGAAAGCTCTGGAGAATCTTCCTCAGATGAAGATGAACTGTCTTTGCTTTCCAGAAGGATAAATTAACTCTGGAAGCATAAGCAAAAGAAGTTCATAAACTTCAAAAGACCATAACAACATGGCGAATCTTCTGAACACAAAATATCTGGCAAGAAAGAAGTGGTGTGCTTTGAGTGTAAGGAGCCTGGACACTACAAAAGTGAATGTCCTAAACTTCAGAAGGAGAAACCCAGAAAGAAGTTTGAGAAAAAGAAGAAAGTCCTGATGGCCACATGGGATGACTCAGATGACTCTAAAGCCTTATCAGAGTCAGAGGACGAATGTGCAAATGTTGCACTGATGGCTGACACAGAAGACCATGAAGAAACATCTAAATCTGGATCAGAATCAGATTCATAAGAGGTATTTTCTGAACTTACCAGAGTTGAGCTAGTTGAAAGCTTATCTGAGATGGTTGAAAACTATAGTAAAATCAGACTCAAATACAAGAAGCTTAAGAGCTATCTTGTATCTGAGACTGATTAGATAAAGTTTGAAATTGCTGAGCTTAAAGCAAATAATTTTCAAATAAAAACTGATTTAGAAAAAGCTCAACAAAAATCTGATTTAGATACTAAGTCTTGCTTTAAAACTATTTTAGAAGAGTATGACTATAGTTTTCAGAAGTTCCTGTCCAGAGGCCTAGATAGAAGATAAATGGCTTCCATGATCTATGTTGTTAGCAGGAACAACAGAAAAGGAGTTGGATATGAATCACCCTCTAGGAAGGATTTAAATCCAAAACCTGTTGATAAGCTGATCATCAAGTATTCTCCTCTGTACATGATAAGTGCTAAAATGTACTGATTTAGAGTGTAAATAATTGGCACTTATTGCTTTGATTCAACCAATAAACCTCAACTTTTGTGCGTATGTTGTATAGTTTAAATTATAGTGTATATAATGAGTGTCGTGTAAATTTCATTGAGTTTAATTGATTTTTTCTCATTTTTTGTAGGTATATAAGCAATGATACTTTTTTATTATCTTATAAAGCATTGAATAAGCTTTTAACGCTTCCGACCGCACGAAAAACGGAGATACGGTTCAGAAGTTATGGTCGAAACAAGTGTTGGTTTGCTGTCATGTTTGCCAGGCGAACAAAAGTTCGCCAGGCGAACAGAAAGTTCTAAAACGCATGAAAAACACTGTTTTGGCAGTAGCAAAATTAGCATATGTTCGCCAGGCGAGTACTGGGACCCATTTTTGTCTATTTAAATGATTTTTCAGCATTTTTTAGGTTATGTTGTTTGGGAACTTTTTACCCCAACTTCATCAAACACATTCTTGAGTAGATTTAGCTTGGAAACAACATTGGAGGGTGCATCTTGATGATCCGAAGTCGAATCCACTTCAATCGGAGTTGACAGACCGTGAGATTTGTGTTCTTCTTCCTTCCTCTCTATGTATTTTTCATTTGTTGGGGTTTTGTATGTAAGTTTATCTTGATTGTACGTATATTTATGGATCTTTGTATAAAATCTCTTTTACAACTCTTTATCGATGGTTATCTTGATTTTTTACTTAATGGGTTTGGATTGCTATAGACATATATTGTTCGAACTCGATCTAAGATGAACATCTATTAGATTCTAAATGCTAGAGATAGATTTAGGACTAATATTCACATGGGTATCGATTCTTAATGCTCTGTGTTGTCGATTTGTGTGAGAGATCAACAATGAGACGATACAGTTGATCTCTCGACTTTGTGTTAGAGATAAACTCTGTTGTGAGTGATACGTGATGATATTGACGAGCGAATTAGGTTGTGTGCATTTGATCCATATATTTTTTTTAAGTACATGATAGGTAGAACAAAATACAACTCCTGACGAGTTTTCTCATTTCTTAAGAATGTACTTATTTTCTTGTTTTATGTTTTTCCTTTTAAAATTTTATCCCAAACCATTTAAACCCAAGCTTAGAAACGTAGAGATTGTCGAACGACATTCTTTCCCTCACACTGATCCCTGTAGAGACGATAAATCCCGGAGGAAATTCTTCCGAAAATAATATTTTTGCTTTCTGCTTTACCGCTTTAACAAAATGGTGCCGTTGCCGGGGATTCGTTGTGATATTGAGTCGCATTGCGATAGTTTCTATATTTCTAAGCTTTCTACATTATTGTATTTATATGCTTGTATAGATACTTTTTTTGCTTTTGTCTTCCATTATATTTGTTTAAGTGTTGTATATATTTTGTTCTCGTAACATTTGTTCAAGTGTTTGGTCAGGACACTTTTCTTTAGGTTTACGCTTTGACAAAGCATCGACGTGTATGTGAGGAAGTTACTAGCAAAGAACACTAAAGGTGTCGAGCTAACGACATGAAACAAGCGCTTGTTAGGAGGCAACCAAATGGTTTTTGAGTTTGTCTAGCTTTATGTTTATTTAGTTTAAGTCAATTTTGTTAGGTTGTTAGAATAATGTTTGTGTTTGTTCTCAAGTTTGTTTTTGATTAGCTTGAGGATGCATTTTGTGATTTTCCAAGTTTGATTGTTTCAACTTGCGAATTTATGGTTTTGATATTGTTTGAAGTTAGTACTTTGCAAGGTACTCGTTTATCGCTTTCTAGAACATAGCATGATTATGAGACTTTTCATTTGTACAATTTTCATGTTATTCATTCTTTTGCCATACTTGTTTAGTTTTGAATCACTTTAGAACTAAACCTTTTTGTGAGGAGCTTTCCATTGTTTACTATATGCAGGAGACCAACATTCTTGTTTAACTCGGTTTTATTATGTTTAATCTTGTATTTGTGTTGATTTGTATGATAGCACTAAAATGATCAAGGCATTTTGATCGATTTTGAGCATACCCACTTGACCAAATAGTCAATCTACCTTGTGAGTGAGTGAGAATTTGCTTACCCCTTTGAGCCTTTGTTAGAATCCATATTGGTGTAAAGTTCATTTTTGTATGGATTCTAATACTTTTTCTTGAACTATAACCATGACTTATTATTTGAGTTTTTACCCTTGCCTAATAAGTTTGGGAGCATTCATATCACTATGTGTGGTTGTATTCAAGTTGGGGAGAAGAGGTTGGTTGCTAAGAGGTTGAGAAAAGGAAAAAGTTTGAAAAAGAAAGAAAAAAAATGAAAAAGAAAAAGAAAAGAGAGGGAAAAGAATTGAAAAAAAAAAGAGAAAAAAATATAATAATGTTATGTGAATAAGTTGCGTGGAATGGTGTAACAATTTGGAAATAAGAAAAAGGTGATTGGAATTTGTGAGTGCTTGAGATTGTGAGAAATGATCACTCTCATTTGATTAGGCAAGTTTTTGTTCTTTTACCTTGAGAAAAACAATTTTTTGTTACCCAAGCCACCTTACAACCCTTAAAGCCCTTGTGATTTTTTGCTTTTATACTGTTCAATATGAGTTTTTTCTTGATGAATGCAGAATTTAACTTGCTGTTGACTTGATTGTTGGGTGAGAGTTAAGTCCGTCGTATTTTTTTTATTCATATACCGATGAAGTGTGTGCTAGGTGTGATTCATTTTTGAACTTTCTATTGTCTTAGAATTTTTGACATGTGTTTTGTATTTAGGAGTTGTTTCATTTTCATGTTATCATTATAGTTTAGTGGTATGTTTTTCTTTGCATGTACGTTTTTGTGTTGAACCATACATTTGTTTTTGTTTTTCAAAATTTGTTGAATCGTGATTGCTTGGTTATTACTTTTGTTTCCTTGAGTTGATCGATTCTTGTTTGAGGACAAACAAATTTAATTTGGGGAGAGTTGATAACTGCTAAAATGTACTGATTTAGAGTGTAAATAATTGGCACTTATTGGTTTGATTCAACCAATAAACCTTAACTTTTGTGCATATGTTATATAGTTTTAATTATAGTGTATATATTGAGTGTCGCGTAAATTTTATCGAGTTTAATTGATTTTTTCTCATTTTTTGTAGGTATATAAGCAATGATATTTTGTCATTATCTTATAAAGCATTGAATACGCTTTTCAACACTTCCGACCGCGCAAAAAACGGAGTTACGGTTCAGAAGTTATGGTCGAAACAAGTGTTGGTTTGCTGTCATGTTCGCTAGGCGAACAGAAAGTTCTAAAACGCGTGAAAAACACTGTTTTGGCTGTAGCAAAAGTTGCATATGTTTGCCAGGCGAATACTGGGACCCATTTTTGTCTATTTAAGTGATTTTTCAGCATTTTTTAGGTTATGTTGTTTGGGAACTTTTTACCCCAACTTCATCAAACAAATTCTTGAGTAGATTTAGCTTAGAAACAACATTGGAGGGTGCATCTTGATGATCTGAAGTCGAATCCACTTCAATCGGAGTTGACAGACCGTGAGATTTGTGTTCTTCTTCCTTCCTCTCTATGTATTTTTCATTTGTTGGGGTTTTTTTATGTAAGTTTATCTTGATTGTATGTATATTTATGGATCTTTGTATAAAATCTCTTTTACAACTCTTTATCGATGGTTATCTTGATTTTTTACTTAATGGGTTTGGATTGCTATAGATATATATTGTTCGAACTCGATCTAAGATGAACATCTATTAGATTCTAAATGCTAGAGATAGATTTAGGACTAATATTCACGTGGGTATCGATTCTTAATGCTCTGTGTTATCGATTTGTGTGAGAGATCAACAATGAGACGATACGGTTGATCTCTCGACTTTGTGTTAGAGATAAACTCTGTTGTGAGTGATACGTGATGATATTGACGAGCGAATTAGGTTGTGTGCATTTGATCCATATATTTTTTTTAAGTACATGATAGGTAGAACAAAATACAACTCCTGACGAGTTTTCTCATTTCTTAAGAATGTACTTATTTTCTTGTTTTATGTTTTTCCTTTTAAAATTTTATCCCAAATCATTTAAACCCAAGCTTAGAAACGTAGAGATTGTCGAACGACATTCTTTCCCTCACACTGATCCCTGTAGAGACGATAAATCCCGGAGGAAATTCTTCCGAAAATAATATTTTTGCTTTCTGCTTTACCGCTTTAACAAAATGGTGCCGTTGCCGGGGATTCGTTGTGATATTGAGTCGCATTGCGATAGTTTCTATATTTCTAAGCTTTCTACATTATTGTATTTATATGCTTGTATAGATACTTTTTTTGCTTTTGTCTTCCATTATGTTTGTTTAAGTGTTGTATATATTTTATTCTCGTAACATTTGTTCAAGTGTTTGGTCAGGACACTTTTCTTTAGGTTTACGCTTTGACAAAGCATCGACGTGTATGTGAGGAAGTTACTAGCAAAGAACACTAAAGGTGTCGAGCTAACGACATGAAACAAGCGCTTGTTAGGAGGCAACCAAATGGTTTTTGAGTTTGTCTAGCTTTATGTTTATTTAGTTTAAGTCAATTTTGTTAGGTTGTTAGAATAATGTTTGTGTTTGCTCTCAAGTTTGTTTTTGATTAGCTTGAGGATGCATTTTGTGATTTTCCAAGTTTGATTGTTTCAACTTGCGAATTTATGGTTTTGATATTGTTTGAAGTTAGTACTTTGCAAGGTACTCGTTTATCGCTTTCTAGAACATAGCATGATTATGAGACTTTTCATTTGTACAATTTTCATGTCATTCATTCTTTTGCCATACTTGTTTAGTTTTGAATCACTTTAGAACTAAACCTTTTTGTGAGGAGCTTTCCATTGTTTACTATATGCAGGAGACCAACATTCTTGTTTAACTCGGTTTTATTATGTTTAATCTTGTATTTGTGTTGATTTGTATGATAGCACTAAAATGATCAAGGCATTTTGATCGATTTTGAGCATACCCACTTGACCAAATAGTCAATCTACCTTGTGAGTGAGTGAGAATTTGCTTACCCCTTTGAGCCTTTGTTAGAATCCATATTGGTGTAAAGTTCATTTTTGTATGGATTCTAATACTTTTTCTTGAACTATAACCATGACTTGTTATTTGAGTTTTTACCCTTGCCTAATAAGTTTGGGAGCATTCATATCACTATGTGTGGTTGTATTCAAGTTGGGGAGAAGAGGTTGGTTGCTAAGAGGTTGAGAAAAGGAAAAAGTTTGAAAAAGAAAGAAAAAAAAATGAAAAAGAAAAAGAAAAGAGAGGGAAAAGAATTGAAAAAAAAAAGAGAAAAAAATATAATAATGTTATGTGAATAAGTTACGTGGAATGGTGTAACAATTTGGAAATAAGAAAAAGGTGATTGGAATCTGTGAGTGCTTGAGATTGTGAGAAATGATCACTCTCATTTGATTAGGCAAGTTTTTGTTCTTTTACCTTGAGAAAAACAATTTTTTGTTACCCAAGCCACCTTACAACCCTTAAAGCCCTTGTGATTTTTTGCTTTTATACTGTTCAATATGAGTTTTTTCTTGATGAATGCAGAATTTAACTTGCTGTTGACTTGATTGTTGGGTGAGAGTTAAGTCCGTCGTATTTTTTTTTATTCATATACCGATGAAGTGTGTGCTAGGTGTGATTCATTTTTGAACTTTCTATTGTCTTATAATTTTTGACATGTGTTTTGTATTTAGGAGTTGTTTCATTTTCATGTTATCATTATAGTTTAGTGGTATGTTTTTCTTTGCATGTACGTTTTTGTGTTGAACCATACATTTGTTTTTGTTTTTCAAAATTTGTTGAATCGTGATTGCTTGGTTATTACTTTTGTTTCCTTGAATTGATCGATTCTTGTTTGAGGACAAACAAATTTAATTTGGGGAGAGTTGATAACTGCTAAAATGTACTGATTTAGAGTGTAAATAATTGGCACTTATTGGTTTGATTCAACCAATAAACCTTAACTTTTGTGCATATGTTATATAGTTTTAATTATAGTGTATATATTGAGTGTCGCGTAAATTTTATTGAGTTTAATTGATTTTTTCTCATTTTTTGTAGGTATATAAGCAATGATATTTTGTTATTATCTTATAAAGCATTGAATACGCTTTTCAACACTTCCGACCGCGCAAAAAACGGAGTTACGGTTCAGAAGTTATGGTCGAAACAAGTGTTGGTTTGCTGTCATGTTCGCCAGGCAAACAGAAAGTTCTAAAACGCGTGAAAAACACTGTTTTGGCAGTAGCAAAAGTTGCATATGTTTGCCAGGCGAATACTGGGACCCATTTTTGTCTATTTAAGTGATTTTTCAGCATTTTTTAGGTTATGTTGTTTGGGAACTTTTTACCCCAACTTCATCAAACAAATTCTTGAGTAGATTTAGCTTAGAAACAACATTGGAGGGTGCATCTTGATGATCTGAAGTCGAATCCACTTCAATCGGAGTTGACAGACCGTGAGATTTGTGTTCTTCTTCCTTCCTCTCTATGTATTTTTCATTTGTTGGGGTTTTTTATGTAAGTTTATCTTGATTGTATGTATATTTATGGATCTTTGTATAAAATCTCTTTTACAACTCTTTATTGATGGTTATCTTGATTTTTTACTTAATGGGTTTGGATTGCTATAGACATATATTGTTCGAACTCGATCTAAGATGAACATCTATTAGATTCTAAATGCTAGAGATAGATTTAGGACTAATATTCACGTGGGTATCGATTCTTAATGCTCCGTGTTGTCGATTTGTGTGAGAGATCAACAATGAGACGATACGGTTGATCTCTCGACTTTGTGTTAGAGATAAACTATGTTGTGAGTGATACGTGATGATATTGACGAGCAAATTAGGTTGTGTGCATTTGATCCATATATTTTTTTAAGTACATGATAGGTAGACAAAATACAACTCTTGACGAGTTTTCTCATTTCTTAAGAATGTACTTATTTTCTTATTTTATGTTTTTCCTTTTAAATTTTTATCCCAAACCATTCAAACCCAAGCTTAGAAACGTAGAGATTGTCGAACGACATTCTTTCCCTCACACTGATCCGTCTGGAGACGATAAATCTCGGAGGAAATTCTTCCGAAAATAATATTTTTGCTTGCTGCTTTACCGCTTCAACAAAATGGTGCCGTTGTCGGGAATTGGTTGTGATATTGAGTCGCATTGCGAGAGTTTCTATATTTCTAAGCTTTGCACATGATTGTATATATATGCTTGTATAGATACTTGTTTTTCTTTTGTCTTCCATTATGTTTCTTTAAGTGTTGTATATATTTTGTTCTCGTAACATTTGTTCAAGTGTTTGGTTAGGACACTTTCTTTAGGTTGGCGCTTTGACAAAGCATCGACGTGTATGTGAGGAAGTTACTAGCAAAGAACACTAAAGGTGTCGAGCTAACGACATGAAACAAGCGCTTGTTAGGAGGCAACCCAATGGTTTTTGAGTTTGTATAGCTTTATGTTTATTTAGTTTAATTCAATTTTGTTAGGTTTTTAGAATAATGTTTGTGTTTGCTCTCAAGTTTGTTTTTGATTAGCTTGAGGATGCATTTTGTGATTTTCCAAGTTTGATCGTTTCAACTTGCGAATGTATGGTTTTGATATTGTTTGAAGTTAGTACTTTGCAAGGTACTCGTTTATCGCTTTCTAGAATATAGCATGATTATGAGACTTTTCATTTGTACAATTTTCCTGTCATTCATTCTTTTGCCATACTTGTTCAGTTTTGAATCACTTTAGAACTAAACCTTTTTGTGAGGAGCTTTCCATTGTTTACTATATGCAGGAGACCAACATTCTTGTTTAACTCGGTTTTATTATGTTTAATCTTGTATTTATGTTGATTTGTATGATAGCACTAAAATGATCAAGGCATTTTGTTCGATTTTGAGCATACCCACTTGACCAAATAGTCAATCTACCTTGTGAGCGAGTGAGAATTTGCTTACCCCTTCGAGCCTTTGTTAGAATCCATATTGGTGTAAAGTTCATTTTTGTATGGATTCTAATACTTTTTCTTGAACTATAACCATGACTTGTTATTTGAGTTTTTACCCTTGCCTAATAAGTTTGGGAGCATTCATATCACTATATGTGGTTGTATTCAAGTTGGGGAGAAGAGGTTGGTTGCTAAGAGGTTGAGAAAAGGAAAAAGTTTGAAAAAGAAAGAAAAAAAATGAAAAAGAAAAAGAAAAAGAAAAGAGAGGGAAAATAATTGAAAAAAAAAAGAGAAAAAAAATATAATAATGTTATGCGAATAAGTTGCGTGGAATAGTGTAACAATTTGGAAAAAAGAAAAAGGTGATTGGAATTTGTGAGTGCTTGAGATTGTGATAAATGATCACTCTCATTTGATTAGGCAAGTTTTTGTTCTTTTACCTTGAGAAAAACAATTTTTTGTTACCCAAGCCACATTACAACCCTTAAAGCCCTTGTGATTTTTTGCTTTTATACTGTTCAATATGAGTTTTTTCTTGATAAATGCATAATTTAACTTATTATTGACTTGATTGTTGGGAGAGAGTTAAGTCCCTCGTATTTTTTTTATTCATCTACCAATGAAGTGTGTGCTAGGTGTGATTCATTTTTGAACTTTATATTGTCTTAGAATTTTTGACATGTGTTTTGTATTTAAAAGTTGTTTCATTTTCATGTTATCATTATAGTTTAGTGGTATGTTTTGCTTTGCATGTATGTTTTTGTGTTGAACCATACATTTGTTTTTGTTTTTCAAAATTTGTTGAATCGTGATTGCTTGGTTATTGCTTTTGTTTCCTTGAGTTGATCGTTTCTATTTTGAGGACAAACAAGTTTAAGTTGGGGAGAGTTGATAAGTGCTAAAATGTACTGATTTAGAGTGTAAATAATTGGCACTTATTTGTTTGAATCAACAAATAAACCTCAACTTTTGTGCATATGTTGTATAGTTTAAATTATAGTGTATATATTGAGTGTCGCGTAAATTTCATTGAGTTTAATTGATTTTTTCTCATTTTTTGTAGGTATATAAGCAATGATATTTTGTCATTATCTTATAAAGCATTGAATACGCTTTTCAACGCTTTCGACCGCGCGAAAAACAGAGTTAAGGTTCAGAAGTTATGGTCGAAACAAGTGTTGGTTTGCTGTCATGTTCGCCAGGCGAACAGAATGTTCTAAAACGCGTGAAAAACACTGTTTTGGCAGTAGCAAAAGTTGCATATGTTCGCCAGGCGAATACTGGGACCCATTTTTGTCTATTTAAGTGATTTTTCAGCATTTTTTAGGTTATGTTGTTTGGGAACTTTTTACCCCAACTTCATAAAACACATTCTTAAGTAGATTTAGCTTAGAAACAACATTGGAGGGTGCATCTTGATGATCCGAAGTCGAATCCACTTCTATCGGAGTTGACAGACCGTGAGATTTGTGTTCTTCTTCCTTCCTCTCTATGTATTTTTCATTTGTTGGGGTTTTGTATGTAAGTTTATCTTGATTGTATGTATATTTATGATTCTTTGTATAAAATCTCTTTTACAACTCTTTATCGATGGTTATCTTAATTTTTTACTTAATGGGTTTGGATTGCTATAGACATATATTGTTCGAACTCGATCTAAGATGAACATCTATTAGATTCTAAATGCTAGAGATAGATTTAGGACTAATATTCACGTGGGTATCGATTCTTAATACTCCGTATTGTCGATTTGTGTGAGAGATCAACAATGAGACGATACAGTTGATCTCTCGACTTTGTGTTAGAGATAAACTCTGTTGTGAGTGATACGTGATGATATTGACGAGCGAATTAGGTTGCGTGCATTTGATCCATATATTTTTTTAAGTACATGATAGATAGAACAAAATACAACTCCTGACGAGTTTTCTCATTTCTTAAGAATGTACTTATTTTCTTGTTTTATGTTTTTCCTTTTAAATTTTTATCCCAAACCATTCAAACCCAAGCTTAGAAACGTAGAGATTATCGAACGGCATTCTTTCCCTCACACTGATCCCTCTGGAGACGATAAATCTCGGAGGAAATTCTTCCGAAAATAATATTTTTTCTTGCTGCTTTACTGCTTCAACAAAATGGTGTCGTTGCCGGGGATTGGTTGTGATATTGTGTCGCATTGTGATAGTTTCTATATTTTTAAGCTTTGCACATAATTGTATATATATGCTTGTATAGATACTTGTTTTGCTTTTGTCTTCCATTATGTTTCTTTAAGTGTTGTATATATTTTGCTCTCGTAACATTTGTTCAAGTGTTTGGTTAGGACACTTTCTTTAGGTTGGCGCTTTGACAAAGCATCGACGTGTATGTGAGGAAGTTACTAGCAAAGAACACTAAAGGTGTCGAGCTAACGACATGAAACAAGCGCTTGTTAGGAGGCAACCCAATGGTTTTTGAGTTTGTATAGCCTTATGTTTATTTAGTTTAATTCAATTTTGTTAGGTTGTTAGAATAATGTTTGTGTTTGCTCTCAAGTTTGTTTTTGATTAGCTTGAGGATGCATTTTGTGATTTTCCAAGTTTGATCGTTTCAACTTGTGAATGTATGGTTTTGATATTGTTTGAAGTTAGTACTTTGCAAGGTACTCATTTATCGCTTTCTAGAACATAGCATGATTATGAGACTTTTCATTTGTACAATTTTCATGTCATTTATTCTTTTGCGATACTTGTTCAGTTTTGAATCACTTGAGAACTAAACCTTTTTATGAGGAGCTTTCTATTGTTTACTATATGAAGGAGACCAACATTCTTGTTTAACTCGGTTTTATTATGTTTAATCTTGTATTTCTGTTGATTTGTATGATAGCACTAAAATGATCAAGGCATTTTGTTCGATTTTGAGCATACCCACTTGACCAAATAGTCAATCTACCTTGTGAGTGAGTGAGAATTTGCTTACCCCTTTGAGCCTTTGTTAGAATCCATATTGGTGTTAAGTTCATTTTTGTATGGATTCTAATACTTTTTCTTGAACTATAACCATGACTTATTATTTGAGTTTTTACCCTTGCCTAATAAGTTTGGGAGCATTCATGTCACTATGTGTGATTGTATTCAAGTTGGGGAGAAGATGTTTGTTGCTAAGAGGTTGAGAAAAAGAAAAAGTTTAAAAAAGAAAGAAAAAAAATGAAAAAGAAAAAGAAAAAAAAAAGAGAGGGAAAAGAATTGAATAAAAAAGAGAAAAAAAATAGAATAATGTTATGCGAATAAGTTGCGTGGAATGGTGTAACAATTTGGAAAAAAGAAAAAGGTGATTGGAATTTGTGAGTGCTTGAGATTGTGAGAAATAATCACTCTCATTTGATTAGGCAAGTTTTTGTTCTTTTACCTTGAGAAAAACAATTTTTTGTTACCCAAGCCACATTACAACCCTTAAAGCCCTTGTGATTTTTTGCTTTTATACTGTTCAATATGAGGTTTTCTTGATGAATGCATAATTTAACTTGTTGTTGAATTGATTGTTGGGTGAGAGTTAAGTCCCTCATATTTTTTTTATTCATCTACCGATGAAGTGTGTGCTAGGTGTGATTCATTTTTGAACTTTGTATTGTCTTAGAATTTTTGACATGTGTTTTGTATTTAGGAGTTGTTTCGTTTTCATGTTATCATTATAGTTTAGTGGTATGTTTTGCTTTGCATGTACGTTTTTGTGTTGAACCATACATTTGTTTTAGTTTTTCAAAATTTGTTGAATCGTGATTGCTTGGTTATTACTTTTGTTTCCTTGAGTTGATCGATTCTTGTTTGAGGACAAACAAGTTTAAGTTGGGGAGAGTTGATAAGTGCTAAAATTTACTGATTTAGAGTGTAAATAATTGGCACTTATTGGTTTGATTCAACCAATAAACCTCAACTTTTGTGCATATGTTGTATAGTTTAAATTATAGTGTATGTATTGAGTGTCGCGTAAATTTCATTGAGTTTAATTGATTTTTTCTCATTTTTCTCAGGTATATAAGCAATGATATTTTGTCATTATCTTATAAAGCATTGAATAAGCTTTTCAATGCTTCTGACCGCGCGAAAAACGGAGTTACGGTTCAGAAGTTATGGTCGAAACATGTGTTGGTTTGCTGTCATGTTCGCCAGGCGAACAAAAGTTCGCCAGGCGAACAGAAAGTTCTAAAACACGTGAAAAACACTGTTTTGGCAGTAGCAAAAGTTGCATATGTTCGCCAGGCGAGTACTGGGACCCATTTTTGTCTATTTAAGTGATTTTTCAGCATTTTTTAGGTTATGTTGTTTGGGAACTTTTTACCCCAACTTCATCAAACACATTCTTGAGTAGATTTAGCTTAGAAACAACATTGAAGGGTGCATCTTGATGATCCGAAGTCGAATCCATTTCAATCGGAGTTGACAGACCGTGAGATTTGTGTTCTTCTTCCTTCCTCTCTATGTATTTTTCATTTGTTGGGGTTTTGTATGTAAGCTTATCTTGATTGTATGTATATTTATGATTCTTTGTCTAAAATCTCTTTTACAACTCTTTATCGATGGTTATCTTGATTTTTTACTTAATGGGTTTGGATTGCTATAGACATATATTGTTCGAACTCGATCTAAGATGAACATCTATTAGATTCTAAATGCTTGAGATAGATTTAGGACTAATATTCACGTGGGTATCGATTCTTAATGCTCCGTCTTGTCGATTTGTGTGAGAGATCAACAATGAGACGATACAGTTGATCTCTCGACTTTGTGTTAGAGATAAACTCTGTTGTGAGTGATACGTGATGATATTAACGAGCGAATTAGGTTGCGTGCATTTGATCCATATATTTTTTTAAGTACATGATAGGTAGAACAAAATACAACTCCTGACGAGTTTTCTCATTTCTTAAGAATGTACTTATTTTCTTGTTTTATGTTTTTCCTTTTAAATTTTTATCCCAAACCATTTAAACCCAAGCTTAGAAACGTAGAGATTGTCGAACGACATTCTTTCCCTCACACTGATCCCCCTGGAGACGATAAATCTCGGAGGAAATTCTTCCGAAAATAATATTTTTGCTTGCTGCTTTACCGCTTCAACAAAATGGTGTCGTTGCCGGGGATTGATTGTAATATTGTGTCGCATTGTGATAGTTTCTATATTTTTAAGCTTTGCACATAATTGTATATATATGCTTGTATAGATACTTGTTTTGCTTTTGTCTTCCATTATGTTTCTTTAAGTGTTGTATATATTTTGCTCTCGTAACATTTGTTCAAGTGTTTGGTTAGGACACTTTCTTTAGGTTGGCGCTTTGACAAAGCATCCACGTGTATGTGAGGAAGTTACTAGCAAAGAACACTAAAGGTGTCGAGCTAACGACATGAAACAAGCGCTTGTTAGGAGGCAACCCAATGATTTTTGAGTTTGTATAGCCTTATGTTTATTTAGTTTAATTCAATTTTGTTAGGTTGTTAGAATAATGTTTGTGTTTGCTCTCAAGTTTGTTTTTGATTAGCTTGAGGATGCATTTTGTGATTTTCCAAGTTTGATCGTTTCAACTTGTGAATGTATGGTTTATATATTGTTTGAAGTTAGTACTTTGCAAGGTACTTATTTATCGCTTTCTAGAACATAGCATCATTATGAGACTTTTCATTTGTACAATTTTCATGTCATTTATTCTTTTGTGATACTTGTTCAGTTTTGAATCACTTTAGAACTAAACCTTTTTATGAGGAGCTTTCTATTGTTTACTATATGAAGGAGACCAACATTCTTGTTTAACTCGGTTTTATTATGTTTAATCTTGTATTTGTGTTGATTTGTATGATAGCACTAAAATGATCAAGGCATTTTGTTCGATTTTGAGCATACCCACTTGACCAAATAGTCAATCTACCTTGTGAGTGAGTGAGAATTTGCTTACCCCTTTGAGCCTTTGTTAGAATCCATATTGGTGTTAAGTTCATTTTTGTATGGATTCTAATATTTTTTTCTTGAACTATAACCATGACTTGTTATTTGAGTTTTTACCCTTGCCTAATAAGTTTGGGAGCATTCATGTCACAATGTGTGGTTGTATTCAAGTTGGGGAGAAGAGGTTGGTTGCTAAGAGGTTGAGAAAAAGAAAAAGTTTGAAAAAGAAAGAAAAAAAAATGAAAAAGAAAAAGACAAAAAAAAGAGAGGGAAAAGAATTGAAAAAAAAAAAGAGAAAAAAAATAGAATAATGTTATGCGAATAAGTTGCGTGGAATGGTGTAACAATTTGGAAAAAAGAAAAAGGTGATTGGAATTTGTGAGTGCTTGAGATTGTGAAAAATGATCACTCTCATTTGATTAGGCAAGTTTTTATTCTTTTACCTTGAGAAAAACAATTTTTTGTTACCCAAGCCACATTACAACTCTTAAAGCCCTTGTGATTTTTTGCTTTTATACTGTTCAATATGAGTTTTTTCTTGATGAATGCATAATTTAACTTGTTGTTGACTTGATTGTTGGGTGAGAGTTAAGTCCCTCATATATTTTTTTTATTCATCTACCGATGAAGTGTGTGCTAGGTGTGATTCATTTTTGAACTTTGTATTGTCTTAGAATTTTTTACATGTGTTTTGTATTTAGGAGTTGTTTCGTTTTCATGTTATCATTATAGTTTAGTGGTATGTTTTGCTTTGCATGTACGTTTTTGTGTTGAACCATACATTTGTTTTTGTTTTTCAAAATTTGTTGAATCGTGATTGCTTGGTTATTACTTTTGTTTCCTTGAGTTGATCGATTCTTGTTTGAGGACAAACAAGTTTAAGTTGGGGAGAGTTGATAAGTGCTAAAATGTACTGATTTAGAGTGTAAATAATTGGCACTTATTGGTTTGATTCAACCAATAAACCTCAACTTTTGTGCATATGTTGTATAGTTTAAATTATAGTGTATATATTGAGTGTCGCGTAAATTTCATTGAGTTTAATTGATTTTTTCTCATTTTTTGTAGGTATATAAGCAATGATATTTTGTCATTATCTTATAAAGTATTGAATAAGCTTTTCAACACTTCCGACCGCGCGAAAAATGGAGTTACGGTTCAGAAGTTATGGTCGAAACAAGTGTTGGTTTGCTGTCATGTTCGCCAGGCGAACCGAAAGTTCTAAAACGCGTGAAAAACATTGTTTTGACAGTAGCAAAAGTTGCATATGTTTGCCCGGCGAATAGGACTTTGCCAGGCGAATACTAGGACCCATTTTTGTCTATTTAAGTTATTTTTCAGCATTTTTTAGGTTATGTTGTTTGGGAACTTTTTACCCCAACTTCATCAAACACATTCTTGAGTAGATTTAGCTTAGAAACAACATTGGAGGGTGCATCTTGATGATCCGAAGTCGAATCCACTTCAATCGGAGTTGACAGACCGTGAGATTTGTGTTCTTCTTCTTTCCTCTCTATGTATTTTTCATTTGTTGGGGTTTTGTATGTAAGTTTATCTTGATTGTATGTATATTTATGGATCTTTGTATAAAATCTCTTTTACAACTCTTTATCGATGGTTATCTTGATTTTTTACTTGATGGGTTTGGATTGCTATAGACATATATTGTTCGAACTCGATCTAAGATGAACATCTATTAGATTCTAAATGCTAGAGATAGATTTAGGACTAATATTCACGGGAGTATCGATTCTCAATGCTCTGTGTTGTCGATTTGTGTGAGAGATCAACAATGAGACGATACGGTTGATCTCTCGACTTTGTGTTAGAGATAAACTCTGTTGTGAGTGATACGTGATGATATTGATGAGCGAATTAGGTTGCGTGCATTTGATCCATATATTTTTTAAGTACATGATAGGTAGAACGAAATACAACTCCTGACGAGTTTTCTCATTTCTTAAGAATGTACTTATTTTCTTGTTTTATGTTTTTCCTTTTAAATTTTTATCTCAAACCATTCAAACCCAAGCTTAGAAACGTAGAGATTGTCGAACGACATTCTTTCCCTCACATTGATCCCTGTGGAGACGATAAATCTCGGAGGAAATTCTTCCGAAAATAATATTTTTGCTTGTTGCTTTACCGCTTCAACAGTACACTCATTTTAAATATGGTCACCTAAATGACATAGAGCACACACGTACATATAAGATCACTAAAAGCTTTATTAAACCAAAACCTCATTAGAACATAAAAGTTTTTAAGGAAAAGAAGTTCAGGCAGAACTTCAAACCAATTAACCCCAGAGGACCCCAAAATATATGGGTACCTAAGGATAAAATAATCTATGTTGCAGATGTCCTTAGCTGCAAAGTTAAGACACCAGTCATGGTACCTGGACTCTGGATGCTCACGACATATGACGGGAAGAAGGTCTATGTTCCAAAGCCTGGAACTTAGATCTGGAGGACACGTGAAGTTTGGAGGAAACCAAAAGGGAAAAGTCATTGGCTCTGGAAAAATTGGTAATGGTAACCTCCCTTCTATCTCTGATGTTCTGCTTGTTGAAGGATTAACACATAATCTATTGTCCATAAGTCAATTAAGTGACAATGGTTATGATATAATCTTTAATCAAAAATGTTATAAAGCTTCTAGAAAAAAAGATGGTTCAATCCTCTTTAATGGGAAAAGGAAGAACAACATTTATAAGATAAATCTTTAAGAACTGAAAAATCAAAATGTAAAATGCCTTATGTCTGTTAATGATGAGCAATGGGTCTGGCATAGAAGATTGGGTCATGTTAGCATGAGACGGATATCTCAGATTAACAAGCTCAATCTGGTCAGAGGACTTCCTAAGTTGAAGTTCAACTCAGATGCTCTTTGTGAAGCATGTCAAAAAGGAAAATTTTCAAATTCTTCTTTCAAATCTAAAAATGTTGTTTCTACCTCTAGACCATTAGAGCTGCTTCATATTGATCTATTTGGACCAATGAAAACTGCATCCATCAGAGGCAAGAAGTATTTATTAGTCATTGTTGATGACTACAGCAGATGAACATGGGTAAAATTCCTGAAACACACGGATGAGTCTCATTCTGTATTCTTTGACTTCTGCAATCAAGTCCAAACTGAAAAGAATTTTAATATTATCAAAGTCAAAATTGATCATGGTGGTGAATTTGAAAATAAATATTTTGAAAAATATTTTAAAGAAAATGGCGTTGCACATGATTTCTCTTGTCCTAGAACTCCTCAATAGAATGGAGTTGTAGAACGAAAGAATAGAACATTGCAAGAAATGGCCAGAACCATGATCAACGACACTAATATGGCAAAACATTTTTGGGCAGAGGCAATTAATACAACATGTTATATTCAGAACAGAGTGTCTGTAAGACCTCTTTTGGAGAAGACTCCTTATGAATTGTGGAGGAATAGAAAGCCCAACATTTTTTATTACCATCCTTTTGGATGTGTTTGTTTTATATTGAATACTAAAGATAATCTGAACAAGTTTGACTCTAAAGCACATAAGTGTTTTATGCTTGGATATTCTTAATGCTCAAAAGGCTATAGAGTATACAATACTGAAACACAGATTGTGGAGGAATCAATTCATGTCAGATTTGATGATAAGCTTGGCAATCAAAAGCCAAAGCAGTTTGAAATTTCTACAGATAGAGAAGTCCTTCTCACAGACTCTGAAGAATCAGAGGCAGATAGAGTTAAAGCAAAAGAACCAGAAGCTACTTCAGATGCTACCCCCTTAGCTGCTCAGCTGGATAATTTAACCATTTCTGAAGAAACCCCTCTGAAAGGATCCTCCAGAATCAAAGCTTCTCACCCAGAGGACATGATTATTGGAAAGAAGGATGATCCCAGCAGAACAAGATCATTTCTTAAAACATCTGGAACATCACTGTTTGGTTTAGTATCACTTATTGAACCTACCTCTGTGGATGAAGCTCAGCAAGACAATGATTGGATACTTGCTATGCAAGATGAGCTAAATCAATTCACAAGGAATGATGTTTGGGATCTGGTTCCAAGACCAAAAGGATTTAATTTTATTGGAACGAACTGGGTTTACAGAAACAAGCTGAATGAACAAGGAGAAGTTACCAGAAACAAAGCTAGACTGGTTGCTCAAGGATACAGTCAGCAAGAAGACATTGATTACACAGAGACTTATGCTCCTGTGGCAAGGTTAGAATCTATCCGCTTACTTATTTCTTTTGCTGCACAAAATAACATCACTCTGTATTAGATGGATGTTAAAAGTTCTTGAAGGTGAGATAATACTTAGAAGGGGGGTTGAATAAGTATGAAAGATTAAGACTTAAAAAATAATAACACAATTATTTTTATCCTGGTTCGTTGAAATCAACTACTCCAGTCCACCCTTCCTAGAGTGATTTGCCTTTCTCAACAAGGACTTAATCCACTATTTAATCAAACAGATTACAATAGTAACACCTAAGAACAACTGTTCTTAGTCTTCTCAAGAGCTACTGATTCCAACTGAATCCTCTTAAGGAAAACCTTTACAATCAATGTAAATCAAATACAAGAGTATTAATGCTTCTATAAAGCTTTTATCACAACAGTGATTTTTCTCTTAAGTTTAAGTACAAGAAATTCTAAGAAGAATATGAAAGAATGAGAGCTTTGAATAATATGATTTCTTTTCAGCAAATTGTGTCACTGAAGAATTTAGTGGAGTCTTCCTTTTATAGGCAGCTGATCCAAGGATGCTGAGCGTTAAAAAGAGAGTCCCAAAAAGGTCTGAGCCTTTTTGTCTTCACATCAAGTGACCTTTCCTAGAAGTAGATAGCACAGAAAAATCCTTTTTGTCTGTGTTCTTGTGTCTAGCACAAATGAGGAAAGAGACGTTTGATTTACTCCAACGGATATATTCTTTGAATATTTCTTCTTCAGTTTTCAGCAAGTTCTTCAGAATCTGAATGAGTCAGAGTTTTCTAATGATGTTCAAAACTTTGCTGTATCAGAGTCTTCTGCAGCATGTGTGCTTTCAGCGTGTTGATCATCAGAGCATATTTGACACAGAACTTCAGTACTTGGCAGCGTTAGTACTTTCAGAAACTTCTGTAGAAATTATGCTTTGAGAAACTCTTCATGCAATATTCTTCTATGCTTCAGATGCTTCTGACTAGCTTCAGAATCTTCTGGAGCTTCTTGCTTCAGATGCTTCTGACTAGCTTCAGAATCTTCTGGAGCTTTTTGCTTCAGATCCTTCTGGAGACTACGCTCAGGATCTTCTGTAAACAGCAATCAGAATCTTCTAATGAATGCATCTGGCGCTTCAGAGTCTGGATAACTTCTTGTATACAATTCAGATTTGCTTCTAGAGAGTTAATTCCATTTCAATCTGCAGTAAAACTCTCAAACAAATTTTAGAGTATATAATTCTTAAATATAAAATTTCCTAACAGTTATCATCAAAACAAAGAGTTATTATTAAGAACCAATCTGTGTTCTAACAATCTCCCCCTTTTTGATGATGACAAAAAGTATCAGAAATTTTATTTAACTGAACATATAGAATTATAACTCCCCCTGAGATGATGAATCTCCCCCTGAGTTAAATACAAAAAGGAATAGAAACTTCCCTTTTGTCTTGAGTAATCTTCAGAGTTAGATCTTGTTTGTTCTTATAACATTTGAAGGTCAGAATGTCTGACAGATTTAAGATTCAGAGTTTGATAAATAGACAAATGATCTGAGAGACTCAGAGTTTCTTTTATAGAATGTACTTATCAAATGTTCTGAAATAGTCAAGTTAAATGTTAGATAGAATAGATATGTCTGAAGATTCATTCTGGTAAAGTTATATTAAATAGTTCAGATTTATATTTTCTCCCCCTTTTTTGTCATAAGCAAAAAGTAAAAACTTTTAAAAAGACAGATAAAAGGAAACAATAAATAAGATAATTCAATGGAGAAAACTTGATTCATTCAAAAGATCAGATCAAGAGTACATAGGCAAACATCAGAAGATATAGCAATAAGGTACAGATGCAAACAACAGATGCAAAAACATTAGAATGAAAAAAATCTAAGAGTGTTTGGACAAAAGCATCTTCAATAGATCTGTAATCTCAGAGGATGATTGCTCTTGCTTGGACATCCACTTAGTCATAGTTTCATTCTTTTCATCTTGCTTTGACATCCATTCTGTCATATCCTCAGACTTCTTATCCTGCTTAGCCATCCAGGATTTTATCTTTGACTGTCCAGCTTCCAGAGCAGCAATCTTATCTTCAAAATCTGGATGTTCTTTCTTGATCTCAGATGAAGAATTATGAGGAGGTTCTGTAGCCTGAACAGAGTCAATTTCCATTGGTTCTGTAGATCCTGGAGAAGGGTCTACCAGAGTCATAGCCAATGCATTATCAGTAGATTCTGTTGATGGTGGAGGAGCATCTAAACTAAGCAGAGGTTCAGTTTTGTTGACAGTCCAGAATAGAGTCCTTTCAGCTCTGAGCTTTGCATCATCAAAACAGACGTTCTTCAGATTTGAAGCTACAGTGTTGAATCTGTTGATGAATTCGTTCCAGATGATGTCAGATTCTTTGGCATCCATTGTTTCTGAGCATTTCTTCTGAACAGTACCTAAATACATCTGTATTTCTTGCAAAAATGTTTGAAATAAATGATCAATATTAAGTCTGGGCAGTGGTCGTAACAAGGTTTCCATATTTATAGGTTTAGGTTGGGGAGTTGGTGGAAAAAGTGATTTTTGGATGGAAATCAGAGGAGGAGGATAATATGGAATGAATGGTATCTCAGGAGCTTTTTCTTTAGATCTGACTAAAGCATTAAGCAAATGAGGTTTTGGTCTTCTGTGAGGGGTGACTACATCAAAAGGTGCATTTGAGTAGGGTTTAAAAGCATATTTTGGTGGTGCAACAGATGCAACAGTGTTATCAGATGCAATTTGCAGAGCTGAAACAACAGCTTTATCAGATTTTGCAGAGTGTGATATGGTTGCTAAAGGTTCTACATCTGTCATAGATTTTAAGTAATCAAGAATCACAGATGGAAGGATCATTGTGGATTTTGGTTTCAAAGGGTTGAGGGGTTCAGAAGGTTCAACTCTGTCATAAAAATCTTTCAGTTTGAAACCATAAGACAGATTATGAAATAGAGAAGAAACTTGGGCACACGATATAGAAGATGTTGGATTGGAATTGGGGATTAATATCTCAGATGATGGTGCAGGTGGAGGAATAGGATCTGGAATGGGAGTTTTAGAAGGTATGGTAGGTTCAGGTTGGTTTATCTCAGAGTATTTGTCAGATGGAGAGATTAGAAAATCTGGGTGGATTTCTGATTCTGAGGAGTTAGAGGATGTGGTTGGTGTACAAGAGGTAGAAGATAGTTGAAACACCGTTTTTAGTAGTGTGACATCAAGAACTTCTGTTTCAGGGATATGAGGTTCAGAAGTATTGGTAGGTTCTGAAGGAATTTCAGATGGTTTGGATGGTGGTTCTGATGAAACAGGAGCAGAAGTTACTTTTGTAGGTTCAGAAGTAACAGGTGCAATGGGTTCAGAAGGTGGATTATTTGATGGTGGATTGTCAGAGGCTTTTTCTGGCTGAACTTCTTTTGGTTGGTTCTCTGGATGTTCAGAGGTTTGTTGTTGAACAGATGTTTGTTGTTCTGAAGGTTGTGGTTCTGATGGTTGTTGTTCTGATGGTTGAGGTCGTGGAACAAAGTGTTTGATATGAATTTTGGGTTGAGATGGTTTTGGTACAGAAACTATTGGTGTTGTTGTTTGTGTTGGAACAGGTGTTTGTTTTTGTGGAGAAACAGAACTGGGAGCAGTAACAGAAATGGTTTGTATAGAAGGTGGTTCTGGAACAAACTTAACATTAGAATCATTAATAACAAGTTTTGCAGAAGATACAGAAGATTTAGTACCTTTTACTTTGATCCTCTTGGCAGGTACAGAAGCAGCTTCTTCAGAATCTTTTCTCTTCAAGAGCTTCTTGGGCTTCTCAGCAATCTTGACCTTCTTCTGAGCAGGTGTAGATTCTTCTATAGGCTGAGTCCTTTTCCTCTGGAGTTGTGCTTCTTCTTCTCCTGCATCTGGGAGTGGTTGTCTAGCTAGCTGAATCACATTAGCAGGAACAGGTTTTCCTTCCTTCTTGCATTCATCAATATACATAACCACTATATGTCTGGGCTCTTCAGCAAAGAATAAAGTAAAGTCATCTACAGGAACCCTCTTATTCAATTCTGACATATTTAGCTTCTTGGGAGCTGTTGTGAGTTCATCAATAATTTTGAGTCTCAGAATACTTTTAGCATTCAGAGGCTTTCCTATTATAAATTCTAATTCCTCTGTAACTCCAGCAGCGTACAGAGCAGTTACTAAACCATTCTCAGTAAGAAGATCTGAGATCAACCTTCCAAAGGGGATCCAAGTTCTGATCTTCTGTCCTTTCTCTTTCACATATTCTCTAGATGCATTGATATGGTTCCACAGATGCATAAACAGAATGTATGGAAGATCTACCTTGGTGCTCTGACTAAGGCAATACATGAAATAGAGCTGTTCATTATTGACATAGTCTGGAGAATTGGTTGACTTCCTGTGGTGGATGCATCCCATGAAGATCTTGGCCCAGATCTTGTAATCAGGCTTCAGATCTTTGAATTTGTTAGAAGCTTGACCAACAACATTACTTCTTCATAAACCTCATCCATGTCCACACGCTCAGCTGGCAAGTGGGAAACACCATCTGTTTCTTCATAACCTATCAATTTTCTTATCAGATCTTCTGTGATAATAATTTCTTTTCCCAGTACAGAAGATAAGATGAACTTGGGATAAACTGATGCATGGATCCAGAATTCTTTCACAAGGAGAGGGTAAACTGGTCCAAAGAGCCTATCAAAATACTTAACCCATCCTTGAGCTCCAATGATGGAACGAAACTCAAACCCATTTTCTGCCAGAGAATCAAATTCAACCATAGATTCACATAGAACTTCCAATTTATCAACAGGCGTTAGAAGTGTTCTTTTGGGAGGAGAATAGGGAGCAACACCCAAGTTTTCTGAAGTTACAGCAGCCATAGAAGATTGGAACTGAGCAGCTGTTGATGATGAAGTTGCCATTGAAGGATGCTTTGTCAAACGCTTAGGTATAGGGTTTTTATGCAGAGAAAAGAGGAGATGAAAACGCATGTAATTTCTGAGAGTGTGAAAAGTGTGAAAGTGAATACAAGTCAAGTATATATACTAAAACACTAAGGAAAATCAACAGTCAGAAATATGCACGTTTGAGCAAGCATTAAATGAATAGAATAATAATAATTTCAAAGCATTAATTGCTTCTGACAATTTGGGGGGAAAACCAAGATTCTCACTATTGAAACTTCACCTCAAACGTCTCTTCAGATATGTACACGCCACCTCTTCAGATTTGGTGTGACAAGTGTTTGCTTGCATGTGTTCTGAATTCTCTTAAGAAATGAAACGTTAGCCAACGTTCAGATCTTCTAAAGATTGTTAGTTCAGAGTTTCACAAAAGAGATATTGATCAGAATAAAATAAGCAATCAGAAGAAATACTTCAAAGCATTAAGCATTTTTGCATCTGTAAAACTTTGCTTCTGATAAATATTATTCTGGACAAAAATCCATACCAATATTTTTAGAATAAAATTGAATCTATCTTCAACAAGGGGTTTTGTAAAAATATCTGCCCATTGATGATCTGTATCAACAAAGGCTAAATTTATGATTCCCTTCTGAACATAGTCTCTGATGAAATGATGCTTAATTTCTATATGTTTTGCCTTAGAATGTAAAATGGGATTCTTGGACAAACATATAGCAGAAGTATTATCACAAAAGATAGAAATGTTACTTTCAAAAATTTGATAATCTTCTAGTTGACTCTTCATCCAGAGCATCTGTGTGCTACATCCAGCAGCAGCAATGTATTCAGCCTCTGTGGTTGAAAGTGCAATTGTGGGTTGCTTCTTGCTGTACCAGGAGATTAGATTTCTTCCTAGAAATTGACAACTTCCAGAAGTACTTTTTCTTTCCACTCTGTCTCCAGCGTAGTCAGCATCACAGAATCCAACTAATTTGAAATCATCAGATTTTCTGTAACACAAACCCACATTAGAAGTACCTTTCAGATACCTTAGAATCCTCTTGACAGCTGTCAAGTGTGATTCTCTAGGATCTGATTGGAATCTAGCACACAGACAAACACTGAACAATATGTCAGGTCTAGAAGCAGTAAGATAAAGAAGAGAGCCAATCATACCTCTGTAGAGCTTCTGGTCTACTTTCTTACTTACCTCTTCCTTGCCAAGTGAGCTAGTAGGATGCATTGGAGTCTTTGCCAGCTTACTGTCAGACATGTTGAATTTCTTCAGAAGTTTTTTAACATACTTTGTCTGATGTATGTAGGTGCACTCTGGAGTTTGATTAACTTGGATTCCTAGAAAGAATCTGAGTTCTCCCATCATGCTCATTTCAAATTCTGCCTGCATACATGTAGCAAACTCCTTTCCAAGCATAATATTTGTTGATCCAAAAATAATATCATCTACATAAATTTGGCAAATTAGAAGATCTTTCTTAATTGTTTTGCAAAAGAGTGTTGTATCCACTTTGCCTCTGATGAAATTCTTCTCCAGAAAAAAATTGCTCAATCTCTCATACCAAGCTCTGGGAGCTTGTTTTAATCCATATAGAGATTTTTTTAATTTGAAAACATGATCTGGAAATTTTTCATTTTCAAAACCAGGAGGTTGGTGGACATAAACTTCTTCTTCTATAATACCATTAAGAAAGGCACTTTTAACATCCATCTGATACAGAGTGATGTCATTTTGTGCAGCAAATGAAATAAGAAGGCGTATAGATTCTAACCTTGCCACTGGAGCATATGTCTCAGTGTAATCAATACCTTCTTGCTGACTGTACCCTTGAGCAACCAGCCTTGCCTTATTCCTCTCAACTTCTCCTTTCTCATTTAGCTTATTTCTGAAGACCCATTTTGTACCAATTATATTGAATCCTTGAGGTCTTTGAACTAGATCCCATACATCATTTCTGCTGAATTGATTTAGCTCTTCTTGCATGGCAATAATCCAATCATTGTCTTGCAGAGCTTCATCTACAGAAGATGGTTCAATTTCTGACACTAGTACAAATAGTGATGCTTCAGATGATCTTAGAAAGGATCTTGTTCTGATGGGATCATCCTTCTTTCCAATAATGACATCCTCTAGATGAGAAGCTTTAATTCTGGATGATGATCCTCTAATAGTTGACTCTTTAGAAATGTTTAGATTATTCATCTGAGAGGTTAAAGGAGTAGCGTATGGAGTTGCTTCTGGTTCCTTCACTTGAATTTTGTCTGCTTCTGGAACTTCAGAGTCAATAAAGACTACTTCCCTATCTGCAGAGTTATCAACCTGCTTTGGCTTTTCAGAGCCAAGCTTATCATCAAATCTGACATGAATGAATTCTTCCACAATCTGTGTCTCAGTGTTGTATACTCTGTAGCCTTTAGAGCGTTCAGAATATCCAAGCATGAAACACTTATGTGCTTTGGAATCAAACTTGCTCAGATTTTCCTTAGTGTTTAACATATAGCAAATACATTCAAAAGGATGAAAATATGAAATGTTGGGCTTTTTGTTCTTCCACAGTTCATAAGGAGTCTTCTTCAAAAGAGGTCTAACAGACACTCTGTTCTGAATGTAACAGGCTGTGTTGATTGCTTCTGCCCAAAAATGTTTTGCTAGATCTGTCTCATTGATCATGGTTCTGGACATTTCTTGCAAAGTTCTGTTTTTCCTCTCTACAACCCCATTCTGTTGTGGAGTTCTAGGACAGGAAAAATCATGAGCAATGCCATTTTCAGAAAAATATTTTTCAAAATATTTATTTTCAAATTCACCAACATGATCACTTCTGACTTTTATAATTTTGAAATTCTTTTCATTCTGGACTTGCTTGCAGAAGTCAAAGAACACAGAATGTGACTCATCCTTGTGTTTTAAGAACTTTACCCATGTTCATCTACTAAAGTCATCAACAATGACTAATCCATACTTCTTGCCTCTGATGGATGCAGTTTTCACTGGTCCAAACAGATCAATATGAAGTAATTCTAGTGGTTTAGAAGTAGAAACAACATTTTTTTATTTGAAAGATGTTTTTGAAAACTTCCCTTTCTGGCATGCTTCACAAAGAGCATATGAAGTGAACTTCAGATTAGGGAGTCCTCTGACAAAATTAAGTTTATTAATCTGAGATATACGTCTCGTATTAATATGGCCCAATCTTCTGTGCCAGACCCATTGCTCTTCATTAACAGACAAGAGGCATTTAACATTTTGAACTTTAAGTTCAGAAAGATTTATTTTATAAATGTTGTTTTTCCTCTTACCACTAAATAGGATAGAGCCATCCTTTTGACTAATAGCTTTACAACATTTTTGATTAAAGGTAATATCATAACCATTGTCACTTAATTGACTTATGGACAATAAGTTATGCTTTAACCCTTCAACAAGTAAAACATTAGTAATAGAGGGAAGTTTACCATTTCCAATATTGCCAGATCCAATGATCTTGCCCTTCTGGTTCCCTCCAAACTTCACGTCACCTCTAGATCTAAGTTCCAGACTTTGGAACATAGACTTTTCTCCTGTCATGTGTCGTGAGCATCCAGAGTCCAGGTACCATGATTGGTGTCCTGACCTTGCTGCTAAGAACATCTGCAACAGGAATTATTTTATTTTTAGGTACCCAGATCTTCTTGGGTCCTTTGGGGTTAGTTGGTTTGTAGGTTTGTCTAAACTTCTGTTTTTCAACATAATGTTTATTCTGACTTGCCTTGGGTTTAAACACATAAGTATTCTTCTCAGAGCTTGTGTGTTTAATGTCATTTAAGTGACCAAATTTAAATTGAGAATACAGAGGTGTCTTCTTGATGAAAAGTTTGTCAACAGGTTTTGGATTGCTTCCAGATGAAGATTCATATCCAATACCTCTTCTGTTGTTTCCACTAACACCATAGATCATGGAAGCCATCTTGCTTCTGTCTATGCTCTTAGTAAGAAATTTCTGAAAGCTAGAGTCATATTTTTCTAAAATGTTCTCACATGACTTAGTCTCAGATTCAGATTCTTGTTGAGTTATTTCAAGGTCATTTTTTATTTTCAGATTAATTTCTTTTTGCTCAACAAGTTCTGTTTTCAGAAGATCAATCTCAGATTCAAGATTGCTTTTCAGCTTCTTGTATTTGAGTTTGATATTGTTATAACTTTTAAGAACTTCTGTTAAAACTTTTATGAGTTCTTCTTTGGTAAGTTTAGCCATTACCTCTTCTGCGTCATCATCAGATTCAGAATCTGATTCATATCCTGAGGTACCTTCCTCTTGATCCTCTGTGCTGGCCATCAGTGCAACATTAGCACATTCTTCTTCTGATTCAGAAGATGATTCAGATTCATCTGAGTCATCCCATGTTGCCATCAGAACCTTCTTCTTTTTGTTAAACTTCTTCTTGGGTTTTTCTTTCTGAAGTTTGGGGCAATCATTTTTGTAGTGCCCAGGTTCTTTGCACTCATAGCACACAACTTCTTTCTTGTCAGATCTTCTGTGCCCAGAAGATTCCTTTCTATTATCAGATCTTCTGAAGTTGTTGAACTTCTTTCCCTTGTGCTTCCAGAGTCTATTGATCCTTCTGGACAACATGGATAACTCATCTTCTTCTTCAGAAGAAGATTCTTCAGAGCTTTCTTGAATAACCTGCAAAGCTTTAGCAGTTTTGTTAGATTTTAATGCAACAAATTTACCTTTTTCTTTCTTCTGAGGTTCATCTTCCTCAAGCTCAATCTCATGGCTCCTCAGTGAGCTGATGAGTTCTTCTAGAGAGATCTTGTTCAAATCTTTAGCCATCTTCAAGGCAGTCACCATTGGTCTCCATCTGGTAGGCAGACTTCTGATGATTTTCTTTACATGATCTGATGTAGAGTATCCCTTGTCCAGAACTTTCAGCCCAGCTGTGAGTATCTGAAATCTGGAGAACATGGCTTCAACAGATTCAGAGTCTTCCATTTTGAAGGCCTCATACTTCTGGATCAGAGCCAGAGCTTTTGTCTCCTTAACTTGAGAATTTCCCTCATGAGTCATTTTTAGGGATTCAAACATATCAAAAGCAGTTTCCCTGTTTGTAATTTTTTCATACTCAGTATGTGAAATTGCATTCAATAATATAGTCCTGGCTTTGTGATGATTTCTAAAATCTTTCTTCTGAGCATCTGTCATAGATTTTCTGTCAATCTTCTTGACATTCCCATCTGTGGGATGGACATATCCATCTATGACTAGATCCCATAGATCAGCATCATATCCTAGGAAAAAACTCTCAATTCTGTCTTTCCAGTAGTTAAATTTCTCCCCATCAAACATAGAGGGTTTGGTGCTGATCCTGTCCCTTTCTTCATATTTATTGTTAATATTGGATATTGAATTATCAGCCATTGTAACAAATAAATATATATCAAAGTATTTCTCTCTGGATCTTTACTGACACTGTTAAGTGGTAGCACACACAGAACCGGAGCTCTGATGCCAACTGAAGGTGAGATAATACTTAGAAGGGGGGTTGAATAAGTATGAAAGATTAAGACTTAAAAAATAATAACACAATTATTTTTATCCTGGTTCGTTGAAATCAACTACTCCAGTCCACCCTTCCTAGAGTGATTTGCCTTTCTCAATAAGGACTTAATCTACTATTTAATCAAACAGATTACAATAGTAACACCTAAGAACAACTGTTCTTAGTCTTCTCAAGAGCTACTGATTCCAACTGAATCCTCTTAAGGAAAACCTTTACAATCAATGTAAATCAAATACAAGAGTATTAATGCTTCTATAAAGCTTTTATCACAACAGTGATTTTTCTCTTAAGTTTAAGTACAAGAAATTCTAAGAAGAATATGAAAGAATGAGAGCTTTGAATAATATGATTTCTTTTCAGCAAATTGTGTCACTGAAGAATTTGGTGGAGTCTTCCTTTTATAGGCAGCTGATCCAAGGATGCTGAGCGTTGAAAAGAGAGTCCCAAAAAGGTCTGAGCCTTTTTGTCTTCACATCAAGTGACCTTTCCTAGAAGTAGATAGCACAGAAAAATCCTTTTTGTCTATGTTCTTGTGTCTAGCACAAATGAGGAAAGAGACGTTTGATTTACTCCAACGGATATATTCTTTGAATATTTCTTCTTCAGTTTTCAGCAAGTTCTTCGGAATCTGAATGAGTCAGAGTTTTCTAATGATGTTCAGAACTTTGCTGTATCAGAGTCTTCTGCAGCATGTGTGCTTTCAGCGTGTTGATCATCAGAGCATATTTGACACAGAACTTCAGTACTTGGCAGCGTTAGTACTTTCAGAAACTTCTGTAGAAATTATGCTTTGAGAAACTCTTCATGCAATATTCTTCTATGCTTCAGATGCTTCTGACTAGCTTCAGAATCTTCTTGAGCTTCTTGCTTCAGATGCTTCTGACTAGCTTCAAAATCTTCTGGAGCTTTTTGCTTCAGATCCTTCTGGAGACTACGCTCAGGATCTTCTGTAAACAGCAATCAGAATCTTCTAATGAATGCATCTGGCGCTTCAGAGTCTGGATAACTTCTTGTATACAATTCAGATTTGCTTCTAGAGAGTTAATTCCATTTCAATCTGCAGTAAAACTCTCAAACAAATTTTAGAGTATATAATTCTTAAATATAAAATTTCCTAACAGTTATCATCAAAACAAAGAGTTATTATTAAGAACCAATCTGTGTTCTAACAGTTCTTTCTTAAATGGCTTAATTGAAGAAGAAGTATATGTTCATCAACCCCCTGGTTTTGAAAATGAAAAATTTCTAGAACATGTTTTTAAATTAAAGAAATCACTCTATGGCTTAAAACAAGCTCTCAAAGCTTGGTATGAGAGGCTGAGTAATTTCCTTCTAGAAAATAATTTTATCAAAGAAAAGGTTGATACAACTCTCTTTCATAAATCAATTAAGAAATACACTTTAATCTATCAGATTTATGTAGATGACATTATTTTTGGTACAACAAATATTACGCTTGGAAAGGAGTTTGCTCAATCTATGCAGGCAGAATTTGAGATGAGTATGATGGGAGAACTCAGATTCTTTCTGGGAATTCAAGTCAATCAAACTCCAGAAGGCACTTACATACATCAGAGAAAGTATATGAAGGAGCTTCTGAAGAAGTTCAACATGACAGAGAGCAAGTCAGCAAAGACTCCAATGCATCTAACAAGTACTCTGGGAAAAGAAGAGGTAAGTAAAAGGGTATATCAGAGGCTCTACAGAGGTATGATTGGTTCTCTTCTGTACTTGACTGCTTCTAGGCCTGATATTCTTTTTAGTGTTTGTCTGTGTGCTAGATTCCAATCAGATCCTAGAGAATCTCACTTAACAAATGTTAAGAGGATTCTGAGGCATCTGAAAGGTACTACTAATGTGGGTTTGTGTTACAGAAAATCTGATGATTTTAAATTAGTTGGCTTCTGTGATGCTGATTATACTGGAGACAGAGTTGAACGTATAAGTACTTCTGGAAGCTGTCAGTTTCTGGGAGGCAATCTGATATCATGGTACAGCAAGAAGCAACCCACAATAGCACTCTCAACTACAGAAGCAGAATATATTGCTGCTGCTGGTTGTAGTACACAGATGCTCTGGATGAAGAGTCAGCTAGAAGATTATCATATATATGAGAATAACATTTCAATCTTCTGTGATAACACTTCTGCTATTTGCCTTTCTAAAAATCCTATTTTACATTCTAAGGCAAAGCATATAGAAATTAAACATCATTTCATCAGAGACTATATTCAGAAGGGAATTTTAAGCTTAAATTTTGTTGATACACACCATCAATGGGATGATATCTTTACAAAACCCCTTGCTGAAGATAGGTTTAAATTTATTCTAAAGAATATTAGTATGGATTTTTTTCCAGAATAAAAGTATTATTCTGAAGCAAATTTATTCAGATGAAAAATGATTAAATTCTGAAGTGTTGCATCTGTAATTTCATTTGTTACATTATTTTTTTGTGAAACTCTGAACTAACAAGCTTCAGAGGATCTAAGCGTTGTTTAACGTTTCATATTCTAAAGAGCTTCAGAGGCAAAACAATATCAAAACACGTGTCACATAAAATCTGAAAAGGTGGAGTGCACAAGTGAGACGCCGTTTGAGGTACTGTTTCGAATTATTACAATTCTCGTTTTCCCCCCACTTTTGTCAAATCTCATTAAATGCTGAAATATTTTTCTTATTTTCTTAATTAATGTGATTAACTGATAAGTGTTGGTTGTGTTTTTGTGTGCCCTAATTTTTTCTGTATATATTCCACATTCTCACATAATTTCACACTTTCACTCTCTCTCACACCTTTTATGCATTTTGGCCTTCTCCATTGTTTTCTATTCTCTGCTAAATAAAAAAAAAGATCAGTTAATCTCAAAAGTTCGTCAATGGCAACTTCATCATCTTCATCTTCAAAGTTAGCATCTACAATGGCTGGAGCATCATCATCTGAAAAGGGAAATGAAATCTACAAAACACCAGAACGAAGTCTCCTAACACCAGTGGATGACCTAGAAGTTCTTTGTGAATTCATGGTGAATTTTGATTGCATGGTGTTGCACCCTAAAATTTGCCCAACATTATTCACTTGGTTTATGTTTCAATATCATTAGCATTTGCATATAGAGTCATGTACATGGCCTACTCATCTGCATAGCATAAGCATAGCAAGTCAGCTAACAGGGGACCAATCGTTATTCTCATCTCTATGAGCCTATCAAGAGGTTGTTATCCTAATTCAATCCCATTCAAGTCATCAGAGAAGAATTTGAAAGCAGAGAGTTCAATAGATCAAGCTTTGAGTCTATCTCCTATCTGAGGGCATCGGAGGATCAACAAGGGAGTTGTGAGTTGTGAATTGAAGGCATGGAGAGTATCTAGATATCTTGGAGGACTTAGAAAGTCATTTGGAGATGGAGACAAGTCATTGGTGTAGTCACATGGGTTGTGGAGGAAGACAGTCAACTAGAGTTTCATCTGGGTCAACCATGGGTCAACTCTAGGTCAATTGACTGATTGAAAGGCATTAAGGGCTATTGAAGAGATGTGGGGTTCATCATTTGACATGGAGAATAAAGATATGTTGTTATGCTAAGAAGAAATCAAGAGAAATCAAGGAGGAGAGGAGGTTCTAAATTAGGGTTTCTATGTAAAATCCCCTGGTTTAGGTCAAACTTCCAAGCAAGATAAGTCAAAATGCAAGCTTCAAATGGATCCTTGGCCAACATGAAACTTGTAGAAGATCTCAAGACCTTTAATTTGAGTGGTGGAAGACATCAAGGAGATTTATAGAACTCAAGTTATGGTCCTTGCAAGTTACAGGTCATCTGAGGTATCTGAAATTTTGTCTGTAAAAGTGACTCGACTTCCAAGCTATTTTTACCCCTCAAGGATATTTCAAATGAATTTCTGGTAAACATAAGAGTTGTTCCTAATTGTTTTAGCTTTCTAGAATGGTATGGTATGCCTTCATAGGATTTGTGGAACTCTACTTATGGTCCTGGCAAGCAAAGAGTATTTTGGTCATTTGGTGATTACAGGTCATTCATAGCATATGCCTAAAACTCATACAAGGAAGCTTCAAATGAAAAACTTCACAACATAAAAGTTGTTCAAAATGGGATTTTAAGGCTAGAAAAGAAGGTGTGAAAGTTTGGAAAAGCTTGGAGCATGGAATTTTAAAAGTGGTGAAAAATGACTTAAAAAAGGCATATAACTTGAAAAAGTTCAAGTTGGAAAATGGTTTGAGAGGTCTACAAAGCCAATATGGGTCATCCAATATACCAAATTGATTCCCAACATCATTTTAAAGACATTGGTTCAGCCACAGTTTTGAGTTTAGGTTTAAAAATTGGACTTCCTTTGTAAATTTGTTTCTTACATCATAAGGCAACATGGTAAAGCTTAACACAAGGCAAGGAAAGCTTGGTTTTTCATGCATACACTCCTAATATCTCATGAGAGGAGATTTTCACTCAAGTTTACCCAAGGTGCAAGCATGATATGATATGATTCAAAATGCCATCAAATGATAAATTCATGAAAGTCCATAAGCTTCTAGATCCCTCTAGGACCAATCTAGAAACTTCTCATTCTGTTAATCCTCTCCTATATAAGGAAATGAAGCTATTTGTGCATGGGTTGGTGATTCTTTGAACTTGTAAACACTACTTTGAATCCTTCACTCCAATTTGCATTTTCTCTTCAAACTCCATTGAAGCTTCATCAATCATCTCAATTTCTGTTATCATCATCATCCTCCATTGTTGTGGAGTAAAAAGCAAGAAGAAGGCTCAAGGATTCGTGGCTGGATTGTTGGTTCCCATTCATCACTCCAACTTGCATGAAGGTGTGAATTGCCATTTTCAAGGGATTTAAGCACCAATTCTCTTCACAGGAATCATCACCATCATCCAAGGATCAATTAGCACAAGTGGCAAGGGTTGAAACGAGGGATAACCATCATCACCATATCCATTTGGTAAGGATGCAATTTGATTCGAATCACCATGATTAGCCATTGTTAGGGTTAGATCTTAAGTTATTTGCAATAGAGACAATCTAGGGATCATCCATGAGTAGTTTAAGATCATTTCATGAAGTTTCGAAATATGGTATCAATTCTTGCAAGATCAAGGAAGCTTTGGTTATGGAGTTTTACAGCGTGTATTATAGCTTAGTGTACTCAGGGTGGTATGTAGAACATGTTAACATCAAGAATTTCAAGGTTTAATGAAGTTGCATGGCACGTATTCATGGTGGAACCAAGGGTTTATGCATTCGGTTTGACGTGTACAAGAGGTTTCAAGGTAAACTAAGAGTATGGTTGGATAGAGGACGAGAAGAGGATGATTTTTGATTTTTATTTCATAAACTTTCATGGAGAAACGAGTGAGCTAGGATTGCTAGAAGAATCACGCCTGAAATGGAGTTGTATGAGTTTTAGGGTTTCATTTGGAGAAGAAATGTGTCAGCCGTCGGATCAATGTGAAATGGTTGACTAGACTCCAAGATCAAAGGCCCATATTCAATTTCAGCTTTTGGAGGGAATTGCAACAGCCATGAAACGCTGCCGTTTCACTTAGTGACCGGTTGGGCTTGTTTTCATTTCCACACCCCACTCTTGTTGGGCCCAGCGTGTATCAATTGATACTCTTGCTATTCTCACCCCCTTCCACTTATCTCTTTATATTTCTTTTTAATTTCTTTTCATTTTTTCATGCCTTTTATAAAAATCATATAAAATTGAAAAATCATTATTTTTTGATGATTCTTTTTGCATATTTTTCTTTAAAGAGTCTACAAAATTATAAAAAATAAAAATTGCATTTTATTTTTTATTTGATATTTTTCCCATATTTTCCAAATAAATTCCTATTTTAGGTGCTTCATTTCATACATGATTTTGATAAATTTTGTTCTAATAGTTGCTTTAATATTTTTTGTCCATTCTTTTTAGGTTGTTTAGTTTAGACATTTAACTGGTAGATACAATTTAATTCATATTTTTAGGAGTTAGTTTTAGATGATTAGTTTAGGTGAGAACAACATGAACAAATTAGGGTTTTAAGTGATAACTTAGGAGAATTAATTCATTTCCCTTAGGACTTAGAGCTTGAATAGTTTAGCTATGGGACTATAGGGACTATGGGTAGTTATTAGATCCCCTTAGAAATCACTAGGATTCCCCTACTGCTATTAATCTACTGTATATATCTGATTGACTGGTGTGGTGTGCCTTTTGGGGATGATTGCTTGCTTGTTTGGGTGTTGGGATTTGCTTGGGGATTTGGGAGAGATGAAGACTGAAGATGATGAAGCCATTGGAGATCCAGAACTTGAAGACCAACTTCTAGAGTAGGAGAGGAGGTTCCTGCTAGCAGCTGTTGAGGAGATTAGGGTTTAGGAGCTAGGCAGAGCCCTAGATTAGAAAGCTTGTTTCTCAAACATGGAATGCCTTGTCTGCATCCATCCTTTCTCTATGATTAAAAGTCTCTTTCAAATATCCACCTCCTTCCTTTGGAAGGATCAGTGAATGTATTTGAAAGATAGAACTTTTGAGAGAAACTTTCTGTTTAATGTTAATAGTTGATGAACCACCCTTGGTAGGAAATTAACTGTCTAACATCCATTCACTTCATCTGGTTGTCTGATGTTCATCCTGGAGCCTGAGACTTGAAGAAAAGCCATTGTAGACTGAGGACTGGTGATCAAGACCTTGCTGAAGATTGTGGAGATGGAGATTGATGCTTGCTGAAGCTTGTAGCTGCTTGGAGATTACTTGAAGTCAGATGTTGATGCAGAGCTGCTGTAGCTGTTTATTTTTGCAGTATTTCATTTCTGATGTATTGATTGGTTTTCCTGGTTGTATTGTTTGCTGTTTACCCTGCTGGGTCGAAAGTGAATCCTGTTCACTTTTGCCTATTGTTTTCCAGGTTCGAGGTTGAGTGGGACTCTCTTGCCTCGCTTGTATTGTTGTATTCATGCATTTTACTGTTTTACTGTATATATCTGATATTGTTTCTGCTTCCGTCTATTCCCTTAGGATCTCTGTTTCTCTTTGTGCAAGAGAGGAGCATGATAGACACTAGGTCTTAACCCATGCATGATAACATTAGGTTAGTTTGATTCCCTTCGCAACCGTAGGTTAGAGTTCTGTCTCTTCTTTCTCAAAACAAACAGAAAAACACCATAAAGATTTCAAACACAATAAAAGACACTTCTTCCGTAAAAGAATGTGAACTCATCAAGACGTCATTTTTGTCCGCTTGGACTGCTAATCAGAAAAACCTTTTTCAGAAGGAATAAAATCAATCAAGACAGACTTGCGTCGTACGAGGCCCGAACTACGTTTGCTCTGATCTTTCATGCTGTATGAAAGTACGTAGGCATAGGATGCGATATCCTAGCAGCAACCTTCCCCTCCTTTCCCGTAGGTAGGCGAACTACGTTGACTCTGATTTCTCGTTCCAGACGGGAATACGTAGGCATAAAGTGCGATACTTTGCCGAGTCGTTTTCTTTTCTTTTAACCCTTGACCTGTAGTTTAGATAGAATAACAATCCATACCCGAAAACAAGCGTGGATCCCCTCGGGTACGACAGACGTGAGGGGTGCTAATACCTTCCCCTTGCGTAACCGACTCCCGAATCCAGATTTTGGTTGCGACGACCATACCTTTTCCCGTGTTGTGCGAGGTTTACTCTGAGCGTTTCCTTTCCCTCCGTTGGGATAAATAACGCACGGTGGCGACTCTTCTGTTCAGCCGGCGCCGATTTTCGCAGTAGCGACAGCTGGCGACTCTGCTGGGGATTCAACGTCCCCTGGCTGCTAAGGACTACGATAGTTCCTTATGCATTTGGGATCCAACGTCCCTTAAGAGAGTCAATCCTAGCGCTTGTTTTCCCGTCGAGGATTTTGTATGGATTTATATTTCTGACCTTTATTTTCAGCATTATATTATTGATTATTATTGCTGTATTGGGGTGTGACGGGTGTTCTATGATTGAGAGATAAGCCGGACCTGGGCTTGAGTGCACCTAGAATTAGAGTAGAAAGTAGTGGGCGCGTACCGGCTTTGCTTGCATTAGTGTCTCACGAAATCTACACTCGAACGAGGTTCTTCTGGTTGGCTTCTTTTTCTACCCTTTGGGTCGAAGGGGTTGTTGGTCAGTTGAATTGTCGACTCCGGGAACCGATCATTTGGAAGTTGGCTAAGTGAGGCCTCTTCAGGAATTGATGATGCCACTCCTTCTGGGAATCGTATCATCAACCCTGAAAGTCTGTGACGCCAACGACCGCATAGGATGCCATACCTTTGTCAGTTACTAGGACATCCACCTGTGAGAGGGTTTGGGGTTATGCAGGTAACTAGACCTTCAGATACCGGTTATTTCTTGATCAGAGATCCTGGGTATTTATGGAGGGTTATGAGGTCTGTCAGAGACCAGTTGGAGATGTGATTTGAGGTCTGCCAGAGACCAGTTGGAGTTATGGTTTGAGATCTGTCAGATACCATTATTGGAGCTTGATTTTAGGTCTATCTGAGACCAGGGTTTGAGGACTTCTAGAGAATCTATCTGAGACTTCTTGATATGGTCCAGGCTATTCAGCTACGGCAGTTGGTCCCCGTTGCATGTTACTTGCATTGCATTCTGTTTGCATACTCATCATCATTGCATCCCACTAACGTGTGTCTGTGCTGCAGGTGCATTTGCATTTCCCTAGTTCTAGTGCCCGGATTCCTGAGTGATTGGTCATGGCCAGCTTAAGAAGGACAGTTGCTTACAAATTGCCTACTCCTGATGTTGTTCCCCTACTTGGGTTGATCTCTCTGGCTGATGAGGAGGTTCGTAGGAGCTTCAGAATGAGCTATGGAAGACTATTGAGATTGGTGCGCAAACCCACGGAGACAGAGCTAGATAGGCTGTACGCTTTGATGCAATTCTATGATCCCGCATTGAGATGTTTTACGTTCGCTGATTTCATTATAGGGCCTACCATTGAGGAGTATGTGGAGTTTACTGAGTTACCCGTGCAGAACCAGGTTCCATTCATTCATTCGGGCATTAAGCCCAAGCCAGAAGACTTGGCAAAAGCCTTGCATGTGGATGCTTCTAAACTGTTGACTACTGTTTCCCGTGGAGTTCCAGGCTTCTCACTCCAGTTCTTGATCGGTAAAGCTCAAGAGTACGCTAAGAGCGGATGTTGGATTGCCTTCAATGCTGTGCTGGCTCTGTGCATTTACGGCATAATATTGTTTCCCAATGTACCGGATTTTGTGGACTTCGATGCCTTCTACTTGTTTGCCGCTGGTAATCCTGTACCGACCATGCTCGGAGATTTCTACCACTCACTGCATTACAAGAATGAGAAGGGAAGAGGAAAGAATGTTCATTTCTGTGTACCATTGCTGGATATGTGGTTTAAAAGCCACCATCCCCTGAAGGGATCTTTTGTGAAGAGTGCAACCACAGCTAGCTGGTCAGAGCGCCTGATGAGGCTATCTTCTGAAGACGTTGAGTGGTTTGATCGAGACCTGCTAGGATCTGAGCTTATATTCAGTTGTTCTGGGTACCCTAATGTTCCGTTGATAGGGAGGAAAGGGTGTATCAACTACAACCCTTCTCTGTTCGTCCGTCAGTTCGGATATGCGTTGAAGAACCCACCAAAGGAGGAGGAAGTATAGGAATCTCTGTACTTCACCGGAGACGTGAAGGGGGAGTTACTAGCCAAGCTGCAGCATGCCTGGACGCGTATTAACCGCAGAGGGAAGCCGTTGTTAGGAAAGAATGACTGTCAGGCCTATGCACCATACAAAGTTTGGGTCCAGGAGAGAGCAAGTCAGTTGCGGATGCCATTCCCAGATGTACCAATCCTTGTTCCTATTCCGGTAGCAGAGCCAACCACTGTTTCTCGGGAAGCCTACGAGCAAGTTGTGAAAGAAAAAGAAGCCTTGATGAAGATCAATGAAGGGTTAGAGCAAGAGTTAGCCCAGGTACGCAGTGATAAAAACAAGGCCGTGTATGCTTTCCAACAGCAGATTGAGCTAATGAACAAATTAGGGGATGAGTTGACTGAGGAGAGGAAGAAACGCGAACGTCTGGGGCAAGAGTTCAGAAGCTCCCATGACATGCTTGAATCCAAGAAGAAAGCGCTTGACATCGCTCACCGAGAGATCTCTTCTTGCAATAAGACTTGGGCTGACCATCACCAGGATTGTTGGTTGAGGTCATGCCTTCTTATTGTACTCAGTGATATTGTATTCTTGGCCTATTAGTTTTCTCAGCAATATATGAGGCTTTCTATGATTCAGCTCCGATCTTTGTATTGCTAGCACTGTCACTGCACCGGCACCTCCACACTAGAATCGGGGAATGAATTTCCCTAATGCACAGACACACACATTGCATTGCATTCATATTCATATTGCATTACAGGTAATTATTAAACTGTAGCTCATCTCCTGTATCTCTCAGGTCCCCCAGGATTATCGACTGAAGAATTTCCTAGCATTTAACCAGAAGCAGCAGCAAGGAAGTCATGAGTCAGGATCCGACTGAGATGCAAGAGGTGCACGACAACATAATGCGGCTCATACAGGTAATGGAAGCCATGGCCGAGAGTCAGAAACAGTTGCAGAACATGGTGCAGCCTCTGATTGCGTGGGCTGATGATAGGGCTGCCGACTTTGCTCAGCTAGAGAATCAAGGTTTTCTCCCAGGCCGCATACGCCAACTTGTGGGGGTAGCCATCAAACAGGTTCAAGCAGAATTAACGGATGTTCGAGGCCAGCTGGGGAAGTTCACGAAAGATATGCAAGAGTTGCGCTCGAATCAAGAGACGCTAGAAGAAGAGAACTGCCGACTGAAGGCACAGATAGGGTTGATGGCTGAAGTATTAAGGAACGTACTCAGGAGAGAAGGAAGGCAAATGTTGGAAGACGCGGCTGGCTTATCTGTTCCTCAGGGGTCTGAAGAACCATTACCCACGCAGGATAGGCTTAAGAGACCCTCTCCATGGTTCGAAGCTCAGAAGTCTCCTCGTCAACAGTCGCAATTGATTTTGCAGGATAACTCAAGGAGGTGGGGTATGAGAATGAGGTTTTCTAACAGAGTATTTGATGAGATCCCTGTGGATTATGATCAGCTGGTGCAACTCTTGTTCCAACTTCAACTGGTTGAGCCCCGCATTTTGGTTCCACTGACAGGGCAGCCGCCACCAGACTATGACCTGAACGCCCATTGTGCCTTCCACTCCGGAGCACCGGGGCATAGCATTGCAAACTGCAAAGCTTTTAAGCATAAGATTCAAGATTTGCTGGATGAGAAAATAATTGAGTTTGTACCGGGGGGCATAAAAGTTGCAGGGACTGATATTCCCATTTCTCCGCCAAAGGTTGCAGATGAATCGAGGTATATCCCAGAGCCACTGGAAGCTAAGTCTCCATGTCCACAACAGTTGCCAATGCCAGGGTTGAACTTAAGGATGATAACGCGTGAGCCTAAGGAAACGTCCGAGCAAAGCCAGCAGCCTACAAGACGCCAGTATACGACTCAACAAAGAATTCAGGAAAAAAAGCCAAGGAGGGTGTTTGAGAAGCCTCCTCAACGTACGCAGATTTGTTACAGACACTACTAAGATTGAACTTGGTGGAGAAAAGAACTCTGGCGCCAATAACCGGCACTCTGCCGGATGGCTATGATGCGAGCAGGCACTGTGAATTCCACTCCGGGGCTCCCGGACATGATATTGAAGGTTGCCACGCGTTCAAGCATAACGTCCAAGATTTAATCGACAGCAGGGTCATTAACTTCTCCGATAGGGTCCCCAAGGTGGTGCAAAGCCATAGACAAGCAAAAGCCGGGGTGATGAAAAGGTTTCCCAGATTTGATCGGGCCGGTGAAAGAAGATCGAGACAGCAGTAGACTACCTCTGATGATAGCTTCTGAGAATGGTTGACTCGCCAATAAGTCAAAGTGTAGGAAGTCCAGTTCTGAGACACCGACATTTTTCATGTTATCTTGTTCATGTCCGCGCATTCGTAGTTTCTTTTCTGCGTAATTGCAAATTTCGCTCTTAAAACTTGTTGTTTTTCAATTGATATTAATAAACGAAATGAATATGCATGTTTTGAATTAATCCAGTCGTGTTCACTCTTTGTTTTGCTTTAATGCTTAATGCTTGTTTTAGCAGGAATCTGGGGAGGATGACGAAAACAGATGACGAATAATATTCCGATCGTATGCTTTTGGATAAAAAACTTGTTGATGAAATACAGGCATTGTTTCAATCCATAAACACTGGAGATATAAGGAAGGTAATCCCTTGATAACCCCTTTCGAGCCAGTAGTAGGAGGTTCTTTTCGAAAATGAAAAAACCCCAAATCTTAACCCGGGGCAGGGTAGGTGTCAGTTAGTTTGACCAAGCGTTCGAATCGTGGAAAGAGTGTCCGGTTGAGGATAAATCACACTTGTATAAGTCGTGCCTAAAGAACCGCAATGGTTAAACCTTGCCGACAAAGAGTGAAACAGTCACATTACTCCACAAGAAGTCAGACAAACCAGTGTCACACGACTTGTTCAAAAAAAAAAAGAGAACAGAAAGTGAAAAGAATCAAGAGCCCGCTAAGTCAAAACTTGAAAACAAATGACTTAGGCAAAAACAGGGGCATCCCGCTGGACTGGAAAATCAAAAGAATCTCAAAAGATACTCAGTCCAGGCAAAAGTTAGGGAACGAAAAAAAACGAAAGACGAAAAGGATTGTCAAAGAAAAGAACAAATCCTCGAAAAGGACAAAAGTCGTGTGATTCTAGGCACCCAAAGACGAAAAGCAAATGACCGTCACTCAAAAAAGAAAAACGCGTGGTATCCTGAACCATCACTCCTATCATTCCACCTCTAATAGGTGAACGCTGAAGTCAGATTAGCTGAACATAGGATTGGAGAACATCACGAAGAATGGGTGGGTTGAAATAAATTTTGAGCCTATATCTTTCCTTGTTAACCGTGAACCTGACCACGTTACAACCCGCAAAAGTCCTAATTGAAACAGGTTTTGTCCGAGGGCATACGTCAGTAAAGATCTCTTCGATTCTGACTCCTAAAAGGGTTCCTCTTACCAGCTTTCATATTGACATTTTGATAATTGATTCATTACATGTCACAAAATTTTTTAGTGAACAGACTTGGATTTTGAAACTGTCATATGCATTGCGTTTAATATATCTTTTATGCAGAACAACTTGTGTTACCTGCGAGTAAGCGCATGCCGACAGGAAAGATTCCTACAGTGGAAGGTATGATCAGGATAAAATGCAGAATGCCCAAATATTTCGTGAACTGGGGCAAGCTATACTGATTAATTCAGGTAGAGTCGGTCATCCTAGAATCAGTAAATCCGGGGCAGTCAGGTCAAGATTTGGCAAATCTCTCATAGCTATGGGCAGTGCTCCACGACACAGTCGATCAGAGACAAAAGATTGTTGCGAGACCGGGGCATGTCACCCTAGAAGCACGAAAGTTATGTTCTTGAAACACCCCTTCGAGGTCCGAAATGTAGAAGCCGTCCATGTCTGGTCGTCAGGATACAAAGACTGTAGGGTCCATTCCAAAACTGTTGCAGATTCAGGGGCAAGCTGGGCATGTTAGTATCCCCGAAGCGGAGTTCTCTCCTTTCAGCAAGTATTCTTTCCTCCCAGTAGAACTCGAAGATAAGACTCTCCCCAGCAGAGTTGGTTGTGGGTCCTGGCATTTATTTTGTCAGGGATACTGTGTAATATCAGTTCACTCTCCAGCAGAAATCCAATCGTACTGTGCACATCTGCTATTCCCCAGCAAAGTTATATTCCCCAGCAGGATGCTACTTCAACAAGGTGTTTGGTTTAAGTTCCTAATTTCCCAGCTGAGTCGACTTCACTCTTACAGCATTTATTTTGCTGGAATAATTCTGTAGCACCTGGCTATCCCCAGCGGAGTTGGCATTATCTTCAGCATTTATTTTGCTGAAGCGGTTCCTGTATCCCAGCAGGTGGGGAGAGCACTTGCTCAAATGAACTACCAAACACTCAAGATCTCGGCATGAGATATTCAATGATAATGTCATTTTCGGCAGTATTCCCCACAGAGTTACCAGGATAAGTCTCTCTTTATTCCCAAGCAGAGTTATTTGTCATCAAAAGGTTTCATGAACCAGAATTTCAGAAGTGGCCTCCGGGCATCAGAACAGGCATCCGGTAGTTTGGTTTCCAGATATCCCCAGTAGAGTCCGCCTCAAAGTCGCTGTCACGTCAGTGCTAAGAAGTTTGTGGGTCGGGACCAATGAAGAAGTGAGTCCTGACGTGGCCAAGTTGTATTTCCCCAGCGGGTCGAAGATGCCTGAGTCCTGACGTGGACAAATCAAGACGAAACATGGGTCCTGACGTGGAACGAAGTTGTTTCCTTACGTGGAAAGATTGAGTCCTTACATGGACATATCAAGCCAGAGTCCTTACATGGACAGATTGATAACGTATTCATTACGTGGAAAAAGATCATATTCCTTACGTGGAAAGATTGGAGTCCTTACGTGGACAGATCAAGATTGTGTTCCTAACGTGGAAAGATGGAGATTCCTTACTGTCGCTACTGCGAAAATCGGCGCCGGCTGACAGAAGAGTCGCCACCGTGCGTTATTTATCCCACGGGAGGGAAAGGAAACGCTCGAAGTAAACCTCGCAAAAAACGGGAAAAGGTATGGTCATCGCAACCAAAACCTGGGTTCGGGAGTCGGTTACGCAAGGGGAAGGTATTAGCACCCCTCACGTTCGTCGTACTCGACGGGATCCACGCTTGCTTGGGTTGTCTACAGGATGCAAACAATCTATCTACGGCTGCTAAATCTAAACGGAAGGGAATTGACTCGATAGAGCGTCGCACTCTATGCCTACGTATTCTCAAGCAAGAAAATCAGAGTCAACGTAGTTCAGGACTACGGGGAAATTGGCTCGCCAAGACCTCGCGTCTTGGGCCTACGTACTTCCACATTGCATGGAAGATCAGAGCTTTACGTAGTTCAGGCTAACTACGGCTAAACAAAACATTCTCACACAGCAGTGAGAAAACAACTGGTTTCACAGGGTCGGGAACCTATGGGCAAAACTACGGTTTGGTCTCAAATGCACTTGGGCAAGAGAGAAAAAGGGTAACAATTAGTCGTTAGCGGGAAAGTCTCGATCGCACAGCAGCGAGAGAACAGAAAGGTTAGTTGTTAGTGTGCTCGCTAGGATATCGCATCCTATGCCTACATATTCTCGTCTGGTACGAGAAATCAGAGCAGCTGTAGTTCGGCTACTTCGGGACCACAGCTCAAATCTCGTTTTATTAACATTCTGAAAAATGATTACAATGATTGCATACTGAAAATAAATCTCCTAGGAAACGCTATCCTATTCTATCCTGAAAAATCAAATGGAAAAGTCCCCTAACAAGTGGACATTCTAAACTATCCCTAAAATCGTAAAATAATCTCTATGAAAATATATCCTAAAAGAAAATGCACTCTAAAAAATATTAAATCTACTTTAATATTTTTTCTTTTTCCTTCTTTTCTTTTCAACTATTTTCTCCTCTTTTTTCATATTTCTCATATTTTTTCCAATATATTTTTCTCTCCTTTTTCAATATATTTTTTCTTTTATTTTCCTATTTTTCTCAATATTCTTCTCTTGAATATTTTCTCCTCTTTTCTTTCAATATATTTTTCCATATTTCTCTATGTATTTTCTTTTCTTTTTTTCCACTATTCCCTTTTTTTAATATTCTCTTTTTTCATAATATTTTTTCTATATCTTTTCCTTTTTTACTTTTCTTTATTTCTTTTTCTCTTTCTCTTTCTTGCTATTTCTTTTTTCTTTCAATATTCTTTTTCTATTTTCTTTTCTTTCAACATATATTCTTTTTATTTCTTTTTTCAACATATATTCTTTTTATTTCTAAAAAGACTAAGCTAACGAAGAAAAGAAAATTACAAAAAGGGAGGGGGGTACACCAGATTACAGGGGATACCATCAAAAAATAAAATAAAAAAATCAAACTGGGCCCAGCCCAGCAGCTATTGCTGCAAAAACGGAGGGGGTGTGGATCCAACAACGTAGGGTGTAGTCCATTAAACGCGCGTGGGCCCAGCCCATTATTCAGCAAAAACAAACTGAAACGGAGGTGCATGGGAAATGGGGGATGTGTACGGGCGAAGATACTCCAATGGGCCCGACCCAATTCAACCCGGTCCACCCTTCCACTCATCTCCCTCAGAAAACCCTAGCTTCACTGTTCATGGCCTTTGCGTCGTTCCCCCATCCCTTTCTCAGACTCAACCTCTCTTTCGTTCTACCTTGACCCCTTCTGAAACTATCCCAGATCCCCTTCGTCCTAACCTTTCTTGATTCCTCTACCATCAAAATGCGTCACCATAATCATCAAACCGAATACCTGTGAAGAATGAACGGAGAAGAAATTTTCTGGAGACAATAACCAATTCCTTCGAAGATTCGCGATGATGATCGGAGAAGCTTGAGGAGCTCGCTGGATGAACGAATCTGGGGAAAAACTGAATGAAGAACCTGAAGATCTCCATGATGCTGTTGACGAGCGAGGAAAACTGGAGATTCGAAGATGGCGTTGTGGAGATTCTTCTGGAAATGACGACGAACATGAAGATCTGATGAAGATTCATCATCCCTGATGAATTTCTGGAGACTTCTTGCATGTGAATCTGGAAATCATGAAGAGCGGTTGAACTCGATAAACGCTTCTGGATCTGAGAAATAGACTCGATGAACTTGATGAAGTTCTTGCAAACGATCCTCTGGAGACGATTATTGAAGAGTCTGACGAAGATCACTCGAAGGAAGTTTGTTGAAGCTTCTGGAAAATCTTGTGAAAAACAATGATGATGTTCTTGAACGAACTGGGGCAAATCTGAGGAACATGTATGAGGATCTAAGAACGATGGATGCAAGTTGGTGAAGATCATGAAGGTCCTTTGTTGAAGACTTGTTAGTAATCGTTCTCTGGGTAAACGTAGGAAGAACAAAGACGAATGTGAAGATGATGGTTTGGATGTTGATCGGAAAGGCAAGATGATGATCGGAGATGTATGAAGGAGGAAGGCGGATTCTGGAATTTTTGGGTTGTTGGAGGTTTTCCGGTGAGGGGTGCGGTGGCCGCCGGCCATGCATGCCGGCCGGTGGAGAGAACGGTGAGAGGCTGTGGCATGTACGCGTGGCACGCGTTAGTGGAGGAAGTTAGTGCATGGCCTCCACGTGTGGACTGGCGTGGCAGTGTGAGAGAAGGAATTGCTGCATGCACGCTACGTGGCAGAGAGAGGGAGCGTCTGAATGCGATGTGGCGTGGTGTGGCTGCGTAACGTGGGGTCTCCTCCCCTGCTTTACACGTGGAGCTGAACTTTTTATACCACTGAGACTTTCTGGAACGTTCTAGAACTTTTTGGCAATTGCTGGAAAAAGCTGGACTTTGAATTGGACAAAAACTGAACTCTGGGCCTGCGAATTGGGCCCACGAAAAAAGATAATAAACCCTAAAAAACTGTAAATGAAATGAATTAGCCCAATTACACTAACTAGACCTAATTAACTAAACTAAACCCAATTAATTAAATCTATATTATTTATTAAAAGAAAATCTATTGCTCTAATAAAACTATTAAAACTATATTTTCTATTAAACTCTATTTACTAATAAAAGAAAAAATCTATTATTATTCTATATCTAAAATTAAAAACATTTAATTTCTATTAACAAAAACTATTATTTATTATTCTAAAACATTATATCTAAAAAAACTATTTATTTAATAAGGAACAATCTATATTAAAAAAGATTAAAAAGCTATTTAAAACTATTTAAAAACTATTAATATTCTAAAAAATTCTATATTATCCTAAAAATCTATTAAATCCTAAAATGATTAAAATCTATTTAACAAGAATTAAAACTATTAAAAATCCTATTAAATCCTAAAAATGATAAAAATGATTTAAACCTATTTAAACCCTAAAAATGGCCAATAAAATCCAGAAAAATCACAATAATTCCCAGAGGAACAAAATAAGCACCGAACGACACATAACACCGCGAGAGCGCACCAAAATAGCCGGTAACAATAAACGGGCACCGAAATATCCCAAAAATACGATTCTACTATCCAAACTGATAAAAGACACCTGAAACACGAGACGAGAGCTGTGATCCCTGATAAAATCAAAACAAATGAAAAATGCACTGTATGCAATATGCAAATGCAAATGCGATTATGCGTCGAACATCGAGCCAGATACGAGACCCGGTTGGTCAAATTTTGGGGTGCAACAGCTGCCCCTATTCAAACGGCTTGAACCTGACTGGGTGAGAAGCGAACGGCTCTCAGCCACTCAGGGTGCGAGACGGTTGAATACCGGTAAACCCGAAAATTTGCCAACTGCTCAACTTGTCGAACACTGGAAGCTGCACGGCAACTATCTGGAGAAATACTGATCTGACATCGCCGTCAGTTATCCACGTTGAATTCTTCTGATATTATCTTCAGGCAACCAAACACCCAACATCGCCGCTGGAAGACTAAACCTGATATCGCCGTCGAACAATCAAGATACCCCGCATCGCCGCTGGAGAGAATACAACACTGAACAACATACCCCGCATCGCCGCTGGAGAAAATACATCTCTGAACAAAGTACCCCGTGTTGCGGTGAAATTTGGATGTCAAGCTATTGATTAACTTGAATCTTAATTCATTTACAACCGGTCTTTGATTTATCCGAAGGAAAGGTTAAAGAAAGGAAAAACCTAAAAGGGAGAGATCTAAGGTTCGGGGGTTGGTTAAATTTAGGGAAGGTATTAGCACCCTAAACTTCCGTAGTACTCTACGGGAACCTTTTTTTTATTTTTTTTAATTTATTTCATTAATTATTTTGCTTTAGGGTATATACAAAGGATTGAAAATTAAAAAAGACCTAGGGGTTAATTCTAAGTTTACTCGGCAAGACATCGCATCTTGTGCCTACATATCCTTACGGGAATGGAATCAGAGTAACTGTAGTTCCCCTCAAAAGGGAGGTTAGAAACGTCTTGACTGTGGCCAAGGTTTCAATGGGGAAGTAAGCACATCTTAAGGATATGCTTAGTGGAGTTCAGATACTCCAATCTCTATGTTAAAAAAATGTTAATTAAAATTAAAATAGGGTTAAATTAGGGATTCCACGGCGGGAAACCTTAAAACAGAGTACGGCGACTCTTTTGGCCTAACACTAGGATAAAAGCAATTTTGCCCACGGCGGGACACCTAGGCTAAACAGGGTTTGATCCATTAAAGAAGTAATGCTATTGACTCGGCGGCCAAAAGACTGGACCTAATCCTTCGGAAGGATAAAACTGTAAAAAAATGTGAAAATATGACAAATCATTATATGGAGGAATAATTAAGGTACAGAAATAAGAAAAGTAATAAAGGCAGAGGGTATAAAGAAACAAAGAAACATTTCTGAAAACATGAAGAATATGAAAATATGTAATGACACTTAGAATGAAGTGAGGGAGGAAAATAGTGTGGGGCTGTGGCCACCACAAGCACATATCAACCTCGAGCATGCACATGAAATGCCAAAAGAAATAGAGTAATAAAAGGTACATAAAATGACACGACAAACATCAAACATCAGGAGTTCCTTACGAAAAGGTTTTAATTTTTTAATATTTTAATTAAAAAAAAAGTTTTAATTTTTTAATATTTTAATTATAAAAAAAGGTTTTAATTTTTTAATATTTTAATTATAAAAAAAAAGGTTTTAATTTTTTAATAAAAAATATTTAAGTTAAAATTATATAAAAAATTAAGTTTAAATTATAAAAAAAAAGTTTTGGGGGGAAAAGTCTTTTCAGTTTTTTTTTAGAACAAAAAAGGCTTTTCATCCCAAAAAAGGCTTTTCAGTTTTTTGGGAACAAAAAGGTTTTTTTTTTTCGGAACAAAAAGTTTTTTCAGCTTTTAAAAAAGGTCTTACTAAAAAAGGGTTTTAATAATAAATAAAAAAAAGGGTTTTGATTTTAAAAAAAGGTTTTGTTAAAAAAGGGTTTTGATATTAAAATCTACGGACCTAAATACACATGGAGATTAACATGACAAAATATGCACATAAATATGAAAAAGCAAAAGGTTTAGTAATTTAACGGACCTAAACACATTAACATGGCAAAATATGCACATAAACATGAAAAGACAAAAGATTTAGTAATTTAACCTACGAAGTGGAGGTTTGCTTCGATAAATGTGAAAAAGGTTTGAATAAGGGAACACTGGAGAGCTCCAATCCTTCTGACGAGTTGTGGGAACGACCGCCTTTTTTTGGGGGGATCTCATTTGTTTCTCCCTTTCTCTCTCCTCTTTTCTGAAGAAAACCTTCTGACCCCTTTTTTCAACAAGGCAACACATGTATATATAGGGAACAAATTAGGGTTAACACCAAATTGTCAATAATGTCCCTAAAGCCCATTTTAAAGCCCAAACTAAATAATTAGTTAAGAAAAAATAAAATTTAAATAATTTAAAATAATTAAAATAAACTTAAAATAAAAACTAATAATCCTATTGATTCCTAAAATCAAAAATATTATAAAAAGAACAAAAATTTTTCCAATATTTTTTATTTTATGATTTTTTGGATATTTTTATGAATAATTTAGAAAAAAGTAAAAAAAAAATAATATTTTAAATAATGATTTAATTAAAATACGAAAATAATAATTAAATAATAATAAAAAACTAATTTTGTTATTTTTTAATGAAAGATAGAAAAATTTAGAGTAAAAATAATAAAAAAACAAAAAGTGACAAAGGTGAGATTTGAACTCTCAACCTCTCACACTCACAACTCCTTACACATGTCCTCTTGTTAATTATGCCATTTTTACTTTTTAGAAAAAAAATGCATGTCATATGATATTTACCTGCAAAAAGTCAAACGACTACACAAATTTGTTAGTAATTGATTAAATGCAATAAAAATGCAATGAAATGCGACGACAAATCTTAGGGCAAAATTTGGGGTATTACAGTTGCCCCTATTTAAATAACTTCACCGGGTGATTTGAGCAACGGAGACTCGAGAAATCATGGTGGAGGGATTTAAATACAGATAACCGAAAATTTTGCCTTTAGACGCAGTGCTATGCAATGATATGGACAAAACAAAACGAACTATAATGCTAAATATAATATGAATCTGATATGATGCGTATGATGAAAATGACAAGTGCACGGATACAGACGAAACAACGTCACAGGGGACGACCCATCGAGGAATTGCACTAGGGAAGAAGACATGTCATATCTGGAAGAACGTCGGGTAGACACGACACAGAATTGTTGATAGGTGCCAAGTAAATTAGAAATTGTCCGCAAGGTAAGACACGGGTAAAACACGAGCTCAGGAGAAAAACGCAAATGGGGATAAAACACCCATGATGCCAAGTAAATAAATTTTGCACACAAGGTAAGACGCGAGTAAAACACGACCTCAGGGAGAAAAAAAAAAGTAAATGGGGGTAAAACACCATGATGTTAGGTAAACCCAGGAATATCTGGTAGACGGGGAATAAAACACCCGGGATAAAAGGTACATGGGGGATAAAACACCCAAGGATAGAAGGTAAATGGGGAGTAAAGCACCCAAGATAGACATGTAAATGGGGAGTAAAGCACCCAGGATAGAAATGTAAATGGGGAGTAAAGCACCCAAGATAAAAAATATAAATGGGGAGTAAAGCACCCAAGATAAAAATGTAAATGGGGAGTAAAGCACCCAAGATAAAAATGTAAATGGGGAGTAAAGCACCCAAGATAAAAATGTAAATGGGGAATAAAGCACCCAAGATAGAAATGTAAATGGGGAGTAAAGCACCCAAGATAGAAATGTAAATGGAGAATAAAGCACCCAAGATATGCACATGTATAGGAATTATGCTATGACATATGATCAAATGCAAATGCAGACGTCGACGACAAGGCTCGACTCTTTCGGTGAGATGACAAAACTGGAGGACTGATTCCTCAACACGGAGATAACTGTCATTCTGTTAAACTGTATCAAGTTGATAGTCACTGTAGGAATGATGAATAACTGCTTAGGGATTATGCGAGTAAACTGCCCCAGGTCAAATGAACTGATAGTTGCTTCAGCTGTCTGATTCGTGGAATCGACTGTTTTGCTGTATCCTCGGAGGGCTTGCCCCAGTCTGAGTCTTGAACAATTCTCTGGATAAACCAAATCTGAGAAGATATTTCCTTGAACAAATCTTGAACTGATTCTTTGACAGGATGTAAAAGGAACTTGCCCCTGATAAGATCACTTGACCAAGTTTCTCATTGTTTGAAAATTCCTTAGAGGAAAGCCAGTTTGCAAACAAAAATATTCATACAAACATGGTAATGCAAAGTTCATGCGACTTTTGAAATCAAAATTATTTTTGAAAGATGGAAAATACATGAGTCGTTAGTCAGAACACAACGGTTCAAGACGCTCAAAGTTTAAAACAAAGGTGTACTGCCAAAATAAATGATTCACAAAGATCTTTAGGAGTCAGGTTACGCAACCTTGCTATAGTATACTTTCAAAATAACCTTGCTTCAATTAGGTCTTTTGAGGGTTGTAATGTGGCTTGGTTCACGGTTTATGAAACAAAAGATAAAGGCTCAAAATTTATTTGTACCCACCCAATCTGTGTGATGATCTTCAGTCCTATGCTCAGTTAACTCATACTATGCATTCAGGTTCCCATAAGTTAGGGATTTCATTGATCGTAGCAGTGATGATTCAGAAGTCAAAGGGACCTATGAAAAGGCAGCCACTACTCCCCTATAACATTTGATTGTTTTGACATTAAGGATTTTCAAGATAAGAATTTAAAAATCTCTTTGTATTATCCCTAAATTTTGCCTAAACTGTTTATTTTAGAGTTTACAGTCAGCGGGATGCCCCAGTTTTGCTTAAGTCTCCTTCATAGGTTTTGACTTAGCGGGCTTCTTTTGCTTTTTTTATATTATTTTTTTGTGTGAAGGAAAGTGACTGTTTGATTTTAATGATTACGGTGAACCATCATCGACCTTTTTGATTAGAAAACATCTTCGACACTTGTTTGACGTGTGCGAAGGAAAATTTGTTAATGAAAGGTGTATCGTATGAACACACAACCAAGTTAACTGAGAACTACCCATCCCAAGGTTAAAATTGTGGGTTTTTTGTAACGAAAGAAACTCCAACTTCTAGGCTCGAAGGGGGTAACGAGGGATTAACTTCCTTATTTCTCCAGTGTTTGGGAATTGAAACAATGCCTTACATCGTCAACAAGGTTTAATTGAAAACATACTGACAGCAGTTATGGGTATAACGTTTTCATCATCCTCCCTCCAATCTTAGCATATCAAAATTTTGGACAAGAAGTAAACATTTGAAAAATAAAGCATAAAGATGCAAATAAATGGACGGAAATGAATTGAATCAAAAGTCGCAATGCTTATTTCATTAATGAAAGTACAAACATAATTAAAAGCAAACAACTTAAACAAAATAAGGAAAGTGCAAACAACGAGAAACAAAAGTCCTAGTGACAAAACTTCATTTCTGATGTACTGGCAAGGGATTTTTCTGAACATCCGGATGAATGTCTGTAAAATCAAGTATTCCAGTTCTAACCAATTCACATACTCTAGCCTTCAATGCAAAACAATGCTCCAAGTCATGGCCTGGGGCACCCTCATGGGAATCACAATGGAGATCAGCCCTAAATCCAGCCGGAGGATTAAGAGGAGGTGGTAAAGCCTTTGTAGTAATCAGTCCTTGCCGGACTAAGTCAGGATATAGCTCTGTGTAAGTCATGAGAATAGGATCAAAGTGACTCCTGTTCCGTTTCTGGTCTGATATCTGTGTCGAGGAATCAGCTTGATGACTCAAAGGTACACTAGAAGACGATAGGACCAAGAAGGAGAAACTGGGGGATAAATGCAATGCAAAAATGTGATGCTAATGCCATGCAATGGTCTCAAGAATTTCAACGGTCGATTGCAAACATTCCCTTTTAGGAAAGCGAGAAAAACTGTTAGACTTTAAAATGTAGGACTTCTTGAATTTGCAAAGGACTTTTGAATTCCTTGAGACTAGAAATGATATTATGCTTTATGGATGCAAAGCACAAACGCACATAAGCAAACAAAGGTCCTAATTTTAGAGGAACAATGAATGGAGTCAAGGTCTACCCTTCCCAAAGTGGTGTGTACTATAGATTAATTGTACCTGCAGAACAAGGGTTCTAAAAAAGTGCCCAAAGTCATCAGCCCATCTTTTGGATATTATCAACTTCTCGACTGACTCAAGGGTCGATAATATTCTCAAGAGAACCTCGTTCGAGTGTAGTATCGCGTAGCAACCATTGTAGGACTACTCCCATATAGTTCCCGCACTACGTCCTATATAAGGTCAAGATGGTGTAAAGGTACTACGGTTCCCAGTATCACAGACTCCAATCGATAACGGTAAAAGTTTTCACGACTACACTCGATCAACCGAACCATTTTCGAAAGTGTCTCAACTGAGCGGTGATTCTCGATTTAGCTTAGTCGGGACTCACTCCCTATAAGCCTCGTCGAATATATCAGCCATCCTATCATAAGGTCGCTCAAGTCCGGGTGTAGGACTTATCTCACAACACAGTAACTCCAAGTAAGGTACCCCAATATATACATACAAGTGAGCAAAATATATAATAAAACAAATATATAAAGAAAAATAAACAAAATAGGGATAACCCTCAATAGTTAGGACTCCCCAGTGAAGTCGCCATCTACTGTTGCGGTGAAATTTGGATGTCAAGCTATTGATTAACTTGAATCTTAATTCATTTACAACCGGTCTTTGATTTATCCGAAGGAAAGGTTAAAGAAAGGAAAAACCTAAAAGGGAGAGATCTAAGGTTCGGGGGTTGGTTAAATTTAGGGAAGGTATTAGCACCCTAAACTTCCGTAGTACTCTACGGGAACCTTTTGTTTATTTTTTTTAATTTATTTCATTAATTATTTTGCTTTAGGGTATATACAAAGGATTGAAAATTAAAAAAGACCTAGGGGTTAATTCTAAGTTTACTCGGCAAGACATCGCATCTTGTGCCTACATATCCTTACGGGAATGGAATCAGAGTAACTGTAGTTCCCCTCAAAAGGGAGGTTAGAAACGTCTTGACTGTGGCCAAGGTTTCAATGGGGAAGTAAGCACATCTTAAGGATATGCTTAGTGGAGTTCAGATACTCCAATCTCTATGTTAAAAAAATGTTAATTAAAATTAAAATAGGGTTAAATTAGGGATTCCACGGCGGGAAACCTTAAAACAGAGTACGGCGACTCTTTTGGCCTAACACTAGGATAAAAGCAATTTTGCCCACGGCGGGACACCTAGGCTAAACAGGGTTTGATCCATTAAAGGAGTAATGCTATTGACTCGGCGGCCAAAAGACTGGACCTAATCCTTCGGAAGGATAAAACTGTAAAAAAATGTGAAAATATGACAAATCATTATATGGAGGAATAATTAAGGTACAGAAATAAGAAAAGTAATAAAGGCAGAGGGTATAAAGAAACAAAGAAACATTTCTGAAAACATGAAGAATATGAAAATATGTAATGACACTTAGAATGAAGTGAGGGAGGAAAATAGTGTGGGGTTGTGGCCACCACAAGCACATATCAACCTCGAGCATGCACATGAAATGCCAAAAGAAATAGAGTAATAAAAGGTACATAAAATGACACGACAAACATCAAACATCAGGAGTTCCTTACGAAAAGGTTTTAATTTTTTAATATTTTAATTAAAAAAAAAGTTTTAATTTTTTAATATTTTAATTATAAAAAAAGGTTTTAATTTTTTAATATTTTTATTATAAAAAAAAAGGTTTTAATTTTTTAATAAAAAATATTTAAGTTAAAATTATATAAAAAATTAAGTTTAAATTATAAAAAAAAAGTTTTGGGGGGAAAAGTCTTTTCAGTTTTTTTTTAGAACAAAAAAGGCTTTTCATCCCAAAAAAGGCTTTTCAGTTTTTTGGGAACAAAAAGGTTTTTTTTTTCGGAACAAAAAGTTTTTTCAGCTTTTAAAAAAGGTCTTACTAAAAAAGGGTTTTAATAATAAATAAAAAAAAGGGTTTTGATTTTAAAAAAAGGTTTTGTTAAAAAAGGGTTTTGATATTAAAATCTACGGACCTAAATACACATGGAGATTAACATGACAAAATATGCACATAAATATGAAAAAGCAAAAGGTTTAGTAATTTAACGGACCTAAACACATTAACATGGCAAAATATGCACATAAACATGAAAAGGCAAAAGATTTAGTAATTTAACCTACGAAGTGGAGGTTTGCTTCGATAAATGTGAAAAAGGTTTGAATAAGGGAACACTGGAGAGCTCCAATCCTTCTGACGAGTTGTGGGAACGACCGCCTTTTTTTTTGGGGATCTCATTTGTTTCTCCCTTTCTCTCTCCTCTTTTCTGAAGAAAACCTTCTGACCCCTTTTTTCAACAAGGCAACACATGTATATATAGGGAACAAATTAGGGTTAACACCAAATTGTCAATAATGTCCCTAAAGCCCATTTTAAAGCCCAAACTAAATAATTAGTTAAGAAAAAATAAAATTTAAATAATTTAAAATAATTAAAATAAACTTAAAATAAAAACTAATAATCCTATTGATTCCTAAAATCAAAAATATTATAAAAAGAACAAAAATTTTTCCAATATTTTTTATTTTATGATTTTTTGGATATTTTTATGAATAATTTAGAAAAAAGTAAAAAAAAATAATATTTTAAATAATGATTTAATTAAAATACGAAAATAATAATTAAATAATAATAAAAAACTAATTTTGTTATTTTTTAATGAAAGATAGAAAAATTTAGAGTAAAAATAATAAAAAAACAAAAAGTGACAAAGGTGAGATTTGAACTCTCAACCTCTCACACTCACAACTCCTTACACATGTCCTCTTGTTAATTATGCCATTTTTACTTTTTAGAAAAAAAATGCATGTCATATGATATTTACCTGCAAAAAGTCAAACGACTACACAAATTTGTTAGTAATTGATTAAATGCAATAAAAATGCAATGAAATGCGACGACAAATCTTAGGGCAAAATTTGGGGTATTACAGTTGCCCCTATTTAAATAACTTCACCGGGTGATTTGAGCAACGGAGACTCGAGAAATCATGGTGGAGGGATTTAAATACAGATAACCGAAAATTTTGCCTTTAGACGCAGTGCTATGCAATGATATGGACAAAACAAAACGAACTATAATGCTAAATATAATATGAATCTGATATGATGCGTATGATGAAAATGACAAGTGCACGGATACAGACGAAACAACGTCACAGGGGACGACCCATCGAGGAATTGCACTAGGGAAGAAGACATGTCATATCTGGAAGAACGTCGGGTAGACACGACACAGAATTGTTGATAGGTGCCAAGTAAATTAGAAATTGTCCGCAAGGTAAGACACGGGTAAAACACGAGCTCAGGAGAAAAACGCAAATGGGGATAAAACACCCATGATGCCAAGTAAATAAATTTTGCCCACAAGGTAAGACGCGAGTAAAACACGACCTCAGGGAGAAAAAAAAAGTAAATGGGGGTAAAACACCATGATGTTAGGTAAACCCAGGAATATCTGGTAGACGGGGAATAAAACACCCGGGATAAAAGGTACATGGGGGATAAAACACCCAAGGATAGAAGGTAAATGGGGAGTAAAGCACCCAAGATAGACATGTAAATGGGGAGTAAAGCACCCATGATAGAAATGTAAATGGGGAGTAAAGCACCCAAGATAAAAAATATAAATGGGGAGTAAAGCACCCAAGATAAAAATGTAAATGGGGAGTAAAGCACCCAAGATAAAAATATAAATGGGGAGTAAAGCACCCAAGATAAAAATGTAAATGGGGAATAAAGCACCCAAGATAGAAATGTAAATGGGGAGTAAAGCACCCAAGATAGAAATGTAAATGGAGAATAAAGCACCCAAGGTATGCACATGTATAGGAATTATGCTATGACATATGATCAAATGCAAATGCAGACGTCGACGACAAGGCTCGACTCTTTCGGTGAGATGACAAAACTGAAGGACTGATTCCTCAACACGGAGATAACTGTCATTCTGTTAAACTGTATCAAGTTGATAGTCACTGTAGGAATGATGAATAACTGCTTAGGGATTATGCGAGTAAACTGCCCCAGGTCAAATGAACTGATAGTTGCTTCAGCTGTCTGATTCGTGGAATCGACTGTTTTGCTGTATCCTCGGAGGGCTTGCCCCAGTCTGAGTCTTGAACAATTCTCTGGATAAACCAAATCTGAGAAGATATTTCCTTGAACAAATCTTGAACTGATTCTTTGACAGGATGTAAAAGGAACTTGCCCCTGATAAGATCACTTGACCAAGTTTCTCATTGTTTGAAAATTCCTTAGAGGAAAGCCAGTTTGCAAACAAAAATATTCATACAAACATGGTAATGCAAAGTTCATGCGACTTTTGAAATCAAAATTATTTTTGAAAGATGGAAAATACATGAGTCGTTAGTCAGAACACAACGGTTCAAGACGCTCAAAGTTTAAAACAAAGGTGTACTGCCAAAATAAATGATTCACAAAGATCTTTAGGAGTCAGGTTACGCAACCTTGCTATAGTATACTTTCAAAATAACCTTGCTTCAATTAGGTCTTTTGAGGGTTGTAATGTGGCTTGGTTCACGGTTTATGAAACAAAAGATAAAGGCTCAAAATTTATTTGTACCCACCCAATCTGTGTGATGATCTTCAGTCCTATGCTCAGTTAACTCATACTATGCATTCAGGTTCCCATAAGTTAGGGATTTCATTGATCGTAGCAGTGATGATTCAGAAGTCAAAGGGACCTATGAAAAGGCAGCCACTACTCCCCTATAACATTTGATTGTTTTGACATTAAGGATTTTCAAGATAAGAATTTAAAAATCTCTTTGTATTATCCCTAAATTTTGCCTAAACTGTTTATTTTAGAGTTTACAGTCAGCGGGATGCCCCAGTTTTGCCTAAGTCTCCTTCATAGGTTTTGACTTAGCGGGCTTCTTTTGCTTTTTTTATATTATTTTTTTGTGTGAAGGAAAGTGACTGTTTGATTTTAATGATTACGGTGAACCATCATCGACCTTTTGATTAGAAAACATCTTCGACACTTGTTTGACGTGTGCGAAGGAAAATTTGTTAATGAAAGGTGTATCGTATGAACACACAACCAAGTTAACTGAGAACTACCCATCCCAAGGTTAAAATTGTGGGTTTTTTGTAACGAAAGAAACTCCAACTTCTAGGCTCGAAGGGGGTAACGAGGGATTAACTTCCTTATTTCTCCAGTGTTTGGGAATTGAAACAATGCCTTACATCGTCAACAAGGTTTAATTGAAAACATACTGACAGCAGTTATGGGTATAACGTTTTCATCATCCTCCCTCCAATCTTAGCATATCAAAATTTTGGACAAGAAGTAAACATTTGAAAAATAAAGCATAAAGATGCAAATAAATGGACGGAAATGAATTGAATCAAAAGTCGCAATGCTTATTTCATTAATGAAAGTACAAACATAATTAAAAGCAAACAACTTAAACAAAATAAGGAAAGTGCAAACAACGAGAAACAAAAGTCCTAGTGACAAAACTTCATTTCTGATGTACTGGCAAGGGATTTTTCTGAACATCCGGATGAATGTCTGTAAAATCAAGTATTCCAGTTCTAACCAATTCACATGCTCTAGCCTTCAATGCAAAACAATGCTCCAAGTCATGGCCTGGGGCACCCTCATGGGAATCACAATGGAGATCAGCCCTAAATCCAGCCGGAGGATTAAGAGGAGGTGGTAAAGCCTTTGTAGTAATCAGTCCTTGCCGGACTAAGTCAGGATATAGCTCTGTGTAAGTCATGAGAATAGGATCAAAGTGACTCCTGTTCCGTTTCTGGTCTGATATCTGTGTCGAGGAATCAGCTTGATGACTCAAAGGTACACTAGAAGACGATAGGACCAAGAAGGAGAAACTGGGGGATAAATGCAATGCAAAAATGTGATGCTAATGCCATGCAATGGTCTCAAGAATTTCAACGGTCGATTGCAAACATTCCCTTTTAGGAAAGCGAGAAAAACTGTTAGACTTTAAAATGTAGGACTTCTTGAATTTGCAAAGGACTTTTGAATTCCTTGAGACTAGAAATGATATTATGCTTTATGGATGCAAAGCACAAACGCACATAAGCAAACAAAGGTCCTAATTTTAGAGGAACAATGAATGGAGTCAAGGTCTACCCTTCCCAAAGTGGTGTGTACTATAGATTAATTGTACCTGCAGAACAAGGGTTCTAAAAAAGTGCCCAAAGTCATCAGCCCATCTTTTGGATATTATCAACTTCTCGACTGACTCAAGGGTCGATAATATTCTCAAGAGAACCTCGTTCGAGTGTAGTATCGCGTAGCAACCATTGTAGGACTACTCCCATATAGTTCCCGCACTACGTCCTATATAAGGTCAAGATGGTGTAAAGGTACTACGGTTCCCAGTATCACAGACTCCAATCGATAACGGTAAAAGTTTTCACGACTACACTCGATCAACCGAACCATTTTCGAAAGTGTCTCAACTGAGCGGTGATTCTCGATTTAGCTTAGTCGGGACTCACTCCCTATAAGCCTCGTCGAATATATCAGCCATCCTATCATAAGGTCGCTCAAGTCCGGGTGTAGGACTTATCTCACAACACAGTAACTCCAAGTAAGGTACCCCAATATATACATACAAGTGAGCAAAATATATAATAAAACAAATATATAAAGAAAAATAAACAAAATAGGGATAACCCTCAATAGTTAGGACTCCCCAGTGAAGTCGCCATCTACTGTTGCGGTGAAATTTGGATGTCAAGCTATTGATTAACTTGAATCTTAATTCATTTACAACCGGTCTTTGATTTATCCGAAGGAAAGGTTAAAGAAAGGAAAAACCTAAAAGGGAGAGATCTAAGGTTCGGGGGTTGGTTAAATTTAGGGAAGGTATTAGCACCCTAAACTTCCGTAGTACTCTACGGGAACCTTTTGTTTATTTTTTTTAATTTATTTCATTAATTATTTTGCTTTAGGGTATATACAAAGGATTGAAAATTAAAAAAGACCTAGGGGTTAATTCTAAGTTTACTCGGCAAGACATCGCATCTTGTGCCTACATATCCTTACGGGAATGGAATCAGAGTAACTGTAGTTCCCCTCAAAAGGGAGGTTAGAAACGTCTTGACTGTGGCCAAGGTTTCAATGGGGAAGTAAGCACATCTTAAGGATATGCTTAGTGGAGTTCAGATACTCCAATCTCTATGTTAAAAAAATGTTAATTAAAATTAAAATAGGGTTAAATTAGGGATTCCACGGCGGGAAACCTTAAAACAGAGTACGGCGACTCTTTTGGCCTAACACTAGGATAAAAGCAATTTTGCCCACGGCGGGACACCTAGGCTAAACAGGGTTTGATCCATTAAAGGAGTAATGCTATTGACTCGGCGGCCAAAAGACTGGACCTAATCCTTCGGAAGGATAAAACTGTAAAAAAATGTGAAAATATGACAAATCATTATATGGAGGAATAATTAAGGTACAGAAATAAGAAAAGTAATAAAGGCAGAGGGTATAAAGAAACAAAGAAACATTTCTGAAAACATGAAGAATATGAAAATATGTAATGACACTTAGAATGAAGTGAGGGAGGAAAATAGTGTGGGGCTGTGGCCACCACAAGCACATATCAACCTCGAGCATGCACATGAAATGCCAAAAGAAATAGAGTAATAAAAGGTACATAAAATGACACGACAAACATCAAACATCAGGAGTTCCTTACGAAAAGGTTTTAATTTTTTAATATTTTAATTAAAAAAAAAAGTTTTAATTTTTTAATATTTTAATTATAAAAAAAGGTTTTAATTTTTTAATATTTTAATTATAAAAAAAAAGGTTTTAATTTTTTAATAAAAAATATTTAAGTTAAAATTATATAAAAAATTAAGTTTAAATTATAAAAAAAAAGTTTTGGGGGAAAAAGTCTTTTCAGTTTTTTTTTAGAACAAAAAAGGCTTTTCATCCCAAAAAAGGCTTTTCAGTTTTTTGGGAACAAAAAGTTTTTTCAGCTTTTAAAAAAGGTCTTACTAAAAAAGGGTTTTAATAATAAATAAAAAAAAGGGTTTTGATTTTAAAAAAAGGTTTTGTTAAAAAAGAGTTTTGATATTAAAATCTACGGACCTAAATACACATGGAGATTAACATGACAAAATATGCACATAAATATGAAAAAGCAAAAGGTTTAGTAATTTAACGGACCTAAACACGTTAACATGGCAAAATATGCACATAAACATGAAAAGGCAAAAGATTTAGTAATTTAACCTACGAAGTGGAGGTTTGCTTCGATAAATGTGAAAAAGGTTTGAATAAGGGAACACTGGAGAGCTCCAATCCTTCTGACGAGTTGTGGGAACGACCGCCTTTTTTTTGGGGATCTCATTTGTTTCTCCCTTTCTCTCTCCTCTTTTCTGAAGAAAACCTTCTGACCCCTTTTTTCAACAAGGCAACACATGTATATATAGGGAACAAATTAGGGTTAACACCAAATTGTCAATAATGTCCCTAAAGCCCATTTTAAAGCCCAAACTAAATAATTAGTTAAGAAAAAATAAAATTTAAATAATTTAAAATAATTAAAATAAACTTAAAATAAAAACTAATAATCCTATTGATTCCTAAAATCAAAAATATTATAAAAAGAACAAAAATTTTTCCAATATTTTTTATTTTATGATTTTTTGGATATTTTTATGAATAATTTAGAAAAAAGTAAAAAAAAAATAATATTTTAAATAATGATTTAATTAAAATACGAAAATAATAATTAAATAATAATAAAAAACTAATTTTGTTATTTTTTAATGAAAGATAGAAAAATTTAGAGTAAAAATAATAAAAAAACAAAAAGTGACAAAGGTGAGATTTGAACTCTCAACCTCTCACACTCACAACTCCTTACACATGTCCTCTTGTTAATTATGCCATTTTTACTTTTTAGAAAAAAAATGCATGTCATATGATATTTACCTGCAAAAAGTCAAACGACTACACAAATTTGTTAGTAATTGATTAAATGCAATAAAAATGCAATGAAATGCGACGACAAATCTTAGGGCAAAATTTGGGGTATTACAGTTGCCCCTATTTAAATAACTTCACCGGGTGATTTGAGCAACGGAGACTCGAGAAATCATGGTGGAGGGATTTAAATACAGATAACCGAAAATTTTGCCTTTAGACGCAGTGCTATGCAATGATATGGACAAAACAAAACGAACTATAATGCTAAATATAATATGAATCTGATATGATGCGTATGATGAAAATGACAAGTGCACGGATACAGACGAAACAACGTCACAGGGGACGACCCATCGAGGAATTGCACTAGGGAAGAAGACATGTCATATCTGGAAGAACGTCGGGTAGACACGACACAGAATTGTTGATAGGTGCCAAGTAAATTAGAAATTGTCCGCAAGGTAAGACACGGGTAAAACACGAGCTCAGGAGAAAAACGCAAATGGGGATAAAACACCCATGATGCCAAGTAAATAAATTTTGCCCACAAGGTAAGACGCGAGTAAAACACGACCTCAGGGAGAAAAAAAAAGTAAATGGGGGTAAAACACCATGATGTTAGGTAAACCCAGGAATATCTGGTAGACGGGGAATAAAACACCCGGGATAAAAGGTACATGGGGGATAAAACACCCAAGGATAGAAGGTAAATGGGGAGTAAAGCACCCAAGATAGACATGTAAATGGGGAGTAAAGCACCCATGATAGAAATGTAAATGGGGAGTAAAGCACCCAAGATAAAAAATATAAATGGGGAGTAAAGCACCCAAGATAAAAATGTAAATGGGGAGTAAAGCACCCAAGATAAAAATATAAATGGGGAGTAAAGCACCCAAGATAAAAATGTAAATGGGGAATAAAGCACCCAAGATAGAAATGTAAATGGGGAGTAAAGCACCCAAGATAGAAATGTAAATGGAGAATAAAGCACCCAAGGTATGCACATGTATAGGAATTATGCTATGACATATGATCAAATGCAAATGCAGACGTCGACGACAAGGCTCGACTCTTTCGGTGAGATGACAAAACTGAAGGACTGATTCCTCAACACGGAGATAACTGTCATTCTGTTAAACTGTATCAAGTTGATAGTCACTGTAGGAATGATGAATAACTGCTTAGGGATTATGCGAGTAAACTGCCCCAGGTCAAATGAACTGATAGTTGCTTCAGCTGTCTGATTCGTGGAATCGACTGTTTTGCTGTATCCTCGGAGGGCTTGCCCCAGTCTGAGTCTTGAACAATTCTCTGGATAAACCAAATCTGAGAAGATATTTCCTTGAACAAATCTTGAACTGATTCTTTGACAGGATGTAAAAGGAACTTGCCCCTGATAAGATCACTTGACCAAGTTTCTCATTGTTTGAAAATTCCTTAGAGGAAAGCCAGTTTGCAAACAAAAATATTCATACAAACATGGTAATGCAAAGTTCATGCGACTTTTGAAATCAAAATTATTTTTGAAAGATGGAAAATACATGAGTCGTTAGTCAGAACACAACGGTTCAAGACGCTCAAAGTTTAAAACAAAGGTGTACTGCCAAAATAAATGATTCACAAAGATCTTTAGGAGTCAGGTTACGCAACCTTGCTATAGTATACTTTCAAAATAACCTTGCTTCAATTAGGTCTTTTGAGGGTTGTAATGTGGCTTGGTTCACGGTTTATGAAACAAAAGATAAAGGCTCAAAATTTATTTGTACCCACCCAATCTGTGTGATGATCTTCAGTCCTATGCTCAGTTAACTCATACTATGCATTCAGGTTCCCATAAGTTAGGGATTTCATTGATCGTAGCAGTGATGATTCAGAAGTCAAAGGGACCTATGAAAAGGCAGCCACTACTCCCCTATAACATTTGATTGTTTTGACATTAAGGATTTTCAAGATAAGAATTTAAAAATCTCTTTGTATTATCCCTAAATTTTGCCTAAACTGTTTATTTTAGAGTTTACAGTCAGCGGGATGCCCCAGTTTTGCCTAAGTCTCCTTCATAGGTTTTGACTTAGCGGGCTTCTTTTGCTTTTTTTATATTATTTTTTTGTGTGAAGGAAAGTGACTGTTTGATTTTAATGATTACGGTGAACCATCATCGACCTTTTGATTAGAAAACATCTTCGACACTTGTTTGACGTGTGCGAAGGAAAATTTGTTAATGAAAGGTGTATCGTATGAACACACAACCAAGTTAACTGAGAACTACCCATCCCAAGGTTAAAATTGTGGGTTTTTTGTAACGAAAGAAACTCCAACTTCTAGGCTCGAAGGGGGTAACGAGGGATTAACTTCCTTATTTCTCCAGTGTTTGGGAATTGAAACAATGCCTTACATCGTCAACAAGGTTTAATTGAAAACATACTGACAGCAGTTATGGGTATAACGTTTTCATCATCCTCCCTCCAATCTTAGCATATCAAAATTTTGGACAAGAAGTAAACATTTGAAAAATAAAGCATAAAGATGCAAATAAATGGACGGAAATGAATTGAATCAAAAGTCGCAATGCTTATTTCATTAATGAAAGTACAAACATAATTAAAAGCAAACAACTTAAACAAAATAAGGAAAGTGCAAACAACGAGAAACAAAAGTCCTAGTGACAAAACTTCATTTCTGATGTACTGGCAAGGGATTTTTCTGAACATCCGGATGAATGTCTGTAAAATCAAGTATTCCAGTTCTAACCAATTCACATACTCTAGCCTTCAATGCAAAACAATGCTCCAAGTCATGGCCTGGGGCACCCTCATGGGAATCACAATGGAGATCAGCCCTAAATCCAGCCGGAGGATTAAGAGGAGGTGGTAAAGCCTTTGTAGTAATCAGTCCTTGCCGGACTAAGTCAGGATATAGCTCTGTGTAAGTCATGAGAATAGGATCAAAGTGACTCCTGTTCCGTTTCTGGTCTGATATCTGTGTCGAGGAATCAGCTTGATGACTCAAAGGTACACTAGAAGACGATAGGACCAAGAAGGAGAAACTGGGGGATAAATGCAATGCAAAAATGTGATGCTAATGCCATGCAATGGTCTCAAGAATTTCAACGGTCGATTGCAAACATTCCCTTTTAGGAAAGCGAGAAAAACTGTTAGACTTTAAAATGTAGGACTTCTTGAATTTGCAAAGGACTTTTGAATTCCTTGAGACTAGAAATGATATTATGCTTTATGGATGCAAAGCACAAACGCACATAAGCAAACAAAGGTCCTAATTTTAGAGGAACAATGAATGGAGTCAAGGTCTACCCTTCCCAAAGTGGTGTGTACTATAGATTAATTGTACCTGCAGAACAAGGGTTCTAAAAAAGTGCCCAAAGTCATCAGCCCATCTTTTGGATATTATCAACTTCTCGACTGACTCAAGGGTCGATAATATTCTCAAGAGAACCTCGTTCGAGTGTAGTATCGCGTAGCAACCATTGTAGGACTACTCCCATATAGTTCCCGCACTACGTCCTATATAAGGTCAAGATGGTGTAAAGGTACTACGGTTCCCAGTATCACAGACTCCAATCGATAACGGTAAAAGTTTTCACGACTACACTCGATCAACCGAACCATTTTCGAAAGTGTCTCAACTGAGCGGTGATTCTCGATTTAGCTTAGTCGGGACTCACTCCCTATAAGCCTCGTCGAATATATCAGCCATCCTATCATAAGGTCGCTCAAGTCCGGGTGTAGGACTTATCTCACAACACAGTAACTCCAAGTAAGGTACCCCAATATATACATACAAGTGAGCAAAATATATAATAAAACAAATATATAAAGAAAAATAAACAAAATAGGGATAACCCTCAATAGTTAGGACTCCCCAGTGAAGTCGCCATCTACTGTTGCGGTGAAATTTGGATGTCAAGCTATTGATTAACTTGAATCTTAATTCATTTACAACCGGTCTTTGATTTATCCGAAGGAAAGGTTAAAGAAAGGAAAAACCTAAAAGGGAGAGATCTAAGGTTCGGGGGTTGGTTAAATTTAGGGAAGGTATTAGCACCCTAAACTTCCGTAGTACTCTACGGGAACCTTTTGTTTATTTTTTTTAATTTATTTCATTAATTATTTTGCTTTAGGGTATATACAAAGGATTGAAAATTAAAAAAGACCTAGGGGTTAATTCTAAGTTTACTCGGCAAGACATCGCATCTTGTGCCTACATATCCTTACGGGAATGGAATCAGAGTAACTGTAGTTCCCCTCAAAAGGGAGGTTAGAAACGTCTTGACTGTGGCCAAGGTTTCAATGGGGAAGTAAGCACATCTTAAGGATATGCTTAGTGGAGTTCAGATACTCCAATCTCTATGTTAAAAAAATGTTAATTAAAATTAAAATAGGGTTAAATTAGGGATTCCACGGCGGGAAACCTTAAAACAGAGTACGGCGACTCTTTTGGCCTAACACTAGGATAAAAGCAATTTTGCCCACGGCGGGACACCTAGGCTAAACAGGGTTTGATCCATTAAAGGAGTAATGCTATTGACTCGGCGGCCAAAAGACTGGACCTAATCCTTCGGAAGGATAAAACTGTAAAAAAATGTGAAAATATGACAAATCATTATATGGAGGAATAATTAAGGTACAGAAATAAGAAAAGTAATAAAGGCAGAGGGTATAAAGAAACAAAGAAACATTTCTGAAAACATGAAGAATATGAAAATATGTAATGACACTTAGAATGAAGTGAGGGAGGAAAATAGTGTGGGGTTGTGGCCACCACAAGCACATATCAACCTCGAGCATGCACATGAAATGCCAAAAGAAATAGAGTAATAAAAGGTACATAAAATGACACGACAAACATCAAACATCAGGAGTTCCTTACGAAAAGGTTTTAATTTTTTAATATTTTAATTAAAAAAAAAGTTTTAATTTTTTAATATTTTAATTATAAAAAAAGGTTTTAATTTTTTAATATTTTAATTATAAAAAAAAAGGTTTTAATTTTTTAATAAAAAATATTTAAGTTAAAATTATATAAAAAATTAAGTTTAAATTATAAAAAAAAAGTTTTGGGGGGAAAAGTCTTTTCAGTTTTTTTTTAGAACAAAAAAGGCTTTTCATCCCAAAAAAGGCTTTTCAGTTTTTTGGGAACAAAAAGGTTTTTTTTTTCGGAACAAAAAGTTTTTTCAGCTTTTAAAAAAGGTCTTACTAAAAAAGGGTTTTAATAATAAATAAAAAAAAGGGTTTTGATTTTAAAAAAAGGTTTTGTTAAAAAAGGGTTTTGATATTAAAATCTACGGACCTAAATACACATGGAGATTAACATGACAAAATATGCACATAAATATGAAAAAGCAAAAGGTTTAGTAATTTAACGGACCTAAACACATTAACATGGCAAAATATGCACATAAACATGAAAAGGCAAAAGATTTAGTAATTTAACCTACGAAGTGGAGGTTTGCTTCGATAAATGTGAAAAAGGTTTGAATAAGGGAACACTGGAGAGCTCCAATCCTTCTGACGAGTTGTGGGAACGACCGCCTTTTTTTTTGGGGATCTCATTTGTTTCTCCCTTTCTCTCTCCTCTTTTCTGAAGAAAACCTTCTGACCCCTTTTTTCAACAAGGCAACACATGTATATATAGGGAACAAATTAGGGTTAACACCAAATTGTCAATAATGTCCCTAAAGCCCATTTTAAAGCCCAAACTAAATAATTAGTTAAGAAAAAATAAAATTTAAATAATTTAAAATAATTAAAATAAACTTAAAATAAAAACTAATAATCCTATTGATTCCTAAAATCAAAAATATTATAAAAAGAACAAAAATTTTTCCAATATTTTTTATTTTATGATTTTTTGGATATTTTTATGAATAATTTAGAAAAAAGTAAAAAAAAAAATAATATTTTAAATAATGATTTAATTAAAATACGAAAATAATAATTAAATAATAATAAAAAACTAATTTTGTTATTTTTTAATGAAAGATAGAAAAATTTAGAGTAAAAATAATAAAAAAACAAAAAGTGACAAAGGTGAGATTTGAACTCTCAACCTCTCACACTCACAACTCCTTACACATGTCCTCTTGTTAATTATGCCATTTTTACTTTTTAGAAAAAAAATGCATGTCATATGATATTTACCTGCAAAAAGTCAAACGACTACACAAATTTGTTAGTAATTGATTAAATGCAATAAAAATGCAATGAAATGCGACGACAAATCTTAGGGCAAAATTTGGGGTATTACAGTTGCCCCTATTTAAATAACTTCACCGGGTGATTTGAGCAACGGAGACTCGAGAAATCATGGTGGAGGGATTTAAATACAGATAATCGAAAATTTTGCCTTTAGACGCAGTGCTATGCAATGATATGGACAAAACAAAACGAACTATAATGCTAAATATAATATGAATCTGATATGATGCGTATGATGAAAATGACAAGTGCACGGATACAGACGAAACAACGTCACAGGGGACGACCCATCGAGGAATTGCACTAGGGAAGAAGACATGTCATATCTGGAAGAACGTCGGGTAGACACGACACAGAATTGTTGATAGGTTCCAAGTAAATTAGAAATTGTCCGCAAGGTAAGACACGGGTAAAACACGAGCTCAGGAGAAAAACGCAAATGGGGATAAAACACCCATGATGCCAAGTAAATAAATTTTGCCCACAAGGTAAGACGCGAGTAAAACACGACCTCAGGGAGAAAAAAAAAGTAAATGGGGGTAAAACACCATGATGTTAGGTAAACCCAGGAATATCTGGTAGACGGGGAATAAAACACCCGGGATAAAAGGTACATGGGGGATAAAACACCCAAGGATAGAAGGTAAATGGGGAGTAAAGCACCCAAGATAGACATGTAAATGGGGAGTAAAGCACCCAGGATAGAAATGTAAATGGGGAGTAAAGCACCCAAGATAAAAAATATAAATGGGGAGTAAAGCACCCAAGATAAAAATGTAAATGGGGAGTAAAGCACCCAAGATAAAAATGTAAATGGGGAGTAAAGCACCCAAGATAAAAATGTAAATGGGGAATAAAGCACCCAAGATAGAAATGTAAATGGGGAGTAAAGCACCCAAGATAGAAATGTAAATGGAGAATAAAGCACCCAAGATATGCACATGTATAGGAATTATGCTATGACATATGATCAAATGCAAATGCAGACGTCGACGACAAGGCTCGACTCTTTCGGTGAGATGACAAAACTGGAGGACTGATTCCTCAACACGGAGATAACTGTCATTCTGTTAAACTGTATCAAGTTGATAGTCACTGTAGGAATGATGAATAACTGCTTAGGGATTATGCGAGTAAACTGCCCCAGGTCAAATGAACTGATAGTTGCTTCAGCTGTCTGATTCGTGGAATCGACTGTTTTGCTGTATCCTCGGAGGGCTTGCCCCAGTCTGAGTCTTGAACAATTCTCTGGATAAACCAAATCTGAGAAGATATTTCCTTGAACAAATCTTGAACTGATTCTTTGACAGGATGTAAAAGGAACTTGCCCCTGATAAGATCACTTGACCAAGTTTCTCATTGTTTGAAAATTCCTTAGAGGAAAGCCAGTTTGCAAACAAAAATATTCATACAAACATGGTAATGCAAAGTTCATGCGACTTTTGAAATCAAAATTATTTTTGAAAGATGGAAAATACATGAGTCGTTAGTCAGAACACAACGGTTCAAGACGCTCAAAGTTTAAAACAAAGGTGTACTGCCAAAATAAATGATTCACAAAGATCTTTAGGAGTCAGGTTACGCAACCTTGCTATAGTATACTTTCAAAATAACCTTGCTTCAATTAGGTCTTTTGAGGGTTGTAATGTGGCTTGGTTCACGGTTTATGAAACAAAAGATAAAGGCTCAAAATTTATTTGTACCCACCCAATCTGTGTGATGATATTCAGTCCTATGCTCAGTTAACTCATACTATGCATTCAGGTTCCCATAAGTTAGGGATTTCATTGATCGTAGCAGTGATGATTCAGAAGTCAAAGGGACCTATGAAAAGGCAGCCACTACTCCCCTATAACATTTGATTGTTTTGACATTAAGGATTTTCAAGATAAGAATTTAAAAATCTCTTTGTATTATCCCTAAATTTTGCCTAAACTGTTTATTTTAGAGTTTACAGTCAGCGGGATGCCCCAGTTTTGCTTAAGTCTCCTTCATAGGTTTTGACTTAGCGGGCTTCTTTTGCTTTTTTTATATTATTTTTTTGTGTGAAGGAAAGTGACTGTTTGATTTTAATGATTACGGTGAACCATCATCGACCTTTTTGATTAGAAAACATCTTCGACACTTGTTTGACGTGTGCGAAGGAAAATTTGTTAATGAAAGGTGTATCGTATGAACACACAACCAAGTTAACTGAGAACTACCCATCCCAAGGTTAAAATTGTGGGTTTTTTGTAACGAAAGAAACTCCAACTTCTAGGCTCGAAGGGGGTAACGAGGGATTAACTTCCTTATTTCTCCAGTGTTTGGGAATTGAAACAATGCCTTACATCGTCAACAAGGTTTAATTGAAAACATACTGACAGCAGTTATGGGTATAACGTTTTCATCATCCTCCCTCCAATCTTAGCATATCAAAATTTTGGACAAGAAGTAAACATTTGAAAAATAAAGCATAAAGATGCAAATAAATGGACGGAAATGAATTGAATCAAAAGTCGCAATGCTTATTTCATTAATGAAAGTACAAACATAATTAAAAGCAAACAACTTAAACAAAATAAGGAAAGTGCAAACAACGAGAAACAAAAGTCCTAGTGACAAAACTTCATTTCTGATGTACTGGCAAGGGATTTTTCTGAACATCCGGATGAATGTCTGTAAAATCAAGTATTCCAGTTCTAACCAATTCACATGCTCTAGCCTTCAATGCAAAACAATGCTCCAAGTCATGGCCTGGGGCACCCTCATGGGAATCACAATGGAGATCAGCCCTAAATCCAGCCGGAGGATTAAGAGGAGGTGGTAAAGCCTTTGTAGTAATCAGTCCTTGCCGGACTAAGTCAGGATATAGCTCTGTGTAAGTCATGAGAATAGGATCAAAGTGACTCCTGTTCCGTTTCTGGTCTGATATCTGTGTCGAGGAATCAGCTTGATGACTCAAAGGTACACTAGAAGACGATAGGACCAAGAAGGAGAAACTGGGGGATAAATGCAATGCAAAAATGTGATGCTAATGCCATGCAATGGTCTCAAGAATTTCAACGGTCGATTGCAAACATTCCCTTTTAGGAAAGCGAGAAAAACTGTTAGACTTTAAAATGTAGGACTTCTTGAATTTGCAAAGGACTTTTGAATTCCTTGAGACTAGAAATGATATTATGCTTTATGGATGCAAAGCACAAACGCACATAAGCAAACAAAGGTCCTAATTTTAGAGGAACAATGAATGGAGTCAAGGTCTACCCTTCCCAAAGTGGTGTGTACTATAGATTAATTGTACCTGCAGAACAAGGGTTCTAAAAAAGTGCCCAAAGTCATCAGCCCATCTTTTGGATATTATCAACTTCTCGACTGACTCAAGGGTCGATAATATTCTCAAGAGAACCTCGTTCGAGTGTAGTATCGCGTAGCAACCATTGTAGGACTACTCCCATATAGTTCCCGCACTACGTCCTATATAAGGTCAAGATGGTGTAAAGGTACTACGGTTCCCAGTATCACAGACTCCAATCGATAACGGTAAAAGTTTTCACGACTACACTCGATCAACCGAACCATTTTCGAAAGTGTCTCAACTGAGCGGTGATTCTCGATTTAGCTTAGTCGGGACTCACTCCCTATAAGCCTCGTCGAATATATCAGCCATCCTATCATAAGGTCGCTCAAGTCCGGGTGTAGGACTTATCTCACAACACAGTAACTCCAAGTAAGGTACCCCAATATATACATACAAGTGAGCAAAATATATAATAAAACAAATATATAAAGAAAAATAAACAAAATAGGGATAACCCTCAATAGTTAGGACTCCCCAGTGAAGTCGCCATCTACTGTTGCGGTGAAATTTGGATGTCAAGCTATTGATTAACTTGAATCTTAATTCATTTACAACCGGTCTTTGATTTATCCGAAGGAAAGGTTAAAGAAAGGAAAAACCTAAAAGGGAGAGATCTAAGGTTCGGGGGTTGGTTAAATTTAGGGAAGGTATTAGCACCCTAAACTTCCGTAGTACTCTACGGGAACCTTTTGTTTATTTTTTTTAATTTATTTCATTAATTATTTTGCTTTAGGGTATATACAAAGGATTGAAAATTAAAAAAGACCTAGGGGTTAATTCTAAGTTTACTCGGCAAGACATCGCATCTTGTGCCTACATATCCTTACGGGAATGGAATCAGAGTAACTGTAGTTCCCCTCAAAAGGGAGGTTAGAAACGTCTTGACTGTGGCCAAGGTTTCAATGGGGAAGTAAGCACATCTTAAGGATATGCTTAGTGGAGTTCAGATACTCCAATCTCTATGTTAAAAAAATGTTAATTAAAATTAAAATAGGGTTAAATTAGGGATTCCACGGCGGGAAACCTTAAAACAGAGTACGGCGACTCTTTTGGCCTAACACTAGGATAAAAGCAATTTTGCCCACGGCGGGACACCTAGGCTAAACAGGGTTTGATCCATTAAAGGAGTAATGCTATTGACTCGGCGGCCAAAAGACTGGACCTAATCCTTCGGAAGGATAAAACTGTAAAAAAATGTGAAAATATGACAAATCATTATATGGAGGAATAATTAAGGTACAGAAATAAGAAAAGTAATAAAGGCAGAGGGTATAAAGAAACAAAGAAACATTTCTGAAAACATGAAGAATATGAAAATATGTAATGACACTTAGAATGAAGTGAGGGAGGAAAATAGTGTGGGGTTGTGGCCACCACAAGCACATATCAACCTCGAGCATGCACATGAAATGCCAAAAGAAATAGAGTAATAAAAGGTACATAAAATGACACGACAAACATCAAACATCAGGAGTTCCTTACGAAAAGGTTTTAATTTTTTAATATTTTAATTAAAAAAAAAGTTTTAATTTTTTAATATTTTAATTATAAAAAAAGGTTTTAATTTTTTAATATTTTAATTATAAAAAAAAAGGTTTTAATTTTTTAATAAAAAATATTTAAGTTAAAATTATATAAAAAATTAAGTTTAAATTATAAAAAAAAAGTTTTGGGGGGAAAAGTCTTTTCAGTTTTTTTTTAGAACAAAAAAGGCTTTTCATCCCAAAAAAGGCTTTTCAGTTTTTTGGGAACAAAAAGGTTTTTTTTTTCGGAACAAAAAGTTTTTTCAGCTTTTAAAAAAGGTCTTACTAAAAAAGGGTTTTAATAATAAATAAAAAAAAGGGTTTTGATTTTAAAAAAAGGTTTTGTTAAAAAAGGGTTTTGATATTAAAATCTACGGACCTAAATACACATGGAGATTAACATGACAAAATATGCACATAAATATGAAAAAGCAAAAGGTTTAGTAATTTAACGGACCTAAACACATTAACATGGCAAAATATGCACATAAACATGAAAAGGCAAAAGATTTAGTAATTTAACCTACGAAGTGGAGGTTTGCTTCGATAAATGTGAAAAAGGTTTGAATAAGGGAACACTGGAGAGCTCCAATCCTTCTGACGAGTTGTGGGAACGACCGCCTTTTTTTTTGGGATCTCATTTGTTTCTCCCTTTCTCTCTCCTCTTTTCTGAAGAAAACCTTCTGACCCCTTTTTTCAACAAGGCAACACATGTATATATAGGGAACAAATTAGGGTTAACACCAAATTGTCAATAATGTCCCTAAAGCCCATTTTAAAGCCCAAACTAAATAATTAGTTAAGAAAAAATAAAATTTAAATAATTTAAAATAATTAAAATAAACTTAAAATAAAAACTAATAATCCTATTGATTCCTAAAATCAAAAATATTATAAAAAGAACAAAAATTTTTCCAATATTTTTTATTTTATGATTTTTTGGATATTTTTATGAATAATTTAGAAAAAAGTAAAAAAAAAATAATATTTTAAATAATGATTTAATTAAAATACGAAAATAATAATTAAATAATAATAAAAAACTAATTTTGTTATTTTTTAATGAAAGATAGAAAAATTTAGAGTAAAAATAATAAAAAAACAAAAAGTGACAAAGGTGAGATTTGAACTCTCAACCTCTCACACTCACAACTCCTTACACATGTCCTCTTGTTAATTATGCCATTTTTACTTTTTAGAAAAAAAATGCATGTCATATGATATTTACCTGCAAAAAGTCAAACGACTACACAAATTTGTTAGTAATTGATTAAATGCAATAAAAATGCAATGAAATGCGACGACAAATCTTAGGGCAAAATTTGGGGTATTACAGTTGCCCCTATTTAAATAACTTCACCGGGTGATTTGAGCAACGGAGACTCGAGAAATCATGGTGGAGGGATTTAAATACAGATAACCGAAAATTTTGCCTTTAGACGCAGTGCTATGCAATGATATGGACAAAACAAAACGAACTATAATGCTAAATATAATATGAATCTGATATGATGCGTATGATGAAAATGACAAGTGCACGGATACAGACGAAACAACGTCACAGGGGACGACCCATCGAGGAATTGCACTAGGGAAGAAGACATGTCATATCTGGAAGAACGTCGGGTAGACACGACACAGAATTGTTGATAGGTGCCAAGTAAATTAGAAATTGTCCGCAAGGTAAGACACGGGTAAAACACGAGCTCAGGAGAAAAACGCAAATGGGGATAAAACACCCATGATGCCAAGTAAATAAATTTTGCCCACAAGGTAAGACGCGAGTAAAACACGACCTCAGGGAGAAAAAAAAAGTAAATGGGGGTAAAACACCATGATGTTAGGTAAACCCAGGAATATCTGGTAGACGGGGAATAAAACACCCGGGATAAAAGGTACATGGGGGATAAAACACCCAAGGATAGAAGGTAAATGGGGAGTAAAGCACCCAAGATAGACATGTAAATGGGGAGTAAAGCACCCATGATAGAAATGTAAATGGGGAGTAAAGCACCCAAGATAAAAAATATAAATGGGGAGTAAAGCACCCAAGATAAAAATGTAAATGGGGAGTAAAGCACCCAAGATAAAAATATAAATGGGGAGTAAAGCACCCAAGATAAAAATGTAAATGGGGAATAAAGCACCCAAGATAGAAATGTAAATGGGGAGTAAAGCACCCAAGATAGAAATGTAAATGGAGAATAAAGCACCCAAGATATGCACATGTATAGGAATTATGCTATGACATATGATCAAATGCAAATGCAGACGTCGACGACAAGGCTCGACTCTTTCGGTGAGATGACAAAACTGAAGGACTGATTCCTCAACACGGAGATAACTGTCATTCTGTTAAACTGTATCAAGTTGATAGTCACTGTAGGAATGATGAATAACTGCTTAGGGATTATGCGAGTAAACTGCCCCAGGTCAAATGAACTGATAGTTGCTTCAGCTGTCTGATTCGTGGAATCGACTGTTTTGCTGTATCCTCGGAGGGCTTGCCCCAGTCTGAGTCTTGAACAATTCTCTGGATAAACCAAATCTGAGAAGATATTTCCTTGAACAAATCTTGAACTGATTCTTTGACAGGATGTAAAAGGAACTTGCCCCTGATAAGATCACTTGACCAAGTTTCTCATTGTTTGAAAATTCCTTAGAGGAAAGCCAGTTTGCAAACAAAAATATTCATACAAACATGGTAATGCAAAGTTCATGCGACTTTTGAAATCAAAATTATTTTTGAAAGATGGAAAATACATGAGTCGTTAGTCAGAACACAACGGTTCAAGACGCTCAAAGTTTAAAACAAAGGTGTACTGCCAAAATAAATGATTCACAAAGATCTTTAGGAGTCAGGTTACGCAACCTTGCTATAGTATACTTTCAAAATAACCTTGCTTCAATTAGGTCTTTTGAGGGTTGTAATGTGGCTTGGTTCACGGTTTATGAAACAAAAGATAAAGGCTCAAAATTTATTTGTACCCACCCAATCTGTGTGATGATCTTCAGTCCTATGCTCAGTTAACTCATACTATGCATTCAGGTTCCCATAAGTTAGGGATTTCATTGATCGTAGCAGTGATGATTCAGAAGTCAAAGGGACCTATGAAAAGGCAGCCACTACTCCCCTATAACATTTGATTGTTTTGACATTAAGGATTTTCAAGATAAGAATTTAAAAATCTCTTTGTATTATCCCTAAATTTTGCCTAAACTGTTTATTTTAGAGTTTACAGTCAGCGGGATGCCCCAGTTTTGCCTAAGTCTCCTTCATAGGTTTTGACTTAGCGGGCTTCTTTTGCTTTTTTTATATTATTTTTTTGTGTGAAGGAAAGTGACTGTTTGATTTTAATGATTACGGTGAACCATCATCGACCTTTTGATTAGAAAACATCTTCGACACTTGTTTGACGTGTGCGAAGGAAAATTTGTTAATGAAAGGTGTATCGTATGAACACACAACCAAGTTAACTGAGAACTACCCATCCCAAGGTTAAAATTGTGGGTTTTTTGTAACGAAAGAAACTCCAACTTCTAGGCTCGAAGGGGGTAACGAGGGATTAACTTCCTTATTTCTCCAGTGTTTGGGAATTGAAACAATGCCTTACATCGTCAACAAGGTTTAATTGAAAACATACTGACAGCAGTTATGGGTATAACGTTTTCATCATCCTCCCTCCAATCTTAGCATATCAAAATTTTGGACAAGAAGTAAACATTTGAAAAATAAAGCATAAAGATGCAAATAAATGGACGGAAATGAATTGAATCAAAAGTCGCAATGCTTATTTCATTAATGAAAGTACAAACATAATTAAAAGCAAACAACTTAAACAAAATAAGGAAAGTGCAAACAACGAGAAACAAAAGTCCTAGTGACAAAACTTCATTTCTGATGTACTGGCAAGGGATTTTTCTGAACATCCGGATGAATGTCTGTAAAATCAAGTATTCCAGTTCTAACCAATTCACATGCTCTAGCCTTCAATGCAAAACAATGCTCCAAGTCATGGCCTGGGGCACCCTCATGGGAATCACAATGGAGATCAGCCCTAAATCCAGCCGGAGGATTAAGAGGAGGTGGTAAAGCCTTTGTAGTAATCAGTCCTTGCCGGACTAAGTCAGGATATAGCTCTGTGTAAGTCATGAGAATAGGATCAAAGTGACTCCTGTTCCGTTTCTGGTCTGATATCTGTGTCGAGGAATCAGCTTGATGACTCAAAGGTACACTAGAAGACGATAGGACCAAGAAGGAGAAACTGGGGGATAAATGCAATGCAAAAATGTGATGCTAATGCCATGCAATGGTCTCAAGAATTTCAACGGTCGATTGCAAACATTCCCTTTTAGGAAAGCGAGAAAAACTGTTAGACTTTAAAATGTAGGACTTCTTGAATTTGCAAAGGACTTTTGAATTCCTTGAGACTAGAAATGATATTATGCTTTATGGATGCAAAGCACAAACGCACATAAGCAAACAAAGGTCCTAATTTTAGAGGAACAATGAATGGAGTCAAGGTCTACCCTTCCCAAAGTGGTGTGTACTATAGATTAATTGTACCTGCAGAACAAGGGTTCTAAAAAAGTGCCCAAAGTCATCAGCCCATCTTTTGGATATTATCAACTTCTCGACTGACTCAAGGGTCGATAATATTCTCAAGAGAACCTCGTTCGAGTGTAGTATCGCGTAGCAACCATTGTAGGACTACTCCCATATAGTTCCCGCACTACGTCCTATATAAGGTCAAGATGGTGTAAAGGTACTACGGTTCCCAGTATCACAGACTCCAATCGATAACGGTAAAAGTTTTCACGACTACACTCGATCAACCGAACCATTTTCGAAAGTGTCTCAACTGAGCGGTGATTCTCGATTTAGCTTAGTCGGGACTCACTCCCTATAAGCCTCGTCGAATATATCAGCCATCCTATCATAAGGTCGCTCAAGTCCGGGTGTAGGACTTATCTCACAACACAGTAACTCCAAGTAAGGTACCCCAATATATACATACAAGTGAGCAAAATATATAATAAAACAAATATATAAAGAAAAATAAACAAAATAGGGATAACCCTCAATAGTTAGGACTCCCCAGTGAAGTCGCCATCTACTGTTGCGGTGAAATTTGGATGTCAAGCTATTGATTAACTTGAATCTTAATTCATTTACAACCGGTCTTTGATTTATCCGAAGGAAAGGTTAAAGAAAGGAAAAACCTAAAAGGGAGAGATCTAAGGTTCGGGGGTTGGTTAAATTTAGGGAAGGTATTAGCACCCTAAACTTCCGTAGTACTCTACGGGAACCTTTTGTTTATTTTTTTTAATTTATTTCATTAATTATTTTGCTTTAGGGTATATACAAAGGATTGAAAATTAAAAAAGACCTAGGGGTTAATTCTAAGTTTACTCGGCAAGACATCGCATCTTGTGCCTACATATCCTTACGGGAATGGAATCAGAGTAACTGTAGTTCCCCTCAAAAGGGAGGTTAGAAACGTCTTGACTGTGGCCAAGGTTTCAATGGGGAAGTAAGCACATCTTAAGGATATGCTTAGTGGAGTTCAGATACTCCAATCTCTATGTTAAAAAAATGTTAATTAAAATTAAAATAGGGTTAAATTAGGGATTCCACGGCGGGAAACCTTAAAACAGAGTACGGCGACTCTTTTGGCCTAACACTAGGATAAAAGCAATTTTGCCCACGGCGGGACACCTAGGCTAAACAGGGTTTGATCCATTAAAGGAGTAATGCTATTGACTCGGCGGCCAAAAGACTGGACCTAATCCTTCGGAAGGATAAAACTGTAAAAAAATGTGAAAATATGACAAATCATTATATGGAGGAATAATTAAGGTACAGAAATAAGAAAAGTAATAAAGGCAGAGGGTATAAAGAAACAAAGAAACATTTCTGAAAACATGAAGAATATGAAAATATGTAATGACACTTAGAATGAAGTGAGGGAGGAAAATAGTGTGGGGCTGTGGCCACCACAAGCACATATCAACCTCGAGCATGCACATGAAATGCCAAAAGAAATAGAGTAATAAAAGGTACATAAAATGACACGACAAACATCAAACATCAGGAGTTCCTTACGAAAAGGTTTTAATTTTTTAATATTTTAATTAAAAAAAAAAGTTTTAATTTTTTAATATTTTAATTATAAAAAAAGGTTTTAATTTTTTAATATTTTAATTATAAAAAAAAAGGTTTTAATTTTTTAATAAAAAATATTTAAGTTAAAATTATATAAAAAATTAAGTTTAAATTATAAAAAAAAAGTTTTGGGGGAAAAAGTCTTTTCAGTTTTTTTTTAGAACAAAAAAGGCTTTTCATCCCAAAAAAGGCTTTTCAGTTTTTTGGGAACAAAAAGTTTTTTCAGCTTTTAAAAAAGGTCTTACTAAAAAAGGGTTTTAATAATAAATAAAAAAAAGGGTTTTGATTTTAAAAAAAGGTTTTGTTAAAAAAGAGTTTTGATATTAAAATCTACGGACCTAAATACACATGGAGATTAACATGACAAAATATGCACATAAATATGAAAAAGCAAAAGGTTTAGTAATTTAACGGACCTAAACACGTTAACATGGCAAAATATGCACATAAACATGAAAAGGCAAAAGATTTAGTAATTTAACCTACGAAGTGGAGGTTTGCTTCGATAAATGTGAAAAAGGTTTGAATAAGGGAACACTGGAGAGCTCCAATCCTTCTGACGAGTTGTGGGAACGACCGCCTTTTTTTTGGGGATCTCATTTGTTTCTCCCTTTCTCTCTCCTCTTTTCTGAAGAAAACCTTCTGACCCCTTTTTTCAACAAGGCAACACATGTATATATAGGGAACAAATTAGGGTTAACACCAAATTGTCAATAATGTCCCTAAAGCCCATTTTAAAGCCCAAACTAAATAATTAGTTAAGAAAAAATAAAATTTAAATAATTTAAAATAATTAAAATAAACTTAAAATAAAAACTAATAATCCTATTGATTCCTAAAATCAAAAATATTATAAAAAGAACAAAAATTTTTCCAATATTTTTTATTTTATGATTTTTTGGATATTTTTATGAATAATTTAGAAAAAAGTAAAAAAAAAATAATATTTTAAATAATGATTTAATTAAAATACGAAAATAATAATTAAATAATAATAAAAAACTAATTTTGTTATTTTTTAATGAAAGATAGAAAAATTTAGAGTAAAAATAATAAAAAAACAAAAAGTGACAAAGGTGAGATTTGAACTCTCAACCTCTCACACTCACAACTCCTTACACATGTCCTCTTGTTAATTATGCCATTTTTACTTTTTAGAAAAAAAATGCATGTCATATGATATTTACCTGCAAAAAGTCAAACGACTACACAAATTTGTTAGTAATTGATTAAATGCAATAAAAATGCAATGAAATGCGACGACAAATCTTAGGGCAAAATTTGGGGTATTACAGTTGCCCCTATTTAAATAACTTCACCGGGTGATTTGAGCAACGGAGACTCGAGAAATCATGGTGGAGGGATTTAAATACAGATAACCGAAAATTTTGCCTTTAGACGCAGTGCTATGCAATGATATGGACAAAACAAAACGAACTATAATGCTAAATATAATATGAATCTGATATGATGCGTATGATGAAAATGACAAGTGCACGGATACAGACGAAACAACGTCACAGGGGACGACCCATCGAGGAATTGCACTAGGGAAGAAGACATGTCATATCTGGAAGAACGTCGGGTAGACACGACACAGAATTGTTGATAGGTGCCAAGTAAATTAGAAATTGTCCGCAAGGTAAGACACGGGTAAAACACGAGCTCAGGAGAAAAACGCAAATGGGGATAAAACACCCATGATGCCAAGTAAATAAATTTTGCCCACAAGGTAAGACGCGAGTAAAACACGACCTCAGGGAGAAAAAAAAAGTAAATGGGGGTAAAACACCATGATGTTAGGTAAACCCAGGAATATCTGGTAGACGGGGAATAAAACACCCGGGATAAAAGGTACATGGGGGATAAAACACCCAAGGATAGAAGGTAAATGGGGAGTAAAGCACCCAAGATAGACATGTAAATGGGGAGTAAAGCACCCATGATAGAAATGTAAATGGGGAGTAAAGCACCCAAGATAAAAAATATAAATGGGGAGTAAAGCACCCAAGATAAAAATGTAAATGGGGAGTAAAGCACCCAAGATAAAAATATAAATGGGGAGTAAAGCACCCAAGATAAAAATGTAAATGGGGAATAAAGCACCCAAGATAGAAATGTAAATGGGGAGTAAAGCACCCAAGATAGAAATGTAAATGGAGAATAAAGCACCCAAGGTATGCACATGTATAGGAATTATGCTATGACATATGATCAAATGCAAATGCAGACGTCGACGACAAGGCTCGACTCTTTCGGTGAGATGACAAAACTGAAGGACTGATTCCTCAACACGGAGATAACTGTCATTCTGTTAAACTGTATCAAGTTGATAGTCACTGTAGGAATGATGAATAACTGCTTAGGGATTATGCGAGTAAACTGCCCCAGGTCAAATGAACTGATAGTTGCTTCAGCTGTCTGATTCGTGGAATCGACTGTTTTGCTGTATCCTCGGAGGGCTTGCCCCAGTCTGAGTCTTGAACAATTCTCTGGATAAACCAAATCTGAGAAGATATTTCCTTGAACAAATCTTGAACTGATTCTTTGACAGGATGTAAAAGGAACTTGCCCCTGATAAGATCACTTGACCAAGTTTCTCATTGTTTGAAAATTCCTTAGAGGAAAGCCAGTTTGCAAACAAAAATATTCATACAAACATGGTAATGCAAAGTTCATGCGACTTTTGAAATCAAAATTATTTTTGAAAGATGGAAAATACATGAGTCGTTAGTCAGAACACAACGGTTCAAGACGCTCAAAGTTTAAAACAAAGGTGTACTGCCAAAATAAATGATTCACAAAGATCTTTAGGAGTCAGGTTACGCAACCTTGCTATAGTATACTTTCAAAATAACCTTGCTTCAATTAGGTCTTTTGAGGGTTGTAATGTGGCTTGGTTCACGGTTTATGAAACAAAAGATAAAGGCTCAAAATTTATTTGTACCCACCCAATCTGTGTGATGATCTTCAGTCCTATGCTCAGTTAACTCATACTATGCATTCAGGTTCCCATAAGTTAGGGATTTCATTGATCGTAGCAGTGATGATTCAGAAGTCAAAGGGACCTATGAAAAGGCAGCCACTACTCCCCTATAACATTTGATTGTTTTGACATTAAGGATTTTCAAGATAAGAATTTAAAAATCTCTTTGTATTATCCCTAAATTTTGCCTAAACTGTTTATTTTAGAGTTTACAGTCAGCGGGATGCCCCAGTTTTGCCTAAGTCTCCTTCATAGGTTTTGACTTAGCGGGCTTCTTTTGCTTTTTTTATATTATTTTTTTGTGTGAAGGAAAGTGACTGTTTGATTTTAATGATTACGGTGAACCATCATCGACCTTTTGATTAGAAAACATCTTCGACACTTGTTTGACGTGTGCGAAGGAAAATTTGTTAATGAAAGGTGTATCGTATGAACACACAACCAAGTTAACTGAGAACTACCCATCCCAAGGTTAAAATTGTGGGTTTTTTGTAACGAAAGAAACTCCAACTTCTAGGCTCGAAGGGGGTAACGAGGGATTAACTTCCTTATTTCTCCAGTGTTTGGGAATTGAAACAATGCCTTACATCGTCAACAAGGTTTAATTGAAAACATACTGACAGCAGTTATGGGTATAACGTTTTCATCATCCTCCCTCCAATCTTAGCATATCAAAATTTTGGACAAGAAGTAAACATTTGAAAAATAAAGCATAAAGATGCAAATAAATGGACGGAAATGAATTGAATCAAAAGTCGCAATGCTTATTTCATTAATGAAAGTACAAACATAATTAAAAGCAAACAACTTAAACAAAATAAGGAAAGTGCAAACAACGAGAAACAAAAGTCCTAGTGACAAAACTTCATTTCTGATGTACTGGCAAGGGATTTTTCTGAACATCCGGATGAATGTCTGTAAAATCAAGTATTCCAGTTCTAACCAATTCACATACTCTAGCCTTCAATGCAAAACAATGCTCCAAGTCATGGCCTGGGGCACCCTCATGGGAATCACAATGGAGATCAGCCCTAAATCCAGCCGGAGGATTAAGAGGAGGTGGTAAAGCCTTTGTAGTAATCAGTCCTTGCCGGACTAAGTCAGGATATAGCTCTGTGTAAGTCATGAGAATAGGATCAAAGTGACTCCTGTTCCGTTTCTGGTCTGATATCTGTGTCGAGGAATCAGCTTGATGACTCAAAGGTACACTAGAAGACGATAGGACCAAGAAGGAGAAACTGGGGGATAAATGCAATGCAAAAATGTGATGCTAATGCCATGCAATGGTCTCAAGAATTTCAACGGTCGATTGCAAACATTCCCTTTTAGGAAAGCGAGAAAAACTGTTAGACTTTAAAATGTAGGACTTCTTGAATTTGCAAAGGACTTTTGAATTCCTTGAGACTAGAAATGATATTATGCTTTATGGATGCAAAGCACAAACGCACATAAGCAAACAAAGGTCCTAATTTTAGAGGAACAATGAATGGAGTCAAGGTCTACCCTTCCCAAAGTGGTGTGTACTATAGATTAATTGTACCTGCAGAACAAGGGTTCTAAAAAAGTGCCCAAAGTCATCAGCCCATCTTTTGGATATTATCAACTTCTCGACTGACTCAAGGGTCGATAATATTCTCAAGAGAACCTCGTTCGAGTGTAGTATCGCGTAGCAACCATTGTAGGACTACTCCCATATAGTTCCCGCACTACGTCCTATATAAGGTCAAGATGGTGTAAAGGTACTACGGTTCCCAGTATCACAGACTCCAATCGATAACGGTAAAAGTTTTCACGACTACACTCGATCAACCGAACCATTTTCGAAAGTGTCTCAACTGAGCGGTGATTCTCGATTTAGCTTAGTCGGGACTCACTCCCTATAAGCCTCGTCGAATATATCAGCCATCCTATCATAAGGTCGCTCAAGTCCGGGTGTAGGACTTATCTCACAACACAGTAACTCCAAGTAAGGTACCCCAATATATACATACAAGTGAGCAAAATATATAATAAAACAAATATATAAAGAAAAATAAACAAAATAGGGATAACCCTCAATAGTTAGGACTCCCCAGTGAAGTCGCCATCTACTGTTGCGGTGAAATTTGGATGTCAAGCTATTGATTAACTTGAATCTTAATTCATTTACAACCGGTCTTTGATTTATCCGAAGGAAAGGTTAAAGAAAGGAAAAACCTAAAAGGGAGAGATCTAAGGTTCGGGGGTTGGTTAAATTTAGGGAAGGTATTAGCACCCTAAACTTCCGTAGTACTCTACGGGAACCTTTTGTTTATTTTTTTTAATTTATTTCATTAATTATTTTGCTTTAGGGTATATACAAAGGATTGAAAATTAAAAAAGACCTAGGGGTTAATTCTAAGTTTACTCGGCAAGACATCGCATCTTGTGCCTACATATCCTTACGGGAATGGAATCAGAGTAACTGTAGTTCCCCTCAAAAGGGAGGTTAGAAACGTCTTGACTGTGGCCAAGGTTTCAATGGGGAAGTAAGCACATCTTAAGGATATGCTTAGTGGAGTTCAGATACTCCAATCTCTATGTTAAAAAAATGTTAATTAAAATTAAAATAGGGTTAAATTAGGGATTCCACGGCGGGAAACCTTAAAACAGAGTACGGCGACTCTTTTGGCCTAACACTAGGATAAAAGCAATTTTGCCCACGGCGGGACACCTAGGCTAAACAGGGTTTGATCCATTAAAGGAGTAATGCTATTGACTCGGCGGCCAAAAGACTGGACCTAATCCTTCGGAAGGATAAAACTGTAAAAAAATGTGAAAATATGACAAATCATTATATGGAGGAATAATTAAGGTACAGAAATAAGAAAAGTAATAAAGGCAGAGGGTATAAAGAAACAAAGAAACATTTCTGAAAACATGAAGAATATGAAAATATGTAATGACACTTAGAATGAAGTGAGGGAGGAAAATAGTGTGGGGTTGTGGCCACCACAAGCACATATCAACCTCGAGCATGCACATGAAATGCCAAAAGAAATAGAGTAATAAAAGGTACATAAAATGACACGACAAACATCAAACATCAGGAGTTCCTTACGAAAAGGTTTTAATTTTTTAATATTTTAATTAAAAAAAAAGTTTTAATTTTTTAATATTTTAATTATAAAAAAGGTTTTAATTTTTTAATATTTTAATTATAAAAAAAAAGGTTTTAATTTTTTAATAAAAAATATTTAAGTTAAAATTATATAAAAAATTAAGTTTAAATTATAAAAAAAAAGTTTTGGGGGGAAAAGTCTTTTCAGTTTTTTTTTAGAACAAAAAAGGCTTTTCATCCCAAAAAAGGCTTTTCAGTTTTTTGGGAACAAAAAGGTTTTTTTTTTCGGAACAAAAAGTTTTTTCAGCTTTTAAAAAAGGTCTTACTAAAAAAGGGTTTTAATAATAAATAAAAAAAAGGGTTTTGATTTTAAAAAAAGGTTTTGTTAAAAAAGGGTTTTGATATTAAAATCTACGGACCTAAATACACATGGAGATTAACATGACAAAATATGCACATAAATATGAAAAAGCAAAAGGTTTAGTAATTTAACGGACCTAAACACATTAACATGGCAAAATATGCACATAAACATGAAAAGGCAAAAGATTTAGTAATTTAACCTACGAAGTGGAGGTTTGCTTCGATAAATGTGAAAAAGGTTTGAATAAGGGAACACTGGAGAGCTCCAATCCTTCTGACGAGTTGTGGGAACGACCGCCTTTTTTTTTGGGGATCTCATTTGTTTCTCCCTTTCTCTCTCCTCTTTTCTGAAGAAAACCTTCTGACCCCTTTTTTCAACAAGGCAACACATGTATATATAGGGAACAAATTAGGGTTAACACCAAATTGTCAATAATGTCCCTAAAGCCCATTTTAAAGCCCAAACTAAATAATTAGTTAAGAAAAAATAAAATTTAAATAATTTAAAATAATTAAAATAAACTTAAAATAAAAACTAATAATCCTATTGATTCCTAAAATCAAAAATATTATAAAAAGAACAAAAATTTTTCCAATATTTTTTATTTTATGATTTTTTGGATATTTTTATGAATAATTTAGAAAAAAGTAAAAAAAAAATAATATTTTAAATAATGATTTAATTAAAATACGAAAATAATAATTAAATAATAATAAAAAACTAATTTTGTTATTTTTTAATGAAAGATAGAAAAATTTAGAGTAAAAATAATAAAAAAAACAAAAAGTGACAAAGGTGAGATTTGAACTCTCAACCTCTCACACTCACAACTCCTTACACATGTCCTCTTGTTAATTATGCCATTTTTACTTTTTAGAAAAAAAATGCATGTCATATGATATTTACCTGCAAAAAGTCAAACGACTACACAAATTTGTTAGTAATTGATTAAATGCAATAAAAATGCAATGAAATGCGACGACAAATCTTAGGGCAAAATTTGGGGTATTACAGTTGCCCCTATTTAAATAACTTCACCGGGTGATTTGAGCAACGGAGACTCGAGAAATCATGGTGGAGGGATTTAAATACAGATAATCGAAAATTTTGCCTTTAGACGCAGTGCTATGCAATGATATGGACAAAACAAAACGAACTATAATGCTAAATATAATATGAATCTGATATGATGCGTATGATGAAAATGACAAGTGCACGGATACAGACGAAACAACGTCACAGGGGACGACCCATCGAGGAATTGCACTAGGGAAGAAGACATGTCATATCTGGAAGAACGTCGGGTAGACACGACACAGAATTGTTGATAGGTGCCAAGTAAATTAGAAATTGTCCGCAAGGTAAGACACGGGTAAAACACGAGCTCAGGAGAAAAACGCAAATGGGGATAAAACACCCATGATGCCAAGTAAATAAATTTTGCCCACAAGGTAAGACGCGAGTAAAACACGACCTCAGGGAGAAAAAAAAAGTAAATGGGGGTAAAACACCATGATGTTAGGTAAACCCAGGAATATCTGGTAGACGGGGAATAAAACACCCGGGATAAAAGGTACATGGGGGATAAAACACCCAAGGATAGAAGGTAAATGGGGAGTAAAGCACCCAAGATAGACATGTAAATGGGGAGTAAAGCACCCATGATAGAAATGTAAATGGGGAGTAAAGCACCCAAGATAAAAAATATAAATGGGGAGTAAAGCACCCAAGATAAAAATGTAAATGGGGAGTAAAGCACCCAAGATAAAAATATAAATGGGGAGTAAAGCACCCAAGATAAAAATATAAATGGGGAATAAAGCACCCAAGATAGAAATGTAAATGGGGAGTAAAGCACCCAAGATAGAAATGTAAATGGAGAATAAAGCACCCAAGATATGCACATGTATAGGAATTATGCTATGACATATGATCAAATGCAAATGCAGACGTCGACGACAAGGCTCGACTCTTTCGGTGAGATGACAAAACTGAAGGACTGATTCCTCAACACGGAGATAACTGTCATTCTGTTAAACTGTATCAAGTTGATAGTCACTGTAGGAATGATGAATAACTGCTTAGGGATTATGCGAGTAAACTGCCCCAGGTCAAATGAACTGATAGTTGCTTCAGCTGTCTGATTCGTGGAATCGACTGTTTTGCTGTATCCTCGGAGGGCTTGCCCCAGTCTGAGTCTTGAACAATTCTCTGGATAAACCAAATCTGAGAAGATATTTCCTTGAACAAATCTTGAACTGATTCTTTGACAGGATGTAAAAGGAACTTGCCCCTGATAAGATCACTTGACCAAGTTTCTCATTGTTTGAAAATTCCTTAGAGGAAAGCCAGTTTGCAAACAAAAATATTCATACAAACATGGTAATGCAAAGTTCATGCGACTTTTGAAATCAAAATTATTTTTGAAAGATGGAAAATACATGAGTCGTTAGTCAGAACACAACGGTTCAAGACGCTCAAAGTTTAAAACAAAGGTGTACTGCCAAAATAAATGATTCACAAAGATCTTTAGGAGTCAGGTTACGCAACCTTGCTATAGTATACTTTCAAAATAACCTTGCTTCAATTAGGTCTTTTGAGGGTTGTAATGTGGCTTGGTTCACGGTTTATGAAACAAAAGATAAAGGCTCAAAATTTATTTGTACCCACCCAATCTGTGTGATGATCTTCAGTCCTATGCTCAGTTAACTCATACTATGCATTCAGGTTCCCATAAGTTAGGGATTTCATTGATCGTAGCAGTGATGATTCAGAAGTCAAAGGGACCTATGAAAAGGCAGCCACTACTCCCCTATAACATTTGATTGTTTTGACATTAAGGATTTTCAAGATAAGAATTTAAAAATCTCTTTGTATTATCCCTAAATTTTGCCTAAACTGTTTATTTTAGAGTTTACAGTCAGCGGGATGCCCCAGTTTTGCCTAAGTCTCCTTCATAGGTTTTGACTTAGCGGGCTTCTTTTGCTTTTTTTATATTATTTTTTTGTGTGAAGGAAAGTGACTGTTTGATTTTAATGATTACGGTGAACCATCATCGACCTTTTGATTAGAAAACATCTTCGACACTTGTTTGACGTGTGCGAAGGAAAATTTGTTAATGAAAGGTGTATCGTATGAACACACAACCAAGTTAACTGAGAACTACCCATCCCAAGGTTAAAATTGTGGGTTTTTTGTAACGAAAGAAACTCCAACTTCTAGGCTCGAAGGGGGTAACGAGGGATTAACTTCCTTATTTCTCCAGTGTTTGGGAATTGAAACAATGCCTTACATCGTCAACAAGGTTTAATTGAAAACATACTGACAGCAGTTATGGGTATAACGTTTTCATCATCCTCCCTCCAATCTTAGCATATCAAAATTTTGGACAAGAAGTAAACATTTGAAAAATAAAGCATAAAGATGCAAATAAATGGACGGAAATGAATTGAATCAAAAGTCGCAATGCTTATTTCATTAATGAAAGTACAAACATAATTAAAAGCAAACAACTTAAACAAAATAAGGAAAGTGCAAACAACGAGAAACAAAAGTCCTAGTGACAAAACTTCATTTCTGATGTACTGGCAAGGGATTTTTCTGAACATCCGGATGAATGTCTGTAAAATCAAGTATTCCAGTTCTAACCAATTCACATACTCTAGCCTTCAATGCAAAACAATGCTCCAAGTCATGGCCTGGGGCACCCTCATGGGAATCACAATGGAGATCAGCCCTAAATCCAGCCGGAGGATTAAGAGGAGGTGGTAAAGCCTTTGTAGTAATCAGTCCTTGCCGGACTAAGTCAGGATATAGCTCTGTGTAAGTCATGAGAATAGGATCAAAGTGACTCCTGTTCCGTTTCTGGTCTGATATCTGTGTCGAGGAATCAGCTTGATGACTCAAAGGTACACTAGAAGACGATAGGACCAAGAAGGAGAAACTGGGGGATAAATGCAATGCAAAAATGTGATGCTAATGCCATGCAATGGTCTCAAGAATTTCAACGGTCGATTGCAAACATTCCCTTTTAGGAAAGCGAGAAAAACTGTTAGACTTTAAAATGTAGGACTTCTTGAATTTGCAAAGGACTTTTGAATTCCTTGAGACTAGAAATGATATTATGCTTTATGGATGCAAAGCACAAACGCACATAAGCAAACAAAGGTCCTAATTTTAGAGGAACAATGAATGGAGTCAAGGTCTACCCTTCCCAAAGTGGTGTGTACTATAGATTAATTGTACCTGCAGAACAAGGGTTCTAAAAAAGTGCCCAAAGTCATCAGCCCATCTTTTGGATATTATTAACTTCTCGACTGACTCAAGGGTCGATAATATTCTCAAGAGAACCTCGTTCGAGTGTAGTATTGCGTAGCAACCATTGTAGGACTACTCCCATATAGTTCCCGCACTACGTCCTATATAAGGTCAAGATGGTGTAAAGGTACTACGGTTCCCAGTATCACAGACTCCAATCGATAACGGTAAAAGTTTTCACGACTACACTCGATCAACCGAACCATTTTCGAAAGTGTCTCAACTGAGCGGTGATTCTCGATTTAGCTTAGTCGGGACTCACTCCCTATAAGCCTCGTAGAATATATCAGCCATCCTATCATAAGGTCGCTCAAGTCCGGGTGTAGGACTTATCTCACAACACAGTAACTCCAAGTAAGGTACCCCAATATATACATACAAGTGAGCAAAATATATAATAAAACAAATATATAAAGAAAAATAAACAAAATAGGGATAACCCTCAATAGTTAGGACTCCCCAGTGAAGTCGCCATCTACTGTTGCGGTGAAATTTGGATGTCAAGCTATTGATTAACTTGAATCTTAATTCATTTACAACCGGTCTTTGATTTATCCGAAGGAAAGGTTAAAAAAAGGAAAAACCTAAAAGGGAGAGATCTAAGGTTCGGGGGTTGGTTAAATTTAGGGAAGGTATTAGCACCCTAAACTTCCGTAGTACTCTACGGGAACCTTTTGTTTATTTTTTTTAATTTATTTCATTAATTATTTTGCTTTAGGGTATATACAAAGGATTGAAAATTAAAAAAGACCTAGGGGTTAATTCTAAGTTTACTCGGCAAGACATCGCATCTTGTGCCTACATATCCTTACGGGAATGGAATCAGAGTAACTGTAGTTCCCCTCAAAAGGGAGGTTAGAAACGTCTTGACTGTGGCCAAGGTTTCAATGGGGAAGTAAGCACATCTTAAGGATATGCTTAGTGGAGTTCAGATACTCCAATCTCTATGTTAAAAAAATGTTAATTAAAATTAAAATAGGGTTAAATTAGGGATTCCACGGCGGGAAACCTTAAAACAGAGTACGGCGACTCTTTTGGCCTAACACTAGGATAAAAGCAATTTTGCCCACGGCGGGACACCTAGGCTAAACAGGGTTTGATCCATTAAAGGAGTAATGCTATTGACTCGGCGGCCAAAAGACTGGACCTAATCCTTCGGAAGGATAAAACTGTAAAAAAATGTGAAAATATGACAAATCATTATATGGAGGAATAATTAAGGTACAGAAATAAGAAAAGTAATAAAGGCAGAGGGTATAAAGAAACAAAGAAACATTTCTGAAAACATGAAGAATATGAAAATATGTAATGACACTTAGAATGAAGTGAGGGAGGAAAATAGTGTGGGGCTGTGGCCACCACAAGCACATATCAACCTCGAGCATGCACATGAAATGCCAAAAGAAATAGAGTAATAAAAGGTACATAAAATGACACGACAAACATCAAACATCAGGAGTTCCTTACGAAAAGGTTTTAATTTTTTAATATTTTAATTAAAAAAAAAGTTTTAATTTTTTAATATTTTAATTATAAAAAAAGGTTTTAATTTTTTAATATTTTAATTATAAAAAAAAAGGTTTTAATTTTTTAATAAAAAATATTTAAGTTAAAATTATATAAAAAATTAAGTTTAAATTATAAAAAAAAAGTTTTGGGGGGAAAAGTCTTTTCAGTTTTTTTTTAGAACAAAAAAGGCTTTTCATCCCAAAAAAGGCTTTTCAGTTTTTTGGGAACAAAAAGGTTTTTTTTTTTCGGAACAAAAAGTTTTTTCAGCTTTTAAAAAAGGTCTTACTAAAAAAGGGTTTTAATAATAAATAAAAAAAGGGTTTTGATTTTAAAAAAAGGTTTTGTTAAAAAAGGGTTTTGATATTAAAATCTACGGACCTAAATACACATGGAGATTAACATGACAAAATATGCACATAAATATGAAAAAGCAAAAGGTTTAGTAATTTAACGGACCTAAACACATTAACATGGCAAAATATGCACATAAACATGAAAAGGCAAAAGATTTAGTAATTTAACCTACGAAGTGGAGGTTTGCTTCGATAAATGTGAAAAAGGTTTGAATAAGGGAACACTGGAGAGCTCCAATCCTTCTGACGAGTTGTGGGAACGACCGCCTTTTTTTTTGGGGATCTCATTTGTTTCTCCCTTTCTCTCTCCTCTTTTCTGAAGAAAACCTTCTGACCCCTTTTTTCAACAAGGCAACACATGTATATATAGGGAACAAATTAGGGTTAACACCAAATTGTCAATAATGTCCGTAAAGCCCATTTTAAAGCCCAAACTAAATAATTAGTTAAGAAAAAATAAAATTTAAATAATTTAAAATAATTAAAATAAACTTAAAATAAAAACTAATAATCCTATTGATTCCTAAAATCAAAAATATTATAAAAAGAACAAAAATTTTTCCAATATTTTTTATTTTATGATTTTTTGGATATTTTTATGAATAATTTAGAAAAAAGTAAAAAAAAAAATAATATTTTAAATAATGATTTAATTAAAATACGAAAATAATAATTAAATAATAATAAAAAACTAATTTTGTTATTTTTTAATGAAAGATAGAAAAATTTAGAGTAAAAATAATAAAAAAACAAAAAGTGACAAAGGTGAGATTTGAACTCTCAACCTCTCACACTCACAACTCCTTACACATGTCCTCTTGTTAATTATGCCATTTTTACTTTTTAGAAAAAAATGCATGTCATATGATATTTACCTGCAAAAAGTCAAACGACTACACAAATTTGTTAGTAATTGATTAAATGCAATAAAAATGCAATGAAATGCGACGACAAATCTTAGGGCAAAATTTGGGGTATTACAGTTGCCCCTATTTAAATAACTTCACCGGGTGATTTGAGCAACGGAGACTCGAGAAATCATGGTGGAGGGATTTAAATACAGATAATCGAAAATTTTGCCTTTAGACGCAGTGCTATGCAATGATATGGACAAAACAAAACGAACTATAATGCTAAATATAATATGAATCTGATATGATGCGTATGATGAAAATGACAAGTGCACGGATACAGACGAAACAACGTCACAGGGGACGACCCATCGAGGAATTGCACTAGGGAAGAAGACATGTCATATCTGGAAGAACGTCGGGTAGACACGACACAGAATTGTTGATAGGTGCCAAGTAAATTAGAAATTGTCCGCAAGGTAAGACACGGGTAAAACACGAGCTCAGGAGAAAAACGCAAATGGGGATAAAACACCCATGATGCCAAGTAAATAAATTTTGCCCACAAGGTAAGACGCGAGTAAAACACGACCTCAGGGAGAAAAAAAAAGTAAATGGGGGTAAAACACCATGATGTTAGGTAAACCCAGGAATATCTGGTAGACGGGGAATAAAACACCCGGGATAAAAGGTACATGGGGGATAAAACACCCAAGGATAGAAGGTAAATGGGGAGTAAAGCACCCAAGATAGACATGTAAATGGGGAGTAAAGCACCCATGATAGAAATGTAAATGGGGAGTAAAGCACCCAAGATAAAAAATATAAATGGGGAGTAAAGCACCCAAGATAAAAATGTAAATGGGGAGTAAAGCACCCAAGATAAAAATATAAATGGGGAGTAAAGCACCCAAGATAAAAATGTAAATGGGGAATAAAGCACCCAAGATAGAAATGTAAATGGGGAGTAAAGCACCCAAGATAGAAATGTAAATGGAGAATAAAGCACCCAAGATATGCACATGTATAGGAATTATGCTATGACATATGATCAAATGCAAATGCAGACGTCGACGACAAGGCTCGACTCTTTCGGTGAGATGACAAAACTGAAGGACTGATTCCTCAACACGGAGATAACTGTCATTCTGTTAAACTGTATCAAGTTGATAGTCACTGTAGGAATGATGAATAACTGCTTAGGGATTATGCGAGTAAACTGCCCCAGGTCAAATGAACTGATAGTTGCTTCAGCTGTCTGATTCGTGGAATCGACTGTTTTGCTGTATCCTCGGAGGGCTTGCCCCAGTCTGAGTCTTGAACAATTCTCTGGATAAACCAAATCTGAGAAGATATTTCCTTGAACAAATCTTGAACTGATTCTTTGACAGGATGTAAAAGGAACTTGCCCCTGATAAGATCACTTGACCAAGTTTCTCATTGTTTGAAAATTCCTTAGAGGAAAGCCAGTTTGCAAACAAAAATATTCATACAAACATGGTAATGCAAAGTTCATGCGACTTTTGAAATCAAAATTATTTTTGAAAGATGGAAAATACATGAGTCGTTAGTCAGAACACAACGGTTCAAGACGCTCAAAGTTTAAAACAAAGGTGTACTGCCAAAATAAATGATTCACAAAGATCTTTAGGAGTCAGGTTACGCAACCTTGCTATAGTATACTTTCAAAATAACCTTGCTTCAATTAGGTCTTTTGAGGGTTGTAATGTGGCTTGGTTCACGGTTTATGAAACAAAAGATAAAGGCTCAAAATTTATTTGTACCCACCCAATCTGTGTGATGATCTTCAGTCCTATGCTCAGTTAACTCATACTATGCATTCAGGTTCCCATAAGTTAGGGATTTCATTGATCGTAGCAGTGATGATTCAGAAGTCAAAGGGACCTATGAAAAGGCAGCCACTACTCCCCTATAACATTTGATTGTTTTGACATTAAGGATTTTCAAGATAAGAATTTAAAAATCTCTTTGTATTATCCCTAAATTTTGCCTAAACTGTTTATTTTAGAGTTTACAGTCAGCGGGATGCCCCAGTTTTGCCTAAGTCTCCTTCATAGGTTTTGACTTAGCGGGCTTCTTTTGCTTTTTTTATATTATTTTTTTGTGTGAAGGAAAGTGACTGTTTGATTTTAATGATTACGGTGAACCATCATCGACCTTTTGATTAGAAAACATCTTCGACACTTGTTTGACGTGTGCGAAGGAAAATTTGTTAATGAAAGGTGTATCGTATGAACACACAACCAAGTTAACTGAGAACTACCCATCCCAAGGTTAAAATTGTGAGTTTTTTGTAACGAAAGAAACTCCAACTTCTAGGCTCGAAGGGGGTAACGAGGGATTAACTTCCTTATTTCTCCAGTGTTTGGGAATTGAAACAATGCCTTACATCGTCAACAAGGTTTAATTGAAAACATACTGACAGCAGTTATGGGTATAACGTTTTCATCATCCTCCCTCCAATCTTAGCATATCAAAATTTTGGACAAGAAGTAAACATTTGAAAAATAAAGCATAAAGATGCAAATAAATGGACGGAAATGAATTGAATCAAAAGTCGCAATGCTTATTTCATTAATGAAAGTACAAACATAATTAAAAGCAAACAACTTAAACAAAATAAGGAAAGTGCAAACAACGAGAAACAAAAGTCCTAGTGACAAAACTTCATTTCTGATGTACTGGCAAGGGATTTTTCTGAACATCCGGATGAATGTCTGTAAAATCAAGTATTCCAGTTCTAACCAATTCACATACTCTAGCCTTCAATGCAAAACAATGCTCCAAGTCATGGCCTGGGGCACCCTCATGGGAATCACAATGGAGATCAGCCCTAAATCCAGCCGGAGGATTAAGAGGAGGTGGTAAAGCCTTTGTAGTAATCAGTCCTTGCCGGACTAAGTCAGGATATAGCTCTGTGTAAGTCATGAGAATAGGATCAAAGTGACTCCTGTTCCGTTTCTGGTCTGATATCTGTGTCGAGGAATCAGCTTGATGACTCAAAGGTACACTAGAAGACGATAGGACCAAGAAGGAGAAACTGGGGGATAAATGCAATGCAAAAATGTGATGCTAATGCCATGCAATGGTCTCAAGAATTTCAACGGTCGATTGCAAACATTCCCTTTTAGGAAAGCGAGAAAAACTGTTAGACTTTAAAATGTAGGACTTCTTGAATTTGCAAAGGACTTTTGAATTCCTTGAGACTAGAAATGATATTATGCTTTATGGATGCAAAGCACAAACGCACATAAGCAAACAAAGGTCCTAATTTTAGAGGAACAATGAATGGAGTCAAGGTCTACCCTTCCCAAAGTGGTGTGTACTATAGATTAATTGTACCTGCAGAACAAGGGTTCTAAAAAAGTGCCCAAAGTCATCAGCCCATCTTTTGGATATTATTAACTTCTCGACTGACTCAAGGGTCGATAATATTCTCAAGAGAACCTCGTTCGAGTGTAGTATTGCGTAGCAACCATTGTAGGACTACTCCCATATAGTTCCCGCACTACGTCCTATATAAGGTCAAGATGGTGTAAAGGTACTACGGTTCCCAGTATCACAGACTCCAATCGATAACGGTAAAAGTTTTCACGACTACACTCGATCAACCGAACCATTTTCGAAAGTGTCTCAACTGAGCGGTGATTCTCGATTTAGCTTAGTCGGGACTCACTCCCTATAAGCCTCGTCGAATATATCAGCCATCCTATCATAAGGTCGCTCAAGTCCGGGTGTAGGACTTATCTCACAACACAGTAACTCCAAGTAAGGTACCCCAATATATACATACAAGTGAGCAAAATATATAATAAAACAAATATATAAAGAAAAATAAACAAAATAGGGATAACCCTCAATAGTTAGGACTCCCCAGTGAAGTCGCCATCTACTGTTGCGGTGAAATTTGGATGTCAAGCTATTGATTAACTTGAATCTTAATTCATTTACAACCGGTCTTTGATTTATCCGAAGGAAAGGTTAAAAAAAGGAAAAACCTAAAAGGGCGAGATCTAAGGTTCGGGGGTTGGTTAAATTTAGGGAAGGTATTAGCACCCTAAACTTCCGTAGTACTCTACGGGAACCTTTTGTTTATTTTTTTTAATTTATTTCATTAATTATTTTGCTTTAGGGTATATACAAAGGATTGAAAATTAAAAAAGACCTAGGGGTTAATTCTAAGTTTACTCGGCAAGACATCGCATCTTGTGCCTACATATCCTTACGGGAATGGAATCAGAGTAACTGTAGTTCCCCTCAAAAGGGAGGTTAGAAACGTCTTGACTGTGGCCAAGGTTTCAATGGGGAAGTAAGCACATCTTAAGGATATGCTTAGTGGAGTTCAGATACTCCAATCTCTATGTTAAAAAAATGTTAATTAAAATTAAAATAGGGTTAAATTAGGGATTCCACGGCGGGAAACCTTAAAACAGAGTACGGCGACTCTTTTGGCCTAACACTAGGATAAAAGCAATTTTGCCCACGGCGGGACACCTAGGCTAAACAGGGTTTGATCCATTAAAGGAGTAATGCTATTGACTCGGCGGCCAAAAGACTGGACCTAATCCTTCGGAAGGATAAAACTGTAAAAAAATGTGAAAATATGACAAATCATTATATGGAGGAATAATTAAGGTACAGAAATAAGAAAAGTAATAAAGGCAGAGGGTATAAAGAAACAAAGAAACATTTCTGAAAACATGAAGAATATGAAAATATGTAATGACACTTAGAATGAAGTGAGGGAGGAAAATAGTGTGGGGCTGTGGCCACCACAAGCACATATCAACCTCGAGCATGCACATGAAATGCCAAAAGAAATAGAGTAATAAAAGGTACATAAAATGACACGACAAACATCAAACATCAGGAGTTCCTTACGAAAAGGTTTTAATTTTTTAATATTTTAATTAAAAAAAAAGTTTTAATTTTTTAATATTTTAATTATAAAAAAAGGTTTTAATTTTTTAATATTTTAATTATAAAAAAAAAGGTTTTAATTTTTTAATAAAAAATATTTAAGTTAAAATTATATAAAAAATTAAGTTTAAATTATAAAAAAAAAGTTTTGGGGGGAAAAGTCTTTTCAGTTTTTTTTTAGAACAAAAAAGGCTTTTCATCCCAAAAAAGGCTTTTCAGTTTTTTGGGAACAAAAAGGTTTTTTTTTTCGGAACAAAAAGTTTTTTCAGCTTTTAAAAAAGGTCTTACTAAAAAAGGGTTTTAATAATAAATAAAAAAAGGGTTTTGATTTTAAAAAAAGGTTTTGTTAAAAAAGGGTTTTGATATTAAAATCTACGGACCTAAATACACATGGAGATTAACATGACAAAATATGCACATAAATATGAAAAAGCAAAAGGTTTAGTAATTTAACGGACCTAAACACATTAACATGGCAAAATATGCACATAAACATGAAAAGGCAAAAGATTTAGTAATTTAACCTACGAAGTGGAGGTTTGCTTCGATAAATGTGAAAAAGGTTTGAATAAGGGAACACTGGAGAGCTCCAATCCTTCTGACGAGTTGTGGGAACGACCGCCTTTTTTTTGGGGGATCTCATTTGTTTCTCCCTTTCTCTCTCCTCTTTTCTGAAGAAAACCTTCTGACCCCTTTTTTCAACAAGGCAACACATGTATATATATGGAACAAATTAGGGTTAACACCAAATTGTCAATAATGTCCCTAAAGCCCATTTTAAAGCCCAAACTAAATAATTAGTTAAGAAAAAATAAAATTTAAATAATTTAAAATAATTAAAATAAACTTAAAATAAAAACTAATAATCCTATTGATTCCTAAAATCAAAAATATTATAAAAAGAACAAAAATTTTTCCAATATTTTTTATTTTATGATTTTTTGGATATTTTTATGAATAATTTAGAAAAAAGTAAAAAAAAATAATATTTTAAATAATGATTTAATTAAAATACGAAAATAATAATTAAATAATAATAAAAAACTAATTTTGTTATTTTTTAATGAAAGATAGAAAAATTTAGAGTAAAAATAATAAAAAAAACAAAAAGTGACAAAGGTGAGATTTGAACTCTCAACCTCTCACACTCACAACTCCTTACACATGTCCTCTTGTTAATTATGCCATTTTTACTTTTTAGAAAAAAAATGCATGTCATATGATATTTACCTGCAAAAAGTCAAACGACTACACAAATTTGTTAGTAATTGATTAAATGCAATAAAAATGCAATGAAATGCGACGACAAATCTTAGGGCAAAATTTGGGGTATTACAGTTGCCCCTATTTAAATAACTTCACCGGGTGATTTGAGCAACGGAGACTCGAGAAATCATGGTGGAGGGATTTAAATACAGATAACCGAAAATTTTGCCTTTAGACGCAGTGCTATGCAATGATATGGACAAAACAAAACGAACTATAATGCTAAATATAATATGAATCTGATATGATGCGTATGATGAAAATGACAAGTGCACGGATACAGACGAAACAACGTCACAGGGGACGACCCATCGAGGAATTGCACTAGGGAAGAAGACATGTCATATCTGGAAGAACGTCGGGTAGACACGACACAGAATTGTTGATAGGTGCCAAGTAAATTAGAAATTGTCCGCAAGGTAAGACACGGGTAAAACACGAGCTCAGGAGAAAAACGCAAATGGGGATAAAACACCCATGATGCCAAGTAAATAAATTTTGCCCACAAGGTAAGACGCGAGTAAAACACGACCTCAGGGAGAAAAAAAAAGTAAATGGGGGTAAAACACCATGATGTTAGGTAAACCCAGGAATATCTGGTAGACGGGGAATAAAACACCCGGGATAAAAGGTACATGGGGGATAAAACACCCAAGGATAGAAGGTAAATGGGGAGTAAAGCACCCAAGATAGACATGTAAATGGGGAGTAAAGCACCCATGATAGAAATGTAAATGGGGAGTAAAGCACCCAAGATAAAAAATATAAATGGGGAGTAAAGCACCCAAGATAAAAATGTAAATGGGGAGTAAAGCACCCAAGATAAAAATATAAATGGGGAGTAAAGCACCCAAGATAAAAATGTAAATGGGGAATAAAGCACCCAAGATAGAAATGTAAATGGGGAGTAAAGCACCCAAGATAGAAATGTAAATGGAGAATAAAGCACCCAAGATATGCACATGTATAGGAATTATGCTATGACATATGATCAAATGCAAATGCAGACGTCGACGACAAGGCTCGACTCTTTCGGTGAGATGACAAAACTGAAGGACTGATTCCTCAACACGGAGATAACTGTCATTCTGTTAAACTGTATCAAGTTGATAGTCACTGTAGGAATGATGAATAACTGCTTAGGGATTATGCGAGTAAACTGCCCCAGGTCAAATGAACTGATAGTTGCTTCAGCTGTCTGATTCGTGGAATCGACTGTTTTGCTGTATCCTCGGAGGGCTTGCCCCAGTCTGAGTCTTGAACAATTCTCTGGATAAACCAAATCTGAGAAGATATTTCCTTGAACAAATCTTGAACTGATTCTTTGACAGGATGTAAAAGGAACTTGCCCCTGATAAGATCACTTGACCAAGTTTCTCATTGTTTGAAAATTCCTTAGAGGAAAGCCAGTTTGCAAACAAAAATATTCATACAAACATGGTAATGCAAAGTTCATGCGACTTTTGAAATCAAAATTATTTTTGAAAGATGGAAAATACATGAGTCGTTAGTCAGAACACAACGGTTCAAGACGCTCAAAGTTTAAAACAAAGGTGTACTGCCAAAATAAATGATTCACAAAGATCTTTAGGAGTCAGGTTACGCAACCTTGCTATAGTATACTTTCAAAATAACCTTGCTTCAATTAGGTCTTTTGAGGGTTGTAATGTGGCTTGGTTCACGGTTTATGAAACAAAAGATAAAGGCTCAAAATTTATTTGTACCCACCCAATCTGTGTGATGATCTTCAGTCCTATGCTCAGTTAACTCATACTATGCATTCAGGTTCCCATAAGTTAGGGATTTCATTGATCGTAGCAGTGATGATTCAGAAGTCAAAGGGACCTATGAAAAGGCAGCCACTACTCCCCTATAACATTTGATTGTTTTGACATTAAGGATTTTCAAGATAAGAATTTAAAAATCTCTTTGTATTATCCCTAAATTTTGCCTAAACTGTTTATTTTAGAGTTTACAGTCAGCGGGATGCCCCAGTTTTGCCTAAGTCTCCTTCATAGGTTTTGACTTAGCGGGCTTCTTTTGCTTTTTTTATATTATTTTTTTGTGTGAAGGAAAGTGACTGTTTGATTTTAATGATTACGGTGAACCATCATCGACCTTTTGATTAGAAAACATCTTCGACACTTGTTTGACGTGTGCGAAGGAAAATTTGTTAATGAAAGGTGTATCGTATGAACACACAACCAAGTTAACTGAGAACTACCCATCCCAAGGTTAAAATTGTGGGTTTTTTGTAACGAAAGAAACTCCAACTTCTAGGCTCGAAGGGGGTAACGAGGGATTAACTTCCTTATTTCTCCAGTGTTTGGGAATTGAAACAATGCCTTACATCGTCAACAAGGTTTAATTGAAAACATACTGACAGCAGTTATGGGTATAACGTTTTCATCATCCTCCCTCCAATCTTAGCATATCAAAATTTTGGACAAGAAGTAAACATTTGAAAAATAAAGCATAAAGATGCAAATAAATGGACGGAAATGAATTGAATCAAAAGTCGCAATGCTTATTTCATTAATGAAAGTACAAACATAATTAAAAGCAAACAACTTAAACAAAATAAGGAAAGTGCAAACAACGAGAAACAAAAGTCCTAGTGACAAAACTTCATTTCTGATGTACTGGCAAGGGATTTTTCTGAACATCCGGATGAATGTCTGTAAAATCAAGTATTCCAGTTCTAACCAATTCACATACTCTAGCCTTCAATGCAAAACAATGCTCCAAGTCATGGCCTGGGGCACCCTCATGGGAATCACAATGGAGATCAGCCCTAAATCCAGCCGGAGGATTAAGAGGAGGTGGTAAAGCCTTTGTAGTAATCAGTCCTTGCCGGACTAAGTCAGGATATAGCTCTGTGTAAGTCATGAGAATAGGATCAAAGTGACTCCTGTTCCGTTTCTGGTCTGATATCTGTGTCGAGGAATCAGCTTGATGACTCAAAGGTACACTAGAAGACGATAGGACCAAGAAGGAGAAACTGGGGGATAAATGCAATGCAAAAATGTGATGCTAATGCCATGCAATGGTCTCAAGAATTTCAACGGTCGATTGCAAACATTCCCTTTTAGGAAAGCGAGAAAAACTGTTAGACTTTAAAATGTAGGACTTCTTGAATTTGCAAAGGACTTTTGAATTCCTTGAGACTAGAAATGATATTATGCTTTATGGATGCAAAGCACAAACGCACATAAGCAAACAAAGGTCCTAATTTTAGAGGAACAATGAATGGAGTCAAGGTCTACCCTTCCCAAAGTGGTGTGTACTATAGATTAATTGTACCTGCAGAACAAGGGTTCTAAAAAAGTGCCCAAAGTCATCAGCCCATCTTTTGGATATTATCAACTTCTCGACTGACTCAAGGGTCGATAATATTCTCAAGAGAACCTCGTTCGAGTGTAGTATCGCGTAGCAACCATTGTAGGACTACTCCCATATAGTTCCCGCACTACGTCCTATATAAGGTCAAGATGGTGTAAAGGTACTACGGTTCCCAGTATCACAGACTCCAATCGATAACGGTAAAAGTTTTCACGACTACACTCGATCAACCGAACCATTTTCGAAAGTGTCTCAACTGAGCGGTGATTCTCGATTTAGCTTAGTCGGGACTCACTCCCTATAAGCCTCGTCGAATATATCAGCCATCCTATCATAAGGTCGCTCAAGTCCGGGTGTAGGACTTATCTCACAACACAGTAACTCCAAGTAAGGTACCCCAATATATACATACAAGTGAGCAAAATATATAATAAAACAAATATATAAAGAAAAATAAACAAAATAGGGATAACCCTCAATAGTTAGGACTCCCCAGTGAAGTCGCCATCTACTGTTGCGGTGAAATTTGGATGTCAAGCTATTGATTAACTTGAATCTTAATCATTTACAACCGGTCTTTGATTTATCCGAAGGAAAGGTTAAAGAAAGGAAAAACCTAAAAGGGAGAGATCTAAGGTTCGGGGGTTGGTTAAATTTAGGGAAGGTATTAGCACCCTAAACTTCCGTAGTACTCTACGGGAACCTTTTGTTTATTTTTTTTAATTTATTTCATTAATTATTTTGCTTTAGGGTATATACAAAGGATTGAAAATTAAAAAAGACCTAGGGGTTAATTCTAAGTTTACTCGGCAAGACATCGCATCTTGTGCCTACATATCCTTACGGGAATGGAATCAGAGTAACTGTAGTTCCCCTCAAAAGGGAGGTTAGAAACGTCTTGACTGTGGCCAAGGTTTCAATGGGGAAGTAAGCACATCTTAAGGATATGCTTAGTGGAGTTCAGATACTCCAATCTCTATGTTAAAAAAATGTTAATTAAAATTAAAATAGGGTTAAATTAGGGATTCCACGGCGGGAAACCTTAAAACAGAGTACGGCGACTCTTTTGGCCTAACACTAGGATAAAAGCAATTTTGCCCACGGCGGGACACCTAGGCTAAACAGGGTTTGATCCATTAAAGGAGTAATGCTATTGACTCGGCGGCCAAAAGACTGGACCTAATCCTTCGGAAGGATAAAACTGTAAAAAAATGTGAAAATATGACAAATCATTATATGGAGGAATAATTAAGGTATAGAAATAAGAAAAGTAATAAAGGCAGAGGGTATAAAGAAACAAAGAAACATTTCTGAAAACATGAAGAATATGAAAATATGTAATGACACTTAGAATGAAGTGAGGGAGGAAAATAGTGTGGGGCTGTGGCCACCACAAGCACATATCAACCTCGAGCATGCACATGAAATGCCAAAAGAAATAGAGTAATAAAAGGTACATAAAATGACACGACAAACATCAAACATCAGGAGTTCCTTACGAAAAGGTTTTAATTTTTTAATATTTTAATTAAAAAAAAGTTTTAATTTTTTAATATTTTAATTATAAAAAAAGGTTTTAATTTTTTAATATTTTAATTATAAAAAAAAAGGTTTTAATTTTTTAATAAAAAATATTTAAGTTAAAATTATATAAAAAATTAAGTTTAAATTATAAAAAAAAAGTTTTGGGGGGAAAAGTCTTTTCAGTTTTTTTTTAGAACAAAAAAGGCTTTTCATCCCAAAAAAGGCTTTTCAGTTTTTTGGGAACAAAAAGGTTTTTTTTTTCGGAACAAAAAGTTTTTTCAGCTTTTAAAAAAGGTCTTACTAAAAAAGGGTTTTAATAATAAATAAAAAAAAGGGTTTTGATTTTAAAAAAAGGTTTTGTTAAAAAAGGGTTTTGATATTAAAATCTACGGACCTAAATACACATGGAGATTAACATGACAAAATATGCACATAAATATGAAAAAGCAAAAGGTTTAGTAATTTAACGGACCTAAACACATTAACATGGCAAAATATGCACATAAACATGAAAAGGCAAAAGATTTAGTAATTTAACCTACGAAGTGGAGGTTTGCTTCGATAAATGTGAAAAAGGTTTGAATAAGGGAACACTGGAGAGCTCCAATCCTTCTGACGAGTTGTGGGAACGACCGCCTTTTTTTTGGGGGATCTCATTTGTTTCTCCCTTTCTCTCTCCTCTTTTCTGAAGAAAACCTTCTGACCCCTTTTTTCAACAAGGCAACACATGTATATATAGGGAACAAATTAGGGTTAACACCAAATTGTCAATAATGTCCCTAAAGCCCATTTTAAAGCCCAAACTAAATAATTAGTTAAGAAAAAATAAAATTTAAATAATTTAAAATAATTAAAATAAACTTAAAATAAAAACTAATAATCCTATTGATTCCTAAAATCAAAAATATTATAAAAAGAACAAAAATTTTTCCAATATTTTTTATTTTATGATTTTTTGGATATTTTTATGAATAATTTAGAAAAAAGTAAAAAAAAAAATAATATTTTAAATAATGATTTAATTAAAATACGAAAATAATAATTAAATAATAATAAAAAACTAATTTTGTTATTTTTTAATGAAAGATAGAAAAATTTAGAGTAAAAATAATAAAAAAACAAAAAGTGACAAAGGTGAGATTTGAACTCTCAACCTCTCACACTCACAACTCCTTACACATGTCCTCTTGTTAATTATTCCATTTTTACTTTTTAGAAAAAAAATGCATGTCATATGATATTTACCTGCAAAAAGTCAAACGACTACACAAATTTGTTAGTAATTGATTAAATGCAATAAAAATGCAATGAAATGCGACGACAAATCTTAGGGCAAAATTTGGGGTATTACAGTTGCCCCTATTTAAATAACTTCACCGGGTGATTTGAGCAACGGAGACTCGAGAAATCATGGTGGAGGGATTTAAATACAGATAATCGAAAATTTTGCCTTTAGACGCAGTGCTATGCAATGATATGGACAAAACAAAACGAACTATAATGCTAAATATAATATGAATCTGATATGATGCGTATGATGAAAATGACAAGTGCACGGATACAGACGAAACAACGTCACAGGGGACGACCCATCGAGGAATTGCACTAGGGAAGAAGACATGTCATATCTGGAAGAACGTCGGGTAGACACGACACAGAATTGTTGATAGGTGCCAAGTAAATTAGAAATTGTCCGCAAGGTAAGACACGGGTAAAACACGAGCTCAGGAGAAAAACGCAAATGGGGATAAAACACCCATGATGCCAAGTAAATAAATTTTGCCCACAAGGTAAGACGCGAGTAAAACACGACCTCAGGGAGAAAAAAAAAAGTAAATGGGGGTAAAACACCATGATGTTAGGTAAACCCAGGAATATCTGGTAGACGGGGAATAAAACACCCGGGATAAAAGGTACATGGGGGATAAAACACCCAAGGATAGAAGGTAAATGGGGAGTAAAGCACCCAAGATAGACATGTAAATGGGGAGTAAAGCACCCATGATAGAAATGTAAATGGGGAGTAAAGCACCCAAGATAAAAAATATAAATGGGGAGTAAAGCACCCAAGATAAAAATGTAAATGGGGAGTAAAGCACCCAAGATAAAAATATAAATGGGGAGTAAAGCACCCAAGATAAAAATGTAAATGGGGAATAAAGCACCCAAGATAGAAATGTAAATGGGGAGTAAAGCACCCAAGATAGAAATGTAAATGGAGAATAAAGCACCCAAGATATGCACATGTATAGGAATTATGCTATGACATATGATCAAATGCAAATGCAGACGTCGACGACAAGGCTCGACTCTTTCGGTGAGATGACAAAACTGAAGGACTGATTCCTCAACACGGAGATAACTGTCATTCTGTTAAACTGTATCAAGTTGATAGTCACTGTAGGAATGATGAATAACTGCTTAGGGATTATGCGAGTAAACTGCCCCAGGTCAAATGAACTGATAGTTGCTTCAGCTGTCTGATTCGTGGAATCGACTGTTTTGCTGTATCCTCGGAGGGCTTGCCCCAGTCTGAGTCTTGAACAATTCTCTGGATAAACCAAATCTGAGAAGATATTTCCTTGAACAAATCTTGAACTGATTCTTTGACAGGATGTAAAAGGAACTTGCCCCTGATAAGATCACTTGACCAAGTTTCTCATTGTTTGAAAATTCCTTAGAGGAAAGCCAGTTTGCAAACAAAAATATTCATACAAACATGGTAATGCAAAGTTCATGCGACTTTTGAAATCAAAATTATTTTTGAAAGATGGAAAATACATGAGTCGTTAGTCAGAACACAACGGTTCAAGACGCTCAAAGTTTAAAACAAAGGTGTACTGCCAAAATAAATGATTCACAAAGATCTTTAGGAGTCAGGTTACGCAACCTTGCTATAGTATACTTTCAAAATAACCTTGCTTCAATTAGGTCTTTTGAGGGTTGTAATGTGGCTTGGTTCACGGTTTATGAAACAAAAGATAAAGGCTCAAAATTTATTTGTACCCACCCAATCTGTGTGATGATCTTCAGTCCTATGCTCAGTTAACTCATACTATGCATTCAGGTTCCCATAAGTTAGGGATTTCATTGATCGTAGCAGTGATGATTCAGAAGTCAAAGGGACCTATGAAAAGGCAGCCACTACTCCCCTATAACATTTGATTGTTTTGACATTAAGGATTTTCAAGATAAGAATTTAAAAATCTCTTTGTATTATCCCTAAATTTTGCCTAAACTGTTTATTTTAGAGTTTACAGTCAGCGGGATGCCCCAGTTTTGCCTAAGTCTCCTTCATAGGTTTTGACTTAGCGGGCTTCTTTTGCTTTTTTTATATTATTTTTTTGTGTGAAGGAAAGTGACTGTTTGATTTTAATGATTACGGTGAACCATCATCGACCTTTTGATTAGAAAACATCTTCGACACTTGTTTGACGTGTGCGAAGGAAAATTTGTTAATGAAAGGTGTATCGTATGAACACACAACCAAGTTAACTGAGAACTACCCATCCCAAGGTTAAAATTGTGGGTTTTTTGTAACGAAAGAAACTCCAACTTCTAGGCTCGAAGGGGGTAACGAGGGATTAACTTCCTTATTTCTCCAGTGTTTGGGAATTGAAACAATGCCTTACATCGTCAACAAGGTTTAATTGAAAACATACTGACAGCAGTTATGGGTATAACGTTTTCATCATCCTCCCTCCAATCTTAGCATATCAAAATTTTGGACAAGAAGTAAACATTTGAAAAATAAAGCATAAAGATGCAAATAAATGGACGGAAATGAATTGAATCAAAAGTCGCAATGCTTATTTCATTAATGAAAGTACAAACATAATTAAAAGCAAACAACTTAAACAAAATAAGGAAAGTGCAAACAACAAGAAACAAAAGTCCTAGTGACAAAACTTCATTTCTGATGTACTGGCAAGGGATTTTTCTGAACATCCGGATGAATGTCTGTAAAATCAAGTATTCCAGTTCTAACCAATTCACATACTCTAGCCTTCAATGCAAAACAATGCTCCAAGTCATGGCCTGGGGCACCCTCATGGGAATCACAATGGAGATCAGCCCTAAATCCAGCCGGAGGATTAAGAGGAGGTGGTAAAGCCTTTGTAGTAATCAGTCCTTGCCGGACTAAGTCAGGATATAGCTCTGTGTAAGTCATGAGAATAGGATCAAAGTGACTCCTGTTCCGTTTCTGGTCTGATATCTGTGTCGAGGAATCAGCTTGATGACTCAAAGGTACACTAGAAGACGATAGGACCAAGAAGGAGAAACTGGGGGATAAATGCAATGCAAAAATGTGATGCTAATGCCATGCAATGGTCTCAAGAATTTCAACGGTCGATTGCAAACATTCCCTTTTAGGAAAGCAAGAAAAACTGTTAGACTTTAAAATGTAGGACTTCTTGAATTTGCAAAGGACTTTTGAATTCCTTGAGACTAGAAATGATATTATGCTTTATGGATGCAAAGCACAAACGCACATAAGCAAACAAAGGTCCTAATTTTAGAGGAACAATGAATGGAGTCAAGGTCTACCCTTCCCAAAGTGGTGTGTACTATAGATTAATTGTACCTGCAGAACAAGGGTTCTAAAAAAGTGCCCAAAGTCATCAGCCCATCTTTTGGATATTATCAACTTCTCGACTGACTCAAGGGTCGATAATATTCTCAAGAGAACCTCGTTCGAGTGTAGTATCGCGTAGCAACCATTGTAGGACTACTCCCATATAGTTCCCGCACTACGTCCTATATAAGGTCAAGATGGTGTAAAGGTACTACGGTTCCCAGTATCACAGACTCCAATCGATAACGGTAAAAGTTTTCACGACTACACTCGATCAACCGAACCATTTTCAAAAGTGTCTCAACTGAGCGGTGATTCTCGATTTAGCTTAGTCGGGACTCACTCCCTATAAGCCTCGTCGAATATATCAGCCATCCTATCATAAGGTCGCTCAAGTCCGGGTGTAGGACTTATCTCACAACACAGTAACTCCAAGTAAGGTACCCCAATATATACATACAAGTGAGCAAAATATATAATAAAACAAATATATAAAGAAAAATAAACAAAATAGGGATAACCCTCAATAGTTAGGACTCCCCAGTGAAGTCGCCATCTACTGTTGCGGTGAAATTTGGATGTCAAGCTATTGATTAACTTGAATCTTAATTCATTTACAACCGGTCTTTGATTTATCCGAAGGAAAGGTTAAAGAAAGGAAAAACCTAAAAGGGAGAGATCTAAGGTTCGGGGGTTGGTTAAATTTAGGGAAGGTATTAGCACCCTAAACTTCCGTAGTACTCTACGGGAACCTTTTGTTTATTTTTTTTAATTTATTTCATTAATTATTTTGCTTTAGGGTATATACAAAGGATTGAAAATTAAAAAAGACCTAGGGGTTAATTCTAAGTTTACTCGGCAAGACATCGCATCTTGTGCCTACATATCCTTACGGGAATGGAATCAGAGTAACTGTAGTTCCCCTCAAAAGGGAGGTTAGAAACGTCTTGACTGTGGCCAAGGTTTCAATGGGGAAGTAAGCACATCTTAAGGATATGCTTAGTGGAGTTCAGATACTCCAATCTCTATGTTAAAAAAATGTTAATTAAAATTAAAATAGGGTTAAATTAGGGATTCCACGGCGGGAAACCTTAAAACAGAGTACGGCGACTCTTTTGGCCTAACACTAGGATAAAAGCAATTTTGCCCACGGCGGGACACCTAGGCTAAACAGGGTTTGATCCATTAAAGGAGTAATGCTATTGACTCGGCGGCCAAAAGACTGGACCTAATCCTTCGGAAGGATAAAACTGTAAAAAAATGTGAAAATATGACAAATCATTATATGGAGGAATAATTAAGGTACAGAAATAAGAAAAGTAATAAAGGCAGAGGGTATAAAGAAACAAAGAAACATTTCTGAAAACATGAAGAATATGAAAATATGTAATGACACTTAGAATGAAGTGAGGGAGGAAAATAGTGTGGGGCTGTGGCCACCACAAGCACATATCAACCTCGAGCATGCACATGAAATGCCAAAAGAAATAGAGTAATAAAAGGTACATAAAATGACACGACAAACATCAAACATCAGGAGTTCCTTACGAAAAGGTTTTAATTTTTTAATATTTTAATTAAAAAAAAGTTTTAATTTTTTAATATTTTAATTATAAAAAAAGGTTTTAATTTTTTAATATTTTAATTATAAAAAAAAAGGTTTTAATTTTTTAATAAAAAATATTTAAGTTAAAATTATATAAAAAATTAAGTTTAAATTATAAAAAAAAAGTTTTGGGGGGAAAAGTCTTTTCAGTTTTTTTTTAGAACAAAAAAGGCTTTTCATCCCAAAAAAGGCTTTTCAGTTTTTTGGGAACAAAAAGGTTTTTTTTTTCGGAACAAAAAGTTTTTTCAGCTTTTAAAAAAGGTCTTACTAAAAAAGGGTTTTAATAATAAATAAAAAAAAGGGTTTTGATTTTAAAAAAAGGTTTTGTTAAAAAAGGGTTTTGATATTAAAATCTACGGACCTAAATACACATGGAGATTAACATGACAAAATATGCACATAAATATGAAAAAGCAAAAGGTTTAGTAATTTAACGGACCTAAACACATTAACATGGCAAAATATGCACATAAACATGAAAAGGCAAAAGATTTAGTAATTTAACCTACGAAGTGGAGGTTTGCTTCGATAAATGTGAAAAAGGTTTGAATAAGGGAACACTGGAGAGCTCCAATCCTTCTGACGAGTTGTGGGAACGACCGCCTTTTTTTTGGGGGATCTCATTTGTTTCTCCCTTTCTCTCTCCTCTTTTCTGAAGAAAACCTTCTGACCCCTTTTTTCAACAAGGCAACACATGTATATATAGGGAACAAATTAGGGTTAACACCAAATTGTCAATAATGTCCCTAAAGCCCATTTTAAAGCCCAAACTAAATAATTAGTTAAGAAAAAATAAAATTTAAATAATTTAAAATAATTAAAATAAACTTAAAATAAAAACTAATAATCCTATTGATTCCTAAAATCAAAAATATTATAAAAAGAACAAAAATTTTTCCAATATTTTTTATTTTATGATTTTTTGGATATTTTTATGAATAATTTAGAAAAAAGTAAAAAAAAAAAAAAATATTTTAAATAATGATTTAATTAAAATACGAAAATAATAATTAAATAATAATAAAAAAAACTAATTTTGTTATTTTTTAATGAAAGATAGAAAAATTTAGAGTAAAAATAATAAAAAAACAAAAAGTGACAAAGGTGAGATTTGAACTCTCAACCTCTCACACTCACAACTCCTTACACATGTCCTCTGGTCAATTATGCCATTTTTACTTTTTAGAAAAAAAATGCATGTCATATGATATTTACCTGCAAAAAGTCAAACGACTACACAAATTTGTTAGTAATTGATTAAATGCAATAAAAATGCAATGAAATGCGACGACAAATCTTAGGGCAAAATTTGGGGTATTACACCCCGCATCGCCGCTGGAGAACTACATCTGACAGAATACCCCGCATCGCCGCTGGAGAATCTAAATCTGTCAAAATACCTCGCATCGCCGCTGGAGAACTAAAGGATCTGCATCACCTAACATCGCCGTCAGAAGACTGGATCACCTTGACATGCCCAACATCGCCGCTGGAAAACTGAATCTGACATCGCCGTCGGAAACAAACATCCTCTTAGAGACACTCGACATCGCCGTCGTACAAACATCATCTCTACTGGGGATTTAAAGAGTCTGACCTCGCCGTCAAACAAATATCCAACCTCGCCGCCGGACAAATGATGATCTGACCTCGCCGTCAAATCCAAACGTTCAACCTCGCCGTCGAACACATCCATACTATGACCTGGGGGGGCCCTGGTAAATGGAACAAAAGGTACACTTGCGTATTCTGAAACTACTCCGCTGGGAATGAGAGACTTAACCGAGCACACTCTGATCTGGGGTTCACCCTCAGAACCATAACGAACATCGGAATACTACTGCACACTGCCCACCGTAGAACTTCAACATTAAAGATATATGAAACCCTGGCCCCTGGCCACTTCCAGCTTCAGCTAGAAAAAATCTTCAAGTATTTCTGAATATGAATGAAACCCTGGCCCCCGGCCACTTCCAGCTTCAGCTAGAAAAAATCTTCAAGTTCTTCTGAAGATAGACATCCTTGACCTTCAAGGATGTAAACTTTTGCCTGTCGGCAACTCTGCAGGAGGTATCTTCGACTTCAGTCTGAAGAAATGGTCCTTGGCCTTCAAGGATACATGGGTCTGCCTTCAGGCAACTCCGCCTCTGCTATAGAGCATCCGTGACTTCAGTCAGGGATATACTTCGGCCTTCAGTCCGAAAAATGAATCCTAGGTCATTCATGACCTTGGGGATAACCTTGCCCTCAGGCACCTTCGCTTCAGCTTGGGAAATCTGTGACTTTAGTCAGAGAAATGGTATCCTGAGCCATTCATGACTCTACGAGGATTCAAACACTTTGCCTTCAGGCAAAACTCCGCTTCAGCTGGAGAAACATCTTCGACTTCAGTCAGAAGAAACACTATTCACTTGATCGCCATCAATCATCACCTCAGGACTACTGACTTGGTCTTCAGGCCAACACGGATCACTTTTGCAAACAAAAGCTGTATATACAAATTTTTGAACTTTGCCTTTAGCCACACGTTGATTCATCAACAAGGAAATCTGAGCTCACAGGAACCTTCTGATATCGCCCTCAGGCGTTTACGAAATCATTCTTCAGATTAGACGTCGCTGTTGGAGCAGACATATCACGCTGCTAAGGACTTCAAGAATCATCTTGAACAAACAGCTCCGTCGGGCACCTTCAAGAATCATCCTGAACTGATAACCTTTCTAGAGACTTCATTCTGCTAGGTATTCCAGGGATCTTCCTGGGCAACTCTTGCTGGGGACGCTACCGGGGAACTCAAGAATCATCCTGAGCAAACCATTCGGGAAACTGCGCTGAGGTCTTAAGAATCATCTTAAGCAAACGGCCCTGCTGAGGAATTCAAGAATCGTCTTGAACTGAAGACTTCGCTGGGGATCTCAAAAATCATCTTGAGCGAGCGACTGTGGGGATTACACCGGGGTCTTAAGAATCCTCTCAATAAAGCGACCTTGTTGGAGAGAACATCAGGAATCGTCCTGAGCAACTGGTCTCTTGGTGGAACACCTGTAAGAACAAGAATGATAGTAACCTGGATCATGCTTATGATGCGTATGCTTCCGCGCCTTACTCCACACGGTGGGAATGATATGCGTTTATGCCAAATGCCATGCAATCATGTACAATGTTATGCAATGTTAAATGCTATGCAATCATGCACAATGCTATGCGATGTTAAATGCTATGCAATCATGCACAATGCTATGCGATCCCGTCAGCAAAATAAATGCCGAGGGGAGATTCTCCTGTCAAGGAGAAAAGAACTATTCCGGTAGAGGAATCATCCTGCTGAGGAGAACGTGGACACGCCAATATCAATCAGGCTCTGTCTGGGGAACTGATCTTCCGCGGACTGCTGCATGGAAAACAACTTCAGCTGATTTCTGCAGGGGACGAAGCTCTACGAGAAACCGAACCTGCTGAAGGAAAGCGATGCCAATCGTGGGAGTAAACTGCGCGGCAGCCATGGCTACTCTTATGGGGATAACCGCTCTGTGGGGAAACAACTTCAGCTGCTCAACACTCCACTGGGGAAGACCAATCATGATCTGATCAACTTCCCAGGACTCGGCTCTCTTGGACATCTGCGAACTCGGCGGAGGAAGGAGAATTCATTCTGCTTCGCCGAAGAGAGTACGGCTCTGGGGGAAATACAGCATCAGCTGTTCCAATACTCTACTGGGGAAGAGGGAATCATCCAACTTCGGGGGAGAGTACAACTCAGCAGGGGAATACAACATCAGCTGTTCCAACACTCTACTGGGGAAGAGGGAATCATCCAACTTCAGGAGAGAATATAACCCTGATGGGGAATCTCAATTCCGCTGGAGACTTCAGTCTGGCACCATCAGTTACTGCATCTTTTAGCGTACGAACAATCTCCTACGAAACCTGCACTTGTGACTCGGTGCTGGGGGAAGAATCCTGCTTCGGCGACTTTACTAGGGAAAGAAAACAACTCTGCTTGGGGATGCTTCCTTCAAACCCTTGACCACTGATTGTACTCTGCGGGGATTGACCTAAACTGAGGTTGATTGCGCGTGGCACGCTGCTGGAAATGCCCCTACTATCAAGGATGTCGATCTTAATCTGCTGAGGATCCTTCTGATCCTACTCTGATACGGGGTAAAATACGATCTCGACTCTTCCGGGGATAATAAGCAACTTTCATCTGCTGAAGAGTGGCAATTCTGATTTAACAACATCCACAAGGAATTCAAACATTGCTCGGAGCGCTGGCATCCGTCGAGCTTCGTATCGGGGAACATGACAACATGCGAGTCATTGGGAATTACTGGGTCAGATACCTTTTAGGTTTTTTTTTGTTTCTCTGGTTTAGGGTAACACGGATTATGTACACGGTGGAAGATATAGAAAATACTAGACGAGAACTAGCATTCAAAGGTGGACTACCAAACGAGAACTGATAGGTTAGGAAAATTGAACAATCATTGATTTTTATGTTTTGAACGTCAGACGGGGCTGACTGGAATAACAGACTGCGGTATAGACAACCAGGCGAGAACTGGCTGAAAGCCGACATATACCAGGCGAGAACTGGTATAACACCTGAAGAAACGGTGACCAGACGAGAACTGGTTACAATAAACTACACCAGACGGGAACTGATGCTTACAATAAACTGCACCAGACAGGAACTGATGCTTACGGAAGGGTGGGCCAAACGAGAACTGGTTACCGGTTTGCCAGGCGAGAACTGGACTTTGGAAACGGCTGGTTACTGACACGCAACAAGTTTAGATTGTAGGATAATGATCCAACGGCAGCAAGGCCTTTTTATTTGAGAGGTTCAGGTTTTGATAAGGGTATTGACACGATTCCCCGATACTCAACTCTAGCTGGGGATAAACAGGCTGGTTTGAACAACTTGCCCCAGTACACTCAGCTGGGGATGAAAAGACTGTCTTGAACAACTTGCCCCAGTACAATTCCACTTGCCCCAATTTAACTCTTGGGAGTACTTGCTCTGAACAGCTCTCTATGAGACGACTTCGAGAATATTTGCCCCGACATCTGCACGACAACAGAATTCAATCTCCATTAGACCCCTGTCAACCTAGTTGGTTTTAACATTCTCTGCCATGACTTGCCCCTGAATGAGCGTTCTAGCGACTTAACCCGATCTAATTATCCACTTGAAGTATCTGCTTTCAAATATCCGCATTCTGTATAACTGCCCCTGATTGGTTCTCGAGAAAACTCATTTCTGATTAACTGCTTCTCAAACATACTGCCCCTGAATCAACTGAAGCCTCGGGACTTGTCCTCAGACTAACTGATTCCGAACTTACTGGAAGATAATGCCCCTGATTCATTGGGCTTCACAACATACACCATTCTGGTTCAGACTGCTGAATTACTCAGTCCTGTTCGATTACTCCCTGGTGGAATTTCTTTCATGTCAACTACTAACCTGCAATTAGAATCGTTTGTTCACGAATGGTAATCTTAATGCAGCGGTTATGCATATTTTGAAAAAATTTGAGCTGTCACTCATTTACATGCATGATTGAGTGACGAGTGAACCAAAGTTCAAACGTAGTGCTTACGTGGTCAGTGAAAAATACAACAAGGATGTGACTAGCAAGTCAAGAAGGAGTCAAGTTACTCAACCTTATCGTAATGCGCTTCAGACTAACCTTACCTCAATTAGGTCTTTTAAGGGTTGTATCGTGGTCGGGTTCACGGTTCGTGAAACAAAGGATATTTGGCTCAAATTTTGATTTGTACCCACCCCTTCTACGTGATGATCTCCGATCCTAAGGTTCAGTTAACCTGGCACAAGCGCTCGCCTCTTCAAGAAGTATGTTGAATGGTAAGGACCATAGCTAAGGAATTCACAATGCTTTTCTGGAGTGACAGTTACTCCTTCTCGCGTTCGGTGTCTGTGTACACGACTTTGTGACTTGCTGGGGAAAATTTTCTTTTTAATCCCTCTTTTTCATTCTTTTGATTCCCTAATTTTTGCCTGGACTGACTCATTTTGAGTTCTTTTCGATTTTTTCGATTTCCTTTGAAGTCCAGCGGGATGCCCTAATTTTTTGCCTAAGTATTAGCTTTCTCAGCTTTTCTTTCTTTTTACTTAGCGGGCTTTCTTTCTTCTTTCTTTTGGAACAAAGTCGTGTGACACTGGTGGTCTTGATTGCTCCGAAAGGATTGTAACTGTCTCACTCCTGATTGGTGAGGTTTGACCTCTTGAAAGGTATACACTGATTGGTCCGTGAAAGACAACACTCCTCTGTAAGACTTGAATGCTCGGTCAAGCTAACTGACAACTACCCTGCCCCGGGTTAAGATGTGAGGGTTTAAAAAAGTCCGAAAAAACTTCTACTTCTCGGCTCGAAGTGGTTAACAAGGGACTAACTCCTTATATCTCCAGTGTTTAGGGATTTGAAGCAATGCCTTATACGTCATCGGCAAGGTTTTATCTGAAAGCAATACGATCATTGGTTATGAGTATTTATTTCGTCATCCTCCCTCCAATCTTTGCTAGTCACAGGGATAAAGTGGAGTGAATAAAATGCAAGTGTCAGTGCAATGCAGTAAATGAGCGACAGCGACATGATTAATTCAGAAAATGCATAGTCACTTTATTATTATCACCATTCGAAACATACAATGTTTAAAAGCAGGTAGTAACTAACAGAAAAGAAACTACAAATGCAAATGATATAAAAGTCTGAGGACTGCCAATGCCGAGGCGCCTGCCTGTGTGGATCACTAGCTTTTGGAAATACCTTTCTGAATCTGCGAGCTCAGACAGCTGAGGGGTTGTCATGCACAACCAAAACTCCATCTGGAAAGGAAATGCACCTTTTGTCGATTAACTGCTGCACTTTCGCCTGGAAAGCTTTGCAATCTTCAGTTGAATGCCCTAGAGATCCACCGTGATAACCACACTGAGCATGGGGATTGTATCCTGGAGGGTAAGGCTCTGGCACGGGCTTGAGAGCTTTTGGTTCCACCAAAGAATTCTGAATCAAACGCGGAAGAATCTGGCTATACGGCACATGTACTGGATGGAAAGGAGCGTTCCTTCGTTCCAAGTTGTTACGAGGTCGGTTCTGGTTCTGACGCTGATTCTGATAACCTCGGCCACGGGCTCGTGGACTTGCAAGAGGAGCGACATAAGGTTCCCGATGGGGTGCCCCAGGCACAGTTGTCTGTCCAGAATAACGAGACACCGAAGATACTGACCGCTGAGAAGACGGAGAACCAACAGATTTCACTGATTCGACTCGAGGATATCCAACATCTGTCAGGACCGCATTGATCATAGTTTCATCTCCAGATTGAGAGCCATAGAGAGATTCAGTTTCACTGGCCTGACCTCTTGAAATATTCGGGATTCTTCCAGTCTTTACACCATACTCGATGCGCTCTCCCGTCCTTACCAATTCAGAGAAATTTGGCGCGGTTTCAAACATTCTTTCGAAATACGGGCTCTGCAAGGAGTTTACGAACATGCCTTTCAGCTCTTGGTCTAGAAGCGGTGGTTGCACTCTACCAGCAAATTCTCTCCATCTCTGAACATACTTTTTGAAAGATTCATTGTTCCCTTGAGACAATTCTTGCAGTTGCACGCGAGTAGGAGCTTCGTCAAGATTATAGTCGTACTGCTTCAGAAAGGCATTGGCTAAGTCCATCCATGATCGGATCTGATCACGCTCTAACTGCATATACCAACTCAGAGGTGCCCTAGTCAGACTATCTTGAAAGCAATGAATCATCAGCTTGTCGTTGTGCACAAACGAAGTCATTCTTCGGCAGAACATCACCAAATGTTGCTTCGGGCAACTATCTCCTTTGTACCTTTCAAACCTCGGCATTCTGAACTTCGGAGGTAACATTAGGCCAGGAACCAGACACATATCTGCAGCACTAGGAGTAACAGCGTCTTTACCTTTCAAGGCTTTGAATCTCTCATCTAATGCACGAAACCTTTCAGCATACACGGGAGCTAATGGGTCTTCATTCTTTGCTGTCGGGACTTCTCTTTGGGGCTTTGGCACAAGGAAGGCAAAACCCTGGTAGTCTGAGACATCAACAGAAGGAGAACGTTCACCTCGGGCAACAAACTGCTCACGCAGACCTTGGTCTTCAACAGATGGCTGCACAAGCTGAGCTGCAGTAAGGTTGTTCACTTGCGGAAAGTCTTCGTCGTGCGGAGATCCATACAGAGGATTGGACGTCACGGTGAAACCTGACAGGGTATCAACAAACTGGAAGCTGCTCTCTGACATAGCTACCGATAACTGTCAGCTGACTTCACTGCTTGACTTTGATCAAATCTGCTTTAAATCTGGTTCAACCCCTTGGTCGTCTTCAATATTCACCTTCAAAACCAAAATAACGGCTGGATAAGAGCTCTGACTAGCTGACGAATGGTATGCAATATGATGCGAAGATGCCTATGCAAATGCAATGCAATGCAACAAACACGGGATCACAGCCCCCACACAATCTAAATACTGCTGCACTGCTGACGGAGTACGTTTGCTCTGAAGAGAAGACCAAAATAACGGGTAGGTTGGAAGTCAAGTTTCCTGCACAAAAAAAAAACCCTCCCACTCACAGGTGTGGACCTATATCTGACAAGGTACGGCATCCTATGCGGTCGTCAGCGTCACAGACTTTCAGAACTGACGATACGATTCCCAGAAGGAGTGGCATCATCGAGTCCTGGAGAGGCCTCACTTAGCTGAATCACAAATGATCGGTCCCCAGAGTCGACAATCCACCAAACCAGCAACCGTCTCAACCCAAAGGGTTGAAAGTGAAGCCAACCGGATGAACCTCGTCTGAGCGTGGATTTCATGAGACACTAGTGCCTGCAAAGCAAGCACGCGCCCACTAATTTCCACTCTAAGTCTATGGTGCACTCAAGCCCAGGTCCGGCTTCTCTCAATATCATAGAACACCCGTAACACCTCAACAGCAACAGATAATATCAATAAATGAGCCCCAATAGACAAGCAAACAAGCGTTAGGATTGACTCTCTTAAGGGACGTTGGATCCCAAAACTGACTCGCTTTCGGGACGTTGGATCCCTAGGAAACTATCAAGTCCCCAGCAGAGTCGCCAGCTGTCGCTACTGCGAAAATCGGCGCCGGCTGACAGAAGAGTCGCCACCGTGCGTTATTTATCCCACGGGAGGGAAAGGAAACGCTCGAAGTAAACCTCGCAAAAAACGGGAAAAGGTATGGTCATCGCAACCAAAACCTGGGTTCGGGAGTCGGTTACGCAAGGGGAAGGTATTAGCACCCCTCACGTCCGTCGTACTCGACGGGATCCACGCTTGCTTGGGTTGTCTACAGGATGCAAACAATCTATCTACGGCTGCTAAATCTAAACGGAAGGGAATTGACTCGATAGAGCGTCGCACTCTATGCCTACGTATTCTCAAGCGAGAAAATCAGAGTCAACGTAGTTCAGGACTACGGGGAAATTGGCTCGCCAAGACCTCGCGTCTTGGGCCTACGTACTTCCACATTGCATGGAAGATCAGAGCTTTACGTAGTTCAGGCTAACTACGGCTAAACAAAACATTCTCACACAGCAGTGAGAAAACAACTGGTTTCACAGGGTCGGGAACCTATGGGCAAAACTACGGTTTGGTCTCAAATGCACTTGGGCAAGAGAGAAAAAGGGTAACAATTAGTCGTTAGCGGGAAAGTCTCGATCGCACAGCAGCGAGAGAACAGAAAGGTTAGTTGTTAGTGTGCTCGCTAGGATATCGCATCCTATGCCTACATATTCTCGTCTGGTACGAGAAATCAGAGCAGCTGTAGTTCGGCTACTTCGGGACCACAGCTCAAATCTCGTTTTATTAACATTCTGAAAAATGATTACAATGATTGCATACTGAAAATAAATCTCCTAGGAAACGCTATCCTATTCTATCCTGAAAAATCAAATGGAAAAGTCCCCTAACAAGTGGACATTCTAAACTATCCCTAAAATCGTAAAATAATCTCTATGAAAATATATCCTAAAAGAAAATGCACTCTAAAAAATATTAAATCTACTTTAATATTTTTTCTTTTTCCTTCTTTTCTTTTCAACTATTTTCTCCTCTTTTTTCATATTTCTCATATTTTTTCCAATATATTTTTCTCTCCTTTTTCAATATATTTTTTCTTTTATTTTCCTATTTTTCTCAATATTCTTCTCTTGAATATTTTCTCCTCTTTTCTTTCAACATATTTTTCCATATTTCTCTATGTATTTTCTTTTCTTTTTTTCCACTATTCCCTTTTTTTAATATTCTCTTTTTTCATAATATTTTTTCTATATCTTTTCCTTTTTTACTTTTCTTTATTTCTTTTTCTCTTTCTCTTTCTTGCTATTTCTTTTTTCTTTCAATATTCTTTTTCTATTTTCTTTTCTTTCAACATATATTCTTTTTATTTCTTTTTTCAACATATATTCTTTTTATTTCTAAAAAGACTAAGCTAACGAAGAAAAGAAAATTACAAAAAGGGAGGGGGGTACACCAGATTACAGGGGATACCATCAAAAAATAAAATAAAAAAATCAAACTGGGCCCAGCCCAGCAGCTATTGCTGCAAAAACGGAGGGGGTGTGGATCCAACAACGTAGGGTGTAGTCCATTAAACGCGCGTGGGCCCAGCCCATTATTCAGCAAAAACAAACTGAAACGGAGGTGCATGGGAAATGGGGGATGTGTACGGGCGAAGATACTCCAATGGGCCCGACCCAATTCAACCCGGTCCACCCTTCCACTCATCTCCCTCAGAAAACCCTAGCTTCACTGTTCATGGCCTTTGCGCCGTTCCCCCATCCCTTTCTCAGACTCAACCTCTCTTTCGTTCTACCTTGACCCCTTCTGAAACTATCCCAGATCCCCTTCGTCCTAACCTTTCTTGATTCCTCTACCATCAAAATGCGTCACCATAATCATCAAACCGAATACCTGTGAAGAATGAACGAAGAAGAAATTTTCTGGAGACAATAACCAATGCCTTCGAAGATTCGCGATGATGATCGGAGAAGCTTGAGGAGCTCGCTGGATGAACGAATCTGGGGAAAAACTGAATGAAGAACCTGAAGATCTCCATGATGCTGTTGACGAGCGAGGAAAACTGGAGATTCGAAGATGGCGTTGTGGAGATTCTTCTGGAAATGACGACGAACATGAAGATCTGATGAAGATTCATCATCCCTGATGAATTTCTGGAGACTTCTTGCATGTGAATCTGGAAATCATGAAGAGCGGTTGAACTCGATAAACGCTTCTGGATCTGAGAAATAGACTCGATGAACTTGATGAAGTTCTTGCAAACAATCCTCTGGAGACGATTATTGAAGAGTCTGACGAAGATCACTCGAAGGAAGTTTGTTGAAGCTTCTGGAAAATCTTGTGAAAAACAATGATGATGTTCTTGAACGAACTGGGGCAAATCTGAGGAACATGTATGAGGATCTAAGAACGATGGATGCAAGTTGGTGAAGATCATGAAGGTCCTTTGTTGAAGACTTGTTAGTAATCGTTCTCTGGGTAAACGTAGGAAGAACAAAGACGAATGTGAAGATGATGGTTTGGATGTTGATCGGAAAGGCAAGATGATGATCGGAGATGTATGAAGGAGGAAGACGGATTCTGGAATTTTTGGGTTGTTGGAGGTTTTCCGGTGAGGGGTGCGGTGGCCGCCGGCCATGCATGCCGGCCGGTGGAGAGAACGGTGAGAGGCTGTGGCATGTACGCGTGGCACGCGTTAGTGGAGGAAGTTAGTGCATGGCCTCCACGTGTGGACTGGCGTGGCAGTGTGAGAGAAGGAATTGCTGCATGCACGCTACGTGGCAGAGAGAGGGAGCGTCTGAATGCGATGTGGCGTGGTGTGGCTGCGTAACGTGGGGTCTCCTCCCCTGCTTTACACGTGGAGCTGAACTTTTTATACCACTGAGACTTTCTGGAACGTTCTAGAACTTTTTGGCAATTGCTGGAAAAAGCTGGACTTTGAATTGGACAAAAACTGAACTCTGGGCCTGCGAATTGGGCCCACGAAAAAAGATAATAAACCCTAAAAAACTGTAAATGAAATGAATTAGCCCAATTACACTAACTAGACCTAATTAACTAAACTAAACCCAATTAATTAAATCTATATTATTTATTAAAAGAAAATCTATTGCTCTAATAAAACTATTAAAACTATATTTTCTATTAAACTCTATTTACTAATAAAAGAAAAAATCTATTATTATTCTATATCTAAAATTAAAAACATTTAATTTCTATTAACAAAAACTATTATTTATTATTCTAAAACATTATATCTAAAAAAACTATTTATTTAATAAGGAACAATCTATATTAAAAAAGATTAAAAAGCTATTTAAAACTATTTAAAAACTATTAATATTCTAAAAAATTCTATATTATCCTAAAAATCTATTAAATCCTAAAATGATTAAAATCTATTTAACAAGAATTAAAACTATTAAAAATCCTATTAAATCCTAAAAATGATAAAAATGATTTAAACCTATTTAAACCCTAAAAATGGCCAATAAAATCCAGAAAAATCACAATAATTCCCAGAGGAACAAAATAAGCACCGAACGACACATAACACCGCGAGAGCGCACCAAAATAGCCGATAACAATAAACGGGCACCGAAATATCCCAAAAATACGATTCTACTATCCAAACTGATAAAAGACACCTGAAACACGAGACGAGAGTTGTGATCCCTGATAAAATCAAAACAAATGAAAAATGCACTGTATGCAATATGCAAATGCGAATGCGATTATGCGTCGAAACATCGAGCCAGATACGAGACCCGGTTGGTCAAATTTTGGGGTGCAACACTTACGTGGAAAGATTAGAGTCCTTACGCGAACATATCAAGAGGAGATTCCTAACGTGGAAAGAAGGTAGATTCCTTACGTGGAAAGTTTAGTCCTGACGTGGACAGATTCAGATCAAGATCATTCCTTACGTGGAAAGATTGGAGTCCTTACGTGGACAGATTAAGATGGTGTTCCTGACGTGGAAAGGTGGGTCCTAACGTGGACGATGTTCTCCTTACGTGGAAAGACAATGTTTCCTTACGTGGAAAGAAGATGGTTTTCTTACGTGGAAAGACGAATTTATTCCTTACGTGGAAAGAAGTTGGTATTCCTTACGTGGAAAGATTGAGTCCTTACGCGGACATATCGAGATGGATTCCTTACGGGGAGACAAGTGCATTCCTTACGTGGAAAGTTTAGTCCTGACGCGGACAGATCCAGACGAAGTCTTATTCCTTACGTGGAAAAATGGTGATTCCTTACGTGGAAAAGAGATTGATTCCTTACGTGGAAAGTTTAGTCCTGACGCGGACAGATGGAAAAGAAGTTGATTCCTGACGTGGAAAGAGAAGGTGTTTCCTTACGTGGAAAAGTTTAGTCCTGACGTGGACAGATCAAGGTTTGATTCCTAACGTGGAAAGATCAGAGTCCTTACGTGGACATATCAAGAGCATTCCTTACGTGGAAGAAAAATGGTTTCCTTACGTGGAAAGACGAGTTTATTCCTTACGTGGAAAGATTGAGTCCTCACGTGGACATATCAAGATTGATTCCTGACGTGGAAAGAAAGAGATTATTCCTGACGTGGAAGAGTTTAGTCCTGACGCGGACAGATCAAAGAAGTTATTCCTAACATGGAAGAAGAAGATAGATTCCTTACGTGGAAAGTTTAGTCCTGACGTGGACGGAAAGAAGAAACGGTTATTCCTTACGTGGAAAGGTGAGTCCTAACGTGGACGGTGGTATTCCTAACGTGGAAGAGTTTATTCCTAACATGGACGATTTATCTCTGACGAGAAGGCAGACGAGCCGTCCCCAGCAAAGTTGTTGAAGTTTTTTTCGAGTTGACAGCAGATAGAGTCCTGACGTGGACAGGCAAAGGACGAAGTTTCCGATGATTCAATCTTTTTCAGGACGATGGAAATAGTCCCCAGCACGGTCGCTACGAGATCAGTGGGTTGTCATAACAGTCAGATTCAGCTGATGAATGTCGTTCCCCAAGGAGCATAGTTTATTTCTGCGGTTGGCAAATTTCTGGTTTCACTGGTATTCAACCGTCTCGTACCGCGAATGTCTGAAGGCTCCGGGCTCTTCACCCAATCGGGTCCAAGTCGCTTGAATAGGGGCAGCTGTTGCACCCTAAAATTTGCCCAACATTATTCACTTGGTTTATGTTTCAATATCATTAGCATTTGCATATAGAGTCATGTACATGGCCTACTCATCTGCATAGCATAAGCATAGCAAGTCAGCTAACAGGGGACCAATCGTTATTCTCATCTCTATGAGCCGATCAAGAGGTTGTTATCCTAATTCAATCCCATTCAAGTCATCAGAGAAGAATTTGAAAGCAGAGAGTTCAATAGATCAAGCTTTGAGTCTATCTCCTATCTGAGGGCATCGGAGGATCAACAAGGGAGTTTTGAGTTGTGAATTGAAGGCATGGAGAGTATCTAGACATCTTGGAGGACTTAGAAAGTCATTTGGAGATGGAGACAAGTCATTGGTGTAGTCACAAGGGTTGTGGAGGAAGACAATCAACTAGAGTTTCATCTGGGTCAACCATGGGTCAACTCTAGGTCAATTGACTGATTGAAAGGTATTAAGGGCTATTGAAGAGATGTGGGGTTCATCATTTGACATGGAGAATAAAGATATGTTGTTATGCTAAGAAGAAATCAAGAGAAATCAAGGAGGAGAGGAGGTTCTAAATTAGGGTTTCTATGTAAAATCCCCTGGTTTAGGTCAAACTTCCAAGCAAGATAAGTCAAAATGAAATCTTCAAATGGATCCTTGGCCAACATGAAACTTGTAGAGGATCTCAATACCTTTAATTTCAGTGGTGGAAGACATCAAGGAGATTTATAGAACTCAAGTTATGGTCCTTGCAAGTTACAGGTCATCTGAGGTATCTGAAATTTTATCTGTAAAAGTGACTTGACTTCCAAGCTATTTTTACCCCTCAAGGAGATTTCAAATGAATTTCTGGTAAACATAAGATTTGTTCCTCATTGATTTAGCTTTCTAGAATGGTATGGTATGCCTTCATAGGATTTGTGGAACTCTACTTATGGTCCTGGCAAGCAAAGGGTATTTTGGTCATTTGGTGATTACAGGTCATTCATAGCATATGCCTAAAACTCATACAAGGAAGCTTCAAATGAAAAACTTCACAACATCAAAGTTGTTCAAAATGGGATTTTAAGGCTAGAAAAGAAGGTGTGAAAGTTTGGAAAAGCTTGGAGCATGGAATTTTAAAAGTGGTGAAAAATGACTTAAAAAAGGCATATAACTTGAAAAAGTTCAAGTTGGAAAATGGTTTGAGAGGTCTACAAAGCCAATATGGGTCATCCAATATACCAAATTGATTCCCAACATCATTTTAAAGACATTGGTTCAGCCACATTTTTGAGTTTAGGTTTAAAAATTGGACTTCCTTTGTAAATTTGTTTCTTACATCATAAGGCAACATGGTAAAGCTTAACACAAGGCAAGGAAAGCTTGGTTTTTCATGCATACACTCCTAATATCTCATGAGAGGAGATTTTCACTCAAGTTTACCCAAGGTGCAAGCATGATATGATATGATTCAAAATGCCATCAAATGATAAATTTATGAAAGTCCATAAGCTTCTAGATCCCTCTAGGACCAATCTAGAAACTTCTCATTCTGTTAATCCTCTCCTATATAAGGAAATGAAGCTATTTGTGCATGGGTTGGTGATTCTTTGAACTTGTAAACACTACTTTGAATCCTTCACTCCAATTTGCATTTTCTCTTCAAACTCCATTGAAGCTTCATCAATCATCTCAATTTCTGTTATCATCATCATCCTCCATTGTTGTGGAGTAAAAAGCAAGAAGAAGGCTCAAGGATTCGTGGCTGGATTGTTGGTTCCCATTCATCACTCCAACTTGCATGAAGGTGTGAATTGCCATTTTCAAGGGATTTAAGCACCAATTCTCTTCATAGGAATCATCACCATCATCCAAGGATCAATTAGCACAAGTGGCAAGGGTTGAAACGAGGGATAACCATCATCACCATATCCATTTGGTAAGGATGCAATTTGATTCGAATCACCATGATTAGCCATTGTTAGGGTTAGATCTTAAGTTATTTGCAATAGAGACAATCTAGGGATCATCCATGAGTAGTTTAAGATCATTTCATGAAGTTTCGAAATATGGTATCAATTCTTGCAAGATCAAGGAAGCTTTGGTTATGGAGTTTTACAGCGTGTATTATAGCTTAGTGTACTCAGGGTGGTATGTAGAACAAGTTAACATCAAGAATTTCAAGGTTTAATGAAGTTGCATGACACGTATTCATGGTGGAACCAAGGGTTTATGCATTCGGTTTGACGTGTACAAGAGGTTTCAAGGTAAACTAAGAGTATGGTTGGATAGAGGGCGAGAAGAGGATGATTTTTGATTTTTATTTCATAAACTTTCATGGAGAAACGAGTGAGATAGGGTTGCTAGAAGAATCACGCCTGAAATGGAGTTGTATGAGTTTTAGGGTTTCATTTGGAGAAGAAATGTGTCAGCCGTCGGATCAATGTGAAATGGTTGACTAGACTCCAAGATCAAAGGCCCATATTCAATTTCAGCTTTTGGAGGGAATTGCAGCAGCCATGAAACGCTGCTGTTTCACTTAGTGACCGGTTGGGCTTGTTTTCATTTCCACACCCCACTCTTGTTGGGCCCAGCGTGTATCAATTGATACTCTTGCTATTCTCACCCCCTTCCACTTATCTCTTTATATTTCTTTTTAATTTCTTTTCATTTTTTCATGCCTTTTATAAAAATCATATAAAATTGAAAAATCATTATTTTTTGATGATTCTTTTTGCATATTTTTCTTTAAAGAGTCTACAAAATTATAAAAAATAAAAATTGCATTTTATTTTTTATTTGATATTTTTCCCATATTTTCCAAATAAATGCCTATTTTAGGTGCTTCATTTCATACATGATTTTGATAAATTTTGTTTTAATAGTTGCTTTAATATTTTTTGTCCATTCTTTTTAGGTTGTTTAGTTTAGACATTTAACTGGTAGATACAATTTAATTCATATTTTTAGGAGTTAGTTTTAGATGATTAGTTTAGGTGAGAACAACATGAACAAATTAGGGTTTTAAGTGATAACTTAGGAGAATTAATTCATTTCCCTTAGGACTTAGAGCTTGAATAGTTTAGCTATGGGACTATAGGGACTATGGGTAGTTATTAGATCCCCTTAGAAATCACTAGGATTCCCCTACTGCTATTAATCTACTGTATATATCTGATTGACTGGTGTGGTGTGCCTTTTGGGGATGATTGCTTGCTTGTTTGGGTGTTGGGATTTGCTTGGGGATTTGGGAGAGATGAAGACTGAAGATGATGAAGCCATTGGAGATCCAGAACTTGAAGACCAACTTCTAGAGTAGGAGAGGAGGTTCCTGCTAGCAGCTGTTGAGGAGATTAGGGTTTAGGAGCTAGGCAGAGCCCTAGATTAGAAAGCTTGTTTCTCAAACATGGAATGCCTTGTCTGCATCCATCCTTTCTCTATGATTCAAAGTCTCTTTCAAATATCCACCTCCTTCCTTTGGAAGGATCAGTGAATGTATTTGAAAGATAGAACTTTTGAGAGAAACTTTCTGTTTAATGTTAATAGTTGATGAACCACCCTTGGTAGGAAATTAACTGTCTAACATCCATTCACTTCATCTGGTTGTCTGATGTTCATCCTGGAGCCTGAGACTTGAAGAAAAGCCATTGTAGACTGAGGACTGGTGATCAAGACCTTGCTGAAGATTGTGGAGATGGAGATTGATGCTTGCTGAAGCTTGTAGCTGCTTGGAGATTACTTGAAGTCAGATGTTGATGCAGAGCTGTTGTAGCTGTTTATTTTTGCAGTATTTCATTTCTGATGTATTGATTGGTTTTCCTGGCTGTATTGTTTGTTGTTTACCCTGCTGGGTCGAAAGTGAATCCTGTTCACTTTTCCCTATTGTTTTCCAGGTTCGAGGTTGAGTGGGACTCTCTTGCCTCGCTTGTATTGTTGTATTCATGCATTTTACTGTTTTACTGTATATATCTGATATTGTTTCTGCTTCCGTCTATTCCCTTAGGATCTCTGTTTCTCTCTGTGCAAGAGAGGAGCATGATAGACACTAGGTCTTAACCCATGCATGATAACATTAGGTTAGTTTGATTCCCTTCGCAACCGTAGGTTAGAGTTCTGTCTCTTCTTTCTCAAAACAAACAGAAAAACACCATAAAGATTTCAAACACAATAAAAGACACTTCTTCCGTAAAAGAATGTGAACTCATCAAGACGTCATTTTTGTCCGCTTGGACTGCTAATCAGAAAAACCTTTTTCAGAAGGAATAAAATCAATCAAGACAGACTTGTGTCGTACGAGGCCCGAACTATGTTTGCTCTGATCTTTCATGCTGTATGAAAGTACGTAGGCATAGGATGTGATATCCTAGCGAGCAACCTTCCCCTCCTTTCCCGTAGGTAGGCGAACTACGTTGACTCTGATTTCTCGTTCCAGACGGGAATACGTAGGCATAAAGTGCGATACTTTGCCGAGTCGTTTTCTTTTCTTTTAACCCTTGACCTGTAGTTTAGATAGAATAACAATCCATACCCGAAAACAAGCGTGGATCCCGTCGGGTACGACGGACGTGAGGGGTGCTAATACCTTCCCCTTGCGTAACCGACTCCCGAATCCAGATTTTGGTTGCGACGACCATACCTTTTCCCGTGTTGTGCGAGGTTTACTCTGAGCGTTTCCTTTCCCTCCGTTGGGATAAATAACGCACGGTGGCGACTCTTCTGTTTAGCCGGCGCCGATTTTCGCAGTAGCGACACATGGGGAAGAACGTTTTTTATCTTCGTTCAACTATTTCGTCTCAAGGCTGGGTGAAGTATTTTGATAGGCTGTTTGGTCCAGTTTATCATCACTTGGTTAAAGAATTCTGGATTCATGCAAAGGTGTGCCCCAAGTTCATAAATTCATATGTTTTGGGTAAGGAAATCATCATGACTGAGGATTTGATTAGAAAGCTGATTGGGTATGTAGAAGTGGATGGTGTTTCTCATCTTTCTGCAGGAAGGGTAGACATGGATGAAGTCTACAGAGAAGTCTTCACTTCTGGGTTGTCTTCTAGCAAGATCAAGGACTTGAAGACACATTATAAAATCTGGGCAAAAATATTTCTGGGATGTATTCATCACAGAAAATCAACCAACTCTCCAAATTATATCAATGCAGAACAACTGTACTTTCTGTACTGTTTGGGAAAGAACATCAAGGTGGATCTGCCACACTTGTTGTTTAATCATCTGTGGAACCACGTTAAAATGTCCAGAGAGAGATCAGAACAAAGCATCAGAAGATCAGAAATTGGATCCCAATAGGAAGATTAATTTCTGATATTCTTACTGAGAATGGATTAGTTGCACATCTGACAGAGGCAGGTTAGACAGAAGAATTAGAAACCACTCTGGGAAAGCCTCTGGATGGGAAAAGTTTGCAAAGGATGAGGCTGGTGGAGGAACTTCAATCTGAACCAGTCAAGATTGACTCTACTGCTGTGCATAAAAGAAGAGTTCCAGTGGAGGACTTTCCACTATTTACTGCTAAGTGATGGGCTAAAGACGTGTCTACTTATGCGTCTAGCGGTATCTTACTGCAAGTGCACAGCCTATCGAAGTAATATTTAAGATTATCGATCCACAGGGATTCTATCGTTACTTAGTGCTAGATGAACTTCTAGTTTAGCTAAGGCGAATAGTTGTCACGATTGTTGTTGGTTTTCTAAGACTATTGAAGGCGGAATTAAATTTAAGTTTTTAATAAAATAATACTAAGACGGTCGGTATGTAATTATACTAACTTAGGTGGGTCAATCTAACCTAGGCTTATAAAGATGTTCACTTAATCTATTCGGTAGAGATTACTAGTTTAAATACCCTCAGCTCACACTCTCGTGGTCTTGAATCAGATCTTATCCCTAAAGTCCTATGCCTGCTCTCGCTAGCCCATAAGTGTTTAGAGGTAATTTTTGGAAACTAAATAATTCTAATTTATCTTAAAGCGCTCTCGCTGTGTTTAATTTAAATGCCTAACTTTAGCTATCTGGTTAAATCTCACACTCTCGTGGTCTTGACCCAACCTAATACCCTTTTCTTACTCTCGTAACGAAAAGGTCGAATTCAATTAAAAAGCATCAGCCAGAATGTTAAGTGATTAATTATTTTAGCCCATGGTTATATTTTACCGGTTAAGTTGGTTATAACTACATACCGCCCTAAGGTATTTAGCTACTCATCGAGGTTGAATCAGACACAGAGTTAAATAATAACTTACTAATGGCAGAAAAATAAACAGACATTATAAATAAATTAAATTGCAATAATTGAAAAACCTGATTAACAACTATCTGAGTAGACTCCTTCTTCCACAGACCGGAAGGCTTGGAGTAGGCGGAAATAAAAATTAAAACGAATGCTGAAGGATGGAAACAAATAAAAGTATAACAATTCCCTAATGTTGGAAATTGTTACACGGTTGGTTTGGATACAAATAAAACAAGACTGGAAATAAAATAATGCTGGAATAATAATTCTGGTGGTAAGGTAATTCGGCAGAGCTTCCGCAGGAAATTTGGATAATGAAGTCTGTCCTTGAGTTCTCCTGAGCTGGTACTATTTATAGAGCTTCCAATGGGCTGGTGCCTTGGTCTTTTGCTTCTTGGGCTTTGCTGAAGTGGTTGAGAAAATGTTGGAAAGTGGCAGCAAAAATGGGAGAAGTCGTCCTCACGTGCTGCCTTGAGGAGAATTACTAGGAGGAGTGGTCTTCAGTGGTGGCTTGACGTAGTCTGAGTCAAAACCAAGTTTTATCCTTGTCACGGGCGTGACAAGGTCTTCACGCTCGTTATTTGATGATTTCAAGTGTCACGGTCGTGATGGCCCAAAGTAAGGTGTCACGGTCGTGACACCCTTGTAACGACCGTGGCCGTAACAAATTATGCAGACTTTTTGCAGGCTTCTGTCTTGCTTCATTTCTTGTGGTTTCTTTCGTTCCTTTCTTCTTAATTCATGATTCGGCCTCACATAACGATGTACCTGCAAAATAGTAAGAAAAACTCGAGAAATCGAGCGTCAAAACGGTGAATGCGCGATAAAACGTCAATGAAGTCTAGCGATATAATCGATGCGTTTTCTCGTCATCAAACTTCCCCAAACTTAAACCTTTGCTTGTCCTCAAGAAAATAGTCGGTTGAAAATCGGCGGACAAGATTTTATTCGCGCATACTCATAACAACCCGTCCGGTGGATCGTTTTGTCGGATAGTCCGGTACTTTGATAGAACACTACCGATACTCTAATGACACAAGCAACAAGCTATGTCGTCGACTTCCCTTCAAGCGAAACAATCGGCAATCACATTACGATTTCACCTAGAGTTTTTCGATCTTATTTCGCCCGGTTTCGTTCTAGCGCAGTCACATTAAGCCCTTTGCCTTCGCACGCACGTAGTGGAGTAGCCGGTTAGCGATTTTGATCCTTTTCTTAGCACGGGGTCTGGTACACGAGTGTGGTAACCCTTCATGTTTTATCCGATTCGGAGGTTGTGGGGGATCGAGCCGTAGCACGCCCTACCGAGTTCAGAACCAGTACCTCTGAACCAACTCGAAACGGATTCCTTCTCATGTTTCTCGTTTCTTATCTGCGACCGTGTACTTTGGTGCAATTTCTTTTCATTTTGCATTTGAGATACGAAGGATCATTATTGATTAGGCGTCAAACGCTTATATTCATCGGCTCCCCACGTGGTTTGCGTCCAGACGGTGCTGACTGCTAGTATAAACTACTGGGGGTTACTTTTGAACTGAAACTAAAGGTGCACTCGCAATGGTGATCGGGATGGAATTTCTTAAGCAGGGGGTCGAAGATGTCAAGATTGTATTGGTCCTGTTTAATCGTTCCCGGCTTCGTAATTACGAACCATTCGGTGGTAAGTCGGGTAATGCGAGTAATTAAAGATTTTTCTAGTATAGCTTAATAATCGGGGAAAGCTCGAAATTAAGAAAATAGCGCACAGATTTGCTCATTTCATTGATTTTGCTGAAAGGAATGCAACGGAATTGAAAGTACACTGAAATGAAAAGTACCTCTCCCACACTATATCAGACATTGCCCTCAATGTTGTGATATAAATGCGGTACAAATACAGTACAAGACTAAAAATGAAAAACAACATAAAAGTAAACTACTGCTGCTGAGGACCGCGGGCTCGGCCTCTGGTGCGAGAGCGGCGTCTGGAGGGAGTCGCGTCGGGATCAGAGCCGTCGCCGGAGGTAGCAGTGATGCTGATGCGGAGCGCTTCGAGCTCGCCGAAAAGTTCTCCAAACCGCTCATTAGTGGCCTCCTGGTTGGCAGCAATAGTGCCGAGTAAAGCGTCATACTGTGCCTTCTGCCGACGCTCTAGTGCGGCGTTCATCAGGTTCTGCTGATGAATCGCAAGTAGGACCTCCTCAAGTGTGACGGCGGGAGCAGGGGGCTGTCGGGTAGATGTCTCGGGGATGTCCTGGACAGGCTCAGATGCGTCCATAGCGTCCTGCATCTCGTCCTCTGGAGCGTCTGCCTGATTATCATGTACCGGGGCGTGATCCGCAGCAGCTGGTAAGGCAAAGAGCCAGTTGGCTCGGTTTGATGGGTCGATGCGGGTGCGGGACGGCAGAGTGATGTGGTGGAAAATGGTGCCATTGCCAACAGGGCTGTACCTGCCATCCTCTCGCTGCGCGATCAGGTGGGCGGACCGGCAGTAGCTCATGGTCAGGAATTCGGCGGCGAGGTGCGGCTGATTAGAGAGCTCGTCACCAAGCCCCAACTGAATGGCGAGGGTGGTGACAATGCCGCCAATGAAGAACGGGGAGGAGCCTCGGTGCGCAATGGCCTGGATGTGGTAGAGCATAAAGGGGGCAGCGTTGATTGGCTCGTCATGAAGGGCACAGTATAAGAACAGAAGCTCCTTGGAGTTGAGCTTGTGGTTGCTCTCTCTAGCAAAGATTGTGTTGCAGATGACCCGGTGAAAGTAGCGGATAGCCGGGTTGTGGATGTGTGTGGCGTTGAGGCTCTGGAAGGTGGTCGCACGGGTGTTGGTAAGGTCGTGCCACAGAGTGAATGCTTGTTCACTGAAATTGTCGGGCACGCGACGGTGGGCTTCGGTGCCGTGCTCGAAACCTAACAGCTCGGCGATCCTGGTTTGTGTGAGGTTGAACTCCCGGTCGTGCATTCTGAATGTTACGACGCCGGTAAGCTGACTCTGAGAACCGGAAGAGGTGATGTAACTGTAAGAGCTGAGGAACTCCAGCGTCAGAAGTTCGAAAGTCGACTGAGGCTGACGACAGAGGTCCCACAGACCGACCTTTTGCAGTAGGCTTTGAACGCTGGACAACATTCCGAGTTCTCGCAGACAGTCAGTGGCAATGTACCGGGTGGGTTGCAGACCGCGGTTCTGGAAGCGGATGAAACGGTCTCTCTGGGTTACTCCGGCTTCTCCTTCTCTGAAAATGATGGAATCCATAACATGCAAGGGTGAAGAGTGAGGGTGGAAGGATTTTGTGAGGTTTTGGGAGGAGAGTGGTAGAATGAGGGAGATTGATGTTCGGGTTAAATACGGGACAGTTGAAATGAAATGGTTGATGGTAATGGTGGATTAATGGGGTAGTGGAGGGGTTACGGCGGTTTTGGAATGAGTGGGGAGTGTTTTGGATAGGTTATGGATGGAGAAGAAGAGGGGACACGATGAGAAATAGTTCTGTTTCTCACGATCTCTGTAATAGAGGTCGTCACGGTCGTGACATAGGCGTGACGGTCGTGACACGCTAAATGAGCACGTCACGATCGTAAGTGGGGTGTGACGACCGTGAGGGTGTGTTGTGCTGAATAATTCCCAGAAAAGAACATTGTCTCACGTTATTTATAAATTAATAATAATTTATTTTATTTAGTAGCACTTATATTAACACACACCATATTATATAGCATTTGCAACGCAGTAGTATACGAACCTAAGATAAAATAATGTAGTCATACAGTATATGGTCACACAGTGTATAGAAAAAGTAGAAAAATTATATAAGCTGCTACAAATGAAGAAATAATTGAAATAAAAGGTGCATGGCATAAGGAAAAATTGAAATTACATAAACTCAAATTATGTTATGAAATCGTTGCGAAAGATAAATTTAACTGGAAATGAAAATAATGAGAAAAAATAATGAGAAAAAATTAATAAACTAAATCACTGATAGCCGATTCAAAGGCGTTTCTTCAAGTCTTCGATGGCGGAGTCCAAATGATAGAATTGTTCCAAGGCCATGTCAGTCAATCCCACGATGTCCAATCGCATACTCTTAATGTCTTCTCTGAATAGATTAATGTCAGTTTGATAGGCATTGAGAGTGTGCATGATGTTCTGTAAGTTGTTAGCGTACTCTCCGTGATTCGCTCCAGGGGTTTCATGAACTTTGTCAGTCGGGTCAGTGTCATGGTATCCAGGAGGTGTCTCGGGGTCTGTTTCAACAGCGGTCATTATATCATCTGTTATCCTGTGAGACTGAGGTGTTTCAGGAGTGGTTGGATAATCAGGTGGGTTTAGCTCATAAAGCCAATTATCCTTATTATGAACACTTACTTTAGCATGATTGGGCAATGTGAACAGGGTGACTACTTCGTTCCGGATCAGGTACTCGAAAGGTGGGCGTCCTAAATTCCTTATGATATGTCTATTGAAGCAGAATTTAAGATTCATTAGGCGGATGGTTCCCAGACGGGTGCACCTGTCCAGTTGGTACCTAAGTCCTAAGGCATCAGCAATCATGGTTACAAGACCTCCTACCACTATAGGTAATTCAGGTTCTTCTTGGATGCGGGTGAAGGTTTGCATCATGAAAGGTACACCATTAACACACTGTCCAGTATTGAAACATGACATAATAAATAATTCATCCTTAGAGACTCCGGTAATGTTTTCTTCTTTTCCAAAGAAGGTATGGGCGAGGAACTTGTGGAAGTAACGGAGGGCAGGATTATGGATCTCATCATTGTTCATGTCATTTGGTTCAGGGTGGTAGTTTCCGGTCAGAGTTCCCCAAAAGAAATCTAGCTCCACATCCATCAATTCTACCTGTGTGGTAGTATAGGCAAAAGGTCCACTAGGGAATCCTAACAGGTCAGCTAGTTCTTTATGGTTAAAGTCGTATTCTATTCCAAATAGGCGGAAACTAATGAATCCTTTCCTAGACCCAAAACCGCGCTCAGGTAGGTAAAGTAGGGAACTAAGGAACTCAAGGGTGAGCTCACGGTAAGTCGCAAACTTGTGTTGGATCATTGCATTCTCCCATCCGAGTCGGTTGAACAAGTACATGACACTATCATGTATACCTAAGGTTTCCATAGTCCTATCATTTGGGTACAGGGTCAAATCCATTTGCCTCTGTGATAACTCTTCGAACTTTATTCTTTGGTTCCTACCTCTAAATTTGGTTTCCATATAGTTAATTGGTTGGTTAGCCATGGTCAGTGAAAATACGGTGGAAACAAATCAGTGGAAAAGACTTTAGAAAATCTGTAAAAAGTGATTTAGGATAAAAATAAGAAAATGAAATGCTAAAATGTAATGGCGCTAATAGTAATGTAAAATAAAACTAACAAAACAATTTAAACAAATAGTAATAACGATAATTAAAAATGCTCAAAAAAGAAAAGGATAGTTAAAATACGTAAATGGGTTGCCTCCCACTAAGCGCTGTTTTTATTGTCAAAAGCCTGACGTAATGCCTTGGTTTAGATTAATCAGGGGGATTAGTGGACAATTCTAAAAGCTTTAGATTATTCGCATAACCTCTATTTTCAACTTTATGATAGTGTTTCAGACGTTGTTCGTTTACTATGAATGGTTCACTATCCTTACCCTTAATTTCTATTGCTCCACTTGGGAATACTTTAGTTATATCAAAGGGTCCTGACCATCTAGACTTTAATTTTCCAGGAAAGAGCCTAAGTCTTGAATTAAAGAGGAGTACGACGTCTCCCACACTGAATTCTTTCCTGGATAGGCGTTTATCATGCCATTGCTTAGTTCTTTCTTTATATATCTTAGCATTTTCATATGCATCTAACCTTAATTCTTCTAATTCGTTAACGTCTAGGATTCGCTTTTCTCCCGCAGAATTATAGTTCATATTGAGAGTTCTGATCGCCCAATAAGTTTTGTGTTCTAGTTCTACTGGGAGGTGACAAGATTTTCCATAAACTAGTTTGAAAGGTGTAGTACCTATGGGAGTCTTGTAAGCGGTCCTATAAGCCCATAGAGCTTCATTAAGTTTAGATGACCAATCTTTCCGAGATATGGCGACAGTCTTTTCTAAGATTTGTTTAATCTCTCGGTTTGAGACTTCGACCTGTCCACTTGTTTGTGGGTGATATGGTGTAGCCACACAGTGTCTCACTCCATACTTAGATAGTAATTTGTCAAAGATTTTTGAAATGAAGTGCGAGCCACCGTCACTTATGACGAGTCGAGGTACACCAAATCTGGGAAAGATTATGTTTTTGAAAAGCTTTATTACTACTCGTGCATCGTTTGTAGGAGAAGCTATGGCTTCGATCTATTTCGAGACATAGTCAACAACTACGAGTATGTAATTATTACCGAAAGATGATGGGAATGGTCCCATGAAATCTATTCCCCAGACGTCGAAGATTTCTACTTCCAAAATTCCCTTTTGGGGCATTTCATCTCTTCTTGAAATATTGTCGGTGCGTTGACACCGATCGCAACTTATAACAGCGATGTGGACATCCTTCCATAGATTAGGCCAGTATAAGCCGGCTTGCAAGATTTTTGCACAGGTCTTGGAAGTGCTCGCATGTCCACCATAAGGAGATGAATGACATTGGGCAATGACATCTTCTATTTCTTCTTCGGGAATACATCGGCGAAAGATTCCATCTGGTCCTCTTTTGAACAGTAATGGTTCATCCCAATAGTACTGTTTCAGGTTATGAAAGAACTTCTTTTTCTGCTGATAGGTTAGATCGGGTGGAAGAGCTCCTGCGGCTAGGTAGTTGACAATGTCAGCGTACCATGGCAGTCCTACAGTTGTCTGTATTGTTTCCACGGGTTCTGGTTCATTTATATCTAACTGCGCTAGGTTGCTTCCGATTTGTGCTATCAGCTGTTCATACGGAAAATCATCGTTAATCGGCACTTGTTCGGGTTTAATACCTTCTATTCTAGATAAATGGTCCGCTACGACGTTTTCAGTACCTTTTTTGTCTTTTATTTCTAGATCAAACTCTTGTAGGAGTAAAATCCATCTTAAGAGTCTTGGTTTAGCATCTTTCTTAGTTAATAGATATCGGATAGCAGCATGGTCTGTGTAAATGATTATTTTCGCTCCGACTAGGTAAGAGCGGAATTTGTCAAGCGCAAAGACAACTGCTAGCAATTCTTTTTCTGTAGTGGCGTAGTTCATCTGGGCAGAATCCAAGGTTCTACTGGCATAGTAAATCGCATGGAGTTTCTTTTCTTTTCTCTGACCCAGGACGGTGCCTACAGCATAGTCACTCGCATCGCACATGATTTCGAAAGGTAATCTCCAGTCAGGGGGTTGCATGATTGGTGCGGTGATGAGGGTTGTTTTTAGAGTTTCGAATGCTTTAAGACAATCTTCATTGAATATGAACTCAGCGTCTTTCATTAATAAACCAGTAAGAGGTTTAGTAATTTTCGAGAAATCTTTGATCAATCGTCGGTAAAAACCGGCGTGTCCTAAAAAGCTTCGTATTTCTCGAACGGTTTTAGGAGGTTGAAGATCTTTTATTACTTCAATCTTAGCCTTATCAACTTCAATTCCCTTATCTGATATTACATGACCTAATACTATTCCTTCGTTGACCATAAAATGACATTTCTCCCAGTTAAGCACAAGATTCACTTTTACACATCTCTCTAATACCATTTCTAAGTTCGATAAGCATCCTTCAAAACTTTGCCCGCATACAGAGAAGTCGTCCATGAACACTTCCATGATGTTGTCTATAAAATCTGCGAAGATTGACATCATACATCTTTGAAAGGTTGCAGGAGCGTTGCACAATCCAAAGGGCATTCGCCTATAAGCGAATGTTCCATAAGGACATGTGAATGTAGTCTTCTCTTGATCATCAGGATGGATAGGGATTTGGAAAAATCCTGAGTAACCGTCAAGATAACAGAAGTAAGAATGCTTGGCTAATCGTTCTAACATTTGATCTATGAAAGGTAGTGGGAAATGATCTTTTCGAGTGGCTTTGTTTAGTTTACGATAATCTATGCACACTCTATATCCCGTCACTACTCTTTGCGATATCGATTCGCCTTGAGCGTTTTTCACAACAGTGATACCTCCTTTCTTTGGCACTACATGTATTGGACTAACCCATTCACTATCAGAGATTGGATATATTATCCCGGCATCTAATAATTTCTTGACTTCTTCCTTTACTACAGTGCTAAGGGTTGGGTTAATTCTTCTCTGAGATTCTCTGGAGGTTCTGCAATCTTCTTCAAGCAGAATGCGATGCATGCAAACTGAAGGACATATTCCATTGAGATCAGATATGTTATATCCTAATGCAGTTGGATATTTCTTCAAGACATATAAAAGTTTCTTTGTCTCTGTAGTTCCTAAACTGGAATTTACTATAACTGGTCTTTTACATTCAACGTCTAAGAATTCGTACCTTAGGTTATTAGGTAAAGTTTTTAATCCTAATGTAGGTTTATCTTTACTTGGCATGGGATCCGGTGTAAGTGCTAAACTTTCGCTTAGACTATCATCCTGATACGGTTTTTGCCAATTATCATCTTCGAGAATTGGAGGGATTTGAATTTTCATTATTTCAGAATAAGTGGTCTCCTCCAGTTCCATTTCTCTTACACATTCGTCAATTACGTCCATTAGATAGCATGTATCCTCTATAGCTGGTGATTGTAAGAATTGTGTTAAAACAAATTCGACTTTCTCTTCACCTACTTCAAAGGTTAGCTTTCCTCTTTTTACGTCTATTATGGCTCCGGCGGTAGCTAAGAATGGTCTTCCTAGTATGATAGGTGTAGTGGAGTCTTCAGAGATGTCCATGATTATAAAATCAGTAGGAATGTAGAATTGTCCTATACGTACTGGGACGTTTTCTAGTATGCCTACAGGATATTTAACAGAGCGATCAGCTAGTTGAACAGACATTTTAGTTGGTCTTAGGTCTCCCATGTCTAGCCTTTTGCAAATCGTTAAGGGCATAACACTGATACTGGCTCCTAAATCGCATAGAGCTTTGTCAATGACGAATTTTCCTATTACACAGGGTATAGAGAAACTTCCTGGATCTTTTAGCTTAGGAGGCATGTTATTCTGAATTATGGCGCTACACTCGGCAGTAAGTGTAACTGTTCCGTTATCCTCTATCTTTTTCTTATTGGATAAGATTTCTTTTAAAAACTTGGCATACGAGGGTATTTGGGTAATTGCTTCTGTAAACGGAATAGTAATATTCAACTGTTTCAGAAGTTCGACAAATTTCTTAAATTGACCCGTCGTCTTGGAACTTATTAGTCTTTGAGGGTACGGAATTGGTGGTTTATAGGGTGGTGGAGGCACATAAGGTTGTTCTTTCTCCACTACCTCTCGACTTTCATCTTCCTTTTCTTCTGGATCATTCACCACTTCAGTCGGTTTATCCGGTTTTTGGTACATGGCTGGATTGTCAAGTCTTGGATCGGTAGGTCCGTCAAGTTCCTTGCCACTTCTTAATATTACAGCGTTAGCATGTCCTTTCGGGTTAGGTTGAGGTTGTCCAGGGAATACTCCAGCTGGTGCAGCAGTAGGTGCTTGTTGTTGAGCTACTTGTGAAATCTGAGTTTCAAGCATTTTGTTATGTGTAGCTAATGCATCTACTTTGCTCACTAATTGTTTAATCTGCTCACTAGTGTGAATGTTTTGGTTTAAGAAGTCCTTGTTTGTCTGAGATTGGCTAGCTATAAAGCTCTCCATCATCAATTCAAGGTTCGATTTTCTAGGGATATTAGGAGCAGTCTTTTGATATCCTGGTGATGTAGCTGGTGCTTGACCTGGTGCGTAATAAGCATTGATATTCTTATAGGAGAAGTTCAGATGATTCTTCCAACCTGGGTTGTATGTGTTTGAGTAAGGGTTTCCTTGAGCATAATTCACTTGATCAGTGGGAGTTCCTGCCAATAGTTGACAATCAGAGACTTCGTGTCCTGGGACTCCACATAACTCACAGTTAGGTGTTACTGCAGCCACGGTGGCTGCAGGTGTTATGGCCAAGTTGTCGATCTTTTGGCTTAGTTGGTCAAACTTCGCATTGACTTGGTCCATACTACTTACTTCGTACATACCTCCCTTTGTTGGTTTCTCAGTTGCGACTCTCTCGCTTCCCCAAAGGTAATGATTTTGAGCCATACTTTCGATAAGTGCATAGGCATCACGATATTCTTTGTCCATCAATGCACCACCCGCGGCAGCATCAATTGTCATTCTTGTATTGTACAAGAGTCCATTATAGAAGGTATGGATGACCATCCAGTCTATTAACCCATGATGTGGACAAAGTCTAAGTAGATCCTTATAGCGTTCCCAAGCTTCGAATAATGATTCACTTTCTCTTTGCTTAAATCCGTTGATCTGAGCTCTCAGCATAGCGGTCTTGCTAGGTGGAAAATACCTATTCAAGAAAACTTTCTTAAGTTCTGCCCACGTAGTTACTGAGTTTGAAGGCAGAGATTGAAGCCAAGCTCTTGCTCTGTCTCGAAGCGAAAAAGGAAATAAACGTAGTCTAATGGCTTCTTGGGTAACTCCATTGGCTTTTACGGTATCTGCATATTGCACAAAGATCGAAAGATGAAGATTCGGATCCTCGGTAGGATTTCCGGCGAATTGATTTTGTTGCACGGCTGATATCAATGAAGGTTTTAGTTCGAAATCATTTCGGTTGATAGCCGGTGCTGCAATGCTTGAATGCGGTTCACCTTGCGAAGGATTAGCGTAATACTTGAGTGGATGAGTTTGTTCTTCAGCCATCCCTGCGTCTGGTTTTACGACTGGTTTAGGCGGATCTAATTGAAGATCTGGAATATTGGAATTATTTTCGAAATCGAATATACGTCTTCTTACGTGTAAGAAGCGTTCCGATTCAGGGATTAGAGGTTGCAAGTCTTCCTTTTAGAGCGAGTACTTGGCATACACTCGGAGATTAGATTAAATTAAATAGTTGATACCTTAGTCTAGACAATGCTACCTAAGTGCACTAGTAACTAAATTAAGGAATCCCCGGCAACGGCGCCAAAAACTTGATGGGCTAAAGACGTGTCTACTTATGCGTCTAGCGGTATCTTACTGCAAGTGCACAGCCTATCGAAGTAATATTTAAGATTATCGATCCACAGGGATTCTATCGTTACTTAGTGCTAGATGAACTTCTAGTTTAGCTAAGGCGAATAGTTGTCACGATTGTTGTTGGTTTTCTAAGACTATTGAAGGCGGAATTAAATTTAAGTTTTTAATAAAATAATACTAAGACGGTCGGTATGTAATTATACTAACTTAGGTGGGTCAATCTAACCTAGGCTTATAAAGATGTTCACTTAATCTATTCGGTAGAGATTACTAGTTTAAATACCCTCAGCTCACACTCTCGTGGTCTTGAATCAGATCTTATCCCTAAAGTCCTATGCCTGCTCTCGCTAGCCCATAAGTGTTTAGAGGTAATTTTTTGAAACTAAATAATTCTAATTTATTTTAAAGCGCTCTCGCTGTGTTTAATTTAAATGCCTAACTTTAGCTATCTAGTTAAATCTCACACTCTCGTGGTCTTGACCCAACCTAATACCCTTTTCTTACTCTCGTAACGAAAAGGTCGAATTCAATTAAAAAGCATCAGCCAGAATGTTAAGTGATTAATTATTTTAGCCCATGGTTATATTTTACCGGTTAAGTTGGTTATAACTACATATCGCCCTAAGGTATTTAGCTACTCATCGAGGTTGAATCAGACACAGAGTTAAATAATAACTTACTAATGGCAGAAAAATAAACAGACATTGTAAATAAATTAAATTGCAATAATTGAAAAACCTGATTAACAACTATCTGAGTAGACTCCTTCTTCCACAGACCGGAAGGCTTGGAGTAGGCGGAAATAAAAATTAAAACGAATGCTGAAGGCTGGAAACAAATAAAAGTATAACAATTCCCTAATGTTGGAAATTGTTACACGGTTGGTTTGGATACAAATAAAACAAGACAGGAAATAAAATAATGCTGGAATAATAATTCTGGTGGTAAGGTAATTCGGCAGAGCTTCCGCAGGAAATTTGGATAATGAAGTCTGTCCTTGAGTTCTCCTGAGCTGGTACTATTTATAGAGCTTCCAATGGGCTGGTGCCTTGGTCTTTTGCTTCTTGGGCTTTGCTGAAGTGGTTGAGAAAATGTTGGAAAGTGGCAGCAAAAATGGGAGAAGTCGTCCTCACGTGCTGCCTTGAGGAGAATTACTAGGAGGAGTGGTCTTCAGTGGTGGCTTGACGTAGTCTGAGTCAAAACCAAGTTTTATCCTTGTCACGGGCGTGACAAGGTCTTCACGCTCGTTATTTGATGATTTCAAGTGTCACGGTCGTGACTGCTTCCTCACGGTCGTGATGGCCCAAAGTAAGGTGTCACGGTCGTGACACCCTTGTAACGACCGTGGCCGTAACAAATTATGCAGACTTTTTGCAGGCTTCTGTCTTGCTTCATTTCTTGTGGTTTCTTTCGTTCCTTTCTTCTTAATTCATGATTCGGCCTCACATAACGATGTACCTGCAAAATAGTAAGAAAAACTCGAGAAATCGAGCGTCAAAACGGTGAATGCGCGATAAAACGTCAATGAAATCTAGCGATATAATCGATGCGTTTTCTCGTCATCACTAAGGAGCCCAGAGAAGCTCTGCTCTACTATATTGAATCATTTCTGGCAGATGGAACTCCCATACCAGCAGATTTGATAAAAAGAGCATCTGAACTTGCTCTAGAAATAATTGAGAAGAAGAGAAGGAAGAAGAGAAAGGTTTTAGAAGAAGAATTTGCACGCCCCAAAAGGAAAGCCTCTGAAGATGGTTCTTCTGTGAAGGCTAAGCGTCTTAAGAAATTAGGTAATACTTCTGCTATTCCTGTTCTGGAAACTATAATAGAAATTCCTGCATCTGAACCCTCTCCTCCTCCCTATGACCCAATTCCCACTCCTTCTCCTCCTCACACTACTTCTGAACATATTTCTTCTGAAAATGTTCATGATTCTATTCTCTATGAACCACAACCAGATGAACCAAACCCCTCTGGACCAAACCATTCTGAACCTAACCCCTCTGACCCTGATCATGACATCCTTGACATACAACCTCTCATGACAGTACACCCTATATCATCTGGATCATCTGACTCGTCAGATTCCTCTGATTCATCTGACTCTGACCTTTCAAATATTACCTCACCAACACATAACTCCCCAAACCATCATGATGATATTCCTACTCCCATTCCCACACCTACTCAAATTCCCTCTCCTACTCTAATTCCCATTCCCACTTCCCTTACCATTCTTACTTTCCTTCCTCCTCTTTCCTCAGAACAACCCTCATCTTCTAAACCTACACCTTCTGTTAACCCTAAGGAAACCTTCTTAGAGGCTCTCCTTAAACCCACACCTAGATCAGATGTTGGGACACTGTTATATGGTTTCGAGATAGAAATGCAGATGTGGCTGTCTGTTGTTAGGGAAAGATGTTTGAATAGAGTGAATCCTCGTGATTCTGAAGTATTTTGGACTACTTTCAGAAGAAGGTTCAACTCTGTGGCTGAGAACCTTCAAGCTGTTTGCTCTGCGGATGCTTAAGAGAATTTTTCTGAAGTTGTAAAATTTTCTCTTCTGGGTGTAAGAAGAACTCCTACTCAGTTTCTAGAAAACACACCTGCAAAGGTTGTGAGTTCAGCATCTGAAGAAACTGCTGCACTTCAGATTAGTGTAATTCCTCAGCCTGAAGAAACTTTCAAAGAGGCTGCTATCTTTGAAGAGACTCCTGCTTCTGATGAGCCTTCTGATATGGATTTAGACACAACATCTGCTTCAGTGGTCATTCAAGAATCAACTGCTTTGAAGACAGAATCTGAAGAAGTTAAGGTTTTTGAAGACGTGAAGGAAAAGCTTGCTCAGCAAGAGGCTGCAACTTCTGAGATTATAACCTGGATGGTTAAGCAAGAGAAGACAACATAAGAGATCAAGACTTGGATGGCCAAGCAAGATGAATCTACTTCTGAGATAAAGACTTGGATGGCAAAGCAGGAAGCACAAACTTCTGAGATAACTGAGTTTCTGAAGATTATAGCCTTTCGTCCTTCTTAGTTGTTTTTCTTGTCTGTGCACATCTATATTTTCTTTACTTGTTTCTGTTATCTTCTGAATGAATACATCTGATTGCTTTTCTTCTGATTATCTGATTATCTGTTACTTGTTTTCTTACTCTGATATTTTTTGTCTTATATGATTTGTTTCTAAAATCACTTTTTGATATGACAAAAAGGGGGAGAAAATGGAAATTTTGATTATTCATATAAACAGATACCAAATGGTAACTCATACATGATAAAATATAACTAATGTTGAATTAAGTGTCTCGGAGCAAAAAACTTCTCATCTGATAATATCCTTAGAAGTAACTCCGAACAAACTCTGAGAAAGTTTACAAAGCTAACTTTGACTCTGGAAGGAATACTAAGGCTGAAAGGGAAGTATTTATTTTTTCTAAGTATTCATTTCAGGGGGAGATTCATAATATCAAGGGGAGATATATTTTTTTTGTTTGTGAACAAAATTTCGTATAGTTTTTTGTCATCATCAAAAAGGGGGAGATTGTTAGAACACAGATTGGTTCTTAATAAATCTCAATATTTTGATGATAACATTAATGAAATTTTGTATAAGAAAATATATACTCTAATTTTGTTCAAGTGTTTTTGTTTCAGATACCAAATAAAATATTCATCTGAAGACAAAGAATTCCTCTGAACATGAGTTAAAGCAAAGCTCTGAACAATATAATGCTATGTTCTGAGCGTAAGAAGTGCAACTGCAGAAGACTCTAAAACACTGCAAAAGACTCTGAAGCGCTGGCTGAAGAAAACTCTGAAGCGCTTGCTGAAGAAGGCTTTGAAAGCACTACCTACAGAAGACTCTGAGCGCAAAGTATAAAGACTCATAATATTCAGAAGACTCTGATAACTAAATGCTACAAGTACAGAGGTTCTAAATCAAGTCAACTCTGATCATAATTCACGCTAAGCACTTTGCTGCAAGACTCTGAAAGAGTGACTCTGATAAGAAGAACAAGGAACAACATCAGAGGATCTGATGTAGATTATTTTCATATCTGTTCATTTGAAAAAGAAGTGTTCAAAGAAAGAGACGTTGCTAAACCCAAGGTCTACCAATGGTACTATTTCTCATTCGTGCATGACACAGGATTTCAGGCAAAAAGGGAATGTCAAATCAAGACGAAAAGTATTTGTCCTTTCTTTCTACATCCTACAGTACTTTCTTCTACACACTATTGAGAAAGTGGTGTATATAAAGAAGTCTTCATCAACACTTCAACTACAACAATTTACTACAATATTTTTGAAAGAAAGAGTTCAAATAAGAAATCAAGAAAACATGCAAACAACCTTCTACATAAAACACTAACTTTTATTTGTTCTTCATTGTATGTAAAAATCACAGTTGTGATAATAGCTTTTTAGAAGCATCTTAAACACATTTGTAATTTACTCTTTGTAAAAGTTCCTTGAGAGACCAAGTTGTGGTCAGGATTCTTGAGAAGACTAAGACAGTTGCCTTAGTGGAAATCACTGTAATCAAGTTTTGATTTAGTGGATTAAGTCCTCGTTTGAGAGAGGCGAAATCACCTTGGCCGGGTGGACTGGAGTAGTTTGAGTTCAAACGGACCAGGATAAAAATAACTTGTTATTTTCTATTGTCATAATTGTTTTTGAAAACCCCTTATTCAACCCCCCTTCTAAGTGTTTTCCTAATTAAACTTCCCAAATTCATTTCCAGCACATCAATGCGAAGAAGAAGGTTAATATCTTCTCAAGAACAAATCGAACCAGATATGGGCAAGAACAGAAAGAATTAAAGTGCCCCAAAAATCTTTCCAATTACTTCAGCAGACAACATCATTTGAAAGAGGAATGTTTTAAAAATAAAACTTTAATGCAATCCCAAAGCATACTATTTAAAGAAGAAGAAGAATCACAAGGGGACCCCGAAAAAATACATCATCATAACAAAGCTTCAAACGAAAAAAAATCACCATCGTCGCAAGCTCCAAAATGAAATCTTAAACACCAAAAAAATCAGATCGAAGGAGACTTCATCATCGCCAAAGGCTCAGTGTCTCTTCGAGTCATCATCGGAACCCATCAACCCGTCGCCAGAAACCGGTGCTAAAACCTCGTCATGAGAATTCGTCGCAAACCAGAGAATTGCGAATCAACGTAACCACCTTCATCCTCACGACCCCATCTGCGAATCTCCTCAATTTTCGCTGCAAAACTATCGACGTCACCACCGTCGTCCTCCATCGAAGGGCCTCTCCGCAGAACAAAGATCCATATCAAACCGTGAGATTTCCCTTTACTAACATTTTGATGTTTTGTTTCGTTGATTTGTGATTTGTGTAGAGAATTAGAACGGAGAGAAAGACGGAGGTGGGAAGAATGTAATCGGACCAGAAGATAGAAGAAAGGAAGTTGGAAGAAGAGATAGAGAAAGAGAGAACGGATCGCGAAATCGGAGAAGAGTGGAGCGGCGGAAGTTGGAAATGGGGGATGGGATCTAGGGTTTGCTGATTATTGTTTTCCTGTACACATACACACACAACATTTACCATGCACCCACGCTATCATGGCCATCCATCACCCTCTGATCTCATCGCACGACCTTCCTTCGCACGTCTACCTTGCACTCTCGCCAGCAGACTGCACACGATCACCTGCCCAGCTAATTAATCATAAATCTGCTTTAATTAACCTAATCATCACTTATTTTTTATTTAATTATTTAATTAATCTAATTAATCATTAATCAGTTCTTTTTATTATTAAAACAAACTAATAATTCTTTTAAACCTTTCAATTAATTATCCTTTAAATTAATTTCACATAACCATTTAACCCTCTAATTTATTTAATTAACTGGAAACCTTTTCTCAATTAAATTAACTCTAATAACAACCACCACTTTTATATAAAAAAATGAACCTTTCATAATTAATTTAATTTTTATTTAATAGGATAAAATATAAAAATCATTTTCATATATTTAGAATAACTATCATTTAATAACTAAAATCATATTTAATAATAAAACTTTTTCACAAAACATATATTTATCTAAATCATTTATATTTAGAAAAATCTAATTAACTTATAATCTAATCTAATTTCACTAATTTAATTCAACTTTCCCTTAAAACAACTCACATAACTTAATCAACGTGACGCACTCCTTCCGTCCTTCGCTCCCTTCTCCGAATATATTCATGACTCCCGTGCTTGTCTTCTTTTAGCACTTTTATCTGTGTGTATGGATTTATTTATCATTGCTTTTATTTTACCGTTATTTATTTTATTGCATTGCATAATGTCCAAAGGAAGAACCTGCGCATGACTTAATACTTGTGCGTATGCATCTCATATTGCATCATTTTCCCCAGTCGATCGTTGATCCTTTTCAAGTTGATCGCTTAAGTTTAGATTCTACCCCATAAGGAGGACCTTTTTCTTTTACAACATAGAAACAAACATATTCAACTCAATTCAAACTATTAGAGAATAAGATGTTAGTCATCTTGACAGTCGAGAAATAAATCTCCTGCCCCATAACAATACTATCGTGAGATATAAGATCTTTTTCGCTTGAGAGTGATAGTGGCATACTCGTCGACAATCCGAGTTCTGAACCCTTCTCTCAAGAAGACGCAAAGACCATCTCCTATAAGTTGTGGTGGTTAAGTCGAGTGTTCTCCCTCGAGATGACAACTCGTCTTTTCTCCTAGAATCAATCAATCAACAAACCTTATCCCTTTGAAACTTTGACCAACAGTCAAGAAATTCCTCAAACCCTTTAGGGGAACTACAAATACTCGGATTCCATTCCCGTCAGGATATGTTGGCACAAGATGCGACGTCTTGGTGAGTATACTTAGAAATAAACCACTAAGTCTTTCATCCTTAAGCAGATAACCCTTAGCAATAAACAACATTAAAACAAGAGGTTCCTGTAGAGTACTACAGAAATTTAGGATGCTAGCACCTTCCCTAAGTTTAACCAACCCCCGAACCTATAACTCTCTAGCTTTGCGTTTGCATTGCATTTTGTGGGTAATTCGATCTTTTTCCCTTCCTTTGGACAAATTAAAGACCGATGGTGAACTAATGAATTAAGATTCTAATTAATTAATAATTTGACATCCAATTCTCACCGTGACACTTTGGAATGTGTTTTCAAGCAAGAATTTTCTCAGACGATCATACCAAGCTCTACGAGCATGTTTTAGTCCATATAGAGCTTTCTTAAGATTGAAAACATTGGAAAACTTTGGTTGTCAAAACCTGAAGGTTGATTAGCATACGCCTCCTATTGGATATAGCCATTTTGAAAAGCTCTTTTTACATCCATTTGAAATAATTTGAAATTCATGATGCAAGGGAAGACCAATAACACCCTTGTGGCTTCTAATATAGCCACAAAAGCATAAGTTTCATCGATATCTTTTCCTTCATGTTGATTGTTTCCTTTCGCAATGAGTTTGAATTTATTTCTTAAAATACTGTCATTTCCGTGCAACTTATTGCGAAAGACCATCGGGTACCAACCACTATATTATATGAAGTTTTGGGGACGAGTTCCCAAATATTGTTTTGTTCAAATTAATTTAACTCTTCATGCATGACAAGAGACCAATGTTCATTGAAGATATCTTCGTCGATTCCCGTCGACTCAATTTTCTAAACAATAATATCTCTTTGGATTAGTTCATCAACAATAATCTCACTGTTTTCCAAACATTAAAAAAGGGGGAGACTGAAAGCACATAATATCATTTGATATCGTTTACGTGCTTTAAGTATATATTATTTTAATATTTTACATTTCGATTATTATTTCATTGCATATTCGTAATTTGTATGTTATTTCAATTTATCTGTGTTTTTGTAATATTTTCTCCTTTCAATTGTAATTGCTTTAGCTACTAAATCGTACCACTGAAAACCCTTTACATTTCATAATCATATTCATTTGATGCATGTTAGTGTTTCTCTTTTTTATCCTATGAAAATTATTGTTTTTTTCCTTTCCATGTGAGTTCTTGAATCAAACGTTAGAACATTTGAATTTTGATGTTTTGGTATTATGATTTGAATCATGCATATATTTGATTTTGATCAATCACCTATTGAAAATTGGAAAATAGTTCTAGATCAAATTATTCGAATAAAAAATTAAACAAGATTCGAATCATAACCTCATTTGATTTGAATCAAGCACAAAAAATGATTTGAATCAATAGCTTTAAAAATGATCTCCTTTTGACATTGTCTAGATTGATTTGAATACAAAATACTTCATGATTCGAATCCAACCTTCAAAAATCCAATTTTCCACCAATTATTTAAATGACGGTTTCTTTTGGTTATAGGAACAAGTGTGGGAAACCTATGGTGATACATAGTGATAAAAATTGTGATTTTTGTCATCTCCTCTTAGTGTGTTCATCTTTGCACCATTCTTCTCTCTTCTTCTCCAAAAAACACCAACCTTTGATATTGAACCCATGCTAATTCTTTATCTTTTTTTTGTTGCATTTTGTTGTGCAATTTGGTTGTTTATGTGTGAACTTGAGAATGAGTTGATTAATCTTGTTGATGATTTGATCAATCTCTTGATAACTAGCAAAAACCTAGACCCACTCATCTAGAAATTTTTTTGAACCTTCTCAGTGTATGTTCTTCATTCATCAAAATTGAATTACTTGACCAATCGCTTATAATATCAGTTGTTGGCGAGATTTCCTGGTACCGTTCACCCTTAGTCTTTTTCCATGTTTATGGACCTTCTTATGAAGATTGAGGGTAAGGGAGACTAGTGGTACATTAGGGTATCTAATGTTTTTTTGTGTGTAGCTGGTTTTTTTTTATTGTAACATGTACAAGTATAATTTCTTGAGTGAAATTTGGTATTGAGAAGTTATCTAACAAGAAGAGAGACATTGCTTACAGAGAAAGTTCAGAGTTCTCCTTCTTTGGTCCGCTAGAGAAAGATTGATTGCTGACAAAGTTGGGAGTTGTCTAATATACGCTCAGTTAATGGCAATCACTCAAACAAGAAATCAGTGGAATCAGGGGGATTGTCACACACAAATACTTGGGGTAGTTTATTGTGGATAGCGAGGTTATTGGATCAAGATCTTGAGGGATCTTGTATTGTGTTAGCAGTTTAGTGTTTGCATCATCAAAGGAATTATCGTGTGATAGTTCTTTTTAATCAAAACATTGTAATCATTTTATCATCATAGTGGAATCCATGATTTTGTTCTGATGGCATCATCCATTGAATAGTGTATGTAGGCAAAGCGATAACGAATGTCGAAGCACTATATATCTCTGTGTATCTTCTCTTTTCCCTATCCTTTTACTTTACAAGAATTCCTTCATTTTTATTTGTAAGATTGGATTAATTTTATAGCATATAGGTTAGACCTTGCTTATAGTAATTTAATGTATAAGCTTAGGTCTATGGTGCATCAATCTTAAGGAATCATCATAAAGTCAATTATGCATTGTTAAAAATATCTAACTAATGTGTTTTTAAATCGCTCAGTTTTAAAGCGGCTTTGGTTGTCAAGTAAGTAATTTGCACTAGAAGTAATCAATCTCATGTATCATTTCATATGGAATTGATTCATTGAGATGCTTCTAAGCTCTCGTTCTGTGTCTTGCTTCCGCGCTTTTTTAATATCTCCAATTTCATTATTGGGAGCTATTTTTTTTTCAAATTGTCTAAAAGGTTTTTTTTGGTCTATTCAATCCCCTTATAAAAATTATTGTTTCCATATTCTCACCTAATAGAAAAGGTGTATTGAATACCATGATCACTTTTGATGGATCCAATGTTTACTCCTTATTTGCTATGGATAACCTTGGCTAGTTTCTAAAAGACAACAACCACATAAATGTTTTTAGATAAGAACAATGTCCAAGTATAGCGAGAGTAGTCATCCACAATTACAAGAGCATAGAAATTTCAATCTAGACTTATGGTTCTAGATGGGACAAAAAGTCCATATAAAACAGTTGTAAAGGCCAATTAGTATAAATAATATTTTTAGCTTTAAAAGTGGCCCTCACTTCCTTGCCCTTTTGGCACACATCACATAACTTTTTATTTTCAAAATGTAAGTCTGGTATACCGTTTATGATATCTTTTATGACAAACTTATTTAAGTTATTCATGTGGATGTGAGCTATTCTCCTATACCATGGCCAAGATTCATCTCGTTACTCATAAGATATACATTATTTGAAAGAATTTTATTTAAACTCACTATGTAGGTATTTCCACTTCTTGAGCTTGTAAATACAATTTCGTTTGATTTAGATTTTATGACACTAAAATTAGAAGAGTCAAATGTTACATTGTTACCTTTGTCACATAATTGACTTATACTAAGTAGATTATGCTTATGCCTTTTAACCAATAGAATTTCCCCAATCGTTGGACTATGGGACTTACCAATGGTGCTAAACCTTAGTATTTTTCCTTTATTATCATCTCCATAAGGGACGAAACCCCTTTATTTAGCATAGAAGATGAAGAATAATGTTTTGTCACCCGCATTATACTTTAAACAACTATTATCAAGATACAATTTTGTGTTAGAGACTATAAAGCACTCCTACAAAGAAAGGTCCAAGTCTAACTTTAGTTACCCATATAATCTTGGGTCCTTTGTTGTTAGTTTCATAAATATTATTCTTATTTGTCTTAGAGATATTAGCATTTACAGGGATAGATAAAATGTTTGCTATATGTTCACAATGTTATTTTAATAAAAATATGAAAAATAATGTCCTTCTTTTCTCTTATAATTGTTCTTAATGAAACATAACATAGAAGTGCGTCCTTCTTTACTAAATTAGTTGCATTTTAAGGTTTTATAATGCGAAGCGGTTTTAGAATTACAAATGTTATCAGAGTTTTTAATATTATTTTTTGGTTCTTAGCCAAGGCCATCTTTTTTGCAAGAGGTTCTTTGATTTACTAATAAAATATTCAAGTTATCTCTTTCTTTGGTGAATTTTACAAGTGTTTTTTGAATACCATAAATTTTATTTTCAAATGATCATATTTGTTGCACTTTTCAGGTTCATCATCTTCGTTTAAAGTGGAAGAGCATTGAACTGGATCATTTTTGCTCCCTCTAAGTATTTCTATCTCTCTTTCAATTTTTTTATTTTAAAACTCAATAAAGAAAATAATATCCTTAGATGTGGATAATATTTGTTCCAATTTTCTTGTTTCTTTTGTTAGTTTCTTACAGATGTGAAAAATATCATGATAGAAGAAGTAAGAAGTTACCTCATGATCTTGATGATTTGTCATGAGACAAATATCAACTTATTCTTCTTCATCGCCTAAGGATTCCATATCATTGTCTTCCCATGAAAAATAAACTTCCTTTCCCTTTTTCTAAGACATCTTAAATTTCTTTTCATATGCCTTTTTATCTAGGGGACGATATGGCATGATGCGTCCTTTCTTTTCGCAGTTGTAACATGTTGGAATTGATGGTGTTTTTTCCTCATCTTTTTTTGCTCTTCTTTCTTCTTCTTCTTCTTCTTCTTCTTCTCATTCTTTAGAAATCTTTTGAATTTCTTTATTATAAGAGAGATGTCACCATCAAAGTTGGATTCTTCCGCCTTGAGTGCTAGGATTTCGTTTTTCTTTTCTCTTTCTTCATCTATGGCGATTCTTTTTAGTTTTATTTAATGTTCCTACAATTTTCCAAAAATGGTGTGTGTATCCATGGTCTCTAAATCCTTAGATGCACAAATCACATTTACTTTGGGTTTCCTGCTACAGTTTAGACATCTAATAATTTTTATGATTAGCTTCTTATTTGAAAAAGTTTTTCGCATAGTTCTCATATGACTCACGATATGGATAAATTGTGTTTGCATTTGAATTGTTTGGATGTGGTATGAAGATTTGGTGGAGTTTAGGGAAGGGTAGGATGTTGTGTTGACTTTATGAATATGACAGTCAAACACATGTGAGAGTGATTTTGAGGTTGACTATTTTTCTCAATTTTCTTATGTGTTTTTAGGACCGGTCTTTTGGTTTGGTTGTGCGTATTGAAGGCTATGTGTGAATTTAAGGCTATTGTGTGTGAGAGTTTTGTGTAGGGTTCTCTAGTGTTTTTCCTTCTTGTCTATTGTGAAAGAAAATATTCCTATTTATAGTAATTTTTATGTCTAACTATAAAAGAAAAAAAAAACAAAATTGTGTCACAACAAAACCAATAGTAGTCAAGCATCAACCATATATATGTCATCAAATCTTTCATGATCCAATCAAATAAATTTAAATTATTTTTTTATTTTCACATTTTACACAAAAAAAATGAAAAAATTACACTATTTATAAATTAAATAAAAATCAAATAAAAAGCAAACTAATTATTTTTACCCAAAAAAAACTAATTAGAAATCAAATAAATATTAAAAATCGAAAAAAAATTAAATAAAATTAAATTCTAAATAAAATTAAACTCATTCAAATAAAATTATTGAAATAACTGCAAGAATTTAAATAAAAATTGAACCATTTTGTTGATTTAAAAAAAAACACCTGGACAAAATTGAGGTATGACATCCACATAATAGTCTCAATGCTTTAATGTTATTTCACTTTACAATAAAGCCTGACTTCAGATAATTTAAGAATAATGTCTTAATGTTTAATGAGATCTCATGATTAAATCATCCTTAATGTTTCATAAAACGAACTAGCTAGTCTAGGAACTTTATTATTTTGGAAAACAAACATAACAAAGAAATTAATTATCATTATTAATAGATAATTCAATATAAGTATAATAAATGCCAAAATTAATTAAAATACATTTTCATTTGCTAATTTAATTCACAACAAAATCAATGGCAAAAATCCCCTAATTTATAATTAAAGCAATATAAAACACATTTATGAACTTTTTAACTGCGTAGTTACAAAATACAAGTAAAAGAACCAAGAAAACACACAAGCAACAATCAAAATATCGACAAGAAAAGTGGTGGCTCGCCCAACAAAACATGGCAGGACCAAAGCACCTTCTAGAGGATATTCTCGCTAAGTGTTGAATGTCAAATATGCCTTATTTTAATACATGATTCTTGACATTTTTCAACTCATTTCTCAAAAATCAATTCAATTATTTCATGTTCTTATGTGATTCCTCAATATAATTGATTTTACCTTTGGATGCCTTGATATGTATGCTATTGTGTAGGAAATAGGTTGGATTATCAATGAATTAGACACATTCGAATAGACAAGGAAGCCAAAGAAATGAGAAAGAAGTCTGCAGGTTCACTGTGTGAAGGATAGCAAGGTCAAAGCGAGCTCGCTGTGCGAGCTCAAGGCGAAGGAACATCGAACCAGAACTTTTAGAGGGGAGTAGCTAAACCCCTGGTTGGTGAGCAGGATCGAAGTGCGAAGTCATGGAATCTTCAAGGGCTGTTTAACTGTTCGAAGGCATTTGAAGTGCTTATAAGTGTATTTCCCAGTGCGAACAAGGTGTTCGTAGTGCGAGCAAGACATATTTTGGAAAGATATTTATGTCCTTTTTCCATTTTATGGGGATAATAACTTACCAAATCTAATTTTTTGAGTTTGCAACATTGGCTTGGGAAAAAAACCCTAGTTTCAACATTTCTTCATCAAGAAGTGAGATTTTTCAAGGAGAAGTTGGATTCGCATCCTAGATTGATTCTTCATCTTGTATGCCCATTCATTTTTTTTCTTTTCTTGTAAAGCAAGCTACCATGACAATTGGTAGCTAGATCCTTTGTATCAAAGGTAGAGGTAGTCTATCTTATCTTATATGTATTTATTTTGATCTATTTATATGTGAACAAGTGAATGATTAATATATGTTGAATGTTTTTACTCTTAATGATCCATTTATGATTTGTGTCACTCTAGACATATATTTTACAAACCTTGATCAAAAATATTCATCTATCAACAAAAAAATCTAGACATAGATTTGTGAGTTGATATTTGCTTTGTGTTGTTCTTAACGATTATTGTATTGGTTGCTAGCATGAGACATCATCTAACGACGAATATAATAATATTCACGACACCACTCTAAACATACACCATATAGGAAGGAAATGTGATTATATTAATTGGAAACGAGTTCACATGCTTGATTAAATGAATATATACAAGTTAGATTGACGAAATCTATCTTTGATATATCTTGTTAAACAACATCTTTTAGAATTTAAATCTTTGCTACAAAAATCGTGACAAACTTATGATCCAAAACAAATAAACTTTGAAACCCTTAAAACATTTTAAACTTCTGAATGGCAAGAGATATCACGACAATCCCTGTGGAGACGATATACAAAACCCCCAATTGACTTACAATTCGAACAAAATGGCACTGTTGTCGGAGATTATTTGATTGATATTGCAAGCATTGCAATAGTTTATCTTATTTTAAGATTTGCATTGTTATCTATCACCCCTGTTAATATTCCTTATGGTTGTTGATTTGTTTGGTTATGAGTTTTAGAAATTTGTATATGTGAGGAAGTGTGCCTGCAGACCAATTTCTATTTGATCCTGAGATTGATAGAACTGCGTGGAAACTTAATAGCAAAACCAGAAGACATAAGCTACTAGCTAAAGAAAGACGGGAGCACGAATGAACTTCTTCAAATAATCCACCATCTACATCCACTATTATGTCAATCATGGCAATACCACCACCACCTCCCAAAGCTCCATGAACTAATAGTCCAAGGCACAATGCTCAGTTTTCTCACAATGTAAACAACGAAAGGCATACGGAGATGAATACATGAATTCTTCAAATTTTGGGAATCAACTTAATCAACAGGGCTAGATCATGAAGACCCTTTCACTTATCTCACTAAATTCTATGAAATTGTGGGAGCAACTGGAGCACCAGAGGTAGAAGAAGAATCATTTTTTGAGAGACTATTCCCATATTCATTGACAGGGAAAGCTAAGGAATGGTATCTTGGTCAATCAACTCTTGTGATGAAGAATTGAAATTTTTTGAAGGAGAAGTTTCTTGAAAGATTCTTCCCTCACAATAGATTTATGGAGGCCAAGATGGTGATTTTCGTATTTCTGAAGGTGGAAATGAATATCTCAATGAAGCTTGGGAGAGGTTCAAAAAAATGTTGCGGAAATGTAAAGGCCATGGATTTGATGACTTAACACAAGGTCATATATTCCAGAATGGACTTCAACTGGTGCACAAAACTTTCTTAGATGCTACTGTAGGTGGATCTTTAATGTCAAAGAGTGTGGAGGACAAAATTGCTATTATTGATAAGATGGCACTCAATGACCATCAAGGTCAACATAACCATGGTGAAACTCAAAGGAAATCGGGAGTACTTGAATTGGATACTAATGACGATGTTCTTGCGTAAAACAAATTGCTTTCATAACAAGTGGAGTTGTTGAAACAAAAAATATCAAAACATCCACAACAAATCAAGGAGATGCGTGAAGTTCCCAGCAAAGCTCAACAAATTGCAAGTTATAAATCATTAAAAAGAGATCATCCTACTGGGTATTGTTCTCCAGTTGTAGAGGAAGCAAATTATATAGGAAACCAAAATCAAGGCTATCAACCGAGGTAATCTCTGTATCAACAAGGCAACAAAGGTTACCAACCACGAGGTAATAACCAAGGTTATCAATAAGGATGGAGGCAAGAAGCTGACACTTCAAATCGTCAAGGCTAATACCAAAATTACACTCAACCTCCACAAGCTCAAAGGGAAATTCAAAATTGGAAGACACATTCACCCAATTTATGCAAATGTCAATTTCTAACCAAAAGAACACCAATGGTTATATTCAGAATCTTGAGACTCAAATTGGGCAATTGTCTGAGGAATTAGCCAAACAACCCAATGGCCCGTTTCTGGATAACACTCAAGTTAATCCTAAGGAGCACTGCAAAGCTATATTTACTAGAAGTGGAAGAGAGATTGATAGGGGCGTTGGTGAGAAAGTGGTGAAAAAAGAGGTGTTGTTGAAAATAAAAATGAAATTGTTGAAGAAGAAGTTGGAAAAAATAGAGACGAGGTGTTAGTTGAAGACGTTGAAACGAAAATAAGAGAAGAGATAAAGAGTAAAAAAGGGAAGGAGCATGTAAGTGACATTCCAATGAAAAAGTTACCATATCCTCATGCTCATACAAAAAAAAAGATAACGAGAGGCATTATGCTAGGTTCTTGGATATTTTTAGCCGTTTGCAAATAAACATTCCATTTTTCGAAGCTCTTGAACAAATGCCCAAGTATACCAAATTCATGAAAGTAATACTAAAAAAGAAGAAGAGATTTACTGACAAAGAAACCATTCAGCTCAATGAGAATTGTAGCGCCATCATATAAAATGTCCTTTCGTGGAAAGAAGGTGATCCGAGAAGAGTAGCTCTACCTATGACTATAAATAATGAATTCAATTGTAAAGCTTTAGTTGACATGGGTTTTAGCATAAAATTGATTCCACTTTCCATGGTAGAAAGACTTGAAACACATGGAAATAAAGCCAACGAACATGACTTTGCAATTGACAGATAAGTCAAAGACTCGTCCTCATGGGGTTGTGGAAGAAGTGTTATTGAAAGTTGGTAAGTTCTTATTTCTGGTTGATTTTGTTGTCATGGATATGAAGGAGGACGAGGATACACCTATAATTCTTGGTTGAACATTTATTAAAACCGCAAAAATGTTAATTGATGTTGATGAAGGCATTATGAAGGTGAGGACTCAAGATGATGAGGTGTGTTTCACACTCTTTAAAAGTGTGATATACTCTAATCAATCGGAGGATGGTTATCAATAAAAAAAAATAAAGATGAAGATGCAAGGATTGCAAATATGAAAAAGAAGAATGAAGAGTCTAAGGAAACAACGATGAGGTCTTGTTGGGATTTTTCATTCTTGAGAAAAATTGGTCATTCCAATGGTTGAAGACCTTTTTCTTTGAAGGGTTTTATCCGGTTGCTTTAAGCTTCTTTGTGAGTCTGTAGTTTCATCTTCGGACCATCGAGCTCAAACGATGTTTAACAAAGTGCTAGTTAAAAAGCACCCCAACATTCTAAGTAATATTTCATCTTTATTGCATTTTTGTTATTAGTATAGTGTAGGAGTTTTGTCGTGAATTGAGAGAAAACCTGATTTTTTTCAAAATTTTGTCCCATTAGCCTTGTGTTCGCAGTGCGAACCTAGGGAAAATGCTCGCTTGGAGTTCGCAGTGTGAACTATACGAATCTGGACAGAATTACACTTTTTCTGCCACATCAGTTTTGTGTTGGTTTTGTTTTTTTTACGTGTGGGCCTAAAACACTTGACTTTAGATTTTGCGGGGTTAATTTTCCACGTTTCCCTCTCACACTTTTCATTCCACTCTTTTGACTCTCTCACAACATTACACATAAACTCTTCAATCTCTTTCCTAACCACGCCAAGCCAAGTGCATTTCCAAGTTCATAATTTCAACCCCATTTGCTCTCATTGCTTTGTCAAGGTTTAATTTTGCTTATCAATGTCTTTACATTTTAAAAACATGTTAGTTAGGGTTTATGAGCATTCTTGTGAAAATGAACTTCTATGCATGATTGTTGTTTTTGATTGACTTTGATTGCTTGGTTGTGTTGGAAAACTTTCGATTGTGCTGACATTTTAAATTCCATGAGTGTTAAGAACATGTTCTTGTTGTAGTTCAAGTTATGACATTTTTGTTGAACTTTAGAAACTCTTGGAATTACATGCAGTGTGTTCGTTTGAAGATTAATGATTATTAAATGGTAAGTGTTTGCCTAAACATGGAAATCATTGTATAAAATTGGATTTGTACATTGTTGTTGTACCAGGCAGAACCTGGAGCTCAAAAATTGCAGGTTGCTTTGATTCGTAGTGCGAACCTGGGGCAAGTGTTCGCATGGTTTCACATTGCAAACTCAAAGCGAACAATACATCAACCTTATTTTTTTTTTCTATTTTCTTGTTCATGTTTACTTATTATTTCTCTTTTCACCTTGCTTGCTAACATTTGATTATGTTGTGGTTGGTTTGGTTTTGTTTAAGTGAAAATGGCCCCTAAAATTGCAACCTCTTCGAAAAGGCAAAAGACCACCAGAGGCTCTACCTCCTGTCAAGCACAACAACATAGTTTTGAATCAGATCGTTTCAGAGGTCAGAAGTAGGCAGCTAGGTATCTCGATCTGGAAAAGAGGAGGATTTTTGTTGAGAAGAGTTTTAGCATTAATCCTGAAGGTCCCTTCTATGCAACAACTTTGATATGGCATCGTAAGAAGTGGGATAAGTTGGTCAAACCCATTGATATATTTAATGTAAATTTGGTTAGGGAGTTCTATGCGAACGTCCTCCCGGATGATGATGAGGTATTCTCTTGGACCATACAAGTATACGAAAGGGAGATAAAATTTGACAGAGACGCAATCGATGTGGTGTTAGGTAAACCTCTCACTCTTGGGGAAGGGGAGATTGATGAGTACCACTGTGATTTAAGGTTGCATAAGAATTTTGAGGAGATTTTTGGAGCTTTGTTGAGAGAGGGGAAATTTGGTCAGTTGAACTCATCTGGGGTTCCCATTCGGTATAACGGGGAGGATATGCGCTCTTTACCGCAGTTGGTCCTACTCTTGGTTTTGTGAAACATTAGGCCAATGTCGCATTCCTCCACTGTTGATTATTCGATGATGTCTAAGGAGCAGTTCCTAGCACATGCTGGTTGGCCAAAGGCCAGGCCATTTTGTCGAGAGGAGGTAGGTGGTGCAGATGATGCTGATGACGCTGAGGAGGATGAGGATAAAGATGTTGAGGGTGACATTAATGGCGAGGTGACCGAGTCTAATTCTGATGTGAACTAGTATGCCTGTTATTTTTTAGAATGATCAAAAGATTACTTCCTTGTGTGCTACAACGTGAATTTTTCTATTAAGCTTTGATCATTACTTTATTTTAATATTTTTGTATTTTAGTTATTGTTGTACGTTTTCTATGTATTGGGATTATTTTGTTGTACTATGTACCATGTTTGGGGTACTTTTGACAGTTTATTCTTATGAGTTGAAGTTTTCACTTAATGTATTTTCAATTTTAGTTTATTTTACGTTTTGCTTTTTGTTTTGATTTTCCATGCTTCTTCTTTTTTGTTGAATGATTGAACTTCTAGATTGGTTGATGTTTAAAAAAAGTATTCAATGAAGTTTCTTCCAAGATTGGATGGTGATGATAAGATTTTTAATGTGATGAATGCATGCAAGGTACATGGTTACCGTTATCTATAATTGTAGAATGATTAAAAAATTTGTGCTTTATACAAATTTGTATTCTTGTTTCAATTTACAACTTATTTGAATGCTTGAGTCACTTAGGTCCAAAAGGCATAAATTGTGAGAAACCTCCATTGTTTACTAAATGCTTGGATAACTTATAACTTTGTTTAATTCGTTTGGTTCATGCTTAATCTTTTGATTATTGTGATTTTGTGGAAGCATTAGAAAGGATCAAATCATTTTTTATATTAAGCACAATCATATCCAAAAGTAACTTACCCGTGAGTAGTGAGAATTCATTAACCCCTTTGAGCCTAATAGATTAGATCTCAATTTTAGTGATGAACTTGGTGTTTGTATATAATTTGAAAGTTTAAGTTCAAAGTTTGAATTTTGTGAGATTCTAAATTTTTTTCTTGAAACCTTTGAACTTGGTTCTAAATTGATATCCTCGCCATAAAAAGCAAGGAGCATTCACTTAAAGGTTGTTGGTATTCAAGTTGGGGAGAATGAAAGGAAAGTGGTAGGTTGCTCAAAAATTTTGAAAAAATTTCAAACAACCAAAGAAAAGAAAAAAAAAATTGTGAATATGAATGTGAAAAAAAAAGAAAAAAAGAATGTTTGTTTGAAAGAAAAAAATAGATAATATAAATAATTGTGCGAATAGAAGTTTGAGAAGGTGGGCGATTGAAAAAAAGGGATTGGTGAATGAGGTTGTAATGTGTAAATAACTTCTATAGTGAATGTATATTTTCCATTGACAATTTCAATTCAATGGCCTTTAGAAGTGACCCTTTATTGTGAACCCGACCAAACTATAACCTTGAAAGCCCTTAGTGATCTTTTTCTTCCATAATGTCTGGTTTAATTGATTGATGAATGTATAAATTAAATTGTGTTAGCATTGTTGTTAAGTTGAGTGTAATTGTCCTGCAGTTGCAAACACAATTTCCTTCATCCATTAATTGAAGAGGAGTGTTAGAGTGATTCAAGCATGAAAGTTTAGTTGTTTTGTGAAATATTGCATGATATTTGTTTTAGAACTAAATTCTTTTTCATTGTTTATTCTAGGAAGTTATGATCATTACTTGTATGCATTCTTATGTTGAATTTGAATCATAAATCTTTTTCTTGGTTGAATCAATGCTTGAGAAAATCCTTTTGTTGTTATGAGGGGCATACTTTGCTTGAGGACAAGAAAAAATCTAGTTAGGGAGAGTTTTTTGAATGCCAAATATACCTTATTTTGATCCGTGATTCTTGGCATTTTTCAACTCATTTCTCAAGTTTCAATTGAATTATTTCATGGTCTTATGTGATTCCTCAATATAATTGGTTTTATCTTTGGATGCCTTGATATGTTTTCTATTGTGTAGGAAATAGGTTGGATTGTCAATGAACTAAACACATTTGAATGGACAAGGAAGCCAAAGAAATGAGGATGAAGTCTGCAGGTTTGTTGTGCAAAGGATAACGAGGTCAAAGCAAGCTCACAATGCAAGCTCAAGGCGAAAGAACAATGAACCAGAACTTTTGGATGATAGTAGATAAACCCCTGGTTGGTGGCAGTGCAAGGTCTGAGCGAGCAGGTTCGCAGTGTGAACAAAAGCTTTACAATGCAAAGTTATGGAATCTTCAGGGGCAGTTTAACTGTTCAGAGGCACTTGAAATTCCTATAAGTGGATATCGCAGTGTGAATAAGGTGTCCGTATTGTGAACATGATATATTTTAGAAAGATATTAATGTTCTTTTTTCTGCTTTATGGGGATAATAACTTACCAACTCTAATTTTCTGAGTTTGCAACATTGGCTTGGGGAGAAAAAACCCTAGTTTCATCATTTCTTCATCAAGAAGTGAGATTTTTCAAGGAGAAGCTGGATTCACATCCTAGATCAATTCTTCATCTTGAATGCTCATTCATATTCTTTCTTTTCTTGTAAAGCAAGCTACCATGACAATGGGTGGCTAAATCCTTTGTATCAAAGGTAGAGGTAGTCTATCTTAGCTTGTATATATTTCTTTTGATTTATTTGTATGTGAACAAGTGAATGATTAATATATGTTTAATGTTTTTACTCTTAATGATCCATTTATGGTTTGTATCACCCTAGACATAGATTTTGCAAACCTTGATCTAAAATATTCATCTATCAAAAAACAAACTCTATACATAGATTTATGAGTCGATATTTGCTTTGTGTTATTCTTAACAATTATTGTATTAGTTGCTAGCATGAGATATCATCTAACGATGGATACAATAATATTCACGACACCACTCTAGACATAGACGATATTGGGAGGATACATGATTGTATTAATCGGAAATGAGTTCACATGCTTAATTAATCGAATATGTACAAGTTAGGTTAACAAAATATATCTTTGATATATCTTGTTAAACAACATCTTTTAGAATTTAAATATTTGCTACAAAAATCGTAACAAACTTATAATCCAAACAAACAAACTTTGAAAACCCTTCTTAAAACATTTTAAACTACAAAATGACAAGCGATATCACGACAATCTCTGTGGAGACGATATAAAAAACCTCCCATTGACTTACAATTCGAACACTAAGGGGAGACAGGGTGTTGCTATTTGAGAAATGGCAACACAAGATGTTATCAGAGCTAAGTTACTTCAAAGTTAACTAAGATAACTCACTAAGCTAAGTGTCAAAATAATTATGTGGGGAATGGTGGTTCATTGATTCTTGGCTAAGTTATTTAAGAGGAAGTGATGTATTTTCTCGCTAAGAGATAATGGACAACTCGCTAAGCAAGGTATGGCAGCAAAGCTCACTTGAAGTTGAGCTGACATGACATTAAGGGAGAAAAAACACAAGTTTTCTAGGCGAGCTACAAGCCTCATTTAGCGATGAGGCCACATCAGAACTCCATAAATAGAAGTTCAAGTCATTCAGTTTGGTAACTTTTTGGTGTTTTTTTTTGGTAGAGACTTTAGAAAATTCATTTCACCATAATTCATATTAAGAAAACATAACAAGAGAGGAAAATAAAGGAAGATTGAAAGTGAAAGAGCTGTCAGAGGAATCGACACAAATTCTTTTCAATTTCTTTCTTCTTGATCTTAATTGCAAATCTACGATGAGTAAGCATAGTTTTTACTAGTGTTCACTAACACATAGATAATTTCTCTTTTGTTGGAGTTAGATATAGTCATTATGTATTAATTGTGATCACGACGTTCAATATGTAATTTTTCTTATACTATAATATTGATGAATTCTTCATGCTTAATGCTTGTTTTGGATTAACTACCTAAAATATATTTTCATGGTTTTGATTCGATATCGAGAGATACTTGCCATTTATAGATCTAACTTTTCATATTATAGAAGTTAAATTATAAACCCTATTCCCTAAGCTTTCAAACCTCGCTCTAGGTTTGGGACAAGTCACTAGTTCCCACGGAACTAACAAGCATTGCCTCTTGACAACAAATGATGCATATGCAAGTTCAACAACCATATGCAATTAAGACCATTTCCTAATCTTAACATTCATGCATATCTTCAATAATTCATCGCACTTGAATCACCACACAATTACACATACTTGAACATTTATATGAATCATCCACACACAATTCACTTTCAAATGGTATATAACACATTTTACAATACAATCACAACTGTATTATCATTACAACAAACAATAACTATCATGCATTTCAAGTTGTCATACTTAAACATACTTATACAAGCACACATATAAGTATTCGATAAATTATCCACATATAATTTCACAACCGGCAGCAAACAGCACAACAATCCATCAATAGAACATATACACAATTGGCTTTCCAAATACATTAGATATAAAAATATTGGGCAACCAATTATCTTATCTATACTATGTTATAGCTCTATTCATTAGCTTTCTGACGCTTTGAACGGGGACCAAAACGGACTTATGGATCAAAAGTTATGACCAAAACGATTTCGACCGAAAATATGAACAATCGTGACAGACATCATGCATAATTTTAAGCGTTTTTCCACCGTTGGAGGCCTTCCGGACCTCTGATTTCGATTCCGTAAAAACACGAACTCTCTTAAAATTACAACCCATCCAATAATGTAATTATCTCAAGTAAATTTACAATTTTAACACAATTAAACCATCTAATCATTATTTTAAGATTATGTCTAAATTCTTTGAAATTGATGGACATATGTTCAATCCTAAAAAAAAAAGAATACACACATATAAGGCACACAAACTCATCATATAACAACCATCATGGAAATTAGAGGTTTTTATCCTAAATATACTACTACCCATCATACACTATCATATAATTCCATAACCATGTAAAGACTCACCCTTACCTTGATTCTTTGAATTCTAGAGCTCTTGTTCTTGGGGTTTTCTCCTCCTCTTCTCCACTTCTCCCTTTGCCTCCTTTCCTCTTTTTTATCTTTCTAGCTCTATTCTCTCTTTCCTTTATTTTTATCAAATCTTACCATTTTTCATTATTCTAATGGGCTTACTTAACTAGCTTTTTGGTCCCTGAACTTTACTTCTTTGAAATTTCCATAGTTCTCCTTCAATTTTTCATATGTGACATGAGTGATTAGGATAAAAAATAATGCTTAAGATTATTTATTATTTAATATTTTTACACAATTTTATTTAATATTTTTTTACACAATTAATTTTAATTATTAATTATTTTTACATAATAAATTAATTGTCTGAAATTAATAATTTGAAAATTAATTAAATAAATTTTAAACTAAAATTTATCGCCCAAGTCACCTAAGCATATTTGTTATTCGTTGTGACTTATATATATTAGAAGTAATTCATATTTAGTTGTACTATTACTTAGCCCCTAAGTTTGTTAGAGGGTATTTTAGTATTTTATCTTATTCTAGTAACCCTAATTTTAACTTATAAATAGGGTTGCAATCATTGTAATGTTAAGTGAGTTGTGTAACCGTCATTCTCTTTAATAGAATATTTCCTCTGTTCATTATTTATTCACCTTTGCACCAACAATTGGTATCTAGAGCTCCGGTTCAGATTCATTTGGAAACACGGGAAACACGAGTGAACGTGAGGCCTTATGTGTTTGATTTTGTTTCTTAGATTTGTGTTGAATCTTGAACAAAATCTGATCAGAATTTTAATTTTGTGGGTTGAGAAACACTGTGTGAGAAATCTGAGTGTACTGTGCAAGGTAGAAGATGAACGAAAACGACAATATGAACACCAAACTTCCAGTATTTGACGGTAAAAACTGGAATCGTTGGATGATTCAAATGTGTGTACTGTTCGATGCTCAAGATGTTCTAGATCTTGTCACTGATAGTTATGTTCCAGTAACAGCAGATGCGATGGATGAACAGAAAAATGCGCAGAAGGAAGTAAGGAAGAAGGATCAGAAAGCATTGTTCTTGATGTAAATGTGTTTGAGAAGATTGCAAATTCAACGACAGCAAAGGCTGCGTGGGACATACTGGTGAGATGTTATGGTGGTGACACATCAATGAAGAAGGTGAAGCTTCATTCCTTGAGAAAGCAATATGAGAATATCAACATGAAGAATAATGAGAAAGTCTCTGAATACATCTCCAGAATGATTCTGATCACTAATGAGATGAAGGCGTGTGGAGAAACTCTTTCTAAAGAAGAAATCATGGAGAAAGTATTGAGATCCCTTACCTCTTAATTTGATTACATTGTGGTAGCAATAGAACATTCCAAAGATCTGAGCACCATGAAAATTGAAGAGCTGCAGAGCAGTCTAGAAGCGCAAGAGTTGCGTTTGACTGAGAGAACTTCTGAAAAGGAAGTAGAGCAGCAGGCTCTGAAAGTAACTTCTGATAGGAGGTATCAGAAGCAGTTAGAAGCTAGGAGAAGATCTGATGGTGGTCAGAAGTCAGAAAGCTCAACCTCTGATAGACAAAAGAATGCTCAGAAGGGAAAAGAGAAGTATTACAAGAAGAAAATCCATTGTTACTGTTGTAAGAAGTTTTGTCACTTTGTTAGAGATTGTTGGTCAAACAAGGAGAGAAAATTAGAAGAAACAAATATAGCCAGAAGTTCTGATGACGAATCTGTGCTATTGATGGCCTCTGAATCTGATGATATGGGTCTGATAGACTGGTGGTATATGGACACTGGCTGTTCAAATCATCTTACTGGAAACAAGAAATGGCTAGTTGACTTTGACTCTGAAAAGAGAACAAAGATCAGATGTGCTGATGACAAATATCTTAACGCAAAAGGTATGGGAAATGTTAGAGTGATTCTGAACAATGGGAAAACAACATTGATTCAGAACGTGTGGTATGTACCTGGCATCAGAAGCAATCTGATGAGTGTGGGACAAATAATTGAGAAAGATTTTTCAGTTACCATGAAGGACAATCTTCTGAAGCTGTATGACTGCAATCAGAAGTTGATTATGGAGTCAGAACAGGGAAGGAATAGAACATTCAAGATGAGTGTCAGAACTGCAAACTCAGAATGTCTTAGTGCAACAAGTGCTGAGAAGGAGAGTGAGTTGTGGCACAGAAGATTCGATCATTTGAATTTCAGAAGCTTAAAACATCTGAATTCAAAGAAATTGGTACATGGAATTCCTGCAATTAAGAAGCCTGAAAATTCATCCAAAGTTTGCATGGAAGGAAAACAACCACGGTTTCCATTTGCGTCAGAAGCTGCTCAAAGAGCAAAACATGCCTTGGGAGTTGTGCATTCTGATGTGTGTGGTCCATTTCCAGTAGCATCGATTGGAGGAAATAAATACTTTATGTTGTTTGTTGATGAATACACAAGAATGACATGGGTATCCCTTATTAAGTTTAAACACGAGGCTTTTGATGAATTCAAGAAGTTCAGAATGAAGGCTGAGAATCAGAGTGGTCAGAAGTTGAAGATTCTTAGAACTGACGGTGGAGGTGAGTATAACTCCAAAGAGTTCCAGAAGTTCTGTGAGGAGAATGGAATTGAGCATGAGGTTACTGCTCCTTATACTCCTCAACACAATGGTCTTGCTGAAAGAAGAAACCGCACTTTGCTTGATATGGTGAGAAGTATGCTAAAGGAGAAGAAGCTTCCTCAGAAGCTCTGGGGACAAGCTGTTGCCACTGCAACGTATGTACTCAACCGATGTCCTATGAAGAAGTTGAAGGAAATAGTTCCAATACAGAAGTGGACTGGAGATAAGCAAAGTGTTAGTCATCTAAAGGTGTTTGGTTCTGTTTGCTATAAACATGTTCCAGAAGCCAAAAGACAGAAGCTGGATGATAGAAGTAAAGTGATGATTCTGATAGGGTACCACAGTACAAGTGCATACAAGCTCTATTGTCCAGAAACCAATAAAATTGAATTCAGCAGAGATGTGATTATGAAGGAATCAGAAGTTTGGAATTGGGATAAGTCTCAATCTGATTCTGATGTTAGAACTTCTAAAGAAAGGTCAGAGTTAAGAATTTCTGAAGTTGGAGTAAACTCTAACGTTGACTCTGACTCTGATAGTGATTCAGACTCTGGAGAAGACTTAGAAGATGAAGGTGACTCTGATGGCAATCTAGATTCTGGTGGAAATTCAGACTCTGGAAATATGCCAGAATCTGAAGATGGCCAAAGCTCTGGAAGAAGTCAATCATCTGAAGCTAGAAACTCTGAAGCTCAAGACTCTGAACAAGTTCAGAGACCACAAAGAATAAGAAACGTCCCCAGAAGATATGCAGAATTTGACATGCTGCAAGACACTGAAGGAGAAGTTATTCAGTGTGTCATGATAGTAGACTCTGAACCCATAAGTACAGAAGAGGCTCTTAAGCAGAAGCTCTGGCTGAAGGCCATGAAATAAGAACTTGATGCTATAGAGAGAAACAAGACTTGGAAGCTGACAGAACTTCCAAAAGACAAGAAAGCCATCAGCATCAGATGGGTTTTCAAGCAGAAGTTAAAGCCAGATGGTTCAATTGGCAAACATAAAGCAAGGTTGGTAGCCAGAGGATTTCTACAGAAACCTGGGCTAGATTATTCTGAAGTGTTTGCACCTGTAGCAAGACAAGAAACAATCAGAATGGTGATTGCAATAGCTTCTAACAGGAATTGGCCTCTGATGCATTTAGATGTAAAATCTGCATTTCTGAACGGTCCATTAGAAGAAGAAGTTTACGTGTCACAACTTATTGGATTTGTAAAAAAGAATCAGGAAGGGATGGTGTACAGATTATACAAAGCTCTATATGGATTGAAACAAGCGCCCAGAGCTTGGAATCAGAAGATTGATTCATTTTTCAAGAAGCAAGGCTTTCAAAAATGTGAGATGGAGTACGGTGTTTATGTTCAGCATACTTCTGAAGGCAATATGACTCTGGTGTGTTTATATGTTGATGACATACTGCTGACTGGAAGTTCTGAACAAGAGATAGCCAAGTTCAAGAAAGTTCTGATGAATGAATTCAAAATGACTGATCTAGGCAAAATGACATACTTTCTAGGGATGGAGTTCAGATATTCTGAGAAAGGTATCATTTTGCATCAGCTCAAGTATGAATTAGAACTTCTGAAGAGATTTGAACTGAAGAATTGTAAGATTGCTGTCACACCTTCTAATACAAATCAAAAACTGGATTCTGACTCTGATGGAAAGGATGTGGACGCTACTACCTTCAAACAGTTGGTTGGTTCTCTGAGGTATCTGTGCAATACTAGACCTGATATTTGCTATTCTGTTGGGATGATTAGTAGGTTCATGAGTAAACCTAAGTGGTCCCATTACCAAGCTGCTGTCAGGATTCTGAGGTATATCAAGGGAACTCTGAAGTATGGAGTGTTATTTCCTTCTGGAAGAAAGAATGAGTCAGAACTTCTGAATTATTCAGATTCTGATTGGTGTGGAGACAGAGTTGATAGAAGAAGTATCTCTGGGTACTTGTTCAAATTTCTGGGAGGTCCCATTTCTTAGTGTTCCAAGAAGCAACCTGTTGTGGCGTTATCAACCTATGAAGCTGAATACATTGCAGGTGCTGTTACTGCATGCCAAGCTGTGTGGATTCTGAATCTGTTGCAGGATCTGAAGATTAAAATAAACAACCTCTAAAGCTGATGATTGACAACAAGTCTGCAATCAATCTTGCCAGAAACCCAGTGTTGCATGGGAGAAGCAAGCATATTGAGACCAAGTATCATTTTCTGAGACATCAAGTTCAGAGTGGAGTGTTAGAAGTTGTACACTGCGGTACTCAGAAATAGTTGGCAGATGCTCTGACGAAAGCTATCAAGACTGATCAATTTCTCAGACTAAGGGATGAAATTGGTGTTATGAATTAAGGGATGATATTAGAAGTAATTCATATTTAGTTGTACTATTACTTAGCCCCTAAGTTTGTTAGAGGGTATTTTAGTATTTTATCTTATTCTAGTAACCCTAGTTTTAACTTATAAATAGGGTTGCAATCATTGTAATGTTAAGTGAGTTGTGTAGCCGTCATTGTCTTTAATAGAATATTTCCTCTGCTCATCATTTATTCACCTTTGCACCAACAATATAAACACCACTATTATTTAATAGAAAAACAATGTGAGACTTAATACATTCTACCATCCTTACTTGACTACATCCTGTATTCAATTTAGAGTAATATAACTTGCTACAACCTTCACTATAGCTTGTTGTAGACCTGCAGAACAATAGCTGAGATGAAATAATGAAGAAAATTGAGAAGCTATTGATGGTTTAGATGTTGGAATTCTAGTTAATGCCGCTAGTGTGGGTTATCCTTATGCAAGATATTTTCATGAAGTTGATTTAGATTTGATGGATTCTATTATTAAAGTCAATATAGCAGGAATAACTTGGATTACAAAAGCTTTGATTTCTAAAATGATTAAGAACAAAAAAAAGAGTTATTAAAATGTATCTTTTTATGTTCATCAATGACTTAATAGATCATTAATTATGAACAAATTTGAATCCAGATCTTGATGCTGATTTTGCAGATATCTTGAGATGTTCTATGCATGTACCAATTTGGAATACAAACATTAAGGAATTGACATCCGTCAGATTCCATTGTTTGTGTCGACAAAAATGACAAACAGGTTCACTTGCTTTTCCTTTCTTAACCTCTCCAAGTGCAACCTGAAGAAAACAAGTTACACCTTAAAAGATTAATATTTCAAAACCTGATTAACAACAACTAAATAATTAATAATACAATAGTAAAATAAGATCATATCGCAACAACAACAAAAATCAACAAATACCACTTTGTGTTCTACTAAGTTGCAAAAGTCACTGCGTGGCTTCAGGTAATTTCTGCTACAAGAAAAAATCAACACATTTGGTAAGTAAAAGTTAAAATTTTAAGAACTGTCAAATAAGATTCAGATCAAATGTAATTAGCATGACATGCATAATGCATTTGGTAGCATCATTTGCTAATAGTAAAGGTTGGTTAAGTTGTGTTACTCTAAATTGAATACAAGATGTAGTCAAGTAGGGATGCTAGAAGGTATTAAATATCACATCATTTTTATATTAAATAACAGTGGTGTTTATATAGGTCACAGCTATCACACATATTAATTTCTTTGTGAATGAGAAATATGCTTAAGTGACTAAAGCCCTAAACCCACAATTTTTAGTTTAAAATTTCTGTTAATTAATTTCACTTTCAAATAATTAATTCCAGATAATTAATTTAGTTTAAAATTGTGTAAATAATTAATTTATTATGTACAAATATTTCTTAATTAAAATTAATTATGTAAAAAAATATTAAATAATAAATAATTCTAATCACCATTGTCATGTCATTAAAATTAATTTTTTATCTTAATCATCCATGGCACATATGCAAAATTGGAGGAGGGTCATGGAAATTCCAAATGAAGTAAAGTTCAAGGACCAAAAAGCTGGTTTATAAAATAGAGAGATTAAAAATTAAAAAACATCAAAAATAGGGAGATCAAAAGTCCATTTAAGCCGATATATTAATTTGTAATTTAAGTTAGTATGTCGAATTTGACCTTACTTGTAAGACTAATTGTTAAGTTAGTTTGTAGCCTAAATTAGCTTAGTAGTTTATAAACTAGTTCTTTCAGGTTGTAGGTTAATTTTTGATATTCACTTGTAAGCTTTGAATCCTTATTAAATAAGTGAATAGTAAAATAATTTTAACTAATACTTATTTTGTTTCTTCCTTCTTCTCTATTTCTTGTAAAACCTAATAAGATTTTTTGTGTTTTTTCAAAAAAGTCAATATTTTCTCATATTTTTGTTTGTTTTTTACGACAACAATTCACAACATAAAAACATTGTAATAATTTTATTGTTTTAAATATTTTTTTTATATCTATTTGTTTTTGTGCATATTTTTGTTTAGTATGTCACTAACCTACTAATAATGTTGAATAATTCTATTGCTTTCTATTTCTGCGAGGTAATGTTCCTGAATAGTCATCATTTGTTCGGTCTTAAAATTGAACGAACTATTGCACATAGAAACAACACCAAAAAGAACTATTCAAGAAAAAAATTTAAAAATCTTCTATTTCAAAACTCAAAACTATGACAAATATTAGTAATAACAGCAACAACAATAACAAAGAAGAAAACGTCAAGAGAAACATCAACAATGGCAACAATAGAAACAAGGGTAGCGTGATTCTTAAAAATATACAAGGATTTCATAAATATTCTTGAAATCTAGCATAACTTTATTACTTTAGAGATATTTTGTCTAATCCTTGTTATGAAATTTTAATATTATGTGAGACACGTCAAGAAAGTATTTTGGTTGTGGTGTGATTCAATACGCGTTACAGACTTGTGATTCAATACTACATGCATTATTTTGGTCAATTTCATAATATTTATTTACCTATTAATAATATTATTTTTACATAAAAATACCTAAAAACAACAAATTTAAGTCATAATTTTCGACAAAGCTTTCTATAAAACTAGTCTCATGAAGAAAAACAATAAAGCAGCCAGAGATAACACAGCCAGCACAGTGCATAAAATTGATCTTCTTGCATTATTCCCAGATTCTCCCCTTAATAAACTTAGCATAAAAATTTCCTTGAGGTTCGTCTTCATTTTCTGTATCAGGTGACACACAAAAAAATGCAGATTTTTCTTCATTAGAAGTGACACACAACAAAAAAATTATTATTGCAAATAGTTCATGCATACCAATCTCATGAAGGGTTCCAAGAATAACAATGGCTCCATAAACATTTCAATGTTCCTAAATTAAACACAAAATATATGTCACCAAAAGCATGTAATCTTAATTAGTTGAAAATTAAATGTCTTAATTAATTAGAGAACAAACTTTATTACTGCCTTTCCACGGTAAGTTTGGCATATGTGGAAGCTGAAACCTTTCCCTAAAGGAACGTGTATAGTGTTCCATTCTGCACATGCAAGAAATCTTATAAGATTAAGGATAATTACATACTTAAGAATCTTGATTATCTAATGAGAGGAAAGATTATAATATTTATTTACCAAATTTCCAATGGACCCCAACATTCATGCCATCATGAAGACTTGGTTTCACCACAATTTGAATGTTGTCACCAAATAAACGTATCATATTAGAAAAGAATTCCAACACTTGCTGCCATGCAAAAATAGATATATGCACCATAAGGCAAATATTAATGAAGATATATAAAACTATAATTGCGCAGGGGTATCATCTACACGCAACTGTATAATATACTAATTCCTGGAGTTGAGAAAAACTTATCATTATACATAAATATCATCTGCGTTCAAATGTGTAAACCTTATAAATAGTTATATAAGAAAATAAGAGCGAATACCGATTTTCCTTGAAAAGCTTGGAAAAAGGAGAAAAAATTGCACACGAATCTACATTCATCGGCTAGAATCTCAGATAATTCTTGCATGTTTTTATTTTTAAAGGCAGAGTAAAGTTTCATGACTGCATCTAGGGCTTCATCATCATCTTCTCCTATTGGTTCTGAACTCTTAGCATCAAAGGCAATAAGGGATGACCCTCTTTGCTTTCTAGAATACAAGTTTTTATGAACTGAAGTTTGAGATGAATATGGAGAAAAAGAATTTCCATGTTTATGAATATTTGTATGTAGCTTTCTAGGAAGGGAAATATGATTGCAAGAATTATTATAGGTAAGAGAGAAGGGTAGTGTAGAAAATGACATTATTCTGTTGTTACATTTTATGGGACCATTGATTGAAAAGAGAGTCATTGAAGATGTGAACAAAGTGAAATAAGTGTTATATAGAAGATGGAGAAATTAATTTCTTTAATCTTAAGGCAAGGTTGGAGAATATTTTGATGATATAAAAAAGATACAAGCAATTGATCCTTGATACAACTTCAAAGCTAGGTATTTCCGTACAAAGTCCTATAAAAATCTAAGATTTCTATTCTACCGACATAACACATTTATTTGTAGTTCTCTTTTTGTAACCAATTTTTTGATCTTGTTATCTTATATAACTATTTATTATAAGCATCTACATTGGTAAACATTTAAAATGAGTTTGTAGATGGATCTTTCATGTTCACATCGATTTATTTATAACTTTCTTATCTAGATCTATTTAATATAAGAGTAGTTCTTCTAGAAAACTCTTGTATACTCTTATTTGCTTTTCTGCCACATCACTAATTTAAGGATAATTTTAGTTCAAACTAACTAAAATTTAACTAATATTGCACTAACAGTTTTTCTAGTCTATTTTAGGTGCATCTTTTTTCTCTCAAATTTTAAAGATGGTTTCACTTCTTTCAAGTCTAATCAAACTAAAAGTTCAATTAATTTAACTTTCCTCCATCAAATCACTGCAAATACGCATATGTCATATATTCTTCTACATTTTTTATAAACTGCATCATTTCCACCCTCTTCTCCTTCTCTCTCACACACCATTCATTCTTTCGATTGCAAGCATATTTTATCATCAACTTTTTTTTCTAGACTTTTTATAACACTCTAAACTCTTAAATTTATATTTTAAAAATTACACGATAATCTAAAGTGTCACCAACGACAAACCTCTAATTATTTAACAATTAACAAAATATTGCAGCGGAAATATCAACATCAATTAACACCTGCATCACACGATCTTCTTCACTTAGGGTATCATTGCGGCGATATCATTCCTATTTCAATTTAAATAAAACAATCACAACAAGATGTTTAGTCTCAAACTTTCAATTAAATAAAATATTTTCAATCACGAGAGTTTTCATTATCAACTCTCAACCAACATAAAACCAATTAAAAGTTTAAACTTCAACAAAGCATAATAATCAAATAGCGTTCCCGACCCCGATGTTATAGAATCAGAGAAAGACTTATAACAAAGAAAACTAAAGAAGTAACTCGTGGAGCTAACTTCCACTTACTACAATGAACTCTACTTTTGAGTATATGCGAGATGTCCATGATGGACAACATCAAAAAAAAAAAGGGGTGAGAATACACTCAAATGAGAAATGGTGTATAAGAAATTAAAGTAGACTCACCACATCACAAATCATGCACATATCAATAATACATCACCAAACATTTATTCAAAATTAATCCACATCACAATCTTATGTATATACGCCATAAAATACAACACTTTTTTTGGGTTTTAGCAACGCTTAAATGCAAAAGCACTCTCTAATGTCACCTTTAGGCAACATTTTTTCATTGAAAGCGCTTTCTTTTACCCCTTTAGGCAGCGTGTTTAAAAGCGTTGTCTAATGTATCTTTTCTTTCTATTTTAGACGGCGCTTTTTCATAGAAAGCGTTTTCTTTTTCCCCGCTGCCTTAAAAGTGTTTTCTTTAAAAGCGCTTTCTTTTATCCACTTTAGGCAACACTTTTTTTTACAAAGCGCTTTCTTTTTCCCACGTAAATAGCGCTTTTTAAAAATACTTTTTTAGGAAACGTTTTTTTTATAAGCGCGGTCTATTTTACACTTTTTTAGGAAGCATTTTTTATTAAAAGTGTTGGCATAAGTTTTATTTTTTAATTATAAAATGTTAGCACAAACCATTAGAATTCAAATTTTTATCAAAACGTATCACAAACCTTTTATAATTCAACACAAGTCTTTATTTTAATACATAAGCCTTATATACCATTATAATTCAACATATATATATACCATTATAATTCAACACATAAACCTTATAACCACTATAATTCAACACATAAACCTTATAACCTTTATAACTCAACACAAACCTCATACACCAAGAAAACATCCATAATTATATCCACTTCCAAAATCTTTACTTCTAAAAGATTCCCCAAACATAATTACAAACATTAATTCTCATCTCAAAAAGAAAGACAATATACTTTATATAACTCTCATCTCAAGAATGTATTGACATCATTCCTCCTTAATTTCTTCTAGTTTATCTTTCGAGTAAGTAGCACACTTGAATTCATCAAAGTATTATATAATGTAACATAATATGCATGATTTAGTTAAAACTAATTAATTAGATGAAATATTCGTTAAATATTAAAATAAATTCATACCATGTTTGGAATCTCTATTTGGTCCAAATGAATAGTTTCTTTCATAAACCTCAATACGAAATAACCGCAATCTATACAATTACGCTGACGAGGACACCACACATAGAAAAAAAATACGAATATATATCAGGATATATAGTTTAACTTGTTTTATCAAGTAGCATCACTATTATAATCAAAATTGTGAAAATATACATGCACTCTGATCCATGTAATGTTGTTTGTTTATTTACTCTTTGGTACTCGAGCTTGTCTTTGTGATCAGAATATTTGTATAACTCTAACATAATATAAACAAATATTTAGAATAATCTCACATAAATAAATAACATAAAATACACGAATGTTTAGAACAATCTCATCACTTACGTATCAATCATCTTTTTCATATCTGGATATTTTGTTTGATCACCATCTAACGAATCCATATAATATACTATTTCTTTTATCGGATTAATCACAACCAACAACCAGTATCCGCTGTAAAATAAAACAAAAGTTTAGATGGACATTTTCTACACAACGTCAAAAAACAAAAAAAATTATAATAAATGAAGTTAGAATGAAAATCTAACCCATGGCCAGTATTATGTGGTAAAAGATACAACTTTTTTGTATCTCTATTTGCTATTAATGCATCGACTAAGTGATCTTTGACTGCATTTGAACTTTGATCAATTAACCTTACGTTGATACAACTAGGAAATAAGAAAGAGAATATTTTTGTCAATTGACGTGGGCGCATCAATTTGTCATACAAGAACCTTAAATAAAAACATAATAAACATTAGAATATTCATTGAAATAAGTAAATAAATTGTTCAACTAATTAAATAAAATTGATCGGAGTACCTGATGTATGAATTCATAACACCGATTCCTAATTCATAATATAGAAAATATGATCCAAATCCTCTTTGGCAATTGTTTCGGTATAAGAAAAAACAAAATTACTTTTCTGTCATACCTCAAACTTGTCCTATCTTTTTCAAATTTTATTTGTCCGACTTTATTTTCAATTTTGCATCGCTTGTACAACATAACGTGCATTTTACCATGAATAATTCCTGAAATGATTAGCCAGAATAATTTTTTTGGATGTATAGACGGACTAATCGAATTGTGTCTCAAATATACGAGAAAAAACAGTGATTGGAAAGTTTTGCATTTAAGCTTACAGACGGCAGTAATTTTGATCTACTTTCCATAAAGCTTGACCTAACGCGCTCGTCTTATCTCTCGACAATTTCTCAGTCGCTTTTTGATTTATCTAAGCTTTTATATTGATCCCAGTCAATTTTCAAATTTGACCGAACTCTATATTTCTTCGACTTAAGGAGGAGGAGAAAAGGATTGGAAAAAAGGGACTTTCTCTTTCTGGGGAAAAGAAAACAAAATATTGAGGGTGGTCTCTCAAAAAAAATTAATTCATGGTCCCCCTCTGTCATCACTTTTTCCCACCCTTTTGATTTTTCACCACCGCTATCTTTCCTCCGGTTCAGCCCGTCACGCCGCACTACAACCGCCTTTGACCTCCACCAAACTGAGAACAACACCTACAACTACCTCGAAACCGTCGTGTAAGACTGCAACAACGATCACAGCATCGGCCGTACCAGCTCCACAATGCCACTCTTGTCACAAACTTGGAAATCACAACAAAGACCTCTGCCATCTGCAATATACTTCGAGGTGAATCAATTTGGTGTTCTGTGTTTTGAAGGTTTATTTTGTGAGAAAAAGCTGCAAATTTTTTAGATGACGTACTGTGGATTCCTGTAAATTGCAAGGGTCATCATGGATACAGTAAGTGGAGGAACACAAAATCGGGTTGCTAAAACTCAGCGAAATAGTGCACACGACTCAATTTTTTTCTTAGGACGGTGACGCGGCGCATGTATTAGGTCCAGTTCGGTACATTCTAAAATTTATTTGCTGAGATATTGTGGTTCACTGTTGTTGCTGCTAAGTTTGGTTCAAATTCATGGCGTTAGTGTGTTGTTGATGCTAAGACTAATTCTCGGCGCCGATAAGGTTTTTAGCTTTTCTTGGTTTTTTTTATGTATGCTGTAACAACTTCATTCAAATATGCTAATAAGCAAGTATCCAACTTGTTCTGAGTGTGGGTGATGGTTAATTAGTTTGATTAATTCATGGTTATATGTTAATTTTGGTCATGATTCTGTGTTTAAGGCTGTGTAGAATTTTTATTTTTTTATTTTAACTGACATCAATTTTTGTGTTGGGCTGGTATTTTAATTTTATATAGTAATCCATATTAAAGAAATATGCTAATCTTGGATTGATACATTGCTGCTACTGCAGTTAGTATGTTAATCTTGCATCGATAAATCATGCTCAGTTTATTTTGGTACTGCACTGCTCATTGTGAATATGGTTGTCAATTTATTCATGTTGCTCGGGACATGAATTGGTATTAAGGCTACTTGGTATAGATTTTGATTCATTATAGTGTCCTTGAAAACTGGTTGTGTTTCATTATGCATTTCTTCATTTTTTCCTCGCTTTCGTTTTCCAGGAAAGAAATAATATAGCCATTTTATTTTGGTTTTATAAGACATTTTTTTGGTTAATATTATTGTATTAAAATTATGTTTAAGTGTTTTTTTAGGCCCATTAGCCATTACACATACTTCAAATAGTTTGTAAATATTGCAAATAAATTTATGTTACTATTGTTTTATTCTGTTGCATTGAATCAAAATTTATATGTGGACTCGACTTTTGATTTGTCCTTATGCCACCAAACTTTCTTATACATTAATTGGTATTTTCGCCACGTTTTGGTCATTGTATGATATTCTTGTCGTGTTGTCATCACTTTAATTTCAATTTAATTTCGAATCTATTTCTATGTGCATTTAAAATTTTGATATTTATTTCAAGTTAAATCACTTTTATTCAATTAAATTTTATTTAACTAGTTTTTTTTATAAGACAAATTCAAAATAAGTTCTTTTACAAAAATCTTGGACCATTTCAAAATACATTTTCAAAACTTGATTAAAAATCTGTCAAAACACGATTAAACAAAATCTTTTCTTAATTAATAACGAAAATAGTGGATTCTTGAAGTCTAGCACTTCTTGGGTCTTTGAACGATCAATCTTGAGGCGCACGCTTTGGGTTGTGATTGTTTCATCTTTCATTCTTAAAACTTTTAATTCACTCAAATTTTTTCCCAAGTTAAAATACTTAATCTAAATACTTAATTTTTACAAATAATTTCTTATTTAAATTAAATCCATTTCGATTTATACTTTTAAAACTATCTTCTTGATTAAAATAATGAGGGTAGCGGATTCTTGGGGTCTAGCACTCCTTGTATCCTTGAACGAATGCTCTTGGAGCGCATGTCTTGGGTTATGTTCATTCCGTCTTTCATTTCTAAAAACATTTAATCTACACTCAATCCGTTTAAAGTACCTAATGCGTCTAATCAAAATACCATAATCGAATCAAAATCTCTTCCTAATTAAATTACGAAAGAATTGAGTTCTTGGAGTCTCGCATTCCTCGAATTCTTGAGTGATCGCTCTTGGGGCGCAGGCCTTGAGTTGTGGGTTGCTCGACCTTTCGTTCCTAAAATACTCGCCCTAATTATTTGGACAAAGACGTTCATTGTCCAACAAACACGATTTCATAATTAATTGAATGAAAAAAGGTATCTTTGGGATCTAGCATTCCAATAATTCCTCGATTAATTGTTTGCGAGGCTGACGTCTCGTTTATCGAATAGTCGTCATTCTCCCTCAAAATACATAACCATCAAACCTTACTTCCTCGCTCTAGTGCGATCGAAACCCTAAAACACACGCAGATCAAACTCTTCTTCTCAATTAAATCCCTAACACACTTTAATCATTTCAGACACTTTTTGCAAAGAACATTGTTTAGTCCCTTCTTTTGCGCATATAAACTTGTGCTTCAACCTCCCCTAGCGAGCAGACAAGCCAACGTATAGCAGTTGGAATGCGACCTAACCACTCGTTCATTTAAAACACAAACCAACCATAGTACCACGAATCACGATAGTCTGACTTTCCCATTGCACGAGGCAGTACGTAGGCATAAGGGCCCCAACCCTTGGCGAGCAACACTCTAATAAAAAACCATACATTTTCCCCTTAGAAGCGAATCCTTAGAAGAAAACAAACAGCCTAGCTAACTTTTCTCTCGAATCGAATCAAGAGGTTCCCCTTGAGTACAACAGAGGTAGAGGGTGCTAATATCTTTCCTCTTACGTAATCGACTCCCAAACCTAGAATTTGGTTGCGATGACCATGTTTATATCTTTAAAGGGTTTATCGATATTTTCCTATTCCTTCCTTGGAATGAATAAAGTTCGGTGGCGACTTTGTTCGAACATTTTTTTCGCGTCCATGGCGAGGATTGTATTTTTTGAGATACGACACTTCTTCCATAGGTATTTCACGAATACCACCTTTCATCACATCTTTTGTTCCTACACATGTTTCAAGGCATAACCTAAATCGAGGAATATATGTTTTTTTAGGCTCGGTCTTCGTAAGATGCGTTTTTTGTTGGACATATTCTTGCTGACTTGTTGCAACTCTTAAGCATGAATCTAAAAATCATATAAGAGTTAGGTAATGTATAAGATCAAGAAGTTTTTGAACTCGGAGGATAGAATTAACATTTTCTATGCATATATATCAATTTACCTCTTTTTTTGGATGCAACTGACTCTGTGTGCCGCATAATCCCCTTATCTTTTAATTTGGATTTTGTAGGAGTCTAACATTACCATGTAAATAAAATGTACGTAAATGTAAGAATAACTTACATGACTCGTAAAACATTTGAATACTAAAAGGTTCATAATGGTTTTCAACATACCTTATTATCTATGAAAGTGAGGTTTGACGGCCATGCAACATACGATCTTATTGTGTCTCCCACTAATGTTGCATCTGAAACATCGTCCGATATAGGTAACATCGCATCCTCTTCTAAAGCAATATCAATTGATACTTTCAAAAATTCTGCAGGGAGCGGTTTATGGTGAAGTACATCTTCTAAAGTGTTATGCACTTTTCCCTTGCCAACAATGCGATAAGTCAGTGACGATAAATAGAGCTGACAAGGTGAAATGCTCTAAACCAATAATAAATATGAAATTGTTAATGTGTATATATGTCAATTAAAAAAATTGTGCTAATTTAATTTCATAATAATATATATAATTACCTCGGGAATTTTCTGTTGAAAATTACAATTGATACTATCTTTGTCACTAGTATCTTTAAACTCTGAACCGTGCCTTTCTAACACATATCTTTCTTTATCCTTTTGCAATTTATGAATTTGAGCTTTTAATTCCTCCAAAGATTTCATCACTTGTTTATTGCTCGGACTTTTACTCTTTGGATGTTTATACAAGCTTGTTGGAGTGACCCCTCACACGACCAGAATACTCAGGAATATTATTACTCGAGTTAATATGCTCCTGCAATCATGGTCTTCAGCTAGAGTTAAAGACTAAGATAAATTCTCCCGAAATTCATATGCATATTGAAAAAGATTAGTGGGGATTAAAAAACATAAATATTATATATTAATAAACTTTTGATTTAATTAGAGAAATAATGCTATACTTACACATTGCTCAAAAACTTGTTGAACATCTTCCTTAACAACTTCATCCTTACCCACACGAGCAGCCTTCCACAAAACATGTTCTGGAAGAGATGTTTCTTCACTTTTCTCCTCTTCTAACTACACATTAAGACAAACAATAAAACCAATTATAACACATGAGGAACACATATATCATAGCATTTATATATACTTACTATTTTTTGCTCTAAGCATGCATATTCCAAACACCCTTTTTTGTATGGATACGCGGGTTTTGAGACTCGTTGGCGACTTATGTCACTCACATCATGGATAAACAAGTTTAAGTCATATCAAAACACATGTGGAACAAGTATATAATACAATGTTCATGATAAATTAACATTACGTGAAATTCTTGGGTTCTTTGTTTGGCTAAAAAAGTTTCTCATTCTTCAGGTGAGATCAAGTCTGCATACTTTTTTGGACGTTCTACTTCAGTAAATTTTCCTTGTGCATCCTTAAGAAACTTGTTTGTTAAAAATGCTCGAAACCCTCTAAGTCTTCTTTCGGCCAATTGAAGACAATATTTTTTTCGGTCGTCGCTAATGTTAAAAGACCTCTAAGAAAAAACATACATAGAGTGTGTTAGTATAAGTAATTTAAAGACATAATCATTAACAAAAACAAATAACATCACATATGGTACCTGTATCTCACTCCATATTTTTTCTTTAGCGGGTTTCAACGATGGAGTTCTCCAATTATCACAAGTGATTAGAATTTGTGAACGAACAAGTGCACCAATGTAACTTGTCAACATTGCACCGTTAGGCTTAACTAGTTGGTCCGTTGCATTCCAATGTACGTTATATTTTATTCCTTTATCTCTTGCACGAATGATTCCTTTCATAATAATTATTCCTCGTGAAATATCTCTTTCCACATCATGAACTGATTCATTTCCATCATTCTTAGAAGTATGATGTGAGTTTTCCTCGTTACTGGCCATCTGACCTGTAATAAAGAAAAGCATAAATATGGAATGACAACTATAAAAATTCATAATCCATAATCTCTTGAATATAAAAAATGACAAATATATAATTTTATTGAATGACAGAATATATAATTTTACTAGTACCTTTTTCACTATCATCTCTTTCTTTTCTTGGTTGGAATATAATTTACTTGTCTCTTAACAACACAGACAAATGGATTGATCTAAATTCCCTCATTATGATCATTCCTAATACATGATTCATTCGCTCTAATATTCTCATCTTGATCATTTATAATATATGATTCATTATCAACATCAATATCACCTTGATCTCCAATGTTACCATCAATTACTTTGTTAGATAAAAGCACTATAGACCATTTTGTACTTGTCGGATAAGTGACATAGAACACTTATTTAGCTTGAGAGACTAGAATAAAAGGATCATCTTTGTACCCCACCCTATTAAGATCCATTTGCAAAAATCCTGACTTATCCATTTGTATGCCATTATTATTTTCAACCCACCTGCAACCAAAGATAGGAATCTGAAACTTCTTATAATCAAACATCCAAATGCGCTCGATAACCCACAAATATGATAGATTTACATATTTGGGGTTTAAGTCCTTCACACTTGAAATGTGCATTGCTTCAGCTATTACGGTGACACCACTTTTGCATAGTACTTTTCATCTTGTTCTTTGGTATAAAATGTGTGTCCATTAATTGCGTATGCGCTATAAGAAAACACATGTAAACTTGGACCATATGCTAAACGTATCAACCTTTGAATAAATATGATCCTTAAACCATGGTATAAAACTTCGATTGTACTCTCGTACTATCCAGTTTTCATTTCTATTCGGATTTAAACCTCGTAGTTCATTCTTGTGCATTTCAACATACGGCTCAACCCTAATGTCATTGTGCAGAACATACAAATGCACTTGCTCCCGTTCAGCCCTTGATACTGTCACAATTTTATTTCCAATTAACTGTTTTCCTTCTTTTTTTTCCGACAATATGAGATTTGGGGAGTCCAATGGATTGAACATTGGATAAATATTCAGTACAAAACTCAATCGCTTCTTCAACAATGTATCGTTCAACAATACAACCGTCTGGTCGACTTTGGTTTTTCATATACCCTTTTAATATTTTCATATAACGTTCAACAGGGTACATCCATCTCATATAAGCTGGTCCACACAATTGTGTCTCTTTCACAAGATGAACAACTAGATGTACCATTATGTCAAAAAATGAGGGAGGAAAATACATTTCAAGCTCACACAAAGTAATAAATATTTCTTTATGTAATGTTGGTAAGATCGTAGGATCGATCACCTTACTATAAATTGACCTGAAGAAAAAACATAATTTAGTTATTGCGCTCCTTACTTTTTCTGGCAAAATAGAACATATACCTATTTGTAAAAAATGTTCCATTATAATATGGAAATCACGTGTCTTTAAACTCTTTAACTTGAAGTCTTTCATAGACACAAGTCTTCTAATATTTGAAGAGTATCCTTCTGGAATTTTAACTTCACTTAGAAACTTACATAATATCTTTTTCTCCTTTCTAGATAGAGTATAAGTAGCAGGTGGTAGATATATTCGTTTTCCTTTCTTCAAGGGTCCTAATTCATTTCTTATTCCCATTGTTATCAAGTCCTTTCTTGCTTTAAGGTCATCCTTGGACTTTTCTTGTATATTAAGTAACACGCCAATAACATTTTCAAATATATTTTTTTTAATATCTATAACATCAAGAAAATGTCTTACATACAACGACTTCCAATATGGCAATTAAAAAAAATTGACCTCTTCTTCCACCCATGTTTGACAAACGTATGTGCAAAAGGCTTGCCAAACTGAGTACTCACATCTTTCACCTTTTCAAAATTTTGGTCACCCTTCAATGTAGATTCTTAAATTCTAATCATCACTACCGTGGGTGGAGAAAAGTATTCCGAGAAAGACATTTTTCTGACAAAACTTCAATCGCGTCCAATCTGTGTTTTCTTCACAAATAGGACACACACATTGACCTTTATGATATACCCTGGTAGATTTCCGTATGTTGGAAAATCATGAATTGTGCCAAACAAAACCTCCCTCAAATTGAAATTTTATCTCCTATATCCATCGTAAACCTCCACACCGTTCTCCCACAAAATCTTTAAGTCTTCGATTAAAGGTGTCAAGTATATGTCTATGTCACTCCCTGGTTATTTAGGCCCAAAAATTATCATAGATAACATCATGTACTTACGCTTCATACATAGCCATGGAGGTAGGTTATAAATCATAATAATCACAGGCCATGTGGTATGTGAGATACTTTTAAGACCATGTGGGTTCATTCCATCAGTAGATAATGCCAAGCGAAGGTTTCTTGCTTCTTCAAAATCAGGATAATCATTATCAATTTTCATCCACTGTGGTGAATCTGCCGGATGTCAAAATTTTCCATCTATAATTCTTTCATCTACATGCCAAGTCAAGTGTTTTGCATCAGTTTCATTATGAAACATGTGTCTAAATCTCAGAACTATAGGAAAATACCATAAGACTTTTGTTGGAGACAATTTTTTCTTATATCGAGAGACACCACATTTAGGGCACTCATTTAACGATGCATATTCATTTCGAAACAAAATGAAATCATTTAGAAAAGCATGTATATTATCATAGCTCATGCCAATAGAGCACAATATTTTTTTGGCATCTAGATTCGATTGAGAAGAACATTATCCTCCAAAAGCATATCTTTCATAAGGGCTAATAACTTTGTGAAACGTTTATCCGATCATCCACTTCCCTCCTTTAAGTTATACAACTTTAATACCATAGACAATCTTGTGAATTTAGTGCAACCTTTGTACAATGGTTTCTCGGCATTGCTTACAAACCTTTCAAACATTTTGGGACAATCCTAAAGATCTTCTTCAAGTGCTTCTGCAATCTCTTCGACTCGATCACAATCGTATGTATCTGTGCCATTGTCGTTTGAAGCATAGGTCGTATTATCCCCCGGTTAAACATTCTCGTTAATTATCTCACCATGTAATATCCAACATGTATAACTTCGATCAATTCCATGCATTTTTAAATGCGATTCTAACTGAACTACGTCAAACTAACGCCCATAACAGCAATCTAAGCAAGGACATGTGATTCAACTGGGGTCTTTGGTGTGTTCAACAACAAACATAAAAAATTATGATACCCTATTCTCGTACTCTTTTGACAATCGATTGGAAGACATCCATTTTTTATCCATGGTTTTACTAAGTAATCTAAACAAAAACACTAATTATTTACGCAACTATAGCAAAAGAACAACTAATTACCTGTAGAGAAGTCAACAACTTCTGGAACCACACTGTGTAATATTCTTGGAAATGATCAGAATTTCACTCTTCACAAGTAACCCCTATAGAAAATTCACTAAGTTAGTAACTGATGGTGTACCAAATATAATAGGAAAATTTAGTATATAATAGGACAAACTAGATATATCGCAGAAACAAGTCAAAGTCTCAAGAATAAAATTTAGTAAACATCCACACTTCCTTCAATTAAGCAACATGACATCGACGCGCAAATTCAATCACATTAATTCAAGTAGCATGATATACTTTGATTCATCACAAATGACACATCAACACTTAATGTTTCAACTCAAGTAAGTCACAAAAAACAACTTTATCACTTAATTTAAATTAACTTCAAAGTTCTATCCAACAAAGAATCATCAGTTCGAGAATAAAACAATCACCAAAATTATCAATTCCACATTTAAACTCAATAGAAACTTCAACCTCAACAATTAACAATTAATTTCATCATTATTCATCATCTTCAACCTCAACAATTAACAATTAATTTCATTATCATTTTCAATCAACAGTTATATCAAAACAAAGTAATCACTAACAAGTATCCATCAACAATGTCATTATCATCAATTAATTTCAATAATTCATCACTAACATTCAACATCAACTTACAAAATTAACACCAATATTTTCAAAATAAATTCACCACAAATATCACTATTCATCATCTTCAACTCTACTACAACAACAATTTCAAAATCAAATTCTCATAGCAACTACACCAACACTATCAATGTCTCATTTCAATTGTTTCAACTACAAACAAACTCATCAATTAATTCCAACAATTTATATAATTAGTTTCACATCTTCAACACTAATTCATCAACAGTGTCATTCAATCTTCAATTAAATTCAAATAACAATAACATCACAATCTATTCTATGGCTTGCGAATCCAAAAAAAGAAAAGAATAAATACCTTGCTCAAAATGAAGAAGTTCTGAAATGAAACAGTGGGATTTACGGCAGAGAGAGTTGCAAATAGAGGGAGATACGGCCGACGGAGGGAGTTATGGAACAGGGGAGTTACGGCGGATGGGTGGAAACCTAAGAGAGGGAGTAGCCTTGCATGAGGGAGATACGGCGGAGGAAGTAGAAGCGAGAGAGAGAGAGAGAGAGAGAGTATCAATGTTGTTTTCCAAAAATTTAGGGTTCTAGAGTATTAACGTGTTTCTGTTTTTATTTTTCAGAAATTAACAACCTAAGGCAGCACTTTTAGAAAGCGCTTTCTTATGTATTCAATTTAGTAGCGCTTTTTCATTAAAAGCGCTTTCTTTTCATAGACTTATAGCAACGCTTTCCAGAAGCGCTTTTTATGGTTGAGTTTACGAATGACCTTTAGCAACACTTTTCAAAAGCGCTTTCTAAAAAGAGTCTTTAGCAGCGCTTTCCAAAAGCGCTTTCTAAAGTGTTGCCTATGTAAGGCCTTTAGTAGCGCTTTTCAGAAGCGCTTTCTAAAAATAGCCTTCAGTAGTGTTTTTTTTCATAGTTTTTTTTAAAACTTATAGCAGTGCTTTGGGGAAAAAGCGTTGTCTATGTAGTGTTGCCAAAAATCAATTTTGGCATAGTGTTACTTTTATGCAAAGTAACTCACAACAACAACATCGACTCATATGCATGCGGTACCGATTGTCGCAACCGCGAAAACACCCGGTGGAAAAACAGAAGAGTCGCCACCGAACATTATTTATTCCAAAGAGAGGGAAAGGAAACGATAGAAGAAAACTTGAAGAACGGGAAAAGACAAGGTCATCACAACCAAATCTTGGGTTCGGGAGTCGGTTCTGTAAGGGGAAGGTATTAGCACCCCTCACGTCCGTTGTACACAACGGGATCCATGCTTGTTGAATAATCAAAGGGTGTGTTTATCTATAAGTTATTTCTAAATGAAAACGAGAAGAAAAGAAAAAGAAAGAGATTCGATAGGACATCGCCGCCCTATGCCTACGTATTCCATCGTGGAATGAGAAAGTCAGAGTCAATATAGTTCGGAAAACTACGGGTGATGGGGGAAGGTTGCTCACCAAGACATCGTCGTCTTGTGCCTACGTATCCTCATCTAGTATGAGAAATCAAAGCAAACGTAATTCGGGTAAATGAAACCTCAGGTTGGTTAAGTGTTTCTTTATGAGTGACGTTAAGTTCCCATTCCAGCAATTAGGGTCAATGCCTGTTTGCGATAGAACGGAAAAGTACATACTCTTTTCTGAAAATGAGTTTGAAACACAAATCCCGAAGGACAAAGGTTTGATTCGGTTTATGAGTTTTAGTGAAGTAAATTAGTTTGTTTGATATTCACGTTGCACTAAAGACTATGACATGGAAACGAATGCGTCACATATCGCCCCCAGACGGGACGTACACTAAACACTCTAGACAAGCGAGAGGAGACCCCTCACTCATCATTTCCCATGTGATTAAGGCTCGTAGCGTACAACATTCATCATTTTTATTAGATGAGTTAGAAGTGTTTTGAGATGAGAAGAGAGACGCACAGAAGGTCTAAGGGGAAACTCGACCCTAATGTTGTCATGAAAAGTGGTCCTAAAGTTGAGATGCGAAAGGAGATTTTATCCTAATGTTAGCATGCAAAAGGTGGACCTAGGGTTGAGGTTAAAAGGGACTAGCCTACTTGTTATCATGCTTGGACTAAACTCCTAATGTTTATCCTACTCCAAATTTAATCGAAAATTAAATTGGAATGAGAAACCTAAGAGAACATGCAAAGGCAAGGCAAAAAGCAAGAAAATAAAGCAAAACAGAAGCTACAACAACGCCTCCTGCACAAAAGAGCAATAAAATCCAGCACACAACCAAGATAACATATAACAATACATGTTTCAGCATAAAAGCAGGTGTAAAAAGGCAGGCAGGCAGCAAGCAAGCATGCTTTAATGCAATTGAACATAAGCAAACACCAATCATGGATAGATATCATGCAAGTATGAACATGCTCCGACAATCAAACATAATTGATCAACAATATTGTATCAACAAGAAATCAACAAGATCAACATGCTTTTTAATTCAAATCGAATGATCAAACGATCAAACAAACATGCAACAAGCGGAATCGACAACATATGCAAACATGCATCACACATCCAACAAGACAATCAACAATGATAATCAAGGCATGCGATCATTCATCAATCAAAACAACATGAACAAGCTATGCATTCAAACGGAAACCGGACGTCATGTGTCGTAAAGTCCAAATCAAACATTCAAGAATGATGAAATATATCAAAAAATAGTCCATATAAATGCATCATATCAATCCATGGAGTTTAGATGTGAAAAGGAGCCCAAACAAGCAAGAAAAATGTAAAAATAAGACACTCTGTCCAGTGGTAATCGGTTACTGTAATCAGGTAACCGGTTACCTGTTGTAAAAATAGTATGGAACGTGAAATTTATAGAGTAATTGGTTACCCATATGTGGTAACCGATTACCACTGAACCAAAAACAGAAAATCAGCCTCCAAAATCACTTTTCAGCACCAAACAACTTACCCAATCACTCACATGAACATGCTACCAATTAAGCACGAATTTATCATCAAGAATCAGTGATCAAGAATCATATAAACACAATCAAACATTGAAATCACAAAGATCCAAATCATCAAAATGGATCAAAAAGCATCAAAAGCCATAGATCTACATTGTGATTATGCAAATAGGTTCAAAACTGAATTAGATCTAGAACTACCAACCTTCAAAGCTGAGATTTGCTTTGTTGAGTGTTGATTCACTTGAAATTAATAGATCCAATCTAGAAACCCAGAGAATCTTCAAGGTCCAAGAGCTTTCTTATGGTAGAAATGAAGAACAACAAGGTCAAGCAAAACTGACTCAAAAAAGCACTTCCAATCTAACTTCCAAATTCATATCCAAATCCAAACGAAAATTGAGTGATGAATTGAAGATAATGGGGATGAAGGATGGAGATTTAGCTCTAGAATTCAAAAATTCCAATGAAGAATCAACGAACTCAAGTGGAAAGAGCTTTTAATGAAGGTTTTGGGAGTGAAAAACTGGAGAGAAAGTTGAGAGCAAATTCTCAAGAATGAGTGTGAAATCTGAAAATGAAGGTTAATTGTGTGAGGTTTGGAGAAAATTCACTTAATTAAGCTCTAGGTTTGGAATCAAAATATGGTTTGGAATGTGGATTAGTATTTGGAATGGAAATTAGGAGTGGAACTAAGAATCGAGTGTTTGAAATTTGGAGGGAAATGGTCAAAATTGAAACAATTCTAGATCCTTCCAATGATGATCATGTGAAATCAATGGTTAAAAATGATTGGAAAACTTGCAATGCTGAAAATTTGAATTCCTTGGCAAATTTCGCTCAGGGTAACCGATTGGCCATATGTGGTAACCGGTTACCACCTTCAAAATTTCCAAAAAAATGGCGCCAAATGGAGGGAATCCTGTACAATCACCCGCTGCCACCTGCTCTAAGCTCTGTTAAGTCTCTGAAACTTGCCTTTGGATATTATAACTGTGAGAATGCTTGAAAAAGCATGTACACCGTCTCCTGAACTGAAAATTACCTACTGAATAAAATAAGATCGATCGCTCGATTATGGCAAAATAAATGTCGGAGCATCTGATGCTTGCTGTTTAAACTCCTGCAATAAGAGGAAACCCTGAGCCACAGAAACACCTTGATCCCATGCCTCAAGAACCAATGTTATGATATGTGGAACTGCAAAATGCAAAGAAACATAAGCCAGTAAACCAAGAAACGATGAGGCAAATTTTGGGGTGCTACAGCTGCCCCTATTCAAATAACTTGGCCTTGAAGGGGTGAAAAGCGACCGCTTTCAAACATTCGAGGTAAAAGGTGATTGAATACCAAAAGAACTTGAAAATTTGCAACCTGCGGAGATGCAAAACAGCGAATACTAACCAAAATTTGGGATGCAAAACACTGAGGATAACAAAATATCCACCAAAAGTGGAAACTAAACTGTCTGATACAAACCAAAAGTTGGAATGAAGAGAAGGATACCAACCAAGAGTTGGGATAGACAACCAAAGGATACCAACCAAGAGTTGGAATAACAATCAAAGGACACCAACCAAGAGTTGGGATAACAACCAAAAGATACCAACCAAGAGTTGGGATAAAAACCAACGGATACCAACCAAGAGTTGGGATGAACAAGAATGTCAACAAAAGGTAACCTTTTGGGGATAAAACTCAAATCAAGAACCTGCAGAACGTACAACCAACAAACTTACAACCTGAGGGAAAAGACAACTCTATTAGGGACGAAGAGAAGCCTAAACAGACAACTCTGTGGGGGAACAAGTGCCCACCAGAAGATAATAACTAAAGGATACCAACCAAAAGATGGGATAAAGATTACTCCCTAGGGATAAAAACCAAACATTACCAGCCAAGAGTTGGAATAAAAAAGGCTACCAACCAAAATTTGGAATGAAGCAAAGGTACCGACACAAGCTACCAACCAAAAGTGGGGATTGCTGGAACGCCGAACAAAGTTGAACACAAGCTACCAACCAAAAATTGGAATCACTTAAAATATGCAAGGGATAACCTCCAGCCCAAAAGCTGAAGAATAAGGCTAATAACCAAAAGTTAGGATCACCAGAACACCGACCAAATGCAAACTCTGAGGAAGAAAGATACCAACCCCAATAGTTGAACGAACAAAGGAAAACTACCAACCAAAAGTTGGAATCATCAACTTAAAACAAAGACTACCAACAAAAAGTTGGAATATGTCAACAAAACATTACCAACCAAAAGTTGGAATCAAACAAGGGCTACCAACCAAAAGTTGGAATAAAATTGGAACACCGCACGAAGACGAACTCACCATTACGAAGAATACCAACCAAGAGTTGAGATAACCACTCCGCAGGGGAAAACAAAGGCTACCAACCAAAAGTTGGAATAACATCAACAAAGCTTTGGACTTAGCTGGGGGAAAAGAAACTCACCGATGGATTACCAACCAACAGTTGGGATTGAGGCAAAGGTTACCAACCAAAAGTTGGGATAACCCCACAAACTGAAGATTACCAACCAAGAGTTGGAATAACATCAACAAAACCTTACCAACCAAAAATTGGCATAACATCCAACAAGCCACAGATTACTAATCAAAAGTTAGGATAACAACTCTACTGGAGAATAGAAGAGGACTAGCAACCAACAGTTGGAATGATGCAAAGGTTGCCAACCAAAAGTTGGGATAGCACTAATGAAATGAAGATTACCAACCAAAAGTTGGAATAAAGTCAACAAAAACTTCTGACTAAACTGGGGATTACCAACCGAGAGTTGGAATGACACACCTGGAATAGGTAGGAAATAGAATCAACCGACTCATAACCTGAAAAGAATACTCCAACGGGGAAAGAGAGGTTTAAACAAATGACTCTGCCGAGGAAAATGACATTTAAACAAACGACTCAGCTGAGGAAAGAGAAGTTAAACAAACAACTCTGTTGAGGAAAAGACGTTAAAAAAAATGACTCATCTGGGAAGAACCCAATAATATGAGTGACCAAAAGATCCACTCTGACGGGGATAACAAGCTTATGCTAAAGAAAACCATCATCTGCCGAAGAGACAACTGGCACCAAAGGTATCAAACCTGGCTTATGCTTCATATGCATATGTTTGAAAATGACGTAATGCTCCATGTGAAATGGACATGCTACGCGTTTTGGAGGATGCTATTGCAAAATGAAAATGCAAAGGAACACAATCTGGAAGAGTGCTGAGAAGACCAGCAAACCAACTCTGTTGAGGAATACGCCCTGGATGGCTTTCCTAAAAACCTCACCCTACTGGAGAATACACCTTGGATGGCTCTCCTAAAAAATTCACCATGCTGGGGAAACACAAAAACTACACTCTATGGGGAATCAAGAACAGCCCTGAGAAATCCAACCTGCTGGGGATAACAAGCTTTTGCTAAAGGTTTCACTCTGCTTGGAATACAAGAATAATAATCCGCCCTGCTGGGGATATCAGAGGCTTCTACTGAAGATTCCATCTTGACGCAGAGATGAAAGTAACCCCTATTAATGATTCCCCTCCACAGGGAATGTAATGAACATCTACAGAGAACTCCACTCTATTGGGGAATAAACAAGCTTTGCTTAAACATCTTCCCTGAGGAAAATGAGAATACCATCTGTTGGGAGCTCGCCCTGAAAAGTGATCCTGAAAGATGTCAATGATCATTGGACTTTGTTAGAGACATCATCCTGCCGTTGATGTACCTGTCGAGGGAATCAACACTACACTCTGCTCGGGGAAGAGGTTCATGAATACTGACCTTGCTGGGGAAGGATATCAAAGATGTCGACTCTGTTGGAGAGTAATACTGAATTGAAATCCACCCTGCTTCTAAAGGAATATCCTTCATCCTTAATCTGCTGGGGATATCCTGATAATAAATCCACCCTACTAGGAATTAGCCTATGTGGGAAGACAGAAACTCGACTCTGCTGGAGATACGCTACATACCTCCGCTGGTGACAGAACTTCTAATTTGATAGCATGATTCTGTAGGGAAAATAAAATCTCTGTCGTGGGGAAACAAAAATCTTTGTTGAACAAATGCCTGACTGCATTCTATCTGAAGTAGTCAACCCTCGAACACTCGCTGGGTAGTACGAATCCGCTTCGACTGGGAAATACAACTATGAACTCCTACTAGGGGAGGAAGTTCACCATGCACTATTGCTAGAACTTCACCATCATGGAGAAACACTCTATTGGGAAGAGGATCACACCATCCTGCAACAAACAAGAAACAATAGGATGTCCCATGTGTGAAATGGCTACCTAGGTTACCATTCATGACACTCATCGTTCAAGTAAATTCGTTGCTCTTATCATGCTCTGTAAAGCCTCGTGTTTTCACCTATAATGTTCATAAAAATTATCGGACGTTTTTGCAAACAAAACAGTAAAATTAAAAATAAGAATGAAAAGCTCTTTGACTGACATGAAAACTGTATTGATAAAGAGCCTGTAAATAGGAAAATTACAATTCAGATGCAATTCCTGAAAAGAGGCAATTGCGCAAAAAGCAAAAAGAATATATGCAAATGTCGGAAATGTGGGATCAGATATCCATCATGTGTCGATTCAGCTATGACCTATATGTCTTTGATGTTCCCCCATGTTTCGCCTTCTAAAAAGACTAATTGGACTGATTCCTTTCCTTCGAGATAACCATGTATTGAATAAGTTCACAGATTGAACGCAGACCATAGTCGTTTGCTTTCAAATCCCTAACTTTTTCCTGGATCGCCCTTTCGGGTTTTAAATCCACCGAGATACCCATTTTTGTCAAGGTCGCCTTCTCAAGTTTTCAACCTTACGGGTTCATTTTTTTTTCTATATATCCCTAATTTTTGCCCAAACCTTTTCCTTTTTATGGTTCGCCAGGATGCCCCATTTTTGCCTGGACTTTTTTTTTTCTATCCAGTGGGTCTCTTTTTAAGCAAAGTATTTTTTAACCACGTCTGCGTTCACAGGGGACGGAAAATATTCACCATCCATGATAGATAGTAATAAGGCTCCACCAGAGAAAACCTTTCTTACCATATATGGACCTTCATAGTTTGGAGTCAATTTTCTCTTGTGATCTGTTTGAGGAGGAAGGATCCTTTTCAACATTATATCACATGTCTGGAAGCATCGAGGATGCACTTTCTGATCAAAGGCTTTCTTCATCCTACTCTGGTACAACCGGCCATGAGCAATGACTGCCAATCTCTTCTCGTTGATCAGGCTCAATTGATTCAATCTGGTTTGCACCCATTCAGCTTCGTCAAGCTTCACATCGGACAATACCCTTAAAGAAGGAATCTCCACTTCTAAGGGTAGGACGACCTCCGCACCATACACCAGTAAGAAAGGAGTTGCCCCAATTGATGTACGCACCGAAGTACGATAAATGTGAAGAGCAAAGGGCAACATCTCATGCCAATCCTTATAGGTTACAACCATCTTCTGCATAATCTTCTTGGTATTCTTGTTAGTTGTCTCAATAGCGCCATTCATCTTCGGACGATATGGAGAAGAGTTGTGGTGCTCAATTTTGAAACTCTGGCATAGTTCCTTCATCATATTGTTATTCAAATTAGAACCATTATCAGTAATGAATCTCTTCGGAACTCCATAACGACAAATGATGTCCTTCTTTATGAATCGGGCGACCACCTATTTCGTGACATTGGAAAAGGAAGCTGCTTCTACCCACCTATAAGCTTTGACTCTTTCAGGGTATCCCATGAACATGCATTTCAGAGCTTTAGGTTCGACCTTGTCTTTTCTAATGTGAGCATAGGCCACGCAGCCAAATACTCTTAGTCTGTCGAGACTAGGTGGATGTCCCGACCAAACTTCTTCAGGTGTCTTCATTCCTAAGGCAGTCGAGGGGCATCTATTTATCAAATAGGTTGCTGTCGAAACAACCTCCGCCCAAAACACCTTCTTCAATCTAGCAGTAACCAACATGCATCTAACCATTTCAAGAACTATTAGATTGAATCTCTCAGTTAAGCCATTTTGTTGAGGAGTACCTGCTACAATCTTATGCCTTGCAATCCCAAACTCAACATAATAATTGTTGAAAGCTTCATTACAGAACTCAAGGTCATTATCAGTTCTCAACCTCATAATCTTTCTCCTCGTTTGAGTTTCGATCAGAACCTTCCAACTTTTATAATTTTCAAAAGTTTCATCCTTCGTCTTTTGGATGAATACCCATAGCTTTCTGGAATAGTCATCAACGATGGATAAAAAATAGCTTGCACCTAAGTGTGAAGGAATCCTTGCAGGCCCCCAAAGATTAGCATGAATATAATCTAAAGATCTATGTGTTCTTTGCTTGCCTTTGTTAAACTTCGCCCTACAGGATTTCCAAATACACAAGATTCACAAAACTTCAAATTTTCGACTTTGTCACCTCCTAGCAAGTTCTGCTTCCCCAATTCGACCAGGCCTCTTTTGCTGACATGGCCCAATCTCATGTCCATAATTTTGTCTTCGATACGGGTTTCGTGGATGCAACATTTTTCAAACCACTTACAACCTCAACCTTAAAGGTATACAAGCCTTATTTCTTCACGTCTCTCAACACTTCCTTCGACCCCTTCACGACTCTTAGGATACTTTTCTCTCCTTGAAAAATGTATCCCTTTTTGTCGAATTTACCAAGAGAAATCAAATTTCTCTTCAATTCAAGTACATACCTGACTTCAGTCAATAACCATATTGACTCATCATGGAGCTTGAATCTGACAGATCCAATACCTACAACTTTGCAAGATTTGTTGTTTCCCAGCAGCACCGGTCCACCATCTTGATCATATAGCTCCTCGAACAATTCTCAGTTTGGAGTCATGTGCCAAGTGCAACCTGAATCTATAATCCACTCTTTTCTTGAGTCGCCACTTGAAACCACAAGAACATCAGATGAGTCAAAGTCATTTGGAACAATGGCTGCGTTGCCATTACCTCTATGATCTTTTAGGTGTTCAGGGCACACCTTTCTTGTATGACCCTCCTTATTATTGTGATAACATCGAATACCAAATGTTTCGCCACTATAAGACTTTTGTTGACTTTTACCTTTCGTCTTGTCGAACTTACCATCCTTTCGCGAGAATTTTCCCTTAACGGGCAAACCTTCGCCCACAGTCGAAGGTTTATGCTCCTTTCGTTTGTTCAAGTCCTTAGAATAAAAGGCTGATTGAACTTCTTCAAAGCTCAAGGACTCCCTTCCATACAAGAGAGTTTCTTTGAAGTGAGCATGTGTGCTAGGCAAAGCACCCAACAACAACAGTGCTTGATCTTCATCATCGATCTTCACATCAATATTTTCAAGATCAAGAATTAGCTTGTTGAACATATCCAACTGCTCATCCAACACTTTGTCTTCACTCATCTTGAATGAATACAAAGATTTCTTTAGGTAGAGTCGATTCACCAGAGATTTGGTCATGTACAAACTTTCAAGTTTCACCCATAATCCCGATGATGTAGTCGCCTTTGATACTTGTCGAAGAACCTTATCACCAAGGCTCAACAATATTTCATTGTGGGCTTTCTCAATCATGCACGTCTTTTGTTTTGTCGTTAACGCAATGTCCATGGCTTCCTCTACCTTCAACGCTTCCAAACAACCCTGCTGAACTAGTAGCGCTTTCATCTTCAAGCGCCACAAACTGAAGTCGTTCACTCTGGTGAAATTTTCAATCTCATACTTTGTTGAAGTCATCTTCTCCATATTCACCGCACCAATTTGTTATGAATCAGATGTCTTGAAACAAAATATAAATGGTTTCTTTATGATCAAGAAACACACAAGGGTTAGGGTTAACAAAGAAAACAAGGTAAAATAACAAGGAACAACAAGGATTGGTTATAAACTGCTATTCTTGCCTTTCTCTTAGAAACAAGATTACAAGTATACAAGAATAACAAAATAACCTCTCTCTCTTGAAATTAGGATTTTATCTTCCTATTTTTCCTTATGCCAATATGAGAGACGAGCATGCTATTTATAAGAGAAATAACACATTAACCTAATGGACTTTTTAACAATTACTCATTACAAGCTAACTTAGGGTACAAGCTAACTTAAACAATTGGGCTTACAAGCAAGACCCAATTCAATATGCTAACAAACCTAGCAATATTGACTAATGCATGTTAGAACAAACTTCGAGTACAACACGTATTACTCTAACAACAACATGCAAACAGACTTCGACCTCATGCTTAATTCATGTCAAACCAGAAGCTACCATTCGACCATAATAGAGTTCGTTACAATATCTCATAGTTCCTTATTCATACTCCACTTTATCACCTTGAAGTGATTTGCATTTCATTGTCTTACCCTTAGCCTTTAGGGAATTCTTTTTAACCCTTTTGACATGATTATTTGCATCCAATTGAAGTTTATTACTTCTTATAGAGATTTAAGAATTTTCTTTCTCCATTTAGACATTTAAGAATCTTCTTTAAATGATCGGCGATAATGTATTTTTTTTCTAGGATATGGAGCCTTGAGACAAGAGTTTGAAACCTAAAAATATGGTTTCAATGTCTTCATCAACCTTTGTTTTGAACAAATCATATTGTTGAATCAATATCCTCACTCTTTCTTCCTTGATTTGTTGATCTTCTTCATATGTGTTCATTAGAGGGCCATAAATACTCTCAATACTAAATCTATTAGGAATTTTGGTAAATTCCTTGAAGAAAATAGTATTCATTACGATGGTTCTCTCCTTATGATGAAGTTTATAAATTTTCTTATCTCTGCTTGTAGAAGCATCAAACTCGTCAAAAGCAATACTATGACATTTTCAACCATGTCTCTAGTTTTTAAATTTGTCCATTGATGAAACTATATAACTTTTCTTTCGACTGAGAAAGTTGTTCATTATATCTAGAGGTTGATTCATATCACGAGTCAAGTATGTTTTTCTCAGAGAGTCTTTTACTCTTACACAATTAAGTGTTTAAATAAGAGTTTTGGTGTTCTGATGCCAACTTAAGGTGAGAAAACAACAAGAAAGGTGGAGTTGAATTGTGTTGGATTTAAAACGTTTTTGAATTTCTCAAGTACAAAAAGTATAGAAACATAATGATAAAGATGATAAGGATAGGGTATCACACATACAAAATGTATACTAATTCGCTCTGTTAATGATATTTCAACTATATATTTCATCACAGACAACAATAATTTTCTCATCACACTTGAGAGATTTCAACTATAACTGCACTTAATTACAAACAACTAAGACAATCTAGTCTTAAATTTCCATGTCTCATACTAGAGAAATTCCTATCCTTTCCATGTGTAAGGAATTCCTTGTATTAAACCTCTAAAAACTTGCTTGCCTCACACTAGAGATTTAGGAAAAATTACAAAGTTTTTTATTTACAAAAGATCACATAAAATGGTAAACCTAATGCATCTTGGTTACAAGTGAATAAATTTCCTAAGAAATGATAATAAATAAAGAGTAACAAGTCCCTGGTGGTTGTTTTATGCTAATATGACAGTATTAAATCATTGGTGGTTGTTCGTTGCTAATATGACAATGTTTTGCAAAACTTACAAATTTCAGAATGACATAACAATACCACAACTCAGAAGTAATATATGTGTGTGAATGTCTCAACATTTGGAGATGTCCTTTACATAAAACTTAGAGATTATGCATTATTGTGTGTAATATCCCTGACAATCATTTGGCCGTTGAGAATGGAGTCGTTGGAGTTGTATTATAAGTAGGAAGTCCTTATTCAATAATATTCCTTGTATTGATCTTTATCCTTTTATTCCTTATAATGATACAACTTTCATAATGTAACCGTTGAGAATATTCTCTGTTAGTGATATATCACATCATGTCTTCGTCAATAATGTGCAAGTGATAAGTTCTTCCTCTAAATATAGATAGTTGCTTGTGTTGAATGTAGACGATTATGTATGTGTTTGTACATTTTATCATTCTTTTCTTGAGGTGTACATGATCACATTAGCCTTGAAAAGATGGTAAAATTTATTAACTTGAGTAGATATGATCATTCCATTTCTTTTGGTACATTAGAATGATATTCTATGTTGGTGACATATCACATCATGTCTACATCAATGTGGTGGAAGTGATCAGTTCTTCATTTAGGCATACATAGTTACTTTCGTTGAATATAGATGATCACGTTCGTGTGTGTACATTTTAGGAAAAATTATACCAGAGATCCTTTAAGTTTTTTATTTTTTCTAACATGATGGTCTTTTAGAATTTTTTTTGTAACAACTTGGTCATTTAAATTACTTAACGTGTTCACCTTTACCTTTTTTTTAACAGAGTGAATGTGTTAATTGTGCATGTAATTATTTTGAGTGGTATGAAAATGATGAAGTGCAATAAGAAATACAACAATCACACATTTCTAAATATTTAAAATGTGAGAAAAAGGATGTAGAAATCACCATAAAGGACCAAGTTGTTACAAAAAAAAACTTAAATGACCAACCTGTTATAAAAAATAAAATTTAAAGGACCTCTAGTATAGTTTTCCCGTATATTTTATCATTCTTGTCTCGAGGTGTACATGATCACATTAGTCTTGAAAAGATGATCAACCTTATGACTTGAGTAGATATGACTATTCTTTTTCTTTTTGGTACATATGATCATTTCTTTTGGCTAGGTGAAAATGATTATATTAGTCAATCTTGTTAACTCTGGTATTGATGATCATTTTCTTTCTTCTAGTGCAGATGATCATTTCCTTTCTTCTATTGCATATGATCATTCACTTTCTTTAGAGACAAATGATTATACATTGTTTGAGTGCAAATGATTATTTAGACTTGAGATATAGATGGTAAGACTTGTTGATTTGGTATAAAAGATCATTTTCTTTGCGGACGATCATGTATGTATTTCTTGTAGATGGTTAAAAATGTTCTACACATAAAACAAACAATTAGAACATCAATTATTCTTTAATATATTATTATCATCAAAATCCTACAAATAAATATTAATAATTTTCAAACCATATTTTAGGCCGGTTTGTTTCAGCTTTAATAAATAGATTTTTTCTTTATATTTTTAAAAATATATTTTACAAAAGTGTTTTTCAAAATATTACAATTTTTTATATTTGGTTTTTTTAATTGAAAGACTAATTTTGACATCCTATAAAATAAACATGCATTATTGAAGATTAAAATATAGTCGAAATCACAATTTTTTTTAAAACTTGTATCTCAAAAATGATTTTTATGAAAATCTATTTGAAATAGTTTCAAAATTAATTGATTTTCTGAAATTTTGATATCCAAATAAAATTTTAATAAAATGATGAAATATCTAAAGTAGCATTTCAAAAATGACTATTCAAACCAAATTTTCATTTGAAATTTTTATGAAAAGTTTTTTTTGTAAATATTTTTTTACACAATTATGTTACACTATAAAAATAATTTTTAAAAAAAGTCAAAACAAACGAGTCATTTATTATATTATGTAATACCCACTTATGGGAATGGTTTCTCTATAAAGTATGTGTCCAATGAAATCTCAATTTTGTGATAAAAAGTATAAAAAAAATCTATAATATATAAGTGTGAAATTTTAAGGGTGGAGATGGATACTGCTTCTCTTCTAATATAATTCACACTAGAGGGAAATATCTGTTGAGTTTGATTAATTTGACTGATGGATAAACTATTTTTTTTATAGATTTAGAGAATTCAATTTCTCAATATATTTTGATAGAATTGAGAAAATCCTTAATAGAATTGAAGCCAAATTGAGAATTGAAGCAAGGAAAGAAGCACAACATCTCATTTGGAGTAATCTTCATCTAAAAGAAAGTTTGCTGAAACAAAAGTCTAGTTCACAATATGATGACTTGTAGAAGGAGTAAGAATTACACTGATAGGGGAAGAGTGAAGTAAGTGTTTATGATAAAAGTTACTGTTATATAACACTTCAAACATATATTTATTGATCCTGGTGGATACAAACCATCCTTGGAAGGGGTTAACTTTAGCAATGTGATAGAGGTTGACAGTTTGTGCCTTGAGAAAGATTTCTCTAGGGATGAGATAAAGGGAGTTATTTGGGATTGTGACAGGGATAAAAGCCCTGAACTAGATGGATTTAACTTCACTTTCTTAAATAATTGCTGGGATTTCTTTGGAGAGGAAATCATAGGTGTCACCCAAGAATTCCACAACACTGTCACCCTCCCTAAAGCCATTACTGCCTCTTTTTTGTCTCTCATTCTAAAGATCCAAAATCCTAAAAAAATAGAGGATTTCAGATCAACTTGTCTAATTGGTAGTTTATACAAAGTGATAGAAAAAATTCTAGCTAATAGAATCAAGAGAATCATTAGTATATTAGTATCCAGATCTCAAATTGGCTTCATACCAAGCAGACAAATCCTTGATGGTGTTTTGGTCAGAAATGAAATAATTAATTATGCCAAGAAGAGGAAAAAGGAAGGCTTGCTATTTAAGGTAGATTTTTCACAGGTGTTACACCCTAATTTTGACCCTGAACCGCTTTCTGCACATATCATGGCATTTTTATCATTTGAGTATCATATCTATTTTTCATATCGTCTAACCATTGCGCATGTAGATTCATACCTTTTGTTCTATGCTGTTTAAGCCCAGGTCATCCTCAGGATTGAATCAAGGATCGGGCCAGATTATCAAGTCAAGTGCATGTGCAATTTTGGTTGAACTTTAGTAGAAGTTTGACCTAATCTTGGTCAAATGAATGATTTTGCAGTCCCTCAGGCTTCTTGTCATTAATCCATGACATGTGTACTTCCCAAGGTTTTTGATCGTTTGGAGTCCCCAAGTATGGTCTGCATGAATCCCGTATGTGTGAACCTCTATTGTCACGTACTCCCTTTCACTTTGACCGTTGGATGGGGGAGGGATTGACTCTCAGATTGGATCAACGATCCAGATCTGCTGGGAAAGTGTTAGGTTGACTGAGGGTTCACCGTGAACCCTTTCTCTCCCTCCGCGTGGGCTGACCCTCTCGTGGGCCTGGGGTGATTTTAGATTGCACCCCCATGTTTTGCTTGCAGACTGGCCCATGTGTTTGTTTTTTTACTAAATTTATTTTATTTTAGTTAAATATATTTTACAAAAGAACAAATATTTCAAAATAACATTATTTAATTTGATGTTAAGAAAATTCTGAATTTTTATTAATTTTATTAAAATCTTTTATTTAATAATGATTAACTTACTTAATGATTAATATTATTAAATAATTGATTTTAATTTGATTAATTATTTTTAATTAGTTTTTAAATTCTAAGACAACACAAAAATATTTAATCTTAATCTTATTTTCTATTTTAATTTAATAATTATCTTAATTATTTATTTTTTTCTCTTAAATTCTAAAATAATAAAAAAAATTAATTTAATTTCTTTTTTTACTAACGTTAGATAATTAGGATGCTAATTAGGTTAACATGTCTTGATTAGCCTATCCCCCATTTTATTTTGTTTAATATTTTCTTGTGATGTTTTTACATGTTTTATTATCGTATCTCAATTATATTTATGTTGTTCACATGCTTGTTCAACCTATTTTTTTAAAAAAAAACTAATATCTTGACTTAATGTCAAGCCCATTTTCAAACACCATTGTAAGCCAATTGTTTTTACGATCGCCATCGATCTTATAGCCTCCTCTTGGGCTTTGTACAACGACGCTCGCTACACACTTCACATATAAAGTTAAAATTAAATTCTTTTTCAAACTTGATCCAACGTCAAGTATCTTCAAAGCAAATGTAATTAACCTTTAATTTTCCTTAAGCACATATCAAATCCTCCTACTTTCCTTGTAAGTCGAGTGTTTTGGCCTCGCCATCGACCTTACCCTATACCCATAGGACCTCCTATCCATTAGTTCAACCTTGTTCGTTCCATACGCAAATTCAAACCTCGACTCACTTCGAGTATTTTCTTCAAATCAAATTAATATACTTAATCATATCTAAACAAAATTTCGATAAAGATGAAAAGGAAGTTGGAGTAGAGCCTTTGATTTCTCTTCTTGATTGTTTGGGCCCGAGGAGCCTTTCTTAAGTCCAAATAATTGTCTTCTCTAAAAGATGTATAATACGAAAAAACTTTAAATCTATTTTCCTAAACACTTAGATGAAAAAGAGAGAGGGTCAAGCCTTTGACTCGCTTTCCTGATTACTTGGGCCCGAAAAGCCTTTCTTAAGCTTCGAGTAATCGTCATCCGATTCACTTCCTTGAATCATATCTATTCCTTCTCTATTAAGGATGAAAAGAGAGAGAGTCAAGTCTTTGACTTGCTTTCCCGATTACTTGGGCCCGAGAAGCCTTTCTTAAGCTTCAAGTAATCGTCATCCAATCAATCTTACTCGAACCACATTCAACTTCTTTCACCATTAAGGGTGAAAAAGAGAGATAGTCAAGCCTTTGACTCGCTTTCCCGATTACTTGGGCCCAAGAAGCCTTTCTTAAGCTTCAGGTAATCGTCACCTCTAGCTAAACATCTGATACATTAAATTCTCTTTTCTCGCCCTCGTGCGATCAAAATCCTAAAACATATTCAAATCTATTCTCTTTTTCTCGCCCTCGTGTGACCGAAACTTCTTAAATTCAATTTCTGGTCGCCGTGCGAACCATCAAACCTTTTCTTAGACGTGAGATATGGTGTCTTGAGAACGATGCAAAATATTGTTTCGTCCGTAACCTACTTGAGTTGATATAAGTGGCGTGTTCCCCATGAATGTTGATATATGGAAATCCATTCAAAGTGGTGCAAGCGTCCTCTCCTCACTAGTTTAGATAAAGCAATATTTTCTGTCGAATATGACTAAGTATCTTTCGTTAAAGTCAAACCGGCAACCGTAGGCCGAACTACGGCTGGTCTGATTCCCTATTCCCTAATAAGGATACGTAGGCACGAGGATCTCTATCCTTGACGAGCACACTAACAATTAACTTACCCTTTCTCTCGCCCTAGTGCGATTGAGACCTTTATCCGTAGTCCGAACTACAGACGATCTGATTTCTCGTCTGTTAACGAGAATACGTAGGCACAAGATTGCAATGATCTTGGCGAGCACTTTCCCTCAAATTTCCTTCTTTCTCCCGTAGTCCCACGAACTACGGACGTTCTGATTCTTCACTTCTTTTCAAGTGAAAATACGTAGGCACAAGGGCCCTAATCCTTGGCGAGCACTCTTTTCTAAAACCACCCATTTCTACTTAGTATTCTAAACTCGTTACATTTACCTTTACACCTTTTATTTTGGAAGAACACAAACAAACTAGACTAACCTTTCTTACAAATTGAATCAAGAGGTTCCCGTTGAGTACAACGGACGTGAGGGATGCTAATACCTTCCCCTCATGTAACCGACTTCCAAACCTAGAATTTGGTTGCAATGACCATGTTATTTCCCTAAAGGTTTTATCGATATTTTCCTTTCCCTCTTTGGGATAAATAAAGTTCGGTGGCGACTCTGTGTTTTCCGCAAACATTCACGAAGGATCGTGCTTTTTTTAGGTACGACATCAGGCATATGACAATGTTAGTTGTGATTTCTTGAGATTCGTGCTTGTTAGGATGAGGTTTGGATTGAAATGGCTAAGATGGATGAAGGGTTGTGTTTTCAAAAGTAGCATCCCCATTCTAATCAACGGAAGTCCAACTGAAGATTTTTTGGTATATAGGGGTTTGAAGCAGGGTGGTCCACTATCACCATTCTTGTTTGCCATTGTAGCTGAGGGATTGACTGGAATTATGAAGAATGTTGTGGACACCAACTTTTTCGGAGAATTCACGCTAGATGATGGATTTGGAGGACCTTCCTTTAGCCTTTTACAGTTTGCTGATGAAACTATCATGATTGGAGATGGATCCTTGAGTAACTTGTGGGCTATTAAATCCATTTTAAGAGCTTTTCAGATGGTTTATGGATTAAGGATCAACATGAGCAAAAGAAAACTATATGGTATTGGTTTAACCCCTGATTTTTTGTTGGCGGCTTCTAATTTTCACTTTTGTAGCATAGATAAAACTCCTTTCGAATTCTCGGGGATCAAGGTGGGAGTCAATCCAATGAGAATTGAAGCTTGGAAACATATAATCTCTAACTTGGAGAGCAAGCTTTCTAAGTGGAAGGCCAAATTCCTATCATTAGGTGGCAGAATTACCCTATTGAATTATGTACTTAACAATCTACCAATTCACCATATTTCCTTTTATAAGATGCTAGAACCTGTCAAGAAGAAAATCATTATCAACCAAAGATATTTCCTTTGGCATAGTTCAAGAGAGGGCAAGGGGATCAATTGGATCAGTTGGTAAATGGTCTGCAAAAGCATGTCAGAATATGGTCTTGGTGCGAAGGAGATAAGAACCTTCAATCAAGCTTTAATGTGCAAATGGATTTGGAGATTTTTCCATAAAGATGATTCCATATGGAGTAATTGTGTCACGTAGATATGGAGGAATCATTAACAACCTGTGGTTGAACATTGACAAATGCTAGCCCTCCTTAGAATCGTTATGGTGGAGGGATCTCATGGTCATTGGTAAAAATATGAAGGGCAATGTGGAGGAAATAATTGGAATAATACATATGGTCAAATTCAAAATTGATAATGGTGTTTCAACCCCATTTTGGAAAGGCATTTGGATTGGTCCCTCATCCTTGTATGTTCTTTTTCTCGTCCTTTATTCTCATGCAGTAAACAAATTGGCTATGGTATGTGATATGGAGTTTGGTTACATGGTGCTTGGCATTGGAAATTTGAGGAGCTTGAATCTTCCCTGGATCTAAATTTTACAACTGAACTCCAATATATGAAGATGATATTGACAGAGATCAGTCCTAATATGTTGGAAAGGGATTAACTAATTTGGGTGGTTGTTTCTCATCAAAAAAAATTGTCAAAAACTGCTACAACAAAATACAGATCCTTGATGCACAACAAGATCATCATGAGTAGTTGAACTCTAATTGGAGGAAACTATGGAAGATGAAGGTTTCCTCAAAGTTGAAGGATTTTTGCTGGAGATTATTTCACAACAAGCTTCCCACACGACATCAACTCCTTAGAAGAAATATCATCTTGGACTCTACCTTGGCTAAATGTGAACTATGTAATGGAGAGCTTGAACATATCAATCACTTGATGTTTAACTGCCCGGTTTCATTATTGGTTTGGAAGTATGTATGGGATTGGATTGGTTTGTCTACACCATTGGCAATACAATGTACTATGGATTTCAAGACAATGTTGGATGCTTTCAAAGGGAAGGTTCAAAAACATTATGAATGAGCATTGTGGATGATCTCTTGTTGGTGCATATGGAATAAGCAAAATGCTGTGATTTTTAAAGAAGAATCTTGTCATTCAAGGAACATTGAGTTTAACATCAAATTCATCTCTTGGTTTTGGCTTAATCTGTAAGAGCACAGATTGTGTCTTAGTAATACCTCTATGTTTTGATGATAACATTAATGATAATTTGTATACAAGAATTATACTGTCTAAATTTGTTCTAAACTGTTTTCTACAGGCACAAAAGATTTTAATCTTAAAGAGCAAATTTGAAGTGAACAATGAATTCTGAATGGCTCAAGAGCATCTGAAGATTAGAAGAATCTGAAGTATAAGAGCTTAGTTATCAAGATTCTGAAGATACAACACGCTGCATCTATTATCAAGAATCTGAATGAAAGAAGACTCTGAGTGAAGAGACTCTGAATGAGAGAAGACTCTGATCTGAGTGAAGACTCTGATCTAAGAGCATGTTACGCTTCAAGCACACAGCTGCACCAGACTCTGATTCATCAACATCTGAAGAACATCTTAGGCTCTGAAGTTTCCAGAAGATTCTGAAGACTGAAGACTCTGATATTGATTGTTGATCTGAACTATCTGAAGAATTATTTGAAGAAGATTATTTTAATATATCCGTTGGAATATGCCAGCAAATCTTTCCTTAATTGGGATAGACAAAATTCTCTGCAAGAATATTATTCCTCTGGTACATTCCTTATATGGTAAACTCACAGCTCGGCAGACAATTGCTACACCCACATTTTGTGCGCCGTCTCTCTGCTGTAATAGTACAAAGGACAGTACTATTTTGATATTGAAAAAATCTTCTCCAACGGTAAAATATTCTCTCCAATATTCAAGTGGCTATATAAAGGATATCATAGCTCATTCTTCAAGTGACGAATATTGAAAATCTTCTCTGACGCGAAAAACTCACAAGCTCTCATATTTTTCACTGTTCATACATTGTTCTAAACTTAGAGAAATAACACAGTTGTGTTTATAGCTTTCATAGAAGCATTTATTACTCTTACATTGTATTACATTAATTTGTAAAGAAAGTTTTCCTTAAGAGGATCTAGGTTAGATCAGTATCTCTTGAGAAGACTAAGAACAGTTGTTCTTAGGTGTGGCTATTTGTAATCAGTTGATTTGAATAGTGGATTAAGTCCTTGTTGAGAAAGGCAAATCACTCTTGAAAAGGGTGGACTGGAGTAGTTGAGTTCAACGAACCAGGATAAAAATACTTGTGTTTTTATCTTTGATTATTTTCTGTCATACTTATTCAACCCCCCCTTCTAAGTATTTTCTCACCTTCAGTTGGCATCAGAGCTCCGGTTCTGAGTGTGCATTCGCTTAACCGTGACAGATAAAGATCCAGTGAGAAAAATACTCTGTTATTTATTTGGTTGCTAATATGGGTGATATTCCTACATCAAGCAACAAATATGAAGGAGACAGAATCAGCACCAAACCTCCAATGTTTGATGGAGAAAAATTTGATTATTGGAAAGATAGACTTGAAAGTTTTTTCTTGGGGTATGATGCTGATCTCTGGGATTTAGTCATTGATGGGTATGAACATCCTACTAAGGATGGCAAAAAGATTGATAGAAAATCAATGACTGAGGAGCAGAAGAAAGAATTCAAGAATCATCACAAAGCCAGAACCATACTTCTTAATGCAATATCTCATACAGAGTATGAGAAGATTACCAACAGAGAAACTGCTCATGATATGTTTGAGTCTCTCAAAATGACTCATGAGGGAAACACTCAGGTGAAAGAAACAAAGGCTCTGGCGCTGATACAGAAGTATGAAGCGTTCAAAATGGAAGAATCTGAGAACATTGAGACTATGTTTTCCAGATTTCAGATTCTAACAGCTGGGTTGAAAGTTCTGGACAAGGGCTACTCAACATCTGATCATGTCAAGAAGATCATCAGAAGTCTTCCTACCAGATGGAGACCTATGGTGACTGCATTAAAGCTGGCCAAGGATCTGAACAAAATCTCATTAGAAGAACTCATCAGTTCTTTGAGAAGTCATGAGATTGAGCTGGAGGAAGATGAACCCCAGAAGAAAGATAAAGGTAAATCCTTAGCTTTTAAATCTAACAAATCTGTTAAAGCTTTGCAGGTTAATGAAGAAAGCTCTGAGGAATCTTCTTCTGAAGAAGAAGATGAACTATCAATGCTGTCCAGAAGGATCAACAAACTCTGGAAGCACAAAGGGAAGAAGTTCAACAACTTCAGAAGATCTGATCAAAAGAGGGAATCTTCTGGACACAGAAGATCTGGCAAGAAAGAGATCACTTGCTTTGAATGTAAAGAACCTGGACACTACAAGAGTGAATGTCCCAAACTTCAAAAGGAAAAACCCAAAAGGAAGTTTGATAAAAAGAAAAAGGTTCTGATGGCTACATGGGATGACTCAGATGAATCTGAATCATCTTCTGAATCTGAGGAAGAATGTGCAAATGTTGCGCTGATGGCCAACACAAATGATCAAGATGAAGGAACGTCATCATCTGAATCTGAGTCAGAATCAGACTCTGACTCTGAAGAGGTATTTTCTGAACTCTCCAGAGCTGAACTTGTTGAAAGTTTATCTGACATGTTGGAAAGCTACAGCAAGATTAAACTCAAATACAAGAAGCTGAAAAGCAATCTTGAATCTGAGATTGATCTTCTGAGAACAGAACTTGTTGAGCAGAAAGAAATAAATTTAAAACTCAAAAATGATTTAGAAACAACTCAACAAGAATCTGATACTGAAACAGAGTCAAGTGAAAATATTTTAGAAAAATATGACTCCAGTTTTAGAAGATTCCTCACTAAAAGCATAGACAGAAGCAAAATGGCTTCTATGATCTATGGTGTTAGTGGGAACAACAGAAGAGGCATTGGATGTGAATCCTCCTCTGGAAGCAATCCAAAGTCTGTTGATAAATTCTTCATCAAGAAGACTCCTCTGTATTCTCATTTCAAGTTTGGTCATCTGAATGATATTAAACATACAAGCTCTGAAAAGAGTACTTATGTGTTTAAGCCAAGGGTTAGCCAGAATAAACACTATGTTGAAAAACAGAAGTTTAGGCAAAACCACAGAACATCTAACCCCAAAGGACCCAAGAAGATCTGGGTACCTAAAAGTAAGATAATACCTGTTGCAGATGTTCTTAGCAGCAAAATCCAGACACCAATCATGGTACCTGGACTCTGGATGCTCACGACATATGACGGGCGAAAGGTCTATGTTCCAAAGCCTGGAACTTAGATCTGGAGGGGACGTGAAATTTGGAGGGAACCAGAAGGGCAAGATCATTGGCTCTGGTACAATAGGTAATGGTAACCTACCCTCTATTTCTAATGTTCTGTTAGTTGAAGGATTGAAACATAATCTATTGTCCATAAGTCAATTAAGTGACAATGGTTATGATATCATCTTTAATCAAAAATGTTGCAAAGCCGTATGTCAAAAGAATGGTTCAATCCTATTCAGTGGAAAGAGGAAAAACAACATTTACAAAATTAACCTTTCAGAACTTAAAGTTCAAAATGTAAAATGCCTTTTATCTGTGAATGATGAGCAATGGGTCTGGCATAGAAGATTGGGACATATTAATATGAGACATATATCTCAGATTAATAAACTCAATCTGGTCAGAGGACTCCCTAATCTGAAGTTCAATTCAGATGCTCTGTGTGGCGCATGTCAAAAGGGTAAATTTTCAAAATCTCATTTTAAACCAAAAAATGTTGTTTCCACCTCTAGACCATTGGAATTACTTCATATTGATCTGTTTGGACCAGTGAAAACTGCATCCATCAGAGGCAAGAAGTATGGGTTAGTCATTGTAGATGACTACAGCAGATGGACATGGGTAAAGTTTCTAAAACACAAGGATGAGTCTCATTCTGTGTTCATTGACTTCTGCAATCAAGTCCAGACTGAAAAAGAATGCAAAATTATTAAAGTCAGAAGTGATCATGGTGGCGAATTTGAAAACAAATATTTTGAAAAATATTTTTCTGAAAAAGGAATTGCACATGATTTCTCCTGTCCTAGAACTCCACAACAAAATGGAGTTGTAGAGAGGAAAAATAGAACATTGCAAGAAATGGCCAGAACCATGATCAACGAGACAAATCTGGCAAAATACTTTTGGGCAGAAGCAATAAATACAGCATGTTATATTCAGAACAGAGTGTCTGTAAGACCTCTTCTGGAAAAGACTCCCTATGAATTGTGGAGAAACAGAAAGCCCAACATTGCTTATTTTCATCCATTTGGATGTATTTGTTATATGCTTAACACTAAAGATCATCTGAACAAGTTTGATTCCAAAGCACAGAAGTGTTTCATGCTTGGTTATTCTGAACGCTCTAAAGGCTACAGAGTATTCAATACTGAAACACAGATTGTGGAAGAATCTATTCATGTTAGATTTGATGATAAGCTTGGCTCTGAAAAGCCAAAGCAAGTTGAAAGTTCTGCAGATAGAGAAGTTATTCTCACAGACTCTGAAGGCTCAGAGGCAGACAAGACTGAAGACAAAGACTCTGAAGCAAACCCAGATGCTACGCCTCTAACTTCCCAACTTGACAATCTGCATATTTCTGAAAGACCAACAGTCAGAGGATCTTCTTCCAGAATGAAAGCTTCTCATCCAGAGGATGTGATAATTGGAAAGAAAGATGATCCAATAAGGACAAGAGCATTTCTCAGAACTTCTGAATCTTCCTTCTGTGGCTTAGTGTCAATTATAGAACCAACATCTGTTGATGAGGCTCTGGAAGATAATGAATGGATTTTAGCTATGCAAGAGGAGCTGAATCAATTCACAAGGAATGAAGTCTGGGATCTGGTTCCAAGACCTAAAGGTTTCAATGTCATTGGAACAAAATGGGCTTTCAGAAATAAACTTAATGAAAAAGGAGAAGTTGAAAGGAACAAAGCAAGACTGGTTGCTCAAGGCTATAGTCAACAAGAAGGCATAGACTACACAGAAACATATGCTCCTGTTGCAAGGTTAGAGTCTATACGCTTGCTTATTTCATTTGCTGCACAACATAACATCACTCTTTATCAGATGGATGTTAAAAGTGCTTTTCTTAATGGAATTATAGAAGAGGAAGTGTATGTCCACCAACCTCCTGGTTTTGAAAATGAAAATTTTCCAGATCATGTCTACAAACTTAAAAAATCTCTTTATGGACTAAAACAAGCTCCCAGAGCTTGGTATGAGAGGTTGAGTAATTTTCTTCTGAAGAAAAATTTCATCAGAGGAAAAGTGGATACCACACTATTTTGTAAAACCATTAAGAAAGATTTGTTGATTTGTCAAATTTATGTAGATGATATTATTTTTGGATCAACAAATATTATGCTTGGAAAGGAGTTTGCTAAATGTATGCAGGAAGAATTTGAGATGAGCATGATGGGAGAACTGAAATTCTTTCTGGGAATCCAAGTAAATCAGACTCCAGAGTGCACCTACATACATCAGACCAAGTATGTTAAAGAGCTTCTGAAGAAGTTTAACATGCTGGATAGCAAAATGGCAAAGACTCCAATGCATCCTACAAGCACTCTAGGTAAGGAAGAGGTAAGTAAGAAGGTAGATCAGAAACTCTACAGAGGTATGATAGGATCTCTTCTTTATTTGACTGCTTCTAGACCAGACATTCTGTTTAGTGTTTGTTTATGTGCTAGATTCCAATCAGATCCTAGAGAATCACACTTAACTGCTGTTAAGAGGATTCTAAGGTATCTGAAAGGTACTGCTAATGTTGGTTTGTGTTACAGAAGATCTGACAAATATTCACTAGTTGGATTCTGTGATGCTGACTATGCTGGAGATAGAGTTGAGCGCAAAAGTACTTCTGGAAGCTGTCAGTTTCTTGGAAGTCATCTGATCTCGTGGTACAGCAAGAAGCAACCAACAATTGCACTATCAACCACAGAGGCAGAATACATTGCTGCTGCTGGATGTTCCACTCAGATGCTCTGGATGAAGAGTCAACTAGAAGATTATCAAATCTATGAGAGTAATCTTTCTATCTTCTGTGACAATACTTCAGCTATATGTTTATCCAAAAATCCAATTTTACACTCTAAGGCCAAACATATAGAGATTAAACATCATTTCATCAGAGACTATGTTCAGAAGGGTGTAATAAATTTAGCCTTTGTTGATACAGATCATCAATGGGCAGATATTTTCACAAAACCCCTTGCTGAAGATAGGTTTAAGTTTATTCTGAAAAATATTTGTATGGATTTTTGTCCAGAGTAATATTTCTCAGAGTCAACTTCTCAGATGCTAAGTGTTTAACACTCTGAAGTATTTCATCTGTTTTGCTTGTTTAATTTATCTGTGAATTATTATTTTTGTGTGAAACTCTGTACTAACCATCTCAGAGGATCTGAAAGTTGAAAACGTTTCATTTCTTAAGAGTTACAGAATCACATGCAAGCAAACACGTGTCACTCAGAATCTGAAAAGATGGAGTACACCTACTGATTATGACGTTTAAGGTATTGCTTTGAAAATCTCAATCTGTCTTGATTTTCCCCCAAATGTCATATCATAATTAAAAATGATTACTTTTCATTTAATGCAAACGTGCGTATGTGTCCTATGTGTATCTGTTGTGTTTCCCATGCGTGCTTTATTTGGCTATATAAACCACTCTCTTAACACATTCACACTTTTCACATTCTCAAACACATATGCGTTTTTGCTTGTTGTTCTCTCTCTTTGCAAACCCTAAAAGAACCCAGAAACCTTCATCTTCTTCATCATCATCAACAATGGCATCTACTTCAAAAGCAGTTACTTCCAAAGATGCTACCACTATCATAGAACCAGTACGCACTCTCCTAACTCCTGTTGATTCACTAGAAGTTCTATGTGAAAGTTTCGTGGATTTAGAAGATCTTGCTGAAAATGGGTTTGATCTGATTCCTTCAATCAAAGCACAAGGCTGGGACGGTTACTTTGACAGGCTTATGGGTCCTGTGTATCCAAAGTTAGTGAAGGAGTTTTGGATCCATGCATTTGCTACTCCAAAGTTCGTTCATTCCTCTGTGCTGGGGAAAAAGATTGTTATCACTGAAAATCTGATAAGGAAACTCATTGGTTTTAAGGCAACTGATGGAGTAACCTCTCTGTCTTCTGCGCGTGAAGATCTGAAAGATGTTTGTCAAGAAATCTGCACTACTGGTGAACCTTGTAAGAAGGTTAAGTTCTTGAAACCCACTTACAAGATATGGGCTAAGATTTTCATGAACACCATCTTTCACAGACCCTCTTCAAACTCATCTGATTATGTTAATGCTGAACAACTTTACTTCATGTATTGTTTACACCAAAACATTCAGATTGATCTTCCATATCTGTTGTTTAATCATCTGGTGTCTCACGTCAAGGAAACTAGGGAAACAGCCAGAGATAAAACTGGAAAAATCAGAACATGGATTCCTATGGGAAGGCTGATTTCAGATATTCTGATAGAAAACCAACTTGTGGCGCATCTGCAAGAGGCTGGGCTGACAGAAGATCTGAATTTTATCATTGGCTCTGAAATAAATGGTTTAACTCTGAGAAGGATGAAACTGGTTGAAGATTTATCTGAGAAACCAAGGAAAACTAACTCTGAAGAAGTTAGGGGAAGAAGGATTCCTGTTGAGGATTTTCCTTTATTCACCTCAGATGAACCCAGAGAACTTATTGCTGAGTATGTTGCTCGCTGCATAAGAGATGGTGTTGAGATTCCTGCCAATCTTGTGCAGAAGGAAGGCCAAGTTCTTCCTAATTTGACAAGGGAAAGAAGACGTAAGAGAAAAGCTGATAAAGAAGGTCATCAGAAGAAAAGGAAGCATTCAGATGCTGAAAAGAAGAAGAAAAGGAAGAAGCTGAAGAAGGTTCAACAAAATCCTCCTGCAGCAACTTTTGAAGAAATAAGAGATACTCTGAAACAGGTATTTAACACTGATTCTAATCCTGTTCATCATTCTGCTACCCCCACACCATCTGACTCACCCCTTATATTTAAAAGATCTAGACCATCTGAGACTCATACACCACAACCAACAAACATTCCTCAACAAACTCAACAAGCAACACCACAACCTCAAAACACTATCCCAGAAGATACCATTCCAGAGGATGTTCACCCTGAACACTCTGACCAACCTGAAAATCTCATTAATCCTAATGAGATATTAGATATCACACCTTTAAACCGTTCTATCATTTTATCTTCAACTTCTGAAAAATCTAACCACTCTGATACATCATCTGATGATGAATCATCTGGTTACATTAATGAATGTTTGAATGATCTCAAACAACCTCGTTCTGAGAGTGTTTGGAAACAACTGTTTAAATCTCCAACTTCTGAACATCCACCCTCTCCACAAAATTCCCCAACTCAAACTCTCACTCCACAACCTCTTGAAATCCAAAACACTTCACAACCAACATCTGAACCACAAACCACACAACCAACATCTGAACCAACCAACCAACAAACTTCTGAACCACAAATCAACCAACAAACATCTGAACCACAAACATCTGAACATCCATCTTCACAACCTCAACCTTCTAAACAAACACCACAAACACAACCAACCCAACCCAGAATCCCTGATGAAGCAGAATTGGGATCAAGTGTTTATACTCTGTTAAAAGATTTTGATAAGGATAATGTCTCAGACTTTGCTGACATTATGGATGTTTGCATGACTACTATGGACAAAGAGGCTGCTAATGCTGTCTGGAAGAAATATCTTTACAGACTGAATAGGGAGGCTTTGAAAATCAGGACTCAATGTCTTAGATTGTCAAAAGTAAGGTTTGCTGCTTATCAAAAACGGATTAAGAGAAACCCTCCTCCTATTCTTCTTCTAGAAGCTCCTCCACCTCCAGAAATTCCTGCACCTGATGTTACTAAGAATGTTTCAGAATCTATTGTTTCAGAATCTGCTATTTCAGAATCTACAGATCTTCAGAAGGATGTCAAAGAACTAAAGGATTTTATGGTTGATCAAAAGAAAACAAATGAAGAAATGAAAAATTGGATGGCTAAGCAAGATGAGAATTCAGAAAGGATTACAGCACTGCTGCAACTCATTGCTTCTCAACAAGCCTCATCTGCTAAACCTACTTGATGTTTTGCACAAGTTTTTCATGTTTTGCTTTGTTTTTGATTGTCTTCTGATATGTTTTGTTCTCTTATCTTAATGACATTGATCTTTTTGCTTATCTGGATATGTGTTTCTTCTGCATCTTTACTGTCTTTTAAAATTCTTTTTGATTATGACAAAAAGGGGGAGAAACAAAATAGAATCTGATTGTTCAAATCTATAAGCAATTATCTGAACTAAGTCAGACATGTTATTAACATTCTTTGAATCTAACCAGACTCTGACAAATTTATCTAACCAGACTCTGACAAATTTCATTGAAGTTTTTCCTGAGATCTATCTTTTCAGAACCTGATCAAAAATAGCTAAATCTGAGTAGACCAGACTCTGATATCTAACCTTGAGTACTATGATCTAAAAGATAACTCAAGACAGGAAATGGCAAGATAAACAACCAGGTGTTCTGAAGTTGTTCATCTGGCATCAAGCTTTAATATGACATCAAGCTTTGGCATCAAGCTTTAATACGGCATCAAGCTTTGACTCTAGAAGTCAAACATATGTCAACCAGGCTTCAATCAGGATGTTAACCAGGATTCAATCAGGCTCTGAATCTGAAATGTAATCAGGCTCTGAATCTGAAATGTACTCAACCAGAAAGGGAAGTATCTAATTCCATTAGAGTATTCATTTCAGGGGGAGATTGTTAATCTCAGGGGGAGTAATTTTGATTCATTTTTATTGAACAAATTGCTCATGTTTTGTCATCATCAAAAAGGGGGAGATTGTAAGAGCACAGATTGTGTCTTAGTAATACCTCTATGTTTTGATGATAACATTAATGATAATTTGTATACAAGAATTATACTCTCTAAATTTGTTCTAAACTGTTTTCTACAGGCACAAAAGATTTTAATCTTAAAGAGCAAATTTGAAGTGAACAATGAATTCTGAATGGCTCAAGAGCATCTGAAGATTAGAAGAATCTGAAGTATAAGAGCTTAGTTATCAAGATTCTGAAGATACAACACGCTGCATCTATTATCAAGAATCTGAATGAAAGAAGACTCTGAGTGAAGAGACTCTGAATGAGAGAAGACTCTGATCTGAGTGAAGACTCTGATCTAAGAGCATGTTACGCTTCAAGCACACAGCTGCACCAGACTCTGATTCATCAACATCTGAAGAACATCTTAGGCTCTGAAGTTTCCAGAAGATTCTGAAGACTGAAGACTCTGATATTGATTGTTGATCTGAACTATCTGAAGAATTATTTGAAGAAGATTATTTTAATATATCCGTTGGAATATGCCAGCAAATCTTTCCTTAATTGGGATAGACAAAATTCTCTGCAAGAATATTATTCCTCTGGTACATTCCTTATATGGTAAACTCACAGCTCAGCAGACAATTGCTACACCCACATTTTGTGCGCCGTCTCTCTGCTGTAATAGTACAAAGGACAGTACTATTTTGATATTGAAAAAATCTTCTCCAACGGTAAAATATTCTCTCCAATATTCAAGTGGCTATATAAAGGATATCATAGCTCATTCTTCAAGTGACGAATATTGAAAATCTTCTCTGACGCGAAAAACTCACAAGCTCTCATATTCTTCACTGTTCATACATTGTTCTAAACTTAGAGAAATAACACAGTTGTGTTTATAGCTTTCATAGAAGCATTTATTACTCTTACATTGTATTACATTAATTTGTAAAGAAAGTTTTCCTTAAGAGGATCTAGGTTAGATCAGTATCTCTTGAGAAGACTAAGAACAGTTGTTCTTAGGTGTGGCTATTTGTAATCAGTTGATTTGAATAGTGGATTAAGTCCTTGTTGAGAAAGGCAAATCACTCTTGAAAAGGGTGGACTGGAGTAGTTGAGTTCAACGAACCAGGATAAAAATACTTGTGTTTTTATCTTTGATTATTTTCTGTCATACTTATTCAACCCCCCCTTCTAAGTATTTTCTCACCTTCATAATCTTCTCAAAAAATCATATTCATGTAGCTTTTATGAATGGTGCATTTCACCATTAGACTTTCCTCATGTAATCACATTAGTTTGCCTTGTGGTGTCTCATCACTATTTTTTTTGCCTTCCTCTTGTATGTTGAATTGAGTATCTATCATACTCTCATTAATGAATTTCTTTGCTTATCAAAAAAAATTTTACCACGACATCATAGTGGTAGCATTTAGTCTGTATCTATCTATTTTGTGCATCATGGAGAAGATATTTTTCTCACAATTGATTTTTAATAATATTTATATTCAACGATTTAAATCTATTACTAGAAACTTGATGGTCACATTTTATTTTTACCTAATGTACAAAAGTATTCAATAATATAATACTAATATTTAATTATTTTATTTTGAAAAATATATATTATTTTATTAAAGTTAGATTGTGTTTCTACAAATCTATAAAAAAAATACACTTTTATATTTTCTAAACAACCCAACTATATTTTTTAAATATCCATACAATTTATCAAAAACTGTAAAATAAGTCTCACCAAATCTCATAATATACCCAACATTTATATTATATAAAAAGATAATTGAAACAATTTAATTCAAATATATCAAAATACATTAAAAATTATACATTTAAAATAAAATAAATTAAAATAAATATATATTAAAAAAGCAATACATCACACAAATGATTAATTAAAAAATATATTAAAAAAATAAACATTAAAATAAGTTACTAGCACAAAATGCAATAAAAAGATAAATTTAAAACATTTTTCAATTGCTATTACTCTCATGTCCATAACGTTGACATATATGTTCTACCAAGACTTGTTGAAGGTGTCGATGAATTTGTTTATCACGAACATTAATTTTTTTACGTATGAACTCTTGAAAATCAATATTAGAATCATTCGACAATTTTCTCACGTCATTACTCAAATGATCATAAGAAAAATCAAAATTTCCACCATATGTTACACGTTCATCTTCAACAATCATGTTGTGTAATATGATGCATGTATTCATTATGCGTTGAAGTGTATCTAAGTGTCAAGATTATGCTGGATTATGTATGGTCATAAATCGGGATTGAAGAACTTCAAATGCTCATTAAATATCCTTTCTTGCCCCCTTCTTGATGTTGGGCAAACAATTTTCTCTTATCCCCTAGTGGCATCGGGATACTTTTTACAAACGCGGCCCATTCAGGATAGATACCATCTAATAGATAATAGCTCTTGTTGTATTCAGTATGATTGATTGTATAATGAACCTCGGGAGCTCGTCCTTGCAGAACATTGTTGAAGACATTGGATTGGTTCAACACATTAATATCGTTGTTTGAACTTGCTACCCCAAAGAATGCATGCCAAATCCATAAGTCTTGTGAAGTCATTGGTTCAAGCATAACAGTTGGTTTCCCATGACCACCTCGAACATACTGTCCTTTCGATGCAATTGGACAATTTTCCATTCCCAATGCATATAGTCAATGCTCCCCAACATATCTAGAAATCCTCGTGCCTTTCCCATTTGCATTAGGCGTTCAATGTCTTTAGCGTTTGACCTTCGCAAATACTGTGCACCAAAAATGTTGATCACTCATATCGTAAACTTATCAACACACTTTAGTGTTTTGGTTTCACCAATTCTTAATTAGTCATCCACACTATCAGTAGATGTTCCATATGCCAACATACAGATAACATGAGTGCATTTTTGTAATGGTGAAAGACTTGTCCTACCTGTTGCATCAACCATCATTAAAAAATACTCATCATGTTGACCTAGAGCTTCAACAATACGAAGGAACACATGTTTATGGATTCGGTACCTTCTACGAAATTGTTCATTTGTGTATGCCAGAGTTTCTGAAAAATAATCTTTGAACAATCGATCATGTCCCTCTTCATGATTCTTCTCTATATTCCTTCTTTGACGTCTAGTCTTTCTAGAGCTCGAGGTTTCTTCTTCCATAAACAACCTCAAAAGTTCTTCATCCATGTCATCATTCATATAATCCATGAAGATTTTTGCAATGTGGGAAGGATTGAAAGGATCCATGTGAAAAGAAGTTTGATATTTAGTAGAAGATGATAACAAATTATAGATAATTCAAGAGGTTAATGTGCATGTTAATACTATTTATAAGACTAGTTTGAATAACAGCTGGTTTGACTTTGAATAACGACTAATTAAGTCCAAAATGCAAAATCATACTAATTAAGTCTAAAATATATAATCATACCAATTAAGTCCACATTAATTAATTCCAAAATACATAATCATACTAATTAAGTCCAATATATCTAATCATATCAATTAAGTCCAAAATACATAACCTTACGAATCAAGCCCAAAATATGTAATCATACTAATTAAGTCCATATTTTTCTCTAATCATGTCGCTCAACATTTCATGAGCTTGTAGTTGTCTTGTATCTAAATTTGATGTATCTTTTGAGAGTATTCATCTTTAATCTTTCCTCAGGACTCACAACCTTCTTAATCTTTGCATTAACCTTTTTTCTCTCTATCTCAACTTTCTCACCCTTAATGCGTGCATAGTCTCGTGCAAACATTGACATCAGATCAATTTTTTTAAAGTTATCTTTCAAATAATCATATTTGACATTGGGAGTAGAAGACATATTCATAAGTTTTTCTTTCTCCTTCCTTTTGGCTGCCTTTTGGTTGCCATCAGAATCTTTAAGAAATTTGTTGGTTAAAAACGCTCTAAATCCCCTCAAGCGTTTTCCGGCCAACTGAATACAATATTTTCTCCTAGAATCCTCAATATTAAAAGATCTCTGCAAACAAATACACATACATATAACATGTTAGTATAATTAATTTAAAGATGTAACTGTCAACATAATTAAAAATGATCAAATCTCATACTTGAATCTCGGTCCAAATTTTATCCTTAGCCGCTTCTAATGCAGGAATTCTCCAGTTATCGCAAGTAATCGGAACTTGCGAACGTACAACTGCTCCAATATAACTTGTCAGCAGCGCACCATTAGGCTCAACCAACTGATCTCTTTCATTCCAATGGACATCGTACTTTACACCTCTATCTCTCGCACGGATGATTCTTTTCATTATCGTTATGCCTCTTTTAATTTCGCCTTCAACGTCTTTGGGTGTTTCTTTTCCATCATGTGATGTTTCCTCGTTGCTGGCCATAATATACCTGTAATTCAGAATAACAACAACAACAACAAATATCAACAACAATAACAACAAATGTCATATTAAACAACAACAACAAACCATCTATATCAAATATAAACTATATCTCATATTTATAATCAACAACAACAACAACAACAATCTATATCAAATATACACTATATCTCATATTTCATATCAACAACAACAACAAATATCATATTAAACAACAACAACAACAATATATATCAAATATATATATCTCATATTTTACATCAACAACAACAACAAATATCATATTAAACAACAACAACAACAATATATATCAAATATATATATCTCATATTTTACATCAACAACAACATCAAATATCATATTAAACAACAACAACAACAACAACAACAATATATATCAAATATATATATCTCATATTTTACATCAACAACAACAACAAATATCATATTAAACAACAACAACAACAATATATATCAAATATATATATCTCATATTTTACATCAACAACAACATCAAATATCATATTAAACAACAACAACAACAACAACAACAATATATATCAAATATATATATCTCATATTTTACATCAACAACAACAACAAATATCATATTAAACAACAACAACCACGATCTATATCAAATATCATATATCAAATATCATATATTAAACTATATATATATATATATATATATATATATATATATATATATATATATATATATATATATATATATATATATATATATATATATATATATATATATATATATATATATATATATATATATATATATATATATATATATATCAACAACAACAACAAAAACAATCAGAACAACAACAACAACAACAACAAATAACACAACAACAACAACAACAAAAACTCAAATATCTCATATTTTACATCAACAACAACAACAATATCATATATATCTCATATATCATATTAACACAACAACAAATAACACAACAACAACAAAAATCATCAGAACAACAACAACAACAACAAATAACACAAAACCTTCAATATCATATTTTACACTAAACCTTCAATAACTCAAATAACACAAAACCTTCAATAAAAACAACAACAGCAACAATATAAAACCATCTACTATGTTCAAATACCATCTATATAAAACCATCTATATCATCAGAACAACAATGGTGAAAAGATAAAAAAAACAAGAAAAGCAGAGTAAAGCTTCACGTACCGTAACAATGGTGGACCGACAATGTAGACGGATGGATGAACTCAAAAACGGACGGTGAACGGTCGGTGATGGTCGGAAGGATGATCGGACGGAAGAAGTTGATGGTCGGACGATGAACAGTGGTTCGTTCGTTCGTTTTCGTTCGCCAGAGAAAGAAAAAATGTGTTGCGTGACTGTTCTGATTCTATTAAAATTCTGGAGGGTATTTTAAAATTATAATATGAATACCTATAGCAGCGCTTTTAAAGGCCTTTAGCAGCGCTTTTAAAAGCGCTTTCATAGGGTGCCTTATCAATTCCATATAGCAGCGCTTTATATAAAAAGCGCTTTCTAAGGGTCCCCCTTTAGCAGCGCTTTTTAAAAGCGCTTTCTTAGGCCCCCCCTTTAGCAGCGCTTTTTAAAAGCGCTTTCTTAGGCCCACCATTTAGCAGCGCTTTTTTAAAAGCGCTGTCTTTGGTAGGCGTTTTTTTTCTTTTTTTTTTACTGGCCTTTTAGCAGCGCTTTTGTATAAAGCGCTGTCTTTCTATGCGCTGCTAAAAGTGATTTCTGGCGTAGTGGGTGATGATGGATCGTGTTCGCTGCTCATTTGTGGATTAGAAGATGAAAAATATGCTCCTAAAGCTGAATTTTTTGTTCTTTTTGTAGAAATTTCTGATGAACCTGCGAGCCATTTAGGTTCATCTTTCAATAATCTCCATGCAGCCTCAAAACTAAACTTTTCAACTTCATCTTGGAAGTACATTTTATATGCAGCTTGCATGATATTGCCCTTGAAACTCCCACTTTGTTGTGTAGCATCTAACAAACTTTTGAACATATGGATTAATTTTGTGTCATCGACCTTTTAGTTGCGTCGGTTTCCTCTCTTTGTAATTGATATCACGATGCTTGTTGTAAGTTTCGCCGGTCCTCTTCCAAAAACTATCTCTTTTTGTATCAACTCCAACAATTGAATCCCTTGAAATATTGAGCCATGATTGAATGAGAACTTCATCCTCTTTTTGTTGGAACCTTTGTTTATGCGTATTCAAAATCAGTGCGGATGCAACTTCTTCACCAAGGTTAATAGTTTCTAAGCTACTTTGAGATCAAAACTCTGGTGTTTCACATTCTTGGTCATTTGATTGCGCGCCGCTACTATCTATTTGAGTCTCATGAGGCATAGTGGGGTTAGTTGATTGAGATATAAATCGTTATATGAATAAGGTGGTGTATAATATGAGGAATTTCTGAAGTGTGGATTATTGTGTTGAAATAAATTGAGAGTTTTGAAAATTTGGATTATGGTGTGAATTTGAGATAAAAGGCGCATTTTCAAATAATATATGAGTTGTTTTATTGATTTGAAATAGAAGGGGAACTACCACCATTTTGAATAAAATTAGACCAAGAGCTATATTAATTGAGATCCATTGGCAAATAAATGTGTAGAAGAAAAAAGTAATAAAATAAGATAAAATTAATAGTTCAAAATTAGACTAACTATAAATAAAAATTATAATAAAATTAGTAACTTATTTATAAGATTAAAAAATATTAACATTAATTTACATCTAAAAAGGTCATCGTTAATGTAGCAATGTATAACATTAATTTAATAGATAGCAATGACCATTTACATGTAGCAATATTACCTTTAATATTTTTCATGTAATATTGCACTTGGACTTTATTAATTAAAGATGCAATAATATCAAATTAAATCACTTACATCATCTCTAATAATCCATATTCATTTCATCTTCAATCTAGATTCATACATCATGTTTATGTTTCATCATCTCTAGAAACTCAAATCCATCTATCATTTTCATCTTAAACTAGAATTTTCTCTCAAGAGTCTAAAACAAACACTAATCTTATATACAAGTTTAAAAAATTAAATAAATCTTGAAATATTTTTGACTGCAAACTTGCTCTTAAATTGATTTCATTTTCTTTAATTTTACCTTTTTTCAGAAAAACAAATTGCATGCAACCAACCCAAACAAGACCTACAAGTTTACCGATCTAAAATAAAAGATATATTAATTTACATATATAGAAAATTGAAAAATGCATGTGTGCTTGAAAGAGAAATCTCAACTTTTTAGAAGTATTGTCAATAAATTATTGCAAAAACTCTCTATATAAAAGACTGATGCATGTATAAATGTTTAATTGAAAAATGCATATGAATAGATTGTTTTCTTCAACACTTTTGTAGGAACTAGTGTATAAATTTTCTTAAAAGAGATTTAATTTTGTTCTGATATTCTTGGTAAACACAACGGTGATGCAGAGAAGCATGTTGGTGGACACAAATGCTAGGTTTTAGAAAGTATAATACTCTAAAATAAATAGTAATTTTCAAACAAAATAAAAACAAAAATGTATTTAGCCGGTCGTAAATAAAAAGTACAACTTCTCTACAGTAAACAAAAATAGATTGGTCTAGGCTAAATGTCACACATCATAATAAGAACATGGACACCACACAACCTTCCAAAGGTTCACAAAGGGACCTTGATTGTTGCTAATTTGGGAAACAAAACGAAGAGGCAAATGCATTATGGAACAACTATAAAAGAAAATTCCAAAAAGAAGGATCAAAATGAAAACGATGTTGTCCAAGTGGCAGTCGTTTTCCAAAGTAAAGTCTGTCTCGTAAAAGCAACTAGTCCAGTTCTTGACTTTCAAACTCAATTTTAGTTAACCAGAATTTCTGTCATCGATTTGCATTGAAATAGATAAAAGACTGTATGGGAATTCCTTATAATTTTACAATAACATATGTTGCATTCGACAACTAAAATTGGATTAATTAATCTCTTGAAACCCTCTTCAAAGATTGTGATGTTCATTCCCTATTAGAAGTAGTAGTTTGTAAACTAAGATATCTAGTATTGCACTATGAATGATGTATGAAGATGATGATATAGTTAGCAATGCATGAGAACATGAGTGATATGCATGGTAGCATCTGCTTAGCATGCATAGGTTGTTTTAAATACTGGGGCATTGCTTTTATAAAAACTTAACTTATTAGTGCACAGTGCAATAAAGTTCAAAGATATAATTCTATTATGGTATTATTCACTTTGTATGATTTTTTTCATTCTCTAACTATCCTAACTAATTTTCAATTACAATTAACATCAATCTCAAACCATCTCTTCTTCCTTTCTCTGCCATGGTCGAACCCTCGCATCTTACTACTGCTGCATTTCCGAGAAGTTTAATGCGAAGTCTGCAGAGTTTTCCAACCAATCTAACAGATTCTTCTTCTTTCTCACATCAATTTAGACCGAAGCTATCCATCAAAACTGCAGGACAATAACTACCTGCTCCTGGAATAAACATGTTCAGGGAGTGATTCTTGCTAAAAAAAAATGCACAAGATAGTATTGAACTCTTAGAAATTCAAATCTGAACAAGATCACGTTGATGGCAAAGTTTCGGATAAATATGAGGCGTGGATAGTGCAGGATCAAACTGTTTTGATATGGCTTCTTTCCACCATTTCGGAATCTATGCTACCTCGTGTGTTGTCATGCAAGCATGCATTTGAAACGTGGGACAAGATTCATAAATATTTCAACACTCACATGAAAGCTCAAGTTCGACAACTTCGAGTTGAATTGAAATCAAATAAGAAAGGCAATAACTCCATCACTGAGTATGTATATGTACTTCGTGTTAAGGTAATCGCAAACTCATTACGAGCTGTTGGAGATGTTATTATGGAGCAAGATCAAATTGATTCAATTCTTGATAACTTATTAGAAGAGTGTTCTGGACTGGGTCGGAACCTGCCCCTCAGTCGGGCAGGCCCAACCCAACGCTACACTGGCGAGGCCCAACAAGGCCCAATTCTCTCATGTAGGGCACAAGTCTCAACAAGGCACGTATGTCGGGCAGACGACTCCCTTGATGGGGAGGCTCACGTGCTTCCCCCACGTTCTCCACGTGCTCCCCCACGTGGGGACACGTCATCAGATAACTACCCACCTCTGAAAGAGTTGGTCAACACACCTTCCGAAGATCACGAGGCAGTTGATCTAGGGTGAAGACCACGTGCTGGTCTTCACTACGCCACGTAAACCCTGACAGTTACTTGGGTTGGGCCTGACAGTCTGACCCAATGCAATGTAATCGTTGACCCTGCGTTGGGGTCTCTCTATAAATACCCTATTTCACTAGAGGGTCATTGTTAGCTCGGCAATTCGACGACCCATATTTTGAGGCTATTTCAGCTTGTTAAAGGACCTACAGGTCCTCCAAGGACTTAGAAAAATTGAAGTCTTGGAACTAGACATTTCGAACTAAGTAGCGAATTAGCCTTCGACCAAAATTTGGAAGTGGGGACGAATTGAGTTTTGAAATTTAAATATTGGAGGGAGTAGTTATATTTTCTTATGACTAAGAAGGACAAGTGGCGCTCATTGGACAAAGGACTGCATGCGGTGTGCCACTTGTCAGAAATAGATGGCCTAAGGAGGTTATTAGTAGTTACTATTATTATTATAAATAGGAGTCTTAGACATAAACTTAAGTGTGTTGTAATTTACTGTTGTACAAGTCACTCTTAAAGTTACTCCAAATATCCGAGTGTAGAGAAAAAGAGTATTATAGAGAATGTACGTGATGTAAACACATCATCCTTCATCTTTTCAATGAAGTTACTTTGTTTTCTTTACTTTTGTCAAGTACTTTTACTTATTTATTTCGTCTTTCCTTTTGTTCACTATTACTACTTCGACTAAGTCTTTCTCTCCCAAAAAACCTTTATCTCTTTTCCTTCTTGTAATTCTTCCTCCTTCCTTCTTTTAAACGTAGTGGATAGTTCTGCCCTTTTAAATTACTTCTTCTTGGTATTATCGAAACATATTTTTTAGATAGGTTCAAATAGAAATACCCTTTAGCACATGTCCTAGGATTTCGTATTGTCAATCCTGCAAGTTAGTCAATTTAACACCAAATTGATATACCAGAGGTTGTTTACCAAAAAACACGGTAAACAAAATGGCACGCCCGGTGGGACCTTGCTAAACAAAGAAAGTTTTGAGATCATAAAACTTTAGAAATATAAGCCTTATCAACTTGTCTTCAAAATACATTTTATGTTACTAAGAAGTGGCAGAATAACCACTGTAAACGAAGAAAGTTTAGTAAGACGTAACACTAGGAATATGGCGACGGAATCTGTTCAACCAAATGGCCAACAAAATGGCTCTAGTGAAGAAACAAGAAACGACGGAGCGTCGTCTTCAGTACCATCGACAGGAGAGCAAGTAGGGCTCCCGGTAAGGCCTGTACCAACACCTTCGATACTAGGGACTGGGTCGACTGTAATAAGACCCTATAGTCAGCCAGTATTGGAATATATCGGGCCCCAAGTGTCCAATCCTCAAACACCATTAGGAGAAAGCCCACTGCCTAGACAAAATCCTCTTCCTCGGTTGGTACAGATACCCAGGAATCCAACATATGGAATGCCTACAATTGTGATGCAGGGGCTTCAAAATGCTCCCCCATCTTTTCAGATAACCCTATGACTTCTCCGCTGCAAGGATCAGGATCTGGTGTGAACATTGGTCGAAGTTTCCAGGGCCAGAGTCTGGGATATTCAACGCAAGGCCCCAACATGACCAATACCTCAGTCGCATGCTTAAGGCAATAGATGGATGAGAGCAACATGCAAATGGTTCAGACTTTGTCCCAGACTATGGGCGAAATCTTCCAGCCATTGATCCATAACACAACCCAAACCAACCAACAATTGACGCTGCAGTTGACACGATTGGCTGAGTTCATGGGAGTACCCCCTGTACCCAGAAATCAAAACCCAATAGCGAACGTCCCTCGACAGGACGTAAGAAACGCAAGGGAAATACACTTGGAAAACCAGGTTAGAGTCGAACCTCCTGTAGTTGAACCAATAAGAGAAAATCAAATGAACCAGGTCCATGTTCTAGACGAAGGAAACCAAGGAGTGGTCATGATAAACCGAAACCAGGATGCGGATCACGTGGTCCAGGAAGTTCGACGCAATAACATAGTCATTGACAACAATCTAGCGACCATGGTCGAAAGGATTATGGCTCGAAATGGAGTAAACACTGGTTTTACTTGGCCAAACTTTACATCCCCGATAGTAGATTACATCCTTCAAACAAAGTTACCTCCTAGGACGAAAGTACCAAAATTTACTAAATTCTCAGGGGATACGAAGGAATCTATTGTCCAACATGTGGCTCGTTATGTGATAGAAGTCGGGGAAATAGCGAATGACGAGAGCCTTAGGATAAAATACTTTCCAAGTTCCCTCACAAAAAATGCTTTCACTTGGTTCACAACGCTAGCACCTAATACCATATGTAGTTGGGCCCAACTTGAACGCTTGTTTCATGAGCAGTTTTACATGGGCCAGACCAAAATTAGTTTGAAAGAACTAGCCAACGTAAAACGTAAGTTTTCGGAGTCAATCAAAGAGTACCTTAATAGGTTTCGACTACTCAAGGCCAGGTGTTTCACGCAAGTGCCGGAACACGAACTGGTCAAAATGGCCGCTGGAGGCCTTGATTATTCCATTCGAAAGAAGTTAGACACCCAATACTTAAGAGATATGGCTCAATTGGCCGACAGAGTTCGACAACTCGAACGTTTGAAAGACGAGAAAACTAGATTTAACAAGAGTAAGAAAGTGGCCTTTGTCGAAATTGATGACAATATCGAAAGGGCCTGCGAGGATTCTTTGAACCTCGACGAAAATGAAGTGGACCTCGCTGAACTTAAACAAGGTCCCCCTTATTCTTGTAAAGTATTAGCACCCCCACAGGGGAAGGGTTTTGTCAAATCAGAAAGGAATGATAGATTCCCAAAGAAAACATATACCTTCGACATCACCAAATGTGATGAAATTTTCGATTTGTTGGTAAAAGATGGGCAAATGATAGTGCCACCTGGCGCTAAATTGCCATCGCTAGAGCAAAGAAAAAAGAGAGGTTTTTGTAAGTACCATAATTTTATGGGTCATAAAACATCTCAATGTTTTCTTTTCAGGGATCTTGTTCAGAACGCAATCCAGGAGGGACGCCTGAAGTTTGGGGAGAAAGCCACCAGCCAAATGAAGGTCGACACAAATCCTCTACAAGTGACAGACGCTCACTACACAGAGCCATTAGAAGCCAACATGATCGAGGTCACTGAAGGCCGCGACTTCTCAGAAAGCATGACAGAAGTTACTGATGACTTCATCAAGAATGTTGTGATGACAAAGGTCATAATGGGCTTTGGTCAAGGCAGTGAAGGAGAGATGGATGCTAGAAACATTGATGGGATAGCAGACAATCCAAGATGGGAAATGGTGACCAAGGAGATGGCTGACAACTTCGTCAAAATGGACCAGGCTACTGAAGGTTTGGGTCTAAGCTTAAAGGGTTTGAATTTGGTCGAGGAGGTTGAGATCAACATGATGGAAGTTACCCAACAAGAAGGTAAAGGGGACAGTGACTCGAACAACCAAGAGGAAATCACTAAGGAGGCTTACCCAAAGCAAGCGGAAACAATTGTGGATTTTCTTCACAGATGCCAGGGAAAGGGTTCCAGTGTGATGTTATGCCCACGATGCAGCGTGATTTTCGACAAAAAGGCTGCCCAGAGACTTGAGGGAACACGAAGGCTCAAGCAAAATAGGGAAATGCCTGAATTCGATGAACGAAGCAGCTTGCTGAAAAGATCTGAACCCCGCATCATAGCCCCCAAAATAAGGCCTGCTAGTTTCAAACCCGCTGTTGGAAAGACCGATGGTAGGTGGATGAAACCCAACGAGGATAGACGACAAGGCCAACAAAAATGGAAGAATTTCGAAATGAACAGGGGGTCCTCAGTTACCTATCGAAAAGAATTCCAGTCTTCAAAGATGGCCCATGTATCCGAGAATTATAAGGGGAAAAACCCCATGTCTCGATCGCAGTGGAGACGGGAACAACGGAAAAGAAAAGCTCTTAGAGAAGCGGCGTCGAAGGACAAGGCCGAATCTAGTACTAATCTCCCAACAAAAAATCAGAGAGAGCCGTCGAAGATATCAGCAAAACCGCCAGTGGGCAGGAAGTTGTTCTCTGACCAGGTTAGAAGTCAGAGGGAGATCACTGGGGTCGATGACGAAATGACGGACAACTTCGACTCAGATTATGACGATTCGCTAAATTTGTTGGTGAACATAGTGTCAGTGATGCCAAAAGAATATGACAGAGTATCCGTGGTCGAAAACTGCGACACTGATGCAGACTGTGAAATGACAGCACACAAACCCGTCTGCTATTATGTGATGAACAACGGCTGTGTCGAAGAGCAGAATGCTTTCTTCGAACAGCCCACTGAGGAGATGAGGAACCATTTGAAGCCGCTCTATATTACGACAAAAGTAGAAAATACCCCAGTTAACAAAATTCTGGTGGACTGTGGCGCAACTGTCAATTTGATGCCACATCTTCTATTAAACAAAATCGGGAAGTGCGATACCGACACCAAGCCACACAACATGGTCCTGTCCAACTATGAAGGCAAGGTAGGCTCGACCAGGGGAGTAATCCAGGTAGATGTCACCGTTGGAACGGTAACGCGGCCAACGGTATTCATGGTTGTAGAAACTACAGCCAATTACAACTTGTTACTTGGACGCGAATGGATTCATGGCGTGGGGGCAGTGTCATCCTCAATGCATCAAAGAATTGCAATTTGGTTTGCCAGACGGCATCGTGGAAAATATTGAAGCTGATTGAGGGTATTTTAAGGCACCCATCAACTATGTCGATCAAAGGAACTTCGACAAACACTTGGCTAGTATAGGTCCTTGTGGACCAGCGGACTTCGATTTCAAGCCAGATGATGAAGTATATTGCTCGTTATTCTTACATCTTGTAGACGGTTTCCATTGGGACAGAGAGGTGCCAGGAGAAAGGCTTCCATACCTTGGAACCTTGCCAGGGGACCCCACGGGATGGGGAAGTGATTTCAGTAATAATGACTGAAGCCAATGCGCTTCGAAGGATTTCGGCTTATGTGGCCGAAACTAGACTACAAACGGCCTCGGAGGCTGTCAAAAGCGAAATGGCCACAGAGGCCAATAAAGAAGTTCTTCAGAGAGGCTACAAGGAAGGCTTTGACATGGAATTATCTAATGAAACCCATCAAGAAAGCAAAAGGCTTGACGCTATCTATGACGACGAGCCTTTGGGTTTCGAGAAAAATCCCTTGGCAGAGGACGCCAAGATGCTTGCGTAGGACCCGCTAGAGGAAGTGGACTTAGGAGATGGTGTTATCAAAAGGCCAGTGTATATTAGTTCCAACCTCGACACTCAATTCAAAGGTGAGGTCATCCAGCTGTTGCAAGAATATAGAGACTGTTTTGCCTGGGATTATGATGAAATTCCAGGATTAAAAAGAGAGTTGGTGGAACATAGACTGTCAATCAAGCCTGGCAAGAAACCAATCAAACAGAGCCCAAGGCGTTTTGCTCCAGAGGTTCTATCAAAAATAAAAGCGGAAATCGAAAGACTTCTGCGGTGCAAATTCATTCGCACAACCAGGTATGTCGAATGGCTTGCTAATATTGTGCCAGTTATTAAGAAAAATGGTTCCTTGAGAGTCTGCATAGACTTTAGGGACTTAAACTCAGCAACACCTAAGGATGAATATTCGATGCCGGTGGCAGAAATGCTAGTCGATTCAGCCGCCGGCCACGAATATCTTAGTATGTTAGATGGTTATTCTGGTTATAACCAAATCTTCATTGCCGAGGACGATGTTCCCAAAACAGCGTTTCGTTGTCTAGGGGCCATAGGCACCTACGAATGGGTAGTGATGCCTTTTGGCCTAAAAAACGCTGGGGCAACATACCAACGAGCAATGAATTCAATCTTCTATGACTATATAGAATATATATTAATGACATTGTGGTTAAATCTCTATCAGGCAAAGATCATATAGATCATCTTCGACAATCCTTCTTAAGGATGAGGAAGTTTGGCCTCAAAATGAACCATCTAAAATGTGCGTTCTTTGTGCAGGCGGGTGACTTCTTGGGTTTCATATTCCACAAAAAGGACATCGAAATAAACCAAAACAAGACGAAGGCCATTATGGAGACCAAGGCGCCGTCAAATAAAAAGGAATTACAATCCCTGTTGGGCAAGATTAATTTCTTAAGGAGGTTCATATCGAACCTAAGCAGCAAAACACAAGCTTTCTCGCCGTTGCTTCGAGTCACCAAAGAAGGGTATGAATGGAGGAAGGAACAACAAGAAGCTTTCGACAAAATCAAAAGTTATTTAACCAATCCTCCAATCCTCTCTCCACCTTGTCGATACAAGATCATGAGGTTGTACATAGCTGCGTCACACAAGACTCTGGGAAGCATGTTAGCTCAAGAGGACGAAAATGGCACAGAAAGAGCCATTTACTACCTTAGTAGAGTCCTAAATGATGCAGAGACTAGATATAGCGAAGTAGAAAAGCTATGCCTATGTTTATATTTCTCATGTACAAAATTAAAACAATATATAAAGCCTGTTGATGTTTGTGTCTCTTTGCATTTTGATGTTATAAAGCATATGTTGTCTAAACCTATTTTGCATAGTCGAATAGGTAAATGGGCATTAGCGTTAACGAAATTTTCCTTAACATATAAACCATTGAAAGCAATTAAAGGGTAAATAGTGGCAGACTTTATTGTCGACCACTCCGTAGATACAAACGCTTTAAATATGGTCGAACTAGAACCTTGGAAGTTGTACTTCGATGGTTCCATCCATAAGAAGGGAACTGGCATAGGCATGCTGATTATTTCTCCTGACAAAATTCCAACACAATTCAAGTATAGAATAGGTGAGCCATGCTCCAACAATGAGGCAGAATACGAGGCTTTGATAGCTGGACTTGAAATTCTGTTGGAATTGGGGGCAACTAGATTCGAAATAATGGGAGACTCAGAGTTAGTCATAAAACAATTGACAAAAGAATACAAGTGCGTCAAAGAAAGCCTCATCGTGTACTTTGTAGTAGCAAATAGGCTATTAAAGAAATTCGAAGAGACTATTATTCGACATATACCACGACTACGAAATCAGGTGGCCAACGATTTGGCCTAAATAGCATCAGGATACAAGGTGTCCTGCAAAGACCTGCAAGAAGTAATCCAAGTCAGAAGCAAGGTAGTAGCTGTGGCACTGCAACCATCAGATTTGAGGGCTGCAAAGTTCGGTTTCGCCAACGAAGAAACCTTTGAGATCTTTACAATCGAATCGATGTCGGATGGGGACTGGAAAAGGCCGTTGGTCGAATACCTCCAAAATCATTCAAGCACCACAGAGCGAAAAATAAAATACCAAGCACTGAGCTACGTCCTCCTCGGAAACGAATTATTCAAAAGAACTCCTAAGGGAGTTTTGCTTAAGTGTCTAAGTGAATCCGAGGCGTATCTATCATTATCATCAGTTCATAGTGGAGCATGTGGGGCACACCAGGTAGGCCAGAAGATGAAATGGCTACTATTTCGCCAAGGTCTATATTGGCCTACAATGCTGAAAGATTGTATCGAATTTGCCAAAGGCTGCCAGGAGTGCCAAATACACGCTGGTATACAACATGTTCCAGCAAGTGAGTTACACTCTATAATTAAGTCGTGGCCATTTAGAGGATGGGCTTTGGACCTAATAGGAGAAGTTCGACCCGCGTCCTCGAAAAACCAGAAATTCATCTTGGTGGGGATAGACTACTTCACCAAATGGGTCGAGGCGGTACCCCTGCCGAAAGTAGACCAAGATGATGTGATTGAATTTATTCAAAAATACATTATCTTTAGATTTGGTCTGCCAGAAACGATAACAACAGATCAAGGATCAGTCTTTACTGGTCAGAAAATGCAAGAGTTTGCCAGAGAAATGAGATTCAAACTCCTTACTTCGACCCCTTACTACGCCCAAGCCAATGGCCAGGTCGAGGCAGCAAATAAGGTAGTAATTGGAATGATAAAAAAGCAAGTAGGGGGTAAGCCAAAAAACTGGCATAAAACCCTAGACCAGGTCCTATGGGCATGTCGAACATCCCCCAACACTACACCTTATCGACTGACCTTTGGCCATGATGCAGTATTACCAGTCAAAATTCTTGTGCAGTCGGCCAGGATTCAGAGGCATCACGAAATTCCCCGCAAAATCTATTGGGACATGATGCTCGACGAGCTAGTGGATTTAGACGAGGAAAGGTTAAGAGTGTTGGAACTCTTGAGAAGGCAAAAGAAAAGAGTGGAGAAATCCTATAACAAGAGAGTCAAAGCAAAGATCTTTTTGATTGGAGATTTAGTTTGGAGGGTAATCCTGCCAATGGATCGAAAGGTCGGGACATTAGGCAAATGGTCCCCGAAGTGGGAAGGACTGTTTCAAATCTCAAAAGTCTTCTTGAATAGGGCATACGAAGTTGAGGAACTTAGAAATGATAAACGAATCTTAAAAGTAAACGGTAAGTATTTGAAAAAATACAAACCAGCGCTTCGAGAGGTAAACATTTCAACAGAGTAATATAAAGCTAATAAGTAGGGCCATAAATGGCATCAATAAAATGTGCCAAAAATGGCTTAGTCTTTACAAATACAGCAATAGAAACATGGCTTACAAAGGCCAGAAAATAAACATTAAACATTTCAGAAATCTAAAAAGGAAGGTTCGCCTTCATCTTGAGGTAGCTTGCCTTCTAAGCGTCGAGAAGACTCTGGCAAGAGGCTCTGTCGGTTTTCATTTGCACAATCTCGGCTTCAAGTTGTCAAGCCTCCTTGGTAAAAAGGACGGCATGATCAAGCTCTGTCGACAAGGAAGAATCATCGAAGGAAGACAGCTCAGCATTTCTCTTTTGAGCTTTGGCTATCTTGCTGCGAAGTTTTCTGATCTTACGCTCCCAACAAGCGATGCTCGTTTCGTTCTCAGTAATCTCCTTTTGATTCTTGGCCTTTTGCTCCTCCAGCGCTGCAATTTTGTCCTCACAATCCGCAACGGCAGTCCAAGCAGCAGCCTCACTACCTGACTTCTTAGATATATCCTTTTCAAGTTGAGGCAAGAGCCCAAAGTCAGTATGAACCTAGTCGATCAATGTCCCAATTTCTTGGATTACGGCCGCAGCCTCAGCGGAGATCGACTGAAGGTCCACTTGCTGTAGGAGAGCTTTCAAAGAAAGGTAATGGACTGGACCCATTTGCAAGAGAGAAAAGAGGTCCCCTTTGAAAATCTTGTTCTTTACTTTCTCAAGAGCACTGTTGATTGGAGTTGAAGTTGGACCTTTAGAGGTCGAAGTGCTTTGGGATTTGCCTGAGGAACTATTTCGCCTACGGAGGAGGAGTTGGATATACTGTCGACGGTCGGACGCTTTTAGAGCATCAAGTTCTGCTGCAGTAAGATCTGTCGCACTCTTGGCAGGCATCGCTTATGCTTTTGCGGGGGTGTTGGCAGGAGCAATTGGAGTTGTTTCAACAGGCTTAGCTTGCTTGATGGGAGGACTCTCGACAGCAGTCTCTTTAATTGGGACAACATTGGTAGTATCCTCTTTCTCGTCTTCTTCGACGTCTTCCTCACTAGACTCTTCCAACTCAGATTGATGCATGGCTCCATCTGCCGTACCCTTTTCCTCCATAGGTTTGTCATCAACCTCCATTGTGGTACCCTGAGGCGAACTATCAGCAGGATTTACACCCTCATCCAAAAAGTTCTCTTCTTCACCTGCTTCGATGGGATTCTGGGAATTGTTCCCCTCGTCATGATCAGACCCATCGATTTGAGATTGTTGTGTGACAGCTTTTAAAGGAGAAGGCAGGGGAATCACAGGAATCTCAGGTTTATTGATTTCTCCAAGAGAACTCACACCAGAACCTAAGTCCGAAGAAAGACGATAGGTGGGCTCACCTCGACTGTTCAAAGGATAAGCCTCAAGAAGAGATGTAGTTGGGATGCTTTCTGTCATCACAACGTCAGTCTGAAAAGAAAGAATCTAAACATGAGAAAAAGAATCCAAAAGCAGTTTGAAATTCAGACAGAAAGCAGTCGAAGATAGGAGTTGGACCTTAGGGCCTTCATCAGCCGGACTGGAGTTGTCGCTTTCAACAGCAGCAGTTTAGAGAATTGGGGTACCTTCGACAGGAGCCTTACCAAGGTCTGCACAATGAGCTTGTGATTCAGGTATTTGAGTCGATGGAGGATCTGAGTCAATGGCATCGAGACCGTGGACAACCCTTTGCCGCCTTTTCATTGGAACCTCCTCTCGAGGAGAACCATCTTTATCTTCTGAGTCAACCATGACTATGGTGGCACCCCTCTTTAATTTTTTCTGAGGGGTAGGTGGTTTTCGGCTTACCTAAAAAGCATCGGGAAAGTGTTAGGTTTTTAAACCCAGAATGTTGAAAGGATTAAGATGGTGCATTAATATTACCTTCTGACCCTCGACAGAACTTTCAGTCTTCGCCGAAATGGCAGTCTTTTTGGGAGCAGCTGCAAAAGACAAATGACAGTGCCATCTGTTAGTAACGATAAAGCTTTGTTTAAGAAGTCTAAAACGAAGAAGAGTCGACCTTCGAGAATGTCGAATTCGATGCGAACATCTTCGATATTAATATGAAGGTGCCCTTTGAAAGTATCGACGATATGTTTAGTCGGAACCACCCGCTGTGCTTTAGGCTTCGACTGCTGTCTGAGGATTTTTATAGGATCCTCACAGATGAACCAATCTGGAAATGGAGGGGCAAGGGCCACTCCAAAATCAGCAGATGGCAATCGAGGAATCTTAGCGGGAAATAATTTGAAAGCCATCTCATACCGTTTCTCACGGGGGGATGGATGAAGGAATTTTTAAATCCTCCATCTTTTTTAGAAATATTTCCCTCAAAGTGACAGCAGCCTCGCGGACGGTTCGACTAATATCATCCGGTCGATAAGCAGTTTAAAATTATTTTTGGAAGGCTTGTATCTCCTTTATGTGAGTGGACCTACCTTTCTTGGTTTTTTCCTGCACATCAACGAAAGCTTGATCAATCATTCGAGTAAGACTGGCAGCATCAAGAAATTCAGAAGAATAATGTCTGGACCACCAGTTATAAAATTCTGGGGAACAGAAATAAGAGGGTCCAAAATAGAGTGGGGTAAGTGAGGATTTATGGGCATGGCGCGCCAATTAGGTCGAACAATCGATGGGGTTAACGATGTTGAGTGGAAGCATAATATGAGACTTTTTCTCATATAAACACCTAGGCAGAGTTTGGATAAGCCCAAACTGTCTCGACACCAGATTTGGTTGATAAGCTACCAAGGAAGCTTGTCCTTTTCTCAGATTGAGCTTGTGGACAAGCAGTCGAGGCGTAAGGAATCGCTCCCAAATCAGCTTCGATTTGTCTTCCTGTCTCTTGAGCAAAGCTGGGAAAGGCCTAGTGAACCATTCAGGGCCGCATTTCCGTTCTGCGAAGGGAGTCATCCCAGGTGTGAAGACATAGCGCTTCGCGAACATCTGGACGAAGCCTGAGAGGTTGGCTCGAAGTGTCTGCCCTTCTTCGCTGGTAGTAAGCTGAACTAAGCGAGACCATTCGACTTGCCTTCCAGAGATCGAAGGAGACCCTTCATCGACTTCACCCTTATTTGGTAGGCTGCCTTCGAAGGTGGCGTTTAACCACAATTGAAGTAACCAAAACGGCCCCAACATTACCAAGTTGTCGTTACTCTCAGGGTCCTTCAGTTTGCCGGAACTTTCGCTTAAGGCTTCATATAGACCTGCAAGGATCATTTCGCTCAAACATATTTCTCTCTTTTTATGCAGCTGGTTCGCCAGTGTTAAGTATTTTCGTGCCACCTGCAAGGATTTAGTACAGAAAATACAACGAGACAACCACATGCCCAAAAAGGCTATATGTTCCTCGTCTCTAACAGCGGCATTATTCTTATCATGATAATGATTGATGAAATAGGTGTAAGTGTGTTTGATGGTTGAGAAACCAATGGTGTCTTGGCTATCAACTTCAGGGTCGTAAATCAACCCATGGGGTTTCAGCCCTATAATAGCAGCAACGTCGAACAAAGTAGGCGTCATCATCCCACATGGAAGATGAAAAGTGTAATGTGTGTTGTCCCAAAAGAACAAAGACGCAACCAACATCAGGGGGGCAGTAGTTGGGACCTACTTTCGACATCATAATAAGGTCGTAGATGCCCATGTCTTTCCAGTCTTGAGCTTTTGCCTTTTCTACCTTCTTCAACCAGTTGAGGTAGAGTTCAGAATCTTTGAAATATGGCGTATCCCTAAATAATCTTGCGCCATCGTGGAGGTGCTTGAGATCCACATTGTAAACATCCAAGCTATCTGGATTATCCAAGGGAACCTTTTGGGAGTATTTTTGCCCTAGAGGTTTGGTTTTTCGGTAAGAAGGAAAAAACTCATTCAAATGGGTGTAGTTTAAACTTAAGGGGGATAGAGGCCCAGACATAACCAATGGTTTATTCGCAACAATAACGGGTATGATTACCTGGGATTCGTAGATATGGCGTTTCTCCTCCAGTAAAGGCTCACGAACGAGTTGCTGATTTTTCGCCACCTTCGGGCCGCTCAAAGCAGCAAAAGGGGGGAGGGTGGAAGAAGAGGTTTGTTTGTGAGACTGGGTTTTTTGTTTCTGGGATCTTAGTTCAGCCATGATGAGAGTTGGAGGAGTTTTCTTGGAAGAAAAGATTGTGGGAAGAAAATGCGAGGAAATGTTGTAAAAAGATTGAGGAGGTAAAAGTAAAAAAGACGTTTTGAAAAGTTATTTATAAGTGAAAGAGGAAAATCAAGAGTTTTTTTCTCATAAGTGGCTGGGGTTAGTGGGCCACGTGTATACTCAGGATGAGTTAGTAGGGGTGGCGGTTGTAACCTATGCTCTGTAGGAGTAATGATGGCTCACGGTTTTGGTGATTCCCGAGAAATTTGCCATGATGTTCATGACGTCAGAGATCGTGCATCAAGGTGGCGTAACAGTTCCTTTTTGCGTGAGATTTTGGATATGTCCTTTCCCATTACCTTTCAGCTTCCTAAGCTCGAAGCAGTTGAAGTGGGTCAACACTCAGGATACAGTCGAAGGTAAACGACGTCGAAATTGGATGCTGTCAAAAAATGTACTTTTGGTAGTGTCGAAAACTACATTTTTGGGGGGCAATTTGTTAGCTCGCCAATTCGACGACCCATATTTTGAGGCTATTTCAGCTTGTTAAAGGACCTACAGGTCCTCCAAGGACTTAGAAAATTTGAAGTCTTGGAACTAGACATTCCGACCTAAGTAGCGAGTTAGCCTTCGACCGAAATTTGGAAGTGGGGACGAATTGAGTTTTGAAATTTAAATATTGGAGGGAGTAGTTATATTTTCTTATGACTAAGAAGGACAAGTGGCGCTCATTGGACAAAGGACTGCATGCGGTGTGACACTTGTCAGAAATAGATGGCCTAAGGAGGTTATTAGTAGTTACTATTATTATTATAAATAGGAGTCTTAGACATAAACTTAAGTGTGTTGTAATTTACTGTTGTACAAGTCACTGTTAAAATTACTCCAAGTATCCGAGTGTAGAGAAAGAGACTATTATAGAGAATGTATGTGATGTAAACACACTATCCTTCATCTTTTCAATGAAGTTACTTTGTTTTCTTTACTTTTGTCAAGTACTTTTACTTATTTATTTCGTCTTTCCTTTTGTTCACCATTACTACTTCGACTAAGTCTTTCTCGCCCAAAAAATCTTTATCTCTTTTCCTTCTTGTAATTCTTCCTCCTTCCTTCTTTTAAACGTAGTGGATAGTTCTGCCCTTTTAAATTACTTCTTCTTGGTATTATCGAAACATATTTTTTAGATAGGTTCAAATAGAAATACCCTTTAGCACATTTCCTAGGATTTCGTATGGTCAATCCTGCAAGTTAGTCAATTTGACACCAAATTGATAGACTAGAGGTTGTTTACCAAAAAACACGGTAAACAGTCATCTATCTTATTCTCTACACCTATTTCTCTGTACTTGCTTTCTCCCTCTGATCCTTTACTCACTTAAGCATCAGAGTGCCTTGCAGGTACACCCCCTCCTTCTCCCTAACTCCAGTGAAAGCTGCAATCCAACGACGCGTGGCAGGCCATTGATCCGTTCTGATCAGGTAAGATCAGTGGCGCCGTCTGTGGGAAACTCAGCTTCCCCGTTCTTTCTCCTGTCCGAGCACAGAAGCTCACGAACCAAAGCGAAATCAACCTTCAACTTCCATTCCAATCATGGTCACCCCACACAATAACAATGCTTTAGGTCTGCTATTACCCCCTTCTCCAATGGGGACGGCCACGACCCTAACACAGTCGACAACACCCTGTCAGCCTCTCTCCCCCGAGGAGACACCGTCGACAGTGTTCTACCAGCCTCTCTCCCCGAGGAGACACCATCAACAGGCTTCCCTCAGTCCCTCTCCTCCTCCACGGAAGACACGGTATGTGGAGGACTCCAGGAGCCCATCGCCCCGACCGGTAGGGCGCTGTCCCCATCTTGAGCGACCTCAGCCGAAGGTTTCTCAAAAGAGGGACAAGTCCCCTTCTTGAAAAGAGCGACGCTCCCTAGCTCCAAAGAAGAAGAAAGCAGCTGCAGCCTCTTCCAGACCGAGGGCCCAACCGAAGAGCCCACGCCGACGAAGAAACTGCATTGGCTCATCCTCTCCCTCGTTGTCGCCCATCCAGAGCAACAAAGATAGCTGACGCTCACCACTATGCAGGGCCATCAGGGAAGCACCATTGCCCGCCAAGATGGAAAAACTCCCAATCGTGGCAACCTACGATGGGACGATTGACCCGGACGACCGTATCGAAAGCATAGACGCGATGCTGGACTACAGAAACGTCCGGGGAGCTATCAAGTGAAGATTGTTCCCTACCACCTTGAGAAAAGGGGCCATGGCGTGGTACAAGCGCCTTACGCTCGACTCCATCACCTCATGGGGCAAACTGAAGCACCAGTTCTCCAGGCACTTCACAGTGTCCTGACGCCATCCGAAGACAGTGACAGTCCTAGAGGCCATTTTTAGGGAAAGAACGAGCCTCTTAGAGATTATATTGAGAGGTTCAATCGCGAGGCCGTCCAAGTGTCCACAACGGACGACATGAAGAAATTCCTGATCTAGAGGGGCATAAGGCCGCACTCTGGCTTCGCCAAAGTCGTCGGCCTCGCACGCCCCCTTACCCTGAACGCCCTCCTCCACATGGCTCAGTCACACATCGAGTATAAGGATATAGAGGCCACAAACACAACTCGGGCTGGGCTCAACCACGAAGCCTTGAAAAGCGTGAGGCGCGAAGAAACCCCGTCTGCTCCTCCTCGACGACACGAGCAGAAAAGACGCAAAGATCGCCCTCACGAGCAGAGGGGTCCAGCAGGTCGGTTTACTGAGTACTTGCTACTCACAGCTCCCCACAAGCGCATCCTGGCCAAGTGTATCAATTTAGAGTTTCAGAGAGGTGGTGTCTGATTCCCAAAACCGGCAGCCCTGAAGCCCAATACGGACAAGTCCAAATATTGTCGGTTACACCAGAGCCACGGACATGTGATGGAAGATTGCATTCACCTCAAAGATGCAATCGAGATTTTAATCAAAGAAGGGCATCTAAAAAAATACACCTGGAGAGGAGAGGCCCCTCGGCCTGAAGCCCACGAGGCGAAGAAGGTCGAGGAAGCGTCAATTCCCTCCGACGAAGCGAGACTACAAGTGGCCATATGCGTCTCCCGACTAGAGGACTTCTTCTTCAGCGAGCCCGCCAGACCACTGACCGCCCTCAGCCCGTGGGAGAACTTCCCGGCCACAATGGTGATATCAGGTGAGGGACTCAGCCAGCTATTGGTCGGGTCCGTCAAGAGAAAATTCAAGGAGCTCATCGACAAGAGCTCAAAGATGAATGCTACCCTCGACAAGTTCAAGGAACAGTCGAACCCGATCACCTTTTATCTTGAAGAGCTTCCCGGAGGGGCACCCAACGCCAGAATTCCCCTCCTGATTAGAGCACAGATGGAAAACTTTGATGTCCGTTGAATCCTGGTCGACCAAGGAAGTTCGGTGGACATCATGTACGCCTATAAATTCACCATCCTGCAGCTGGACGAGAGCCACTTGACCCCGTACGTAGGGTCCGACCTCTAGGGCTTCAACGACACGACCACCAAGTCTTGGGGATATGTGGAGCTACTCGTCACCTTCGGGATTGAGGAAACGGCCAGACAGGTGAAAGTCCTCTTTTTGGTGATCGAGTGTCCTTCGTTGTATCAGTGCATCCTGGGACGGCCAACCCTAGCCGACCTGACCGTAGTACTGTCGACAGTCCACCTGAAGATGAAGTACTACACTACCAGAGGGCGGGTCGTCACCCTCCACGAAGACATTGAAGCAGCCAGAAGATGCTTTGAAGCGACACTCAAAGAACTCAGCTCTATCAACATCGCCCCCAAATCGGCCAACTGGCCAGCTTGAACTGAGGAACCAAAGCCCCTCCCACACGTTAACTTTGTTGACCTCAACAATTGTTTCTCTGAAAAGTAAGGACAAGGCAAAGACTCTGAGGACACGCCTCCAGAAGACAACGGGCAGCTACCCCATCCAACACACCCCATCCCAGATGGAGACTTCGAGATCATCATGCTTTAGGAGACAGCCCGAAAGAGGCGTGAAGATCAGCAAGGGCCTGCCCGACCTAGCGAGGAAACAACTCAAAGTCTGCCTCCAGGAGAATGCGAACCTCTTTGCATGGAGCGCTGTCGAGATGCTCGGGCTCCAGCCTGATGTGGTGTGCCACCACCTCTCCATAGATCCAACCGCTAGGGCCATAGTTCAACGTGGGCGTAGGTAGTCTCCTGAGAAAACGTAGGCTGCTGAAAAGGCTGCAAAAGACCTTCTAGAGGAAAATTTTATTTTGGAAGCCTGATACACAACCTGGCTGTCCAACGTTGTACTTGTTAAGAAAACTAATTGAAAATGAAGAATGTGCGTTGATTACACTGATCCCAACCGGGTGTGTCCCAAAGACGCTTACCTGTTGCCTAACATCGACAAACTCGTCGACAATTCTACAAGTTTCAAACTCCTGTCGTTCATGGACGCATACTCGAGATACAATCAAATCCCCATGGCTAAGTCAGACAAGTAGTATATGGCCTTCATGACTGAATCGGGAAACTACTACTACAACGTAATGCCTTTCGGCCTGAAAAACGTCGGGGCGACCTATCAAAGGATGATGAAGAAAGTATTCAAAGGAGAAATCGGCGACATGCTCAAAGTCTACATGGACGACATGATCATGAAGTCACGAAATGAGGTCGACCATACTGATCGCGTCTTAGTATGTCTAAATGATTCGTGATTGCAAGTGCACAGTCAGATCGCGTAGTTTTAAAGATTATCGAACCCAAAGGACCAAGAAATGATCTACCGTTATCTAACGCTACTACGTAAATCTAAGGCTAATGGATTTCTAAGTTGAAATTCAAGTAAGAAAATAATTGCAAATTGAAATATAATTTGAATCAAGATAATGCGAAATATCAGTATATAATTCTGTCAATCATCGGGGGTTCAGTAATTCATGGGTGTTTAGTTTAAAAGGTAAAAATGTTATTCTGTAGAAAATACTCATTTAAAAGACTTTATCTCACACTCTCGGGTTTATTTACTTAGACTATACTCTCAAATCAGAATGAAGGCTCTCGCTCTCTCATTTGTATTTAAAAAAAGTTTTTGAAAATAAGCAGATCCTAATTAACCCTAAAGCGCTCTCACTGTATTTAAGAATAATGTTCAGTTTCAGCTATCCGGTTAAGACCCAAACTCTCGCTTTATTGATCTTAACCTTCGTTACCTTTTTATTCTCGTAACAAAATTTATTAAGTTATTAAAAAGAAACGGAGACCAGAAGAATAAATCTATTAAATTCACGCCATGAGTTACTTAACCCCTTCCGTTCGATCGTTAGTACATACCGATATTAAAAGTTTTAGCTAGACATGGCTATCATGCTATTACAAAATTTAATCTTAATGCTAGACAGAAAATAAAAGGAATGCATAACAACAACAATAACAACGAATATAAATAAATGGTATCTGGAAATTAAGAGGAACAGAAAAGCACTTGGATTATGGAGGTCGGCTTATAGCTCAGTACAAATTTACAACCAGTACATAAATCCTAATGCTAACTGGCAATTGTTTCTCAGTGTGAAAAACGATTGCCTTTTACAAAATCTCTCTAAAAACTGCTTAAAACTAAGAAGAAAAACTGCTGAAGAAAAGTGTGAAAACAGAAATCAAAAGGGGCTCCCTGGTTTCCAAAATCGTCTGTGGCTTTTATACTTTTTACTGGCGACGGTTACCCAAAAACTCAGGGCAAAACATGGAGAGGAAACCGGAGAAAAAGTAGGAAGGAGTGGATAAAGTATAGGGAGGAAGTGGCACATGCCACACCCCTTCCTTTTAGGAGTGGCAATTGCCACTCCCCCTTCTTTCTAGGAGTGGCACTCGCCACCCCCCCTCTCTCTTTGGAAGGTGGCAGGCGCCACACTTCCTTGCCTCTTCTTGATGGCAGGTGCCACTAGTGTGTGGTGGCCCTCACCTATTTTTTTCTTTTCTTTTCTATTCTTTCTTCTTCTTTTCTTTCCATTTCTTTTATTTCTTTCTTCTTTTATTTATTTAATCCATATTTTCGATAACCCACAAAATACAACAAAATAGATGTGTAATAGAACATAAATCAGATAAAATAGCAATAATCCCAGATGAAATTCATGTAAGTCAAGTCAAATATATGATATAATTTCGCGTTATCACATACCGCGCACCTCCGGAAAGTCTTCGCAATGGCGAGGAAGTGCATGATGAGGTTCAACCCCGACAAGTGCACCTCCGGTGTCCGAGCAGGCAAATTCCTCGGCTTTTACCTAACGGAACGAGGAATAAAAGCCAAGCCGGACAAGTGTCGGGACTTTTCTGAGTTTGCCACTCCAAATACAAAGAGGTTCATCTAGTCACTAAACGGGATGCTCGCGTCCCTGTTGCGATTCGCCGCCAAGTCCACACAACACGCCTTCCCCTTCTTTAAATTGTTGCACAAGGAGGCCGCGTTCGAATGGACCAAGGAATGCGAGCAGGCTCTCTGCCATCTCAAACAGGTCCTCTCGGAGCCACATGTGCTATCAAGACCAGAGGTCGGGGAAACCTTATACTTATATCTCACCGTCGCCACGGAGGTCGTCAGCGCGGCGCTGATCCGCGAAATTCCGGAATGGTAGAAGCCAATATACTTCACGAGAAAAGCTCTCTAAGTCCCCGAGCTCAGGTACCGGCAGATCGAGAAGGTCGCCTTGGCCCTCATAAACGCGTGCCAGGAGGTTCCGATATTACTTCCTGGCCCATACGATCGTGGTTAGATCTGACCAGCCCGTCAAACAATTACTCAAACGGCCAGACATGTCGGGATGAATACTCAGATGGTCGCTCGAACTATGCGAATTTGACATCCAATAAGAAAGAAAGAAGGCCCTTAAAGCCCAAGTCCTGGCCGAATTTTTCGCCGAAATGACGTCCGTGGGCTCCCTGATACCCGAGGTGCACAAATGGACCATCTTCGTCGATGGCACCTCCAGCTCGACGGGAAGTGGAACAGGCATTATCTTAGAAAACGAATAAGGTATCCTGATAGATGTTTCCCTCACCTTGGAGTTCCCTACATCAAACAATCAGGCCGAGTATGAAGCATTTCTCGCGGGCCTACGTCTGGCCGAAGATCTAGGTGCCAAAGAGGTGAAAAATTTCACAGACTCCCAGCTCGTGGCCTCACATGTGCGAGTGGAGTATCAAGCCAAGAACGACAACCTTGCCAAGTATCTGTCCTTGGTAAAAGAAAAGATGAAATGCTTCGATTTCGTGGAGGTAAGACATGTCCCGCGCGAACACAACAACTGAGCTTATGTCTTTTTCAAACTAGCCAGCATGAAGAGGAAGAGCTGGAACAAATCCGTGATCCAGGAAATCCTCCCTTCCCCCAGCATCAAGAGGGACACAAATCCCCCCGAGGTAAACACCATCGACGACAGCGGCTGCTGGATTACCTCGATATATACGTACCTGCGTACGGGGAGACTTCCCGACAATTTGAAGGAAGTAACCGTCATAGGCGTCGGGCGTGTTCGTACGTCTTGGTCGAAGACAAACTATACAGGAGAGGATTCTCCATTCCCCTCCTCAAGTGCGTCGACGAACCCCAGGTGGCGGGCATACTCCAAGAGATCCACGAGGGTATCAACGCCCAACACCTAGGCGGGAGAGCACTCGCCCGCAAGGCATTACGCGCAGGTTACTATTGGCCCACCATACAGCAGGACGCGAAAGAGCAGGTCATGAAGTGCGACAGATGCCAACGGAACGGGGACATGCACCTCGCCCCACCTAGCAAGCTGAAAATGTTCTCCTCGCCATGGCCATTCTCCCGGTGGGGAATGGACATCCTCGGACCCTTCACCATCGGATCCTATCAAAATAAATATTTGATAGTCGGCGTGGATTACTTCACCAAGTGGATAGAAGTCGAAGCTCTAGCCAAAATCACGGCCCAAAACGTACTACGATTCAACAAACGAAACATACTTTCCCGGTTCGGCGAGCCCCAGGCCATAGTCACCGACAACGGGACGCAATTCACCGGCAAGAACTTCCAGGACTTCGTCGCCAGACTAGGAACAAGACAACACTTCACGTCGTTCGAACACCCGCAGGAAAACGGGCAGGCTAAGGCTGCGAATAGGGTGATTCTGCGCGGACTGAAGCGTAGGCTAGGAGGCACCAAGAAAGGATGGGTCGAGGAGCTGCACAACGTCCTCTGGGCTTACAGGACCACTTTGCACTCCACGATCGGAGAAACCCCTTTTCAACTGACCTACGGGACAGAAGCGGTGATCCCTATCGAGATAAGAGAGCCCTCTAGGAGAACCGAATCCCCCTTTCCCGAGGAGGCAAACAACGAGGCGCTCAGGTAAGAATTCGACCTGGTCGAGGAGATCAGGTCGGGAGCATCCCTTCGAGAAGCTTCCCTGAAACAAAGGATAACTTTGCACCATAACAGTAAAGTCATCAGGCGGGAATTCCAAAAGGGCAGCCTGGTCTTACGGAGAAACCAAAAGGACTCACGCGAAGGCAAGCTCGCCACGAACTGGGAAGGCACCTACCTCGTTTGGGACAAGACGGGAAACGAGGCCTACTACCTCGAAAACCTACAAGGGGACAAACTTGCTCGATCATGGAATGCTGAAAAACTTACATAATATTGCAGTTAAACACTACCTACGACCCGTCGACATCGCGATACAGGGGCGCGACACGGTACCACCGTGACTCCTAATTTTAAAAACAAAAAGACAAGAGTCAGCCCTTTGTGTGTTTGGGCACGACCCTTGCTCCAGCGGAGATCCCTCGATCATGCTCCACTGTTGTCGTACCAGTGGGGCAGAACACATAGATCACGATGGGAAGCTCACGCCCGGGGAATGACCTTTGCCAAGGACCTTAACCCCTAGTCGGTCGGGTACCATCTCTGACCACCCGAATCGTTCTCCACACAGTCAGTGACACTGCATGTCGAGCAAGTAAACAAACAACCTTCATATATAAAAGAAATTAAACATACAATCACGCAGTAGAAAATAATAAGACTCATTCAAGAAAAAGCGGGCAGAACCCATTGTACATAGTTACATAAAGGGGCACGTCAGCCCGACAATACATCACAAAACAAAAACAGGCGCGCAGTCTAGAAAAATCAACACCGGCACGCAGGCCAAAAAAAACAAACAGACTAAGAGGACTCCTCCTGCATGCCACCGTCCTCGACCGGAGCCTCATCTTCCTCGTCAGGCTTTGGGGCGACCACGTGACTTGCAACAATTTGATGTAAGGGGCCTACCCCACTGTAGTAAATGGGACGTCCGGGTTCACAAGCCGGAGCTGCTCCATGGCACTTTCGTAGCCCACCTCAAGCACCCCTAGATAGTCCTGCTCGAGCTCCCGGATCCTGCACAACAGGGCCGCCCGAGTTCCTATACGTTTTTCTTCCTCGATCTCGTCCTTCGTGGGCTGCGAAGCCGCCTCCAGTTTGTCGATCCGCGCCATGAGCCTCGTCTTCTCCTCGCCCGTGACCTTCATCTGCTTCTCCGCCTCGTCGTATAGCTTATGCTAGGCAGCATTGTCTTCTTTTTCCTGGTCGAGGTCAGTAGTCAATTTGCTCCTCTCCGCCTTGACAGTCGCCAAGTCGGCCTGCAGTTTGGAGAAATCAACTGAGGAGCAGGCCTCATCGTTGAGAACCATGGTCGTCTCGAAGACCCGAATCACTGCGGCCAGGTCCTCCAACAAAATCTTCTTCCTCGTCTGCTTGTCAGCACCCAGGATAGCTTTAGCCTCTGCAGCGCCCACCACGGAAAAGTTGGCCCCACTGAAGAATGACGACCGCAGGTGACAGGGTGGGAGGACAAACCTCTCCTCAATGCCCCTGTCAGTGAGATCAACGGTTTCTAGACCCGATAGTCGTACTCTCTTCGACGTGCCCTGCAAGGAGGGAGACTGACTACCCTGGGGAGAAGAAGATGGCTCGTCGGGCCAAGAATCTGGATCGGGCATTTGATGCACCTGAGCTACCCTTCCCTTGCCATATTTCTTACCGGCCTTGTTGGCCGCCAACCTCTTCACACGCTTGTGCATGCTAGACATCTTTCTTGTAAAAGAGAAATAAATGAAATTAGCATATCAAACCAACGTCGGGCACGCGGGAAATAAAGAAAACTTACTACCTAAGAGGCGCAAAGCTTCCTCATCAAAAGCGCATTCGAGGAGGGCCCTCGTGTTGATTAAGCGTGACTCCGTGCGAATCTCCCCGTTGGAATCGAGGATGAACTTCCCGTCCAGAGTCACACACTTCGTAGGGGGAAAGCTGGCCACGAAAGCGACCAACTTCTGGTAAGCCGCTCGGTCCTCGGCATTCATCGAGCCTGGCCGCACGATAAAACTATCAGAGGGATCTTCGACACCAGAACCTCCTCGGGTTGTTTGTCCTTCTCTCGGACCTCGCGGTTAAAAAGAGAATATGTGGCCGCGTGGGTGACCAGTCTAACGACGTACCACCGATCCTTAAAGTTCCAAATAGAATTCATATATGCTCGAAAAAGCCTCCTCGGCTTCTTTAAAGACACCCAGCTGTGTCAGCCATCGGTAGTCTATCTTTGGAGGTGAAAGATACAAAAGAAGATCGGGAGAGTGGCCCCGACACCAAGATACTCACAAACTATCTCGTCGCTCGCACGAATGTGATGGCATTAGGATGAAGCTGTGAGGGCGACAACCGAATCCAATCAAAGACCCCTAGCTGAAAGTCAGTGAAGGGCAGGCGCAACCTCGCCTCCCAGAAGGTGAACTCGTACATAGAGAATCTCATCCCCCGTACGCCGAGCATATCCAGTTGGTTGCCCGCAGTTTATATACCTACTAGCTAATGATGCAATCCTCGATAGATCCTCGACATTGTCAAAAGCGTCAAAATCATCCTCAGCAAAGCGGGAGGAGATACTCAAAGGCTCCTCCCCGGCCCAATCCTCGGGAGATCTCTTGTTCTTTTCACCAGCCGGCGCCATTGGAGAACTTGGCTCGTTGTCGATTTCAACAATTCCTTGAGCCCAAGCAGCCATTTATACCTGAAAAGCATAGGAAATTGGTGAATTTGATGTTTAGAATCAAATTCACCATTCCACCGCAGATCAAGTGAAAGGGCGAAGTGGGGAGACTCCCATGGGCAGGACCTCTAACACCTCGACAAATAGGAGCAGCCCCGCCGATGTCCCACAACATTGGTCCCCAAAGAAGGCGCGTAAAACTCTAGAGGAGGAACTATGCCCAAACCAGAATGCACCCACGAAGAGCCTCCTGGCTCCTTGGGGACTCGTCAAGACTATCCTATATGCCCAGGGGCTTCAACACGTGTCCCCGGGGAATTCACCCAAGATCAACCCACCTGCCCGGAGTCTTCAACACTTGTCCCCGAAACATTCATCCTAACCCTACTTTTTCTTCTAGGGTTGCTCGGCGTATTCACTAGAAATCCTGCGATCTCCCTGGGACATTCATCGTGTCCACCGTGGGATTGTCGAAAAATAGGTAAAATAAGGTGAAAAAGGTGAGAGATTGAATAAAAAATCAAAAACTTACTTGGAGTGGCTGTTCTAGACAACGGAGGCAGAAGTCAGAATGGCTGTTGACGGCGGACATTGTTGGCAGAACTTAAGGAGACAGGAGAGAAAGAAAGCGACGTCAAAAGCAGAGAGAGAGTGAAAAGTGGGAAATGGGGCAGGATCGGGCTACTTATAAGCCTAGCACGGGACTCGAGGCGCCCCTAGGCACTCAAGCACCTCTACCCCTAGCCAAGCAGTAGATGCCTGACACGTGGTTGTTCCAAAAACTCAGCGAGCCATCCGTCTCCCCCTTCCGGTTCCCCGACATGTCTCCTAACATCCCCGACATACTTTCTCTCCTAACGTCCCCGACATACTTCCTCTCCTAGCACCATAAACGACCCTCGACAATGGGCAACCGTGACTGATCGTGCCCCTTCATTCTCCCTCGAGCTCAGAAAGCTAGCGCCCCGGTCATCTTTCACCTCCCCGTGATAATATTCTGACGAGCACGGGTCTCGGCTCCATTTTTCGGGCATAGGACCGCCTTCCCTATCTATCCTTGACATGGGCTTATCCTTAAGTCATCACTCCTCTGCCTCGGAGCAACGGCTTGGGGGGCTCCTGTTCTAGAATGGGGCGAGACCTGCCCCTTAGTCGGGTAGGCCCAACCCAATGCTACACTGGCGAGGCCCAACAAGGCCCAATTCTCCCCTATCGAGCACAAGCCTCAATATGGCCCATATTTCGGGAAGACGGCTCCCTTGATGGGGAGCCTCACGCACTTCCCCCACGTTCTCCACGTGCTCCCCCACGTGGGGACACGTCATCAGACAACTACCCACATATGAAAGAGTTGGTCAACCCACCTTCCAAAGATCATGGGGTAGTTGTTCTAGGTCAAAGACCACGTGTTTGTCTTCACTACGTCACATAAGCCCTGACAGTTACTTGGGTTGGGTCTGGTAGTCTGGCCCAATGCAATGTAACTGTTGGCTCTGTGCTGGGGTCTCTCTATAAATACCCTCTTTCACTAGAGGGCCAGGTATCTTATTCTCTACACCTATTTCTCTGTACTTTCTTTCTCCCTCTAATCCCTTACTCACTTAAGCATCGGAGTGCCTAGCAGGTACACCCCCCATCTTTCTCCCAAACTCTGGTGAAAACTGCAATCCAACGACGCATGGCAGGCCATTGATCCTTTCTGATCAGGTAAGATCAAAGAGTATAAACCTTTTGTCATGTAAATGTATGGTACCTCTAAACCTCGAACGTTGTATGATGTGACAGCTCTCCTTTATGTGCAAGAGGATCAACTTTACAAGTTTAGGCAAAAGCTAGTTGTGTCAACTATTATTGCAAATGTGGCACATGCAAATAATTAAATAGGTGGTGTGTGTGAGAATGGTGCGCAAATTATGGTAGAGTTCACATGAATCATGGAAAAGATTGTGGTAGAGGTCGATTCTTACTTGGAACACGACATACGTTTCAATTGTATAGTAAATATGGTAATGCGACATAGATTTGATGAGGCTTTCACACCTACTCAAACTCAATCAAAGTTGATAGAATTTCCAGGTACCTCGATTGAAAAAAATGAAGCCTCCACATCTGATTCTCAAGCACTAGCTATGGTGGCCTCTACACACACATATCCACTTCCTAAAGAGCTTGATAACTAAGACTAGAGTTATAATTCAAGTGCTTTTCATCAACTTTCCTCTAATTCATCTTTCTTGCACACCAATAAATCCTATGTAGAACACAATCGAGTTTATGTTGCCAATCGTAAATCCCTAGCGGTTCATGGTGTAGGTTCCTCTCATATATTGTCAAAATCTTATCGTGCTACTTCACTTAAACTTAATGGTATTCTTTATGTCCCTTACATCACAAGAAACTTACTTTTAGTCTCAAAATTTTCTAGAGATAAACAAGTTGTGGTTGATTCATTGTTGACAAATGTTACATCAAATCTCAGGTTTCTAGACTCATTCTACTTGAAGGATTTCTTGACTCAAGTAAATTTTATTACTTTCCACAATTGTCATTGAATCCTTCAATCATATATTTCCATCATAATCATAGTTCATTTTCTTCATACACAAATGTTAATTATATATCTTGTTCTATTATTTCTAATGTAACTAATTCTAGCACTAGTTTCTTGTGGAACTATCGACTAGGTCATGTGCACTTTCATGTTATTAAACTTTCTCTAAAACATTTAAATATTCATATGAAATTCTGGCACGCGGATACCAGATGTCGAGACAGATGTCACAACATCAGGATCAACAACAGCTTGATCACATAAGAGAAAGATGTAGAAATTTAAATGACAAAAAGTAAAAATAAACACCAGAATTTTTAACCCAGTTTGGTGCAACTCACCTACATATGGGGGCGACCAAGCCATGAAGGAAATCCACTATGATAGTATTAGTTCAAAGCTAAACTCGCCCATTTACAACTTCTCATTTAATACCTACCATGTGGAACTTCTACCTAGACACCCTCTAGATATGAGATCACACTCTCACTTTCTAATTAGTCACAATCCCATTGGTAATCAATAATTCCAAACAGTAGAGGTATCACACTTCTAAGACAATACTTGATCTTGATTAAAAGCTTTAATCAAGAACAATACATTCTTGCTTAAAATCTTTAAAGTGGACAATGAACAATGATCATTCAGTCAACCTCAATGCATCAAAAGATACATGAGTGACATACAATTAACAAACAGAAAACCCTAAAGACCAACCAAAACAATGGCTAATCCTTATTACACAAAATTCTCAGGTTATGCTCTCTTTTTCCAATAGGTTTTTCTTTACTTTAAATAGCCTTCAGACCTACTTGATTTGGGCTTCTTGAGAAGCACAAATAGCAACAATCAGTATAAACTGGCAACAAATCAACCTACATAATAATAGGAGAAAAATACAAACTTTCCTAAAAAGACTCAAGGATCTTTGTTATGAAAAGTAACATAATCTGCAATAACAGAACTTCTCATAATATACTCCCTTAAAAGTCACCCACGTGTGCATCAAAATACATTCAAAAATCACACTAAAATTACCAAAATAGTCATGCCCTAACTATATGGTATAACATGTCACAACATCATGTAGAACATGATATTTGACTGATATGGCAGAACATCTGGTTCAACATCTTGCTAACAGCATGTTGTTTTACCAAAATGCAACCAATCTAAAAACCACGGGACTTACAATCTCTCCCTTTGAGATTTTTTAGCTAAAACAACTTTAGCACGCGTCAGAGATATACATAGAGAAAACAAAACTCAAAAACGTAGAAACCTCAAGAAACACAATGTTGTCACACCAAAAAGAAAACGTCTGACAGCACAATGTCACGACATTAGGTCTGACATCACAAACCAACATAAGCTACATGAGAACATGTAAGTTTTGTACAAACTGCAATCTTGTAGCAGCAAAACAGATAGGTACACCATTTTCCCTATCACACATAATCAGTACTCCCCCTGAAGGGGAAAAACATGAACTCCCACGCAAGTTCATACAATGGAACCACACTCTACTGCAGAGAATAATGCATTCTCCCAGACACAGTAAATGGTTCCACATCAGCAGAGTTTCATGTTCCCCCTAAAAAGTTGCACACAAGCAACAACAACTAACTACTTTTCCTCAGCAGTAGTACAAACATGACATAAAGTCATGACATCTGATCTAACATTAGAACTAGCAACAAAACAACATTTTACTCCCCCTTTTTAGCCAAGAATTGAAAAAAAAAAGAAAAATTGAGTAAATGTAAACAAATGGAATCACACATATATGGAAGCATAAAAGAAACAAAATGCATATAACACAAGCTCAGATGGAAACACACAAAACCAGATGGAAACAAAAAAATCGATATCACTTTTAGATGATCCTCCAACTCTTGCCTCTATTAAAGACCTTTTTGTACTCCTTAAAGTTGTCACCTGAATTAAGAGTGTTGAAACTAAACACACTTACCACATCCTTTATGTACATCTTCTTCAAACTGGTCTTTCTATATTGCATAGATCTTTTATTCCACTCATTAACATTTTTCACTAGTTCAATCCTTCCACGCATCAAATAATAGAGGAAAGATGCATTATGTGTTGCATTCCTCCATTTTTGTAATTGCTACAACTCCTTAATAGCACCAGTTCCTACTCTACAGCTTATGTTTTCAAGATCATTTACATAAGAAGCATCGGTAAATATAACACTAAGATAATATTTAGTGTCCACACTCCTGATTAGTTAAATGTACCTGTTAGGGTTCTTATTCCAGATGCAGCAACTGATAACATTCAGACTTTTATAGTGTAATGTTACGACATCAACCTTGTCATCATGTTTCTTCAACATCTGTTCCATCCATATTGATTGAAGGAAACCCCTTCTGATTTCGTCATACTCAACTTCAGTAGTATAGCAAGACACATATGTCTGTTTCTTGTTAAATAAGGTACTTAGATTATTTGTCATATTACTCACACATTTCATTTTACATAATTATTTCATCATAGCCTTTGTGTTGTAGAACTAATCCATAGAATAATTCCTAGTTCCATTGAAGCAATTCAAGATTTTCTTGTCTTGGACAATCTCTTGAGGTGGTGTTTCAACATCATTTTCAACATTTGTATGCCTATCTTAAGTTGAGTTATCTATTACCACATTAATAGACTTCATCATTGTCTTAGTTCTTGTGTTTAAAACTCTATAGGCTTTACTGTTTGTAGAATAGCCAAGGAAAATTCTTTCATCACTTTTAGGATCCATTTTCCTTCTTTGTTCACAATCAGCCAGAATATAACACTTGCTTCCAAAGACATGGAAGTACTTGATAGTAGGTTTTCTTCCCTTCTATAATTCATAAAGAGTGGTTGAAGTACCAGTTTTTAAGGTAACCTGATTATGAATATAACATGCAGTATTCATGGCTTCAGCCCAAAAATGATATGGCAGGTGTTTAGCATGAAGCATGACTCTAGCAGATTCTTGTAGAGTTCTATTTTTCTCTCAAATACCTAATTCTATTGAGGAGTGATAGGAGATGAAAATTCATGACTGATCCCTTCAGAAGAACAAAAATCAGCAAACTTGATATTTCCAAACTTCTTTCCACGATCACTTCTAATCATGACAATTTTGCTTACTTTTTATCTTTGAAGCTTTTGGCATAAACCTTCAAAGACTTCAAAGACATCAAATTTTTCTCTAATGAAATGCACCCAGGTAAATCTTGAGTAATCATCAACAACAACATAAGCATACCTTTTTCCACCAAGGCTCTCAACTTGCATAGGACCCATCAAATCCATATGAAGAAGTTCCAACACTCTTAAAGTGGTCAGATGTTGGATCTTGGGATGGGACATCTTGGTTTGCTTTCCAATTTGGCATTCCCCACAAATTTTTCCTTCCTCTATCTTGAGTTCGGGAATTCCTCTAATTGCTTCTGCAGAAACAATTTTCTTCGTTCCTCTTAGATACAAATGATCAAGTTTTTGGTGTCATAGTTGAACTTCATCTTCTTTAGATAGTAGACATGTAGTAGAACTCTTTGTTGAAAGGGGTGTCCATAAGTAACAGTTTTCTTTAAATCTGACTAGTCTCATCAGAACTTCATCCTTCTCATTTGTGACCCTACATCCAGACTTAGTGAAGTTGACCTTCAATCCCTGATCACATAACTGACTGATACTTATCAAGTTGGTCGTCAATCCTTTTACAAGCAGCACATTTTCAAGGCTAGGAGATCCTGCACACGCTAGTTTTCCAATTCCTTGAATTTAGCCTTTTGCACCATCCCTAAAAGTGAAATAACTAGTACAGTGTAATCGAATGTTGACCAGGAAGTTCTCTATACCGGTCATGTGTCTAGAACACCCACTATCAAAATACCAATCTTCTTTGGCAGAAGCTCTGAGAGAGGTATGAGCAATAAGAGATTTGACAGTCTTTTTGGGAACCCACCTCTTGGCATTTTGCAAAGCCTCATGAATAACCTCGGGTTGAGCAAAAGACCTAGGATATCCATGCAGTCTGAAACTAAAAGGTTTGATTTGACCAAACCTACCGCAGTAATGACACTTCAACTGCTGGGCCTTGCTACCCTTTTTGCTAACTTGATGCCGGCCTTGATATTGAGACAATTGTTTTAACATCCTTAATTTTTTACCCTCCCAGAACCTGGTTTTGTATCTTTAAGGTCTCCCTTCAGGAATTGGTCATTAAACCAGATGCCTCTCAAGTAACCAGCTCTTTGTCCAACTTAAAGGATTCCGTCTAACATTTTAGAACCATTGTTCAATATTCTTATAGACTTTGTCATATTTTCAAGCTTGAAGGTCAGCATGGTTACCTTATCTTGTAGATTGTAGATGTCGGACATGCATTCTTACTTCTCATACTATGGTTGAGCAATAATTTGTTATTTTTTCTCACTCTTAGTCCACAAATTTTTGTAGGAAACAACTAGTTCAGCATAAGGAGTCTCTCCATCACTGGACTCTACATCAGATGCCCATCTTCCAGTCAAAGCAGTCACACATTTTGTTGTTTCATCATCACTTTCACTTCCCTCTTCAGGTCATAAAATGGCCAATCCCTTAGATTGTTTCTTTAGATAAGTGGGACACTCTGCTTTAAAGTGTCCAAACCCTTCACACTCATGACATTTTACCCCTCTATTCTGGTTAGTCTTTTCTTTAGTTCTTGCTTTTCCTTAAGGATTATTGCTAGAGTCAGAACTGATGTTCTCGACATTAGGTTTTGACTTCCTCTCCATTCTTCTCAGCATTTGATTAACATGTCTTCCTAGTAACACAATGGCATTGGTCATCCCTTCATTTGTGTCAAGACCACTTTCTTCCACTTAATATCCTGAATTTGAAACAAAGGCAATGATTTTTCTCTTTTCACAGTTTTATCATTTAAGGTCATTTCAAATGTTTGAAGTGAGCCAACTAACTCATCAACCCTCATACTGCTGATGTTTTGGGATTTCTCTATGGTAGTGACCTTCATGTCAAACTTCTTGGGAAGAGACCTATGAATCTTTCTCACCAACTTCTCTTCTGATATCTTCTCCCCCAATGCACTAAAGGTATTAGCTATTTTAAGTATATTCATGTGAAAGTCATGAATACTTTCATCTTCTCTCATCTTCAGATTCTCAAAGCATCCTTAGCCATCTTCACCTTAGATGTTCCTTCATGAGTTGTCTTGAGAATTTCCCAAGCATCCTTAGCCACGGTACAAGTATTGGTGAATCTAAACATGTTCTTATTAACTCCATTGAATAAAGCATTCAAGGCTTTGGAGTTTGCAAGAGCTGTCTCATCTTCCACCATGGTCCAATCCTCTTCTGGCTTCAAGGTTTCTTTTCCATCATTATCCTTTACCACTGGGTCTTCCCAACCTTTGATGATAACCTTCCAAGTTTTGCTATCCATAGATTTTAAGAAAGCCACCATAGGATCCTTCCAATAGTCATAATTAGTGCCATCCAAGACTGGAGGCCAATTAACATTTCTTCCTCCTTCCTTATCCATAGTACCAGAATACAAACTCCCTAGAGCTCACCCAAAAACAAAATAGGGTGATCTGCTCTGATGCCAATTAAAATTCTGGCACGCAGATACCAAATGTCGAGAAAGATGTCACAACACTAGGATCAACAACTGCTTGATCACACAAGAGAAAGATGCAGAAACTTAAATGACAGAAAGTAAAAATAAACATCAAAATTGTTAAACCAGTTCGGTGCAACTCACCTACATTTTGGGGCTACTAAGCTAGGAAGGAAATCCACTATGATAGTATTAGTTCAAAGCTAAACTCGCATGTTTACAAATTCTCTTGTAATCCCTACCTTGTGCAACTTATACCTAGATACCCTCTAGATATGAGATCCCCCTCTCATTTCCTAATCAGTCACAATCCTAATGACAATCAACAATTCCAAACAATAGAAGTATTACACTTCTAACACAATATTTGATCTTGCTTAAAAGCTTCAATCGAGAACTATACACTCTTGCTTAAAAGCTTTAGAGTAGACAATGAACAATGAACATTTAGTCAACCTCAATGCATCAAAAGATACATGAGTGGCATATAATTAACAAACAGAAAACCCTATAGACCAACCAAAACAACGGCTAATCCTTATTACACAAAATTCTCACGTTATGCTCTCTTTTTTCAATAGGGTTTTTCTTCACTTTAAATAGCCTTCAGACCTACTGAACTTGGGCTTCTTGAGGCGCACAAATAGCTGCAATCAATATAAACTGGCTGCAAATCAACCTGTATAATAGGAGAAAAATACAAACTTTCCTAAAAAAGCTCAAGGATCCTTTTTATGAAAAGTAACAGAATCTGCAATAACAGAAATTCCCATAATATACTCCCTTAAAAGTCGCCCACGTGTGCATCAGGACACACTCAAAAATCATACTAAAATTACCAAAATAGTCATGCCCTAACTATTTGGTATAACATGTCATGGAACATGTCACAACATCATGTAGAACATGATGTTTGACTGGCATGGCAGAATATATGGTTCAACATCTTGCTAATGGCATGTTGTTTTACCAGAGTGTAGCCAATACAAAAACCACAGGACTTACATCATATTTAAAATAAAGAGAATATTATGTTTTGCAAATCCTATTGCTTGGGGTCTTTTTATCTCTCTCTCATTGCCTTAAGAACAGGCATTACCGACTTTGGCCATTGGCCGAGAATTGGATCGGGAGTCGGTTTCGGAGGAATCTGTTATCCTCCTAACACCCGATGATGATATTGCTCTGAAGGTGTCAAAACTAACCGATTAAATTTTCTTGTTTTGGTTTGCAGGTTCAGAGCGTTGGTCGGAAAAGCCGGGAAGAGTCGAAAAAAATCGGAAGAAAACTTAGGATTATTACTTTTTAGGAATTTTCATGTAACAACAAAAATATAAATTGATATTTTTTGTAATTTTATTTTTTTGTTATTTTTGTAATTTTAATAAAATTCTTTTAATAAAATGAAAATTTTATTTAAGAAATGGATATTTTTGTTCTTTTACTATTTTTATGAAATGCCTACAAAAATAAAATTAACATAAAGTAAAATTGATTTTGAAAATGAAATAAAATAAGGTTAATCAAATGAAATAAAGTAATTGAAAAAAAGATTAAAATGAAATAGAAACAAATCTAAGGAAAATGAAATAAGATATTTAAAAAATGGAACGAAAATGGCTATCGCAATAATCATGATTAAAACGAAAATACACTAAAATCTATTTTTTAATAATTCTCAATTAATCCAATTTGTCCGTCTAATCCCGTCTCTGATCCAATTTTCGATTAAACCTTCCAGCAATTCAAATGACCAACTTATCTGAATAAATCCAACTGTCCGATTAAACTCAACTCAGATTCCCTGATTGCGACTCAGATTCACGACTTGGCAGCCAGCTGTAATCAAATGACCATTTTTCCCTTCATACGCTAGAGACTGCACCACCCGATTATTCCCTGCAAAAATCAACCAACTACACAGACTTGTTAGCAACTGGTTAAATGCAATGCGTAAATGCAATGGAATGCAAAATGAAACGACAAATCTTAGGGAAAATTTTGGGGTATTACAGTTGCCCCTATTTAAATAGCTTCACCAGATGATTTGAGCGACGTAGGCTCGAGAAATCATGGTGGAGGGATTTAAATATAGATAACCGAAAATTTTGCCCTTAGATGCAGTGATATGCAATGCTATGGACAAAATGAGACAGACTAATGTTGACCATGCCAGAAATCTAACATGATGCGTATGATGGAATGGTAAATGCAAAGATGCATACGACACAGGGGACCGACGCGACAAATAAACACACTGGGGACTATGACGCACTGGGTGACAGCACGACACTGGGGAATTCTAAAGTGATGGTCAACTGGTGCGAGCACGACCAATGGTCATTTTTAGAAAGGGAATAGTAAGAACGGGGTCCTCAGAGGAGATGGCACTGGTGAGACGGTCTCCACTGGGGAATATCTAAGAGTAATTGTTCAACAGGTTCATGCGTGACCGGCTGATGCTCTAGGGTAGAAAGTAAAATTGGATCTGCACGACTGTAGGGTCGATTAACAGAATGCTGGAGCATTGAGCAAAGAATAACATCCGAGCTTCTGGAAATTCTCCCTCGTGACTGGATCAAACGGAATTTAGGAATCCGTCGAAAATATACAGAGTAAAACAGGCTGTATGCCAAAATAAATGGACTTTAATGGGAAACTCCCTGATAAGCTTTCTCGAGAGAGAACTGCCACTTATCATTGGAAGGGACTTATATGTCAAACTGGATAAGCTCTCAAATAAAGAGAGTGTTGCTTATCTGTGGGTAATAGATGAATAATTGATTGATAAGCTCCACTGGAGGGACTGTCACTCATCAAATAAAGTAAGCTTCCATGATCAGAATCTGATTCAGCTTCTTCTTTTATTAAAGGATAAACTGAACTTCCTCATGCTTCAAGATTTTGTGCTCTCCTGAACATGATTCAGCTCCTTCTTTTACTAAAGGATAAAATGAACTTCTTCATAATTCAAGATTGTGTGCTCTCCTAAATATGATTCAGCTCCTTCTTTTACTAAAGGATAAAATGAACTTCTTCATACTTCAAGATTTTGTGCTCTCCTAAATATGATTCAGCTCTTTCTTTTACTAAAGGATAAAACGAACTTCTTCACACTTCAAGATTCAAGCTCTCCTGAATATGATTCAGTTCAAACCTCCCCGCACTTCAAAATGAAGAGGAAAATGGAAACCAAACTGCTCGATGGAGATGGCCATTTGTTGCAAGTCATAATGAAGATAGGATAAGCTCCTCAGGCGAGAGATACCGCTTATTGATAGGCTTCTTGGGTGAGAACTGCTTGTAGAGGTGGTAATAGGTAATGTAAATTGTAATGAAGATTGTAATGAAGGTTGTAATCAAAGTTGTAATGTAAATTGCAATGAAGATTGTAATGAAATAATGAGCTCCTTGTACGAGAAGATCAATTGTAGAGTGTAATTAAAAATTGTAATGAAAGTTGTAATGAAGGTTGGTTGATGATAGGCGTCTCGGTTGAGAACAGTCGCATACCAGTTGTTGTAATGCTTGTACTGTAATGACAATTGTAGTGTGATGATACGCTTCTCAGGCGAGAACTGTCGCATATCCGTAAAGGATTATGAAGGATTTTCTTGAAAGATAGTGCAAAATAAATGCACGTCCAGGTATGTTCGACGACCGACAGGACCGAAGTTCGATCTAGGATTGGGCTAGAAAGAACTGTCAAACAAGACTCCATCGAGGAAATGAGCTCGAATGGGGACTACTTTATCCTAACGCGGACAGGTAACATAAATAACCATCGTCCATGAGGGTTGAACTCTGTGGGAAAACTGGAAATAAATAAGTAAACAATGTACTTGGAGAGAGCGAAAAAATCCAGTTACTCGGCGGTAACGACAAATAGCAAACAATGTAGATGCTAATGTGTATGCCAAAGTGTACACTAATGTGTATGTTAATGTGTATGGAAATGTCATACAATGAGTATGCAATGCTTAGGCTCATGCATATGCTGACAAAACAGACGAGAGAGGAGACATGAGATGAAATAATCATCTCAACAGGAATACCCGGCGCCCTCTGCAACAGTACATCTATCAGAGGATAGGAAGAGTTGATGGTAGAACCAAATCTTGCTTCAAAAATTCCAACTTCCCTGGGGAGAAAATATCATGACTTCCACATGGGGATACGATACGACGTCACTGGAGAGTACGATACCGTGACTTCAACTGGGGATCCATGGTCTCTGTATGGGGATACAATGTCATGACTTCACAGGAAGGATTGCTATCATGCACCATAATCAGCCAAAGAAAACCCTAGGATCTGAGACTTCCGGGGATAAAATAAATATCCGCTTTATGGGGAAGATATGGAGATAGTGTAGCAATTTCCTGGGAATAATACCTCGACTTCCTACGGAAAAGGTACATCTATCTGGGGGATAAAGTATATCAAACTTCCCTGAGGAGAGTTTGTCAGACTCACTGGGGGGAAATCAACAGACGTTCCTGGTGACAGTATCTTGACTTCTTGGGGAGAATATGGAAAATCTCCTCGGGAATATTCCTGAGGAAGGTAAGGCACTTTCATTGAGGAACAAATGCTTCCACTGAGAATGGGTCTTCAAGAACATATATCACTTGGAGGATACCGGGATATCTCTGCAGTCTTGAGAGTCACTGGGGATTTATCGGATGGATTCCAAAAGTGTGGTCAGCTTAAAGTCTCGCTGGGGACTATCACTGGGAAGATGCTGGTATGATCTCTGTAGTATAGAAAATTACTGGAGATTACCGGATTAATCCAAAGTGTCGTTAGCTTAAAGTCTCGTTGGGGACTGTGTCGGCTTAAAGTCTCTCTAGGGGCTGTGTCAATTTAAAGTCTCTTTGGGGATTGTCGCTGAGGAAATGGTTTAAAGTACTTCTGCAACAATGAGATTTACTGGGGAATGGAGACCGCCGGGAGTAAAATCTATTGGGTGCATGAAGAAAGTTGTGGAACAAGTTAGTTTGTTCTTAATGGACTTGGTAGTAGTCGCCATTTGACACATATAATGCCCCAGAGTACTTGCCTTTAGGAGAAAGAGTCATCTCAAGAGGATTTTATAGAGAACATGGAGACAGGTTGCCCCACTGTTTTCAAACTCTTGGAGAGATTTGGTCGGATCTCGACATAACTGGCACGGATGAACCGTGTTACGACTGAGTCTACAAGAATAGCTCTTAAGAATGTCAGGCTCGCATCAGTACATGATTTGGAAACAACCTGCCCCTGTTTAGCAGGATCTTTGAGTTCCATTGTGGATGTATGTAAGTTTCTAAGATATCAAGAAAAATCAACACGCGTGAAATGCTATCCTGAAACTATCAATGCAACAATATTTGTCTTGAAAAATTTTGTTTTTATTTTGAAAAAAAGGTATCACTATAACTCGTGACCGAAATCACATAGCTAGGATATGAATTTAATTTGTAATGCAAATGGTGAATTGAGCATAGCTCGTAGGAGTCAGGAAACGTTATCTCGTCGAGTATGCTTTCAAAAGAATCCCTACTTCAATTAGGTCTTTTAAAGGTTGTATCATGGCTTGGCTCACGGTTTAAGAAACAAAGGATAAAGACTCAAAGTTATTTGTACCCACCCCTCTTCGTGATGTTCTCCAATCTTATGTTCAGTTAATCGGATATGAGCACTCATATCTCAATCGGATTTGATATGGTCGAGGACCCATTAAGGCTTTGGACATGGCAGTCACTCACCTATTTCTTTTGTGTTCGATCACGCAACTTTGTTCTTTATTGGGGATTCTTTACGGTAATCCCTTGTTTTTTTGGTTTGACATTTTATTCCCTAACTTTTGCCTGGACGACATCTTTTGAATTTGACTTTGGAGTCCAGCGGGATGCCCCAGTTTTGCTTAGGTCTCCTTCATAGGTTTTGACTTAGCAGGCCATATAATTTTTTTATATTTTTATTTTATTTTTGTTGACTAAGTCGTGTGACTCTTTTGAAAGGCTTGTGACTGCCCCACTCTTTTAGTATTAGAGGGATAGTCATGGACTTCTAACTTCCTAAGATGTTAGGGATAGATTCTCGAAGGTCCGCTCTTCCTTCTGAGAGTCTGAGCGCTCGATTAGTTTAACTGAAAACTACCCTGCCCCAGGTTAAAATAAGGGTTTTAATTCGGAAAAGAAGAAAACTCCTACTTCACGACTCAACGGGGTTAATCGAGGGATTATCACCTTATATCTCTAGTGTTTGGGATTTGAAACAATGCCTTACATCATCAATAGGTTTCAATCGAAAGCATACGACAAGAAATTTGACGTTTTTGGTTCATCATCCTCCTCCCGATTCTCTATCCAAGCAAGAGATCAGGTAAAGTTGGCATTATAGATTATGAAAAATAATTTTTGGAGTGACACAAATGGATTTATTCAAGACAAATATGCATTGCATTAATTATTCAGAAATAAACAAGTTCATACATGCTAATTATGCTTAATCAAAGAAAAATACATATAAATAAACAAATGAGTTGTCGGACAAATTCTTCTAAATGTTTATGAAGCCTTTGCATTCAAAACTGGCACAGTAGTAGTGGTTTCTTCTGGAGGAGCCTAACTGGAATGAGTCGTCTTGCTTTCCCCAGCTAGATCTGAGCTACGTCAAGAATAAGACCTTTCAACAGACGAGTCGTCAACAGATCTAACAGCCCCATAGTTAGGCAGAGGGTTGCTTTTGACATTAGGTTACGGATCATTGAAAGACAAAATATTCTTTTCCATCAGCTCTCTGACAATATCCTTCAGAGCATAACAATCTTCCAAATCATGTTCGGGCGCCCCCTCATGAAATAAACAATGACCGGCGGTGTTGTAATTGGCAGGCAAAGGATTACAAGGCGGACCCATTGCTCGGGTAGTGATCAAACCTCGTTGCACTAAGTAAGGATACAACTCAGTGAACGTCATCGGAATCGGCGGACAAGGCTTGTATTGTCTTCTAATCGGAGCATTTTGGCGAGGTGCCTGATTCCTCGGTTGTTGATTTGCCGGGGCGTTGGACGCTTGATGATAGTTAGGCGGAGGTTGTTGGTAAACCAGAGGTGGATAAACATGATCCTGCTACATATGCTGGTAAGCAGGAGCTTGAGGAGCCTGTTGATTAAAAGATGGTGCAACAGCAGCTACATATGGAGGCGGAGCATACTGAACCGGGTAACCCTGTGGTTGAGCATACTGCGGGTATTGATACTGCCTATTCCTTCTCTTACCTGACGATACAACATGAGTCTCTCCTTCCTTCTTTTTCTGAGGATTGAAAGAAGGCTTCTTAGCTTGATCTCTTGAGCTCGAACTACTAGAACCACTAGACATTTTTCCACTTTTCATAGCCAATTCAACCTTTACCCCAACAGCAACAATATCAGCAAAATGCGTGGTTACACTACCCACCATCCTTTCATAGAATTCGGGACGAACAGTGTCGACAAACCAATCAGCTAGTTCCTTGTTATTCAACGGAGGTTCAACTTGATAAGCAATTTCCCTCCATCGCTGGGCATATTCCTTAAAGGTCTCAGAACTTTTTTGTGTCATACTCAAAAGTTGCCTCCTGTCAGGAGCCAAATCCATGTTGTGCGTATAATGCTTAATAAAAGCATCAGACAAGTCCTGAAAAGACTTGATGCGGGATTGGTCCAATGTCAAATACCACTTCGACGAAGCACCTTTCAGACTGTCTTGAAAGCAGTGAACCATCAACTTGTCATTTTCCACATGGGCAGACATCCTACAGTAATACATTATCAAATGGATTTTCGGACAAGTAGTCCCTTCATAGCAGTCAAAGTTCAGAGTCTTGAATTTTGGCAGAATAACTAGATCGAAAACCAAACAAATGTCTCTAGCACTAGCACCAAAGATCTGGTCCCCTTCCATCTTTCTCAATCTTTTATCAATAGTAACAACTTCTTCATGAAGCCTGTCACGTGGCTGGTACCCTCCATCATTATCATTCAGAATTTCATAAACAGGCTCATTAAGATAAGGATGCACATGAGTGTGGACATTAGCTGGTGTGAAAGTAGGAACCACTTTAGGAGGCTCAGAAACCAAAGGCACAGTTTGCTGAACATTTTGCATAACAGGAACAGCTTGTTGAACTGATGCGGCAACAGGAATAGCTTACTGAGCTGATGTAACGATAGGAGGAGGTACGAAACTGGGTGTTAAACCATAAGGAAATGTATTCTCAACAGTAACAATCGGTGGAGGATCTGCAACAGTAGCGGCAATCTCGGAGACCACAGTAGGTTGAGTATCCATCTTTGCATTGATAACCTGAAGCAACTCCATAATTGTTCCTACATTCCCTTGAAGGTCTGCTAGCTCGTTGTCGACACGATTAAATTCTCGAGCTTGGTATTCCATCCTCTTTCGAGCTTGAGCTCTAGTGTGGTATCGATGCAGAGAACTCAGGGTGACGAAACTGGAAGGCGAGAGAACCGAGTATGAGAAACCGGGAGACACATGGAATGCAAAAATATGATGCTAAGATGCGAATGAAATGATTTCATGGAATTCAAATATTTACGAATATTGCAGAATACTAACGAAATTTTATTTATTAATTGAAAATGGATTACAAATAATATTCTTAGAAAAGTCTTGGCATAATAGTTAAATAAAAGCTAATAATGACCCTAAGGAAGCTTCCTGTTCTGCTCCTTGATCTGCTCCTCTAGCTGGGCCTTTTTGAGGATGAGCCTATCTTCAAAAGGTAAATCGAGAGTTAGAGGAAAATAAATCCTTCATCAAAACCAAGCAAGGGTATGTTGGAAAAGTCTTCACAATTGTTAGTGATCATATTGCCCTTGATATCGGATACCTTCAAGCATATGGCTTTAGCAATGGTCTTGTTCTTTAGGGTCCTTCTTCAAGAAAGGGAACAGAATCTTATCCAAAATAGATAGCCCTACAAGCTGAGAATATTCTTCCAAAGTAGGTAGCAGCTGATAATCGGGGAAGGTGAAACAATGGTAATCGGGATCATAGAACTGTAGTAAAACCGAAAGAAGTCCTTCGTTCACTTTAAATTCCAACAGAGATAACAACCTTCCATACCGGTTTCGAAATCCGTCTTGATCTTGGACTAAAGATCCTAGCTTCCTTAGGTCATCTAGCTTAATACTTTTAAAAGAATATCTCAAAATTTTTTTTATTGTAATCCATAGTATCCTTCGATATTCATAAATAAGGTTTGAATTCCATGAAATGTAATGCAATGTGATGCCTTATGGATGCAATGCATATACACAAAGTCTTAGATTAAAGGTATGTGCAAGGAGTTAGGGTCTACCCATCCCATAGGTCTGTACTAAGGTTAGTTGTACCTGCCGAACAAGGTTCTAAAGAAGTGCCCAAAGTCATCAGTCCATCCTTCGGATATGATCAACTTTCCGACTGACTCGGGGGTCGATAATATTCTCAAGAGAACCTCTTTTGAGTGTAGCATCGCGTAGCAACTATTGTAGGACTACTCCCACATAGTTGTCGCACTACGTCCTATATAAGGCCAAGGTGGTGTTAAGGTACTACGGTCCCTAGTATCACAAACTCCAATCGAAAATAGTAAAAGTTTTCACGACTAACTCATTCAACCGAACCATTTTTGAAAGGGTCTCAACTGAGCGGTGATTCTCAAGTTAGCTTGGTCGGGACTCACTCCAGGCAAGCCTCGTCGAATATCTCACCTTCCTATAATAAGGTCACTCAAGTCCGGGTTAGGACTTATCTCACAATAACAGATATCCCCACAATATACAATAATATATACAGATAATTAATAATATAAAAACATGCAATAAACAAAATAGGGGCAACCCTAAAAAATTATGGCAAGTCACCAGTGAAGTCGCCATTTTCTGTTGCGGTGGAAATAGGATATCAAACTATTAATTAATTTGAATCACAATTCTTGATTCACAACCACTCTTTGATTTATCCGAAGGAAAAGGTCAAAAGAGGGAAAACCTATTTTTGCATCGTAAACACAATGCGGAGAGAGACCTAGGTAAGGGGTTGGTTAAGCTTAGGGAAGGTATTAGCATCCTAAACTTCTGTAGCACTCTACATAAACCTTTTGTTTATTTTTGTTATTTCTGCTTTATTATTTGTTTTAAAGTATATACTAAGTTAAGGGATAGAGTGACTTAAAAGAGACCTAAGGGTTAGTCCTAAGTTTACTCGGGAAGATTCACATCTTGTGCCTACGTATCCTAGATAGGGAATGGAATCAGAGTAATCGTAGTTCCCCTTGAAAGGGAGGTTAGAAACTTCTTGACTGTGGTCAAGGTTTCAAAGGAAGTAAACGTATCTTAAGGAAACGCTTACGTGGAGTCCTAAAACTCCTATTTCTATGTTGAAATAGTTTGAATTGAAATTAAGGTTAAGTTAGGTGTTCCACGGTGGGAAACCCTAAAACAGAATACGGCGACTCTTTGACCTAAAGCTAGGGTAAAGGGCATTTTCGTCCACGGCGGTCAAGGGTTAGGACTATTGACTAGGCTATTAGGGTTTTGGAAACGGTCAAGGGTTAGGACTATTGACTCGGCGGTCAAACGGCTAGACCTAATTCCTTAGGAGGGTGATTACGGCAAAAAATGTGCAGAAAGGTGAATTATTACATGGCAGAATTAAAGTGCGGAAAAATAAAGAAAGCAGTAAAAGAATGCGTCGCGATGATCACTCGCGTAAATTACAAATCCCCAAAACAAAATGTGAAAATAAAAATAAATGCGATCATGGTCTCGCATAAATTACATTCATGCCAAAAAATAGTACGAACAAATGAAATATTGAGGCTGCAACGGACAAACTATTGGGGGTTAGACGAAAATGAAACGGCTAAATCAAGAACGTATTTTTTTGGAATTTTTATTTAAAAGAAAAGTTGATTTTTGTGTTTAAGAAAATGACATTACTTTAAGTTTACTATTTTTACTTAAAAAAAGAATTTGTTTTAATTTGAATAAAGGAGATGTGTTAATATTAACATAAAAAGAATGTTTTTAATTTTGTAAAAACTGTTTTAGTTCTAAAGTTGAAAAGTTCTTAATCTTTAATATAAACAAAATGTTTTAATTTTAATATGTATTTACAATTAGCCTTTTTTTATTTTTAAACTTAAATCTTTTCATTTTTGCCAAGTTAATATAATTTTCGTAAAAACAAAAATCTTAAACTGTAACGGGAGCCATTAATTTGAAACAGCTTAACTTTAACTTATTAGCATTACTAACCTAGGTTATTGGCATGTAGTTTATGTACATGTTACTGAAACCACCTAATAATTAGTTGTTAATAATAAAAAAGTAAAACAAACCACTAAATAATAAGCACAAAACGGAGAAAGAAAATAAAGGAGGAAATTGGCATGTGATTTCCATCAGGTTTTATCCATTCTCTCCCTTCTTCCTTTGTACTTCGCCACCATTAACGAAGTTCTGGGAGCTTCGCTTCCCACTTCCTCTCCTTTGCATGTCTCATTATGCCTCTTCTTTTCTTCTTCTGCTTCCTGAAACATACAAAAAAACTCAGAGAAAATGCATTATCAGGCCAAGATCTTACGCTTTTGCTTTTTACGGTGATGTTTGTTGGACAGAAGACGGCTGATGATGGACGGAAGTTCTGAGGCTTTCGCGGTTGTAGCTAGTGTTCGAATCGTTTGAGGTTTCGCCGCCGCCGCCTGAGTTTTCTGGTTCTCTTTGGTTCGCTTCGGTTCCCTTCTTCTTTTTTACGCGGATGATGATGAAGCTGGAAGCTTCTGAATCCCTTCGGTGATGATGCTGACGAAGATCTCCTTTTGATCTTCCGAATCTGAGTCGCGGCGCCTGTTAGAACACAGATTGGTTCTTAATAATATCTCTTTATTTTGATGATAACTATTAGGAAATTTTGTATTTAAGAGTTATATACTCTAAAATTTGCTTGAGAGTTTTTACTGCAGATAGTAATGAAATTAACACTCCAGAAGCAAATCTGAATTGTATACAAGAAATTTACTAGACTCTGAAGCGCCAGATGCACTCATTAGAAGATTCTGATTGCTGCCAATAGAAGATCTTGAGCGTAGCCTCCAGAAGGATCTGAAGCAAGAAGCTCAAGAAGAATCTGAAGCAAGAAGCTCCAGAAGATTCTGAAGCAGAAGCTCCAGAAGGATCTGAAGCAAGAAGAATATTGTATGAAGAGTTTTTCAAAGCATAGTTTCTACAGAAGATTCTGAAAGTACTAAAGCTGCCAGTACTGAAGTTCTGTTTCAAATATGCTCTGATGATCAACACGCTGAAAGCACACGTGCTGCAGAAGACTCTGAAACAGCAAAGTTCTGAACATCATTAGAAGACTCTGACCCAATCAGATTCTGATGAACTTGCTGAAAACTGAAGAAGAAATATTCAAAGATTATATCCGTTGGAGTAAATCAAACGTCTCTTTCCTCATTTGTGCTAGACACAAGAACACAGACAAAAAGGATTTTTATGTGCTTTCTCCTTCTAGGAAATGTCACTTGATGTGAGGACAAAAAGGCTTAAACCTTTTTGGGACACTCTTCTCAACGCTCAGCTCTCCTTGGATCAGCTGCCTATAAAAGGAAGACTCCACCATATTCTTCAGTTAGACATTTTGCTGAAAAGAAATTATAACATTCAAGCTCTCATACTTTCATATTCATTCTTAGAATTATTTGTACTTAATCTTAAGAGAAATATCATTGTTGTGATAAAAGCTTTTTAGAAGCATTCATACTCTTGTATTAGATTTACATTGATTGTAAAGGATTTCCTTAAGAGGATTCAGTTGGAATCAGTAGCTCTTGAGAAGACTAAGAACAGTTGTTCTTAGGTGTTACTATTGTAATCTGTTTGATTAAATAGTGGATTAAGTCCTTGTTGAGAAAGGCAAATCACTCTAGGAAGGGTGGACTGGAGTAGTTGAGTTCAACGAACCAAGATAAAAATAATTGTGTATTAATTCTAAGTTTTAATCTTTCATACTTATTCAACACCCCTTCTAAGTATTATCTCACCTTCAGTTGGCATTAGAGCTTCGGTTCTGTGTGTGCTACCACTTAACAGTGACAGTAAAGATCCAGAGAGAAATACTTTGATATATATTTATTTGTTACAATGGCTGATAATACAATATCCAACATTGACAATAAATATGTAGAAAGAGACAGAATCAACACCAAACCCCCTATGTTTGATTGGGAGAAATTTGATTACTGGAAAGACAAAATTGAGACTTTTTTCCTTGGGTATGATGCTGATCTATGGGATTTAGTCATAGATGGATATGTCCATCCCACAGATGGGAATGGCAAGAAGATAGACAGAAAATCTATGACAGATGCTCAGAAGAAAGATTTTAGAAATCATCACAAGGCCATAACTATATTATTGAATGCAATTTCTCATACTGAGTATGAAAAAATTACAAACAGGGAAACTGCTTTTGATATATTTGAATCCTTAAAAATGACTCATGAGGGAAACTCTCAAGTCAAGGAGACAAAAGCTCTGGCTCTGATCCAGAAGTATGAGGCCTTCAAGATGGAAGACTCTGAATCTGTTGAAGCCATGTTCTCCAGATTTCAGATCCTCACAGTTGGGCGAAAGGTTCTGGACAAGGGATACTCTACATCAGATCATGTAAAGAAAATCATCAGAAGTCAACCTACCAGATGGAGACCAATGGTGACTGCCTTGAAGATGGCTAAAGATCTGAACAATATCTCTTTAGAAGAACTCGTTAGCTCACTGAGGAGCCATGAAATTGAGCTTGAGGAAGATGAACCTCAGAAGAAAGAAAAAGACAAATCTGTTGCCTTAAAATCTAATAAATCTGCTAAAGCTTTGCAGGTTATTGAAGAAAGCTCTGAAGAATCTTCTTCTGAAGAAGAAGATGAATTATCCATGTTGTCCAGAAGGATCAACAGACTCTGGAAGCACAAGGGAAAGAAGTTCAACAACTTCAAAAGATCCGATCATAGAAAGGAATCTTCTGGGCACAGAAGATCTGGCAAGAAAAAAGTTGTATGCTATGAGTGCAAAGAACCTGGGCATTACAAGAATGATTGCCCCAAACTTCAAAAAGAAAAAACCCAAGAAGAAGTTTAACAAAAAGAAGAAGGTCCTGATAGCAACATGGGATGACTCAGATGAACCTGGATCATCTTCTGAATCAGAAGAAGAGTATGCTAATGTTGCACTGATGGCCAGCACAGAAGATCAGGAGGAAGGAACCTCAGGATATGAATCAGATTCTGAATCTGATGATGACGCTGAAGAGGTAATGGCCAAACTTACTAAAGAAGAACTTATAAAAGTTTTATCAGAAGTTCTTAAAAGTTATAACAATATCAAACTCAAATACAAGAAGCTGAAAAGCAATCTTGAATCTGAGATTGATCTTCTGAAGACAGAACTTGTTGAGCAAAAAGAAATTAATCTGAAAATCAAAAATGACTTTGAAATAACTCAACAAGAATCTGAATCTGAGACTAAGTCATGTGAAAACATTTTAGAAAAATATGACTCTAGATTTCAGAGATTCCTTACCAATAGCATAGACAGATGCAAGATGGCTTCTATGATCTATGGTGTTAGTGGGAACAACAGAAGAGGTATTGGATATGAATCTTCATCTGGAAGTAATCCAAAATTTGTTGACAAACTTTTCATCAAGAAGACACCTCTGTATTCTCAATTTAAATTTGGTCACTTAAATGACATTAAACACACAAGCTCTGAGAAGAATACTTATGTGTTTAAACCCAAGGCAAGTCAGAATAAACATTATGTTGAAGAACAGAAGTTTAGACAAACCTACAAACCAACTAACCCCAAAGGACCCAAGAAGATCTGGGTACCTAAAAACAAAATAATTCCTGTTGCAGATGTTCTTAGCAGCAAGGTCAGGACGCCAATCATGGTACCTGGACTCTGGATGCTCACGACACATGACAGGAGAAAATTCTATGTTCCAAAGCCTGGAACTTAGATCTGGAGGTGATGTGAAGTTTGGAGGGAATCAGAAGGGCAAGATCATTAGATCTGGCACTATTGGAAATGGTAAACTTCCCTCTATTACTAATGCTTTACTTGTTGAAGGGTTAAAGCATAACTTATTGTCCATAAGTCAATTAAGTGACAATGGTTATGATATCACCTTTAATCAAAAATGTTGTAAAGCTATTAGTCAAAAGGATGGCTCTATCCTATTTAATGGTAAGAGGAAAAACAACATTTATAAAATAAATCTTTCAGAACTTAAAGTTCAAAATGTTAAATGCCTCTTGTCTGTTAATGAAGAGCAATGGGTCTGGCACAGAAGATTGGGCCATATTAATATGAGACGTATATCTCAGATTAATAAACTTAATCTTGTCAGAGGGCTCCCTAATCTGAAGTTCACTTCAGATGCTCTTTGTGAAGCATGCCAAAAAGGGAAGTTTTCAAAAACATCTTTTAAATCAAAAAATGTTGTTTCTACTTCCAAACCATTAGAACTACTTCATATTGATCTGTTTGGACCAGTGAAAACTGCATCCATCAGAGGCAAGAAGTATGGATTAGTCATTGTTGATGACTATAGTAGATGGACATGGGTAAAGTTCTTAAAACACAAGGATGAGTCACATTCTGTGTTTTTTGACTTCTGCAAGCAAGTCCAGAATGAAAAGGATTTCAAAATTATAAAAGTCAGAAGTGATCATGGTGGTGAATTTGAAAATAAATATTTTGAAAAATATTTTTCTGAAAATGGCATTGCTCATGATTTTTCCTGTCCTAGAACTCCACAACAAAATGGGGGTGTAGAGAGGAAAAACAGAACTCTGCAAGAAATGGCCAGAACCATGATCAATGAGACAAATCTGGCAAAACACTTTTGGGCAGAAGCAATCAACACAGCCTGTTACATTCATAACAGAGTGTCTGTAAGACCTCTTCTGAAGAAGACTCCATATGAACTGTGGAAGAACAAAAAGCCCAACATTTCATATTTTCATCCTTTTGGATGTATTTGCTATATGTTAAATACTAAGGAAAATCTGAACAAGTTTGATTCCAAAGCACAGAAGTGTTTCATGCTTGGATATTCTGAACGCTCTAAAGGCTACAGAGTATACAACACTGAGACACAGATTGTGGAAGAATCCATTCATGTCAGATTTGATGATAAGCTTGGCTCTGAAAAGCCAAAGCAGTCTGAAAACTCTGCAGATAGGGAAGTAGTCTTCATTGACTCTGAAGTTCCAGAAGCAGACAAAATTCAAGTAAAGGAACCAGAAGCAACGCTAGATGCTACTCCTTTAACTTCTCAGATGAATAATCTAAACATTTCTGAAGAATCAACTATTAGAGGATCATCATCCAGAATTAAAGCTTCTCATCCAGAGGATGTTATTATTGGAAAGAAGGATGATCCCATCAGAACAAGATCCTTTCTAAGATCATCTGAAGCATCACTATTTTGACTAGTGTCAGAAATTGAACCATCTTCTGTAGATGAAGCTCTGCAAGACAATGATTGGATTATTGCCATGTAAGAAGAGCTAAATCAATTCACCAGAAATGATGTATGGGATCTAGTTCAAAGACCTCAAGGATTCAATATAATTGGTACAAAATGGGTCTTCAGAAATAAGCTAAATGAGAAAGGAGAAGTTGAAAGGAATAAGGCAAGGCTGGTTGCTCAAGGGTACAGTCAACAAGAAGGTATTGATTATACTGAGACATATGCTCCAGTGGCAAGGTTAGAATCTATACGCCTTCTTATTTCATTTGCTACACAAAATAACATCACTTTGTATCAGATGGATGTTAAAAGTGTCTTTCTTAATGGTATTATAGAAGAAGAAGTTTATGTCCACCAACCTCCTGGTTTTGAAAATGAAAAATTTCCAGATCATGTTTTCAAACTAAAGAAACCTCTATATGGTTTAAAACAAGCTCCCAGAGCTTGGTATGAGAGATTAAGCAACTTTCTTTTGGAGAAGAATTTCATCAGAGGCAAAGTGGATACAACACTCTTTTGTAAATCAATTAAGAAAGATCTTCTAATTTGCCAAATTTATGTAGATGATATTATTTTTGGATCAACAAATATTATGCTTGGAAAGGAGTTTGCTACATGTATGCAGGCAGAATTTGAAATGAGCATGATGGGAGAACTCAGATTCTTTCTAGGAATCCAAGTTAATCAAACCCCAGAGTGCACTTACATACATCAGACAAAATATGTTAAAGAACTTCTGAAGAAATTTAACATGTCTGATAGTAAGCTGGCAAAGGCTCCCATGCATCCTACTAGCTCACTTGGCAAGGAAGAGGTAAGTAAGAAAGTAGACCAGAAGCTCTACAGAGGTATGATTGGTTCGCTTCTTTATCTTACTGCTTCTAGACCTGACATATTGTTCAGTGTTTGTCTGTGTTCTAGATTCCAATCAGATCCTAGAGAATCACACTTGACAGTTGTCAAGAGGATTCTAAGGTATCTGAAAGGTACTTCTAATGTGGGTTTGTGTTACAGAAAATCTGATGATTTCAAATTAGTTGGATTCTGTGATGCTGACTACGCTGGAGACAGAGTGGAAAGAAAAAGTACTTCTGGAAGTTGTCAATTTCTAGGAAGAAATCTAATCTCCTGGTACAGCAAGAAGCAACCCACAATTGCACTTTCAACCACAGAGGCAGAATACATTGTTGCTGCTGGACGTAGCACGCAGATGCTCTGGATGAAGAGTCAACTAGAAGATTATCAAATTTTTGAAAGTAACATTTCTATCTTTTGTGATAATACTTCTGCTATATGTTTGTCCAAGAATTCCATTTTACACTCTAAGGCAAAACATATAGAAATTAAGCATCATTTCATCAGAGACTATGTTCAGAAGGGAATCATAAATTTAGCCTTTGTTGATACAGATCATCAATGGGCAGATATTTTTACAAAACCCCTTGTTGAAGATAGATTTAAATTTATTCTGAAAAATATTGGTATGGATTTTTGTCCAGAATGATATTTGTCAGAAGCAAATTTTTACAGATGCAAAAATGCCTAATGCTCTGAAGTATTTCTTCTGATTGCTTATTTATTCTGCTTAATATTTTATTTGTTGTGAAACTCTGAACTAAGAATCCTTAGAAGATCTGAATGTTGGTTAACGTTTCATTTCTCAAAAAAATTCAGAACACATGCAAGCAAACACGTGTCACACCAAATCTGAAGAGGTGGCGTGTACATTACTGAAGAGACGTTTGAGGTGAAGTTTGAATAGTGAAAATCTTGATTTTCCCCCCAAATTGTCAAAAGCAATTAATGTTTGAAATGATTATTATTCTTTTCATTTAATGCTTGTTAAAACGTGCAAAAATTCTGACTGATGGTATGCCTAAGTGTTTTAGTATAAATACATGTCTTATCTTCACTTTCACACTTTTCACACTCTCAGAAAATTATATGCGTTTTCATCTCCTCTTTTCTCTGCATAAAAACCCTAAACCTAAGCGTGTGACAAAGCATTCTTCAATGGCAACTTCATCATCAACAGCTGCTCAATTCCAATCTTCAATGGCTGCAGTAACTTCTGCAAACATGGGTGTTGCTCCTTATTCTCCTCCCAAAAGAACTCTTTTAACCCCTGTTGAGAAGTTGGAGGTTTTGTGTGAATCCATGGTAGAGTTTGATTCTCTTGCAGAAAATGGCTTTGAGTTTCGTTCTATCATTGGAACTCAAGGATGGGTTAAGTATTTTGATAGACTCTTTGGACCAGTTTACCCTCTCCTTGTGAAAGAATTCTGGATCCATGCCTCAGTTTACCCCAAGTTCATCTTATCTTCTGTACTGGGAAAAGAAATCATTATCACAGAAGATCTGATCAGAAAATTAATTGGATATGAAGAAACAGATGGTGTTTCCCACTTGCCAGCTGGGCGTGTGGACATGGATGAGGTGTATGAAGAAGTAATGACTGCTGGTCAAGCTTCTAACAAATTCAAGGATCTGAAGTCTGACTACAAGATCTGGGCCAAGATTTTCATGGGATGCATCCATCATAGGAAGTCAACTAATTCTCCAGACTATGTCAATAATGAACAGCTCTATTTCATGTATTGCCTCAGTCAGAGCACCAAGGTAGATCTTCCATATATTCTGTTTATGCATCTGTGGAACCATATAAGTGCATCTAGAGAGTATGTGAAAGAGAAAGGACAGAAGATCAGAACCTGGATCCCCTTTGGAAGGTTGATCTCATATCTTCTAACTGAGAATGGTTTGGTCACTGCTCTGTACGCTGCTGGAGTTACAGAGGAATTGGAATTCATAATGGGAAAGCCTCTGAATGCTAAAAGTCTTCAGAGACTCAAAATAGTTGATGAACTCACAACAGCTCCCAAGAAGCTGAATGTGTCTGAATTGAGTAAGAAGAGGGTTCCTGTAGATGACTTTCCATTGTTCTTTGCTGAAGAGCCCAGACACATTGTAGTTATGTACATTGATGAATGTAAGAAGGAAGGCAAGCTTGTTCCTGCAAATGTGATTTAGCTAGCAAGACAACCCCTACCAGATGTAGAAGAAGAAGAAGAAGAAGCACAACTACAGAGGAAAAGGACTCAGCCAGTAGCAGAATCTGAACTTGCTCAAAAGAAGGTCAAGATTGTTGAGAAGCCAAAGAAGCTCTTGAAGAGAAAAGAATCTGAAGACACTTCTTCTGTACCAGCCAAGAGGATCAAAATAAAAGGTACTAAATCTTCTGTATCTTCTGCAAATACAATTGTTATAAATGACTCTAATATTAAGTCTGTTCCAAAACCACCCTCAACACAAACTACTTCTGTTACTGATTCTAGTTCAAAATCACCACAAAAACAAACTTTTATTCCAACACCAATAACAATAAAAAACACTCAAACACCAACAGTCTCTGTACCAAAATCATCTCAACCAAAAATCCATATCAAACAGTTTGTTCCACAAACACAATCTTCACAGAAACAACCTTCAGAACAACAACCACAACAATCTGTACACCAAAAATCATCTGAACAACCAGCAAAACCACAAGAATCTCAACCAGAAAAAGCCTCTGAAAATCCACCATCAAAATCATCTGAACCCATTGCACCTGTTACTTCTGAACCTACAAAAGTAACTTCTGCTCCAATTTCATCAGAACCAATCAATATTCCATCTGATTCACCCATCTCAGAACAACCATCCAAACCATCTAAAATTCCTTCAGAACAAACCAACACTTCTGAACCTCACATTCCTGAGACATAAGTTCTTGATGTCACACCCTTAAAAACGGTGTTTCAAGTATCTTCTACTTCCTGCACACCAACCACCTCCTCAAACTCCTCAGAATCAGACCTCCACCCAGATTTTCTAATCTCTCCATCTCAAAAATACTCTGAGGTAAACCAACCTGAACCCACTATACCTTCAAAAGCTCCCATTCCAGATCCTATTCCCACACCTGCACCCTCATCTGAAATATTGATCCCAAATCAAACCCAAGATCTTCTATATCTTGTGCCCAAGTATCATCTCTATTTCATAATCTGTCTTATGGTTTCAAACTGAAAGACTTTTATGACAAAGTTGAACCTTCTGGCCCTATCAATCCTCTGAAACCAAAACTCACCATGACCCTTCCATCTGTGATTCTTGATTACATAAAATCCATGTCGGATGTAGGATCTTTAGTAACCATATTCTGTTCTACAAAATCTGATAAAGATGTTGCTTCAGCTCTGCCAATTGCATCTGATAACAATGCTGCATCTGATGAACCACCCAAATCTGCTTTCCAAACCTACTCAAATAAATCTTTTGATGTAGTTACCCTTCACACCAGAGCAAAACCTCATTTGCTAAATGCCTTAATCAGATCTAAAGAAAAAGCTCCTGAGATACCCTTCATTCCATACTATCCTCCTCCTCTGATCTCCATCCAAAAATCAATTTTTCCACCAACTCCCCAACCTAAACCTGTAACTCTGGAAACTTTGTTACGTCCAAAGCCCAGACTTAATGTTGATTATTTATTTCAAACTTTTTTACAAGAAATACAGATGTATTTAGGTACTGTTCAGAAGAAATGCTCAGCAACAATGGATGCCAAAGAATCTGACATCATCTGGAATGGATTCATCAACAGATTCAACTCCGTGGCCTCAAATCTGAAGAACATTTGTTCTGATGATGCGAAGCTCAGATTTGCTGAGGCTGCAAGTGTTAGAACACAGATTGGTTCTTAATAATATCTCTTTGTTTTGATGATAACTGTTAGGAAATTTTATATTTAAGAATTATATACTCTAAAATTTGTTTGAGAGTTTTACTGCAGATTGAAATGAAATTAACTCTCTAGAAGCAAATATGTTTTGTATACAAGAAGTTATCTTGACTCTGAAGCGCCAGATGCACTCATTAGAAGATTCTGATTGCTGTTTACAGAAGATCCTGAGCGTAGTCTCCAGAAGGATCTGAAGCAAGAAGCTCCAGAAGATTCTGAAGCAGAAGCATCTGAAGCTAGTCAAAAGCATCTGAAGTTGAAGCATCTAAAGCAAAGAAGAATATTGTATGAAGAGTTTCTCAAAGCATAATTCTACAGAAGTTTCTGAAAGTACTAACGCTGCCAAGTACTGAAGTTCTGTGTCAAATATGCTCTGATGATCAACACGCTGAAAGCACACATGCTGCAGAAGACTCTGATACAGCAAGGTTCTGAACATCATTAGAAGACTCTGACTCATTCAGATTCTGAAGAACTTGCTGAAAACTGAAGAAGAAATATTCAAAGATTATATTCGTTGGAGTAAATCAAACGTCTCTTTCCTCATTTGTGCTAGACACAAGAACACAGACAAAAAGGATTGTTCTATGCTTTCTACTTCTAGGAAAGGTCACTTGATGTGAAGACAAAAAGGCTCAGACCTTTTGGGACACTCTTCTCAACGCTCAGCATCCTTGGATCAGCTGCCTATAAAAGGAAGACTCCACCAATTTCTTCAGTGACACAATTTGCTGAAAAGAAATCATAATATTCAAAGCTCTCATTATTTCATATTCTTCTTAGAATTTCTTGTACTTAAACTTAAGAGAAAAATCACTGTTGTGATAAAAGCTTTATAGAAGCATTAATACTCTTGTATTTGATTTACATTGATTGTAAAGGTTTTCCTTAAGAGGATTCAGTTGGAATCAGTAGCTCTTGAGAAGACTAAGAACAGTTGTTCTTAGGTGTTACTATTGTAATCTGTTTGATTAAATAGTGGATTAAGTCCTTGTTGAGAAAGGCAAATCACTCTAGGAAGGATGGACTGGAGTAGTTGTTTTAAACGAACCAGGATAAAAATAATTGAGTTATTATTTTTTAGTCTTAATCTTTCATACTTATTCAACCCCCCTTCTAAGTATTTTCTCACCTTCAGTTGGCATCAGAGCTCCGGTTCTGTGTGTGCTACCACTTAACAGTGTCAGTAAAAATCCAGAGAGAAATACTTTGATATATATTTATTTGTTACAATGGTTGATAATTCAATATCCAATATTAATAATAAATATGAAGAAAGGGACAGGATCAACACCAAACCCCCTATGTTTGATGGGGAGAAATTTGACTACTGGAAAGACATAATTGAGAGTTTTTTCCTAGGATATGATGTTGATCTATGGGATCTAGTCATAGATGGATATGTCCATCCCACAGATGGGAATGGCAAGAAGATTGACAGAAAATCTATGACAGATGCTCAGAAGAAAGATTTTAGAAATCATCACAAAGCCAGGACTATATTATTGAATGCAATTTCACATACTGAGTATGAAAAAATTACAAACAGGGAAACTGCTTTTGATATGTTTGAATCCCTAAAAATGACTCATGAGGGAAATTCTCAAGTTAAGGAGACAAAAGCTCTGGCTCTGATCCAGAAGTATGAGGCCTTCAAAATGGAAGACTCTGAATCTGTTGAAGCCATGTTCTCCAGATTTCAGATACTCACAGCTGGGCTGAAAGTTCTAGACAAGGGATACTTTACATTAGATCATGTAAAGAAAATCATCAGAAGTCTGCCTACCAGATGGAGACCAATGGTGACTGCCTTGAAGATGGTTAAAGATTTGAACAAGATCTCTCTAGAAGAACTCATCAGCTCACTGAGGAGCCATTAGATTGAGCTTGAGGAAGATGAACCTCAGAAGAAAGAAAAAGGTAAATCTGTTGCATTAAAATCTAACAAAACTGCTAAAGCTTTGCATGTCATTCAAGAAAGCTCTGAAGAAGAAGAAGATGAATTATCCATGTTGTCCAGAAGGATCAACAGACTCTGGAAGCACAAGGGAAAGAAGTTCAACAACTTCAGAAGATCCGATCATAGAAAGGAATCTTCTGGGCACAGAAGATCTGGCAAGAAAAAAGTTGTATGCTATGAGTGCAAAGAACCTGGGCATTACAAGAATGATTGCCCCAAACTTCAAAAAGAAAAAACCCAAGAAGAAGTTTAACAAAAAGAAGAAGGTCCTGATGGCAACATGGGATGACTCAGATGAACCTGGATCATCTTTTGAATCAGAAGAAGAGTGTGCTAATGTTGCACTGATGGCCAGCACAGAAGATCAGGAGGAAGGAACCTCAGGATATGAATCAGATTCTGAATCTGATGATGACGCTGAAGAGGTAATGGCCAAACTTACTAAAGAAGAACTTATAAAAGTTTTATCAGAAGTTCTTAAAAGTTATAACAATATCAAACTCAAATACAAGAAGCTGAAAAGCAATCTTGAATCTGAGATTGATCTTCTGAAGACAGAACTTGTTGAGCAAAAAGAAATTAATCTGAAAATCAAAAATGACTTTGAAATAACTCAACAAGAATCTGAATCTGAGACTAAGTCATGTGAAAACATTTTAGAAAAATATGACTCTAGATTTCAGAGATTCCTTACCAAGAGCATAGACAGAAGCAAGATGGCTTCTATGATCTATGGTATTAGTGGGAACAACAGAAGAGGTATTGGATATGAATCTTCATCTGGAAGTAATCCAAAATTTGTTGACAAACTTTTCATCAAGAAGACACCTCTGTATTCTCAATTTAAATTTGGTCACTTAAATGACATTAAACACACAAGCTCTGAGAAGAATACTTATGTGTTTAAACCCAAGGCAAGTCAGAATAAACATTATGTTGAAGAACAAAAGTTTAGACAAACCTACAAACCAACTAACCCCAAAGGACCCAAGAAGATCTGGGTACCTAAAAACAAAATAATTCCTGTTGCAGATGTTCTTAGCAGCAAGGTCAGGACGCCAATCATGGTACCTGGACTCTGGATGCTCACGACACATGACAGGAGAAAAGTCTATGTTCCAAAGCCTGGAACTTAGATCTGGAGGTGATGTGAAGTTTGGAGGGAACCAGAAGGGCAAGATCATTAGATCTGGCACTATTGGAAATGGTAAACTTCCCTCTATTACTAATGTTTTACTTGTTGAAGGGTTAAAGCATAACTTATTGTCCATAAGTCAATTAAGTGACAATGGTTATGATATCACCTTTAATCAAAAATGTTGTAAAGCTATTAGTCAAAAGGATGGCTCTATCCTATTTAATGGTAAGAGGAAAAACAACATTTATAAAATAAATCTTTTAGAACTTAAAGTTCAAAATGTTAAATGCCTCTTGTCTGTTAATGAAGAGCAATGGGTCTAGCACAGAAGATTGGGCCATATTAATATGAGACGTATATCTCAGATTAATAAACTTAATCTTGTCAGAGGGCTCCCTAATCTGAAGTTCACTTCAGATGCTCTTTGTGAAGCATGCCAAAAAGGGAAGTTTTCAAAAACATCTTTTAAATCAAAAAATGTTGTTTCTACTTCCAAACCATTAGAACTACTTCATATTGATCTGTTTGGACCAGTGAAAACTGCATCCATCAGAGGCAAGAAGTATGGATTAGTCATTGTTGATGACTATAGTAGATGGACATGGGTAAAGTTCTTAAAACACAAGGATGAGTCACATTCTGTGTTTTTTGACTTCTGCAAGCAAGTCCAGAATGAAAAGGATTTCAAAATTATAAAAGTCAGAAGTGATCATGGTGGTGAATTTGAAAATAAATATTTTGAAAAATATTTTTCTGAAAATGGCATTGCTCATGATTTTTCCTGTCCTAGAACTCCACAACAAAATGGGGGTGTAGAGAGGAAAAACAGAACTCTGCAAGAAATGGCCAGAACCATGATCAATGAGACAAATCTGGCAAAACACTTTTGGGCAGAAGCAATCAACACAGCCTGTTACATTCATAACAGAGTGTCTGTAAGACCTCTTCTGAAGAAGACTCCATATGAACTGTGGAAGAACAAAAAGCCCAACATTTCATATTTTCATCCTTTTGGATGTATTTGCTAATGTTAAATACTAAGGAAAATCTGAACAAGTTTGATTCCAAAGCACAGAAGTGTTTCATGCTTGGATATTCTGAACGCTCTAAAGGCTACAGAGTATACAACACTGAGACACAGATTGTGGAAGAATCCATTCATGTCAGATTTGATGATAAGCTTGGCTCTGAAAAGCCAAAGCAGTCTGAAAACTCTGCAGATAGGGAAGTAGTCTTCATTGACTCTGAAGTTCCAGAAGCAGACAAAATTCAAGTAAAGGAACCAGAAGCAACGCTAGATGCTACTCCTTTAACTTCTCAGATGAATAATCTAAACATTTCTGAAGAATCAACTATTAGAGGATCATCATCCAGAATTAAAGCTTCTCATCCAGAGGATGTTATTATTGGAAAGAAGGATGATCCCATCAGAACAAGATCCTTTGTAAGATCATCTGAAGCATCACTATTTTGACTAGTGTCAGAAATTGAACCATCTTCTGTAGATGAAGCTCTGCAAGACAATGATTGGATTATTGCCATGTAAGAAGAGCTAAATCAATTCACCAGAAATGATGTATGGGATCTAGTTCAAAGACCTCAAGGATTCAATATAATTGGTACAAAATGGGTCTTCAGAAATAAGCTAAATGAGAAAGGAGAAGTTGAAAGGAATAAGGCAAGGCTGGTTGCTCAAGGGTACAGTCAACAAGAAGGTATTGATTATACTGAGACATATGCTCCAGTGGCAAGGTTAGATCTCCTTTTGATCTTCCGAATCTGAGTCGCGGCGCCTGTTAGAACACAGATTGGTTCTTAATAATATCTCTTTATTTTGATGATAACTATTAGGAAATTTTGTATTTAAGAGTTATATACTCTAAAATTTGCTTGAGAGTTTTTACTGCAGATAGTAATGAAATTAACACTCCAGAAGCAAATCTGAATTGTATACAAGAAATTTACTAGACTCTGAAGCGCCAGATGCACTCATTAGAAGATTCTGATTGCTGCCAATAGAAGATCTTGAGCGTAGCCTCCAGAAGGATCTGAAGCAAGAAGCTCAAGAAGAATCTGAAGCAAGAAGCTCCAGAAGATTCTGAAGCAGAAGCTCCAGAAGGATCTGAAGCAAGAAGAATATTGTATGAAGAGTTTTTCAAAGCATAGTTTCTACAGAAGATTCTGAAAGTACTAAAGCTGCCAGTACTGAAGTTCTATTTCAAATATGCTCTGATGATCAACACGCTGAAAGCACACGTGCTGCAGAAGACTCTGAAACAGCAAAGTTCTGAACATCATTAGAAGACTCTGACCCAATCAGATTCTGATGAACTTGCTGAAAACTGAAGAAGAAATATTCAAAGATTATATCCGTTGGAGTAAATCAAACGTCTCTTTCCTCATTTGTGCTAGACACAAGAACACAGACAAAAAGGATTTTTATGTGCTTTCTCCTTCTAGGAAATGTCACTTGATGTGAGGACAAAAAGGCTTAAACCTTTTTGGGACACTCTTCTCAACGCTCAGCTCTCCTTGGATCAGCTGCCTATAAAAGGAAGACTCCACCATATTCTTCAGTTAGACATTTTGCTGAAAAGAAATTATAACATTCAAGCTCTCATACTTTCATATTCATTCTTAGAATTATTTGTACTTAATCTTAAGAGAAATATCATTGTTGTGATAAAAGCTTTTTAGAAGCATTCATACTCTTGTATTAGATTTACATTGATTGTAAAGGATTTCCTTAAGAGGATCCAGTTGGAATCAGTAGCTCTTGAGAAGACTAAGAACAGTTGTTCTTAGGTGTTACTATTGTAATCTGTTTGATTAAATAGTGGATTAAGTCCTTGTTGAGAAAGGCAAATCACTCTAGGAAGGGTGGACTGGAGTAGTTGAGTTCAACGAACCAAGATAAAAATAATTGTGTATTAATTCTAAGTTTTAATCTTTCATACTTATTCAACACCCCTTCTAAGTATTATCTCACCTTCAGTTGGCATTAGAGCTTCGGTTCTGTGTGTGCTACCACTTAACAGTGACAGTAAAGATCCAGAGAGAAATACTTTGATATATATTTATTTGTTACAATGGCTGATAATACAATATCCAACATTGACAATAAATATGTAGAAAGAGACAGAATCAACACCAAACCCCCTATGTTTGATTGGGAGAAATTTGATTACTGGAAAGACAAAATTGAGACTTTTTTCCTTGGGTATGATGCTGATCTATGGGATTTAGTCATAGATGGATATGTCCATCCCACAGATGGGAATGGCAAGAAGATAGACAGAAAATCTATGACAGATGCTCAGAAGAAAGATTTTAGAAATCATCACAAGGCCATAACTATATTATTGAATGCAATTTCTCATACTGAGTATGAAAAAATTACAAACAGGGAAACTGCTTTTGATATATTTGAATCCTTAAAAATGACTCATGAGGGAAACTCTCAAGTCAAGGAGACAAAAGCTCTGGCTCTGATCCAGAAGTATGAGGCCTTCAAGATGGAAGACTCTGAATCTGTTGAAGCCATGTTCTCCAGATTTCAGATCCTCACAGTTGGGCGAAAGGTTCTGGACAAGGGATACTCTACATCAGATCATGTAAAGAAAATCATCAGAAGTCAACCTACCAGATGGAGACCAATGGTGACTGCCTTGAAGATGGCTAAAGATCTGAACAATATCTCTTTAGAAGAACTCGTTAGCTCACTGAGGAGCCATGAAATTGAGCTTGAGGAAGATGAACCTCAGAAGAAAGAAAAAGACAAATCTGTTGCCTTAAAATCTAATAAATCTGCTAAAGCTTTGCAGGTTATTGAAGAAAGCTCTGAAGAATCTTCTTCTGAAGAAGAAGATGAATTATCCATGTTGTCCAGAAGGATCAACAGACTCTGGAAGCACAAGGGAAAGAAGTTCAACAACTTCAAAAGATCCGATCATAGAAAGGAATCTTCTGGGCACAGAAGATCTGGCAAGAAAAAAGTTGTATGCTATGAGTGCAAAGAACCTGGGCATTACAAGAATGATTGCCCCAAACTTCAAAAAGAAAAAACCCAAGAAGAAGTTTAACAAAAAGAAGAAGGTCCTGATGGCAACATGGGATGACTCAGATGAACCTGGATCATCTTCTGAATCAGAAGAAGAGTGTGCTAATGTTGCACTGATGGCCAGCACAGAAGATCAGGAGGAAGGAACCTCAGGATATGAATCAGATTCTGAATCTGATGATGACGCTGAAGAGGTAATGGCCAAACTTACTAAAGAAGAACTTATAAAAGTTTTATCAGAAGTTCTTAAAAGTTATAACAATATCAAACTCAAATACAAGAAGCTGAAAAGCAATCTTGAATCTGAGATTGATCTTCTGAAGACAGAACTTGTTGAGCAAAAAGAAATTAATCTGAAAATCAAAAATGACTTTGAAATAACTCAACAAGAATCTGAATCTGAGACTAAGTCATGTGAAAACATTTTAGAAAAATATGACTCTAGATTTCAGAGATTCCTTACCAATAGCATAGACAGATGCAAGATGGCTTCTATGATCTATGGTGTTAGTGGGAACAACAGAAGAGGTATTGGATATGAATCTTCATCTGGAAGTAATCCAAAATTTGTTGACAAACTTTTCATCAAGAAGACACCTCTGTATTCTCAATTTAAATTTGGTCACTTAAATGACATTAAACACACAAGCTCTGAGAAGAATACTTATGTGTTTAAACCCAAGGCAAGTCAGAATAAACATTATGTTGAAGAACAGAAGTTTAGACAAACCTACAAACCAACTAACCCCAAAGGACCCAAGAAGATCTGGGTACCTAAAAACAAAATAATTCCTGTTGCAGATGTTCTTAGCAGCAAGGTCAGGACGCCAATCATGGTACCTGGACTCTGGATGCTCACGACACATGACAGGAGAAAATTCTATGTTCCAAAGCCTGGAACTTAGATCTGGAGGTGATGTGAAGTTTGGAGGGAATCAGAAGGGCAAGATCATTAGATCTGGCACTATTGGAAATGGTAAACTTCCCTCTATTACTAATGCTTTACTTGTTGAAGGGTTAAAGCATAACTTATTGTCCATAAGTCAATTAAGTGACAATGGTTATGATATCACCTTTAATCAAAAATGTTGTAAAGCTATTAGTCAAAAGGATGGCTCTATCCTATTTAATGGTAAGAGGAAAAACAACATTTATAAAATAAATCTTTCAGAACTTAAAGTTCAAAATGTTAAATGCCTCTTGTCTGTTAATGAAGAGCAATGGGTCTGGCACAGAAGATTGGGCCATATTAATATGAGACGTATATCTCAGATTAATAAACTTAATCTTGTCAGAGGGCTCCCTAATCTGAAGTTCACTTCAGATGCTCTTTGTGAAGCATGCCAAAAAGGGAAGTTTTCAAAAACATCTTTTAAATCAAAAAATGTTGTTTCTACTTCCAAACCATTAGAACTACTTCATATTGATCTGTTTGGACCAGTGAAAACTGCATCCATCAGAGGCAAGAAGTATGGATTAGTCATTGTTGATGACTATAGTAGATGGACATGGGTAAAGTTCTTAAAACACAAGGATGAGTCACATTCTGTGTTTTTTGACTTCTGCAAGCAAGTCCAGAATGAAAAGGATTTCAAAATTATAAAAGTCAGAAGTGATCATGGTGGTGAATTTGAAAATAAATATTTTGAAAAATATTTTTCTGAAAATGGCATTGCTCATGATTTTTCCTGTCCTAGAACTCCACAACAAAATGGGGGTGTAGAGAGGAAAAACAGAACTCTGCAAGAAATGGCCAGAACCATGATCAATGAGACAAATCTGGCAAAACACTTTTGGGCAGAAGCAATCAACACAGCCTGTTACATTCATAACAGAGTGTCTGTAAGACCTCTTCTGAAGAAGACTCCATATGAACTGTGGAAGAACAAAAAGCCCAACATTTCATATTTTCATCCTTTTGGATGTATTTGCTAATGTTAAATACTAAGGAAAATCTGAACAAGTTTGATTCCAAAGCACAGAAGTGTTTCATGCTTGGATATTCTGAACGCTCTAAAGGCTACAGAGTATACAACACTGAGACACAGATTGTGGAAGAATCCATTCATGTCAGATTTGATGATAAGCTTGGCTCTGAAAAGCCAAAGCAGTCTGAAAACTCTGCAGATAGGGAAGTAGTCTTCATTGACTCTGAAGTTCCAGAAGCAGACAAAATTCAAGTAAAGGAACCAGAAGCAACGCTAGATGCTACTCCTTTAACTTCTCAGATGAATAATCTAAACATTTCTGAAGAATCAACTATTAGAGGATCATCATCCAGAATTAAAGCTTCTCATCCAGAGGATGTTATTATTGGAAAGAAGGATGATCCCATCAGAACAAGATCCTTTGTAAGATCATCTGAAGCATCACTATTTTGACTAGTGTCAGAAATTGAACCATCTTCTGTAGATGAAGCTCTGCAAGACAATGATTGGATTATTGCCATGTAAGAAGAGCTAAATCAATTCACCAGAAATGATGTATGGGATCTAGTTCAAAGACCTCAAGGATTCAATATAATTGGTACAAAATGGGTCTTCAGAAATAAGCTAAATGAGAAAGGAGAAGTTGAAAGGAATAAGGCAAGGCTGGTTGCTCAAGGGTACAGTCAACAAGAAGGTATTGATTATACTGAGACATATGCTCCAGTGGCAAGGTTAGAATCTATACGCCTTCTTATTTCATTTGCTACACAAAATAACATCACTTTGTATCAGATGGATGTTAAAAGTGTCTTTCTTAATGGTATTATAGAAGAAGAAGTTTATGTCCACCAACCTCCTGGTTTTGAAAATGAAAAATTTCCAGATCATGTTTTCAAACTAAAGAAACCTCTATATGGTTTAAAACAAGCTCCCAGAGCTTGGTATGAGAGATTAAGCAACTTTCTTTTGGAGAAGAATTTCATCAGAGGAAAAGTGGATACAACACTCTTTTGTAAATCAATTAAGAAAGATCTTCTAATTTGCCAAATTTATGTAGATGATATTATTTTTGGATCAACAAATATTATGCTTGGAAAGGAGTTTGCTACATGTATGCAGGCAGAATTTGAAATGAGCATGATGGGAGAACTCAGATTCTTTCTAGGAATCCAAGTTAATCAAACCCCAGAGTGCACTTACATACATCAGACAAAATATGTTAAAGAACTTCTGAAGAAATTTAACATGTCTGATAGTAAGCTGGCAAAGGCTCCCATGCATCCTACTAGCTCACTTGGCAAGGAAGAGGTAAGTAAGAAAGTAGACCAGAAGCTCTACAGAGGTATGATTGGTTCGCTTCTTTATCTTACTGCTTCTAGACCTGACATATTGTTCAGTGTTTGTCTGTGTTCTAGATTCCAATCAGATCCTAGAGAATCACACTTGACAGTTGTCAAGAGGATTCTAAGGTATTTGAAAGGTACTTCTAATGTGGGTTTGTGTTACAGAAAATCTGATGATTTCAAATTAGTTGGATTCTGTGATGCTGACTACGCTGGAGACAGAGTGGAAAGAAAAAGTACTTCTGGAAGTTGTCAATTTCTAGGAAGAAATCTAATCTCCTGGTACAGCAAGAAGCAACCCACAATTGCACTTTCAACCACAGAGGCAGAATACATTGCTGCTGCTGGATGTAGCACGCAGATGCTCTGGATGAAGAGTCAACTAGAAGATTATCAAATTTTTGAAAGTAACATTTCTATCTTTTGTGATAATACTTCTGCTATATGTTTGTCCAAGAATTCCATTTTACACTCTAAGGCAAAACATATAGAAATTAAGCATCATTTCATCAGAGACTATGTTCAGAAGGGAATCATAAATTTAGCCTTTGTTGATACAGATCATCAATGGGCAGATATTTTTACAAAACCCCTTGTTGAAGATAGATTTAAATTTATTCTGAAAAATATTGGTATGGATTTTTGTCCAGAATGATATTTGTCAGAAGCAAATTTTTACAGATGCAAAAATGCCTAATGCTCTGAAGTATTTCTTCTGATTGCTTATTTATTCTGCTTAATATTTTATTTGTTGTGAAACTCTGAACTAACAATCCTTAGAAGATCTGAATGTTGGTTAACGTTTCATTTCTCAAAAGAATTCAGAACACATGCAAGCAAACACGTGTCACACCAAATCTGAAGAGGTGGCGTGTACATTACTGAAGAGACGTTTGAGGTGAAGTTTGAATAGTGAAAATCTTGATTTTCCCCCCAAATTGTCAAAAGCAATTAATGTTTGAAATGATTATTATTCTTTTCATTTAATGCTTGTTAAAACGTGCAAAAATTCTGACTGATGGTATGCCTAAGTGTTTTAGTATAAATACATGTCTTATCTTCACTTTCACACTTTTCACACTCTCATAAAATTATATGCGTTTTCATCTCCTCTTTTCTCTGCATAAAAACCCTAAACCTAAGCGTGTGACAAAGCATTCTTCAATGGCAACTTCATCATCAACAGCTGCTCAATTCCAATCTTCAATGGCTGCAGTAACTTCTGCAAACATGGGTGTTGCTCCTTATTCTCCTCCCAAAAGAACTCTTTTAACCCCTGTTGAGAAGTTGGAGGTTTTGTGTGAATCCATGGTAGAGTTTGATTCTCTTGCAGAAAATGGCTTTGAGTTTCGTTCTATCATTGGAGCTCAAGGATGGGTTAAGTATTTTGATAGACTCTTTGGACCAGTTTACCCTCTCCTTGTGAAAGAATTCTGGATCCATGCCTCAGTTTACCCCAAGTTCATCTTATCTTCTGTACTGGGAAAAGAAATCATTATCACAGAAGATCTGATCAGAAAATTAATTGGATATGAAGAAACAGATGGTGTTTCCCACTTGCCAGCTGGGCGTGTGGACATGGATGAGGTGTATGAAGAAGTAATGACTGCTGGTCAAGCTTCTAACAAATTCAAGGATCTGAAGTCTGACTACAAGATCTGGGCCAAGATTTTCATGGGATGCATCCATCATAGGAAGTCAACTAATTCTCCAGACTATGTCAATAATGAACAGCTCTATTTCATGTATTGCCTCAGTCAGAGCACCAAGGTAGATCTTCCATATATTCTGTTTATGCATCTGTGGAACCATATAAGTGCATCTAGAGAGTATGTGAAAGAGAAAGGACAGAAGATCAGAACCTGGATCCCCTTTGGAAGGTTGATCTCATATCTCCTAACTGAGAATGGTTTGGTCACTGCTCTGTACGCTGCTGGAGTTACAGAGGAATTGGAATTCATAATGGGAAAGCCTCTGAATGCTAAAAGTCTTCAGAGACTCAAAATAGTTGATGAACTCACAACAGCTCCCAAGAAGCTGAATGTGTCTGAATTGAGTAAGAAGAGGGTTCCTGTAGATGACTTTCCATTGTTCTTTGCTGAAGAGCCCAGACACATTGTAGTTATGTACATTGATGAATGTAAGAAGGAAGGCAAGCTTGTTCCTGCAAATGTGATTTAGCTAGCAAGACAACCCCTACCAGATGTAGAAGAAGAAGAAGAAGAAGCACAACTACAGAGGAAAAGGACTCAGCCAGTAGCAGAATCTGAACTTGCTCAAAAGAAGGTCAAGATTGTTGAGAAGCCAAAGAAGCTCTTGAAGAGAAAAGAATCTGAAGACACTTCTTCTGTACCAGCCAAGAGGATCAAAATAAAAGGTACTAAATCTTTTGTATCTTCTGCAAATACAATTGTTATAAATGACTCTAATATTAAGTTTGTTCCAAAACCACCCTCAACACAAACTACTTCTGTTACTGATTCTAGTTCAAAATCACCACAAAAACAAACTTCTATTCCAACACCAACAACAATAAAAAACACTCAAACACCAACAGTCTCTGTACCAAAATCATCTCAACCAAAAATCCATATCAAACAGTTTGTTCCACAAACACAATCTTCACAGAAACAACCTTCAGAACAACAACCACAACAATCTGTACACCAAAAATCATCTGAACAACCAGCAAAACCAGCAAAACCACAAGAATCTCAACCAGAAAAAGCCTCTGAAAATCCACCATCAAAATCATCTGAACCCATTGCACCTGTTACTTCTGAACCTACAAAAGTAACTTCTGCTCCAATTTCATCAGAACCAATCAATATTCCATCTGATTCACCCATCTCAGAACAACCATCCAAACCATCTGAAATTCCTTCAGAACAAACCAACACTTCTGAACCTCACATTCCTGAGACAGAAGTTCTTGATGTCACACCCTTAAAAACGGTGTTTCAAGTATCTTCTACTTCCTGCACACCAACCACCTCCTCAAACTCCTCAGAATCAGACCTCCACCCAGATTTTCTAATCTCTCCATCTCAAAAATACTCTGAGGTAAACCAACCTGAACCCACTATACCTTCAAAAGCTCCCATTCCAGATCCTATTCCCACACCTGCACCCTCATCTGAAATATTGATCCCAAATCAAACCCAAGATCTTCTATATCTTGTGCCCAAGTATCATCTCTATTTCATAATCTGTCTTATGGTTTCAAACTGAAAGACTTTTATGACAGAGTTGAACCTTCTGACCCTATCAATCCTCTGAAACCAAAACTCACCATGACCCTTCCATCTGTGATTCTTGATTACATAAAATCCATGTCGGATGTAGGATCTTTAGTAACCATATCCTGTTCTACAAAATCTAATAAAGATGTTGCTTCAGCTCTGCCAATTGCATCTGATAACAATGCTGCATCTGATGAACCACCCAAATCTGCTTTCTAAACCTACTCAAATAAATCTTTTGATGTAGTTACCCTTCACACCAGAGCAAAACCTCATTTGCTAAATGCCTTAATCAGATCTAAAGAAAAAGCTCCTGAGATACCCTTCATTCCATACTATCCTCCTCCTCTGATCTCCATCCAAAAATCAATTTTTCCACCAACTCCCCAACCTAAACCTGTAACTCTGGAAACTTTGTTACGTCCAAAGCCCAGACTTAATGTTGATTATTTATTTCAAACTTTTTTACAAGAAATACAGATGTATTTAGGTACTGTTCAGAAGAAATGCTCAGCAACAATGGATGCCAAAGAATCTGACATCATCTGGAATGGATTCATCAACAGATTCAACTCTGTGGCCTCAAATCTGAAGAACATTTGTTATGATGATGCGAAGCTCAGATTTGCTGAGGCTGCAAGTGTTAGAACACAGATTGGTTCTTAATAATATCTCTTTGTTTTGATGATAACTGTTAGGAAATTTTATATTTAAGAATTATATACTCTAAAATTTGTTTGAGAGTTTTACTGCAGATTGAAATGAAATTAACTCTCTAGAAGCAAATATGTTTTGTATACAAGAAGTTATCTTGACTCTGAAGCGCCAGATGCACTCATTAGAAGATTCTGATTGCTGTTTACAGAAGATCCTGAGCGTAGTCTCCAGAAGGATCTGAAGCAAGAAGCTCCAGAAGATTCTGAAGCAGAAGCATCTGAAGCTAGTCAAAAGCATCTGAAGTTGAAGCATCTAAAGCAAAGAAGAATATTGTATGAAGAGTTTCTCAAAGCATAATTCTACAGAAGTTTCTGAAAGTACTAACGCTGCCAAGTACTGAAGTTCTGTGTCAAATATGCTCTGATGATCAACACGCTGAAAGCACACATGCTGCAGAAGACTCTGATACAGCAAGGTTCTGAATATCATTAGAAGACTCTGACTCATTCAGATTCTGAAGAACTTGCTGAAAACTGAAGAAGAAATATTCAAAGATTATATGCGTTGGAGTAAATCAAACGTCTCTTTCCTCATTTGTGCTAGACACAAGAACATAGACAAAAAGGATTGTTCTGTGCTTTCTACTTCTAGGAAAGGTCACTTGATGTGAAGACAAAAAGGCTCAGACCTTTTGGGACACTCTTCTCAACGCTCAGCATCCTTGGATCAGCTGCCTATAAAAGGAAGACTCCACCAATTTCTTCAGTGACACAATTTGCTGAAAAGAAATCATAATATTCAAAGCTCTCATTCTTTCATATTCTTCTTAGAATTTCTTGTACTTAAACTTAAGAGAAAAATCACTGTTGTGATAAAAGCTTTATAGAAGCATTAATACTCTTGTATTTGATTTACATTGATTGTAAAGGTTTTCCTTAAGAGGATTCAGTTGGAATCAGTAGCTCTTGAGAAGACTAAGAACAGTTGTTCTTAGGTGTTACTATTGTAATCTGTTTGATTAAATAGTGGATTAAGTCCTTGTTGAGAAAGGCAAATCACTCTAGGAAGGATGGACTGGAGTAGTTGTTTTAAACGAACCAGGATAAAAATAATTGAGTTATTATTTTTTAGTCTTAATCTTTCATACTTATTCAACCCCCCTTATAAGTATTTTCTCACCTTCAGTTGGCATCAGAGCTCCGGTTCTGTGTGTGCTACCACTTAACAGTGTCAGTAAAGATCCAGAGAGAAATACTTTGATATATATTTATTTGTTACAATGGTTGATAATTCAATATCCAATATTAATAATAAATATGAAGAAAGGGACAGGATCAGCACCAAACCCCCTATGTTTGATGGGGAGAAATTTGACTACTGGAAAGACAGAATTGAGAGTTTTTTCCTAGGATATGATGTTGATCTATGGGATCTAGTCATAGATGCATATGTCCATCCCACAGATGGGAATGGCAAGAAGATTGACAGAAAATCTATGACAGATGCTCAGAAGAAAGATTTTAGAAATCATCACAAAGCCAGGACTATATTATTGAATGCAATTTCACATACTGAGTATGAAAAAATTACAAACAGGGAAACTGCTTTTGATATGTTTGAATCCCTAAAAATGACTCATGAGGGAAATTCTCAAGTTAAGGAGACAAAAGCTCTGGCTCTGATCCAGAAGTATGAGGCCTTCAAAATGGAAGACTCTGAATCTGTTGAAGCCATGTTCTCCAGATTTCAGATACTCACAGCTGGGCTGAAAGTTCTAGACAATGGATACTCTACATTAGATCATGTAAAGAAAATCATCAGAAGTCTGCCTACCAGATGGAGACCAATGGTGACTGCCTTGAAGATGGTTAAAGATCTGAACAAGATCTCTCTAGAAGAACTCATCAGCTCACTGAGGAGCCATTAGATTGAGCTTGAGGAAGATGAACCTCAGAAGAAAGAAAAAGGTAAATCTGTTGCATTAAAATCTAACAAAACTGCTAAAGCTTTGCAGGTCATTCAAGAAAGCTCTGAAGAAGAAGATGAGTTATCCATGCTGTCCAGAAGGATCAACAGACTCTGGAAGCACAAGGGAAAGAAGTTCAACAACTTCAGAAGATCTGATAATAGAAAGGAATCTTCTGGGCACAGAAGATCTGGCAAGAAAGAAGTTGTGAGCTATGAGTGCAAAGAACCTGGGCACTACAAGAATGATTCCCCCAAACTTCAGAAAGAAAAACCCAAGAAGAAGTTTAAAAAAAAGAAGAAGGTTTTGATGGCAACATGGGATGACTCAGATGAATCTGAATCATCTTCTGAATCATAAGAAGAATGTGCCAATGTTGCACTAATGGCCAGCACAGAGGATCAAGAGGAAGCTACCTCAGGATATGAATCAGATCCTGAATCTAATGATGACGCAGAAGAGGTAATGGCTAAACTTACCAAAGAAGAACTTATAAAAGTTTTAACAGAAGTTCTTAAAAGTTATAACAATATCAAACTCAAATACAAGAAGCTGAAAAGCAATCTTGAATCTGAGATTGATCTTCTGAAAACAGAACTTGTTGAGCAAAAAGAAATTAATCTGAAAATCAAAAATGACTTTGAAATAACTCAACAAGAATCTGAATCTGAGACTAAGTCATGTGAAAACATTTTAGAAAAATATGACTCTAGCTTTCAGAGATTTCTTACTAAGAGCATAGACAGAAGCAAGATGGCTTCCATGATCTATGGTGTTAGTGGAAACAACAGAAGAGGTATTGGATATGAATCTTCATCTGGAAGCAATCCAAAACCTGTTGACAAACTTTTCATCAAGAAGACACCTCTGTATTCTCAATTTAAATTTGGTCACTTAAATGACATTAAACACACAAGCTCTGAGAAGAATACTTATGTGTTTAAACCCAAGGCAAGTCAGAATAAACATTATGTTGAAAAACAGAAGTTTAGACAAACCTACAAACCAACTAACCCCAAAGGACCCAAGAAGATCTGGGTACCTAAAAACAAAATAATTCTTGTTGCAGATGTTCTTAGCAGCAAGGTCAGGACACCAATCATGGTACCTGGACTCTGGATGCTCACGACACATGACAGGAGAAAAGTCTATGTTCCAAAGCCTAGAACTTAGATCTGGAGGTGACGTGCAGTTTGGAGGAAACCAGAAGGGCAAGATCATTGGATCTGGCACTATTGGAAATGGTAAACTTCCCTCTATTACTAATGTTTTACTTGTTGAAGGGTTAAAGCATAACTTATTGTCCATAAGTCAATTAAGTGACAATGATTATGATATTACCTTTAATCAAAAATGTTGTAAAGCTATTAGTCAAAAGGATGGCTCTATCCTATTTAGTGGTAAGAGGAAAAACAACATTTATAAAATAAATCTTTCAGAACTTAAAGTTCAAAATGTTAAATGCCTCTTGTCTGTTAATGAAGAGCAATGGGTCTGGCACAGAAGATTGGGCCTTATTAATATGAGACGTATATCTTAGATTAATAAACTTAATCTTGTCAGAGGACTCCCTAATCTGAAGTTCACTTCAGATGCTCTTTGTAAAGCATGCCTGAAAGGGAAGTTTTCAAAAACATCTTTCAAATCAAAAAATGTTGTTTCTACTTCTAAACCACTAGAATTACTTCATATTGATCTGTTTGGACCAGTGAAAACTGCATCCATCAGAGGCAAGAAGTATGGATTAGTCATTGTTGATGACTTTAGTAGATGGACATGGGTAAAATTCTTAAAACACAAGGATGAGTCACATTCTGTGTTCTTTGACTTCTGCAAGCAAGTCCAGAATGAAAAGAATTTCAAAATTATAAAAGTCAGAAGTGATCATGGTGGTGAATTTGAAAATAAATATTTTGAAAAATATTTTTCTGAAAATGGCATTGCTCATGATTTTTCCTGTCCTAGAACTCCACAACAGAATGGGGTTGTAGAGAGGAAAAACAGAACTTTGCAAGAAATGGCCAGAACCATGATCAATGAGACAAATCTGGCAAAACATTTTTGGGCAGAAGCAATCAACACAGCCTGTTACATTCAAAACAGAGTGTCTGTTAGACCTCTTCTGAAGAAGACTCCTTCTGAAGCCCAACATTTCATATTTTCATCCTTTTGGATGTATTTGCTATATGTTAAATACTAAGGAAAATCTGAGCAAGTTTGATTCCAAAGCACAGAAGTGTTTCATGCTTGGATATTCTGAACGCTCTAAAGGCTATAAAGTATACAACACTGAGACACAGATTGTGGAAGAATCCATTCATGTCAGATTTGATGATAAGCTTGGCCCTGAAAAGCCAAAGCAGGTTGATAACTCTGCAGATAGAGAAGTAGTCTTTATTGACTCTGAAGTTCCAGAAGCAGACAAAATTCAAGTGAAGGAACCAGAAGTAACTCCAGATGCTACTCCTTTAACTTCTCAGATGAATAATCTAAACATTTCTGAAGAGTCAACTATTAGAGGATCATCATCCAGAATTAAAGCTTCTCATCCAGAGGATGTCATTATTGGAAAGAAGGATGATCCCATCAGAACAAGATCCTTTCTAAGATCATCTGAAGCATCACTATTTTGACTAGTGTCAGAAATTGAACCATCTTCTGTAGATGAAGCTCTGCAAGACAATGATTGGATTATTGCCATGCAAGAAGAGCTAAATCAATTCAGCAGAAATGATGTATGGGATCTAGTTCAAAGACCTCAAGGATTCAATATAATTGGTACAAAATGTGTCGTCCGAAATAAGCTAAATGAGAAAGGAGAAGTTGAGAGGAATAAGGCAAGGCTGGTTGCTCAAGGATACAGTCAGCAAGAAGGTATTGATTACACTGAGACATATGCTCTAGTGGCAAGGTTAGAATCTATACGCCTTCTTATTTCATTTGCTGCACAAAATAACATCACTCTGTATCAGATGGATGTTAAAAGTGCCTTTCTTAATGGTATTATAGAAGAAGAAGTTTATGTCCACAAACCTCCTGGTTTTGAAAATGAAAATTTTCCAGATCATGTTTTCAAATTAAAGAAATCTCTATATGGTTTAAAACAAGCTCCCAGAGCTTGGTATGAGAGATTGAGCAATTTTCTTCTAGAGAAGAATTTCATCAGAGGCAAAGTGGATACAACACTCTTTTGTAAATCAATTAAGAAAGATCTTCTAATTTGCCAAATTTATGTAGATGATATTATTTTTGGATCAACAAATATTATGCTTGGAAAGGAGTTTGCTACATGTATGCAGGCAGAATTTGAAATGAGCATGATGGTAGAACTCAGATTCTTTCTAGGAATCCAAGTTAATCAAACTCCAGAGTGCACCTACATACATCAGACAAAGTATGTTAAAGAACTTCTGAAGAAATTCAACATGTCTGACAGTAAGCTGGCAAAGACTCCAATGCATCCTACTAGCTCACTTGGCAAGGAAGAGGTAAGTAAGAAAGTAGACCAGCAGCTCTACAGAGGTATGATTGGCTCTCTTCTTTATCTTACTACTTCTAGACCTGACATATTGTCCAGTGTTTGTCTGTGTGCTAGATTCCAATCAGATCCTAGAGAATCACACTTGACAGCTGCCAAGAGGATTCTAAGGTATCTGAAAGGTACTTCTAATGTGGGTTTGTGTTACAGAAAATCTGATGATTTCAAATTAGTTGGATTCTGTGATGCTGACTACGCTGGAGACAAAGTGGAAAGAAAAAGTACTTCTGGAAGTTGTCAATTTCTAGGAAGAAATCTAATCTCCTGGTACAGTAAGAAGCAACCCACAATTGCACTTTCAACCACAGAGGCTGAATACATTGCTGCTGCTGGATGTAGCACGCAGATGCTCTGGATTAAGAGTCAACTAGAAGATTATCAAATTTTTGAAAGTAACATTTCTATCTTTTGTGATAATACTTCTGCTATATGTTTGTCCAAGAATCCCATTTTACATTCTAAGGCAAAACATATAGAAATTAAGCATCATTTCATCAGAGACTATGTTCAGAAGGGAATCATAAATTTAGCCTTTATTGATACAGATCATGAATGGGCAGATATTTTTACAAAACCCCTTGTTGAAGATAGATTCAATTTTATTCTGAAAAATATTGGTATGGATTTTTGTCCAGAATGATATTTATCAGAAGCAAATTTTTACAGATGCAAAAATGCTTAATGCTCTGAAGTATTTCTTCCGATTGCTTATTTTATTCTGATCAATATTTCTTTTGTGAAACTCTGAACTAACAATCTTTAGAAGATCTGAACGTTGGTTGACGTTTCATTTCTTAAGAGAATTCATAACACATGCAAGCAAACACGTGTCACACCAAATATGAAGAGGTGGCGTGTACATAACTGAAGAGACGTTTGAGATGAAGTTTGAATAGTGAGTATCTTGGTTTTCCCCCCAAATTGTCAGAAGCAATTAATGCTTTGAAATGATTATTATTTTCTCCACTTATTGCTTTTTCAAACGTGCATATTTTTGACTGTTTATTTGCCTAAGTGTTTTAGTATATATACTTGACTTGTATTCACTTTCACACTTTTCACACTCTCAGAAATTACATGTGTTTTCATCTCCTCTTTTTTCTGCATAAAAACCCTATACCTAAGCGTTTGACAAAGCATCCTTCAATGGCAACTTCATCATCAACAGCTGCTCAGTTCCAATCTTCTATGGCTGCTGTAACTTCAGAAAACATGGGTGTTGCTCCCTATTCTCCTCCCAAAAGAACTCTTCTAACCCCTATTGATAAATTGGAAGTTCTGTGTGAATCTATGGTTGAGTTTGATTCTCTGGCAGAAAATGGGTTTGAGTTTCGTTCCATCATAGGAGCTCAAGGATGGGTTAAGTACTTTGATAGGCTCTTTGGACCATTTTATCCTCTCCTTGTGAAAGAATTATGGATCCATGCATCAGTTTACCCCAAGTTCATCCTATCTTCTGTGCTGGGAAAAGAAATTATTATCACAGAAGATCTGATAAGAAAATTAATAGGATATGAAGAAACATATGGTGTTTCCCACTTGCCAGCTGGGCGTGTGGACATGGATGAGGTTTATGAAGAAGTAATGACTGCTGGTCAAGCTTCTAACAAATTCAAAGATCTGAAGCCTGATTACAAGATCTGGGCCAAGATCTTCATGGGATGCATCCACCACAGGAAGTCAACCAATTCTCCAGACTATGTGAATAATGAACAGCTCTATTTCATGTATTGCCTTAGTCAGAGCACCAAGGTAGATCTTCCATACATTCTGTTTATGCATCTGTGGAACCATATCAATGCATCTAGAGAATATGTGAAAGAGAAAGGACAGAATATCAGAACTTGGATCCCCTTTGGAAGGTTAATCTCAGATCTTCTTACTGAGAATGGTTTAGTAACTGCTCTGTATGCTGCTGAAGTTACAGAGGAATTAGAATTTATAATGGGAAAGCCTCTGAATACTAAAAGTCTTCTGAGACTCAAAATTGTTGATGAACTCACAACAGCTCCCAAGAAGCTAAATATGTCAGAATTGAATAAGAGGGTTCCTGTAGATGACTTTCCTTTATTCTTTGCTGAAGAGCCCAGACATATAGTGGTTATGTATATTGATGAATGCAAGAAGGAAGGAAAACCTATTCCTGCTAATGTGATTCAGCTAGCTAGACAACCTCTACCAGATGCAGGAGAAGAAGAAGCACAAATCCAGAGGAAAAGGACTCAGCCTGTAGAAGAATCTACACCTGTTCAGAAGAAGGTCAAGATTGCTGAGAAGCCCAAGAAGCTCTTGAAGAGAAAAGAATCTGAAGAAGCTGCTTCTGTACCTACCAAGAGGATCAAAATAAAAGGTACTAAATCTTCTGTATCTTCTGCAAAACTTGTTATTAATGATTCTAATGTTAAGTCTGTTCCAAAACCACCTTCTACACAAACCACTTCTGTTAATGCTCCCAGTTCCATATCTCTACAAAAACAAACAACAACATAAACAACAACAGCAACAGTTTCTGTACCAAAACCATCTCAACCCAAAATTCATATCAAACAATTTGTTCCACGACCTCAACCATCAGAACAACAACCATCAGAACAACAAACATCTGTTCAACAACAACCCTCGGAACATCCAGAGAACCAACCAAAAGACTCTCAACCAGAAAAAGCCTCTGACAATCCACCATCAAATAATCCACCTTCTGAACCCATTGCACCTGTTACTTCTGAACCTACAAAAGTAACTTTTGCTCCTGTTTCATCAGAACCACCATCCAAACCATCTTAAATTCCTTCAGAACCTACCAATACTTCTGAACCTCACATCCCTGAGACAGAAGTTCTTGATGTCACACCTTTAAAAACAGTGTTTCAAGTATCTTCTACCTCTTGTACACCAACCACATCCTCTAACTCCTCAGAATCAGAAATCCACCCAGATTTTCTAATCTCTCCATCTGACAAATACTCTGAGATAAACCAACCTGAACCTACCATACCTTCTAAGACTCCAATGCATCCTACTAGTTCACTTGGCAAGGAAGAGGTAAGTAAGAAAGTAGACCAGCAGCTCTACAGAGGTATGATTGGCTCTCTTCTTTATCTTACTACTTCTAGACCTGACATATTGTTCAGTGTTTGTCTGTGTGCTAGATTCCAATCAGATCCTAGAGAATCACACTTGACAGCTGCCAAGAGGATTCTAAGGTATCTGAAAGGTACTTCTAATGTGGGTTTGTGTTACAGAAAATCTGATGATTTCAAATTAGTTGGATTCTGTGATGCTGACTACGCTGGAGACAAAGTGGAAAGAAAAAGTACTTCTGGAAGTTGTCAATTTCTAGGAAGAAATCTAATCTCCTGGTACAGTAAGAAGCAACCCACAATTGCACTTTCAACCACAGAGGCTGAATACATTGCTGCTGCTGGATGTAGCACGCAGATGCTCTGGATGAAGAGTCAACTAGAAGATTATCAAATTTTTGAAAGTAACATTTCTATCTTTTGTGATAATACTTCTGTTATATATTTGTCCAAGAATCCCATTTTACATTCTAAGGCAAAACATATAGAAATTAAGCATCATTTCATCAGAGACTATGTTCAGAAGGGAATCATAAATTTAGCCTTTATTGATACAGATCATCAATGGGCAGATATTTTTACAAAACCCCTTGTTGAAGATAGATTCAATTTTATTCTGAAAAATATTGGTATGGATTTTTGTCCAGAATGATATTTATCAGAAGCAAATTTTTACAGATGCAAAAATGCTTAATGCTCTGAAGTATTTCTTCTGATTGCTTATTTTATTCTGATCAATATTTCTTTTGTGAAACTCTGAACTAACAATCTTTAGAAGATCTGAACGTTGGTTGACGTTTCATTTCTTAAGAGAATTCATAACACATGCAAGCAAACACGTGTCACACCAAATCTGAAGAGATGGCGTGTACATAACTGAAGAGACGTTTGAGATGAAGTTTGAATAGTGAGTATCTTGGTTTTTCCCCCAAATTGTCAGAAGCAATTAATGCTTTGAAATGATTATTATTTTCTTCACTTATTGCTTTTTCAAACGTGCATATTTTTGACTGTTTATTTGCCTAAGTGTTTTAGTATATATACTTGACTTGTATTCACTTTCGCACTTTTCACACTCTCAGAAATTACATGTGTTTTCATCTCCTCTTTTTTCTGCATAAAAACCATATACCTAAGCGTTTGACAAAGCATCCTTCAATGGCAACTTCATCATCAACAGCTGCTCAGTTCCAATCTTTTATGGCTGCTGTAACTTCAGAAAACATGGGTGTTGCTCCCTATTCTCCTCCCAAAAGAACTCTTCTAACCCCTATTGATAAATTGGAAGTTCTGTGTGAATCTATGGTTGAGTTTGATTCTCTGGCAGAAAATGGGTTTGAGTTTCGTTCCATCATAGGAGCTCAAGGATGGGTTAAGTACTTTGATAGGCTCTTTGGACCATTTTATCCTCTCCTTGTGAAAGAATTATGGATCCATGCATCAGTTTACCCCAAGTTCATCCTATCTTCTATGCTGGGAAAAGAAATTATTATCACAGAAGATCTGATAAGAAAATTAATAGGATATGAAGAAACATATGGTGTTTCCCACTTGCCAGCTGGGCGTGTGGACATGGATGAGGTTTATGAAGAAGTAATGACTGCTGGTCAAGCTTCTAACAAATTCAAAGATCTGAAGCCTGATTACAAGATCTGGGCCAAGATCTTCATGGGATGCATCCACCACAGGAAGTCAACCAATTCTCCAGACTATGTCAATAATGAACAGCTCTATTTCATGTATTTCCTTAGTCAGAGCACCAAGGTAGATCTTCCATACATTCTGTTTATGCATCTGTGGAACCATATCAATGCATCTAGAGAATATGTGAAAGAGAAAGGACAGAAGATCAGAACTTGGATCCCCTTTGGAAGGTTAATCTCAGATCTTCTTACTGAGAATGGTTTAGTAACTGCTCTGTATGCTGCTGAAGTTACAGAGGAATTAGAATTTATAATGGGAAAGCCTCTGAATACTAAAAGTCTTCTGAGACTCAAAATTGTTGATGAACTCACAACAGCTCCCAAGAAGCTAAATATGTCAGAATTGAATAAGAGGGTTCCTGTAGATGACTTTCCTTTATTCTTTGCTGAAGAGCCCAGACATATAGTGGTTATGTATATTGATGAATGCAAGAAGGAAGGAAAACCTATTCTTGCTAATGTGATTCAGCTAGCTAGACAACCTCTACCAGATGCAGGAGAAGAAGAAGCACAAATCCAGAGGAAAAGGACTCAGCCTGTAGAAGAATCTACACCTGTTCAGAAGAAGGTCAAGATTGCTGAGAAGCCCAAGAAGCTCTTGAAGAGAAAAGAATATGAAGAAGCTGCTTCTGTACCTACCAAGAGGATCAAAATAAAAGGTACTAAATCTTCTGTATCTTCTGCAAAACTTGTTATTAATGATTCTAATGTTAAGTCTGTTCCAAAACCACCTTCTACACAAACCACTTCTGTTACTGCTCCCAGTTCCATATCTCCATAAAAATAAACAACAACACAAACAACAACAGCAACAGTTTCTGTACCAAAACCATCTCAACCCAAAATTCATATCAAACAATTTGTTCCACGACCTCAACCATCAGAACAACAACCATCAGAACAACAAACATCTGTTCAACAACAACCCTCTGAACATCCAGAGAACCAACCAAAAGACTCTCAACCAGAAAAAGCCTCTGACAATCCACCATCAAATAATCCACCTTCTGAACCCATTGCACCTGTTACTTCTGAACCTACAAAAGTAACTTTTGCTCCTGTTTCATCAGAACCACCATCTAAACCATCTGAAATTCCTTCAGAACCTACCAATACTTCTGAACCTCACATCCCTGAGACAGAAGTTCTTGATGTCACACCTTTAAAAACAGTGTTTCAAGTATCTTCTACCTCTTGTACACCAACCACATCCTCTAACTCCTCAGAATCAGAAATCCACCCAGATTTTCTAATCTCTCCATCTGACAAATACTCTGAGATAAACCAACCTGAACCTACCATACCTTCTAAGACTCCAATGCATCCTACTAGCTCACTTGGCAAGGAAGAGGTAAGTAAGAAAGTAGACCAGCAACTCTACAGAGGTATGATTGGCTCTCTTCTTTATCTTACTACTTCTAGACCTGACATATTGTTCAGTGTTTGTCTGTGTGCTAGATTCCAATCAGATCCTAGAGAATCACACTTGACAGCTGCCAAGAGGATTCTAAGGTATCTGAAAGGTACTTCTAATGTGGGTTTGTGTTACAGAAAATCTGATGATTTCAAATTAGTTGGATTCTGTGATGCTGACTACGCTGGAGACAAAGTGGAAAGAAAAAGTACTTCTGGAAGTTGTCAATTTCTAGGAAGAAATCTAATCTCCTGGTACAGTAAGAAGCAACCCACAATTGCACTTTCAACCACAGAGGCTGAATACATTGCTGCTGCTGGATGTAGCACGCAGATGCTCTGGATGAAGAGTCAACTAGAAGATTATCAAATTTTTGAAAGTAACATTTCTATCTTTTGTGATAATACTTCTGTTATATGTTTGTCCAAGAATCCCATTTTACATTCTAAGGCAAAACATATAGAAATTAAGCATCATTTCATCAGAGACTATGTTCAGAAGGGAATCATAAATTTAGCCTTTATTGATACAGATCATCAATGGGCAGATATTTTTACAAAACCCCTTGTTGAAGAGAGATTCAATTTTATTCTGAAAAATATTGGTATGGATTTTTGTCCAGAATGATATTTATCAGAAGCAAATTTTTACAGATGCAAAAATGCTTAATGCTCTGAAGTATTTCGTCTAATTGCTTATTTTATTCTGATCAATATTTCTTTTGTGAAACTCTGAACTAACAATCTTTAGAAGATCTGAACGTTGGTTGACGTTTCATTTCTTAAGAGAATTCATAACACATGCAAGCAAACACGTGTCACACCAAATCTGAAGAGATGGCGTGTACATAACTGAAGAGACGTTTGAGATGAAGTTTAAATAGTGAGTATCTTGGTTTTCCCCCCAAATTGTCAGAAGCAATTAATGCTTTGAAATGATTATTATTTTCTTCACTTATTGCTTGTTCAAACGTGCATATTTTTGACTATTTATTTGCCTAAGTGTTTTAGTATATATACTTGACTTGTATTCACTTTCACACTTTTCACACTCTCAGAAATTACATGTGTTTTCATCTCCTCTTTTTTCTGCATAAAAACCCTATACCTAAGCGTTTGACAAAGCATCCTTCAATGGCAACTTCATCATCAACAGCTGCTCAGTTCCAATCTTCTATGGCTGCTGTAACTTCAGAAAACATGGGTGTTGCTCCCTATTCTCCTCCCAAAAGAACTCTTCTAACCCCTATTGATAAATTGGAAGTTCTGTGTGAATCTATGGTTGAGTTTGATTCTCTGGCAGAAAATGGGTTTGAGTTTCGTTCCATCATAGGAGCTCAAGGATGGGTTAAGTACTTTGATAGGCTCTTTGGACCATTTTATCCTCTCCTTGTGAAAGAATTATGGATCCATGCATCAGTTTACCCCAAGTTCATCCTATCTTCTGTGCTGGGAAAAGAAATTATTATCACAGAAGATCTGATAAGAAAATTAATAGGATATGAAGAAACATATGGTGTTTCCCACTTGCCAGCTGGGCGTGTGGACATGGATGAGGTTTATGAAGAAGTAATGACTGCTGGTCAAGCTTCTAACAAATTCAAAGATCTGAAGCCTGATTACAAGATCTGGGCCAAGATCTTCATGGGATGCATCCACCACAGGAAGTCAACCAATTCTCCAGACTATGTCAATAATGAACAACTCTATTTCATGTATTGCCTTAGTCAGAGCACCAAGGTAGATCTTCCATACATTCTGTTTATGCATCTGTGGAACCATATCAATGCATCTAGAGAATATGTGAAAGAGAAAGGACAGAAGATCAGAACTTGGATCCCTTTTGGAAGGTTAATCTCAGATCTTCTTACTGAGAATGGTTTAGTAACTGCTCTGTATGCTGCTGAAGTTACAGAGGAATTAGAATTTATAATGGGAAAGCCTCTGAATACTAAAAGTCTTCTGAGACTCAAAATTGTTGATGAACTCACAACAGCTCCCAAGAAGCTAAATATGTTAGAATTGAATAAGAGGGTTCATGTAGATGACTTTCCTTTATTCTTTGCTGAAGAGCCCAGACATATAGTGGTTATGTATATTGATGAATGCAAGAAGGAAGGAAAACCTGTTCCTGCTAATGTGATTCAGCTAGCTAGACAACCTCTACCAGATGCAGGAGAAGAAGAAGCACAAATCCAGAGGAAAAGGACTCAGCCTGTAGAAGAATCTACACCTGTTCAGAAGAAGGTCAAGATTGCTGAGAAGCCCAAGAAGCTCTTGAAGAGAAAAGAATCTGAAGAAGCTGCTTCTGTACCTACCAAGAGGATCAAAATAAAAGGTACTAAATCTTCTGTATCTTCTGCAAAACTTGTTATTAATGATTCTAATGTTAAGTCTGTTCCAAAACCACCTTCTACACAAACCACTTCTGTTACTGCTCCCAGTTCCATATCTCCACAAAAACAAACAACAACACAAACAACAACAGCAACAGTTTCTGTACCAAAACCATCTCAACCCAAAATTCATATCAAACAATTTGTTCCACGACCTCAACCATCAGAACAACAACCATCAGAACAACAAACATCTGTTCAACAACAACCCTCGGAACATCCAGAGAACCAACCAAAAGACTCTCAACCAGAAAAAGCCTCTGACAATCCACCATCAAATAATCCACCTTCTGAACCCATTGCACCTGTTACTTCTGAACCTACAAAAGTAACTTTTGCTCCTGTTTCATCAGAACCACCATCCAAACCATCTGAAATTCCTTCAGAACCTACCAATACTTCTGAACCTCACATCCCTGAGACAGAAGTTCTTGATGTCACACCTTTAAAAACAGTGTTTCAAGTATCTTCTACCTCTTGTACACCAACCACATCCTCTAACTCCTCAGAATCAGAAATCCACCCAGATTTTCTAATCTCTCCATCTGACAAATACTCTGAGATAAACCAACCTGAACCTACCATACCTTCTAAAACTCCCATTCCAGATCCTATTCCTCCACCTGCACCATCATCTGAGATATCAATCCCCAACTCCAATCCAACATCTTCTATATCTTGTGCCCAAGTTTCTTCTCTATTTCATAATCTGTCTTATGGTTTCAAACTGAAAGATTTTTATGACAGAGTTGAACCTTCTGAACCCATCAACCCCCTGAAACCAAAATCCACAATGATCCTTCCATCTGTGATTCTTGATTACTTAAAATCTATGACAGATGTAGAACCTTTAGCAACCATATCACATTCTGCAAAATCTGATAAAGCTGTTGTTTCAGCTCTGCAAATTGCATCTGATAACACTGTTGCATCTGTTGAACCACCAAAATCTGCTTTCAAACCCTACTCAAATGCACCTTTTGATGTAGTTACCCCTCACAGAAGAGCAAAACCTCATTTGCTTAATGCTTTAGTCAGATCTAAAGAAAAAGCTCCTGAGATACCCTTCATTCCATATTATCCTCCTCCTCTGATTTCCATCCAAAAATCACTTTTTCCACCAACTCCCCAACCTAAACCTATAAATCTGGAAACCTTGTTACGACCACAGCCCAGACTTAATATTGATCATTTATTTCAAACATTTTTGCAAGAAATACAGATGTATTTAGGTACTGTTCAGAAGAAATGCTCAGAAACAATGGATGCCAAAGAATCTGACATCATCTGGAACGGATTCATCAACAGATTCAACACTGTAGCTTCAAATCTGAAGAACGTCTGTTTTGATGATGCAAAGCTTAGAGCTGCAAGGACTCTATTCTGGACTCTCAACAAAATTGAACCTCTGCTTCGTTTAGATGCTCATCCACCATCAACAGGATCTATTGATAATGCATTGGCTATGACTCTGGTAGACCCTTCTCCAGGATCTACAGAACCAATGGGAATTGACTTTGTTCAGGCTACAGAACCTCCTCATAATTCTTCATCTGAGATAAAGAAAGAATATCCAGATTTTGAAGATAAAATTGCTGCTCTGGAAGTTGGACAGTCAGAGATAAAATCCTGGATGGCTAAGCAGGATAAGAAGTCTGAGGATATGACAGAATGGATGTCAAAGCAAGATGAAAAGAATGAAACTATGACTAAATGGATGTCCAATCAAGAGAGATCATCCTCTGAGATTACAGATCTATTGAAGATGCTTTTGTCCAAACACTCTTAGATTTTTTGTTTCATTCTAATGTTTTTGCATCTGTTGTTTGCATCTGTACCTTATTGTTATATCTTCTGATGTTTGCCTATGTACTCTTGATCTGATCTTTTGAATGAATCAAAGTTTTCTCCATTGAATTATCTTATTTACTGCTTCCTTTTATTTGTCTTTTTAAAAGTTTTTACTTTTTGCTTATGACAAAAAGGGGGAGAAAATATAGATCTGAACTGTTTAATATAACTTCACCAGAATGAATCTTCAGACATATCTATTCTATCTAACATTTAATTTGACTATTTCAGAATATTTGATAAGTACACTATATAAAAGAAACTTTGAGTCTCTCAGATCATTTGTCTATTATCAAACTCTGAATCTTATATCTGCAAGACATTCTGACCTTCAAATGTTATAAGAACAAACAAGATCTAACTCTGAAGATTACTCAAGACAAAAGGGAAGTTTCTATTCCCTATTTGTATTTAACTCAGGGGGAGATTCATCATCTCAGGGGGAGTTATAATTCTTTATGTTAAGTTAAATAAAATTTCTGATACTTTTTGTCATCATCAAAAAGGGGGAGATTGTTAGAACACAGATTGGTTCTTAATAATATCTTTGTTTTGATGATAACTGTTAGGAAATTTTATATTTAAGAATTATATACTCTAAAATTTGTTTGAGAGTTTTACTGCAGATTGGAATGAAATTAACTCTCTAGAAGCAAATCTGTTTTGTATACAAGAAGTTATCTTGACTCTGAAGCGCCAGATGCACTCATTAGAAGATTCTAATTGTTGTTTACAGAAGATCCTGAGCGTAGTCTCCAAAAGGATCTGAAGCAAGAAGCTCCAGAAGATTCCGAAGCAGAAGCATCTGAAGCTAGTCAAAAGCATCTGAAGCTGAAGCATCTGAAGCAAAGAAGAATATTGTATGAAGAGTTACTCAAAGCATAATTCTACAGAAGTTTCTGAAAGTACTAACGCTGCCAAGTACTGAAGTTCTGTGTCAAATATGCTCTGATGATCAATACGCTGAAAGCACACATGCTGCAGAAGACTCTGATACAACAAGGTTCTAAACATCATTAGAAGACTCTGACTCATTCAGATTCTGAAGAACTTGCTGAAAACTGAAGAAGAAATATTCAAAGATTATATCCGTTGGAGTAAATCAAACGTCTCTTTCCTCATTTGTGCTAGACACAAGAACACAGACAAAAAGGATTGTTATGTGCTTTCTACTTCTAGGAAAGGTCACTTGATGTGAAGACAAAAAGGCTCAGACCTTTTGGGACACTCTTCTCAATGCTCAGCATCCTTGGATCAGCTGCCTATAAAAGGAAGACTCCACCAATTTCTTCAGTGACACAATTTGCTGAAAAGAAATCATAATATTCAAAGCTCTCATTCTTTCATATTCTTCTAAGAATTTCTTTTACTTAAACTTAAGAGAAAAATCACTGTTGTGATAAAAGCTTTATAGAAGCATTAATACTCTTGTATTTGATTTACATTGATTGTAAAGGTTTTCCTTAAGAGGATTCAGTTGGAATCAGTAGCTCTTGAGAAGACTAAGAACAGTTGTTCTTAGGTGTTACTATTGTAATCTGTTTGATTAAATAGTGGATTAAGTCCTTGTTGAGAAAGGCAAATCACTCTAGGAAGGGTGGACTGGAGTAGTTGTTTTAAACGAACCAGGATAAAAATAATTGAGTTATTATTTTTTAGTCTTAATCTTTCATACTTATTCAACCCCCCTTATAAGTATTTTCTCACTTTCAGTCGGCATCAGAGCTCCGGTTCTGTGTGTGCTACCACTTAACAGTGTCAGTAAAGATCCAGAGAGAAATACTTTGATATATATTTATTTGTTACAATGGCTGATAATTCAATATCCAATATTAACAATAAATATGAAGAAAGGGACAGGATCAGCACCAAACCCCCTATGTTTGATGGGGAGAAATTTGACAACTGGAAAGACAGAATTGAGAGTTTTTTCCTAGGATATGATGCTGATCTATGGGATCTAGTCATAGATGGATATGTCCATCCCACAGATGGGAATGGCAAGAAGATTGACAGAAAATCTATGACAGATGCTCAGAAGAAAGATTTTAGAAATCATCACAAAGCCAGGACTATATTATTGAAAATTATATACTCTAAAATTTGCTTAAGAGTTTTTACTGCAAATAGTAATGAAATTAACACTCCAGAAGCAAATCTGAATTGCATACAAGAAATTTACTAGACTCTGAAGCGCCAGATGCACTCATTAGAAGATTCTGATTGCTGCCAATAGAAGATCTTGAGCGTAGCCTCCAGAAGGATCTGAAGCAAGAAGCTCAAGAAGAATCTGAAGCAAGAAGCTCCAGAAGATTCTGAAGCAGAAGCTCCAGAAGGATCTGAAGCAAGTCAGAAGCATCTGAAGCAAGAAGAATATTGTATGAAGAGTTTTTCAAAGCATAGTTTCTTCAGAAGATTCTGAAAGTACTAAAGCTGCCAGTACTGAAGTTCTGTTTCAAATATGCTCTGATGATCAACACGCTGAAAGCACACATGCTGCAGAAGACTCTGATACAGCAAACTTCTGAACATCATTAGAAGACTCTGACCCAATCAGATTCTGATGAACTTGTTGAAAACTGAAGAAGAAATATTCAAAGATTATATCCGTTGGAGTAAATCAAACGTCTCTTTCCTCATTTGTGCTAGACACAAGAACACAGACAAAAAGGATTTTTCTGTGCTTTCTTCTTCTAGGAAAGGTCACTTGATGTGAGGACAAAAAGGCTCAGACCTTTTTGGGACACTCTTCTCAACGCTCAGCTCTCCTTGGATCAGCTGCCTATAAAAGGAAGACTCCACCATATTCTTCAATTAGACATTTTGCTGAAAAGAAATTATAACATTCAAGCTCTCATACTTTCATATTCATTCTTAGAATTATTTGTACTTAATCTTAAGAGAAATATCACTGTTATGATAAAAGCTTTTTAGAAGCATTCATACTCTTGTATTAGATTTACATTGATTGTAAAGGATTTCCTTAAGAGGATTCAGTTGGAATCAGTAGCTCTTGAGAAGACTAAGAACAGTTGTTCTTAGGTGTTACTATTGTAATCTGTTTGATTAAATAGTGGATTAAGTCCTTGTTGAGAAAGGCAAATCACTCTAGGAAGGGTGGACTGGAGTAGTTGAGTTCAACGAACCAGGATAAAAAATAATTGTGTATTAACTCTAAGTTTTAATCTTTCATACTTATTCAACCCCCCTTCTAAGTATTATCTCACCTTCAGCGCCCTCTCCCCCCTCTCGTTAGGTTTCATATCTCTTATATATATGATTGTGATTGTGGGCTTTTTGACGATGTGACAGTTTGAATCTGTGACTTGCTCGCCGGATTTGTATGCGAACTTGCGGTTTTGACGGCTTTGTATGTTACGATCTTGGTTGTGAGTTGCACAAAAAACGATGATGGATTTCCGTCTTTTTCGGTTTATTCCTAGGTTTTTATTATTGTGTTCTTGTTGGCTGGTTTATGCGTTTTCCGGAAGCTGGTTGTTGGAATCTGTTGGATGATTTCCGGACATTTCGTTTGAAGATTCAAACTTGTTGGTTTTGCTGCTATGAGTTTGTTCGATTCTTGTGTTGCAAAAATGTTGCGTCTTTCTTGCCTAGTTTGCTGGAGATTCGCGCTTTGATCTTGTTTGACTTGTTGTGCTATGGCTTGTATGAAATAAGTACTTATTTTGGCCAACCAACTTTTCACATAAGCACTTTTGGAAAATTCTTTTTATCTCTCTCTCATTGCCTTAAGAACAGGCATTACCGACTTTAGCCATTGGCCGAGAATTGGATCGGGAGCCGGTTTCGGAGGAATCCGTTACCCTCCTGACACCCGATGATGATATTACTCTGAGGGTTTCAAAACTAACCGATTAAATTTTCTTATTTTGATTTGCAGGTTCGGAGCGTTGATCGGAAAAGTCGGGAAGAGTCGAAAAAAGTCGGAAGAAAACTTAGGATTATTACTTTTTAGGAATTTTTATGTAACAACAAAAATATAAATTGATATTTTTTGTTATTTTATTTTTTTGTTATTTTAGTAATTTTAATAAAATTCTTTTAATAAAATGAAAATTTTATTTAAGAAATGCATATTTTTTTTCTTTTACTATTTTTATGAAATGCCTACAAAAATAAAATTAACATAAAGTAAAATTGATTTTGGAAATAAAATAAGGTTAATCAAATGAAATAAAGTAATTGAAAAAAAAAACAGATTAAAATGAAATAGAAACAAATCTAAGGAAAATGAAATAAGATATTTAAAAAATGGAACGAAAATGACTATCGCAATAATCATGATTAAAACGAAAATACACTAAAATCTATTTTTTAATAATTCTCGATTAATCCAATTTGTCCGACTAATCCCGTCTCCGATCCAATTTTCGATTAAACCTTCCAGCAATTCAAATGACCAACTTATCTGAATAAATCCAACTGTCCGATTAAACTCAACTCAGATTCCCTGATTGCGACTTAGATTCACGACTTGATAGCCAGCTGTAATCAAATGACCATTTTGCCCTTCATACGCTAGCGAGAGCGCCGCCTGATTATTCCCTGTAAAAATCAACCAACTACACCGACTTGTTAGCGGCTGGTTAAATGCAATGCGTAAATGTAATGGAATGCAAAATGAAACGAAAAATCTTAGGGCAAAATTTGGGGTATTACACATGGTCTTCAAAAACTTAAGTCTTCATAGTCTTCAGAACTCCGTTCAGCAAAACTTTATCTTCAGAGTCTTCAGCACTTCGTTCAGTAGAACTTTATCTTCAGAGTCTCCAGCACTTAGTCTTCAAAGGATAGTGACTTCAGAAGCTAGAAAGACTTTAGAAGTTAAAACATCAGAACACGCTCAGAGGCAGAATACAAGAAGACATTGCAGCAGCAACATATTGTCTTTTAGAATCTTTCCGAATGTGAGTAGATCAGAAGCCGACTTGCTTCTTTGGTACAGAAACAACTTTTGATCAAACCAGATTTTCATTATATATAGTCTCTATCAGAGTCAGATCATGTTTGTTAAGTCTTCAGGAAAACAAACGTTAGAGTACCAAAATTGTTCTCACTCAAATACTACTTTGTCATTATCAAAACTTAGAGATAATGTGCAGAACCAAATCTTGTTCTAACATAACGATCTTAGAATCAAACTCATTTTACACTTTAGAACAGAAACTAGTAAACATATAATGCGACTCATTCTTGTGCCTTAGGAATTTTACCCATGTCCAACGACTGTAATCATCTAGGATGACAAGTCCATACTTCTTACCATTAACTGGTGTTGTTTTTACTAGACCAAACAAGTCAATGTGTAGAAGCTCCTGAGTTCTAGAGGTGGAAAAAATATTTTTAGATTTGAAAGATGTTTTGGAAAACTTGCCTTTCTGACATGCTTCACAGAGAGCATCTGAAGTAAACTTCAACTTAGGTAAGCCTCTGACTAACTCAATTTTATTTAGTTGAGAAATCCTCCTCATGCTAATATGACCCAAGCGTCTATGCCGCACCCACTACTCTTCATTAATAGACATTAAGCATTTAACATCTTGGTTTTTAAGATCAGAAAGATTTATCTTGTAGATGTTGTTTTTCCTATTTCTAGTGAAGAGAACTGTGACATCTTTTTGACTAATAGCCTTGCACTTTTTTTGGTTAAAAATAATGCCATAACCGTTATCACTTAATTGACTTATGGATAACAAGTTATGCATTAGACCCTCAACTTAAAGTACATTAGATATAGAACGAAGAGATATGTTAAAAACTGTTTCGGATCCTTTGGTTCTTCCTTTATGGTTTCATCTGAAACCTACATACCCATAATCTTTAAGTTCCAGGCTTTGGAACATATGCGTTCTTCTCGTCATGTGTCACGAGCATCTAGAATCCAGGTACCATGACCGGTGTTTTAACTCTACTTCATAGGATATCTGCAACATATACTATTATATCTTTTGGTACTCATAATCTTCTGCGTCCTCTTGGATTAATTCTCCCAGATTTTCTGACAGCCTTGGGTTTTCGTGCAATAGTAAATTTTTATGTTTGTGCTGGTGTATAATGATAAGAGCATGGAGATTTTGGTTTGTTTTCTTGAAGTGGAATATGATCATCAATGTCAGAATCATAACCAATTTCTCTCTTCCCATTGTGACTAACACCATAAATCATGGAAGCCATTCTTCTTTTGTCTATGCTATTGTTTAAGAATTTTTGAAATGCCTTATCATATTTATATAAGATGGTTTCAGAAGATGGAGAAGCTTTAGAAAGAGTTTCTTCAAATTTTAAACATTTTTTGTTAAGAAACTTCTTTCTCTAGCTTAACACATTCTTCAACTTCATATTCGTAAGCCCTTTTCAGGTCCTTGAATTTGCGTTGATGTTTCTGATACTTATTCAGAGATTCTGACAAACATGATTCTAAATCAGCACGAGAAAATTCAAAAAATACCTCTTCTAAGTCAGACTAGGTTTCGGTTGTGTTTCCTGTGGAAGCCATGAGTGCTACGTTGGCATGCTCCTACTCAGAGTCAGATTTTGATACTTCATAGTCGGAGTCGTCCATGTTATCATGAGACCTTTCTTCTTTCCTTTAAACACAACCTTCTTGAAACTTTCTTTTCTGGAGCTTTCTTTCTTAAGCTTTAGACATACATTTCTATAATGTTCTGGCTTCTTGCATTCATAGCATGTTACTTTTTTTCTTGTTCTTCCTCTTGAAGATGAATCTAGACGATCTCGTCTATTTCTGGACCTTCGAAAGTTATTTTTTCTTTTCTTCCAAAGTTGTTTGAATCTTCTGGAGAGAAGGGACAATTCATCTTTGTCATCAGAATCTTCTTCGTTAGAGTCCTCTACTTCTTCTTCCTCATCTTGAAAGGCTTTGTTCTTTTCTGACTTGCTTCTTTCTCATCTAGATCTCAGAGGGACAAATTTTCTCTTTTTCTGAGGCTCGTCTTCCTCTAACTCTATTTCATGAATTCTGAGTAAGCTAACTAATTCTTCAAGGCTTATGGTGTTCATATCCTTAGATAGCTTTAGTGTTGTAACTATTGGTCTCCATTTCTTGGGAAGGATTCATATGATCTTTTTGACATGATTTGTTATAGAGTAATCTTTGTCCAGAACCTTAAGTTCTGCTACTAAGGTTTGAAATCTTGAGAACATAGTTTTGTCATCTTCCATCTTTAAGGCCTCGTATTTCTGGACCAATTCCAGAGCTTTAGTTTCCTTGACTAGAGTATTTTCTTCATGCGTCATTATCAAGGAGTCAAAAATATCCTTTGTTGTATCTCTATTAGTAAACTTTTCATATTCATTGTAAGATATAGCGTTGAGAAGGATAGTTCTGAATTTGTGGTGATTCTTGAACTCACGCTTTTGATGCAGGTATTTCATACCCATTTGTGACAATGTCCTAAAGATCTGCATCATAGCTTAGAAAGAAACTTTCTATTCTATCTTTCCATTAGTCAAATTTTTCAACATCAAAAACAAGAGGTTTGGCGTTGTAACTATCTCTCTCGTTTGTGTTAGCTGCAGCCATAATATTTTTCTCACATTGGATCTTTCTACACTAATAAGTGTTTGATTGACAAATCAATAATAGAGCTGAAGCTTTGATACCAATTGAAGGTAGAGAAAAACACAAGAAATGGAGTTTGAATTTGGTTTTCAAAACTTTTTCAATGAGACGCTTTACATACACAAACAAGATATATAAAACCAATAAGCAAAAAAGACATGTTTGGTTTATACAAGTTCTCCTATAACGAGGCTACCTCTTGTCCACCCGCCAAGGTGATTTCACCTTGAATAAGGACTTAACTTAAAAGATTACAAAAAGTTCGTCTAAGTGTTTAGAAAAACACTTTAGACCTCTCAAGTATACAGACTAACACTTAATCACTTGAGGAAAAATAATATCAAAGAAATTACAAAGAAAGTGTTTATAATGATGCTTATAAAAAGCGAATGAAACAGTTTAAGAACGGCGTTTACACAAACATGAGCAATAACTCTTTGTATTTGAGAATCCTCTTGATAGACGTTTTAGACTGTGCGTATTTCACTTTTGTAATATTGATTGTTGTTATCAATTTGCAATGAGGTAGTGACTCCTTTATATAGGTTGGACGATTGGACGTTGGAGGGTACAAATGTCAATATTAGTGCCAGCTGCTACAACGGTAATATGAAAATCATGGGAGACAAGAGTAGTAAAGTCTTATCACACTCCTTCATAATATTGGCTTATAATCAGTTTTTACCATATTGGGAACGTTCTATTGTACGGATTCTTTCAGCACAAGTTTCTATCTTGATCTTATCTTCTGATGAACTTTATCTGATAAGAAGTGATGATGAGTCTAGAAGATAAATGACTGAGAGGTATTAGAGTCTTCAGAGTCAAAAGTTGTCTTCGCTTAATTCTTTTTAGAGAATTCTGCCGAAGCTTGAATATCAAAAGAGAATCGACAGATCTTCAAACTCAGAAACTTTGACTTCAGAGCTGGAAGCGAAAGCTTATCTGAGAAGCACACAACTTCCTTTTTCTTCAGAAGCATTAAACATTCATCAGAATTGCGGATGTTTCTTCAGAAGCAGTAGAAGTAGTTTCTCGAGGCGTGCCAAAAAGGATTCTGATGAGATTTTTTCATAATCAATTTGAATTTTATAACTACGCACTTCAGAAAATTATTAGAGTACAAAATTGTTACATATAAAACATATGAGTTGTTATCATCAAAACTAGAGATTATATGCAGAACCAAAATCTTGTTCTAATATGTATATTGTAACACATTATGACTCTTAATGCATTTTGATTAATTTTAGTGTCTATTGTATAACCAAAGCAATTACTATGGTTAACAGAATGTATCAAATAAATATGATGAAAAAGAATAACAAGTTAAAAGCATTGTTTTTATTTTAATTCTATACTTCTTAGTTAGTTATCATTAAAAGAAATAATTATGATTAAAAATATGATATGCAAATTAAAATGGGAAAGGAACTTCATTGATTTAAAGGAATGATTACAAAAACAATGTTTATAACATTAAACTTAATCATCCTTAGATTTCCAAGCGTGGAAACGTTTTTCCCAATTTAAATCCAACCCTTCTTCATCAGAATTGAAATAAATCACTTCTCTAAATCTTCTTCTTCTCTTGGACCTCTTCTTCTTACTAATCTTCTTCTTTGGCTTCAGTACCTAAGAAAGAGAGGTTGAAGGAATGTCTTCAGGAGGTCTGACCTCCTGATCAGAAGTTGCCTCAGAGATTATAGAAGCCTCTGAAATAGTGGGATTAGAAAATTACTCAAAAGTTGTATTCATCCTGAATCAGTTGTGTGAATGAGTGAATATAGATTTGTGATTTGGCCTGAAAAAAGTTGTGTTCTTTTATAACAAAAAATTTGAAAGAGCAAACACTTTGTGTGTTTCAGTTTCTGTTCTTTGAAGTTCTCAAAGTCAATCACTAATTAAGCATACCATACTAGATCATAATTACTTCTTGGAAACTGAAATGGTAGTGATTTACCATAAGAAGTACATAATTTCTCTGGTTAAAAGACTTTTGAATGGTTTTCAAGTGTCCTATTCTTTTGAAGAATGTTTTCAATTGTTTAAATCATTTAAATTGGTTTCTATTTATTTCAAATATGTTTGTGTTTTAAAATATTTCAAAATTATGTGCATTTAACTGTTTTAAATTGTTTTATTGTTTTTCTCTTTCTTTTAAAATCTTTTTTATAATGACAACCGGGGAGAAAATGCATGGAGTATTTACGAAGAGATTAATGCATCAGAACCTGAACAAAGTAGTTTCTGCCAAGATAACTTCTGAGTTATAAACTCTAAGTTACTTATATCTTTAGTAAATTATTTTATTGGGCTTAAATGATAAATTTAATTAATAAAGACAGGACTAAAGAAAAGCTTACAAAACTTACCTAATGAACGACCACACTATAGGAAGAGCTTACAAACATCAACCTTAGGTTTTTCAAACTCATGGGGAGCTTACAAACATCAACCTAATGTTAGAATATGTTAATTAAAATAAAAGATTCAACTAACATAGATAACGAGTTAAGGGGAGCTTATAAACCTCGTCTTAATGGACTATCAGACTTAGAGGGAGCTTACAAACTACACCTTAATGGATTGTCTAACTTATGGGGAGCTTACTAAAATTCTGGTATACAGATTTCAGATGTCCCAAGCGATGTTAAGACATTGATCTCTGCAACCACTACCAACATCTTATTGATAAAATGCTGGTTAGGATTAATCATTGGACTACAAGAGTGTTGTCTTATGCAAGAAGGTATCAATTGGTGAAGAGTGTCATTTTTTCCATAGAAAATTATTGGATGCAGATTTTCCCCCTCCCCAAGGAGACTCCTAGCAGAAAGCTCCTATTACTTGGAGTAAGTTGTGGGATCCTATTGCTACTGGTGGGCTCAATCTAATGCCTTTGACTGAGTGGAACAGAGCAACGATTGACAAATTGTTATGGAACATTTACTCCAAGAAGGATAAGATGTGGATAAACTGGATTCATCATTATTATATGAAGAAAAGGGATATTCAGAATTACATTCCTGCTGCCTAATGTTCTTAGATAATCAAAGCTATCTTCAAGCATAGAGATTAACTTATGCATTCACCTGTTTGGAATTCCTTCCAGAATATGGGGAAGTGTAGTACAAATCAAGTTTATCAGTGGTGTAGAGGAGACAGGATTAAAGTGGATTAGAGAAAGCTCTTACTTGTAAATATGGCTAGACCACGGGCTAGATTTATTTTGTGGTTGAATTGTCAGGAACGATTACCAACAAAGGATAGATTGAACATATTTGGAACCATTAATATTTTGATTTGTGTTTATTGTGGCTTGTAAGAGAGTTTAAGCCACTTGTTCTTTGAGTGTATTGTCACAAAGAACATTTAGAAACAGGTGTTACAGTGGCTGAGAATATGTCATAATCCTAGGAATTGGACTCAAGAAAGAGAGGATCAGTAAAGTAGTGAAAAAAAGAGTCATCATACCAAATTGTTGAAGATGGCCATAGAAGAAACCATTTACAATATCTGGACGAATTGAAACAAGATTGTGTTTCAAGAAAACACCCAAGAGACTTTATGTAGTAAAGATATAATTGACATGTTCTTAATGCGTGTCGAAACGGATAAGAAGCTAGTTATGTTTTATAATAGAAGATAGGTTGTTGTGCCTTTCTTGTTGTTTGTAGTTGTTTTGTCATTTTAGGCCTAGATCCTCGGATCGGCTTGGGTGTATTATGTTTTTTTTGGTAATATAATTCTTCTTTATTCCAAAAAAAAAGTACCTCATGATTTGAGGTTGTTTTCAATCTTCAGGAATAATAACCAATGATATTATATATAGTAGATAGTGCAAATAAAAAGTGATTTCAGTTAGTGCAAGTACTTTGTTCCATATAAAATAGCTTCCATATGAAAATAGGGAGCTTGCCTTATAAATAAATCAGAGTCGTCTTAATTTTTTTTAGAGATTTGTCTAAATTAGTTGTAGTTTAATTATGAAAAAAATAAATAGATCATATCTAATCATTTTTTTATTATTATAAATATTTTATGAGACTCTATTAAGACACACAATAATTGTGAAAATTTTAGAGAGTTTCTTAATGCACCATATATCTAACTTACACACTATATGAAAATACTAAAATACCCTTTAGATTTCATAGATGCATCTCTGAACAAACTCAATGCACACAATAGAGGTCATTCTAAGTGACGTCTTATCATTTGATTTTTTTATTTCGGAGATGCATCTTTGGTATATTTCAGTAACGTATGATGCAGAGTCAAAAACAAAAACTAGTAATTTGACAAAATGAAATTAACATTCATAACATAATATAAACATTTCATAGGTGATTTCAACATAAAATACAACATTACACTTTTATATCCAGGTGGACGCTTCAACATCTTCACAGTATCTTCGACCGATCTTGAAATCGTCGCTTGCAACTCGAGTATAACTTTTGTTTCAAAAATAAAATATGTATTTCACATAGCTCTTACATCTGCATCAGTCTTGAGCTCAAAGTTGGTGAACTCAATCTCCCTCCATTGTCAATCGACATTGAACGGTACTCGAGCTTCACAATTTTTTGATTGTCTCTGTAATGTAATAGATTATGGACTTCGTATTTCAGATCTGTGAGAGAGGTGTATTCAGTGAGCTTAAACTTTCGTTCGGGCGGTGCATTGGAGAATGAGACATTTGCGATATACCAGGTGATATTTATTTATGACATTTGAGACATTTTGTGTTTGTGTGAAATAAAAAACCAGAGCCCCTAAATTTATAGAAGCAGTAGACAAATGTGGACCATTCAAAATCTGGCATGTTGACTTCAGTGATGTATCTCCGATTCTTCACCATATTATCTTGTTTCGAAAATACATCTCTAGAACCTCTCCTGAACAAATTCCAAACCAGAACTTATTTGAAGACTTTGTTTGAAAAATCAACAAAGGTTATTGGGAAGATAAAAAAATGTATTGAAATATTAAGAAATCGAATATATTACACTTAATTAATATTGACATAATTACATACACTTATTTGTCCTGCTAAATAGGAATTTAAAATGAATCTAAACATCTTTCGTCGGCTAAATCTATGGATGTCACCCTCTTTGACTTTTGATCATTTAATTCTCTTTCAATGTTGTTTAACTTTTCTAAATCTTACATCCTTTCCACAAAATGGTTCGAACAAGTCTCAACTTTTCTTGTTGAATAAATTGTCCATTCCAGTGATGTAAGTGGTATAGGGCATCCCGGTTTTTAAGTAAACTTTGAACAAAATGTCATGATTTTGAATGTCACCCAATATACGTAATACGATCATTTGGATTTTGAGGTAGGGCGGTACACAATGGAAAAAAGGTTTTCGAAAATATGTACCGTGTAAGATCAACATACACCATATCATATGCACATGCTATGAAGTGACCCATTTCAGAGAAGCACATCCATTTTTCCTCCAGTGTCAGTCCACTAAGGCAAGTAACAAGAGACTCATAAACTTCATCAAAGTGTTCTTTCTGTCCATACAGTTATTGATTGCGACTTTCTATGTCTAACTATACTAACTGCAAGTGCACAGTCTATCGCGTAGTAATAAAAGATATCGATCCCACAAGGACTCATAATCAAGCTAGTATTTTCGGGTGTTGCTGTGTTTAGCTAGGTTGGTATGGTTTTAGGGGAATAAAAGCAAAATAAGTGCGTAAACTATAGGGGAACTAAAATGTTACTTAAGGTATAAATGCTTGAATAGGTATGCAATATGTTGGTTCTTCAAGGATTCGACAAGTTACCGGTGTTTTTCGTGTTTTCAAAAATAGTTTAAGAAGAAAATGACGATTTAAAGACCTTTGTCTCACTAAGGTTGTTGACGCTAGTCGCAACTCTAAGGCGAAACGTATGTTGTCGCTATCCCGTTCGCGATTAAAATTACTTTTTGAAAACCATTAAGCTCTAATCCTTTTTAAAGCACTGTCGCTGTTTTTAAAATGAATGCTTAGTTTTTACTATCTGGACCTAACCTTAGTTATCGCTTGTTGGTTCGTACCTTTATGAATTTTCCACTGTCGTGGCAAAACTGCTTTGAAATAAGTTCTCGCTGTCGCGACGAACATTTATTTTATAAAAATCAATTTTAAAACTGAAGCCATAAATAAGTTTGAAAAGGAAGGTATACACCGGTTAATTATCGAATCCCATCTGACCACTTATTACATACCGATTACTTAAATTTAGTCGGACATGGAATGTAGATTAAGAACACATAAATAATGGCAGAAAATATAAATATGCATTATAATGGGAAATGGAAATCAATTAACGATTAAAATAAGAACCTGTAAACAATTCGATTGGCTTTTGGGAAATCCTCCAAAATGACGGCAGGATTTAGTCTTTATGCCAATTACTCTTACAGAATAGAATTGGGAAAGTGAAACAACAATTGCAAGGAAAGAAAGAAAAAGGAAACAATAAAACGATAAGAAACTGGGAAACTAAAAATTGCTCTAAAAGTAAATTGGCAGCACTTCGTCTCTTCAATGCGGCCCCCTTTTTTGGTACCAGCTCCCTCCTTTTATAGATGGGATTTCCAACGGTTTATTGCCTCAGGAAGTGGGATTGATCTCAGAAAATATAGGAGTTAGTGGTCCACTCATTTTTGGCATTTGAAAGCACTTCACAGCACGTGCAGCATTTCTGCATTTTTATTCCATGACAGTCGTCATGGGTTCCTGACGGGCGTAACGCGTATGACGGTCGTCATAGGCTTGTGACGGTCGTCACATCAGCAGAATTCATTTTTTGCTGTTTTTGGCCTGTTTCTCATCTGGTTTTCATCTGTAATTGCTTGTTTTCTTCATCTTGCTCCATTTGAGCATGAACTTTGAATACCTACAAAATACTGGACAAATAATGTGGAAATATCCGAAATCGGAGTGAAACCGGTCACTAATTAGTAAAAATACATGTCATTATATATATACGATTTTTCGTTATCAGTTATGTGTATAATTCTTTATGAGTCCTCAAATCTTGGATAAGTTGATGGCGGACAAGTATATGATTATCTTCTCCTTTACCGAGTAAAGTTGAAACAACTCGATATTCACAATTACCATCCCCCTCAACATTGACGATATGTTCGATGTATTTATGCATAAAAACCATCATCTCGTCAATGAATGGAATCTTTTGTGGAGGTGACAAAGGAGGTGGTTTGCTTATGCGAGCTCCTTTGACATCACTTTTTTGAGACTTTGGAGTTGGTGATTCAGGAAAAAATTTGTCAACATGTTTAAAATAAGAAGGAGATTATGTCGTCGAATTTTCATTTGATGTAGGCTTAAATTTCTTCACAGCACCTTTTGTTTTCACCGGTTGAGATGGTGATTTTAAGTCGGTAGTTTTTGGATAAGCAATCTTCCTCAATTGTTCTTTAATATGGAGTTTAATGTTAGCATACTCAATTTACCTTCTTTCATGACACCAACATAATGACACTAGTGAGTGCAAACCTCATCCATTCTTATTGGGCTACCAAGTTTCACTTTTTTTGAAATAACACAAGCACATGGGAGACCATATGTTTTCACAATTGTGCATCCACACTTTGCATTATCGGAGCCTACATGATCAGCTCGTTTAGCTTCGTGAAAAATATAATTCAAACTCTCACGAGATATGTTGTCGACCAACTAAGAATATAGATTTTTTTCTTTAAATCTATGTTCCAAAACTGTGATGCTCCGGCTAAATGATATTTGTATCTCATTATGTTGGTTCTGAATCATTTGGTTCACTAAGTCCCGATCTCTACACAAATCTCCCTTACTATTTCCCAACCAATTCTTCAATGTAGCATGGGCATACCTAACCTAGTTAGTTGTTGTATTTCCAAGGTGTCTAACTTGATCGGTCCAAAAACAAACAATTTTCTCTTTCACCTGGTCAAGAATTGTGCTTTCAACATATTTCAACAAATAATGATACTTTTAGCACACTTTTCTGAAATGCATAACAGAATCGGCATATCATTCTTTAATGGAATAATTTTCTATATGATTCCATGCATCCACTATTTTTTTCACAACCACACCCGCCTTCACCATTTTTCCATCTTTGGTTCTTTTCTATTTTAATGTTGCAAGCATATTTTTTTGTTGAACCAAATTCAATGCCATGTCAGCAACACATTTTTTCTCTTTCGACATGAGCTGACACACAATTGGATGGTCGACTAACTTTTCACATAAATTATGGTTATACAACCACATATGACATTAAATATCCAATTTTTGTTTTCCAACATATAACCACGCACCTTAAAGGGACACTCACATTTTATTAAACTGATGTCGTCTCACTTAAATTTTGTAGAGGAGATCTATATTTCCCGCTTATTTCGCACGTCATTGTCACAAAAGTACATCTTCTATCTGAACCATTATCAGACCTTCTGATAACCACGTCAAATCCCAGTTTGGATGCCTACGTACAAATCCATTGAAGCATGTGATCACAAGATTCAAACTTTTGGTCACTTTAAATTGCTTGCCAACATCTACCGCCTTCATAGTAAGACCTATAACAGTGGGAGACATAACTTGTTTGGGGAAAATATCGGTGTGCACCATATCTAGTAAAAACAATTACCGTAGAACAGTAAATAACCGGTAATGCTGAAAACTGTTAGAATACGATTTGCCTATGCATTTGTATCTCTAAGCTTTAATGATAACAAATCAGTATTTGTGTGAGAACAATTTTTGTACCCTAACGGTTTGATATTGTATATCATGCACAAATTCCACTTGATTATCATGTTGCACATAAACCCAAAGTTGCTAAACACTCTGGGAAAACTAACAAAAAAGGACCCAGAAAGTGGGTACCTAAGGAAAAGATAGTTTATGTTGCAGACATCCTTAGCAGCTCAATTGAAACACCAATCGTGGTACCTGGATAGTGGTTGCTCGTGAAACATGACAGGAAGAAGGCATATTTTCCCAAGTTTGGAACTTAAGCCTGGAGGCTTCGTTGGTTTCGGAGGAAACTAGAAAGGAAAAATCATTGGCTCTGGAACTATCGATAATGGTAAACTTCCCTCTATTACTAATGTTCTTCTGGTAAACTTCCCTCTATTCCTTCAAAGCAAAAAATTTTGTTTACACCTCTAGACCGTTAGAACTTCTACACATTGATTTGTTTGGATCAGTGAAAATTTCTTCAATCAGTGGAAAGAAGTATGGATTAGTTATAGTTGATGACTAGAGTAATTGAACATGGGTAAAGTTCTTGAAACACAAGGATGAGCCGCATTCTGTGTTCTCTACCTTTTGCTCTCAAGTGCAAACAGAGAAGAATTGCAAAATAGTCAAAGTCAGAAGTGATTATGGCGGAGAATTTGAGAATTTATACTTTGAGGATCTATTTTACTCTCATGGCATTTCCCGTGATTTCTCCTATCCTAGAACTCCACAATAAAATGGATTATAGAAAGGAAGAATAGGACTTTGCAAGAAATGGCCTGTACCATGATCCAAGAAACTGATATGGCTAAGCATTTCTGGGAAGAGGCAGTAAACACAACAGCATGTTACATTCAGAACAGGGTTTCTGTTAGACCTATTCTGGGTAAGACTCCTTATGAATTATGGAAGAACAAAAAGCCCAACATATCTTATTTTCATCCTTTTGGTTGTATATGTTTTATGTTAAACACTAAGGAGAATCTTGGCAAGTTTGATTCTAAGGATCAAAAGTGTTTGTTGTTAGGATATTCTGAATGCTTAAAAGGCTACACAATCTATAACACAGAACCACTAATTGTTTAAGAATCAACTCATGTTAGATTCAATGATAAGCTTGACCCTGAAAAGTAAAACCTAGTTGAGAAACTTGCAGATTTAGAAATCACCTTCTAAGAACCTAAGGATAAAGACTCTGGAGATAAAGACACAGCTGCTGAAACTAAAGACTCAAAAATAACTCAATTAAAAATTGGTGTTGGTCCATTTCATCAGAAGAAAAGCAGACCAAGGACTTCTCATTCTGAAGAATTGATTATAGGAGATAAAGACGCACTAGTCAGAACAAGATCATCATTCAAACCTTCTAAAGAAACTCTTCTTGGCTTGGTCTCTCTCATTGAACCAACCTCTATAGATGAAGCTCTTCAAGACAACGACTGGATTCTGGCTATGGAAAAAAGAACTAAATCAATTCACCAGAAATAATTTTTGGGATCTTGTTCAGAAACCCAAAGGTGTCCACGTCGTTGGAACCAGATGGGTATTCAAAAACAAGCTCAATGAAAAAGGTAAGGTCGTAAGAAACAAAACATGACTGGTAGCACAAGGCTATAGTCAGCAAGAAAGAATAGACTATATAGAAACCTTTGCACCAGTTTCCAGGTTAGAGTCTATTTGTCTCTTAGTTTCTTTTGTTGTAAATCATGACATTACTTATAGCAGATGGATGTAAAGAGTGCATTCTTAAACGCTTATATTTCTGAAGAAGTGTATGTGTACCAACCTCCTGATTTTGAAAGTTCTGAAAACCCAGATTTTGTTTTCACACTTAAGAAATCTTTATACGGTCTAAAACAAGCTCCCAAAGCTTGGGATGAAAGGCTAAGAAACTTTCTTTTGGAAAATAACTTTACTAGAGGAAAAGTGGATACAACACTCTTTTTCAAAACCTATAAAAATTACATTCTGGTTGTGCAAATTTACGTTGATGATATTATATTTGGTTCTGTTAATACTTCCTTATGCAAGGAATTTTCTAAGTTAATGCAGGCTGAATTTGAAATGAGCTTGATGGGAGAACTGAAGTTCTTTTTGGGATTTCAAATTTATCAACAAACTGAAGGAACATATATTTATCAAAGCAAATAAACCAAGGAACTTCTGAAGAAATACAACATGTCAGAATGCATGCCAACAAAAACTTTAATGCATCCTACATGTATTCTGGAGAAATAAGAGGTAAGTGGCAAGGTAGAACAGAAGCTATTTAGAGGTATGATTTGATCTCTCCTTTATCTAACTACTTCTAGACCAGACATCCTCTTCAGCATGTGCCTATGTGCCTGTTTCCAATTAGATCCTAGAGAAACTCACTTAGCAGCTATTAAGAGAATCTTTAAGCATCTGAAAGGTACTTCTAACCTTGGGTTATTCTATCGAAATCATCTGAGTACAAACTGATAGGATATTGTGATGTTGATTATGCTGGAGACAGAATAGAAAGTAAAAGTACTTCTGGAAGTTGTCAATTTCTGGGAGATAATCTGATCTCATGGTCCAGCAAAAGACAGTCCACAATTGCTTTATCAACTGCTGAAGCTGAATACATTGTAGCTTCCGGATGTAGCACACAAATTCTTTGGATGAAAAATCAATTAGAAGATTATCAAATTTCTGAGAGTAGTATTCCTATCTTCTGTGATAATACTTCTGCTATTCGTCTATCCAAGAATCCTATTCTGCATTCTAGGGCTAAACATATTGAAATAAAACATCACTTTTTATGTCACTATGTTCAGAAGGGCATTTTTAATTTAAAATTTGTACATATAGACCACCAGTGGGCTGATATTTTCACAAAACCCCTTGCTGAAGATAGATTTGTATTCATTCTAAAAAATTTATTTATAAAATCGTGTCCAGAATGAGTTGATGAAATTTCAATGTGTCAAGTTACCAGAATTTTTGAAATAAGATTATGATGAATTTACTTGTTTATTTGTTTTTTATTTTATTTTTAAATTACGCATTTGGTTCTGAAACATGAGCTTTATGAAGTGAGGGAGTTTCATAAATTAGAACATTTCTTTTCAAAAGGAAATCCTTTGATTTGTCTTATGGATTATGAACAGTTACAACATTAATTGTTGTCTCTTCATCTAAGGACGTGTGAACGCTAGTGGTGACAACTGTCTCATTTGATGAACATGTGTAATCATGATTTGACGCATTGGTTTTCATAACCTACTTGAGAATAGGTTAAATCTTTACGCCTTCCCCCTATTATTGTGCATTTACTGTGTGTATTTTTTATTAACTATTTTAATTGCCTTTTTTTCCTATATAAAATCACATCATTTACACTTCACACTACCCTCATTTCTCCCACAATTTTAGTTTTCAACCCCTAAAGCTCCTCAGAACAATTGCTCACCCAAAACATTTCATATTCATTCCTTCAACTTCAATTCTCAACATCTATGGTTGGATCATCTCAACAACAAGAAAGATAGTTCACGATTCCAGATAAATCTTCTATCACTCTCGACACGCTGGTAGATGATCTTTATGTTCTTAGTGAAACCATGATGGATTTCAATAATCTAAAGGATAATGGGTGCGATCTTACTCAAACTCTTGATTTCCAAGGCTGAAGCGGATTCTTTAAGAGAATGTAAGGACCCACTTTTCCAATCTTGGTTAAAGAATTCTAGATTCATGCATCTGTAAGTAAGAACGTCATTATCTTTTTCGTTTTTGGAAGACGTATCATTTTCATGGAAAAGACTATCTGTGATTTAATCTTATATGATGGAAAAGGTTTAAGAATCTACAATATTCAAGCGAATAAGCAAAGGGAAGCTAAAGTCACTGCATCTATCTTCAAGGAAGGAACTATTCTAGATTCTAAGAAGGATCCTTCTTCATCGTTCTTAAAAGATTCTCTAAGAGTTTAGTTCAAGATCATGTTAGGATGTGTTTACCATCGTCATCCTACTCACTCTTATGATTATATCAATCTTTCTCAAAAGTATGTTTTGTACTTTATGATGAAAGGAATAAAGATACATCTCTCAGTCATCCTGTTCAGACTCTTGAGAGACTCGATTATGACCTCAAGAAGTGACTCTACCAAAAAGGGGAATCATATCCCTTACGACAGGCTCATTTCTGACATTCTTGTTGAGTCTGGAATAGTTGAAGATCTTTTGATTGTTGGACAAACTAATGAGCTAGTAAAGGTTGCTGGAAACGTCTTATGGGCGAAGAATTTGACGAGTATGAAGCTTATTGAAAAGATCACTCATCCATCCATTCTTCCATCAAAGGAAGAAATTGATGCTATGAGGATTCCAGTTTCTAGATTTCCATCTTTTTCTAGAACTTATTATCCAGATGAGTTAACACTCTACCTTGATGGATGCAGAGATGAAGCACTAAATGTGTGGATTGACATGGGAAATCTTCCAGATACTCTTCCAGAGATCTTAAAGAAAAATAGAAAAGGAAAGAAAAAGAGGACAGCTAATGGTGAAGAACCATCAACCAAAAAGAAGAAGATGGCAACTACATCTGCTCATCCTGCTGGTGATCACAGTAAGTCTGCTATCAATGACTCCTCTTTTATCTCTAATTATGGTGTTTCCAATGTTGTCTTACTAAAACTTCCCACTCCATCATAATCACCCATCACTATCTGAACTCTACCACCATCACATTCCAAAGAAATTGTGTCTGAAAAACGATTACCTGAACAACGTTCTTCTTTTGGATGACCCCTATACACCATCCACCATCTTTACCAACACGCATCATATCTCCATCTGTTAATGCTCCCCAACTAGAAAATCCAAATAATCAACTGTCTAAGGGTACTCTTGATGACTTGACCAATGCTCCCCAATTAGAGGCTTATAAAGATCTTCCCTCTCTTGTAATACCCAATATGTATGGTTCTGATCCCAACCCCAATATTTGTGACTTAACCATCAAATTCCATAACATATCTAAGACCAAAAATCCTAATGTTGGTAAGATGCTGCAGAAATTTGATCTAGAGTTCAAGAATCTTCTGGATGTTGATATGCATATTAGTCTCAAATCTGTCAATCCAACAGAAAGTGATCCAGCTTGGGAAACCTACAGGAAATGGGTTGATTGCAAAATCTCAAAGATGAAGAATTTTGGATACAAAGTGGCTGAAAAGAATATTCATTCGTGCCTCGTACCTTCCATAGAAGTCTTGAAGCAAAAATTTGCTCCTCAATGTCTTCCCGCCCCTGAGAAAGAGGAAGAAGAAAGAAATGAGAATGATGCCTTGGTTAATGTCACAGCTAATAAAGGCAAGCAAGTTATCTCTGAAGATGTCCAGAAAACTGTAGATAGTGGCTCTGAACAACGAGTTTTTATTTCTGAAAATTTGAATACTACTGCTGGGACTTCTACTTCTAGAGTAATTCTAGAAATTCTGAAGACTCTTGCTAAGCTGAAGGAAGACAAGGATAATATGAAGGAACATTTAGATAATCAAGAAAAGATGTTTCATATTATTCTCTCCAGAGTTCCCCCATCCAACCCTAACCCTTAGTTGCACCTAGTTGTTTGTTTGTTTGGGTTGTTATCTTGTTTTATTCTTTGTTTATGTACTTTTGCGCCTCTGGTGTTAGTTTTTATCAAATGAATATTATCTTTTTGTTGCATGTTATTGCATATTTTCTTTTTGATTGCTAACAAAAAGGGGGAGAAAGTATTGATTTTGATATACCTAATTTCTCTTGAATCAAACCCAAACATTTCAAATGTTTGCACTAGCCCTTGTTTAAAAGGATATTATGTTAGTTGTTTTCTTTCAGGAAAAACATACTATATATCAAAAACACCTGAAAAATCATAACAGAACATATGAAACCCAAACTCTGAAGAGATGATAGCTTCTTAAAGTTCTGAATCATCTTGAATAAGAAAAGACTTCAAAGATTGTTCAAGTTTATCCAACTGATCAGAATTAAAACTCATCAGAAGTTAATATGTGTTGCTATGTGTTAAATCCTTGTTAAAATGATTAATATCAATAAGGACAAGATCAAGAAACTTCTTAAAGATAAATCAGTTCTTTTGAAAAGAAGGTTCATCTACTCCAACAAAAAGGTTAATCAAGGAAGTGTTCTTTCTTTCTGATTATCTTTTTAGAGTTGTTCATCTTAGGGGGAACTTTGTGCTTCTTTCTGATATATGTTTTGGTGATTACCCGACAAAATTATTCATCAAAATACAGTGATTTGTCATCATCAAAAAGGGGGAGATTGTTAGAACAAGATTTGGTTCGGCATCTGTATCTCTATGTTTTGATGATAACAAGTCAGTATTTGTGTGAGAAATTTTTTTAGCATTCATCTAAGGTGGAACTCCCAAACTTCCGGAGATGCATCTCCGAAAAAACCACTGGGCTTATTAAATTTCATTATATTTGTTGAAAATACTCGTAGATACATCTCCGAAATATTTTTTAGCATTCATCTAAGGTGAAACTCAGTTGGTAAGACATAACGTTGGTGAATGGTGCCTACGGAGATACATCTCCAGAATCTATAGGGCATTCTGGTATTTTCACGTAGTGCATAAGTAACATATAAGGTGTGTTAAGAAATTCTCAAAATTTAAGTTCTTTTTTAGTAGTCCACCTTGCATGTCCTCAAAGATGGACCTGAAATAAATGTATGTATTAAACAAGTTACTTGATTGTTTATGAACCTCTAATAATAAGTTAATGAAGCTCATTAAGCTTAAGATAAAATTGTATTGTAGTGTTGTAGTGTAAATTTTATAAATAAAATTTAAATTAATTTTGACTTTGAGATCGATTTGGCTGCTGGTATTTCTTCTAGTTTTTTTCGATTTTGTGTTTGGTTTTGTATTTAAAATCTGGTTTTTTGTATAAATAGTTTTAAAAATAAAATAGATTGGAATTGTGTCTGATTTTTGATTAAATCGGTTGAACCGATTAGTTTGATTTATATATATATATATATATATATATATATATATATATATATATATATATATATATATATATATATATATATATATATTCGTGTGTGTGTGTAGAGAGAAAGAGAGAGAGAGAGGGGGGGGGGGGGGGGGGCTTTAACTAAAAAATGATTAAATGCACCATAAGATGCATGTTACTAAAACTTTCTTTCTAAAATATAAGTAGGTGTCAATACTTCTTCTATTCCAAAATAAATGAATCATTTGTAAAATAAAATTGTCCTAAAATTAATGACTTTTTCAATTTTCAATGCAATTTTTTCAATTCTACCCTCTAAATAATATTGTTTTCATCATTTTCAATACATGACAAAAGGTGTTAAATGTAATTCAAATTCAAGTTGTTTAATTTTAGTTTGCATTTGCATTTGAGTTTCATTTGGGTTAATGTATATAAACCCAGAGTTAATTACATTTGTAACAGATTTGAGTTTTTGAGTTTTTGAGATTTGAGAAATAAAGTTAGTTATATAACTCTCTCTCTCTCTCACTCTCTCTCTCTCTCTCTCTGTGCAATTATTTCATCTTTTTCTTCCTCTTGTGCATTAATAGAGTTTGTTGTCAACTCTAATAATTGGTATACATAGCTCCGGTTATGATTCACAGAGAAACATGAGTGTACGTGAGGTGTGTGATTGATTTCGTTCCTGAAATTCACGCTGAATTAAAGATCAAAATCAAAGAGAATCACAATTTTAATTCTCAGGGATTGGGAAACACGACTACACGAGTGTTAGTGAAAACTAAGTGATTTGCACAAGAAGGAAGATGAACGATGGAAACGGTAGCTTGAATACAAAGCTTCCAATATTTGAAGGAAAGAATTGAAATTGGTGGTCGACTCAGATGCGTGTATTGTATGGCACTCAAGATATTTTTGATCTCGTCAATGACGGTTTCACGCCGGTTGCCAAACACACAACAGAAGCACAAAGAAATATGCAATATGAAATGAGGAAGAAGGATCAGAAGGCATTGTTATATATCCATCGGTGTATGAGTACGAAGCTGTTTAAGAAGATTTCTTACACGATGATCATAAAGGTGGCGTTGGATACACTTATGCGGTGCTATGGTGGTGAAGTACTAGTGAAGAAAGTAAAGTTATAGTCCCTATGCAAGAAATACGAGAATATCAACATGAATAACAATGAAAAGGTGTCTGATTGCATCTCCAGAGTAATTGTGGCCACGAATGAGATGAATGTTAGAACACAAATTGGTTCTTAGTTATATCTCTATGTTTTGATGATAACTCTTATGAAATTTTGTATTAAGAAATTATATACTCTAAATTTGTTCAAGTATTTTTGCTGCAGATATTAAACTTAATATTCTTCTGAAAGCAAAAATGGATCTTAACGTTGAACTACGCAAGGCTCTGAGGCGTCAGAAGCATCTCTTAGAAGACTCTGAGTGCTGCCTACAGAAGACTCTGAGCGCTGCCTACAGAAGGATATGAAGTAGAAGCTATAGAAGCATCTGAAGCGTAAACTGAAGACTTTGTATGAAGAGTTTCAAGCATTGTTTTTCAGAAGACTCTGATAGTACTGTTTGCTGCATGTACTGAGGATCTGATATCCAAACTCTGCTCTGGTTAATTACAAGCTGAAGCACACTTGCTGCAACACTCTGATACAGCAAACTCTGAAGACATCAAGACTCTGATCACTCAAGGCTCTGATGTTATTTGCTGTGAATTAGAAACTTGTTGAAGAAGATTATTCAAAGTTATATCTGTTGGTTATGTCAAATGACTCTTTCCTCTTTTATGCTAGACACAAGAACTTAGGAAAAAAGGATTTCTCTGAACATTCTAATTCTGGGAAAGGTCAAGTCATATGAAGACAAAAGGCTACAGCTACTTTGCAGTACACGGTCTTCAAGCTTGCAACGTCTTGGACTTCTAAGTCTATAAAAGCAAGACTTCAACAACTTTCTTTAGTTGACGAATATTGAACAATTCATTGAAAACTCTCTCAAAGCTCTCATACAAATTATTATTCTTTGCTAAATAGTTTTCATAAGTTCTTAAACTTAAGTATAAATCACAGTTGTGATATAGCTTTCTTAGAAGCATTTCAAACACTTGTTTAGTTTACATTTGATTGTAAAAGTTCCTTGAGAAGACCAAGTTGTGGTCAGTAGTTCTTGAGAAGACTAAGACAGTTGTTCTTAGCGGTTGATATTGTAATCAGTTTGATTATAGTGGATTAAGTCCTTGTAGAGAAAGGCAAATCATTTTTGATAGGGTGGACTGGAGTAGTTGAGTTCAAAGAACCAGGATAAAAATCATTGTGTTTTTATTGCCATAGTATTTTCTAAACCCTTATTCAACCCTCCCCCCCCCCCCTTCTAAGTATTTTCTCTCCTTCAATGAAGTCTTGTGGAGAAACACTCTCTAAACAAGTAATCATTGAAAAGGTACTAAAATCATTTACTCCTCAATTTGATTACATAGTGTAATACCCCAAATTTTACCCTTATATTTAGTCAGTCATTTCGCATAGCATCCCATAGGTACATTTGCTAACCACTAACAAGTTATGGAGGTGTTTTGTTTTACAGATTTGGTTCCAGGGGTATTTTGCTAATTCCTCGAAGACGGGCTGTTATTAAGTTCTGAGGCGTTTGATACACTATTTTTGAGGCATTTACCTATCACCAGGTCTGATTATATCAAGGCGCCAATTCAACGTGGCCGATATTAAAGTTTGTCGAGCACAACTGGATTTAAGACTTATTTTATTGCTCGTGGTTTATTTTCGGCACACCTCCGTTAATAAGGCACAATTTTACTGGGGTATTATTGGATGATTGCTCACAGTCTTTGGTCAGTGGAATTCAATTACGAGTAATGTTATTATTGATACCGAAACTGTTGTGATTACGGTGCACATCCGTGTTTTGGTTATGAAATGGTTGGTTAGCATTTAAATTGGATTTTAATCAGATGATGAGTTTGAGATTATGAATGAGACAAGTGCACGAATAAGAATATCATTTGGGGATGTTTATGTTTTATGACTATGTTAATGAATTTAAATATTTGTGGATTTATTCACAAATGTTTATAATTTTTTTAACTAGAAATAGATTCAAGTTTTGGAAATTTTATTTCATAAAGATCTCATTATACAAGAAGGAGGGGATTGTTTCACATTTTTGAATTACTGTACAAGGAATTACATTAACTCTAAAAATCATAAGTCCTAAAATTGCTAAGTGTCTTCATGTTGGCCTTTGAGTTTCTCCACGAGTCCCCGATCAACCTGCACATCAAAAAAATAGCAAAGCAGAATAAAAAATGTTAGAGTTTGTTTTCGACACTCTCAGAACAGTGTCATCATCGAGTGCCGGGAGTGGCACAACCGAAGCTGCGTCCTACCCCCGTTACCGATCCGCGCCGTTGGCGTCAGATCAGGTAACACCTGTTCTTATCGTTACGGGACATCCGAGAGATAGAAGTAATAAAAGAAGCGGGGCTGATTCGTTTTGCCGCGATTGGATTTCCAAACTGATACGAGAGTAAGGCAACATAGTCAATCTGAATTCAGACCCGGATGCCGGCAGGTCAGAGTCATTTTGTTTTCGAAGTTTCCAATACCTGAAAGTCCACGACAGCATCAGTACAAATTGATGACAGAAACTCAAAAGCAAGACAATTCATAAGATGCCACAAGTAAATGGAAATCCAAACTGAAATGCAAGCCAAGACTGCATCAAATTGCGTCAAAATAGTTCAGAAAACCAAGTCCAAAACAGAACAGAAATAAAATGAAACCAAACTGCATTGAATGGCCTCAACAAAGTATCAGAAAAACGAAGTGCAAATCACAACAGCATCATGCGCTGTATCAAAGTTCAGAGGCATCGATTAATGTCAAGCGTCATTGCACAACAGCATACAAAAACAAGGCAAAAGAGCAGGTCAGTTCACAAAACCATGACAGAAAGCAAGATAGACCAAATGTGCAAGCACATTGGAAAAACAAATTACCAAACACATGGCTCAGTACATCAATATCATAGCCCAAATCATCACCACCAATTCAATCAACCTGCCAAAACTGCACAGAAGAGTCGAAGTTCATATCAGTTCAAAATACGCCACAACACAAAATCATGGCATGAATTGTACCAGAACGGACAAGAATAAGCTAACATAAACATGTCAGTTCATAAGATAAACAAGTGCACAAAGCCATAACAGTTTGTATCGGTCACACACGGCTCAGGTAATCAGCATCATGGCCCAGCTCACAGTCACAACCGAGCATCGAAACCAACCAGCAGAAAGCAACCGCGACATCATCGAAGAACATCCCTCGAAGGCTCAGAACGATGTCATCATTGCCGGCAATTCTGACTCGACCGAAGTCGTAGCATCAGCCCTCTCTGAAAGAAGAAGAGGAAAAGCTAACTGCACCAGAAAATCAAAAACAAATCGAAAACGAATCAGTACAGTTCAGATTGGAATCAAACAAATCAGTTCGAGATCAAAAACAAATTAAGTCAGATGTCAAACAGATCAAGTGAAATTCAAAGGCAATCCAATCCACATCTGCAAAAACCCAATCAGTATATCATAAAATGATCAAACAAAATCGAATCAATCAAGGAGTTCTGGAAAAAATCAATATCAGATATTAATCAATCCAACCTGAAGGTGTAAGGCAAGCTGTATCAAAGAATAACAGAAAACAAATTTGACATCGATATCAATTCCAAATCAGGGATGGATTAAATCGTATCAAGTGAATCAAAACGAGCTCAGAATCATATCAACAGAAATCCCAATCAAATCTTAAAAAGGGAAATACGATTCAATCAAATCAAATAAGATCAAAGTAAAAGCGAATCACAAATCAGATATGGTATCCAAGGCCCAAAAAAGAGCCAAGTCAGAAGTTATAAAAGGGGAAAGGTATCACCTCGTAAAAACCCTAACGGAGATCGCAAGCGAACACCCTAACGAAATCGCGAAAAGCCCAGAGGAACGAACGAGATCACGAAACCACCGTCGCAAACCCCAACGGCGTGGTTGAGACCCAGAGGGACCGATACCCTCATCATCGCCTCCGTTCACTGACGAACCAACATCAACAACCGCGAATCACCGAAAGGGGAAGATCGCCTTCGCCGTTTAAACGGCGGGCAATCAACCCCAAGCCTCAGAGGAAACCCTCATCACCGGCCGTTCACCATAAATGTAAGCTATGAGATATCTCCCTCACAACATTCGTGTTTGATTTCAGGTTACTGAGGAGAATGAAGAGAATCGAGAGAGCCGCGAGAGAGATAAGAGAAGAAGAAGATATGAATGGCGCCGCAAGGAACATTAGGGTTCCCAGAACCCTAAATGTTTTTAGATTAAACCACTAACCGGGTTGGGTCCGGGATGATGACCAGCCCAACCCCCTCCCTTTGTTTATTTTTTTTTTGTGTTGTTTTTTTAAAATTTGTTTTATGTTTTTTTAAAATTTGTTTTTATGTTCTTTAAATTGTTTTTTATTTTACTTTTATAATTCAAAAAACTGTTTTTAAAAAATTAAATAAAAAAACCTTTTTATGTAAATATTAAAAATAAATAAAAACATCTTTTTTTTTAAAACAAAATAAGAAAAACTTTTCTTAAAGATATTAAAAAATATATAATTTTAATAGAGTAAAACATTTTTAAATTAAACCTTTTTTCGCAAGCTAACATTAAATTTTTTAAGATTTTTTTAATAAAACAATAATAGGATCTCAAATTTGCATCTTGTTTCTTCATTGTCTCGTAACTCATTTGATTGTCGTCTCACTCCGCCCACTAACGTCGTTTGTTCATTTTGCAGCCCATTACTTATCTCATCTTATTTTTCATTCAGAGTTCATTACTATATTGTAACTGCTTCTCATATGTAACCCCGCGAATCTAATAATCGCGCTTTAAATCTCTGCCTTTAAATTTCTGTTTGTATGGCTTTAACTTCTGTTTTTATTCCCTGTGTACAGTTCATTTATCTCACGCATTTATCAATACTCCAGTCACACTACGCACTGCCGAAGGAATTAGGTCTAGCTTTTGACTGCCGTGTCAATAGTCCTCACACGTTCAAACCCTCAAAATTACAAACTACAAACCCTAATTGTCACAAATGCCTCGCCGCAGGCAAAATTACAATTTTACCCCTAGCATTAGGTCAAAGAGCCGCCGCGCTCATTTTAGGGTTTCCCGCCGCGAAATCCCTAACCTAATTTAACCTTAATTACAACTTAACAATTCAACATAGAGATTTGGAGTTTCTACACTCCACGTAAGCGTGTCCTTAAGACATGTTTACTCCCTGTGAGACCTTGACCACAGTCAAGAAGTCTCTAACCTCCCTTTTGAGGGGAACTACGATTACTCTGATTCCACTCCCGTAAGGATACGTAGGCACAAGATGCGATGTCTTGCCGAGTAAACTTAGAATTAACCCCTTAGGTCTCTTTTCTCACTTTTAATCCCTTTGTACATATACCTTAAGCAAATGAATAAAGCAAATAGTAAGCATTGAACAAAAGGTTCCTGTAGAGTACTACAGAAGTTTAGGGTGCTAATACCTTCCCTAAATTTAACCAACCCCCGAACCCTAGATCTTTCCCCGCATTGTGTTTATGATGCAAAAATAGGTTTTCCCTCTTTTGACCTTTTCCTTCGGATAAATCAAAGAGCGGTTGTGAATTGAATTGTGATTCAAACTCATTAATAGTTTGTGATCCTATTTCCACCGCAACAGAAAATGGCGACTTCACTGGGGACCGTCTTAACTTTTGAGGGTTATCCCTAATTTGTTCCTATTTATTACTATCTGTGTTATTGATCATTTGCATGTATATATTTGTGCTCTGATTTGGGGACTGATCCTTGTGCTGCGAGATAAGTCCTACGCCCGGACTAGTGACATTATTATAGGATGGGGATATATTCGATAAGGCTTATAGGGAGTGAATCCCGACCAAGCTGATTCGAGAATCACCGCTCAGTTGAGACCTTTTCGAAAATGGTTCGGTTGAACGAGTAATCGCGAAAACTTTTTCCATGGTCGATTGGAGTCTGTGATATTGGGAACCGTAGTACCTTTACACCACCTTGGCCTTATTTAGGACGTAGTGCGGGAGCTATGTGGGAGTAATCCTACAATGGTTGCCACGCGATACTACACTCAAAAGAGGTTCTCTTGAGAATATTATTAACCCCTGAGTCAGTCGGAAGGTTGATAATATCCGAAAGATGGGCTGATGACTTTGGGCACTTTGTAGAACCTTGTGCGGCAGGTACAACTAACCTATAGTACACTCCTTTTGGGATGGGTAGACCTTGACTCCGCCCGCGTTCCTTTAACCTAGGACTTTGTGTGTTTTCATGCATTGCATCCATAAAGCATCTCATTGCATTGTATTTCATGGAGTTCAAATATCATTTATGGATACCGCGGGATACCATAAAAAAAAATGAAAAACAAGAAAAAGATTTCCTTGGTACCCCACGACGTTCGTAAATGTTTGAATTCCATGAAATCTTCATTTGCATCATAGCATCATTTACTTTCTTGCATTGCATGTGTCTTCCGTTTTCTCATGTTCGGTTCTCTCGCCTTCCAGTTTCATCACCCTGAGTTCTCGGCACCAGTACAACACCAGAGCTCAAACTCGGAAAAGAATGGAGGATCAGGCAAAAGAGATTGATCGCCTTAGCAATGAACTTGAAGACCTTCGAGGGGGTATGGGGCGTATGATGGAATTGTTACATGTCATGAATGCTAAGATGGATACCCAGCCCACTGTTGTTTCCGAGATTACCGGCGTTACTGTGGACCCTCCACCAAGTGTGACCGTAGCAAGGGACCCACCTTATGGTCTTGCTCCCGGTTTTGTGCCTCCTCAAGCCACTGTTCCGATTAATCAGCCTATTCAGCAAGTCGTGCCTTTATTTTTTGAAGTTCCTAGGGGGGCTCCTATCTTTGCACCACCTGTTGTACACACCCATGCGCAACCGTACTTCAATGAGACAGTTTTTGATAATCTTGATGAGAATGTTGAAGGTTATGAGAAACGTGATAAGCTTCGTGAGGAAGTAAACACTATCGTCCAGAGATTGAAAAAAGTAGAGGGTGATCAAATTTTTGGGATTGCTGCAAGGGATGTTTGTTTGGTCTCGGGTTTGGTTATTCCCCCGAAGTTCAAAACTCCAAACTTCGATCGTTATGAAGGTGCCACCTGTCCTAAGAGTCATTTGATCATGTATTATCGCAAAATGGCTGCCCATGTTGAGAATGATAAACTGATGATTCATTGCTTCCAAGATAGTTTGAAGGGTGCTTCTTCCAAGTGGTACTTAACTTTGGACCAGTCTCGCGTTAAGAGTTTCCAGGATTTATCTGAAGCTTTCATCAAACACTACAAGTACAATATGGATCTGGCTCCTGACAGAAGACAGTTGTTGAGTATGTCACAAAAGAATTCTGAGTCATTCAAAGAGTACGCTCAAAGGTGGAGAGAGATTGCTTCGCAGGTAGAACCTCCTTTGACCGAGAAAGAGTTAGCTGATTGGTTTGTCGACACGGTTCGTCCAGAATTTTACGAGAGAATGGTGGGTAGTGTGACTTCAAATTTCTCCGACATCGTTGCTGTGGGTGTCAAGATTGAATTGGGTATGAAAAGTGGTAAAATGACAAGTGCTTCTAAGGATCAGCCGAAGAAACCTCCGTATAGCTCCCAGAAGAAGAAAGAGGGCGAGACTAATGCTATATCCTCTGGTAGACTAAGAGACCCTTTTTATCGATATCCGCAAGGTTATGCTCAACCTCAAGGGTACCCGATCCAATATGCTCAACAACCCTACGTGGCAGCTGTTACACCTTCTTTCAATCAACAGGTTCCTATGTATCAACCCATGCAACAACCTCCTGTTTATCCGCCTCCTATCAACTACCTACAGGCGCCCAACGCTCCTGCTCCTCAACAGCCAAAGAGTCCGGCTCCTCGCCAGAATGTTCCGAACAGAAGAACGTATAAGCCTTGTCCGCCGATTCCGATGGCTTTCACTGAATTATACCCCCATTTGGTACAACAGGGTCTGATTACCACCCGTGCTTTGGGTCCTCCGCCTAATCCGTTACCTGCAGGTTACAACGCTGCCGCTCATTGTTTATTTCATGAGGGTGCGCCCGGCCATGATCTAGAGAATTGCTATGCTCTTAAGAAAGTTGTCAGAAATTTGCTAGAAATGAAGAAGTTGTCTTTTAGCAATGCTCAGCTGAAGATCGAGACTCCTCTCGGGGTCCCTCACTTGTCAAACTTAAATTCTGCAAAGCATGTTGTTACCTCAGCAAATCAGTCGAATCCAGTAATTATTCAAAGGCCTAGCTCGCTTCATTTCAGTAACCCTCAAGGTGATATGACCAGGATCAACAAAGAATCTGGGAAAGTTATTTTGAAGCAACGACTGAAAACTGTTGAAGATGTGACCAGCATAACTGGGGCAAGCCATGACGACTCACAGTGATCATAAACTGGACATCCTTTCCATTGAGGCTCCGCCAAAGGAAACTGTTACTCTTGAATGCAAGATTTCATAAACATTTAGAAGGATTTTTCCGACAGTTCATTTATATGTATTTCTCTTTGATTAAGCATATTTAGCATGTACGAACTTGTTTATCTTCGATTAATTAATGCAACGCATATGTTTGTCTTGAATAAATCCATTCGTTTCACTCATTCAAAAAAAACGTTTTCATAAATCATAATGCCAACTTTACCCGATCTCTTGTTCTGATGGAGAATTAGAGGGAAGATGACGAACCCAAAACGTCAGATTTCTTGTCGTATGCTTTCAATTAAAACCTGCTGATGATGTAAGGCATTGTTTCAAATCCCAAACACTGGAGATATAAGGATGTTAATCCCTCGTTAACCTCTTTGAGCCTTGAAGTAGGAGTTTTTTTTTTAAGAACCCTCATCTTAACCTGGGGCAGGGTAGTTTTCAGTTAAACCAATCGAGCGCTTAGATCCTCAAAAAGGAAGAGCAAACCTTCGAGAATTTGTCCTTAGCATCTTAAGAAGTCTAATACAATGACTATCCCTCGGTTACCTAAGGAGTGGGGCAGTCACGAGCCTTTCAAAAGATGTACACGACTTGTGCATAAAAGAATATTCAAAAAAATAAGAGCCCGCTAAGTCAAAACCTATGAAGGAGACTCAGACAAAACTAGGGCATCCCGCTGGACTCCAAAGTCAGATCAAAAGACGTTGTCCAGGCAAAAGTTAGGGAATAAAAGCAAAACAAGATGGTACAATAAATAATCCCTAGTAAAGAACAAAATTGTGTGACCAATTGCCATTAGAAATAGGTGAGTGACTGTCATGTCCAAAGCCTTGATAAGTTCTCGACCATAGCAAATCCGCTTGAGATATGAGCGTTCGTATCCGATTAACTGAATTAGGATTGGAGAACATCACGAAGAAGGGGTGGGTACAAATATAACTTTGAGCCTTTATCCTTTTGTTTCTTAAACCGTGAACCGAGCCACGATACAACCTTTAAAAGACCTAATTGAAGTAGGACTTCGGTTGAAAGCATACTCGACAAGATCACGTTTCCTGACTCCTACGAGCTATGCTCAGAAAAAATTCATGTTGGCATTATAATTAAAACTTATATCCTGACTAGTGATTTCGGTCACAAGTTATTGCGATATCTTTTTCAAAACAAAAATTCAAGACAAATATATGTGTACATTGACAAGCTCGGGATAGGCATTTCAGGCATAACGACTTTGCTTGATATCTTAGAGATTTATATATGGACATAACCCTTGGAACTTGAAGATCCTGCTAAACAGGGGCAGGCAGTTTCCCAATTCGCTTACCAACGCGAGTCTGACATTCTTAAAGAGCTATTTCTCAAAGATTTCGTCGTAACACGATTAACTTGTGCCAGTTACGTCGAGACCTGACAAATCTCTCAAAGAGTTTGAGAACAGTGGGGCAACCAGACTCCATGTTCTCTATAAAATCCTCTTGAGATGACCCTACCTCACAACGCAAGTATCTTGGGGCACCATGTTTTTAAAGGAAACAAATGGCGACTACTATAAGGTCCTTCAAGATCAAGGCCATGTGGTTTCACAACTTTTCTTCATGCACCCGACGGATTTTACTCACGGCGGCCTTCGTTCCCCAGTAAATCTCAGTGTTGCAACAGGCTCTTAAACTATTGCCTCATCACAGTCCCCAGAGAGACTATAAGCTGACAACTTTTTCTGGGGTAACTCGAAAGTGTCCCTCAGGTTTTCTTCTCCCCATGTGAAGACATGATACTGTGCACCCAAGCAGATTACCTTCTCCCCAGAGAATTCAGAACTTTAAAACTAGATTCGGTTCTACCATTGATCCGTCTCATCCATGATTGATGTATTGGTTGCAGAGAATGCAGGGTATCTCCGTCGAGATGTTTATTTCATCTCTCGTCCCGTCTCTAGTCTGTTCGTCAGTATACGCAAGGGCATAAGCATCACATGCCTATTTCATTACATATTTCATTACATATTCATTACATATTCATTACATATTCATTACATACTCATTACATACTCATTTCATAACATCCTACATAAACATTAACATACATAGACATTAACATACATTCACATTAACATATGCATCAACATATGCGTTAGCATTCACAGGTTCATTATGTTTCACCATCATTGGTTGTTACCGCCGAGTAACTGGGTTCGTCCATTCTCTCCAAATAGATTGTCAGCCCTAAGCATAAAATACTTACTTGTTTCCAGTTTCCCCACAGAGCTCGATCCTCCTGGATGACGGTTACTTCAGCTATCTTTCCTCACCAGGATAAGATATTTACCCTTCGAGTTCATTCCCTCGATGGAGTCTTGATTACCAGTCTTCTTTCTAGCTCGATCCTAGATTGAATCTCAGTCATGTCGGTAGTCAAGCCCAACCGGACGTGCATTTATTTTGCACCATCTAAAGATTTTCACCATACCATGACGGATACGCGACTGTTCTCGCCCGAGAAGGTTATCACTGTACCCGAACGTGCATTTATTTTGCACTATCTTTCAAGAAAATCAACTACAATCATTTACAGATACATGCCAGTTCATGCCTGGATAATTTATTATTACAATCCTACATCTTACAGCATCGATATACAACATTTCTCACCTAAGAAGCCGATCTTATCTTCGTTATGACTCGCAGCAAATGGCCATCTCCATGGAGCAGTTGGGCTTCCATTTACCTGTCGTCTTGAAGTATAGGGGGTTTTGAACCAAATCGTATTCAGGAGAGCACGATCTTGAAGTACGGGGAGGTTTGAGCGGAATCATATTCAGGAGAGCACGATTCTGAAGTATGAGGAAGTTCAGTTAGCCCTATTCATATTCAGGAGAGCACGATTCTGAAGTATGAAGAATTTCATTTACAAGAAGGAATCGAATCATATTCAGGAGAGCACGATTCTGAAGTATGAAGAATTTCATTTACCCGAAAGAGCGGAATCATATTCAGGAGAGCACGATTCTGAAGTATGAGGAAGTTCAGTTAGCCTTTTCATATTCAGGAGAGCACGATTCTGAAGTATGAAGAATTTCATTTACCCGAAAAAGCCGAATCATATTCAGGAGAGCACGATTCTGAAGTATGAGGAAGTTCAGTTTACCCTTTTCATGTTCAGGAGAGCACGATCTTGAAACATGAAGAAGTTTATTTATCCTTCAATAAGAGAAGAATCAGAATCGTATTCCAGGCGCCGACCTTAAATGCGAGAAGATTTATTTATCAGATAAGCAGCAGCTTCTTTATTTGAGTGCTTATCCATTTTGGCATATAAGTCCTTTCCAACGATAAGTGACAGTTCTCCCGCGAGAAGCTTATCAGGGCATTTCCCATCAAAGTCCATTTATTTTGGCATACAGCCGGTCTTTACCCTGTATATTTGTTACGGAGTTCCGAAAAGTCCGTTTGATCCTGTCACGAGGGATAGTTTACAGAAGCTTGGATGTTATTCTTTGCTCAATGCTCCAGCATTCTGTAATCGATCTTGCAATCGTCCGTGATCCAGTTTTATTTTTAGATTCCCCAGTGGAGGCCGTCTCACAGGTGTCATCTCCATTTGAGAAATCTCGTTCCCAAAATGACAATTGGTCGTGTTCGCACCAGTTGACCATCATTTTAGAATCCCCCAGTATTGTACTGTGTCTCGGTGCGTCGTTTTCCCCAGTGTGTTCTTCTCGTAGCGTATGTCCCTGTGTCGTCGTATTCGTCATCATTTTCGCATTCATCATTCCAGCATACGCATCATATCATATTCATGGCATTGTCTGCATTAGTCTTGTTTGGTCCATAACATTGCATATCGCCACATATAAGGGCAAAATTTTCGGTTATCTATATTTAAATCCCTCCACCAGGATCCCTCGAGTCTCCGCCACTCAAATCATCCGGTGTAGCTATTTGAATAGGGGCAACTGTAATACCCCAAATTTTACCCTTATATTTAGTCAGTCATTTCGCATAGCATCCCATAGGTACATTTGCTAACCACTAACAAGTTATGGAGGTGTTTTGTTTTGCAGATTTGGTTCCAGGGGTATTTTGCTAATTCCTCGAAGACGGACTGTTATTAAGTTCTGAGGCGTTTGATACACTATTTTTGAGGCATTTACCTATCACCAGGTCTGATTATATCAAGGCGCCAATTCAACGTGGCCGATATTAAAGTTTGTCGAGCACAACTGGATTTAAGACTTATTTTATTGCTCGTGGTTTATTTTCGGCACACCTCCGTTAATAAGGCACAGTTTTACTGGGGTATTATTGGATGATTGCTCACAGTCTTTGGTCAGTGGAATTCAATTACGAGTAATGTTATTATTGATACCGAAACTGTTGTGATTACGGTGCACATCCGTGTTTTGGTTATGAAATGGTTGGTTAGCATTTAAATTGGATTTTAATCAGATGATGAGTTTGAGATTACGAATGAGACAAGTGCACGAATAAGAATATCATTTGGGGATGTTTATGTTTTATGACTATGTTAATGAATTTAAATATTTGTGGATTTATTCACAAATGTTTATAATTTTTTTAACTAGAAATAGATTCAAGTTTTGGAAATTTTATTTCATAAAGATCTCATTATACAAGAAGGAGGGGATTGTTTCACATTTTTGAATTACTGTACAAGGAATTACATTAACTCTAAAAATCCTAAGTCCTAAAATTGCTAAGTGTCTTCATGTTGGCCTTTGAGTTTCTCCACGAGTCCCTGATCAACCTGCACATCAAAAAAATAGCAAAGCAGAATAAAAAATGTTAGAGTTTGTTTTCGAAACTCTCAGAACAGTGTCATCATCGAGTGCCGGGAGTGGCACAACCGAAGCTGCGTCCTACCCCCGTTACCGATCCGCGCCGTTGGCGTCAGATCAGGTAACACCTGTTCTTATCGTTACGGGACATCCGAGAGATAGAAGTAATAAAAGAAGCGGGGCTGATTCGTTTTGCCGCGATTGGATTTCTAAACTGATACGAGAGTAAGGCAACATAGTCAATCTGAATTCAGACCCGGATGCCGGCAGGTCAGAGTCATTTTGTTTTCGAAGTTTCCAATACCTGAAAGTCCACGACAGCATCAGTACAAATTGATGACAGAAACTCAAAAGCAAGACAATTCATAAGATGCCACAAGTAAATGGAAATCCAAACTGAAATGCAAGCCAAGACTGCATCAAATTGCGTCAAAATAGTTCAGAAAACCAAGTCCAAAACAGAACAGAAATAAAATGAAACCAAACTGCATTGAATGGCCTCAACAAAGTATCAGAAAAACGAAGTGCAAATCACAACAGCATCATGCGCTGTATCAAAGTTCAGAGGCATCGATTAATGTCAAGCGTCATTGCACAACAGCATACAAAAACAAGGCAAAAGAGCAGGTCAGTTCACAAAACCATGACAGAAAGCAAGATAGACCAAATGTGCAAGCACATTGGAAAAACAAATTACCAAACACATGGCTCAGTACATCAATATCATAGCCCAAATCATCACCACCAATTCAATCAACCTGCCAAAACTGCACAGAAGAGTCGAAGTTCATATCAGTTCAGAATACGCCACAGCACAAAATCATGGCATGAATTGTACCAGAACGGACAAGAATAAGCTAACATAAACATGTCAGTTCATAAGATAAACAAGTGCACAAAGCCATAACAGTTCGTATCGGTCACACACGGCTCAGGTAATCAGCATCATGGCCCAGCTCACAGTCACAACCGAGCATTGAAACCAACCAGCAGAAAGCAACCGCGACATCATCGAAGAACATCCCTCGAAGGCTCAGAACGATGTCATCATTGCCGGCAATTCTGACTCGACCGAAGCCGTAGCATCAGCCCTCTCTGAAAGAAGAAGAGGAAAAGCTAACTGCACCAGAAAATCAAAAACAAATCGAAAACGAATCAGTACAGTTCAGATTGGAATCAAACAAATCAGTTCGAGATCAAAAACGAATTAAGTCAGATGTCAAACAGATCAAGTGAAATTCAAAGGCAATCCAATCCACATCTGCAAAAACCCAATCAGTATATCAGAAAATGATCAAACAAAATCGAATCAATCAAGGAGTTCTGGAAAAAATCAATATCAGATATTAATCAATCCAACCTGAAGGTGTAAGGCAAGCTGTATCAAAGAATAACAGAAAACAAATTTGACATCGATATCAATTCCAAATCAGGGATGGATTAAATCGTATCAAGTGAATCAAAACGAGCTTAGAATCATATCAACAGAAATCCCAATCAAATCTTAAAAAGGGAAATACGATTCAATCAAATCAAATAAGATCAAAGTAAAAGCGAATCACAAATCAGATATGGTATCCAAGGCCCAAAAAAGAGCCAAGTCAGAAGTTATAAAAGGGGAAAGGTATCACCTCGTAAAAACCCTAACGGAGATCGCAAGCGAACACCCTAACGAAATCGCGAAAAGCCCAGAGGAACGAACGAGATCACGAAACCACCGTCGCAAACCCCAACGGCGTGGTTGAGACCCAGAGGGACCGATACCCTCATCATCGCCTCCGTTCACTGACGAACCAACATCAACAACCGCGAATCGCCGAAAGGGGAAGATCGCCTTCGTCGTTTAAACGGCGGGCAATCAACCCCAAGCCTCAGAGGAAACCCTCATCACCGGCCGTTCACCATAAATGTAAGCTATGAGATATCTCCCTCACAACATTCGTGTTTGATTTCAGGTTACTGAGGAGAATGAAGAGAATCGAGAGAGCCGCGAGAGAGATGAGAGAAGAAGAAGATATGAATGACGCCGCAAGGAACATTAGGGTTCCCAGAACCCTAAATGTTTTTAGATTAAACCATTAACCGGGTTGGGTCTGGGGTGATGACCGGCCCAACCCCCTCCCTTTGTTTATTTTTTTTTGTGTTGTTTTTTTAAAATTTGTTTTATGTTTTTTTAAAATTTGTTTTTATGTTCTTTAAATTGTTTTTTATTTTACTTTTATAATTCAAAAAACTGTTTTTAAAAAATTAAATAAAAAAACCTTTTTATGTAAATATTAAAAATAAATAAAAACATCTTTTTTTTTAAAACAAAATAAGAAAAACTTTTCTTAAAGATATTAAAAAATATATAATTTTAAAAGAGTAAAACATTTTTAAATTAAACCTTTTTTCGCAAGCTAACATTAAATTTTTTAAGATTTTTTAAATAAAACAATAATAGGATCTCAAATTTGCATCTTGTTTCTTCATTGTCTCGTAACTCATTTGATTGCCGTCTCACTCCGCCCACTAACGTCGTTTGTTCATTTTGCAGCCCATTACTTATCTCATCTTATTTTTCATTCAGAGTTCATTACTATATTGTAACTGCTTCTCATATGTAACCCCGCGAATCTAATAATCGCGCTTTAAATCTCTGCCTTTAAATTTCTGTTTGTATGGCTTTAACTTCTGTTTTTATTCCCTGTGTACAGTTCATTTATCTCACGCATTTATCAATACTCCAGTCACACTACGCACTGCCGAAGGAATTAGGTCTAGCTTTTGACTGCCGTGTCAATAGTCCTCACACGTTCAAACCCTCAAAATTACAAACTACAAACCCTAATTTTCACAAATGCCTCGCCGCAGGCAAAATTACAATTTTACCCCTAGCATTAGGTCAAAGAGCCGCCGCGCTCATTTTAGGGTTTCCCGCCGCGAAATCCCTAACCTAATTTAACCCTAATTACAACTTAACAATTCAACATAGAGATTTGGAGTTTCTACACTCCACGTAAGCGTGTCCTTAAGACATGTTTACTCCCCGTGAGACCTTGACCACAGTCAAGAAGTCTCTAACCTCCCTTTTGAGGGGAACTACGATTACTCTGATTCCACTCCCGTAAGGATACGTAGGCACAAGATGCGATGTCTTGCCGAGTAAACTTAGAATTAACCCCTTAGGTCTCTTTTCTCACTTTTAATCCCTTTGTACATATACCTTAAGCAAATGAATAAAGCAAATAGTAAGCATTGAACAAAAGGTTCCTGTAGAGTACTACAGAAGTTTAGGGTGCTAATACCTTCCCTAAATTTAACCAACCCCCGAACCCTAGATCTTTCCCCGCATTGTGTTTATGATGCAAAAATAGGTTTTCCCTCTTTTGACCTTTTCCTTCGGATAAATCAAAGAGCGGTTGTGAATTAAATTGCGATTCAAACTCATTAATAGTTTGTGATCCTATTTCCACCGCAACACATAGTTGTAGCCATAGAATATTCAAAAGACACTAGCACCATGAGAATTAAAGAGCTTCAGAGTAGTTTAGAGGCATAAGAGTTGTGTCTGACTGAGAAACAGAATGGGCTCTGAAAGCTTATTTTTTCAAGAAGAACGAGAAATAAGCATGGCAAGAAGATCAAGAAATAAGCATGGTAGTGGTGTTCAGAAGTAAGAACTCTCAAATCCAAATGAGAAGAAACATAAAAATGTTCATAAGGGAAACGAGAAGTTTGATAAGAGAAGGGTTTAGTGCTACCGTTGTAAAATTTTTGGCCATTTTATTGTTGATTGATGTTCAAACAAGGTTAGCAAGGGTGAAGAAGCCAACATTACGAAAGGAGATTCTGAGGATGAACCTTTTTTATTGATAGCATCTTAGAATGCATGTGGAACAATGGTAGATTTGTGTTATATGGACATTGGCTGCTCAAATCACCTAACTGGAAACAAGCAATGGCTGGTTAATTTTGACTTTGGTAGAAAGACCAAGATCAGATGTGTTGATGATGAGTATCTGATTGTTGAAGGAATGGGAAATTTCAAAGTAAAATTGAAGAATGGAAAAATTTTACTGATCAAGGATGTATGGTATTTTCCTGGCATCAATAACAATCTGATGAGTGTAGGTCAGCTATTTGAAAAAGTTTTTTCAGTAACCATGAAGGACAATCTCTTGAAGTTGTATGATTGTAATCATAAGTTGATTATACAGTATAGACTGGGAAGAAAGAGGATATTCAAGGTGGATGTTGCAACAAGAGACACTCAATGCCTTAGTGCAGCAAGTGCTGAAGAGGAAAGAGTTATGGCATAAGAGATTAGGACATTTGAACTTCAAAAGCCTAGGACATCTAAATTCAAATAATCTAGTACATGGAACTCCAAATATTATGGCACCAGAGGAATCATATGATAAATGCATGAGAGACAAGCAACCAAGATTGACATTCTCATCAGAAATGCCTCCAAGAGCAACTTTTGCTTTGGGTGTGGTGCATTATGATGTTTGTGGTCCATTTAAGGTACCTTCACTTGGAGAAAATAAGTACTTTGTGTCATTTATGGAAAATTTCATAAGAATGACATAGGTAGCACTCATAGAGTTCAAACACATGGTGTTTGCTGAGTTCAAGAAGTTCAAAGTGAAGGCTGAAAAATCAAAGTGGACAAAGGTCGAAGATCATCATAAGCGATGATGGAGGTGAGTTTAATTTAATAGAGTTCTAAAAGTTCTGTGAGGAGTATGGAATTGAGCATAAGGTGACTACTCCATATACTTCACATCACAATGGCCTTGCTGAAAGGAGAAATAGAACTCTACTTGACATGACAAGGAGCATGCTGAAAGAAAAGAATTTACCTCACACATGGTGGTGTAAAGCAATTTCCACATCAGCATATGTGCTCAATAGATGTCCAACAAAGAAGTTAAAGGAAGTAGTTCCTATTGAGAAGTGGATTGGAAGAATGCAAAATGTGAGCCATTTCAAGGTGTTTGGTTATGTATGTTACAAAGATATACCAGATGCAACTAGAAGGAAATTGGATGACAGAACTAGAGTCATGTTGCTTATAGTTTACCATTGTACAAGTGCCTATAAGCTATATTGCCCAGTCCCGAACAAATTTGAAGTCAGTAGAGATTTCATAATGAAAGAATCAGAAACATGGGATTGAAACAAGTCTCAATATGACTCTAGTTCAGTGTCAACACTAGAGTCTGATTCTGCATCTTAAGGAGATTCAGCCTCTGAAGTAAAAACCTACCTCTAAAGGATATTTTTCCTCTGAAGGTGACTCTAACTCTGAAGTTAAGTCTGAAGATGACTCTGACTCTGGAAGTAAGCTAGAAGGAGAGCCTGACTCTAAAAGTGATTCTAAAGATGATCTTGACTCTAAAAGTGACTCTGACTCTAAAGGTGACTCTGACACTTAAGGTAGTCCTGCCTATGAAGGTGTCCTTGCCTCTGATAGTGAACCTACCTCTAAAGGTGAACTTGCGCAGTTTCAGAGTCCTTAGATGATTAGATAAATACCAAGGAGACTTGCAGGCTTTGAGTTGATGTGCGATACTATGAAGGGGAATTCATACAGTATGCCATGATGGTGGACTTTGAACCTGTCAGCGTCAATGAGGCACTCAAGAAGAAAGTTTGGATGAACGCCATGAAGGAAAATTTTGAGGCAATCGAAAGAAACAATACATGGGAATTGACTGTTCTACCTAAGAACAAGAAACCCATCCGTGTGAGATGGGTTTTCAAAATAAAGATAAAGCCAAATAGTTCAATTTCCAAGCATAAAGAAATGTTAGTAGCTAGAGTATTCCTAGAAAAGTCTGGTTTAGACTACTTTGAAGTGTTTGCACTTGTAGCTAGACATGAAAGCATAAGATTGGTTATTGTTATATCTTCAAATAGGAATTGGTCTCTAATACATTTAGATGTAAAATCAACTTTTCTAAATGGTTCATTGCAAGAAGAAGTTTATGTGTTACAACCTCCTAGATTTGTGATAGAGAATAATGAAGGGATGGTGTACAAGTTGCATAAATCCTTGTACGTGCTAAAACAAGCTCCAATGGGTTGGAATTTGGAAATTGATTCGTTTTTCAAGCGTCAGGGATTCAAAATATGTGAAATAGAGTATGGTGTGTATGTGCAGCATAACTCTAAAGGCAATGTGATTCTGGTGCGTCTTTATGTAGATGACATACTATTGACAGGGAGTTGTACTTATGAGATAAACAAATTCAAAAAGGTGCTGATGAATGCATTTTCTAGGGATGTAGATTTTATACTTTGATAAGGGAATCATTGTGCACAAATGAAGTATGAGCTTGAGTTGCTAAAGAGATTCGAGCTAATGAATTGTAAGTCAGCAGTCACACCTATTGAGACAAACAATAAACTAGATTCTAATGCTGATATTGAGGATGTAGATGTTATAACCTTCAAACAGTTGGTTGACTCTCTGAGATATTTGTGTAATATCATGTTTGGCATATGTTATGCAGTTGGAATGGTAATTAGATTTATGAGTAAGCCAAAGTGGTAACATTACCAAGCTATAATCAGGATACTCAGGTATGTAAAAGGGACTATGAGGTATGGCATTTTGTTTCCATCTAGAGTGTTAAAAGATACTACGCTGATATGTTATTCAGACTCATACTGGTGTGGGGATAGAGTTGACAGAAGAAGCACTGCATGATACATGTTTATGTATCTAAGAGCTCTTATTTCATGGTGCTCCAATAAGCAACCAGTGGTTGCACTGTCAACTTGTGAAGCAGAATACATAGATGGTGTGTTATTTGAGTGTCAGGTTGTTTAGCTGATAAATTTACTGCATGAACTGAAGTTCATGGTGAGCAAACCAGTCAGGTTGATGATAGACAACAAATTAGCCATAAGTTTTGCCAAGGTTCAGTTTTTAATCTTGAATACGAATTAAGGGATGATGTTAAATGTAATTCAAATTCAAGTTCTTTAATTTCAGTTTGCATTTGAGTTTCATTTGGGTTAATGAATATAAACCTAAAGTTAGTTAGATTTGTAACAGATTTGAGTTTTTGAGATTTGAGAATAAAGTTAGTTACAAAACTCTCTCTCTCTCTCTCTATCTATCTCTCTCTCTCTCTCTCTCTCTCTCTCTATATATATATATATATATATATATATATATATATATATATATATATATATATATATATATATATATATATATATATATATATATATATATATATATATGTATGTATATATATGTATATGTATATATGTATATGTATATATGTATATATATATATATATATATAGTGTGTATATATATAAATATATATACACACACACAGGTATATATATATATATATATATATATATATATATATATATATATATATATATATATATATAGCTTTCCTAAGTAAGTTCTAGAGTGCATGAGTGAATCTTGATATGTATTCAAGGTATGCCCTTTTCAGTTCTGTTATAATATTGACTTCAGTTAAGCTGAGGTTAGCGAAGTAAATCCTTTGCTTGGGTCCTTGGAGGTCGGAGATCAGAGCACTATGTTTGATTCGTCTGGCCGTAAGAAAGACTTTATCTGCGCCCGTAAGAGTAAGAGCTTGAGAAGAAGGGAAAAAGGAAGAAGTATTCAAATAATTAACTCATTTCCCTTTAGGAAAGCTTTACTTTATTCTTTCTTTATATACTTACCTTACTAAATAAGACAATGCTCTAAAAGACTTGGACGAGAAAAGTAAAATTGAGAACTATTAATAGTAGGAATAGTCTAAAGCAGTGGTTAACTAGAAGAAGAGTCAAAGACTTTTTCCTAGCCGCTGATGGAGACAATGTGGGACCTCGTGCTCAGCCGATTTCTCTTTTAGATAAAAAAAAAATTCTTGAACATTGCCTCAGTAGAAGCAAACCCAACTAATACGCAAGCCCATCTCCCGATACAATCAAATCAAAGCAAAAGTGCCTTGCGGCTATCACGCTTCTCTCTCCTTCCTCCAATCACATACTGCACATACGATTTTTGATCAAATTCCCCCTTTTTACGGGGTGTTCAGTTTTCTAGGTGTTTTGCCTTTATTTACTTGTTTTTGTACGCCGAGCTTCACGTTGACTAGAGACATCTGAAGCTTTTCCTAGTGCGTCGTGCGTTCGTCCTCCGAGTCCTTTCTCTCCCTCTATGGTTACCATATTTGTTTTTATTTATTAATATAACTCCTCCCACTCGCCCCTTCAGTACAAGGTGAATCGGACTCAGCCATCTCGAGATCAACGGGATTAGAAAAGCTCATAGGAGAAGGCGATTAAGATTGTTAGTTAGAGCCATCGCAATATGGATGCCAGGGATCGCTCCTTTATGCTTTAGCCAATAAGGAGCGAGGAGGTAAAGCATGAAGGAGCTGTTACAGAATAAGGTCTTACAGAATACGCTGTAAAAACGGATTCTCCGCATGCCATGTATGTGCTTTACTTCCTGACTTTACTCTAAAAATCTCTTTCTTTGCAAGTGGCAAGCAAGCTATAGCTATGGTTATATGGTTAATGACTTCATGCTTGAAAGAATGGTATTCAGGTTTGGCATGAAGTGCACATGGTTAATTCCTTAATTCAGTAAGCATGGTATAAGAAGAGTATCCACCACTTACTTTTATGCAAATCACTCTATGAATGTAGAAGAATCGGTGGTGGTTGTCTAATAGATAGAAGAAAGGTAAGAGCAGCAAGGGCAGTGATTGACGAATCTATAGTTTTTTGTTCCTCTCTTTCTCTAAAGGTTTTGAAAATGCAATCCTACAAGTATTGTTTCCGCAAGTAAGATTTTGATCCCCATATATATATATATATATATATATATATATATATATATATATATATATATATATATATATATATATATATATATATATATATATATATATATATATATATATATATATATATATATATATATATATATATATATATATATATATATATATATATATATATATATATATATATATATATATATATATATATATATATATATATATATATATATATATATATATATATATATATATATATATATATATATATAATTATTTATCTTGTGCATTAATGGAGTTTTATTGTTAACTTTAACAAAGGATACTTTAGTAAAAATATCATTCTCACTCTTTTATATATATAATTTTTTACCATATAAATATATAATAAAATCGTTTGATTGAAAGCTATTATAATATATATCATGTCAATAAAATTAAACTTCAACCAAAAATTATTTGACATGTGAATGAGATGAATAAAAATTAACCATTCATCAAAACAGTTAATTTTGATCATTCTCTTTAATATATTAAATAAATTTTAATTGGTGCTAAATTTTATAAACATGATAATAATTTTTAATATATGTAACGCTAAATTTTATTATGCATAAAAGAGTTATCTTATATGTCATAGTATTAAGTTTGACACATATGATCATAACCTAAAGTTACAAATTTGAAAATATTTTTCTATTAAAGATTGATATTTCAAATCTAAAGATAAAAATCTTACAAATAAGAATTTTCAACTTTCTTTTAACAAAAAATTAGTTTTAAAAAATAACGTTAAAAAAAAATCCGCCGCATAATCAAAATACACTAATATACTTTATGTTATTTAAAAGAAGAAAAAAATTTTATCGCCACATAATAAAAACACAGTTGATAACCTTTATGACCGTCCAAATACACCATACAGGCTTGCTCTAATCTAATGAGCATGTACTTGGGCACTTATTTGCTCCAGTTACAAAGAAAGAAGCAGCAAATTTCAAAACGACAAGTCAGAAATCGCTATCTCAAACCAAATTGCAATTGACCACAGCAACATTTTCTAGTTCGAGTCATAAAAAATGAAGTGCTTACGTGACGATGTAGATGTGAGTCACTTATGTCCATCCCAAAACTACGTGGTTACACGCTGGAACCATTATTCTTTAATAAAACAACATCGAAAAAATAAAACGAATAGAATATACGAAGATGATGCATGAAAAGAATCTATATGCGAGACTGGATTATGAATGTTGGTCCCACACGTTGGAATGATTCAGTCACCTGGTTGGAATGCTCGCTCACTATAACATGTTCTACCACGTAAAGGAATCAAGCCCATAATGTTTAGGTTTTTCGACAGCTAGACATGAATGTGTTGGTCCTAGTCAGCGTTTACGTGGCAGGTTTTTATTGGTTGATGTTAAGGTTAAAAGGTTATAAATCAAACATCAAAGATGTCCTTGTCTGTCTGATTAGTGATGCCTCTCCACCGTCCTTGAAACTTTTGTCGCTTAACAGATCATATTTTGTGGTAAAATGTCTTGACAAGTTCTAAATTCTTTACATAGTATGAAAATGAGAACGTCAGATTACCGCACAAAAACTAAGATATGATTAAATAAAATTTTATAAAATATTTATTGTTATGTTTAAATTATAATTAAATATGATTTAATTTATATAAAATATCTAAAAACTTGAGATAGTTGTGTTATGATAGCAGTTATTTTTTTCTTTTAATGAATAAAATTAAAAATATGTTGATACTTTAGATCGATGAGCATGATAATGATAAGATCTAAGATAATGTTTTTAATTTTAATTATTTCATGGCCAACATGATAGTGTCTAGTACCAAAACAACAATAATACGTGTACCATTTGAAATAAAAATACTAACAAAAATAAAGGACAAAGGCTAACTTAGTAGCGTGATTCGTGATATGATTATATCATGCGCAATTTTTTTTAATAGAATGATATATAAAATTTAAAAAATAAAAAACAGTACATAAAACAAGAGGGAGGGACTTGATCAAAATCCTGTCAAAATCAAATAAATTTTTAAAACAAAAAAGACAAATTAAATCTATTTTTTTACAAAATCAACTCTAAAGAATCGATTAAAAAAATCTAAGTTAGAATAGGTATCTACATAATTATTTTTTAAAAAAAATATGAAAAACAACAAAATTTTAAGATAAAATAAAATTTATACAATTAAACCATCTATTTCTAAACTTTCACGACACATAAAAAGGGGTTTAAAAGTTCTAACCACAGTTGTCGAATTCGATTTCAATCATATATTACGTTAATTCTTCTCATGAGCGAATTTAATTGCTAACATAGCACCTGAGAATTCGATGATGAGAGAGCCTGCAACACCTAAATTAGAAGCAAAAGCATTAAAAAGAGTCATCTATGTCTCTACCAATGTCACAACAAGCCGATAAATTTGATTGAGATATAGAAGCACTGTCACAATTCATCTTAATCTAATTCTTATGAGAAAACAACTACAAAACCTTCAATATATTTGAAATATGGGGTGGTCGAATAATAATCTTAAACCTTTTAAATATTTCAAAATCATTCATAAAAAGATCCGAGATGAAACCGTAGTTAAAATAAAAAAAATAATAAATAAAAAGAAAGTGAAAGTGTGATATGCGCAATTCAATTAATGATACTATTTTATTTAAAAGATATTATTTCGTTTTAGTAAATGTTATATTATATACAAACTATCTATAAATATGACATTGATAATTTGAATATATATTTTGGATTCAAATTTTGATCTCAAACTATGCTTATAATGAACCAAGTTATTTTGAAAAATGATAATGGTCTGACGTGGCACATCGAACGACTGTAAGAGGGCCCATGTCACGAGTGTACTAAGTGGAAAGCATAGGCATGTGGGGCCACGTGGATTTTTGATCTTTTTATAAAAGGATAGGTTCCCAATGCTATGCATAAAAAATAACACAGATAGATCAATTCAATTCAAGGAACCAAAAGTTATCGACGCAATAACTTCTTTCTCTTTCTTGTTTTTTCTTTCCTATTTTTTTTCTCAAGTGGGTCCATTTTCCTTTGCATTTTGGACTCTAATAATCATCATGGGTCCCTCACTAAGCACCGGCCTACTTTCTTTCTTGCCTTTTCAATCTTTCAATGTCATTTCAATTTTTCCTTACTAAAACTAAACTACAAACCAATATTATAAGATCCAATTACTAGAACTATAGCCACATTCAATCAAAATACTAACATTAGAAAAATTACTATAATAAACTATTTAAATTTGTGTACGGTTTTCACACCACATCTGTGTGTTCTTGTACATAAAATAAAAACTTATTGAATTTTTTCACCTAAGTTGTTTATTGAATTTAAGTTTATTTTATAAAAAAATTATTATTTATGCTGCATTTGGGTGCCTAGTTGGCTAACTTTTAATATGGTCCGGGAAAGGAAGAGTGGACTCTAACATAGTGTGTTTGTACACATATTTTAAGGTGTTACTATAAATACAAAGAAACTTCGCCCTCAAACAACAAATTTAAACCCTACTCATCAAGAAAGAGTTTCCCCTTCTATAAAAAGTGACAATGGTGGGGGCTGTCAACACATTTTTGAGATTTAAGACAAAAATATATAAACATATTAAAAGTAATATAAATAATAAATGTTAGATATTACTCTTCTAACTTTTTTTTTTGACACTGCTACTCTTCTAAGTTTTATATTGCAAAATTGTTAAATTTGAATTAATATATTATTGGTTTAGTCAAGACGATAAGTTAGTCGTCGAACTAATGATTACAGATAATTGTTTAGAAAAATTTAGACATAATTGTTGAGTTTATAATTCTTTATTGAAGCGGCATAGCTCTACAAAAATAAAGATTAGTTGAATTATCTAATGTGTGTGTCGAGTTGTATTAGTGTGTCGAAGTGTCGAATCAGGTTGTTTCACACAAGATTTCGACTTAGACCTATTTTAATAATGTTACTATTTTGGACTTTTATAGTTTTGGGTTTTGCCTTACGATGCAAGCTAACCTAATTCATAACATTGTATTCACAAAATTTGCAGTTGCAAGTGAATAAGAGAATTTTCACAGTTTGTGGGCAGAGAGAAACTCTACATAATTTTCCATCTTTTTCTCCAACATAATTTTTCTTTCTTTCTCAATCTTTTCATTGTCATTGTGTGATTGATAACAATCTTGAGATTAAGATTGAGTGAAATTCTCCATATGTTGTGGTTGAATTCCAACATCTGGTATTTAGAGCTCCAATTGCGATTCAAGGAAGAAAAATCGTAATGGCGATAAATCATTCAAACGAGCACTTTTCGGTGAATCTTCCAATTCTCAAGAAAGATAATTATGAGAATTCGTGCAAGCAGATTAAGGTGGTTTTTTTGTTATCAAGATCTTTGGGAACTCGTGAAGGAAGGAGTAACACCACTTGCAGAAAATGCGACGGATCAAGAAAAGGCCGCACACAAAAAATTAAAGAAGAAAGATTATAGAGTTGTATTTATAATCCATCAATGTGTTGTTTCTGACAACTTTGAAAAGGTTAGTGATGTAAGAATCAACAAAGGAAGCGTGGGAAATTCTGGAGAAGTCGTTTGGAGGAGCAGAGAAAGTGAATGAGGTGAGATTAAAAACTCACAAGAGAACATATGAATTGCTTCAGATGGAAGAAAGTGAATGTATATCGTGAATGTATAACAGATTTCTTCACTAGGGTTACAAAATTGGTGAATCAAATCAAGGTATGTGGAGAAAAGTTGACATCAAGATTAGTTGTTGCAAAGATATTGAGGTCATTGGTTCCAAAGTTTGACCACGTGGTAGTAGCCATAGAAGATTCAAAAGACTTGTCAATATTGGTGAAGGAAGAGTTTCATGGGATGCTTGAGTCTCATGAACAAATGATGGCTGAAAGAGTTGTAGAAAAGTCGAAGAGTGATATGGCTTTGCAGGCGCAGTCAGAAAAATAAAAGAAATGCAAAGGAAGTTGGAATGGTAATAAAGGTAGATGAGGCTACAACAATTCGACTGGTCAAAATCAGCTGGAATGTGTTCAGGCGAAACAACACAAGAATAGCTTCAGCAAGGATGCAGAAAGCAAGTCGAAGGCAATTTTTGAATTCATATACTATGATGTATGTGGTCCTATCCAGGTGGATTTGATTGGAAGTAGCAGATACTTTGTCACGTTCATAGATGATTTTAGTCAAAAATTATGGACTTATCTGATCAAGAAGAAAAGTGAATTGATTGAGGAATTTTCAAATTTTAAATCTATGGTCGAAAGACAGAATGTTCTAAAGATAAAGATTTTGAGGACTGATGGTGGTTAAGAGTATGTGTCGAAATATTTTGATGCATTATGTGAGAAAGAAGGGATTATGCATAAGGTGGTGCCACCCTACACTCCACAGCAGAATGGAACTGCAGAAAGGAAGAATATAATTATCATGAACATGGTGAGAAGTATGTTGAAAGACAAGCATCTACCTAAAGAATTATGGGGAGAAATTGTGTCGACATACATCTTGAATAGATGTCCGACAAAGAAGCTAGAAGGATTTATGCTAGAAGAATGTTGGTCTGGTGTCAAGTCAGCCTAAGTCACTTGAAGGTGTTTGGATCTATAACACATAGACAAGTTCCAGATTGGTTGAGAAGAAAGCTTGATGACAAGTCGAGTCAGATGATCCTGATAGGATATTATTCGACTGGAGGATATAAGTTATTCGACCCAGTGAATAAGCAAGTAGCGATCAACAGAGATGTGATAATAAATGAGCTTAAGGAATGGAATTGAACTGAGAATGTCAAGAAGGACTCAGTGAGAATCTTATGTGATGAATCAGCTAGTGAATTCAAAAGAGAAGTTCGACAAGAAGAAGTCATATGTGAAGCAGGCCCAAGCAGACCTCAACGAACAAGATACATGCCTGCAAGGTTGCAATAATGTGTGATTACATCAGATGATGTGGTCGATGAAGAAGGTGAGCTGGTACACTATGCTTTCTATGCAGATGTCGAACCAATTAATGCAGCTGAAGGATTGAAAGATTCAAAGTGGGTGAAAGCAATGAAGGAGGTGTTAGAGCCCATCAAAGTCAACAACACCTGGTCACTTGTCGAATTGCCTCAAGACAAGAAGGCAATTGATGTGAAATGGGTTTACAAGGAGAAGGTAAATCCTAAAGGAGAAGTAACTCGATACAAGGTGAGACTTGTGGCGAAAGGATTTCTTCAGAAGGAAGGAATCGACTTCGACGAAGTTTTTGCACATATTGCTAGGATCAAAACAATCAGATTGGTTGTTGGTCTAGCAAACATGAATAATTGGCACACATGTCAGATGGATGTGAAATGTGCCTTCTTGAATGGCCCCTTAGAGAAGAAGTTTATGTTGCACAACCAGCTGAGTTTGTGAAACAAGGCAAAGAAATAAAGGTGCACATGTTGCATAAAGCTTTGTATGGACTTAAGTAAGCTCTAAGATCTTGGAATAAGAAAATCGACAGCTTTCTAAGGGAGAGGGAATTTGTGAAGTGCAGGACTGAGCATGGAGTACATGTAAGGAGAAGCAAAAGTGAATTGCTTATACTATGTCTCTATGTCGATGACCTGTTGATAACAGGATATTGCAAGAAGGAGATCGAAGATTTCAAATATGATATAAGTGAGGAGTTCGAAATGTCAGGCTTGGGAAATATCTCATATTTCCTTGACATCTAACTCTACAAGAGTGGTAGAGGTTTGATGATGCACCAAATAAGATATGTAGGTGAAATACTTAAGAGATTTGAGATGCAAGATTGCAACCCAACTTCGACTCCAGCTGAGACCAGATTGCAACTGTCAAAAGATTCAGATGAAGATGATGTAGACTCAACCCAATATAAAAGACTTATTGGGTCACTTCGATACCTTTGTCACACAATTCTTGACTTAGCATACAATGTGGGTATGGTAAGTAGATTCATGTAGAAGCCAAAGGTGTCACACCTAGCAGCGACGAAGATGATACTGGGGTATCTGAAAGGAACTCTCGACTACGGCATTTTGTTTCCTACAGCTGATGAAGGAAAAGAATGCAAGATAATGAGATACATTGATTCAAGTTGGTGTAGTAATGTTGAGGATAGAAAATCCACAGCTAGATATGTGTTTATGCTAGGTGGTATACCAGTTGCTTGGAGTTCGAGAAAGGAGCCGGTAGTGGCATTTTCTTCATGCGAAGTAGAATACATAATTGCTTCTCTTTGTGCATGTCAAGTAACATGGATGGTGAACCTAGTCAAAGAGATTACAGCAAAGAGTCATGGAGCAACTACCATGAAGATCGACAGCATGTCAACTATCAACCTGGCGAAAAATCCAATAGCACATGGTCGAAGTAAGCACGTAGAAATGATGTTCCATTATCTTTGAGAGCAAGTAGCAGAAGGGAAGATAAATTTGGAACATTGCAGAATTGAGAATCAGATTGCAGATATCATGACAAAAGGAGTGCAAGTCGAGGTGTTCAAGAAGTTAAGTTCTATGATGAATGTAGATAGCTTAGACACAATGAATTAGGTGGTTTGTTGAGTTTGTAATTCCTTATGTCGAAGCAGTGTAGCTCGAGAGAAACATAGACTAGTTGAATTACCTAATGTATGTGTGTCGAGATGTATTAGTGTGTTTAAGTGTCAAAGTAGGTTGTTTCACACAGGATTCCGACTTACGCCTATTTTAGTAATCTTGACTATTTTGGCCTTTTAAAGTTTGAGACTTTGACTTGGGATGCAAGATAACCTAATTCTATAAATAGGGAGTAACCCTTAACTTTGGAAACTCAATTCATAACATTGTATTCACAGAATTTGCAGTTGCAAGTGAATAAGAGAATTTTCACAGTTTGTGGGCATAGAGAAACTCTGCGGAATTTTTCATCTTCTTCTCCAATTTTATTTTTATTTATTTCTTTCTCAATCTTTTCATTGTCATTGTGTGATTGATAACAATCTTGAGATCAAGATTGAGCGAAATTCTCCATAGGTTGTGGTTGAATTCCAACAATAATTAATTATCAAATCCTTTAATTTAATTTAAAGTTTGTTTTAGCCTATTGTTGTGGTGAAAATTCGATATCAAGCTATTGAATTAACTTGAATAAAAAATCATGAAGTTCATCACCGAGCTTTGATTGATCCAAAGGAAAGGGTAAAGTTCGAAGAAGACCCTAAGTGCGCTATGTAATAACACATCTAAGAGATCTAAGGTTCGGAGGTTGGTTATACCTAGGGAAGGTGTTAGCATCCTATGTATCTGTAGTACTATACAGGAACCTCTTGTTAGTATTTGTGTTATGCTAAAGTTTGCTTGCTAAGAGAAATGTGATAAGGTAAAGATCTAGGGTATATACATTAAGTATGCTCGCCAAGACATCGCATCTCGTGCCTACGTATCCTAACTATGATGGAATTAGAGCAACCATAGTTCACCTAACTAGGGTTGAGGAATTCTTGATAACGATCAAGGTTCCAAGGGGAAGAGTAAGTGTTCATAACCATGACACTTACACAGAGTTAACTAACACTCTAAGTCTAAGTTGAAAATTAACTAGGGGTTGACTTTAACAAAAGCCAAAGGGGGAAGTGAATACACTTGACAATGATACACACCTAGAGTTAAAAAACTCTAAACGTAATTCTAAATCAACACTAATTGGTTCTAACAAGACCAAAAGGAGGAGAATAAGTACTCATAACAATGATACTTATACAGGGTTAACAAACCCTAAATCTTAAAGCTAGGTTAAGAGGGAAAGTGGCTCTAACAAGGCCAAGATGATGACTCTAACAAGGTCATAAGATATGGTAAGAAGACTAGGCTATCCTAGAAGGGAAATGACAAAGAAGTCCATAGATGTTTCTTTCCTTTGGAGACTGGAGGAAGACACCCACTTGTAACAACAAGTGTTGATAGAGGAACTCAAATGCAAATGATAACAATCAAAATACACAAACAACAATATAAGCATAGCAATGCTTAAAAGATAAACAACTCATGATACAAAGATCAAGCACTATGATATGTCAAGAGTTGGTAGCAAACAAATGAAACATAAACATGCAAGAAACAAACCCTAACTTAACAAACCAATCAAAAATAGAAAAGTGACCAGATAAAATCAAAATGAAATTTCTAATTTATTTCCATATATTCAAGAATATGTGTGCAAAATATCAACAAAAAATTGACATAAAAACTCAATCAAAATCAACTAACAGACTCAAGGTATCAAAAGAATCGAGGCTTATAAAAACCAAACCAAAAGCTAATCAAAGAACATCATTAATGACCAACAAAAATATCCAAACATGCTCCATTCATATATCACAAGTTAACAAAAAAAACCAGCGCCAAAAGACATGTGGGAGGCACCCAAATAAAAAACCCTAAATTTGAGAGCATTTTAGTAAACACATCAAACCAAATAAATAAAACAAAATAGTAAAATAATTAATAAAAATATAACAAAAATATTAAAAATGAGTTAAGACAGTAAAGTAACTAAATATATTTTTTTATAGATTTTTGAGTGTTTAGAAAATATTAAATAAAATATAAAGATGAAAAGACAAAAATAAAAAGATAAAAATAAGAAGGGTGAGTAAGGGGTGTATTTAGCAGGAATTTTCTAAAAGGGAAATTAATGGGATCAAAATGGGGTTGTCAATATCAAAATCCCCAAGCCCAATATGTCTCTGATGCGATGGATCTGGTGGATGGAGTTTGAAGAGACTCCACCATGCACCCTATACTCGTGACTGTTAGATCGTGTGATCTGATTTGGTTAAGATGGAAGTGGAATATGAATGAGGGAACACGGTGAACCTAAAATAAACGCTTTGCACAGGATGGAAAAACCTTACATTTTTCAAAAAAAACATAAAGACGGAGGGATCACGTGGAAGGAAAAATCAACCACCAACATTAATCACAACGTAAAGGTTTTAGGAAAGAGGGAAGAATTAGAGACAAATTCTTTCAATCGTACCTTACCCTCTCTCTAATCTTCAATCTCTCTGTAATTTAAATGAGTCACCAGAGCAACAAAAAAACCGTCGGAGAAGCCACTATCCCTCCTCTCCGGTCACAATCTTCAATCGCGACCTAAACTAAACCCTACCTCATTTTTTTTCTCCCCTTTTCAAATCTGAAATTAGTTTATACAAAAACCTAACCGAAGCTTCAAATCGAAGCTTGTACCAAATCAAAACCCTAGTTCAGAATCAGGCACAAGTTTTACAATCAACATAATAAAAAGGCAACTATGCTACTCATAAATCACACACAACAAGAAATCAAGAAACTATGGTTCAGATTAAAAGGAAATGAAGTTCAACAAGGTACCTCTTCAAGATCTCTTTCGAGGAGCTTCAAAACACATTCAGGTAACTTTAACTTCCCTCCTCCGTTATCTTGATCTTTTCGCTTCTTTTTCTCCTCTGATTTCCATGTGCTTGAGTGCTTTAGAGTGGGTATGAGATCAAACGATTTTGAGTCTCAATGTGAGAGTCATAATCTCTCCGAGAAGAGCTTTAAAGTTGGAGAGATTCTGAGTTTTGAACTTGAATGCTTGAAAATTGGTTTATGATGGTTTTGAAGGAAATTGGTTTGAATTTGGATTATGAATGGTTGAATGGAATTTAATTTACGTTTATGGTTTGTAATGTAGATTGACAAGGAAAAACATGAAGAAGGTGATTGAAGGTGATGCGTGAGAGACAAGGTTGTGGCATGGCGTGGAAGTGAAAATTCAAACGTAATGATGAAGACATGAGGCGTGAAGGTGATGATAAATATCATGAAGTAAACTCACATTCTTATCTTGTAAATCCAAAAACAAAATTCATGAATTTGTAACATGTCGAGCAATTGTAATTTCCTTTGAATTAGCACCAAAAACAAACTTGTAATCTAGACCATTTGAAATCAACGGACTCTTCTGTTCAATATAAATGATGTCCCAAAGTTAAACATGAACCATGCTTGCCTTTAAAATTAGAGAGATGGTGCCACTTGACTTTGTAGGAGTCGAAAAATAATGAACAATTTGAAGAAGACAAATTACAATGCAAAATTGGACTTGAATGGGTGATATTGATGAAGTTGATATAGAGACAAGTATGGACTTTATGATCTGACCCTTAGCATTGAATGGAATCTTGAAATGAAAAGAACTAAACTTGAACTTGAAGAATTGAACTTTGAATGGGACTTGTGACTTGATCCAATATTGTATTCCTTTATATTAGCCCTAATTTAAAAATCAAATCTTCTCACGTCAAGCATAAATCAAAACTTGCACTTGAATCTAATCTTGATTTTTAAACCTTGGAGATTTAAAACACAACACTCTTGCTCTTGGATTCACCTTTGAATCCCCATGAACTTGCCAACAGGAGTTCAACTTTTAACGTAAGGCTAAAGACCTCGTGTCTTTTGAATCCCTATCAACTGAACAGAGCAAGCAACTATATTCCACTTACTCAACAACTTCATCTGGATCAAGCGAGGTTTTGACCCAAGCGTGAGGGAAAATTCCGTAAAGTTCATGTTTCCTTCCAATGATTGGTTCTCTGATTCTCAAATCTTGCAGCAACTCATACCTCAAATCCTTAGGCATTTTTGTTGTTTTAAAGAGATACAAAATCCATCTTATCAATCCATTTTACCTACTACTAGAGAGAGGGGGTCCCTTGAGAGTAAGAGAATTTGACTAGTTAAGGACCTATCCAAAATCTTGATTGACTAATCTATTGAGCCTCTGAAACTGATCTTGATTCATAAGTGAAACAAAACAAATAAATGTCTGATAAATGGTTAGCTATGTAAGTATGATTGACCCATGATGCTTATGCAAATGATGATGACATCTAAGGAGTAAAATTTGGGGTATGACAGTTGCCCCTATTTAAATATATTTCTCGGATGACATGAGTGACGATAATTCTCATAAAATCAAGGTGAAAGGTATTTAAATATAGCAAACCGAAAATTTTTCCCTTAGATGCAATGCTATGCTAAGGACGACAAAAACTAATGCAAATGCTGACATGCCATGAATTCTAGCATGATGATATGATGATATGACAAATGCAAAAATGCAGACGGTAATGAAAGCAAACAAGGATTGAGTTAACACAATGAGTAACCACCCACTAGGGATAATAAACACCGGGGAAATCTAAAGTGATCAAATGCAAGCTTAGACATGGCCAGGATTATATCCTAGAGGAAGATTCTCCACTGGAGATAGAACCAAACAAGCGGTCTCCACTGGAGAAAAGTTGAACAAAGAGTTAAATTCTGACAAGAGCAACAAACAAAACAAAAATGATTTCCTAACAAGGGATCAGACAAAACCAAAGATTTTCCTTAAAGCGAAGAGTTCAAACGGGATCTTCAAGAAACGACAGGAAAAGAAAAAGATAAGTCTAAAACTGGAATATGCCAAGTGAGTTGGACTTAGAAAATGCCTATAAGATCTGGACTTCATGGGGGTGTTGGTAACAACTAATAATCAAACTATAACAACTATTGTACATTTAAAAAAAATTCCAATTACCATTGGACTTCAAATAATGCCAGTCACCACTGGACTTTTCAAAAGAAACGCCAATTACCATTGGACTTTAAACAAAGTTCTAGTCACCACTGAAATTTCAAAAGAAATGTCAATTACCATTGGACTTTAAATAAAGCACCAGTCACCACTGGACTTTCAAAAGAAATGTCAATTACCATTGGACTTTAAACAAAGTGTCAATCACCACTGGACTTTCAAAAGAAATGCCAATTACCATTGGACTTTAAACAAAGTGCCAGTCACCATGGACTTTCAAAAGAAATTTCAATTACCATTGGACTTTAAACAAAGTTCCAGTCACCATTTGACTTTCAAAATAAATTCCAATTATCATTGGAATTTAAACAAAGTGTCATTCACCACTGAACTTTCAAAAGAAATTCCAATTACCATTGGACTTTAAACAAAGTGCCACTCACCACTGGACTTTCAAAAGAAATTTTAATTACCATTAGACTTTAAACAAAGTGCCAGTCACCATTGGACTTTTCCGGAGATTGCTATTAACGACCAATATTCAAAGGGAAAGCAGGTAACCAACCATAAGCTGCAGAGATAAACCAGTGGCAACTGGGGTAGAAACATTTGTGATAACCAAAGATCGGGCAACGAAAGACGTTGGTGCCAACTGAGATTAACAACAAGATAAAAGGTAACAACCAAAGTGGAGGCATGCTAAATGCACATGATATGTCATGATGTGAATGATTAATGATATGCAAGAGCTAACCCTAACAAGAGACAAAGAAACTAGAGACTCAAAGGACAAAATAGATAAACATATCTATCTCGCTGGGGAAACAAGGAATCACACTGAATTCAAGGAATAAAAGCGTCCAAAGGTTTGCGGGTAAATAAACCCACCCACTTGGAAAATATAAAGACTTAGGAAAGCTTGCTGGAAATGGCAATGTAACTTCAGTAGAGACACTGGATGACTCTACAGGGGATGAGTCTTCATACTATCAAAAATTGTATCTCATAGAGGGTATTAAGGAGATTGTCTTCAATCTTGGTGACCACACATGATCGAAGGAACAACCCAACAAAATAAATTCAACTAACGTTTCAATGGGAAAATATGTTGAGATTGCATATCAAGGCTTCTGCCACCTTAAAACTTCCTGGGGAATATATGATTTCCACTGAATTTTTCCATGAGCCAAAGCAACTTGTTTTGTTAAATTTTCAAAAACTGTTTTTAAATTCAAAACATTTTGCTTTCAAAATCAATATTAACAAATAAATGATGTTTTGCATAACAAATAAAAATAGTGAAATTAGTAAATTGCAAACAATTGAATGGCCCAAAATTTGATTTTATTCAAGAATGGTAGCTCGCAAATGGCAAAGCTTCATGGAACATTTAAAATTGAAAATGGCAACAGGGAAAAGGTTATATTGAATCCAATGACAATATATCCCTAATAACTAAGAGTTTTCCAAAACCTTGCTTCTGACAAGAGCGATTGCAATGAACTTCTAGTGTAATCTTCTGCAGAGGTGACAACCATCTTATGCAATGAAACATCGTTGCCCCTAACTTTTTCCTGGATCGCCCTTTCGGGTTTTTAATCCACTGGAACGCTCATTTTTGCCTAATCTGCCCTTTCGGGTTTTCTACTTAGCGAGCTCTTTTTTCATTTTACCCCTAACTTTTGTCTGGATCTCCTTCATAGGTTATGATCCACCGGGATACCCAATTTTGCTTAAGTCGCCCTTTCGGGTTTTTGACTTAACGGGTTCATTAGGCATAATATTTTCGTACTGCATTAGAATTCAACGGGTGGGTAAGTTGTTCTCCATCCATCATTGTGAGAATTAACGAGCCTCTTGAGAAGACTCTTTTTACAATAAATGGGCCATCATGATTAGGCATCCATTTCTCACGCATGTTCTTATGAACTGACAAGATTTTCTTGAGTACAAGCTCCCTTTCTTAGAAATATCGGACACGAACCTTCTTGTCAAAAGCTCTCTTGATCCTCTTTTGATATAACTGACTGTGACACATCGCAGTCATGCGCTTCTCATCAATGAGGTTCAGTTGATCAAATCTTTCTCTCACCCATTCTGCTTCGTCCAGTTTGGCTTCCATTAGGACCCTAAAAGAAGGTATCTCAACCTCAATGGGAAGGACTGCATATATCCCATACACCAATAAAAAGGGGGTTTCCCATGTCGAAGTGCGAACAGGTGTTCTATATCCATGCAAAACAAATGGCAGCACCTCATGCCAATCCTTATAGGTCTTCACCATTTTCTGCAAAATCTTCTTGATGTTTTTGTTTGCAGCTTCGACAGCTCTGTTCATCTTGGACGATAGGGAGAAGAGATGTGGTGTTTAATTTTGAAGCTATCACACAGCTCTTTCATTATCTTGTTATTCAGATTGGTTCCATTATCTGTTATGATTCAACTTGGGATTTCGTATCGACAGATAATTTCCCTTTTGAGAAAATGGGCAACCACTGTTACATTGGCATAAGATGTTGCTTCAACCCACTTTGTAAAGTAGTCAATAGCAATAAGAATGAATCGATGTCCATTGGAAGCCTTCGGCTCGACTTCCTCAATCATGTAAATGCACCACATAGAGAATGGCCAAGGTGATGACAACACGTTTAGAAATGTTTGAGGCACATGCACCTTGTCCGCATAAATTTGGCATTTGTGGCATTTCGTGGCATATTAGATGCAATCGGTCTCCAAATTCAACCAGTAGTACCCAGCTCTTAGAATCTTTTTGGACATGGCATATCCATTGGCGTGAGTGCCAAATGTTCCTTCATGAATATCTTGCATTAACAAGTCCGATTCTCGCCTTCCGACACACCTAAGCAGGACCATGTCATAATTTCTTTTGCAAAGTACATCACTACTAAGAAAGAATTTGGATGCCAGTCTCCTTAAAGTTTTCTTGTCAAGAGATATAGCATCAATTGGGTACTCCTGAGTTTGAAGATACTTCTTAATATCTTGAAACCATGGTTTCCCATCTGTTTCTTCTTCCACCATCTGACAATAAGCGGGTTCGGTCTTTCCATTGGTTCGGATGAGTGTAGCTTCATTAACAAATTTGATATTCCACATTGAGGCTAACATAGCCAATGCATCAGCGATGTGATTTCCAGTCCTTGGGACGTGTTTGAAAGTGATCTTATCAAAGTATTCGATCATTTCAACAATGTATTCTCTATATGGGATCAATTTCTCATCTCTAATCTCCCATACACCTTTGACTTGATAAATCACCAAGGCTGAGTCACCACTCACTTCAAGAATTTTGATTCGAAGTCCAATTGCTGCTTCGAGGCCTAAGATGCAAGCTTCATACTCGGCAACATTGTTGGTACACTCAAAACATAACCTGGTTGTGAACGGGGTGTAACCACCATGGGGATTCATCAAAATGGCGCCTATGCCATACTTATTTTTAGTTAGAGGAACCATCGAACATCATCTTCCACCGAGAACTAGGCTCGGGACCCTCATCTGGACCTGGCTCTTCATAATCCTTCTTTATCAACATGATGTCTTCATCAGTGAAGTCAAACTTTAGCGGTGCATAATCTTCTACCGGCTAGTCTGCAAGGTAATCTGACAAGATGCTACCCTTGATAGATTTCTGAGAAACGTACTGGATGTCATATTCTAATAATAACATATGCCAATGGGTGAGACTCCCTGTTTAAGCGAGCTTCTCAAAAATATACTTTATCAGGTCCATTTTTGAAATAAAGAAAGTAGTATGACAGATCATGTATTACCTCAAATGCCTGGCAGCCCATGCCAAAGCACAACAAGTTTTCTCTAAAAGTAAATAATGACTTTCACAATCAGTGAACTCCTTGCTCAAATAGTAAATGGTGTGCTCTTTACGTCCAGACTCCTCTTGTTGATCCAATATGCAGCCCATTGATCCTTCAAGCACAGTTAAATACATGAAGGTTTTCCAAGAACAGGAGGAATTAAGATTGAAGGTTCTAGAAGGTAACCCTTGATCTTATCAAAAGCTTGCTGACAATCTGAATTCAAAACAACTGTCCAATCTTTGCGCAACAGCTTAAAAATTGGCTCACAGGTAAGAGTCATATTGGAAATAAATCTAAAGATGTAATTCAACCTTCCAAGGAAACCTCTAACTTGACTCTCTGTCTGCGGAGATGGAATTTGTTGAATAGCTTGAACCTTGTCAAGATCGACTTTAATCCCTCATTGACTAACGATGAAATCGAGCAGCTTTCCAGATCTCACTCCAAAAGTGCATTTGGCAGGGTTCATCCTTAACTGATATTTCCTAAGTCTCTCAAACAACTTCAAAAGATGATCCATATGGTCCTCTTCACTTTAAGATTTGGCGATCATGTCATCGACATACACTTCTATCTCTTTGTGTATCATGTCATGAAACAACGCGACCATAACTCTTTGATAAGTGGCATCATCATTCTTTAGATCAAAGGGCATGACCTTATAACAATAAGTCCCCCAAGGAGTGATAAAAGTAGTCTTTTCCATGTCTTCTGGGTCCATCTTGATTTGATTGTAACCATAAAAACCATCTATAAACGAGAATACTACAAAACAAGCCGTGTTGTCTACCAAAGTATCGATATGTGGCAAAGGGAAATCATCCTTCAGACTAGCCTTGTTTAGATACCTATAATCCATGCACATTCTGACTTTTCCATCTTTCTTTGGCACGAGTACAATATTGGCCACCCATTTTGGATATTTGGACACTGCTAAGAAACCTGCATCAACCTGCTTTATGACAATGTAAATACATCAACATATTATTTTAAAAGCTTCACCAGTCGCTGCTTGATTTCTGCCCCAAGTGTTGCCTCAATACTGACCTCCTTCTTGTCTTCTTCAGTGCCAAGATTAACAACACCCACTTGCTCTTGGTGAGGTTGAAGGTCTGTGTACTCATATTCTGCCATCTTTACCAGTTCATCCGGAATCTCAAAAATCTTCATCGTCATCTTCGGCTTGGTATATTGGTGAGTCAAAGTCAGAAGGGAAAACAAATTCATTGGATTCAACGGGTTTTGGGGTTTCTCTGCATGTTTGGAATGGCTTAATTTATTAAAGCGCACAAAGACAGATGCAACAGGAAAAGAAAAGAAATATTTTGGTTTTTTCTTAAAAGATTTCCATTTTCTTTAAAAGTAAAAGCAAGAAATAGTAAAAGAAACAAAATTGAGGAGTTTAACAAAATATCTTCATTAATCATGATAACTATGAAAGCATGGGGCTCTATAAAACAAACTTTTTCAATCGTACCTTACCCTCTCTCTAATCTTCAATCTCTCTGTAATTTAAATAAGTCACCAGAGCAACAAAAAAAACCCGTCGAAGAAGCCGCCGCCCCTCCTCTCCGGTCACAATCTTCAATCGCGACCTAAAATAAACCCTACCTTATTTTTTCTCCCCTTTTCAAATCTGAAATTAGTTTATACAAAAACCTAATTGAAGCTTCAAATCGAAGCTTGTACCAAATCAAAACCCTAGTTAGAATCAGGCACAAGTTTTACAATCAACAAAATAAAAAAGGCAACTATGCTACTCAGAAAGCACACACGACAAGAAATCAAGAAACTATGGTTCAGATTAAAAGGAAATGGAGTTCAACAAGGTACCTCTTGAAGATCCCTTTCAAGGAGCTTCAATATGTATTCAGGTAACTTTAACTTCCCTCCTCCGTTATCTTGATCTTTTCTCTTCTTTTTCTCCTCTGATTTCCCTGTGCTTGAGTGCTTTGAAGTGGGTACGAGATCAAATGATTTTGAGTCTTAATGTGAGACTCTGAATCTCTCTGAGAAGAGCTTTAAGGTTGGTTATTTTGGAGTAGAAACGTTTTTTGTGTGTATGTCTTCTTCTGTTAGAAATCGCCTTATTCTCCTCTCACGCTGATTTCTTATAATTTATGGACAAACAGAGTTCTTTGGTTATTGCAATCCCTTGTCTTTTTTCCAATTTGTGTTAGGGTTTGTGTACCACTAATCCTGTTGTTCTGAATTTTTCCTCTTTCATAAATTCTGAGCAAATATGATGTTGCCTGTAATGTCCCTTTCACTCTAAAACTATGATGCATTTGTTGTACTGAATTGTTTATTTGCTTTAAAGTTCTGCTGCACTTTCTGTCCTAGACTGTCTTCATTGTTCTGAATTGGATTTTGCTATATATAAAAATGTTACATAAAATGTGATGGTATGAACATGTGACATGAATATGTGGTGTGCTCTTGAGAAACTTTTCTCCTAAATTTTGGTTTAGGATTGATTAAACTGAACTTGAAATTGGATTTAGTTTTGGAATGGTTTATGAATGAAGTTGAATTTGGTGTTTGATGGCAAAGTTTTGAATTGGATTTTGACAGTTGAATTGAGATTTGGTTTGAATTTTACATGACTTGGATGTGTTTTGTTTATGATTATGTTTTGGCATAGTTGGATGATTTTTGAAATTCTTTGAACTAAGTTTGGACTCGAATGCTTGAAAATTGGTTTATGATGGTTTTGAAGGAAATTGGTTTGAATTTGGATTATAAATGGTTGGATGGAATTTAATTTATGTTTATGGTTTGTAATGTAGATTGACAAGGAAAAGCATGAAGAAGGTGATTGGAGGTGATGCGTGAGAGACAGGGTTGTGGCATGGCGTGGAAGTGAAAATTCAAACATGATGATGAAGACATGAGGCGTGAAGGTGATGATAAAGATCATGAAGTAAACTCACATTCTTATCTTTTAAATCCAAAAACAAAATTCATGAATTTGTAACATGTCGAGCAATTGTAATTTCCTTTGAATTAGCACCAAAACCAAACTTGTAATCTTGACCATTTGAAATCAACAAACTTTTCTGTTTAATATAAATGATGTCCCAAAGTTAAACATGAACCATGCTTTCCCTTAAGAGAGATGATGCCACTTGACTTTATAGGAGTTGAAAGATAATGAACAATTCGAAGAATACAAATTACAATGCAAAATTGGACTTGAATGGCTAATATGGGTGAAGTTGATATAGAGACAAGTAAGGACATTATGATCTGATCCTTGGCATTGAATGGAATCTTGAAATGAAAAAAATTAAACTTGAACTTGAAGAATTGAACTTTGAATGGGACTAGTGACTTGATCCAATATTGTATTCCTTTATATTAGGCCTCATTTAAAAATCAAATCTTCTCACGTCATGCATAAATCAAAACTTGCACTTGAATATAATCTTGATTTTTAAACCTTGGAGATTTAAAACACAACACTCTTGCTCTTGGATTCACCTTTGAATCCCCATGAACTTGCCAACGGGAGTTTAACTTTTAACTTAAGTCTAAAGACCTCATGTCTTTTGAATCGCTATCAACTGAATAGATCAAGCACTATATTCCACTTACTCAACAACTTCATCTGGATCAAGCAAGGTTTTGACCTAAGCGTGAGGGAAAATTCCTTAAAGTTCATGGTTCCTTCCAATGTTTGATTCTCTGATTCTGAAATCTGGCAGCAACTCACACCTTAATTCCTTAGGCCTTTTTGTTGTTTTAAAGAGAGACAAAATACATCTTATCAATCCATTTGCTCCCACTAGAGAGAAGGGGGGTCCCTTGAGAGTAAGAGAATTTGACTAGTTGAGGACCTATCCAAAATCTTTATTGACTAATATATTGAGCCTCTGAAATCGATCCTGATTCATAAGTGAAACAAGAAAAAAAATGTTTGGTAAATGGTTAGCTATGTAAGTATGATTGATCTATAATGCTTATGCAAATGATGATGACATCTAAGGGATAAAATTTGGGGTATGACACCTATTAACTAAAAAATGTTACATTTTGGTCCTTAAAATTAACTTTAGTTAGCATTATTGATCCATTCTATGATTTTTTTTCTTTAAAAAAATGTTAATCATTGCCAGCCTAACATGACAGCTCAGCAAAATCATGAGATTTTTCATTCTTTCTTTATTATAATCATCTTTAACATAAATGATGAGATTTTTCATTATTTCTCCCTCAAAATATCTTCCATAATTAAATTTTACCATTACTAATCAATTTATCATCATCTCCAATCCATAATTATTTTTTTATGAAATTTGATTGGGTCACGTTATCAGATTTTCTTCGATTCATCCATCAAAATCATCTATTGTCTTCCACAAATCAAGAACCACAATAAATCCCTAATAAATCGAGAATTTATCAATATTCTTCATAAACTTTCATAATTAACTCAAATCCATCTTGCTTTCACGCGTTTTGAAAGAAGCAAAAGAAAAATTATAAAAAAAAAAAAAAAAAAAAGAAGCAAAATCCCTTTCCACACTTACGCCACCACCGTTCTCAAATCCCTCCTACCAAAATCAATCTTTCATTTCTTGAAATCCATACACAACAACAGCAAACACAATAATAAATCAGCAACAGACAACAAAAAGCAACATTTCAGACAAATAGCATACAGCCTCCAAGTTTCACTACCACCACACCAAATCACAATTCAAGAAACGACAACATCACAAATCTAAAACGAAACGTAGCAAAAAAGAAGAGGAGATTTTTTTTCCAGATTCGGTAATCACTTTCAACACCTTCTTTGTCACACGAAACTGTACCGATGTCGAAAATAGAGATCCACCCCCACCGTGCATTTTTCGGCCGCCCTCAACACCTATCAATCCGTCTTCGTCTTCTTCGTCGCTCCAAGTACAATACTTACATCATTTCACATTTCATTTCAAGCCATTGTTTTGTTTTTCTAAAAAGGAAAAATAAAAATAATTGTAGATCTGTTGTACTATGTTGAGGTGAGAAGAAGAAAAAATGAGAAAGAAGTTGGCTGCTTCATTAGATAGTCATTAAAATTTATTTCAAATAATGAAAATAAGTGTAGAGAATATGAAGTATATTAAAATGTAAAATATATTAAAAATGAAAATAAGTGAATTAATAAAATTAAAAAATAGCAAACAAAAACAATGTTAAATTTTAAAAAGACAACTGTAGTGCCACGTACGCGACATTGTTTTAAAAAACTATATTATAATGTTTTTTAATTAAAGAACAAAGTGAAATAATAAATTAAGTTAAAGGATTAAAAGATTAATTAAGTTAAAAATCTTAATTTTTCTTTTTTGCAAACACATTGAATGATGTAATATTATTAAAATAATGATATGTCAGCTTGTCAATACATTATATTTTTTAGGTTTTGTTCTAATGAGAGAGAGAGATGAGAGAGAGATGAAAGGAATGGAATGAGAGAGGAGGTGGGAGAATTTTATTAATTATATATATATATATATATATATATATATATATATATATATATATATATATATATATATATATATATATATATATATATATATATATATATATATATATATATATATATATATATATATATATATATATATATATATATTTAGTTCAAAAGAGGAGGAAAGAAAAAAAAATCTAATTAAAAATATGTTTAGTTCACTTAAAAAATTTATTAATAATTTATATTTTATTTTATAATTTTATATAAATTATATAATATTTAAAAAATAAAAAATTTATAAAATTTTTTTGGTAATAATATATGCATAAATAATTAAACAAATTTTTATTTTAGAGTGATAAAAAAACTTATAACTTATTATATAATATTGAAATAAATTGAGTACACTTAATTCACAAAATAATTTTTCAATACAAATTAAACTACGAATTGATAACAATTCTTAAATCGCGATAAACCATCTAATAAAAAAATACATAAGACTAATAATCAATATATATATTTATGTGATTTTATTGTTAATGAGTTGAAATATGAAGTTTTCTAAAAATTACTATATTTATTTTTTATTATACTCACGATAATCATTATTTAAAAGAAATTGAGCAAACTATAAATTCTATATGTGAGAATCAAAACTTGTTTGTCTTTAATTTATTTGTCCGGCATGGTATTTGCCCAATATAATATGAAAAATATAGAATAAAAAGAATCTAAAATTATTTATCAAGCAAAATATATATCAAAGTTTTCTTTTCTATAATTTTTATACTTAAAAGATAATTGCACAAAAAATTAATATGATGGTTTATAAGTTATGAAAACAAATGATGTATCAAAGTTAATAAATAATTGTTAACTTTTAATATATATTTTTTCATTTGTAAGGATTCAAACCTTTAACCTCTAATACTAAATAGTTTTGCTATTTATTTGAGAAATGAAGATGAATTTTGAAAGATACCACACATACAAATATTTATAATGTCACAAATAAAGTTAAATTGTTTGCATTAGAATAAGCGTTTATTAGTATAAATTTTTTTACACGAGTTTATCAGAATCATTTATAAATATTATTTTATCAATTATTAAAATAAAACTTGAATATTGACAAAAATTTAATCATGGATAAAACTTAGATATTAATAAAAATTTAATAATTTATTGTTTTTATACTGGTGAGGCATATCAATTAAATTCATCTAAATTATAGCAATGGTGTTGAATGACCAATTATATTTTCAATTACATACTACCAAATTATATATACAGAGAAATACCTTTTTTTTAATAAAGACTTCATTTCAATATATTCATGCATCAAAAATAATTAAAAGCATTTTTTATTTGTCGGGATAAATAAACAAAAGGAAAAAAACATTGACAACTAGACATATTGATGTCTTTTAATTGATGTCAGTGGCATGATCAATCCGGTTGAAAAAGATTCTTACAGGTGATCACTCACACACACCACACTACACATGTACATTTCTACTATTACTATTCATCACTTTATGCAACTATATATACCACCCTAACGTTGATCACTTCCTCATCTCACTCACTACCACTCTTAATTTCTCTTTTCCTTCACTCTTCATTCACACACCCTTCAGCTTTTTTTTCAATCCCTCTCACCTTTCCAAATGGCCAGTGTTGAGGTAAAATAACTCAATACATAGCTACTTTGTGACATCTATAATTTTAATGTGTATATATTTTTTCACTAGTCCACGTGTCATTTAGTTCTTGAATCACGCAATGAAAATCGAAGCTTACTAAAATACTACTACAACTATTTACTCTTGCAATCACTGCACATATATTTCATCACAAATTAAGTTAATTGATCAATAATAGATCGCAGTTGCATACAACGCAATATCATAGATCAAACATATACTATATAAATACTAAAGATCTTTAACAATTTATTACTCAAGTCTTCTATTTGTACAAAATCTTAAGTTTTTTCTGTAATTAAGTAGTCTATTTTGTATTGCGTTTCAGATCAGCAAAACAGATTAACTCTTCCACTTCTTTAAAGTTTAGGTGTATTTTTGTTATTAGTACTTTACTTTTAAAGTTCTATAATGTCATACTAATTAACACTATTTTTGTAACACATTAGATAATATATAGTTTTTTTTTATTTGATGTTTCATTTGTGTATACTAACTAGACTACAAGATTTTGCTAAATGAAGATGGTATTTAACTGCAGGTTGCACACCAAGCACCACCAACAACAGTGCAAGAAAATGAAACAACACCAGAGATAATCAAGACAGAGGAAACAATTCCAGAACAACAACCAGCCACTGAAGTTCCTGCTGTGGGACAACCAGAATCCGAAGTTCCTGCCACCGTAGTACCAACAGAAGAAACAACCGAAAAACCAACAGAAACAACTGCAGCAGAAGAAGCTGTAGATGCTCCAGAAACCCAAGATCCACTTGAAGTTGAGAACAAGGAAGTGGTAACAGAGGAAGCAAAGGAAGAGAACTTGGAAGCACCTAAAGAAACTAAGGAATCGGTTGAAGAAGTGAAGGAAGAGGCGGAAGCAGTAGTGGAGGAGCCAAAAGCGACTATTGAAAATGAGCCAGCAGCACCACCACCAGCAACTGCAGAGGATGTGATTGAGAACAAAACAGTTGAATCAGTGGAAGCTCCAGCAGCAGAGGAAGTTCCAGCTGAGAATCCTGAAGCTTAAACCAATGGAAGGGGTGTGAATGGAACTGGTAAAAAAAGGAAGTTTAAATTAATGGTTCTAGTTGTTGGGATCGGGTCTACCATTTTGCATGTCATCAAGGTTGAAAAGCTTTTCTATTAATTATTTCTTTAGTTTCCTTTCCTTTATTAAAGTTTATTATTGTTATTATGGTAAGGCTTTTGGATATGGTTATTTATATGGCACTTGGCTCCACATCAGCATATATATACATGCTGAGTGGTGGACATGTGAAACTTTTCCATGAGTTGTGTATTGAAGTGATAATGGGGCTATAGTTCTTAAGAAGGTTTGTCATGGTGTGTTACTGTGTTCCTCTCTAGATTTGAATAAATAATATTTATTTTATATTCTTGTCTTTGTCCCAACAATTTATCATCTTATGTTTCTTAACAAAATCTTCCTAAAAATTTGTTCTCCATACTGCTGAGGTTCTAAAAATTGTTAGAGTTGGAACGGAAGGTGAAAAATGGGTTAGTATTAGCAATACACTAGTAAGTGTAAGTAGTGTAACATTTTTTAAATAGAAATATATTTATAAGTTAAAAATTCGATATAACATTGATTTTCTCCATTGCAACCTCAAGATTCAAAACAATTGAAGCTTGAACAGAAGAGAGATATGCTAACAAAATAACTCACCAGACATACTTCAGATTTAAAAGAGTGAGCCTGTCGTATGTTAATATCACTCCATAAATCTTCAGAGTGAAAAGGAATTGCATTGCTTCCTTCACATTATATATATATATATATATATATATATATATATATATATATATATATATATATATATATATATATATATATATATATATATTTCATGAAGATTATGATATTAAATAAAAGATAAATTATTCGAATAGAAATAGAACGAGGATGCAGTCACCCGAACTAAAAAGAATGATAAATTAATTGTAGGACTTAAAGAAATGTTAATTCTTAATAATGGCAAAAGTTGCTCTTGGAGCATGACTATACTAACTTAAATGTCATAGCATGGCTAACCCATAGCTATATACTAACATAACCAAACACCAAAACTTATTTCCTTCAATCCTGTTTTCTTGACTCTTGACCCCCCTCATATAAACACTGCACAGAAGATCAAGGACAATGCCACCCATAATTGATTTGAGAAGCAGAACAAAAAGCCTTCTAGACTATCATTTCAAGAGGGGGAAAAAGGAATAATCCTATCCTAAATTTGTACAAAGGTGAGTAATGGTATTTCTAAGTGAAATCAAAATATTCAAAACCACTTATCTATTCACCATTACGGAGTACCGAAACTGCAGCTGATGTGTTCTTGGGTGATGATTCCAAGGCGATCTTGCATGATAGTTATAGAAGAATACGGGGGAAAGCACAGCTCGTAAAAACATGTGTGAGATGTGGGCAAGTGATTTTCAGGCTCGTTCAATTTGCAGATGAATAGACGGGAAGCCAAACCACGGAAACCTTCAACTGGTAAATATTTCACAGATGTCCAAAAGAACAGAAGAACCTTCTTTTGCTCCGCCGACATTCTCCCAACAATCTGCCAAGTTATTTTTTGATAGAATATAATATTAAAACATTAAACACTGAGTAGCTTGCTTTTAGTTAAATAATAACTTAAACTATTTTTTTTAGTAATAATGATATAAAAAAGTCATGAGAACTTACTGTGCAGATTTATTGCATGTGAACATAAGTTGAAGTCATGAAAAACTATAACATAAATTGCATGTTATAACATTGATATGAACAAGATTCTGCAAAGTTAAATATGGCTGCACTATGGCAGGTATTAGTGTATTTGATCCATCTATCCAGCCACACTCATTTGAAAAAGACTTGGTTGTATGATAAAACCAAGTATCAAAATCATGATTTCATGCAGCAGTAAAAAACATGTTACTATTTGGAGGCATACAAGAATTGAAGGGAGACATTTATACAAAATGTAGCAAATCAAAAGTTGAACAGGGTTAGAAAAAAGGAATAATTTAAATGAGCACAGATTAGAACTCAAGCATGACTGGTAACCAGGTAAGGAGAGAAGTAGATTTCAAAAGTGGTTAAGCGTAACACTGGTGATACTTCTAGAGACTCTTACATATCTACTTGTCCTGGAATCTTCAGAGATTACAAGGGTTCTTTTCTAGGTTTTTCTTCTCAATGTATCGCTAGTCCAATAAATGCTGGAATTGACTGTTGCCTTGTTAGCGGGAGAAATGGCTCATGTTAAGGATTGGTGTAATTTATGGCTTGAATGTGATTCTATGATTAGGACTGTTCAAAAAAAACTATGAACCAAACCGAACAGCCGAACCGTACCAAACGAAGTTAAAATAACCGAACCGTTATGATTGGTTAGTGAACCGAACAATATTGTACAAACAGTTCTAGAACTGAATCATATGACAAATAAACCGATCCGAAACTGAAACCGAACAGAACCAAAACTGAAAAATAATAAAAAATACTAAAAACAAGTTTTAAAAAAAATTTTAAAAAATTTTTTTAAAATAGTATAACGGTTCGGTTCTTTGGTTCTTTAATAATTTGGTTCGGTTTGGAAAAAACTGTCTTCTAACGGTTCGGAATTTAGAAACGGTATACCAAACCAATAATTTCAGTTCGGTTTGGTTTTGAGTAAACTGAAACGGTTCAGTTCGGTTCGAGTGAACTTTTACTATGGTTTGATTCGGATCAGTTTTCTCAAGTGAACTGTACCATGAACAGCCCTATCTATGATGGGGTTTCAAGTTTTTTCTAATCTTAAAGTTGTGCCTTAAACGTTTCAAAATCGTTGGTCGAACTGTCTCAACTTAATCAGAGTTTTCGTTTCAAAGTGTCTCATCTCATGTCTTCAGAGAAAAGATTGCTTGTGTTGATAGTCTTGCTAATGCAGGCTTCAGTAGTAAAGTTTTGTTTGGTGGAGTTCTTAACCTACTTGTATTAGGGATGATTTTACTAGAAATAGATGTGGTCTTCCAAACTTCAGATTTTATTAGAGTTTTTATTATGTGTGCACAACACTCTTTTTCTTCGTCGTGTTTTATCCCACCACGTTTTCTTGATAAGGTTTTTGATGAGGCACTGTGTTATCTATTTCATTGGATTTTGTAGTCCATCTACCTTTGTTTTTGACAATATGTTCCTTTTAGGCGCTGCAAAGTGATGCCTCTGCACCTCTTTGATTATTATTTTTAAATAGACACAATTAGGTCATGGAAATGGGGAAACTTAACAAGTAATCAAGATTAGAGGAGAGGGAAACAGGGAAAGTCTTCGAGAGCATCATGGAGCAGATACATGTTGCCTAATAAAGTCTGCCTATAAAATATTCATATAGGGGGAAATTGATTTATTTTGTTCTTCAATATGAAAATAATTATAATAAATTTACACTCGCCAAGGAGTTTGAAAAATGAAGGAAATGGGGAAAATAAAATAAAAAAGAAGTGAAGATAAAGAAAGGTAAAGGTATTTGTGATTCCATAAGATCAGCCCTACATACCTCCCAAAACCAAGATATTTGTCGATCGATCTCTTTATAGCCATTGTACTTGGTATGTGCCTTCCAATCTTCAACAGAAAGGGCATTTTCACTACCATGCAGCATCCAATCAAGATCTTCAAGGTCTAAATATCGAAAGAATTCTAGCCTTTTGCCAGATATAACATCAGCAAACCCCGCGGCAAAATGTGATACCTGCTCAGATATGGGTGTCACAAAACGATTCTGTATAAGAAGATCAACATACATACCCCTATTGTTACTATCCACAACAATGCTTTCTCCGCCAGGGCAAAGCTCTATCACCCTCCTGTGTCCTAATTCCTCCACCTCTATAGAAAATGACAGTCCTAAAACATCTGTATCAATATAATCAGCATTCATCTCCAATATTTGCTTGCAGCTATGATACATTATAGGATCTGCATCCCGAATATCTTCTAAAGTAATAGAGTTTCCAGCCAATTGCTTGAAAAACACACGATCAAAAACAATACCCACATGCACCTTACTCTTCAAAGCTAATCCAATCATACGTCCAGAGAAGCTGAAGTACTTTAGGTGCAGAGGATGTACCTTAGATGCTGCAGACAAGTAGAAGAATAATATACTAAATATGATTGCACAGAAGCTCTTCAATAATATCTATTGATAAAATATATACGGAAAAACACACCAATACTAGTGTTATACAATGTCTCCCGATCCAAACTTAACCAATGGGAACTCAAGTTTTGTGGCAAATTGCTAATGATAAGAGTTGTGAATAATGTACTTTTTATATATTTTTACTATGATTAGTAGTATTTTGTATTTAAATCGTTAGTCAAGCTGATTAGGTTACAATATTTTATATAAAAAAAAAATAGTGCTTGTATATTATTCATACCGAAATATATAATATTCAGATTTTACAGTAAGACATATTAGTATTACACAATCCAGAGTTGATTGGTGGACTGACCAGTCACCATGTTTATTTATTACCATGGTAATTACTATGTTTATAAACTAAACCTATTGATGACTGCTAAATAACTCAAGCACATTGAGAACAATATTATTCTTATTTTTCACATGGCATAAGAGCTTCTGATCTAGGGGATTCTACTTGCGCTTCCACAAACAATTATGGAGAAAATTTGGCTGGGCATTTTCTGCTGTCAAAAATCTCAAATCTTGACTGTGCACTATTTGCTTTCCAATTCTACCAATTAAACACTTTTTGTACTTTCCAGCAGCTGTAAGTACAATTTTGTAATTTTTCTGGTTGCTGTTCATACAGCAACTGTCTGTACTTTTTTTTCCTGCATTACCATTACTCTTTCAACTACCTATCAATGGAGGAGGAAATTGTAAATAAATTTGCACAAAGGAGGAAATTCTCAATTCCAGAATAATCAGTTTGGAGAATTAGAGAGCTTACAGTCTTCGTTTCAAATAAGTGAGATAAATTATTTGATGCAGGCTTTCCCTAATATCTTGGAGAAACCAAGAGGTACTTGTACTTTGCCTTATTCAGGTATGCTTCCGATTTCATTTGGGTTTATGTCTCAAATATACTTTCTACTTCTCCGTGGATCTTAGATTCAGGAGACACTGACCATATGACACCTTCATCCAAGTACTTCTCCACATATCACCCTAGTCCAAGTAATAATTAAATTTCTACTGCTGATGGTACTCTAGTAACACTGGCTGGTATTGGAGACATCCAAGTAACTCTTTCAATTCTCTTAAAAAAAAATGTCTGTCATGTTCCAAAATTGTTTATAAACCTAGTCTCTATACAAAAACTTATGAAAGATTTAATTTGTAGTGTAATTTTTCACAACAACCATTGTATATTTCAAGACAAGGATTCATGGAGAAAGATTGGACATGCTAGAGAAGGGAATGGCCTTGACTATTTTGAAGAACCAAATCAGCTTGTTACAACAAAAAGTCTCTTGTCTTACTCAGTGATGTCAATGTCACTTCTCTCGAGCAAAGAAAAAATTTTGCTTTTCCATTGTCTCTCGGAAGAAGTCGTCTTTCACGAAAATGTGTATTACTTCACCCATCTTAAGGGGGGGAACGTGAATATGAGTTGGACCCTCTAATCAATGGCCCTCGTTTCTATGAGAAATCTGTTTCTATTCACGCTCCTAGTCCTGCTTCTGAATCTGATTCGTCGTTTGTTTTGAGTCATATTCCTAGTTCAATTTTTCAGTTGCTTGAGCCGGAGGTAAGCACTGAAAATGATCTGTATATTATTTATTCTTAGGTTTCTCATAATAGTGATATTAATCCAAAAGACTTGCCCATCGCCTTGAGAAAGGAAAAAAGGTCATGTGCCAAATATCCTATTTCTTAATTTATTTCTTCTAAACATATTTCTCTGCACTATCAGAATTTTAATGCAGATGTTTACTAGGTGAGAATCTCATCATTTGTTAAAGAAGCGTTGAAAGAAAAAAAGTGAGTTCAAGCTATGGATGTGAAAATGAAAGCATTTGAAAGAAACGGAATTTGGGAGATTGTTTAGAGGAAAAGGCAAGAAACTAGTTGGATAAAGAGGATCTATACATTCAGGCACAATTGAGATGGTACTCTTGACTGATACCAGGCTAGACTAGTCGAAAAAGGATACACTCATACATATGGCATTTGTGAAGCACCGATACGTCAAAATCCCTGCCGAATCGTATCCGATACATACCGATACTCCGATACGATCAGAGGAGTATCTGAATTTATTTATTCAAAAAAATAAATAAATAATCCCCGATACAGCGGCAATACGGCTCTGATACGACAGCGATACTTCCAGATACTTGACATTTTAATTTTTAGCAGATTTTTTTTAATGACTCTTTATTCCTTTTTACTACTTTTTTAACTGTCATTATTTAACAGTCATGTTTAATTCTTTCCTAATACTTCACACTTTTCCAAAAAATAGTTTCAATTCCCATAAAGTCTTTTAAATTAATCATATTAATCATAAGTTTTATTAATGATAACTTTTATTTCTTTTCAATTTCCATGATACATATTATTTATACAGTAACATTTTATTCTCAATATTGCAACATCAATGATGGCGAAGAAGACATTGATACTATTCCAATATCTTAGATTTACTATTTTTCAGTAATATAGTAATGTATTAAAATTCTATTATCAGTAGACTATGACTTAAACTTATTGTATCTTGTATTATTTAATTAGGAACGTATCGTCGTATCAGATACGTTTCGTATCCGATACTCGTATTGTGTCCGTGCTTCATTGTATGGCATGCATTATGTGGAGACATTTGTTGAAATAGAAAAGATGAACATTGTTCAAATTTTACTATCTCTTGATGCCCACTCCGAGTTGGAATCGCATCAATTCAATGTCAAAAATGTGTTTTTACATGAGACATTTACTTCAAGCTATTGTATCTTCCTATGTGAGAACCTTGTTTCTTGGACGAGTAAGAAGTAAAGTGTACGAGCACAATCATGCGCTGAGATGGAATTTAGAGCTATGGTACGAGAAATTTTTGAGTTACTATGGATGGAAATATGGCTAGAAGATTTGAAGTTAAAGTGTGAAGGTCCTATGAAGTTGTCTTGTGACAATAAATCAGCCATCAATATTGTTCATAATTTTGCTCAACGTGACGCAACAAGACACATCGAGATAAAGCAACTTTTCCTTAAAGAGATGTTTGATAGTGATAACCACCCGTGTTTAAAAACTCAAGAGTCTACGCAGAATCGGTGGAGGATTGGAAAATCGTAACTCGAAGATTGTAAGATCTTAATACATGAACATGCCCAAAAATATAGAAGTTCATAAGTACACAATCATAAGCATAAAATCATGAGTTCATTATCATAATCATAAATTCAGAATCAAAGCATAACCATAAACACTAAGTTCAAATTAAAAAGTCAATTTTTAAAAAAAAAGTTCAAATTAGAAACAATCTCTTGAAGAACAGGGGGAAAAAACAGAGCCGGATGGTTGCTTTTGAGGAAAAAGTCCTACTGTTTAGAACAAAAAAGAAGAACCAATTTTGTTTTTAATGTAATAAGGGAGAAGAATAGTGATAGAAGAAGAAAATTTATGGGGAAATAAAAGAGTAATAATGTGCTGTAACGGTTGGGTTTTTGAGAGAATGTTGTAATCACGATAAAGGATTAATGATACGGCATCATGAGAGGAGAAGAGAAGACTGTAATTCGTGAAATAAAGGAATAATATAAGGCAAGTCTCTCTGAATTTCTATTTAAAATAATTTTAAAAATGGGTTTTAATCATGACTCTTCCCGACCCAGGCCGATTTTTAAAAGTTAGGGATTTTTCTCAAAAAAATAAAAAGCCTAAAAAGGAGCACCGTTCACGAGTTGACTCGCGATCCTGCATACACTGATAACTACAACTACAGTCCTTTTAGGCATCAGCTAACAAATGTGTTAACAAAAGACTTACCGCCAAAACAATTCAATCAACTTGCTTGCAAGCTGGAACGGATGGATATTTATCCATTTGTTTCAAGGGTGTTTTAAATAACATATAATTATAATTTATAATTAGCCAGACTCATTGGATTAAAAATAGTCTATTTAAACAGTATAGTACACACGCAACTTAAAAATATTTAGACATAATTTCTAAGGTGATCAATCAATTCCTAACAACCTTTTGTTGCAAGGTTGTTAAGTTCGATCAAATCTGGACACCTCCCTGTTTTGGTGAGTTGAATCACCTACGGCAGCCCAGATATGAAGTTCTATTTAGGGAGAAGAAAGAGGTTTCAAAGGGAGAAATCCCTTGTAAAACGGAAAGTTAATAAAGCACCTCTACAACCAAGAGGAACCATTGCTACTGATAGAGAAATCAATGACCTAACCTCAACTAAATTATTGGGGTGTTTACTCTGCCACTAAGTTTACTGCCTTTCAGCTGATGTCTGGCATTTTGTAACTTATGGAGTACTAGTAGGTTGTGTTTAACCTTTGAACTAACATTTCGTTCTGTAGGGACTTAACTTATTGAGTATATATTTTGCAGAAGACTTATGCCTTTGAGAACTGCTTCAACATTCTATTATCCTAAAAAATATCATTGTCAAAAGAAAAAGAGAACAATGTAATTGTCACCAGCATTAAGAAAACGAGAACAATGTAATTACCATCGAAAATACTCCGAATGCATGGCAAGCAGAAGAGAAAAACTATAGGAAACTCACCAGCATTAGGAAAAAATCTCCTTTGATCATTTGGACATGCCAAATAAAGAGCATTTTTTGGATTAAATATTTCCTGACACACCAAAACAAACCACTCCCTCAGTACACCCGGTCCTGTAGCATCCTCATTCTTGAATCCCATAAATATACCACCCTCCAGAGATTTGGGCTTAGCTCTTGATATGTACTCGAAAGATTCAGCCAAAATGTGTGACCTGCCAATAAGCATCTCGTATCCCAATACTTCATCATTTAAGGCAGGGAATAGCATCATTGCCAAATGCCTCCTAGATTCAAAATTGGTCACACCCATGTTCTCAAGAACCCATCGATGATTATCAGTTCTCTCGGCATATCGAACAATAAGATAAGATAGCATATTTTTTCGACGCAGCAAAACTTCCCAAAACATCTCTTCTGCGCCGCTATAGAGCTTAGAGATGTGATACAATTCCTTCAAGATGAAAAGATAATGAGACCGCCCACTACGGATAGCATCCCTATCCCCTTCTCCTTGTTCCTTGTTACCCAAGCAATTCTCCATGACTTGAAGGCACTCATCCAGTTTGTTCAATAACTGAATAAATACAATACGAAGTTGATCAACTAATCCTCCAAGCAAGGGATCATCCCCATAGTAAATTGCACAATTCTCAAATTCTCCTTGTTGCTCAGCCATTCCCTTCCTCAAAGGTGTCGAGATTTTCACAAAACCCCGAATATCATAGCACAAAATTTCCGCAGAAGTCAGACAAGTCTTACTTGAATCCAAATACTTCAACAACCCATCTGCAAGCTCACGAACACAATAAGAAACACCTTGAAGTAAAACCCTCCGCTTAGATATCCTAAAGAGAACACCAACATGCGCCAACAAAGTTGCAAAACCATCCCGGCAATAAACATATAAAAGATTATCAGACTTACATCCTACCCCTCTAAGCAATTCGCAAAACTCCAACACAACTTCAATGTACAAACCCTGCAACTTTTTGCATGTCATGTCTAGACTATTTTGCACAAATTGCTGAATTGACAACTCAGCAACATTCTTATTAGATGCCGAAGGGGACATGAAGAGATTTACTAACAATGAAGGAATTTTCATAAACATAAAAACACCAAAATATTCAGGATTATTCATGTAATCCTTGAAGTGCTTAAGAATAAGATTGGAAGCATCAGATACCATTTCATTTCTACAGAGACGAAGAATCAACGAAACAGTTTCTTGTGTGGCTTCCCACACAACAGGACACCCTATACTCCTCAAACGCCCAACCAATTGAAGATTCACATCGTTTTCAATGCCGCATTCACCAAGATTATGTTCTAACTGAAGCTGTTTTCCTTTATATATTAATCTTAGATAAACAAAGGGAACCTTGATCTTGAGCGAAATCTGTAAGAGAAGCGTTTTCACTGTATCCTCACTTGAAGCGCGAATCACCAAGGTGTCACATTTCCACATCATGCGGACGAAGAATTGTAACCGTGACGACGTCGTTTTAGGTTTCTTTTGCGTTATTGAGGAGGGGGAGTCGTTGATCACGCGTTGCGGGGAGCGGTTGCTGTGGCGGTCGACGGTGGCATCGTCGATGAACTGTTTGTGGAAAGCAACGACGGTGAGGGTTTTGAAGGATGATGACATTGACGTTAGCCCTCACCACCGTGACGGCAGAGGTAACGAGGAGTGAGAAGGAAGCTAGTTATCGGTGACGGTTACAGAGTAAGTGAAGGAAACAAAATGTGTTGAGTTGTTGTAATATTAATATATTTTGTGTGTAGTCTTGTACAAGTCTAATTGGACAGTGATACAGGTTTGAGTTTCCATGTGAAAAAATAATAATAAAGATTTGATTTTTTCAAATTTCATAATTATCTTTCAATTTTACAATATTTTTTCTTTAGTAATTTTGAAAATATCAATTTATTTACTTATACTATTATATTTAACTATCTATATCTATAATATTATATATCTATTTATTTATCTATCAATTATCTTATCTTATAATCTCATATATAATCTTGTTATATATAAAAATAATTAAATTATTTAAGTAATTTTTTAAAATAAAAATAGCATTATACTTTTTATATATTTTTTATTTTACCATTTATTTTTGTTTCAATGGAAACAAAGAGTTAGAGTGGCCGGTTTGATTATAAATACTCAATTTAGAACTACACTAAATAGAATGGACGAACAGGTAAAGCTTCAACGGAATGCGAGATACTTGATTTTATCCCCAAAACATCCTCCATTGTTGAAATTGATTGGACAATTTTTCGCGTCATATGTTAGAGTACACTGAAGCGGTTTCAATCAAATGACATATATAAACCTCAAAAGACATTTATTATAGCTATCATCTCATTCTCACTTTAAAACTACATTTCTAAAATTTCATTGACTTAAGTGTTAGAGTGTTGGTTGTTGCTTGTAATTCTCTTATGTGCAAGTTTACACGGACAAAGTTCAACAAGTGATAAAAGTAAGAGTATCGCCCCACAGAAACTGTATTAACTTAAGTTGTTTTCTATTTTAAAATTTGTGAATTCAACCACGGAATTCGTGTCTGGTATGATAAGTACACCACTATGAACACTTTCAAAAAGAAAACATGTCAAGAGTGCGCCAACAAGGAATTCTTAAAGGTTGGATCAGAAACCTTTTTCCTTTTTTCTGCTAGAAAAAATTTCATAAATGACAAGAAAATATATTATCACTTCCACAGGGCCATGACCACACCACAAAGGAATGTATCAAATAGAAGAATATCATTGAGGGTCTGATAATGATAATGAGGAGCCGCTTGTTTGCGTATACTAAGGATTAGGGACGGGTCCAAAAAAAATTTTTGGGGACAAAAAAATTATTATTATTATTATAAATCAACAACTTAAATAACAATAATAATAATAATAATAATAATAATAATAATAATAATAATCTATACTATATATACTAATATATAAACGCAAAACATTAGTTTGATGTAGCTTTTTTTTTTTCCAAATTTACCCTTTTTAATTTTTGTTTTAAATTTTAATTTTTTTCTCACAACGGCGGTTACACGATCGTTTATTAACCGCCAACAATTTATTATTTTTCATATCTTTATCTTTAATTATTTTATAAATAATTTATAATTAAATAATTTATCTATAACTATATATATAAAAGGAACATGGAATTTTAGACTGACCTATTTTTATTTCTATTTTATAATTTAAAATTTAATTTAGTTAATTTTAAAAACTAAAATACAAATAAAAAATGAAGTTTTTATTAAATGATGGTAGTTATTTTGAATTGTGGTAACTCCATAACTACTAGAGTTGGTTTTTTATTTTATTTTATAAAAACATGTTCATCTAATGTTTCATCCAATGATTCTTCATAATTTATGGTTTATGGGTGGTTAATAATTTGTTTCTTTGTCATTGTTTGTATTAGAAGTCCTATGGAAGTTCCAATGTTTGCTTCTGGGTTGTTTTTGTATTAGAGAGCAACATCAAGATTGAAACTAATTGATGCTTATATTGTTTGGTCTTATTACACTAGCATTCCATCATTAAAAGAGGTAATTTTAAATTTCAAAGATAACTATTTCAAATAGCATAGTTTTTTTCCTATTATATGTTTTAAGAACAATAAAGAGAAAGAAACAAATTTTCCTATTAATTGTTTATTGGAAGAGGTTTTCATTAAAATTCAAAGGAATTTAAATTTAAATTTGCCTATTAATTTAAATAAATGGAATATATTAACGTCATTGGATCATCCATGTAGGATGCTTACTTCATTAATCATCATTAATTTTTCTAAATATCATTAGTTTTTTTAAATATCATTAATTTTTGACAGTTGTTATTCCAATTTACAATCCCAACCCAAATTGAAATGGATGGTTCTCCTGCTTTTCCATTTAATTTTTAATAGGTGAAGAAAGTTGATCTAACCTGATCAGAAGGGGATCACTAGCTGGTCACACTCTGTTGGACTGCTGCCTGTTCACCGGTGATGAGGAGGAGGAGGGGGTGTACCTGTAAGGCACTCCGATGTCAAAGTAAGTATATAGGCAGAGTGGTCACAAGCACAGAAAAAGGGGTAAGAAGTGAATTACCTGACCCTCTTGCGGAAGAGGGTATTTATAGAGAGACCTCAGCGCTGGGCCAACGGTCACTTGCGTTGGGCTGGATTGGCAGGCCTAACCCAGGTGACTGTTAGGGCTTACGTGGCGTAGTGAAGACTAGAACGTGGTCTTCGCCCTAGTCCAACTGTCCCGAGATCTCCGGAAAGTGGGTTTGACCTGCTCTTTCGGAGGTGGGCAGTTGGTTAGTGACGTGTCACCGTGGAGGGGAGCACGTGGAGAACGTGGAGAACGTGCGCATGGCACGTTGCTCTTCCCGCGGAGCGGAGCTCGCGAGGTTCCCCAGAGGTGTGTTGTTCTCCCCGCGGAGGGGAGCACCCGAGGGCGTGAGAGAGACACATTGTCTTGCTCGTCGGTATGGGGATTCTTCCCGCGGAGGGCTGTTCTGCCCGACGAGGGGACGACGATTGGCAATGTCCTCCCGCGAAGAGGAGGCCGCAGGGGCGTCTTGAGGCACGATGTTTTCCTCGGTGGGCGCGGACTCTGCCTGTCAAGGGTTCACGTGCCCGGTCATCTCATTAAAACCATACTGGGTTTTATTTCGTGTACCATTGGGCTGGGCCGCGAGGCGAGGCCGGGGCCCAGGCCAGAACAAAAGTATAGCATAGTGAATTGATTAGTGATTATATAAGAAGATTTTTTTAAAGTTGAGTGAATTTTTATGAATGTAAAAGATCATATTTTTGAAAAATAAATACAAAATGTGTGATGTATGAGAGAAGTTATGAGTGTAAGAGAAAGAAAATGGAAGAAAAAAAATTAAAAGGGTTCGTGGCTTTAAATTTGACTATCTTTTCATCATTCCACTTTTATTCTTTCGCATGCATCAATTATTATAATTGTATGTTAACGAAAAAAATGGTGTTGAGTAAACAAAAGTGTAGTTTTCAATTGGTAATATCAATGAAAATGAGTTACTATCTTTAAACCAAAATAGACAAAGTGTGTGTCTTTTAGTAATTGATTTGTTTTATACACAAAGAAATGGGAAAGGTCATGCTATGCAAACTTTTCACACACACACACACACACACACACACACACACACACACACACACACACACACACACACACACACACACACACACACACACACACACACACACACACACACACACACACACACACGCACACACACACACACACACACAACACACACACACACACACACACACACACACACACACACACACACACATATATATATATGGAATAAAGTAGAATAAAACATATTTTTATTCTAAAAATACTAATATTACATGGTAATTATAGACATTTTAATTGGTTGTGTATGTAAAATTGTATCACACTGACAATGCAACACCTTTTAACCTTAAAATATTGTGTGATTAGTAACTTTAGAATGATTTAAAAGATAACTTCCATATCTTTTATTGTCGTGAAAGAGAAGAAGAAAATTATAGAATACATTTTTATGACGGAGACATTCTTTAAGAGTGCCACACAAATGAGAACTCTCATGCATTATACTATTTATTTGTAGGAGCTATACAAATTGTTATGTTGTTTGCCTCGAAAGAAGAATTGGTATTATAGAAATTTGGTAACATTTTTTTTAGATAAGTTGCAAGATGTTGTGTTTAAGCGTACAAATGGATATGCCCGTTTAAATGTTATGTAAATAATTTAATTTAAGATCAAAATTAAATTAAAAAATATGTTTATGTTTTAACACGTGTGTATACTAAAAAGGCGAACAAACGAGTTTCTTTGTTTTAAATATAAATTATATTTAATATTTGTAGGTAATTGATATATATATATATATATATATATATATATATATATATATATATATATATATATATATATATATATATATATATATATATATATATATATATATATATATATATATATATATATATATATATATATATATATATATATATATATATATATATATATATATATATATATATATATATGTGTGTGTGTGTGTGTGTGTGTGTGTGTGTGTGTGTGTGTTTACGTATTAAGGCAATAATAGTTAATATTAAACTGATAATTTTCACATACACATATTCCAACAACAAATGTCAAAATAAGTAGTTATTATATCAGTATATAATTTCAAAAATAATATTAAACTGGGTTTAAAAAAAGTTTCATATAAATAATTTATACTAAAATCAATATAAATAGTTAATATTAAAAATACTTTTCACACACACACACACAAAATATATATATATATATATATATATATATATATATATATATATATATATATATATATATATATATATATATATATATATATATATATATATATATATATATATATATATATATATATATATATATATATATATATATATATATATATATATATATATATATATATATATATATATATATATATATATATATGGAATAAATTAGAATAAAACATATTTTTATTCTAAAAATACTGATATTACATGGTAATTATAGACATTTTAATTGGTTGTGTATGTAAAATTATATCACACTGACAGTGCAATACCTTTGAACCTTAAAATATTGTGTGATTAGTAACTTTAGAAGGATTTAAAAGATAACTTCCATATCTTTTATTGTCGTGAAAGAGAAGAAGAAAATTATAGAATATATTTTTATGACGGAGACATGCCACACAAATGAGAACTCTCATGCATTATACTATTTATTTGTAGGAGCTATACAAATTGTTATGTTGTTTGTATATGTATTAGGGCAATAATAGTTAATATTAAACTGATAATTTTCACGTACACATACTCCAACAACAAATGTCAAAATAAGTAGTTATTATATCCGTATATAATTTCAAAAATAATATTAAACTGGGTTTAAAAAAAGTTTCATATAAATAATTTATACTAAAATAAATATAAATAGTTAATATTAAAATCAAACTTATAAAAAGATACGTTAGTTAATATTTTCACGCGTTAGCGCAATAAAAAAAAAAGCGGACAAACGGACGCTAATAATAATAATAATAATAATAATAATAATAATAATAATAATAATAATAATAATAATAATAATAATAATAATAATAGTAGAGTTAGTAATTGAAGAATAGAAAAAATATATTATTTTATATCTAAAAAATAAAGATCGCTCGATGTCTGTTATTTAAATATGTCTATATTTAAGTATGATTTATTTTTATTTTTCAGCTATCGAATACATATTTTTATGTTTATGTGTTCAATAATCATATATAATTTATTTCTCATGTCATTGTACATTTTTTTGTTACATATATCATTGTACTTTTATTTTACACAGATGAAATAATTTAATATTTTTAGTGGGAGTAATAGTGAATTTTTAATAGAAGTAAATATAAAAAATATTCTAATTCAATAAAATATAACAAGTTGATAGTATATGTTAGTGGGGGCAAATGCCTCCAATTTGTTACACATGGATCCGTGCCTCCTTAGGACAATAAGATAGACATGGAAGAATACCCCAAAAACAAATCCTCGTCCAATACCGTAGAAGTTGTCTGCAGATGCAATTTCAGATTAATCCTTATTTTCAAATTCATGTATTTTTTCAGAATTCACTACACCAAAATTGGTTTTTTGTATCGCCTACTTTAATAGTGCTTTTTAAATAAGCGCTATTAAAAAGGAAATAAACATATTTATAATAGCGCTTTATAGTAAAGCGCTATTAAAGAGTACAGAGAATATGATTTTGATAGCACTTTGTAAAAAAACGCTATTATAGATATTCACTAAGATAGCGCTTTTCTAAAAAGCGTTATTAAAATGTTGTATTACAATAGCACTTTTATAAAAGCGCTATTATTAAAAGCACTACGATAGCGCTTTTTAAAAATCGCTATTAAAATATGTAACTACAATAGCGCTTTCTATGGAACCGCTATCGTTTCTATAATTGTGTTTTAAGATAGCGTTTTTTTAAAAAGCGCTATTAAAATATTCCACTAAATTAAATTAATTAACATATGAAAATCTTTCCTGGCCCAAATGTTTTTCGTTTTGGCGCAAAATTCCTTCTTCGTATCATTACTCGGATTCCCCTCTCTCTCAATCTCGTTTCACTGGCTCTCTCTTTCAAACTCTCTCCATCTCCTCTTATTCTATTTCTGAATCTGGTTTACGTTTGTTGATGATGATTATTCTGAACGGTTTGGTTTTGATGATGGAAATTGATTGAAGTTTGAGGTTTACGGCGGAAGGAATGGAGATTTGGATTACTGAAAGAGGGGTTAGGGTTTATGATTGGGGGTGTTTTGAAGTTGGATTTACGGATGAAATGGGTTTGAAGCCAGTTTGAAGTGAGGGAACGGTCGGAGGTGAAGGTTTATGGAAGGGGTTCCGATGGAGGTTTTGAAGGAGTTTTCCGACGTTTTGTGTGTGGTTCTGTTAATGGTGAGAGATGGAATGTGGATTCTGTGTTGAAGATTTTCGGATGTTGAAGTTAGGGTTAAAAGAGGGGTTTAGGTCCGGTTCTGTTTTGATGTTAACGGAGGGATGTTTCCGGTGTTTAACGGTTTCGATGGGTTTCTGATGTTGATAGCGGCGTGCGGCGGAGTAAGAAGAACAACATCATCATTTATTTCCTTTTGTTGGGCGTGGTAATCCCCTAGATTAACGAGGGCCATTTTGTTGTCTTCAACTTTGTACTATTTGAATTTACATATATGCTTCTAGATTTGTGTTATTTGTTATAGAATTGCCCGGTAGTATATTGGTAATTATTTGGTAGATAAAGAACTTCAGATCCTTTAGCCCCCAACTCATTCCAAAACATATACACCTTAATTTCTCTGTACTGAAACAAAACAAAAGTGAAGCTGAAAACTTGTAATCTAGTTGGAGAGAAAGACACTTCTCATTTATTTCCTTTTGGCTGTGTAGGTAATCTTCTCCGTTCAGGTGATGTTAGAGGGTACCAATCCATGGCAAGAATGTACACGAGGCTTGCAGCAATGCCAAACAAAGGCTGATTGATTTCTGATAACTTCTGTTGTCTAGTTTTAAAAAGTTAGCCGTTAATGTAGAAGTTCTTTGTTCAAATCTTAATTTGTTTAAAGTGTATACATTTTATTTAAGACACGATTGTTGTTTGTTGTTGTTTTAGGATATGTATTAATGTGGTGACTTGTACAAAGTGTCAATGTGACTTCATGTATGTATCTAGACTTCAGAAGTAAAGGTAATTATTGCTATACTATTCATCTTGTTCCGAATTTTCTCTAGTAATAACTGTTTTTTCTACTTGCTTGTTTTGGCAGACAGAATGGATATGTTGTTTGAAAGGTTTTGATTATATGTGAGAATTCAGTGTTGTTTATCCTTGTTTATAGGCGGTGTTACATTCGTTTCATTAGAAAGGTCAATGGCAAGAAGGGCACAGAGGGTCAAGAAGAGACCATAAAAGCCTTTGAGTTTATGCTCAACTGTATCGGTAACTTGTTTCTCATTGTCCTATTACTTTTGTATTTCAGTTTTCCTTTGATTATTGTAGCACTTATATATGTATGTATATTGACAAATCTTTCTAATGATGTGCTAACAGGAGCAGACATAGCATCTGGCCCTTTGTGGATGGAGTACATATCCTTTCTAAAGTCATTGCCGGTTAGTTAATATTGTGTTTTCTGCAATTCTTGTTGCATAATTCGGTATCGATTTTCAACTTTTTTTGGGTCAATTTCAGTTGCAGCCTGTACATGAACAAGAAGAACCATATCAGATGATTGTTATTAGGAAAGTCTATCAGAGGGCTATTATTAGTTAACATTTTGTATTCAACCATTATTTGCTTAAGAGTAGGTACTAGGAAATATTTACTTATGAGCAGGTACTAGGAAATAAAATTACTCGTAAAGAAGTAGGATTACGAGTATCATCATCTGCGTGTTTTACTTCAGTGATATTTATTTATTATATCATTTATGGAATTTCTCACTGCATTTTATTGGTATTCAGTGTCTCATGTATATGTACCATTATCCTGATGTATGGTATGACTATGCTACATGGCACGCTAAAGGCGGTTTGATAGATGTTGCCAAACGATTCTCGACAACGATACACATAAGACAACTCTGTCACACATATATATACAACTATATAGCAGTGAAAAAGTACATATTTTGCTTCCTCATTAGTGTCTTTAATCATTTATTTTTTCCAAATGGCTGCACCTTCCATCATTCATATTAAAACTCTTAGCACTATAAATATGTGTCTCCTTCTTCTTTATCTGCATGCAAATTAAGTTTAACTTCTCTTCAATATTGTTATTATGGCTTCAAAACTCATTCCTACTTCTTTCTTTTTACTTGTTCTTTTCTTCTTGCTTCTTATGAGGTTCTGGTTTGTCTTTTGATTTTTCTGTTCTTCTTTTCTCACTATTTCATGTTAGTTGTTAAGAATTACTACATTTTTCACACTAGTCTTAATTATCACTCTGATTTAAGTTTAACCAGTAACTAACCGTGTTTAATTTGATTGAGGTTCTAAGCTTGTTGTTGCGTGCCTCAGTTCTGTTTAGATCCTTGGAGGAAGTTTTTTCTGGCTGACTGCTGCTGTGAGTTTAAGTGTGGTTTGTGTTGAACTCCTGCTGCTGCTAGGCTTTGGTAAGAATTATCACAGGTAGGCTAGTTGATTTAGTATTTTAGGACTCAGTAGGTTTATCTGCTTATTTGAACTTATAAAGGGAGGTTTTTATCATATGTGTCTAAGTGAAGTTCAGGCCAGGATTTGATGTTTTTAAGGTCTGTTCTGAATTTTGTTCTATCTGTTTGTTTAAGTTGAATCTCAAGGTACTTGTTTTCATCTTGGCATGGCTGCTAATATTTTCATCAACATTGTTATAAAATGCTTTAACCATTTTGTCAACTCATATAAGCTGTCAGCATGTTTGATTTGGATTATATATATCGTCAGTGTGAACAATTTTACGCTATTGTTCAATCATATATTCCCTCATTGTAAAGAGTTTCTAAGTAAATTGTGATTATTATGCAGAAGTACAGTATGCAGAAGTACAGTAAATTGTGCCCGCATTGGGGTTGTTCATTCGCTGGTTTGGAAGAATGTGTGAGGTTCATTTCTGATTACAAGATATCTGAAGATGAGATTCATTTCATTAAGAATAATTTTCCTGCTTCATGTGAGGTAAATATATAATCATAATCTGAATTGCTTATGATTTTGGTGTTTCATTATGTGTTGACAAGGTTTATCAAATAAGTGCTTATGCTTTAAGTTATTTCTGTTACAAAAGATAGAATAAGTTAAAGTAGTTATTAGTAGTATTAGTCCTCACAAGAGTCCACATTCAAACTAAAGTTCATAGTAGTATTAGTCCTCACAAGTCACAACAGAAATGGACATAACTACATGGTGGAGATTTTATAAAATTGGACACTCATCGATTTACTATCACTATAAGTTGATCCTTGCAATCACTAAGTACCATCACCTTCAACGGCGTTCACCCGTTCACATTCGTCAATCCATTCACTGTATCTGCAACATTATAATAAAGATAATTGAGTCATTTGGTTGTGTCTATTGTGGGAGAGGAGATTTTCAATTCAGTAGTTGAACTTACATGTCTATTGCCTCAGATAAAGCTGCAAAGAGAAATAACATAGTAACATAGTTTTATGGTCCCAGCAGATATGGTCCCAGCAGATATATAAAATACTAAATATCTCACTTTCCATAAGACAAATAACATAGAGCATTGAGTATTTAGATAGTGTGCATGTGTATATTTTTTTGTATAACCTTATCGATATTTTGTCGTTACATTATCTATTGCATTTTTCTCCCCCTCGCTGTGAATGTATCTTTTTTTGCAGCTGAAACTATCCTTTTAGCATTTCAAAATTACATTTTGATGCTTGGCACGAGTGTCATGATACAAATAAATAAATTTTGAAAAGGTATATAACTAACTGAAACAAACAAATAATAGTAACATAAGTAGATTGTAATAAAGCTGAAAAGGTATCTTCTACTAATTGGTTTTGCTTTGTCTGAATTTGTTGTTACAGTGCTCGATGCGTTGTGCTTCATTCGCGTTGTTTCTTTAAATTGTTTCAGACACTTAACATCAGAGTCTTCACCTCTTTTTATCAACCAATTGCTTGTGAGAATACAAACTGTGATGTTTTCTTCAGCTGCAATCAATCAAGAGAAGTTTAGTGCAATTTATATAAGTTATAACAAAAGAGTTAATATCTTACAATATGCTGCAGGGTTATTGAGAATATCTCCAAAGACGCCATAGGTGTTTCTGTATGCAAAGATAGCACCAGGATGATCTCTGTTAAGTTGCTCAACTGTTGATCTTTGATTAGGAATCCAACTCCTGCTATGAAGATCTTCCTCAATCCTAAGCTGTGAAGTGCCTTCAATACGAGGTAAATGATCAATTTAATCCTAAGCTGTATAATTGGAACTGCTGGAATAAAGTCCGGGTAGGAGGTAGTTGTTGATGTAGTCATTATTCACCGTCACGACAATTACTATAGGACAACGACGAATCCAACTGACGAGAATCAATTCCTAGCCAAATCTATAGCAATTGTCATGACGGTGAAGAGTTGAGTTGGATGACAATATTCACAGGTGCACAAATGGAACCTTTCTTCCTTTCCTCTCTCTCATTCATCTTCCTACTTTTCTTCACTTTTTCTTCTGCTCAGATGCCAGGTACCTACTACTACTACTACTACTCTCTTCTTCTTTTTCTTCTACACCTTTTTTTGTTCTCTTGCATTGGTTCTTGTTAATATTGCTCCTTCTTTTCCATGTTCTATCCTATTATAACTTTACCAATTCCTTTGTTTTCATTTCCAAAGATTCTATCTTTCTGTAATTTACCATCAACATGTTACATATCTATACATTATGGAATTTGAGATGGATCTTTATATGATTAGTATATCATTGTTCTTCAATTCTCTTTTAAAGTTGATCTATGTAGCCGACCCCTCTTTCTGGAATAAGGCTTGGTTGTTGTTTTTGTTATCTATGCTTTTAATTTGTGATGATGATATTTGCCTTGTTGAACAGGTTTTGTGAGTTTGGACTGTGGAGGTGATAAAAATTTCACTGATGAAATTGGTCTTCAATGGAGTCCTAATGATGGAATCGTTTATGGAAAAATAAGCACGATTTCGGTTGCGAATGAGACATGGAAGCAATACACGACACTTAGAAACTTTCCTGCTGATTCGAGAAAATACTGCTACACACTTGATGTTATTAGCAGGACAAGGTATCTACTGAGGGCAACATTCTTGTATGGAAACTTTTATAACAACAATGTTTATCCGAAATTTGATATTTCGATTGGGGCTACTCAATGGTCTACTATTATTATATCGGATGCGAATACGATAGAAGTTAGGGAAATTATATTTTTGGCTTCAAGTCCTACTGTTAGTGTCTGTCTATCGAATGCAACAACGGGGCAGCCGTTCATATCTACGCTTGAACTTAGACAATTCAATGGTTCGGTTTATTTTTCGTTCTACGAGGAACATTTCTACCTCAGTGTCTCTGCAAGGATAAATTTCGGTGCAGAGAGTGACGAGGAAATCAGGTATTAAGGACGAACGTGTTTTCTGCGTAAATATAGTTATTGTTTTGGTTTTGAAGTGGTTTAAGTGTAAGTTTCTTTCTGCTATATCAGGTATCCCGATGACCCGTTTGATAGGATTTGGGAGTCAGATTCTGTCAAGAAAGCAAATTACCTCGTCGATGTTGCTGATGGAACTGAGAAAATTTCCACCAATGTATCCATTGATGTCAACAGAGATGAAATTCCACCGTTGAAAGTAATGCAAACAGCGGTAGTAGGTACGAATGGATCTCTAACGTACCGGTTGAACTTGGATGGTTTTCCTGCTATTGGACGAGCATACAGCTATCTTGCAGTAGATAGAAGATTTTCTCTGTCAACTTTCAACTCTCTCACATAACTTCACTTTCATCCTTTCTCTTTATAAATGAAGTTAGAGAGTAACCTCATCTGTAAATTTAAGTTCTAACAATCTCAACTACTTGAGTTTAATTACCTCTCATCATCACTTTTCCATTTCATTTATATTACTGTCATATGGTGATTTCTTTGCCACTAGCACTGAAATCTGAAGATTCTGCAAATCTTATTCAACAAAACTGGTATACATTATGTTATATTTACTTAATATTGAGAATTTCAATTGTACATAAATATCTTGTGTTTTAACTTGACATTAATTTGTTTTAATCGTATATATAGGTGGAAGCTTTTAGATTCTGCTGAACTAAAGCGAAGCTCTATATCTTTCTTTGACGTTGAGAACCATGAAACTGCCATTTCGCGTTGGTCTAGAGCTAGAACAAGAGCCGCTAAGGTTGGTAAAGGTTTATCGAAAGATTTCAAAGCTAGGAAACTTGCTTTGCTGCATTGGCTTGAAGCGGTAAGTCAAACACATGTTCTTGATCATACTAGGAAACTTTCTTTATCTATATCAATCATTATTTACTGAAATGCTTTTGTCGTGTGTGAAACAGATCGATCCAAGGCATCGGTATGGACATAATCTACACTTTTATTATGATAAATAGCTCAAGAGTCAGAGCATGGAACCCTTTTTCTATTGGTAACATTCTTTGCAAAATGTATTAGTACTCATTGTGCATGTAAATTCATCACCAGAATTGAAACTGATTAATCTTGTTTTTTGAAATTGTAGGCTAGATATTGGAGAAGGAAAGGAAGTAAATCTTGACAAGTGTTCTCGAGCTAAACTTCAACAACAGTGTGTTAAATATCTTGGTCCTGTAAGTTTTAACTCTCTATTTATGTCAACATTTTCTTCTTTTTTGGTTATCTTTGTGTTGAAGTTATACTCATTATTTCCATCCCTTATTTCTTCTAGATGGAGAGATTGTCTTATGAAGTTGTTGTGGAAGATGGAAAGTTGTTGTACAAAGAATCAGGAGAGTTCCTTCACACTATAAAAGAAGGCTCACGTTTCAAGTGGATTTTGGTCCTTAGCACATCGAAGAAGTTATATGTTGGTAAAAAGAAGAAAGGCTCATTTCAGCATTCTAGCTTTTTGGCTGGTGGAGCCACATCTTGTGCTGGAAGACTGGTTGTTGAACATGACAAAATACTTTAGTTGTGTTTATAAAATATTTTGGTTTGAAGTACTCTTAAGCCAAATTAATGGTATCACATTTGTCATTATTATTTTAATTTCAAGTATTTTAGCTACTTAGTTATAATTATTTTATGAATTCTAATGTTGTAAAATGCAAATGCCATATATATATATATATATATATATATATATATATATATATATATATATATATATATATATATATATATATATATATATATATATATATATATATATATATATATATATATATATATATATATATATATATATATATATATATATATATATATATATATATATATATATATATATATATATATATATATATATATATATATATATATATATATATATATATATATATAATGATTTGGTGTAAAAAAAAGTGTATTAAAATAGTGTTTTAAAGAGAGCGTGCTATAATAGCGCTTTGTTAGAAAGTGCTATCAAAATTAAAGCAATTTACCTGTATTTCAATAGCGCTTTGTTTGAAAGTGCTATCGAATATGTGGATTATAATAGCGCTTTGTTTGAAAGTGCTATTAAATATTTGACTTATAATAGTGCTTTATTGGAAAACGCTATTAAATATGTGTACTATAATAGCGTTTTGTTTGAAAGTGCTATCAAAATTAAAGCAAATTACCGGTACTATAATAGCGCTTTGTTTGAAAGCGCTATCAAATATGTGACTTATAATAGCGGTTTTGTAAAAGCGCTATTAAATACAGGTACTATAATAGCGCTTTTGAAAAAACGCTATTAATTACCAGAACTATAATAGCGCTTTTAAAGCGCTATTAAAAAGTTTGTTTTACAATAGCGCCTTGATTAATAGCGCTTTAAAGCGCTATTAAAAAGCAAAAAAAGCGCTATTAAAAAATCTTTTTGTAGTAGTAATTGTAAAACAATGACTCTTAATTGTAAAACAAAGTTAGTTAATGAAATATAAAAAAAAATTGTTAATAAAGTGATGAAGTTGTTTAATTAAGGCTCAGATATTAAAAATAATTTAGAAATAAAACAAAGTTAGTTAATGAAGTGATGAAGATCAGATATTAAAAATATTTTTTAGTAGTAAAATAAAGTTGATTAATGAAAAATAAAATGTTGGTTAATGAAATTTTTAAGTTGGTTAATAAACATTCAGATATTAAAAATAACTTTTAGTAATAAAATAAAATTGATTAATGAAATATAAAATATTAATTAATAAAATTATAAAGTTGATTAATCACATTGTTCACCGTATTGATGAATAGTAAAATACAATACAGTTTAAAGGAGTGTAAGAATATCATTTCTAATTTATCCGTGTGTATGCTTGAGTTTTTTTTACTAGTATAAACTTAAAAATAAATGTACATATAAATATAGTGTGAACTTCTAAATATCAACATATATGATTTAGCTTTTACATCTGTCAAACATCAGAAAAATGAACAAATCATTTTACTGGAAAATTAATAAGAAAAAAGCAAACATGGTGATTAATTTTTTTGAAAACAGCCAAACTAAACATAGTGATTAATTAATCCATGAAACATTACCACTCATTCCTTCATTTAAGATGCAACCAGATTCTAAAAGTTGGCAGCATTGTCTCCTTTCTTTCAGCAGTTTAATGATAGAGTAAATTATTAAAAATGCATTAGGAGTTTTTGGAGATGTATCTCCGGATCAATTTTTAGAAAAAATAAACGGATTATTTAGATGCATCTTTAGAGTACAAAGGATAAAGTGATTTAAGATACGTACGGAGATGCATCTCCAAAAATATCTGTAAACAATTTTAAATTTTTAGATGTGTGGTTCACATCTTAAAGGTGAGAAAAGAAATTTCTATAAGAATATTTTAATATGAGCTTAAAAATTACTACTCGAGTCTAATATTATACGGGCTTCGAACCACCAAACGTTAAACAGACTATTTTTTATACAAAAATTAAAATAAAGTTTCTCTATAATATTTATAATAAATACAATAAAAAATTATATCAAAATTTTAAGTACTATATTAACTTTTTATAAATACTATTACATATTCTGAAATGTTTTTTTTTATCAATATTATATCATTTGATATATATATATATATATATATATATATATATATATATATATATATATATATATATATATATATATATATATATATATATATATATATATATATATATATATATATATATATATATATATATATATATATATATATATATATATATATATATATATATATATATATATATATATATATATATATATATATATATATATATATATATATATATATATATATATATATATATATATATCATAAGAGAAACTAATATAATAGAAAGAAATTGTGAAATAAAATACAAAACAACTTAATAATAATTTTGATCTTACCAGATCAGAAAAGGATAAGCAACCAGCAACAAGACGTGAGCTCCTAATTCGTCGGTGGTGGAGAAGAGGAGGGGGTGTACCTACAAGGCACTCTGATGCTAAAGTTAGTTTCAGCAAGAGAGAGAAGGCAAGTACAGAAAAAGGGTTAGAATAGAATACTTGACCCTCTAGTGAAAGAGAGTATTTATAATGTGCTCATAGCGTTGGACAAACAATTACTTTGCATTAGGTTGGATTGCTAGGCCCAATATGAGTAACTGTCAGGCTCTACGTGGCGTATGGAAGACCAACACGTGATCTTCGTCCTGCGTCAACTGTCCTATGATCTTCGAAAGGTGGGTGACATGTTCTTTTGGATGTTGGTAGTTGTCTGATGACGTGTTCCCGCATGGGGGGGGGGGGGGGGGGCATGTGGAGTCCGTGGGAGAGACGTGTAAGCGTTCTCCGTGTGATGTGATGATTTGATTCATGTGTTTTTTCAGAAATACATCTCCAAATTTGTTTAATTAATATCTCAGTTTTGCTATTCCTACACTCTCTTTTACACCACCATATTTATTGCTCACAAATACGGTGAACGGTGAACAGTTCGTGAATAGTAACGTAAACGTTGCATGAACAATGTCATAAACATTGCATGAACATACACGTGAACAGTGTCTGTGAACGATGCATGAATAATGACTTTTAATTGTAAAACAAAGTTAGTTAATGAAATATAAAAAAAATGGTTAATAAAGTGATGAAGTTGTTTAATAAAGGTCCAGATATTAAAAATAATTTAGGAGTAAAACAAAGTTGGTTAATGAAAAGTAAAAATTTGGTTAATGATGTGATGAAGTTGGTTAATAAACGATCAGATATTAAAAAAAAAAATTAGTAGTAAAATAAAGTTGTTTAATGAAAAGTAAAATGTTGGTTAGTGAAATTATTAAGTTGGTTAATGAACGTCCAGATATTAAAAATAATTTTTAGTAGTAAAATAAAATTTATTGATGAAATATAAAATATTAGTTAATAAAATTATAAAATTAGTTAATCACATTGTTCACCATATTGATAAATAGTGAAATACAATACAATTTAAAGCAGTGTAAGAATATCATTTCTCATTTACTCGTGCGTATGCTTGAGTTTTATTACTAGTATAAATAGGGATGACAACGGGGCGGTGCAGGGACGGTTTTTGTATTTCCCAAACCCAAATCCGAATCCCAAATAAATCCCTGTTTCCCGCTCCGAACCCCAGCGGAGATGAATAATTGAACCCCAACCCCGTCCCAAATGGGTTCAGGGATTCCCGCCCCGCCTCCAAACCCAAATCCGGCCCCAAACCCAAATTTTGCCCCGAACCCAAATTTCTCCCCAAACCCAAAACCTGTCACAATCTTAAGAAATATTAACTTGTATTATAAAAATAAAATACAATCTCGAAGAATTTCAAACATATATTTCAAATTATAAAATACAAACGAAAGTATTAATTCATTAATCATACAATTAATATTTTAAATTAGCAAAACCAAATAATACAAAATATGAAAACTAAATAATAAAATACAAATTGATATTACAAACTATCATCCAAACAAACACATAGTAAAAATATTCTACATTCCGAAATACCAACAAAACAACCACATAACTAAAAATATTCTGCAATGGTTCAACTTAAATTTTTAAATTAATCATTGTATATGTCTAATTGATAATCAACAACTAATCAACGGGAAGTGGAAGAGTTAAAAATATAATGTATGATTTTATAAAAAATATTATGATTTTTTAAAATAATAATAATAATAATAAACGGGACGGGTTCGGGGTGGATACTACAGTCCCCATTACCCGCCCCGTCCCCATATTTAAAAATCTGGAAAAACTCAAACTCAGTCAAAGCGGATTTTCCCCGTCAAATTTGGGGCGGGTTCGGGCCGGTACCCGCGGGTATGGGTTATATTGCCATGTCTAAGTATAAACTTAAAAATAAATGTACATATATAAAGAGTGTAAACTTATAAATACCAACATATATGGTTTAGCTTCTACCTCTCTCAAACACCAGAAAAAGGAACAAATCATTTTACTAAAATGCAAGAAAAAAGTGGGATATTAATCCTCTACATTCATAAATCCTGCAGTCACATGCAGTCAGTGTGTAATTAGTACATTTTGGAGATCATTTTTGTCATTACCTTTCTTAATATTATCTCTTTTCAAATCTCATTTCACCTATTTGAGCCAAATGCAGGATCCTACAGTCATAGTGACTGCATAGAATCTAAGTTCAAAAAAGTGTTGTGTTGGATGAAATCAATACGATATACAACCGGTGTTAAATAATGCAAACATGGTGATTAATTTTTTTTGGAAACAATCAAACTAAACATGGTGATTAATTAATCCATGAAACATTACCATCAATCCTTCATTTAAGATGCAACCAGATTCTAAAAATTGGCAACATTGTCTCCTCTCTGTTAGCAGTCTGATGATAGAATAAATTATTTAAAATGCATTCAGAGTATTTAGAGATGTATCTCCGGATCAAATTTTAGAAAAAATGAGGTGATTATTTGATTTATGAAGGATGAGGTGATTTAAGATACGTCCAGAGATGCATCTCCAAAAACATCTATAAACAATTTTGGATTTTTAGATGTATGGTTCACATCCTAAAGGTGGAAAAAGAAATTTCTAAATAACATTTTAATATGAGCTTAAAAATTACTACTTGAGTCTAACTTTATACGGGTTTCGAACCACCGAACGTTAAACAAACTATTTTTTTATACAAAAATTAAAACAAAATTCTCTATACCTGCAAGGCACTTTGATGCTAAAGTCAGTTTCAGCAAGAGAGATAAGACAAGTACAGAAAAAGAGTGAGAATATAATATCTGACCTTCTAGTGAAAGAGGTTATTTATAATGTGCCTCAACACTGAGCCAACTGTTACTTTGCATTGGGTTGGATCGATAGGCCCAATACGAGTAACTGACAGGGTCTACATGGCGTAGGGAAGACCAGCATGTGGTATTCGCCCTGGGTCGGCTGCCCTGTGATCTTTGAGAGGTGGGTGACTTATTCTTTCGAATGTGCGTAGTTTCCTGGTGACGTGTCGCCGCGTGGGGGCACGTGGATTTCGTGGGGGAGACGCATAAGCGCTCTCCGTGTGATGTGATGAACTGGACCATCCCCAACGGAGAGATGGATTGGACTGTGCCCGACAGTGGGACAACCTCTGCCCCAGTTCAGAACAAATTTAATTATATTAATATATAATATTATATTAAAAAAATAGCATAGAGATAAAATTTAGTGATGTGAGAAAATTAGTACGTTTTTATTATTTTTGACTGATAAAGATTAATATAATTTTTTAAAAATTTAGAGTTATGCGAACTTAATAGACTATTCGTGATCTATACGGGTTAATCATAATAGGTAGTAAATTTTTTAGAATCGGACTAAAAAAACTTTGGAAAATATGGGCTCTCAAGCCCTATAAATTTTCGGGCTTGACGGAACAATCGACCCATATTGACATGTTCATGTTGACAACTCTTTGATATCATCTCCTACTTATGACTATGTTGCTCCCTACTCCCTAATCTAACTCTTAAATAGGCGACAAAACATATATAATTGAACTAACCTTTAGGGTCTGTTTGAATAATTTAAAACTAATGGATTTTTAGATGAGTGGTTCACATCCTAAAGGTGGGAAAAGAAATTTCTAAATAATATTTTAATATAAGCTTAAAAATTGCTACTCGAGTCAAATTTTAAACAGGCTTCGAACCACTGAACGTTAAACAGACTATTTTTTTTTATACAAAATTAAAATAAAATTCTCTATAATATTTATAATAAATACAATAAAACATTATATCAAAATTTTAAGTACTATATTAATTTTTTATAAATACTATAACATATTTTTAAATATTTTTTATCAATATTATAACATGTTTTTAAATATATATATATATATATATATATATATATATATATCAAAAGAGAAACTAATATGATAGAAATAAATTGTGCAATAAAATACAAAATAACTTAATAATAATTTTGATCTTACCGGATCAAAAAAGGATCAGCAGCCAGCAACAAGTCGTGAGCTACTAATTCATCGGTGGTGGAGAAGAGGAGGGAGTGTACCTGCAAGACACTCTGACCCTAAAGTCAGTTTCAACAAGAGAGAGAAGACAAGTACAAAAAAAGGTTAAGAATAGAATACCTGACCCTCTAGTTAAAAATGGTATTTATAATGTGTCATCAGCACTGGGTCAACAGTTACTTTGCATTTGGTTGGATCACTAGGCCCAATACGAGTAATTGTCAGTGTCTACGTGGCGTAGGGAAGACCAGCATGTGGTTTTCGCCCTGGGTCAACTGCCCCGTGATCTTCGGAAGGTGGGTGACGTGTTCTTTCGGATGTGGGTAGTTGACCGATGATGTGTTCCCGTGTGGGCGGCACGTGGAGTCCATGGGGAAGACGCGTAAGCTCTCTCCGTGTGATGTGATGAACTTATTCATGGGTTTTTTCAGAAATACATCTCCAAATTTGTTTAATTAATATATCAGTTATGTTATTCTTACACTCTTTTTTACACCTACACCATATTTATTGCTCACAAATACGGTGAACACTAAACAGTTTGTGAATAGTAAAGTAAACGTGCATGAATAATATTGTAAACATTGCATGAACATGCGCACAAACAGTGTCCGTGAACGATGCATGAACAATGACTTTTAATTGTAAAACAAAGTTTGTTAATGAAATAAAAAAAATGGTTAATGAAGTGATAAAATTGTTTAATAAAGGTCCAGATATTAAAAATAATTTAGGAGTAAAACAAAGTTGGTTAATGAAAATTAAAAATTTTGTTAATGAAGTGATGAAGTTGATTAATAAACGATTAAAAATAGTTTTTCAGTAGTAAAATAAAATTGGTTAATGAAAAGTAAAATGTTGGTTAATAAAATTATTAAGTTGGTTAATAAACGTCCAGATATTAAAAATAATTTTTAATAGTAAAATAAAATTAACGAATAAAATATAAAATATTAGTTAATACAATTAAAAAATTGGTTAGTCAGATTGTTCAACGTATACAATTTAAAGGAGTGTAAGAATATCATTTCTCATTTACCCGTGTGTATGCTTGAGTTTTTTTACTAGTATAAACTTAAAAATAAATGTAGATATATAAAGAGTGTGAACTTCTAAATATCAACATATATGGTTTAGCTTCTACTTCTATCAAACACCAGAAAAGGAACAAATTATTTTACTGAAAAATTAACATTAAAAAATTAGGAAGAAAAAAATAGAATTTTAATCCACTGCATTCATAAATCCAACGGTGACATGCAGTCACTGTGTAATTAGTATATTTTAGAGGTCATTTTTGTCATCACCTTCTGTTGTACCCCAAATTTTGACCCCTTAGATTCACATTATCATTTTTAGAAGCATGATCATGCATTATCTAACCCTAAATCAAGTGCAAGTTTATTATTGTCAAGTTACAGATGAATCAGGGTTCTCGCACCGACAAATTCAAAACAATCAAGGAATGATCAACCAATGATTTGGGCCAAGTCAATCATGGAATGAAATCAAAGATAATATCAAAGTCAAATGGGAAGTCAATTTGAAGAAATCGTTTCAGAATCAAGAACAGTGCAGTCAGGAGGCCCCGATTAGGGTTTTTAACTAGTGGAAAGTCAACTGTGGTTTGACTTTGATGTTGGAAAAGGTTTTAATGGTGGGAGTGAGGTCCATGAAGTTAATATAGGCTATTAAAGACTATTCAAGAAGTGTCAAAGTCCCAGGATGTCCAGAATATCAACAGGCAACTCGATCGGCACCGATCGATCGTACGGTTGACCGAAAAGTCAACTCCTCAAATTTTGAGAATTGGAATCCAATTTGTGAATCAAAGTTGTTCCTTATGTCATAATGGACTTGCATATAAATTTTCATGATCATTGGATCAAAGATGAGAGAGTAATCGAGAAATCGGGAAATTAAGGTTTTAAAAAGGGCTAAACCGTATCTCCCTAACCACACATCCAATTGAGTTGGTTCTAGTCTCATTTGAAATCTCTTGACAAGTCCTACAAAAGTCCCATACTAGTACACAACCAGAAAATGCATACTTTTTGAGATATAAGCAAAAACATTCCTAGAAGGGAAAACAACTTAGAAAATTTCTAAGTTATTTTCACTTTAAAAGCTAAAATCAGCCAACTTCAAGGGGGTTTTTCACCTAGTTTCAAATAGAATCAAGATTTCTGGCCAACATGAAAGTTTTATTACTATGTGAGGGCTTTCTAAATTGTACAAGAACATCTCAAGGTGAGTTATGAGCTGAGAGATACATGTGTTCAAAGTTGGTAATTTGTCATACTAGTCCCACATTGACCAATTTTGCAAAAGCACCTCTATCACTCAAGTGGGCCAATTCTAACTTGTCAAACTCATACTATCTGATATATTGAACATCTCAAGCAAGTTGAATCAAAGAAATTGCATGGAGATAGCATAGAACTAAAGATTGGAAGTTCATTGCCTAAGTTGTCATTTTTGACTTTTACAAGCATGAGGTGGAAAGTGATTCTGCTCCAGCCACTCTACCAAGCACCTAGGCTGCAATTTATCAGTAGAAACATCATTTAAACTTGCCCATTGGGTTAAGGAGACAGCCAAAGATCAGAAAAAGCAAGGCAAGTTGGCAAGTGGTTGAAAATATCAAGTTTGCTTCATGGTTAAGCAAGACTTCCTAGCAAGCACCTCAATCATTTTCTCTATAAAAGGAGGGCTCCCTCACCTCATTGAAGAGACATCTTATCTGATAGAAACCACAAATAACCTCTGTCATCACAATTCCATCATATTGCTTCAATTTCTCAAAAATCACAAAGTTCACCAAAACACTCAAAAATGGCCTTGAAGTGAAATCTCTACCACATCAAGTTCTACATGTTCCAGCACCCAAACTATCATCCACACACCTTCTAAATCACATATAGAATGTGTACAAATCATTAAACCACCAAAAATCACAAGGAATCAAAAAGTAAACATTGCATTTGGCTTACTTTGACCAAAATCCATCAAAAACACCAAACTGAGTTCCAAACATCTTCTTGAGGTTTTGATCACTCATACACCTCACATATAACATATATCAACTGTCCAAACACTCACCAACCATTAGAAGTTCATATCTTTTCATTTGGCATTGAAAGTGTGTTATTGCTTAAAGTGGAAGAAAACTCAAAAGCCAACAATTGAAGCAAGGAGTCTCTGGTTTTCTCAACATTCCTTGGCTTGCTAAATAGGATCATTAACAGGTATGTAGCTGATCTTTATTAGCTTTAGCATCATATTTCATGAATTGACATTTTTGAGTGTTTTGGTACATATTGAACTATGAACATTGCTTGATTCTTATAACACATGCTTTCAATAAATGATAAAAATCCTCATGAGTATGAACATAAGTGTGTGGACCATCTGTCTTGTTGGTATGCTAACTCACTTATTTTGTTATTCAAACTGGTTTACTTGCTATATACAAACTTGATGATTTTGGTGATGTGATGCTGTTGGTTTTGCTTTGTATTTTAAAAATTATGAAACTGTGGAAGATGAGGTCTCAAACCTATGAGCACTTGGACTGTTGTTGGTTTCATGTTATTAGGTTATGTGGTGATGCTGCTAGGTTTCTGGTGTGCTTAGAACCACAGGTCTGTTAGAATATTTTAGAGCCACACCTTTAGGCTCAGTTTTGTTTTAATTAGCTTTGAGTTATCCAAGGGTCAAGTGTTATGGATTCTGACTGTGGGAGGGTGCTTGGTGTGTACTTGTTCATGTCCTTATAATTTGTGGTTTATTTGCAAATTCAAACCCAGGCCAGGGTTGATATATATGTTGTTCATATTACTGAGTTTATTACCACAAAAACTGTTTGCAGCAGTACTGTCCCTTAGAAAGGTAAGTGGTATTTGCTCAAAGTTTGAGTAAAATGCATACCAACTGTCATTGACTGTTGTTGTTTGATGACTGTCCCAAAGCTAAGTCCATCCCTCATATACCCAAATATCAAGTGTGTTTGGATTGCAGTCCCAAATCTGAACCATACCTGTAGAACATAGCCTGTTGTTCTAAGTTTAGTTTGGCCAGGTTGTATTTTCAGTTGAAGAGATTTGAGGCTAGTGATCAGGAGTGTGAGTGTCTATGTTGGCCAAGGCATTTCTGCTTGGTTTATTGTGATCTTATGCTGTTTGGTGAGCATTGTGAAATATCAAAGCTGGCTGCCAATTGATTGAAGGTTGGCTTGGTCAACAATCTCCCAGTTTGGATTAGGGATCAATAGCTTAGTGCAGTATGAGTTTACTTGTGTAGTCTGTTAGAATTCATGTGCTTGCTCAAGATTGTTGGTAAAGCTGTTGAGTTCTTGCAACTGTATCAAAGGCCTACTTTGGAATGTATTGTTGATTAGTGGCCATATGCTTTGATTTGTTTGTCATTTTGACTAGTGTACATCAGGTAGGGGATGTTTTTTATTCTAGAACTGTTTGAAAGACCAAAGAATTAGGAGTAGGTGCTCATTTTTGCTGACTGTCACCATAGCTGTTGGTGAGAAAGTGATTTGCTGCTACTGATTTGATAACATGTTCTTGAACCTGAGCCTGAAAAACTCTTTCCATCTTCACATGTTGTTTGGGACGAGTGAATATATTGACTTTGCAATGACCCTGCCTAAGACTCCACTGCTGGCAGCATTACTAACTTGTTAAAAAACATACCATGCTTGCTTGAGACATGAACCATTCTTAATTCTGTTGGTCTGTGACTAACCCTTTTAGTGTGTACTTATTTGTTAGCATGATCTTAATTTGAGTACCATAATCCCCCTTGCCAGCAAGAACAAACTCTTCCTTGATTAAAACTGATTGCAGGCCTATCTGTTCCTTTGCCAGTTTGGTTTTCATACTTCATTTGACAGAGGAAAAATGTGTAGTGACCCACTGTCTTGGTCTGGTGTGAACAGACCTTTTGTTATTGTTTGGCTGCTGAACTGGGTTGAGTTTTAGGATTTGTTGAGGACTGCTGCTGAGCCTAAATGCTTTGAGGGGTAACTTGAGAATTATTAGGGGGCAGCTATCAGGTTTTATTGAAATAAATTTGTCAATCCATAGTAGGCTTCCAGAATTGTTTACTAGCATCCTAGGCTGCATTAATAGTTGTTGGTTCTAATAGGGGGAAGTCCTGGGAAGGGTAGCTTTAGCATCATTAGTTTGCCTTAGTTGTTCTGCTCTCTTTGAATGTGCCTAAGAGTTGAGTCTGTCAACTCAGATTGCCTACACTATTCCCACTTCAGACAACCTGCAGCAGAAGGGGCATACATGGATTCATTGAGAATTTATGATTAGTGTGAGTTAGGTTGAGCTTTGAATGTAGACATTATTAACCTAGGCTGGCTGCTCAGTTTTGTGATAAACCAACTAGTTGCCACCATTCCATGTTCTGGCTGTAGGTTTTTGTACAAAATATATGGTAAGGTCTGTTTCAGGTTTTGTTGGTTATAGAGCATAACCTGCAGAGGATGCCTTTGTCAAAACTGCTCTGAAGAGGTATAGGCCTTGGATGTATGGTTTCATCAGGTCTGGTATCATAGTTAAACCTGCCAGGAATTGACACCCCCCAAGTCTTTAATCTTTTGCTAACAGTTCATGATTACTGGCTAAGGATTTATTGTTTAACTTGCACACACAAACCATTGCTTTAACTCTTAGTTGTTTTACTCTTGTTCAGCATTGGCCATACTGTGTTTAGTTGTTCAAAACATTGGTTTCAAAATTTGCAACTTAGCACATTCTTTCACAATTAATGGTTTTGCACCTCAATTCATATTTGAAACCATTCAACAACATATGTGTGTGTTTTCACTTTGCCAAGTTTAAGCACAAAATTCATTCTCACTCTCAAAGGATCACTTTCTTCACAATATGACATGCCACACACTGCTTTTGCAACTGTTTGTTTTTAAACTGAAATGCTTATCCCAACATCTCATGTTTGTTAGTTAGAATATGTTTGCATGAGCCAGATCCTTGAACATCTCATGAACACAGATCTGCACCACATAATGCATGATCACTCACAATAGGCACTTTGAAGGCCAAATCCTCACACACTCATTACAGATCTAATCTCTTCACATACACACACTCTAAATCACATATTAAAGATGTTTTAATGGTTGGTGTGACTCTTGAATGCCTTGAAATCAAAAAACATCTTGTCTTGCATTGTTATTTTTATGTGTTTTTGCAACTTGTATGTGATATTCTAACATCTGCATCTCCTGACCTTGAAAGTGTTCATTCTTGCTTACATATCATCTAAGTGTTGTGTGTGGATGATTAGTTGGGATTGAGGATAAGTGTATCAAGCCATTCATGTCATTACGCATTCAAAAGCACACAAACACACCAGCTATCATTTTTTTTACTAGACAAAAAATTTCAGAAAACCAACACCACCATCCTCTTCCTCTCATTTTTCTACCCAAGATCCATATAAAATTTGCCTCGATCCGATGAGCGGTTAGTGAGATACGGTATAAAACGTATTTGGTTTCGATTATGTGTTTGCCCAGCCATGGAACCAAACAAGGCATGAATATTTATGGTTTCCATTTGATTAATGGATGTAACAGCCGCCCCAGTGGTAGAGCCTAGCGCGTGTATTAGTCTTGGCATGGGTTCGATCCCTTGTGATAACCCTTGTTGCCACTTTTCCTCATTTTTGTACATAAACTTCAAAAATTCGTAACTCTCTCATATTTTATCGTTTTTCGTCCGTTCTTTTTTCATTATGTTTGTTTTTATATGTACTTTCATGCCATGTAATTATTTCCCATGTTTGATTATTTTTTCACCATGTTTGATTACGCGCGATCCGCGCGTCAACGGTACTAACCCTATTTGGTTACAGATGAAAATTAAAAAGGTTCCTCTTGTGTTTTCTCAGGAAAATTGATTGTTATCATGTCTATATATGTTTGTCAACATGTTAGAATTTTTACCTCGAATTATTTTTATGTTTATCTCATCTGTCTGTTAACAGTATTCCAGGTGCGAACTGTCGTCACGGTTCTCGTGCCAAAGCAATTGCTCTGATTGTCATCATTGCTTTCCATCTTTAATCTTTGTATTGGTTGTCACCATGAATGTTTGTGTAATGTTTGTATTTTATTTTATCCCCAAGCGACGAAGCTCGTTAGCTTTTGTCCAGTTGCCGATGATACTGTTCCTCCAAAGGAAGGTCTATCCACTTGACTGTCAATGTCTTGGACCAAAATCTCCGTTTTCCCTTTGACTTTGTTAAGTCACTCTAACCCTAATAAGAAACCTCTAGACTTTGCTTGAAGTCCAAGAAACCTACCCATACTAGGAGTGTTCTTCAACTAGAACCCTAGGAAAGAGTTCGTCAACTCTATGTAAGAATCATCGTCATGATTTTCTTACTTTCCCTTTTCAACTTAGCCTAGGGAGTTTTGTCAAACTCCACACAAACATTGTCATGTTTGTTCCCCTTTGAACCTTGATCATCATCAAGAGTTCTTTCCCCTCGTGAGGTGAACTACGATTGCTCTGATTCTATCCTAGTCAGGATACGTAGGCAGAAGGTGCGATGCCTTTGCGAGCAAACTTAGAAAACCACTTAGGCCTTTATGTTACTTTTATTCCTAACTTAAACCATAGTGCACAATTCACAAACTTAGCAAGTAATTAAACAAAAGGTTCCTGTAGAGTACTACAGATGTTTAGGGTGCTAATACCTTCCCTAGATATAACCAACCCCCGAATCCCCGAATCTCTTAAAAGCGTTGTTGTCACCTCGCGCAAAAGGTTCTTTCTTTCTTTAGACCTATCCTTTGGATAAATTAAAGTCCGGTTGTAAAATGAAATACGGTTCAAGTTAATTAATAGCTTGATATCCAATTTTCACCGCAACAGAAATGGCGACTTCACTGGGGATAATTTGCTTTTGCTTTTATTTTGAGGGTTCAACCTATTTTGTTTAACTAATTGCTATCTGTGAATACTTGTATATATTTGTGCTCTGATGGTTTGGGAAACTTGAAATGGTGAGACGGCACTACACCCGTGCTCAAGCGTACTTATGATAGGAAGGTGGTATATTCAAGAAGGCTTATAGGGAGTTGATTCCCGACCAAGCTGACTTGAGAAAATCACCACTCAGTAGAGGCCCTTTTTGAAAGTTAGTATTGTTGATCGAGTATTCGTGAAAACAATGCTACTTTCTACATAGGTGCCCATGACACTGAGGACCTTTAGATACCTTTTCCCCCACTATGGCTTTATTAGGATGTAGTGCGGTGACTATAAGGAAGTAATTCTAAAGTAGTTGATACGCGATACTACACTTGGACGAGACTCTCTTGAGAATATTATCAACCACCAAGTATTTGGGAAATTGATAATATCCGAAAGATGGGTCGAGGACTCCAGGAACTCTTTTAGAACCTTGTTCTGCAGTTATGGAAACCTTAGTACATACCTTTGGGGAGGGTAGACCTTGACTCCTTGCTCATATTTTCCAAACCCGAAACCTTGTCTGTTTACTTGTGTAAATCTGTGAATATGTGATTACCTGTGTTTGTGCATTCATGCATCCATAAACATCATGTCATGAAAGTTTTATGGAACTCAGAGTCGTTTATTTATAAAATATCAGGAAAATCATGGACAACGGAAAAAAGAAAACTATAAAGTACACTTACAAAAGCCTTAATATAGATGAGATTGAAAGGTTGAGCACTCTGATCACAGATGTAGAAGGATTCAAGAGCAGGTACGGGAATTTGTTGTCTCTACTGAAAACAAGGAAGAAAATGGATTCGGGACTCCTTTCCACATTACTCCAGTTCTATGATCCACTTTATCACTGCTTCACATTTCCGGATTATCAGTTAGTGCCAACACTTGAAGAGTATTCCTGTCTGATTGGGTTACCCATCCTTGATGCATCTCATTTTCCCGTCATGGAGAAAGACCCTAAAAAGGAAGAAATTGCTAAAGCCACACGTATCGGGTTGGTAGACATTCAGAAGAACATGGTTACTAAAGGAGGAATCTTTGGGCTGACTGCAAAATTCTTGATTGGGAAGGCTCAGTATTATGCCGATCACTTGAGTATGGATGCTTTTGAGGCTATTCTAGCCTTACTTATTTATGGGATCTTTCTTTTTCCGAGCTTTGACAACTTTGTGGATCTCAATGCCATCAAAATATTCTTGAAGAAGAATCCAGTACCTACCCTACTAGCTGATGCTTACCACTCTGTTCATCAAAGAAATCTTCACAAAGGAGGAATGATCGTCTGTTGTGTTCCATTGTTGTATAAATGGTTCGTTTCTCACCTACCCAAAGCCCATACTTTTTGGAACAAAGGATGGTGGTCTGAAAAGATTATGGCTCTTACTCACTCCGATATTGACTGGTACAACCGTAGTTATGATGGGATCAAAATCATTGATAGTTGCGGAAGCTTCGGGAATGTACCTCTCCTTGGTACAAATGGGGGAATCAGCTATAACCCTGTGCTTGCTCGTCGACAATTTGGTTATCCGCTGAAAGACAAACCCTGCAGCGCTCACGTAGAAGGTATTTTCTTCACAGGAGTTTCAGAATTAAAAGATGAAATTCTCAAGGCATGGGGGCATATACACCGAAAAGGAAAAGAGGACTTGGGAAGACCTAACTGCATCTCTTTGGAACCTTATCTCCAATGGGTACGAAAGAGGGCCATTCAGTTGAAAATGCCTTATCCTCCACAAAAGCCTATGGTATTAATAGAAGAACAACCATTGATTTTCATGTCTGAGGAAGAGAAGCTGAAGATCGCTCTGAGGAAGTCACAGCAGACTGAGGTATCCTGGAAGTACAAATATCAGGTGGCTATGGAAGAAAACGAGGAACTCCGCAAACAACTTCAGTCAAAAGAAGAGGAAGCAGTTGCAAGCAAGAAGAGGAAGGCACAGGAAGATGCATTTTATTCCAACCATCAATCAACTCCTTGGAAGGCTATGGTAGACAAACTCATCCTTGAGAAAGCACAGGTGGAAGAAGAGCTCAGAAGAATCAAGAAGAGAGAGGATTTTCTTTTAGAGCATATTGAGTTGTAATATTAGGGCTTTTTGTAAGATGTACTGAAATCTTTTTGTAATACCCTTTTTGAAAAATCAATGAAATGAAAGGATATTTTGGTAAAATTGAGTTCCATAAAACTTTTACATTTAGGGTTGCATTCTTGTTATTTTAAACATTCAAGGAACTAAAAGATTATTTTGCAGATATTATAGGATGGATTCTGGAAAGAGAGAAGAGGTTGTGTTCCGAAGACCAAGACTAGAGAACCTGAAGAAACTGGTAAGTTTGGTAGAAGACCCCGAGGCGTTCAGAGGAAGACATGGGAATATGCTGTCATTACTGGAAGTTCAAGTGTACGAAGAAATGTTATCTGCACTCGTGAAATTCTATGATTCAACCTATCATTGCTTCACGTTTCCAGATTATCAGTTGCTACCAACCTTGGAGGAGTATTCCGCCCTAATGGGGGTGGGCGTTACCCCCAGTCCCTTTTCTGGAAGGGAGGGGACTCCTAATGAAAGAGCAGTTGCAGAGGCCGCGTATTTGGAATTGGACGAAGTGCGATCTCATATGGGTGCTAAGGGAGGGTTGTACGGAATTTCAGCTATGTTCCTATATGAAAAAGCTCAGAGCTACGCCTTGTCACAAAATACTGAAGCATTTGAAGCCATCCTGGTGTTGCTTATTTACGGACTATTCCTGTTCCCAACTGCTAGTGATTTTGTGGACGCAGATGCGATCAATCTCTTCTTGATCAAAAATCCTGTACCCACCTTGCTGGCCGACACTTATTTTACCCTCCACCGAAGGAACCGCTATGGGGTTGGACGAATTGAATGTTGCACCGTTCTCCTGCACAAGTGGTTTATTTCACACTTGTCAGAAATTCCAGCCATTTGGGATAAGCAAAATGGACTCTCATGGACGGAAAAGCTGTTGTTGCTCAAACACTCAGACATTAAATGGTTTGATCCTATGTATGGAGGAATTTCCATGATCCAAAGCTGTGGAGATTTCCCGAATGTACTGCTCATCAGCGTCAATGGGTGCATTAGCTATAATCCTATTCTGCCTCGTCGACAGTTGGGGCACCCCATGGAAGATGAACCAGATCCGGACTATTTGAGGAAATTTTACTTGGAGGAAAGGAAGAATCCTGCTTATAGGGCTCGAATCGCGTACGCTTGGCGTTATGTCCACACAAGAGGAGTAACTTCCCTATGCCCCCACAATGCTACTGTTTCAGAATCTTACCTATCATGGGTAAGAGAAGCGGCAATGAAGATGTTCTATACCCGCTTTGAGCCTGACTCGCCCAAGCCTACCCTCGTAGAAGAGTTGAAGGCCGCCTTGGCAAAAGCTGAGAAAGAAGGGAAAATGTGGAGAGATAAGTATTTCAAGGCTATGCAAGAGAAAGAAGAACTTCAAGAATTGGTACGTCAAGTTGGAAGAAAGAATCAGTCTGAAGATGAAGGACCATCCAGCAGAAGAATCTAGAATCTATTGTTGTTGTTTTTCGTATTTTGTAGAAGCTTGTATTTTCATTCCCCGTTTGATGTTGTAAACTCTCCAGATATTATCAATGAAGATTTGGTTGTTTTTCCTATTTATTGTTACAATATTCGTAAATAAAGCTTTTATTCCCTTGAATGTTTAAAATCTGCATTTTGCATGTCCGCATTTCATAAACATTGCATATACATGTTCCTGAGTCAAGTCTCATCCCTCTGTCTTGTCAACAGAATCACACTGAAACCTCGTCATCAGTATAACACACGAGCCCAAGCTCGCTTAAGGATGGAAGAGCAGAACTTGGATGTAAACAGAATCGACAATGAACTCGGAGAGCTCCGAGGAGGCATGGGACAGATCAAAGAAGCCTTGCAAGTCATCCGGGCAATGTTGGACACTCAAGCCACCGTTGTCTCTGAAATCACTGCAGAACCAATCCCGACAGCTGTTACTATTGCCAATGTGCCAACCTATGGATTACCTCCAGGCTTTGTGCCACCGCCGAGAGTCACTCAACAGACAATTCCCTTGGGAGGTGAGATTCCACAAGTTATTCCCACCTACACTCCAGCTACAGTTCAGGTTCAAGCACGCCCCATCTTTCATAATCCACCACCGGTATACGAAGGACCCGAAGGGTATGAAGAGGAAAATGAATCACATGAGAGGTTGAGGGAGAGTGTTGAAACGATAGGGAGAAAGATCCGAGCAATGGAAGGAAATGATACCTTTGGCACTGACGCCAGAGAAATGTGTTTGGTATCTGGACTAGTAATACCACCAAAGTTCAAAATCCCAAATTTCGATCAGTACTCAGGAGCTACTTGCCCACGAACTCACTTAATCATGTACTATAGAAGAATGGCATCACACGTCGAAGACGACAAGTTAATGATCCATTGCTTCCAAGACAGTCTGAAAGGAGCTCCAGCAAAATGGTATCTAAGTCTAGATCAGTCCAGAATCCACAGTTTTCAAGATTTGGCAGATGCATTCATGAAACATTACAAATATAATATGGATATGGTACCTGACCGAAGGCAGTTGTTGAACATGTCCCAGAAAAGCACAGAGTTATTCAAAGAATACGCTCAGCGGTGGAGAGAAACAGCATCCCAGGTAGAGCCACCCCTAAGTGAGAAAGAACTGACAGACTGGTTTGTTGACACAGTAAGACCAGAATTCTATGAGAAAATGATCAGCAGTGTGTCTGCAAGTTTTTCAGACATTGTAGCCGTGGGAGTAAGGGTAGAATTGGGGATGAAAAGTGGAAAGGTAGCCAGCAGCTCCGGCAGTTCTAACAACAGCAGTATTAAGAAGGTCAGCAGTGGGTTTCACAAGAAGAAAGAAGGTGAGACAAATGCCATAATGGGGAGAAGAATCCGTACCATGAGACCTCCATATCAGCAATATCAACCGCCTCAACAAAGTTTCTTCCAGCCAATCCAGCCTAACTATGTTCAACAGTTTCATCAACAAAGACCCATGTACCCGGTACAGTATGCCCCTCAGCAATATGTGGCAGCTGTGACCCCAGCATTCAACCATTCCACTTCAAACTATCAACCAGGGCGACCAGCGCCCATGTATCAGCAAAACCAGCAAGGGCATCAACGAGCGCCCAACGCTCCGCCCTTTCAACAAAATCAGCAGCAGAGGGTACCACAGCCCAGGCAACAATACCAGAACTGGAGGCCAACAACAAAACCTCCACTTCCGCAAATACCAATGACGTACACTGAGTTATATCCATCTTTGGTCCAACAGGGGTTGATCACGACAAGACCACTTAATCCAGATACCACATCTCCACATTATAACCCAAATGCTCATTGTGCTTTCCATGAAGGTGCTGCCGGCCATGACTTAGAAGGTTGCTTTGCCTTAAAACATCTGGTAAGAGAGTTGATGGAGAAGAAAATCTTGTCCTTTGATGATGTACCACCTAACGTCAAAAGTAACCCACTGCCAAACCATGGAGGGGTCAATGCCATTGAAAAGTCAGATGAAGAGATAATTAATGATGTGTCAAAAATCAGAACGCCATTGAAGACATTGCATGATAAGCTGACCAAAGCAGGGTTGTTGGGAGATGTTCATAACCAATGTGAAAAACGTACCGTTAGTTCCAGTGGATGTAATGGGATACGGGAAGATATACAAAGATTGATAAATGAGGGGATGTTACAAGTATGTGGTAAGGAAAGGAAAGAAGAGGTCTCTGTAATAGAGCCAGTTTTCGACCTATCCAGGAAAAGAGAGAAAGTTCCAGTGTTTAACAGGGGTGCAAGGCCAGTTTTCAACAGAGCTGCTATAGGTCAACCACGACCAATCGTAGTTCAGAAACCAAGACCGTTCCATTATGACAATACAAAAGTTGTTCCGTGGAAATACGATGTGACCGTGGTAGACCAAGAAACGGGAAAGATTGTTCAGACAGATAATCAGAAAGATGTGACCAATATTGCCGGCACTAGCAAGATGACCCGCAACAGTCGGATCTATCAGCCAAAAGAATCAGTAGCTATTCCAAAAGAAGTTATTCCTGCTGTAGTAATCAAAGAAAAAGAAGCTCCGAGCACAGAAGAAGAAAATGATGAATTTTTGAGGATTATCCGAAGAAGTGATTACAAGGTAATAGATCAGCTTCATCAGACGCCATCGAAAATATCAATCTTGTCACTCTTGATAAATTCTCCAGCTCACAGGGAAGCATTACAGAAAGTATTGAGACAAGCACACGTAACTAAGGATATTTCGCTTGGGCAATTTGATTCAGTAGTAGCTAACATCACGGCGTGCAATACTTTAAGTTTCAGCGACGCCGAGTTACCGAAGGAAAAACGTGATCACAATCGTGCACTACACACATCCATCAAATGCCAGGAAGATACTTTGGCACGAGTATTGGTCGACACAGGATCCTTATTAAACGTGTTACCTGCAAGATCACTTTCCAGATTAGCCTATACCAGGGCAGAGATGAAACCAACCTCGTTAATTGTAAAAGCTTTTGATGGTTCAAAGAGGACGGTCATCGGAGAAGTAGAATTACCAATTTTGGTGGGACCCCATGAATTCAACATTGTATTTCAGGTGATGGACATAAACCCAGCTTATAGCTGCCTACTGGGACGTCCCTGGATCCATGAAGCAGGGGCGGTAACTTCTACCCTACACCAGAGAATGAAGTTTGTGGTAAATGATAAGCTGGTGATTGTTCATGGTGAAGAAGAATTAATGGTCAGTAATCTTTCATCATTCCGGTACATTGAAGCAGAAGAGAATGCACTAGAGACATCATTCCAAGCACTAGAAATAGCAAACGCAGTGATGATAGAGGAGACGGTGGCAAAAAGTAGTCCAACTTTCGCATCTGCTCAAGGCGCCAAAGCTACGCTGGAAGAAGGCACTCCCGCAGGATGGGGAGAGGTCATTGAGGTAAAGCCGAAGACGAACCGCCAGGGGTTGGGTTACAAACCAACTCAAAGTGAAGAACCGAGGCATGACAACAGCCGGCCAAAGGCTATTCAAGAAATATTTATCAGTGGCGGTTTTCAAATTAACGCCGTGGAAGGAAATCTTGAAAGTGAAGACATAGAAGCACTAGTGTATCATGACGAAGCTACTCTGAACAACTGGGAGGCTATCGAAGTTCCTGTAGTTTTTCCCAAGTTAAAGTAATTTGTTATTTCTCTTTGTTATTTTTAAAATCTCCATAGCCGTGCCCAAGGCTATAGGAACGTTTTGTAAGGGCCCCATGCTTTCAAAGAAATATCAATGAGAATGGACTATTTTGTTAAAAATCCTCGTGTTTGTTTCTTTACCGTCTTTTGCTTTTACTTTGAAAGAAAAATGGCAATACAAAAAACAAAAACAAAAACAATTTTCTCTTTCTCTGTGTGTGTGGCATTCGTTGATTGTGTGTTTTAATAAAGTAAACCCTTCAAACATGCAGTGATGACCATAACCCCATTGAATCCTGTGACCATGCATCTCCTCCTGACCTTGATTCACCAATTTACCAAGCTGAAGACGAGGATGAGGACTGTGAAATTCCTGATGAACTGGTAAGATTGGCCCAAAAAGAGGATGCAGAGCTTCAACCCCATAAGGAACAGGTAGAAGTTGTTGTACCCCAAAATTTGACCGACCTCTCTGGCTTATGTTTTATTTCATAGCATCAGCACATACGTAAGCATTGCATTGCATAAGCATACCCCAAATTTGTCCTACCCTGTATATAACTTACATTCGCGCATCCATCCATTAACTGTTATTCAAAAGACTTAAAGTATGTTACTTTCGCCTATTGTCCACACTTAGGACATCACAAGGATGAGTTGAAGGAAATTGAGATTCATGTGTGGCTGTCAGGACAAGAGTGTGTACAGTATGGATTGAGAATCGTTTTGGTTGACCTAATCTTATTCGGGTAAAAGGGATGGTTTTCAAGAATCAAGGTCATGGTGCATTGATTCAAATGGGTTATGTTTGGTGTACCGAAGTTCATTTCTCAAGTCATAATACTTTGATTTTCAAGGAGTGCCCCCTTCATTTGATCCATAGTAAAGAGATGGGCATCATGATTCAAGTGGAAAAATTCGGAGATGACCTCCTATTGACTAAAAGCTTTAGTCCATCCACAGTTCAAAATCGATCTATGCTTGTGTTTAAGATCTTATTTCAAAGTAAGAATTCAAGGGGCAAAATTTGGTTCATAAGACTTTTAGGGTCTTATTGGAATTTCAAATCAAGAAAATTGAATTTAAGGTTCCAAAATACATGAAGTTGCCATGAAGTCCACATTCATACAAAAATTCTCAAAGAGTGTACATTGGATCATAGCTAAATAAATTCAATCATCCCATCAATACAAAAAAAAAACCTCTACAAAAATAAAAGCTCACATTTTTCACAAAAATCACAAAGGTCCATTTCTTTTCTATTTTAAATCCAAACCATGTCAAATATTTTCCAATTTCATCTTTTTTTTTTTCTTCTCAAACTCCAAAAGCCCATTCCAAAATAAATTCTTCACCAAATTTCAAGTTGATTGGTCTTAAGGTTTCTCAAGAGATCGAGCGTTTTGGGTGTCATTCATGATAAATGATAAGGGCTCGTTAATTTCATCTTGACCTTGCTCCAAGTTGACTTTTAATTAAGGTTTTATAGTTCCTGTTTCATTTTGTCCATTGAGAGTCTAGTAAGTCAAGTGAGTATGGTCCAGGTCATTCCAATCAAGCCATGACTAAGTTTATGTTTAGTAATTATTAATCCCATGGAGCCAAAATCATGATGCGAGTAACATGCCATTCTAAAAGTGTGGGCTGTGATTTCAAAGTTTTTTTTTATGATATTTCAAATTATTACATAGTTTGTGATACAAAAGTTAAAAAAAAGAAGATGAGATTCATGAAGTTTGCAATAAAAGTCAAGACCAAGATCGTGGAATTCATTTACAATGTTCCAATAAAAGCCCATTGTCATTTTGTTTATTTTCACATGTGAAAGAAGAAACTCTTTACAATTGCAAGAAAATAAGGAGAAATTTTTTGACAGCAGTAGAGACCAAGCTGTGCTTCACGTTGTCTTGCATCAGACCCCAACCTGAACCATAATCAATGCATAAAATTTGAACCCCTGCTGCTATCACTAGCACTCCAAAATATCCATCAAAATTTTCTGACAGCAGCGATTCGACTGCTACAAACCTGAACCTGCTGCTATCCATCAAGCCTGCACAGGGGAAACTCAAAAGCGAATAAACCAGCCGTGCAGGGCCATGCCTCCCGCAAGCCATCGCGTAAGCATTCGTTACGCGACACAATCTGCCAAGGAAAAGGAAAGGATGTCGTATGACATAACATGATGCAAGCCTGCAAAATAAAAAAGGGGCTTCATTTAGCAACCAATCACAAAACCATTAACAGAACATGCATCTCACAAGAATCCAAAACCAGACCTGAGAAAAAATACCGACACAATTCGCAACACTGCAAGTTGAACCAAAATAACCACTTGTTGTCCATACAAGCACGTACGTCCCCCAGCTCAACAAATTGCTATGCCCACTTCCTTTCCACGAAACCAATGGCCTGCAGTGAATGAAATACAACGTCGCGACATGTACGCAAAGTTGAAGCCTTGTTATTTGCCGTGGCCACTAAGTGGCATTTCTTCTCAACTGGTTAATTCAAGGACAATAACAGTCCATTCATGACAGACGAAACCTGGAAAAAGAATGAAAAAAAGAGAAGTAGTGAGATAAAAATACAATCAACAGCAATCACCATTCTCACAACCAAACGCTGCAAAACTGCGGCACCATCACCATGCACCAGCTGCAGAATTCACGGCAAAGCCACGTTTCACAAACTTGTCCTGCTCACGACCTGCAAAACAATGCAGCCAACACATTTGGAGGGATACGGTGGCAAATCCTAGCACAAATGCAGGAGCATCAAGAGGACACTAAATCCAGGAAAGGGCTCAGAATGTCGAGGCAATCACCGCCCTTCATGAAGTCGTTGTTTCCACTTTATTTGAACGGTCGCAAAAGCACGAGCAAAACCTGCATCAGGACAAAGTTACAACCATCATATTTTGTTATGCAGTAAAAAGAAAATAAAGGTGGATAACAGTGGATTGAGCAAATGTAAAAATGCACAATATCACACCAGACCAGTCTGCTGCAAACCAGATAATACTCTGCACCAAACACACACCAGACAAAGCTCTGCCACAACCAAACAAAACCTGCTACATACCAGCCTGCACATAAACCATACCAAGACAAAAAAAATCAGCCTATACACAATAGTAAAGCCAGACATAAACTGGCAGCAGGACAGAAACTATGCACATCATACCCCAAACAATAACCTTTGTGAGTTGTACCAATGCAATACTCACATTCATCCAAGCCAAGGGTCTGCAACATGAAAGTGATACAACACCACATCCTGCAGTTGAAAATGACTTAACAACTTAAAGCAACAAGACAAAAATACTGAATGAGCAAGCTGTGAATTTTAAAAGGAGGAGTGTAAAAGAGCAAAAGGATATAACTCATACAACTCAGTGACTACCTTCATATACCTACATATCTTCTTGACTTTTCTTCACAACACAACCACATCTTTTGAGGTAAAACCCACTGAACAGCCACCTTCAACCAACCATCTTCCCTCTTCAAAACCATCTCATAACATCTTCACAACAAAAAAATCCTCCAACCAGTAAACCCGCAGAAAAACCACCAACCCAGAATCCATCCTTGAAACACAATCAAACAAAAGAACTCCACTCAAAATAACATTCTTCCACAATTTCCCTTTTATTGACCTTCAATAACACAGCAAATCGTAACAACAAATTCAACCCCAAATCATATACCAACCCCAGATTCTCAATCCCTTTTTTATCAACCAGAGTTGAACGAAAGAGGAAGTGGAGTTGAGATAAACCTGATTCAACACCAAAAAAAAACTCCACCTCTGAAACTCGTCTTCAATATGGACCTTCTTCTATCTCTCTAAAACCTCCACCCTCATTTTCGAAGCCAATCGTTGAACCGTTGAAACTCTCTTTCCGTCACTTCTCTCCCATCTCATGAAACCCTAGCCGCGAAATCAAGATCTTAATAGTCATCCTTCATGTTCTGTTGTCACCATCTCACCGATATCATACCAACAACACCAGCTCAGTTAACTCCACAGCAAAATATAACCGCTCGTCCATCGCCGTGACCACTTTCAAACATCTCACAGCAACCATTAATCAAACACTCAACAACACTTCACCTCACAATTTCTTCTTCCTCCGAATTCGTTTCTCCATCAACCGTTCAACTTCACCATTCTCAAAATCTCCAGATTTCGAAACCCCCATCCGTCTTCAACTCACAACATCTTCTCCAAACCAACTAACACCCATTTTCAAATCCGCGAAACTTCATCACAAACTGAAACCTATTTCGAAACTTCTCACTTTTCATCTTCAACATCTCCCTCAAACCCCCATTTCCAATCTCTTCTCCTAACAAAACCCTAAATAAGCGAGAAATAGAGATGAGGAGAAATTGCTCAAAATCCAAACAAGACAAACCGTGAAAGACGAATAGAAGGAGAGACGCGAGCGAGGGGCGTGACATTGTAAAGGCTCGATCCAGGTCGTCGACAAACGTTGACGAGAAGCCATCCCTCTGTGGTTAGTGATTCACGTTTTCATGTGGGACTTAGATTTTTGTTGCTGAAGGTGTTTATGGACTGGTTTCGGGCCTTCATGATGAAGCCCATGTGTTGTTTCTTTTTTTTTGTTTTGTTTATAGAATCAGGGTGATGGGATAACGAGCCCACATGATCCCATCTTTTTTTTATTTTATTTACTATAATCTTTTTATCAACCCTTCTTCTTGTTTTTTTAATTAATTCATTTATTTCATTTTTAGCATAGGTTTTATATTTAATTTTTAAAGAACTCTTTAATATTTTAGAGTACGTATATTTTTAGAGTTAGATATTCTTTTAAAAAAACCTTCTTAGAAAATTTCTTAAGTTTTTATTTTGTAATTTAAGTTTTAGAGATAGATTTCATTTCTCTTTTCTTTTTGGGCATGTTGTCCTATTTTCCGTTTGGTCGATGACGAGACCTCCGTAAATCATTATTAATCAAATTGTTGATGGATGATGTAGGATCTGAGACCACCTTTTCTCTCTTCCTTTCTTGTCCCGATTCGATTCACCGGCGCTATCAAACTATCTTCAATGAAGGAACTGAGTTATATTCGTGTTGAATTGAAAAAAGAGGATTAAGTGTAGACTTTCTCCCTCTCCAAGTGTCGAGATGCTCACTGTAGTGTGGGTGGTTTTGACACTCGTCTTTCAATACGAAGACGCTCGTATTCTCCGCACTCATCCATATCCTCCTCCTAAAACCTCGGTCTCGTCCCGAGTGTAACTTTGAAAATATTTTCAAATCATATTTTCTTTGTATTGGATTAAAGAGAGGGGATTAAGTGTAGTCTTCTTCCTCTCCGAGCATTGGGATGCCCACTGTAGTGAGGGTGGTCTCGATACTCGTCTTCCAATACAAAGACGCGACTTTATCCACCATATCTCACTTTTACAACTTCATCCCGTAACCTTTCTCACCTAAAACCTCGGTCCTGCACCGAGTGTATTTTCAAATCATTTTCATAACAAAACTTGAATGGTCATGGAGTGGTTAGGCGTAGGCCTTCTCCTATCCCGAGTGCTGACGTTTACCGTAGGGTTCTCTGTCGCAAAGCACTTACCATTCAAAACCAAAAACATCATTAATAAGAGAACGAAGTTCTCTTTGCATTGAATTAAAGAGAGAGGATTAAGTGTAGTCTTTCTTCCTCTCCGAGTATTGGGATGCCCACTGTAGTGAGGGTGGTTTCGATGCTCGTCTTTCAATACGGAGACGCCTCGTTCACCACACCCTTTTATAACAAAAACTTTGAGATAAAGAATTGGGTACTACCCGTAGGGGTTACTATCCGAGGACCTGTCTCGCTCCCTAAAAAAACAACCCAATCAATCAAATGTGACATCTTGCCTCGTCTGGCGAAAACCTAATCTTTCAAAAGGATATGTTACGTCCGTTCTACCGCAAACAGGCAACGCCTAAGTCTCCAACGAGCGAGCAGCGAAACCCCTAACTGCTAGAATGCGCACAATAGCATCATCCATAAAAAACATCAACACACCGTAGGCCGAACTACGGCTGCTCTGATTTCTCATACCAGATGAGAATACGTAGGCACAAGGGCCACAATCCTTGGCGAGCACAATCCCCCCCTATCACCCGTAGTTTCCCGAACTACGTCGACTCTGACTTTCTCATATTTGTTGAGAATACGTAGGCCTAAGACTGCGAAGTCCTATCGAGTCCTTTCTTTCCCTCGTCACCCCTTGTTTCCCGTTTCTAAACCTTTCCCTTAACCCTTTTGGAAACACACTTCTTATAGCATAACATTTAAGCAAATAAATTCACACATCGACAAACAAAAGGTTCCCATCGAGTACGATGGATGCGAGGGGTGCTAATACCTTCCCCTCGCATAACCGGCTTCCGAACCCGTTCTTGGTCGCGAGACCATCTTATCCATTTCTTTCTTAAGGTTTTCTCGATATTTTCCTTTCCCCTCACGGGATAAATAAAGTTCGGTGGCGACTCTTCTGTCTATCTTTTTCGCCTCCCCGTCGTTGCGCGATGCATTTTTCGAGTAGCGACAGCTGGCGACTCTGCTGGGGATACCTAGCAAGCCACGCCTATTTTGTTTGTCGCATTTATGCTTTATTTGTTTCGCTATTTATTTTATGGTTATGTTTCTTTCTAACTTATTGGGTTCACTTGGTTTGGTTTGTGAGGATAAAGCTTTCTACCCGAGCTTTCGAGCATACACACTAAGTTAGGAGGTGGATTCTTTCTGATTTGCGAGACTTAGGACTCGTTGAGTTGGATTGAATCTCACCGCTCAGAGGAGACTCCGTTGGAATAATTATGTCTTACGTGTAGTCGTAATGGCGTTCTTACCTTTAACTTGAGAGTCCGCGATTCTGAGGACCTTTTGTAGAACCTTATTCCAAAGGTTGCTAAAACATAACTCTGTGTTCATCCTTTTGAAGGGATTACCGTCTTACGAGTAGTCGTTATGATGGGAAACTTTTGAGGGTTAGTGCATGGGACTTTGTTTGAAAAGCCTTTGGAATACCCTCTTATAAACCGATAGATTTCCTGCCTGAGGTGAGAGATATCTCGTTGTGCTGTCTTGCAGGAAAAATTTTGACCTTCATCCTATCCGTTTGTCAGTATGAACAGTTACAGTGGGTTCCTTGTACTAATGTCGTTTGGTCTCAAGGCGAAGCGCTGGTCCGTCACCGTCAACAACACAACAACTTTTGATCCCCTGTTGCATTTGCATATTCATTTGCATTTCTTTGCATGTCTTGCATATTGCATCATTATTCATTTGCATAGAGGTGTTCTAATTTTGTGGGCGTAATTGCTTCATGTGGTTTTCCATCCGGCTTGTTCCAGAATTGAAGATCATTCCACCCAAAGGAAACCAACAGAGACGACCATGGAACAAATTCGAGAAGAGTTGAGGGGAATCCGAAGCCAAATGGGACAATTCATGACGGACATGCAAGTTTTGTTTCAGGATCAGAAAGTGCTTAGAGAAGAAGCCCATCAGTTGAAGACTCAGATGGGCCTGATAACAGAAGTCATGAGGAATGTGTTGAGAAAGGAAGGCGATCATGTGCCCGAAGCTGCAGCAGGGATGGCCATCCCACCTTTACATGTGGAACCTGTCCCAAGGCGTGAAGTGCCTCAAAGATATCTTACACGACCTGAGGTTCCAGTATTTCCTCGCCAACAACTACTTCCTGTTTCCCGAGACAATCCTAGGATTATGAGGTATGCTCAAAGGACGAAGCAGTCTGACAGAATGTTCAACCAGATCCCTATGACTTATGCTCAGTTGTTGCAACTCTTGCTTCAGCTTCGATTGGTTAAACTCCGGACTATGGCTCCGTTGACTGGTGAGCCACCACAGGGCTATGATGAAAATGCCCATTGTGATTTCCATTCTGGGGCACCGGGGCATAATATCGAGAACTGCAAAGCCTTTAAGCACAAGGTTCAGGATTTAATCGATTCAAGAGCATTTGAGTTCATGCCGAGCAATGGTCTTATTCCAGAAGATGTGGATGTTCCTATTCTTTCCCCTAAAGTCGCATCAGGTCAGGAGCCTGTCTTGCAATCCGTGACCCTAGAGTCTCCCTGCCCGCAGCTATTGCCCGTTCCTAGGCCAAGCCTAAGAATGAAAGTTCCTGAACGAAGGGAGTCCCCGATACCTCAGACTCAGTCTCCCGATGTCTCAACTATTCAGAGTCAACGATCCTTTGGGTCTTTGCATCAGACATCTGTTCCCCGCCAGAGTCAGCAGTCATACTGTCATCAGCAACGTCAGCACGCCCGACGAAGACCGAGGAAGCCAGAGAGACATTTCACTCAGTTGCCGTTGACGTACAGTCAGATATTGCCAGACTTGATCACATATGGATTGATAGTGCCAAAAAACACTGATCCAGAGACTTCTCCACATCCGCCAGGTTCTGATGTCGACACCCGCTGTGAGTACCATGTTGGGGCGCAGGGGCATTCAACCGAAGACTGTAAGGTGCTAAGAAGCAAGATTCAAACTTTGCTTGACTCCAACATGTTCTCAATCACACCTCAGGGTATTCAGATCAACAATCCTCCTTCGTCTAGTCATGTGGGTTCGGCAGCTAATGTTATAGAGGGATTCAACGAGAGCGGGTGTTCAGAAGATTATCAGGATGGCTTCGACGAGTAGTTCTGAGGATGGCTGGTTCAGCAGCAAATCAAGACTCGGAAGCCCAGTTCCGAAGTTGGTGATCTTTCTATCATGTTATTGCTTTGCATTTGTAGTTTCTTTTCTGTTTAAGTGTGAACTTATTTGCAAATTTCATTTGTAAGACGTGTTTGTTTTCGATTGACAATGATAATGAAATGAATATGCATGTTTTGATCAAATCCATTCGTGTTCACTCAATGCTTTTTATTGATGTCAAACGCTTGTTTAAGCGGAATTCCTTGAGGGAGGATGACGAAATTTAAAGACGCAAACTTCTGAATGTATGCTTTATGAATTAAAACCTCTGCTGATGATGTACAGGCATTGTTTCAAATCCCTAAACACAGGAGATATAAGGATGTTAATCCCTTGTCAACCCCTTTGAGCCTAGTTGTAGGAGTTTCTTTCTGAAAACGAAAAAACCTCAATCTTAACCTAGGGCAGGGTAGATGTCAGTTAATTTGACCGAGCATCCAAATCACAAACGGAGCGTCCGTTCGAGAATCAATCACACCTGTATAGGTCGTACTTAAAGAACCACAATGGTTATCCTTCACCAGCCAAGGAGTGAAACAGTCACAACCCCTTCAACAAGTCAGACAAGCCGGTGTCATACGATTTGTTCAGAAAAAAGAATCAAAATAAAAATAATAAGAAGCCCGCTAAGTCGACAACTTGAAAACAAGTGGCTTAGGCAAAAATTAGGGCATCCCGCTGGACTTCGAAATCAGAAGGTATACTCGAACGAGTCAGTCCAAGCAAAAATAGGGAATGAATATGATGAAAAACAAGTCGTGTGACTCCAGGCACCAAAGACAAAAAGCGAGTGACTGTCACTCCAAAAACTTGTGGTTTCCTGAACCATCACTCCTGTCATTAACCTTTGAGAGGTGAGCGCTTGTGTCGAATTAGCTGAACATAGGATTGAAGAATATTAAGGAGAGTGGGTGGGTTAAACAGAACTTTGAGCCTCATATCCTTTTTTTCCAACCGTGAACCTGACCAAGTTACAACCTTCAAAAGTCCTAATTGAAGCAGGTTTGTTTTGAAAGCATACTTCGGTAAAAGATCGCGTCGAAACTGACTCCTAAAAGGGTTTTTTCTTACCCTATGGGTATGGATATTGATATTTCTGATAAGTGATTCGTTCACTAAATGCCACACTTTTTTCCAGTGAACAGACTTGGATTTCAAAACTGTCATATGCATTGCATTAATATTATCTTTTGCAAAACAAATTGTTTTACTCGCGAGAAAGCATTTGACATCAGGAAAGTTTCTACAATGCGAAGTTTGATAGAAATAAGATATAGAGCGCCCGAGTACTCCTTTGAGCAGGGGCAAGTCACGTCAGGTAAACGTAAGCAGAGTCGGTCATCCCTAGATGCAGTTAATCTGGGGCAATCAGGTCGAGACTCGTCAAACCACTCGAAGGCCAGTCGAAGACGCCATTCCCTAAGGTCAGTTAATCTGGGGCAATCAGGTCGAGACTCGTCAAACCACTCGAAGGCCAGTCGAAGACGCCATTCCCTAAGATGCAGTTAATCTGGGGCAATCAGGTCGAGATTTGATAAATCTCTCGAAGTCAGCCAGGGGCACTTCTCTACAAATCAGCCAATTAGGGGAAAATCACTTCAAAGCTGGGGCAGGTCACCCGAAAAGCACAAAGACTATCCTTGTCCAGAAAGGAAATTAACTTGAAGCACTTCTTCGGGATTCGAAGCGCTGGAGCAGTTCATATCTAACCATCAGGATACCGAAATTTCAGGTTTCCTTTCGAGGAAGGTTTTACAAAAAGTCCCACAGGCTGGGGCAAGATCGTAAACAAAGGAGATGTGTTCCTCTCCATATCTTCAGAGCTTATCAGAGTTATAGAAGCAGATTTGGGTTTATTTTCCCAGCAGTAGGGCGAGCGCCGTACTGTTATCCCCATAGAGTCTAAATGGTTGACTTCTTTCCCCTCAGAGTCTAGGTCATTGACTCATTCCTCGAGCGGAAGTCGTATTTGTTGAGTTTACTTATCATTTTCCCCAAACAGAGATTGATGTTGATTCCCTCCTTATCTAATCCCCAGCCAAGTCAGCAAAGTTAATTTCCTTCCCCACAGAGTGGACCTGACTCAGAGATTGTTTATCTCCATCCCCAGCAGAGAAGGTGTGGGATAAATTCCCGGTAAGTCTTATTCAACATCCCTAGCAGATAATGGATTCAATCTCCGACCGAAGAGAGTTATTCCTCAGCAATCTGCTATGTTTCCCCAGTAGGTTTATTCTGGCTAATCATTCATAGCCGATTTCCCCGGTAGAGTGGAGTTGTTGCCTCCAGCCGAGTTGCTTGATCCCCAGAAGAGTTGTAGGCTGATAGGCCATCCGGGACGTTTTCCGCAGCAGAGTTTGACAGACCCCCAGCGGAATGGATTTATTCTTAGCAAAGCAGTTTTACCCAGAATTTTTTCTCGGAGGCCATCCAAGGCTTGTATTCCCCAGCATGAGTTTGTTTGCGCTATGCGTACCTAGCTCCGACCCAACGAAGTTGGCTCTTTTCTCTTTAGCATTTATGTTGCTAAAGTGGTTCATTTGCATCTACATACATGCATAACACCCAAACGCGAAGCATTTCCATGGAGCATTTCGTCATATCTAAACATATGCATGTGAAACATAAGCCAGGTCGTTACCCTTTTGTTTCAAGTGAACCTCGCAGATGATTAGTATCTTTGCCCGTGTGTTGGCTAGACCCCAGCTCATGGTGTTTCCCCAACGGAGTTATTTTGTGATTATCACCAATGGATGGTCTTAATTTCGTTCGAATCTTGTTGCTCGCTTATATTTAGCGAAGGCTTGGCGGCGAGGTCAAGTGATTTGGTTCTTCAACGGCGATGTTGAGAAGTTTGTTTTGACGGCGAGGTCAAGTGATTTATATGCTTCAACGGCGATGTTGAGGAGTTTGTTCTGACGGCGATGTTAGATGATTTAGTATTCTTCAACGGCGATGTTGAGAAGTTTGTTTCTGGCGGCGATGTCGGAGTAATTTGTTTATTCAGCGGCGAAGTTGGATGTCTGTTTTGGCGGCGAGGTCAAGTGATTTATATGCTTCAACGGCGATGTTGAGGAGTTTGTTCTGACGGCGATGTTAGATGATTTAGTATTCTTCAACGGCGATGTTGAGAAGTCTGTTTTGACGGCGATGTCAAGTAATTTGTTTATTCAGCGGCGAGGTTGGATGTTTGTTTCTGGCGGCGATGTCAGATAATTTGTTTATTCAGCAGCGAGGTTGGATGTTTGTTTCTGGCGGCGATGTCGGAGTAATTTGTTTATTCAGCGGCGAAGTTGGATGTCTGTTTTGACGGCGATGTCAAATATTTATATTCTTCAACGGCGATGTTGAGGAGTCTGTTCTGACGGCGATGTCAGATAATTTAATTCTTCAACGGCGATGTTGAGAAGTTTGTTTCTGGCGGCGATGTCGGAGTGATTTAGTATTCTTCAGCGGCGAGGTTGAAAGTTTGTTTTGACGGCAATGTCAAAAGTAATTTGTTTATTCGGCGGCGAGGTTGGATGTTGGTTTCTGGCGGCGATGTCAGATAATTTGTTTATTCAGCGGCGAGGTTGGATGTTTGTTTCTGGCGGCGATGTCGGAGTAATTTGTTTATTCAGCGGCGAGGTTGGATGTTTGTTTCTGGCGGCGATGTCGGAGTAATTTGTTTATTCGACGGCGAGGTTGGATGTTTGTTTCTGGCGGCGATGTCGGAGTAATTTGTTTATTCAGCGGCGAGGTTGGGTGTTTATTTTTGGCGGCGATGTCAGAGGACTGACGGCGAGGTTAGATCTTTTTACCGACTTAATGTCGAGGCCTGACCGTGAGGTCAGATGCTTTTACTGATCATTTTAAGAATTGACGGCGAAGTCAAAATTGTTGGAAATGACGGCGAAGTCAGAAGATTGTTTTAAGAGATGACGGCGAAGTCAGAAGATTGTTTTAAGAGATGACGGCGAAGTCAGAAGATTGTTTTAAGAGATGACGGCGAAGTCAGGTTATGTGAGAATTGACGGCGAGGTCAGATGTTTACTTGATTTATGGCTGACGGCGAGGTCAGACGTTCTACTTAATATGGGTGCCTGGCGGCGATGTCAGGAGTTCGTATCGCGGTTGTCAAATTTCCGGGTCCTTGGGTATTCAACCGTCTTTTACCTTGAATGTATGAAAGTCGCTTACCTTTCATCCCTTCAGGTCTAAGTCGCTTGAATAGGGGCAGCTGTTGTACCCCAAAATTTGACCGACCTCTCTGGCTTATGTTTTATTTCATAGCATCAGCACATACGTAAGCATTGCATTGCATAAGCATACCCCAAATTTGTCCTACCCTGTATATAACTTACATTCGCGCATCCATCCATTAACTGTTATTCAAAAGACTTAAAGTATGTTACTTTCGCCTATTGTCCACACTTAGGACATCACAAGGATGAGTTGAAGGAAATTGAGATTCATGTGTGGCTGTCAGGACAAGAGTGTGTACAGTATGGATTGAGAATCGTTTTGGTTGACCTAATCTTATTCGGGTAAAAGGGATGGTTTTCAAGAATCAAGGTCATGGTGCATTGATTCAAATGGGTTATGTTTGGTGTACCGAAGTTCATTTCTCAAGTCATAATACTTTGATTTTCAAGGAGTGCCCCCTTCATTTGATCCATAGTAAAGAGATGGGCATCATGATTCAAGTGGAAAAATTCGGAGATGACCTCCTATTGACTAAAAGCTTTAGTCCATCCACAGTTCAAAATCGATCTATGCTTGTGTTTAAGATCTTATTTCAAAGTAAGAATTCAAGGGGCAAAATTTGGTTCATAAGACTTTTAGGGTCTTATTGGAATTTCAAATCAAGAAAATTGAATTTAAGGTTCCAAAATACATGAAGTTGCCATGAAGTCCACATTCATACAAAAATTCTCAAAGAGTGTACATTGGATCATAGCTAAATAAATTCAATCATCCCATCAATACAAAAAAAAAACCTCTACAAAAATAAAAGCTCACATTTTTCACAAAAATCACAAAGGTCCATTTCTTTTCTATTTTAAATCCAAACCATGTCAAATATTTTCCAATTTCATCTTTTTTTTTTTCTTCTCAAACTCCAAAAGCCCATTCCAAAATAAATTCTTCACCAAATTTCAAGTTGATTGGTCTTAAGGTTTCTCAAGAGATCGAGCGTTTTGGGTGTCATTCATGATAAATGATAAGGGCTCGTTAATTTCATCTTGACCTTGCTCCAAGTTGACTTTTAATTAAGGTTTTATAGTTCCTGTTTCATTTTGTCCATTGAGAGTCTAGTAAGTCAAGTGAGTATGGTCCAGGTCATTCCAATCAAGCCATGACTAAGTTTATGTTTAGTAATTATTAATCCCATGAAGCCAAAATCATGATGCGAGTAACATGCCATTCTAAAAGTGTGGGCTGTGATTTCAAAGTTTTTTTTTATGATATTTCAAATTATTACATAGTTTGTGATACAAAAGTTAAAAAAAAGAAGATGAGATTCATGAAGTTTGCAATAAAAGTCAAGACCAAGATCGTGGAATTCATTTACAATGTTCCAATAAAAGCCCATTGTCATTTTGTTTATTTTCACATGTGAAAGAAGAAACTCTTTACAATTGCAAGAAAATAAGGAGAAATTTTTTGACAGCAGTAGAGACCAAGCTGTGCTTCACGTTGTCTTGCATCAGACCCCAACCTGAACCATAATCAATGCATAAAATTTGAACCCCTGCTGCTATCACTAGCACTCCAAAATATCCATCAAAATTTTCTGACAGCAGCGATTCGACTGCTACAAACCTGAACCTGCTGCTATCCATCAAGCCTGCACAGGGGAAACTCAAAAGCGAATAAACCAGCCGTGCAGGGCCATGCCTCCCGCAAGCCATCGCGTAAGCATTCGTTACGCGACACAATCTGCCAAGGAAAAGGAAAGGATGTCGTATGACATAACATGATGCAAGCCTGCAAAATAAAAAAGGGGCTTCATTTAGCAACCAATCACAAAACCATTAACAGAACATGCATCTCACAAGAATCCAAAACCAGACCTGAGAAAAAATACCGACACAATTCGCAACACTGCAAGTTGAACCAAAATAACCACTTGTTGTCCATACAAGCACGTACGTCCCCCAGCTCAACAAATTGCTATGCCCACTTCCTTTCCACGAAACCAATGGCCTGCAGTGAATGAAATACAACGTCGCGACATGTACGCAAAGTTGAAGCCTTGTTATTTGCCGTGGCCACTAAGTGGCATTTCTTCTCAACTGGTTAATTCAAGGACAATAACAGTCCATTCATGACAGACGAAACCTGGAAAAAGAATGAAAAAAAGAGAAGTAGTGAGATAAAAATACAATCAACAGCAATCACCATTCTCACAACCAAACGCTGCAAAACTGCGGCACCATCACCATGCACCAGCTGCAGAATTCACGGCAAAGCCACGTTTCACAAACTTGTCCTGCTCACGACCTGCAAAACAATGCAGCCAACACATTTGGAGGGATACGGTGGCAAATCCTAGCACAAATGCAGGAGCATCAAGAGGACACTAAATCCAGGAAAGGGCTCAGAATGTCGAGGCAATCACCGCCCTTCATGAAGTCGTTGTTTCCACTTTATTTGAACGGTCGCAAAAGCACGAGCAAAACCTGCATCAGGACAAAGTTACAACCATCATATTTTGTTATGCAGTAAAAAGAAAATAAAGGTGGATAACAGTGGATTGAGCAAATGTAAAAATGCACAATATCACACCAGACCAGTCTGCTGCAAACCAGATAATACTCTGCACCAAACACACACCAGACAAAGCTCTGCCACAACCAAACAAAACCTGCTACATACCAGCCTGCACATAAACCATACCAAGACAAAAAAAATCAGCCTATACACAATAGTAAAGCCAGACATAAACTGGCAGCAGGACAGAAACTATGCACATCATACCCCAAACAATAACCTTTGTGAGTTGTACCAATGCAATACTCACATTCATCCAAGCCAAGGGTCTGCAACATGAAAGTGATACAACACCACATCCTGCAGTTGAAAATGACTTAACAACTTAAAGCAACAAGACAAAAATACTGAATGAGCAAGCTGTGAATTTTAAAAGGAGGAGTGTAAAAGAGCAAAAGGATATAACTCATACAACTCAGTGACTACCTTCATATACCTACATATCTTCTTGACTTTTCTTCACAACACAACCACATCTTTTGAGGTAAAACCCACTGAACAGCCACCTTCAACCAACCATCTTCCCTCTTCAAAACCATCTCATAACATCTTCACAACAAAAAAATCCTCCAACCAGTAAACCCGCAGAAAAACCACCAACCCAGAATCCATCCTTGAAACACAATCAAACAAAAGAACTCCACTCAAAATAACATTCTTCCACAATTTCCCTTTTATTGACCTTCAATAACACAGCAAATCGTAACAGCAAATTCAACCCCAAATCATATACCAACCCCAGATTCTCAATCCTTTTTTTATCAACCAGAGTTGAACGAAAGAGGAAGTGGAGTTGAGATAAACCTGATTCAACACCAAAAAAAAACTCCACCTCTGAAACTCGTCTTCAATATGGACCTTCTTCTATCTCTCTAAAACCTCCACCCTCATTTTCGAAGCCAATCGTTGAACCGTTGAAACTCTCTTTCCGTCACTTCTCTCCCATCTCATGAAACCCTAGCCGCGAAATCAAGATCTTAATAGTCATCCTTCATGTTCTGTTGTCACCATCTCACCGATATCATACCAACAACACCAGCTCAGTTAACTCCACAGCAAAATATAACCGCTCGTCCATCGCCGTGACCACTTTCAAACATCTCACAGCAACCATTAATCAAACACTCAACAACACTTCACCTCACAATTTCTTCTTCCTCCGAATTCGTTTCTCCATCAACCGTTCAACTTCACCATTCTCAAAATCTCCAGATTTCGAAACCCCCATCCGTCTTCAACTCACAACATCTTCTCCAAACCAACTAACACCCATTTTCAAATCCGCGAAACTTCATCACAAACTGAAACCTATTTCGAAACTTCTCACTTTTCATCTTCAACATCTCCCTCAAACCCCCATTTCCAATCTCTTCTCCTAACAAAACCCTAAATAAGCGAGAAATAGAGATGAGGAGAAATTGCTCAAAATCCAAACAAGACAAACCGTGAAAGACGAATAGAAGGAGAGACGCGAGCGAGGGGCGTGACATTGTAAAGGCTCGATCCAGGTCGTCGACAAACGTTGACGAGAAGCCATCCCTCTGTGGTTAGTGATTCACGTTTTCATGTGGGACTTAGATTTTTGTTGCTGAAGGTGTTTATGGACTGGTTTCGGGCCTTCATGATGAAGCCCATGTGTTGTTTCTTTTTTTTTGTTTTGTTTATAGAATCAGGGTGATGGGATAACGAGCCCACATGATCCCATCTTTTTTTTATTTTATTTACTATAATCTTTTTATCAACCCTTCTTCTTGTTTTTTTAATTAATTCATTTATTTCATTTTTAGCATAGGTTTTATATTTAATTTTTAAAGAACTCTTTAATATTTTAGAGTACGTATATTTTTAGAGTTAGATATTCTTTTAAAAAAACCTTCTTAGAAAATTTCTTAAGTTTTTATTTTGTAATTTAAGTTTTAGAGATAGATTTCATTTCTCTTTTCTTTTTGGGCATGTTGTCCTATTTTCCGTTTGGTCGATGACGAGACCTCCGTAAATCATTATTAATCAAATTGTTGATGGATGATGTAGGATCTGAGACCACCTTTTCTCTCTTCCTTTCTTGTCCCGATTCGATTCACCGGCGCTATCAAACTATCTACAATGAAGGAACTGAGTTATATTCGTGTTGAATTGAAAAAAGAGGATTAAGTGTAGACTTTCTCCCTCTCCAAGTGTCGAGATGCTCACTGTAGTGTGGGTGGTTTTGACACTCGTCTTTCAATACGAAGACGCTCGTATTCTCCGCACTCATCCATATCCTCCTCCTAAAACCTCGGTCTCGTCCCGAGTGTAACTTTGAAAATATTTTCAAATCATATTTTCTTTGTATTGGATTAAAGAGAGGGGATTAAGTGTAGTCTTCTTCCTCTCCGAGCATTGGGATGCCCACTGTAGTGAGGGTGGTCTCGATACTCGTCTTCCAATACAAAGACGCGACTTTATCCACCATATCTCACTTTTACAACTTCATCCCGTAACCTTTCTCACCTAAAACCTCGGTCCTGCACCGAGTGTATTTTCAAATCATTTTCATAACAAAACTTGAATGGTCATGGAGTGGTTAGGCGTAGGCCTTCTCCTATCCCGAGTGCTGACGTTTACCGTAGGGTTCTCTGTCGCAAAGCACTTACCATTCAAAACCAAAAACATCATTAATAAGAGAACGAAGTTCTCTTTGCATTGAATTAAAGAGAGAGGATTAAGTGTAGTCTTTCTTCCTCTCCGAGTATTGGGATGCCCACTGTAGTGAGGGTGGTTTCGATGCTCGTCTTTCAATACGGAGACGCCTCGTTCACCACACCCTTTTATAACAAAAACTTTGAGATAAAGAATTGGGTACTACCCGTAGGGGTTACTATCCGAGGACCTGTCTCACTCCCTAAAAAAACAACCCAATCAATCAAATGTGACATCTTGCCTCGTCTGGCGAAAACCTAATCTTTCAAAAGGATATGTTACGTCCGTTCTACCGCAAACAGGCAACGCCTAAGTCTCCAACGAGCGAGCAGCGAAACCCCTAACTGCTAGAATGCGCACAATAGCATCATCCATAAAAAACATCAACACACCGTAGGCCGAACTACGGCTGCTCTGATTTCTCATACCAGATGAGAATACGTAGGCACAAGGGCCACAATCCTTGGCGAGCACAATCCCCCCCTATCACCCGTAGTTTCCCGAACTACGTCGACTCTGACTTTCTCATATTTGTTGAGAATACGTAGGCCTAAGACTGCGAAGTCCTATCGAGTCCTTTCTTTCCCTCGTCACCCCTTGTTTCCCGTTTCTAAACCTTTCCCTTAACCCTTTTGGAAACACACTTCTTATAGCATAACATTTAAGCAAATAAATTCACACATCGACAAACAAAAGGTTCCCATCGAGTACGATGGATGCGAGGGGTGCTAATACCTTCCCCTCGCATAACCGGCTTCCGAACCCGTTCTTGGTCGCGAGACCATCTTATCCATTTCTTTCTTAAGGTTTTCTCGATATTTTCCTTTCCCCTCACGGGATAAATAAAGTTCGGTGGCGACTCTTCTGTCTATCTTTTTCGCCTCCCCGTCGTTGCGCGATGCATTTTTCGAGTAGCGACAGAAGTTATCAACCTTGGTACCGAAGAAGATAAAAAAGAAGTCAAAATTGGGACAGCCCTAGGGGCAGAGGTAAAACAGCAGTTAAAGGAACTCTTAAGAGAATATGTAGATGTGTTTGCTTGGTCTTATCAGGATATGCCTGGTTTGGATACAGACATAGTGGTTCACAAGTTACCACTCCGACCTGAATGCCCACCGGTTAAACAGAAACTCAGAAGAACCAGACCCGACATGGCTCTCAAAATCAGAGATGAGGTAAAAAAGCAGATTGATGCAGGTTTCCTTGCAGTGGCCAAGTATCCAGAATGGGTAGCCAACATTGTTCCTGTACCAAAGAAAGATGGAAAGGTAAGGATGTGTGTGGATTATCGAGATTTAAACAAAGCCAGTCCAAAGGACGACTTCCCTCTACCGCATATTGATACTTTGGTAGATAATACAGCTCGGTTTGCAGTGTTTTCCTTTATGGACGGTTTCTCTGGTTACAATCAAATCAAAATGGATCCTGACGACATGGAAAAAACAACCTTCATCACTCCATGGGGCACTTATTGTTATAAGGTTATGCCATTCGGTTTAAGGAATGCAGGCGCAACTTATCAAAGAGCTATGGTGGCTTTGTTCCACGACATGATGCACAAAGAAATAGAAGTATATATGGATGACATGATCGCCAAGTCTCAAAATGAAGAAGACCATCTAGAACATTTGTTGAAGTTATTCAAAAGACTCCGAAAATATCAGTTGAGGTTGAATCCCGCAAAGTGCACTTTCGGAGTCAGATCAGGAAAATTACTCGGTTTTATTGTCAGCCACAAGGGGATTGAAGTGGATCCAGACAAAGTCCGTGCCATCCAAGACATGCCAGCTCCGCGGACCGAAAATCAGGTTAGAAGCTTCCTTGGAAGGTTGAATTACATATCCAGGTTCATTTCCAATATGACCCCCACCTGTGAACCGATCTTCAAGTTGTTACGAAAGGATCAAACGGTCGTATGGAATTCTGATTGTCAAACAGCGTTCGATAAAATCAAAGGTTATCTCCAAGAACCTCCAATTTTGATACCACCCGTTCCAGGAAAGCCTCTCTTTATGTATTTGACAGTGCTTGAAAACTCAATGGGTTGCGTCCTGGGTCAACAAGACAAATCCGGACGGAAAGAACATGCCATTTATTATCTGAGCAAGAAATTTACTGATTCACTCCTAGAAAAGACTTGTTGTGCTTTAGCATGGGCCGCTAAGCGTTTGAGGCAGTATATGATTTGTCACAACACTTTATTGATCTCGAAAATGGATCCAATAAAGTACATCTTTGAGAAGCCGGCACAAACCGGAAGACTCGCCCGGTGGCATATGTTACTATCAGAATATGATATTCAATATGTGGCTCAGAAATCTATCAAAGGCAGTGTGTTATCAGAATATCTCGCAGATCAACCTGTCGAAGATTATGAACCTCTGAAGTTTGATTTTCCGGATGAAGATATCATGTTAGTAAAAGATTGTGAAGAAACAAGTTCTGATAAAGGTCAACAGACAGAGAATTGGTGGAAAATGATGTTCGACGGTTCCTCCAATTATAGCGGACATGGCGTAGGTGCAGTTTTAATGAATCCTGAAGGTGGTTACACTCCGTTTACAGCCAGACTAGACTTTGATTGTACAAACAACATTGCTGAATACGAAGCATGTATCCTTGGTCTCGAAGCAGCCATTGATCTCCAAATCAAAAATCTCGAAGTCAGTGGAGACTCAGCATTGGTTATCTACCAAGTCACGGGTGAATGGGAGACAAGACATGAAAACCTGATCCCTTACAGAGCTTATATCGTTGAAACGATCAAGTATTTTGACGAAATCACCTTTAAACATGTTCCAAGAGCAGAGAATCACATCGCCGACGCCTTAGCCATGCTGGCCTCAATGTGGAAAACTAGAGATGTCAACGATGGCACACTTATCAAAATTGAATGCAAGACAGAGCCTGCTTACTGTCAAATGATTGAAGAAGAAACCGATGGCAAGCCCTGGTATCATGATATAAAGAATTATCTGTTGAAGCAAGAATATCCCACAGATGCTACGGCACTTGACAAGAAAACACTAAGACGATTAGCATCCAAATTCTTCCTCAGCAATGGTGTACTTTACAAAAGAAATCATGATATGGTCTTACTCAGATGTGTTGACAAAAGAGAAGCGGACTTGTTAATGAAAGATGTTCATGAAGGAATGTTTGGTACTCACGCCAACGGATACGCCATGTCCAGAAAGATCTTGAGAGCTGGTTACTATTGGTTGACTTTAGAAACCGACTGCATTCAGTACGCCAGAAAATGTCACAAATGTCAGATCTACGCGGACAAAATGCATGTGCCTCCAACACTGTTGAATGTATTGTCGTCGCCATGGCCTTTCTCTATGTGGGGGATTGACATGATTGGGGCAATTGAGCCAAAAGCTTCAAATGGACACCGTTTCATTCTGGTTGCCATCGACTATTTCACAAAATGGGTTGAAGTTGCATCCTACACCAATGTTACACGTCAAGTGGTGGCTCGTTTCATTAAAAAGGAGATCATCTGTCGCTACGGGATCCCAAGCAGAATTATAACAGACAACGGAACCAATCTGAACAACAAAGTTATGAAAGAATTATGTGATGACTTCAAAATCGAACACCACAACTCTTCCCCTTATCGTCCAAAGATGAATGGAGCTGTGGAAGCTGCAAATAAAAACATCAAAAAGATCTTGCAGAAAATGGTTAAAACCTACAAAGATTGGCATGAAATGTTACCATTTGCCCTGCACGGATACAGAACCTCCGTCCGCACTTCCACAGGGGCAACCCCCTTTTCTCTGGTATATGGAATGGACGCAGTTCTTCCCATCGAGGTCGAGATACCATCCCTCAGAGTCATCATGGAAACCAAGTTAGAAGAGGCAGAATGGATTAAAGAAAGATTTGATCAGCTGAATCTCATTGATGAAAAGCACATGTCTGCGATGTGTCACGGCCAGTTGTATCAAAAAAGAATCAAGAGGGCGTTCGATAAAAAGGTCCGTATCAGAGAATTCCGCGAAGGAGAACTTGTGCTCAAGAAGATCTTACCAGTTCACAAAGACGCAAGAGGGAAGTGGATGCCTAATTATGATGGCCCCTTTATTGTGAAGACAGTATTCTCTGGAGGTTCACTGATCCTTTCTACCATGGACGGAGAACAACTTACACACCCGATAAACTCTGACGCAGTTCGGAAATATTACGCCTAAAAAGTACCCGATAAACCGGAAAATCCAAAAGAACGGTTTATGCAAAAGTTAGGGTAGAAAAGAAAAAGAGAAGGAAAGGAAAAAGAGAAAAGAAATCAAAAAGCTCGCTAAGTTGAAAACCCGAAAGGGCGGCTTAGGCAAAAATGAGCGTCCCGGTGGATTGAAACCCCGAAGGGGCAATCCAGGCAAAAATTAGGGACGAAGGCGTTTCGCTGCATCAGACAAAGGCATCAACACTGCAGACTCAACAAAGATTCATCTCAACAGCTCTCGTCAGAAGCAAGGATCTTGGAGAATTCTAGTCTTTAGGGATAGTTAGGTCACAGGATTCAATGTAACCTTATCCACTTTTGCCATTTTACTTGTAAAAATTTCCATGGAATATTGTCATTGGCAAGATTTCATCCTTTAAATAAAATCAGCCTTTTGAGCCTCTCTTTCTTGTGCAAATTATCAGTTCCTTATTTTCTTTGTTATGCAAAATACCGTTCGTTAATCAACGATTATTTTTGAAAGCATTAAAATCCAGATTTTTGAAAAAATAATAACCTGGAAATATTTTACAAAATGTTTTAACTTGTGGAAAAACTCGAGGGAAATCATACACTCCCCGAAATCTCAGGGTGGCAGGAGTCTTGATACACAGTCAGAATTTACATTCCCCAATGAAATGCTAGCAAATTGGGCAACGAAGAGTCCTTTGGCCATGTATGGTTATCAAAGATTGAAGATTATCCCTCAGGATTTCTTATGATGATATGAAGGTTCCTCCCCCAGCAAAGTATTTCTGGACATCTGTTTGAATTCACCTCAGCAAAATCTACCTACAGGCTTTATTCCCCAGTAGGTCTTCGGGTTTATTTCCCAAGTCTACGTACACCCCTCATCGTGGGATCAGTGTGATTCGTTTGTTCCCCGAGTTAGTGACATCTATTAATCCCCGCAAAGTCTAAGTTGTTACTCACTTCGTTTCCAAGTATAAGTCCAGTCGTCACTGGCACTAAATAAAAGTCCAATTGTCATTGGCGCCTCTTGGTCTGGTTGTTACCAACCTTTCCCCGGGAAATCCAGTCGTCACTGGTATTGTTTCAATTATTATTGGTATCTTGTTAGTTGTCACTAACTCTCCCCATGAAGTCCAGTCGTCACTAGCACTGCCTAAATCCAATCGTCATTGGTATCTTGAGGTTTTAACCAATCTTTCCCTTTGAAACCCAGCCGTAACTGGTATCATCGTCTAGAGTCCAATCGTTACTTGGAGTCTATTTCAGTTTGGTTGTCACCAATCTCCAGCTAGAAGATCTGGTGATCCCTAGCATTTTTGTACAACCAATTGTCATTGGTATTCCCCAGTATGGTCGTCACCATCTTCATTAAAAATCCAGTCGTAACTGGCATTGTTTAAAACCAATTGTTATTGGAACCCTGATTTGGTCGTCACCAATCACCATTAAAAGACCAGTCGTCACTGGCATTACTCGGAATTCTGGTCGTTACCAATTTCCCCAGGACGTTTCTTGATCACCAGCACTGTGTGAACTATTTGCAGAAGCTGAGGATGTATCCCCAGTGATCCATGTTTCCAGTCAAGTCTCGGAGATCTAGTCGTCACTAGTATCCTCCACGTGTGATTAGTATTATTTCTAGTCCATTCCTGAAGATCTCGTTTGAACTCTTCACTATAGGAAGTTCCTCATCTGATCATCCCCAGTGAGGTTGTATCCAGTCTTTCGCTTCCCCAATGAATCCTGATTCCCTTTTCCCGATGGAATTAATTTTTCATTTCCCCAGTAGAAGTCTATTCTTCTCCCCGGTGGAGCACCTCTGTTCCAATAAGATTGTCATCTTTATTGGATTTGTCTCTTCCCCATGTGAAGTTTTCCTTCTTACGCTAGCAGTCATGTCTGAACTGTTAATCTAGTTTTTCAGTACGAGTCCCCAGTATCGAGTCCTTGTATTTGTCACTGTTTGTTTACTGTTTCTTTTATCATTATCGTTGCGTCTATGTTTTTTGCATTCAAGCATCATAAAACATCATTTAGAGTGCATGGCATATCATAACTTGTCCTTTAGCATGGCATCGGATCTAAGGGACAAAATTTTTGGTTATCTATATTTAAATACCTTTCACTGCAATTTTCCGAGAATTGTCATCTCTTCAGTCATCTCGTGAATATATTTAAATAGGGGCAACTGTTGTACCCCAAATTTTGACCCCTTAGATTCACATTATCATTTTTAGAAGCATGATCATGCATTATCTAACCCTAAATCAAGTGCAAGTTTATTATTGTCAAGTTACAGATGAATCAGGGTTCTCGCACCGACAAATTCAAAACAATCAAGGAATGATCAACCAATGATTTGGGCCAAGTCAATCATGGAATGAAATCAAAGATAATATCAAAGTCAAATGGGAAGTCAATTTGAAGAAATCGTTTCAGAATCAAGAACAGTGCAGTCAGGAGGCCCCGATTAGGGTTTTTAACTAGTGGAAAGTCAACTGTGGTTTGACTTTGATGTTGGAAAAGGTTTTAATGGTGGGAGTGAGGTCCATGAAGTTAATATAGGCTATTAAAGACTATTCAAGAAGTGTCAAAGTCCCAGGATGTCCAGAATATCAACAGGCAACTCAATCGGCACCGATCGATCGTACGGTTGACCGAAAAGTCAACTCCTCAAATTTTGAGAATTGGAATCCAAGTTGTGAATCAAAGTTGTTCCTTATGTCATAATGGACTTGCATATCAATTTTCATGATCATTGGATCAAAGATGAGAGAGTAATCGAGAAATCGGGAAATTAGGGTTTTGAAAAGGGCTAAACCGTATCTCCCTAACCACACATCCAATTGAGTTGGTTCTAGTCTCATTTGAAAGCTCTTGACAAGTCCTACAAAAGTCCCATACTAGTCCACAACCAGAAAATGCATACTTTTTAAGATATAAGCAAAAACATTCCTAGAAGGGAAAACAACTTAGAAAATTTCTAAGTTATTTTCACTTTAAAAGCTAAAATTAGCCAACTTCAAGGGGGTTTTTCACCTAGTTTCAAATAGAATCAAGATTTCTGGCCAACATGAAAGTTTTAGTACTATGTGAGGGCTTTCTAAATTGTACAATAAGATCTCAAGGTGAGTTATGAGCTGAGAGATACATGTGTTCAAAGTTGGTAATTTGTCATACTAGTCCCACATTGACCAATTTTGCAAAAGCACCTCTATCACTCAAGTGGGCCAATTCTAACTTGTCAAACTCATACTATCTGATATATTGAACATCTCAAGCAAGTTGAATCAAAGAAATTGCATGGAGATAGCATAGAATTAAAGATTGGAAGTTCATTGCCTAAGTTGTCATTTTTGACTTTTACAAGCATGAGGTGGAAAGTGATTCTGCTCCAGCCACTCTACCAAGCACCTAGGCTGCAATTTATCAGTAGAAACATCATTTAAACTTGCCCATTGGGTTAAGGAGACAGCCAAAGATCAGAAAAAGCAAGGCAAGTTGGCAAGTGGTTGAAAATATCAAGTTTGCTTCATGGTTAAGCAAGACTTCCTAGCAAGCACCTCAATCATTTTCTCTATAAAAGGAGGGCTCCCTCACCTCATTGAAGAGACATCTTATCTGATAGAAACCACAAATAACCTCTGTCATCACAATTCCATCATCTTGCTTCAATTTCTCAAAAATCACAAAGTTCACCAAAACACTCAAAAATGGCCTTGAAGTGAAATCTCTACCACATCAAGTTCTACATGTTCCAGCACCCAAACTATCATCCACACACCTTCTAAATCACATATAGAATGTGTACAAATCATTAAACCACCAAAAATCACAAGGAATCAAAAAGTAAACATTGCATTTGGCTTACTTTGACCAAAATCCATCAAAAACACCAAACTGAGTTCCAAACATCTTCTTGAGGTTTTGATCACTCATACACCTCACATATAACATATATCAACTGTCCAAACACTCACCAACCATTAGAAGTTCATATCTTTTCATTTGGCATTGAAAGTGTGTTATTGCTTAAAGTGGAAGAAAACTCAAAAGCCAACAATTGAAGCAAGGAGTCTCTGGTTTTCTCAACATTCCTTGGCTTGCTAAATAGGATCATTAACAGGTATGTAGCTGATCTTTATTAGCTTTAGCATCATATTTCATGAATTGACATTTTTGAGTGTTTTGGTACATATTGAACTATGAACATTGCTTGATTCTTATAACACATGCTTTCAATAAATGATAAAAATCCTCATGAGTATGAACATAAGTGTGTGGACCATCTGTCTTGTTGGTATGCTAACTCACTTATTTTGTTATTCAAACTGGTTTACTTGCTATATACAAACTTGATGATTTTGGTGATGTGATGCTGTTGGTTTTGCTTTGTATTTTAAAAATTATGAAACTGTGGAAGATGAGGTCTCAAACCTATGAGCACTTGGACTGTTGTTGGTTTCATGTTATTAGGTTATGTGGTGATGCTGCTAGGTTTCTGGTGTGCTTAGAACCACAGGTCTGTTAGAATATTTTAGAGCCACACCTTTAGGCTCAGTTTTGTTTTAATTAGCTTTGAGTTATCCAAGGGTCAAGTGTTATGGATTCTGACTGTGGGAGGGTGCTTGGTGTGTACTTGTTCATGTCCTTATAATTTGTGGTTTATTTGCAAATTCAAACCCAGGCCAGGGTTGATATATATGTTGTTCATATTACTGAGTTTATTACCACAAAAACTGTTTGCAGCAGTACTGTCCCTTAGAAAGGTAAGTGGTATTTGCTCAAAGTTTGAGTAAAATGCATACCAACTGTCATTGACTGTTGTTGTTTGATGACTGTCCCAAAGCTAAGTCCATCCCTCATATACCCAAATATCAAGTGTGTTTGGATTGCAGTCCCAAATCTGAACCATACCTGTAGAACATAGCCTGTTGTTCTAAGTTTAGTTTGGCCAGGTTGTATTTTCAGTTGAAGAGATTTGAGGCTAGTGATCAGGAGTGTGAGTGTCTATGTTGGCCAAGGCATTTCTGCTTGGTTTATTGTGATCTTATGCTGTTTGGTGAGCATTGTGAAATATCAAAGCTGGCTGCCAATTGATTAAAGGTTGGCTTGGTCAACAATCTCCCAGTTTGGATTAGGGATCAATAGCTTAGTGCAGTATGAGTTTACTTGTGTAGTCTGTTAGAATTCATGTGCTTGCTCAAGATTGTTGGTAAAGCTGTTGAGTTCTTGCAACTGTATCAAAGGCCTACTTTGGAATGTATTGTTGATTAGTGGCCATATGCTTTGATTTGTTTGTCATTTTGACTAGTGTACATCAGGTAGGGGATGTTTTTTATTCTAGAACTGTTTGAAAGACCAAAGAATTAGGAGTAGGTGCTCATTTTTGCTGACTGTCACCATAGCTGTTGGTGAGAAAGTGATTTGCTGCTACTGATTTGATAACATGTTCTTGAACCTGAGCCTGAAAAACTCTTTCCATCTTCACATGTTGTTTGGGACGAGTGAATATATTGACTTTGCAATGACCCTGCCTAAGACTCCACTGCTGGCAGCATTACTAACTTGTTAAAAAACATACCATGCTTGCTTGAGACATGAACCATTCTTAATTCTGTTGGTCTGTGACTAACCCTTTTAGTGTGTACTTATTTGTTAGCATGATCTTAATTTGAGTACCATAATCCCCCTTGCCAGCAAGAACAAACTCTTCCTTGATTAAAACTGATTGCAGGCCTATCTGTTCCTTTGCCAGTTTGGTTTTCATACTTCATTTGACAGAGGAAAAATGTGTAGTGACCCACTGTCTTGGTCTGGTGTGAACAGACCTTTTGTTATTGTTTGGCTGCTGAACTGGGTTGAGTTTTAGGATTTGTTGAGGACTGCTGCTGAGCCTAAATGCTTTGAGGGGTAACTTGAGAATTATTAGGGGGCAGCTATCAGGTTTTATTGAAATAAATTTGTCAATCCATAGTAGGCTTCCAGAATTGTTTACTAGCATCCTAGGCTGCATTAATAGTTGTTGGTTCTAATAGGGGGAAGTCCTGGGAAGGGTAGCTTTAGCATCATTAGTTTGCCTTAGTTGTTCTGCTCTCTTTGAATGTGCCTAAGAGTTGAGTCTGTCAACTCAGATTGCCTACACTATTCCCACTTCAGACAACCTGCAGCAGAAGGGGCATACATGGATTCATTGAGAATTTATGATTAGTGAGTTAGGTTGAGCTTTGAATGTAGACATTATTAACCTAGGCTGGCTGCTCAGTTTTGTGATAAACCAACTAGTTGCCACCATTCCATGTTCTGGCTGTAGGTTTTTGTACAAAATATATGGTAAGGTCTGTTTCAGGTTTTGTTGGTTATAGAGCATAACCTGCAGAGGATGCCTTTGTCAAAACTGCTCTGAAGAGGTATAGGCCTTGGATGTATGGTTTCATCAGGTCTGGTATCATAGTTAAACCTGCCAGGAATTGACACCCCCCAAGTCTTTAATCTTTTGCTAACAGTTCATGATTGCTGGCTAAGGATTTATTGTTTAACTTGCACACACAAACCATTGCTTTAACTCTTAGTTGTTTTACTCTTGTTCAGCATTGGCCATACTGTGTTTAGTTGTTCAAAACATTGGTTTCAAAATTTGCAACTTAGCACATTCTTTCACAATTAATGGTTTTGCACCTCAATTCATATTTGAAACCATTCAACAACATATGTGTGTGTTTTCACTTTGCCAAGTTTAAGCACAAAATTCATTCTCACTCTCAAAGGATCACTTTCTTCACAATATGACATGCCACACACTGCTTTTGCAACTGTTTGTTTTTAAACTGAAATGCTTATCCCAACATCTCATGTTTGTTAGTTAGAATATGTTTGCATGAGCCAGATCCTTGAACATCTCATGAACACAGATCTGCACCACATAATGCATGATCACTCACAATAGGCACTTTGAAGGCCAAATCCTCACACACTCATTACAGATCTAATCTCTTCACATACACACACTCTAAATCACATATTAAAGATGTTTTAATGGTTGGTGTGACTCTTGAATGCCTTGAAATCAAAAAACATCTTGTCTTGCATTGTTATTTTTATGTGTTTTTGCAACTTGTATGTGATATTCTAACATCTGCATCTCCTGACCTTGAAAGTGTTCATTCTTGCTTACATATCATCTAAGTGTTGTGTGTGGATGATTAGTTGGGATTGAGGATAAGTGTATCAAGCCATTCATGTCATTACGCATTCAAAAGCACACAAACACACCAGCTATCATTTTTTTTACTAGACAAAAAATTTCAGAAAACCAACACCACCATCCTCTTCCTCTCATTTTTCTACCCAAGATCCATATAAAATTTGCCTCGATCCGATGAGCGGTTAGTGAGATACGGTATAAAACGTATTTGGTTTCGATTATGTGTTTGCCCAGCCATGGAACCAAACAAGGCATGAATATTTATGGTTTCCATTTGATTAATGGATGTAACAGCCGCCCCAGTGGTAGAGCCTAGCGCGTGTATTAGTCTTGGCATGGGTTCGATCCCTTGTGATAACCCTTGTTGCCACTTTTCCTCATTTTTGTACATAAACTTCAAAAATTCGTAACTCTCTCATATTTTATCGTTTTTCGTCCGTTCTTTTTTCATTATGTTTGTTTTTATATGTACTTTCATGCCATGTAATTATTTCCCATGTTTGATTATTTTTTCACCATGTTTGATTACGCGCGATCCGCGCGTCAACGGTACTAACCCTATTTGGTTACAGATGAAAATTAAAAAGGTTCCTCTTGTGTTTTCTCAGGAAAATTGATTGTTATCATGTCTATATATGTTTGTCAACATGTTAGAATTTTTACCTCGAATTATTTTTATGTTTATCTCATCTGTCTGTTAACAGTATTCCAGGTGCGAACTGTCGTCACGGTTCTCGTGCCAAAGCAATTGCTCTGATTGTCATCATTGCTTTCCATCTTTAATCTTTGTATTGGTTGTCACCATGAATGTTTGTGTAATGTTTGTATTTTATTTTATCCCCAAGCGACGAAGCTCGTTAGCTTTTGTCCAGTTGCCGATGATACTGTTCCTCCAAAGGAAGGTCTATCCACTTGACTGTCAATGTCTTGGACCAAAATCTCCGTTTTCCCTTTGACTTTGTTAAGTCACTCTAACCCTAATAAGAAACCTCTAGACTTTGCTTGAAGTCCAAGAAACCTACCCATACTAGGAGTGTTCTTCAACTAGAACCCTAGGAAAGAGTTCGTCAACTCTATGTAAGAATCATCGTCATGATTTTCTTACTTTCCCTTTTCAACTTAGCCTAGGGAGTTTTGTCAAACTCCACACAAACATTGTCATGTTTGTTCCCCTTTGAACCTTGATCATCATCAAGAGTTCTTTCCCCTCGTGAGGTGAACTACGATTGCTCTGATTCTATCCTAGTCAGGATACGTAGGCAGAAGGTGCGATGCCTTTGCGAGCAAACTTAGAAAACCACTTAGGCCTTTATGTTACTTTTATTCCTAACTTAAACCATAGTGCACAATTCACAAACTTAGCAAGTAATTAAACAAAAGGTTCCTGTAGAGTACTACAGATGTTTAGGGTGCTAATACCTTCCCTAGATATAACCAACCCCCGAATCCCCGAATCTCTTAAAAGCGTTGTTGTCACCTCGCGCAAAAGGTTCTTTCTTTCTTTAGACCTATCCTTTGGATAAATTAAAGTCCGGTTGTAAAATGAAATACGGTTCAAGTTAATTAATAGCTTGATATCCAATTTTCACCGCAACACCTTCCATAATATTATCTCTTTTCAAATCTCATCTCACCTATTTGAGCCAAATGCAGGATCCTGCAGTCATAGTAACTGCAGAGAATCCAGGTCCAAAAAAGTGTGGTGTTGGATGAAACCAGTATGATATACAACTGGTGATACAAAAAATGCAAACATGGTGATTAAATTTTTTTGGAAACAGCCAAACTAAACATGGTGATTAATTAATCCATGAAACATTACCACTCAATCCTTCATTTAAGATGTAACCAGATTCTAAAATTGACAGCATTGTCTTCTCTCTATCAACAGTCTGATGATAGAGTAAATTATTTAAAATGCATTCAGAATTTTTGAAGATGTATCTCTGGATCAATTTTTAAAAAAAAAGAGGTGATTATTTGATTTACAAAGGAATAGGTGATTTAAGATACGTCCGAAGATGCATCTCCAAAAACATCTATAAACAATTTTGAATTTTTAGATGTGTGGTTCACATCCTAAAGGTGGGAAAAGAAATTTTTAAATAATATTTTAATATGAGCTTAAAAATTACTACTCGAGTCTAACTTTATACGGGCTTCGTGTAACGCCCCGATTCTGAATTTCCCATTATTTTGTTGAGTCTTTTAATTTATTTGGTTAATTGTTATTTTATTGTGGAATTATATGATAATATGTTATGTGTGTATATTGTGGTATTTTATTATTTGGAGAGTTTTGGGAATTAATTAGAGGGTGTTTTAGATAATCCTTGATTAGTAGTTATTTTGAGAGAAATAGAGTAGAAAGAGTATAAGTGGAAAAGAGAAAGAATAGGGAGAATAGAAACCAAAAGGAAAGAAAAAGAAGAGAAAGAAAGGAAGAGAAGAGAAAAGAGGAGGAAGAGGAGAAAAACCTAGAATCATCAAGAATCAACTTCTAAGCTTTCGATTGATCGAGTAAGGCTGTGAAACTTTATTATTCTTGCAATGTGTATGATTATGTGTGTTCTTGTTGGTTTTGTTTTGGATTGGGGAGAGTTTTACTCATTTTTCATTCTGGGGCATAATACAGATTTAATCGATAGAACCCGAGTTTTCGTTGGTGAAAGTGAGATTAAGTAGTAGCATTTATGTCGGGTGATGTTAGGCTAAAGTGCTGGAATAAGTTGGGACTTAATCGGGTGAATCCAAAAGTTTTGGAGTGGAAGAACAGTGGAAAAATTCTGAGTTCGCAGACACTCGCTAGCACGTTCGTTAAGCGAGCTGGTCGCGAATGTTCGCTAACGAGCAGTAGCGAATAGGTAGCGAACGGTCCCAGACTTGGACAGAATGCATGTTGTGGTGTTCAATGGTAGCGAATGGGGGTAGCGAAGGTTCGCTAGGGGTTCGCTGAGCGAGCGAGGTAGCGAACAAAGTCAGAGGCTTCTGTTTGCCTTCGCGAGCTTGTTCGCTAGGCGAACAAGTAGCGAATACTCGCTAGGAGCTCGCTAAGCGAGCGGGTAGCGAACGTGACAGGTTGTGTTTTCTTTAATGTTTCCATCCGAGGTCGGATTTCTGACTTAACTTTGATTATTTCCTTGCTCGAGGCATCGATCATGTTGAGTTATATTGTGCTGTGGGTAGCCGTATGACGTGAATCTTAGATTGTGTGATGTGGCCGTTTGGCAATTTCATGCATTTGTTTGGATTAAATGGGAATGCATGGTGATATTAATGTGAATGTGTATATTTGTATATACTTGTATAATATGAAGAATGCATGAATATGCTTGTAAACATGTGTGGATTCTAAGAGTGTATTGAGTCGTGTTGCATGTGTAGCATCATGATTGCATTCTTGTGTGTCTGATCCTGCGTAGGATCTGCAGAAACCTCGTGTGCCCTTGTGGAGCGTGAGCGATGGCTTAGTTACTTTTATCCCTAGGAGGATCTGCAGAAACGATCATGTGCCCTAGTGGGGTGTGAGCGATGGTTTATTTATTATTCCATGGAGAATCTGCAGAACAGTTGTGTGCCCTTGTGGGGTGTGAGCAACCAGATTGTGTGCCCGTGTGGGGTGTGAGCAATCCTGAAACATCGTGTGCCCATGTGGGGTGTGAGAGATGGGTGAACATCGTAGGCCCGACGGAGAGTTACTTCGATAACGAGCGATGGTTCCATTTTGGTTCTTCAATTGAACCTGCTGAACGAGTCGGTACCGCATTTGCATCTGCATAGAGTCGTGAGTCGGTCTCTATGAGTTGCATTATCATCTTTATATGATGTTTTGGTGAAATGAACATAATTGTAAATGTTTAAGTGAAATGCTATGAATTGTGAATCATGAATTGGTGAATGTGATTGATTATGTACGTGTACATGGTGATGTATTGTAATAAGTTGTGGTGAGAAATGTGAATTACGTGTATGTTATAATTGTGTTTTATGATATATATAATTTTATGCATTGTTTGTTATGATAATGTTTCTCACCCTTCTGCTATTTTATAATGCTCTATGAGGCATTGCAGAGTAGGATGTTGGAGGTCTTTTGTGAAGCGAGTCTTCATTTCTTTTGGTCAGATGGCTCTGATATGTAACACTGGGTAGTTAGGAATTATTTTGATTCTTTTGTGATACATCTGTGTATGTATCTGCTGCTGAATATTTTGTAAACTCAACTGATGAATTGAATTAATTTGAATGGTGTATATGATGCTTATGTTAATGAAGTAATTTCAATGTTTAGATGTTTACGCTTTATTCTAAATGTTGATATGTGGGTTTTAAGCGCTATGCTTTGTTTTTAGTTGAGATTTACCCCTTTTGTTACATATCTTTATGAGCAGGTATTATTTATGTTTCGTTTCAATGATAATGTGATGCGCCTCTTTTATACCATGTTTTAATTTATACTCTGATGAAACTTTTATTAATTGCTTATATGATTTTAATTGATTAATTGGGGGTATAGAAAGGGGGTGTTACATTAAGTGGTATCAGAGCCAGTGTTGAGTCAGTTGTGTCTGTCTTCTTGTTATGTTGGTTAAACGGTTATCTGACCTTGTTGTTATTTTTGGGAATCCTCAGAATATGGCTGGTCGTAATGACACTGCTATGGCTGCGACATTGGAGGCTATGGCAAGGGCGGTGCAAGGTGCGCCGAATGTGAATGTGAATGATGAGTTTAGAAAGAATCAGTTGCCTGTATTCAAAGGAAGGTTTGATCCTGACGATGCTCACATCTGCTTGAAGGAGGTTGAGAGAATCTTTAGAGTTATGAACTGTGCTGAAGGAAACAAGGTGAGACTTGGGACTCATATGTTGAGGGAAGAGGCTGATGACTGGTGGGTCAGTATGAGGCAAGTTCTTGAGGTGGATGACGAAGAAATAACTTGGGATTTGTTCCGCGCTGAATTTTTGAGGAAGTATTATCCTGAGAGTGTGAAGGGTAAAAAGGAAATGGAATTCCTTGAGTTGAAGCAAGGCAACATGTCTGTGGTAGATTACACGGCTAAGTTTGTGGAATTAGTACAGTTCCATCCTCATTATGCAGCTGTTACGGCGGAGTTCTCTAAGTGTATTAAGTATGAGAATGGCTTGCGTCCGGAGATAAAGCAAGCGGTGGGTTACCAGAGGATACGAAGATTTTCGGACTTGACCGAATGTTGTAGGATTTTTGAAGAGGATAGTAGAGCTTGTTCTACTCACTACAAGAGTTTGAGTGAGAAGAAAGGCAAGCAACAAGTGAGGAGTGGACCTTATGTGACGCCTGTTGATAAGGGCAAGTATAAGGGAAACTTCGATAGGAAATCTGGAGGTGGAAGTTCAGGTGCAGTCAAATGTTACAAGTGTGGCGTGTTGGGCCACAAATCTTTTGAGTGTGGGAAGTCTATGGAGAAGTGTGCTAATTGTGGAAGTTTTGGACATACCACTTTTGAGTGTAGGAGGAATGTGGTAAAGTGTTTTAACTGTGGAGAAGTTGGTCATATTAGCACCAAGTGTATCAAACCAAAGCAAGCTCAGTCGGGTGGAAAAGTATTTGCATTAGCCGGTTCAGACACTACTAATGCGGATCGCTTGATTAAAGGTACGTGCTTTATTAATAATATGCCTTTAGTTGCTGTTATTGATACCGGAGCGACTCATTCGTTCATTTCTCTTGAATGTGCTAAGCGTTTGGGTTTGCGCATGGTTTCTTTGAGTGGTGGCATGGTTATTGAGACTCCTGCTTCAGGGTCGGTAACTACTTCTTTGGTGTGTGTAAGTTGTCCCTTGACCATGTATGGTAAAGACTTTCTTATGGATTTGGTGTGTTTACCGTTGAAAGGCTTGGATGTGATTTTGGGTATGAATTGGTTGCAATTTAATAGAGTTCATTTAGATTGCTATCATAAGTTGGTGAGGTTTCCTTCTTTGGAAGATGAGGAAAGCGAGAGTTTTCTATCCACTAAAGAGTTGAAGAAACTTTTGGCGGACGAAGCTCAGTTGTTTGGTTTATTTGCATCGTTGTCGCTAGAGGACAAGGTTGAACTTGACGTGTTTCCAGTGGTGTGTGAATTTCCAGAAGTGTTTCCCGAGGATATTACGAATGTACCGCCAGAAAGGGAAGTTGAATTTTCTATTGATCTAATTCCGGGTACTAGACCAATTTTGATGGCGCCGTATCGTATGTCAGCATCAGAATTGGTAGAGTTGAAGAAGCAATTGAATGATTTGTTAGAAAAGAGGTTTGTGAGATCAAGTGTTTGTCCTTGGGATGCACCGGTGTTGTTAGTAAAGAAAAAGGATGGAAGTATGCGGTTATGTATTGATTATCGACATTTGAACAAAGTGACAATTAAGAATAAGTATTCGCTTCCTAGAATTGATGATTTGATGGACCAATTGGTTGGAGCACGAGTTTTTAGCAAGATTGATTTAAGATCAGGTTATCACCAGATTCGTGTGAAGGAAGGAGATATTCAAAAGACGGCTTTTAGGACACGATATGGACATTACGAATATTTAGTGATTCCATTCGGAGTTTCTAATGCGCCAGGTGTGTTTATGGAGTACATGAATCGTATTTTTCATGAGCAGTTGGATCGTTTTGTGGTTGTGTTTATTGACGACATTCTGATTTATTCTAAGTCTCAAGAAGAGCATGAGAAACATTTAAGAATTGTGTTACAGATTTTGAGGGAGAAGCAATTGTGTGCCAAGTTGTCAAAGTGTGAGTTTTGGTTGTCAGAAGTGAGTTTTCTTGGGCATGTTATTTCAGGTGATGGTATTAGTGTTGATCCGTCTAAGATTGATGCGGTAATGCAATGGGAGACTCCTGGAACAGTTACGGAGATTCGAAGCTTCTTGGGCTTGGCAGGTTATTACCAGAGGTTTATCGAAGGGTTTCCGAAGTTGACACTTCCGTTAACGCAGTTAACTTGTAAGGGAAAGACTTTTATTTGGGACGTTGATTGTGAGGAGAGTTTTATGGAGTTAAGGATAAGATTGACAATAATGCCGATCTTGATTTTGCCGAATCCTACAGAACCTTTTGTGGTATATTGTGATGCTTCTTTGACTGGTTAGAGTGGTGTTTTGATGCAAGATGGAAAGGTTGTGGCTTATGCTTCTAGAAAGTTAAGAGTGCACGGAAAGAATTACCCTACTCATTGTTGCACCCTAAAATTTGACCAACCGGTTTCCATATCTGGTTTATGTTTCGACGCATTTTGCATTCGCATTCGCATACTGCATGCATTGCATTTTTCTCAGTCAGATCGATTTTATTGGGATTGCAGCCCCTGGCGTTTCAGGCAGTTCAGGCCGGTTTGAATAAGCGTATTTTGAAAAAATTGGTGCTCGTTCCCTGTGTTTTCAGGCCATCTCGGGGCTCGGGTTTCGTTATGGTTGCGCAATCGTTTTATAATCGATTTAATCGGCCTCCTGGCATTTTTTAGGATTTTTCTTTTATTTTCTAGATTTTTGATGCATTTAATAGATTTTTAATAGGGTTATTTGTTTTTTTCTTAGATAGTAAATAGGTTTGTATTTTGTTTATAGAATTTAATAGATTTTCTTAATAGTTTTTAGATTTTTAAATACATATTCCTTTTTTTTTTAGAGATTTAATAGATTTTAAATTTTTTTTAGATATTAGTTTTATCTTTTAATAGAATAGTTTTTAAATAGATATAACTAGATATTACTTTTCTTTTAATAGAATAGATTTTTTAAATAGAATTTAATGTTTTTAGATTTTATTAAATTTTAATTGATTTTTCAAATTTAATAGAATAGATTTTTAAATAGGATTTAATGTTTTTTTTAGATTTTATTAGATTTTAATTGTTTTTTTTAGATTTAATTGGATTTTTTAAATAGATATAGATATTAAATAAATCTTTTCTGTTTTTTTAATAGATTAATTAGGGTTTTATTATTAATTTTCGTTTATGCTTTAATTAGGATTAATTAGAGGTCTTAATTAGGTTTTTTTTATTAATTTCGTTTTATTTTTTAGGGTTAATTAGGTCTTAGTTAATCAGGGTTTATCCATTATTGGGCCATTATCCAGGTAGTCCATTATCCAAATCAGAAAAAGCCCAAAATCCTGCCACTTGTCATATAAATAGAGTGCCACGCGTGGGTCCACTCTTTCAGCCACCTCATTTCTCAGACTCCCTCAGAATCAGCCACTTCACCATTCTGCTGACACGTCACCATTCCACTATCTCTCCCTCTGATCCACGAGTCTCCCTCTCCTTTCTCTCGCTGCCACGCGTCCATCTCTGGATCCCGCCGCCAAAGTCTCACCGCCGGCCATACAAACGGCCTGAGGCTTCGCCGGAGAAATCATTGGCCACCGTAAATCTCGCCGGTAACTGCAAATCTCGCCGGTAACTGCAAGCTTCACTGGAAACCGAAATTTTCCAGAAAATTCATCCAACATCTTTCAATCTTCTTCATCCATATTCGTCAACCACTCGCCGGAAGACACATCTTCGCCGGAATCTGCAATCTTCATCCACGATTTGCCCAGATCTTCATCTCCGCCTCGATCTTCCATCATCATCGTTCATTAACAATCTTGTTCATCCGTGTTTTTCCGAAAGAAACTGCAAACCTCAAGAATATCAACGAAGCAGATTCAGTGTTCGTTCGTCTTTTCAGAAGTACGTTCATCTTCATCAAGATCCGTCACCGATCTCATCAATTCTCACCGTGTGTCCATCAAAGTGCTACGAGTTGCAACGATTCATCCAAAGCTTCATCAGTATTACAAGAATCCTTCATCAAGTTCATCGTCGTCCTTCAAGCTCCTTCGTACAGCTCCAGAAGCAAATCTTCAAGAAGTTCTTCCCGAGAACTCATCACATTCGTCGCATCTCCAGGTTCCTTTTTCGCTCTGAACTTGTTAATCTTCGTAGTTTATTTGTTAGCTGAAGAGCTAGGGTAGAACGAGTGTTAGTTTGTGAAGCGAAGTTAGGTTAGGGAAGTCACTCTGAACTGAGATATTGAAATGGTGGTTCGTGATGGCGATTGATTTGTGTGAAGCGTTTAGGTGAGGTTGATGAACAAGTTTGTGAGGGGGAGGAATTTGAGCAAGGCTTGAGGTCTTCAGAGAGAGAGGTTTGAGAGAACGCATTTGCGGTGCTAGGGTCTCAATCGAGGAAGATGAACAGTATTGGAGAGGGAGAGTTAGGAGAATTAGGTTTAGGTTTTGCTTGGCTGAGGTTGGGTTGGATTGAACTCGGGCTTGGGCCCAATTACGAGGATTGCTGATCATACTCTCTGTTTCCCATTAGCACCCCCTCTCCCATTTGTGTTGCATTTTGGGCCTTAGGCCCGTTTGCTGATTACACCCCCCCAGTCTGGGGTCCAATAGAATAACAAGGCGATTCGTCGCTATCTGCACCCCCCCCCCCCTCCCGTTTGTTTTTTTTTGTTTTTTTCTTTGGTGTTTTTTTGAAGCAGATTGGGCCCAGCGCAGTGATATCTGCACCCCCCTCCTGGGCCCAATGTATTTTTGAAGTGTAAAAAAATTGCTTTTGCCACACCTGTTTTTAATTTTGTTTGAATTTTCAAATTATTTCATGGTGGCATATGGTTTACTCAAAAAAAGTCATAATAAATTCAAAAATAGTCATTTTTACATGGGATTTTTTTTCTCATTCTCATTAGTGTCTCAAGAAAATTATCAAAAAATAAAATTAGTATTTTAATCATTTTTCTATTTTTGGTGAATTTCTACATTTAGTTGCTTTTATTGCATTTTAGTTTGTATATCCATTTTGTTGAATTTTATTTAGCCATTTCCTTTCATATTTTGATGTGATTCTTTTTCCTATGGTTAGATTAGAATATTAGGTTCCCTTAGAGATTTATATCCATTTTTGTGATTCAATCTTGTTTAGTTTTGAACCATCAACATTAGGGTGACTAGAATTAGGGTAAAACTTGACATAGGTGCATCATAACACTTAGATTTTGGGTTTTTAGCTTGAATTAGGAGCTGGGAAATATATGGTATGTAGGGTAGATGTATAAATCCCCTTAGAATTAATTTTAGGATTTTAAATGATATACTACTATTTTACTTGATTTTTGTAAATAGTGTGTTTGTTTGGTGTGGCCATTATGGGCTTTTGTATTGTTTGCTTGGGGTTGGGCTTTGCTATGGGGTATGGGGCTTGGATTGGGCTTGTGGAGCATGAAGGAGCATAAGAGAAGATTGAAGATGGAGATCAAAGTTGGATGCATGGATATTCTTGTGCTTGAAGATGTTTTTGAAGACATAGGAAATAGGGATAAGCAGAGCCTTAGAATAGACTAAATTCTTTGTACAAGCATGGATAGCTTCTTGTGCTTCCATTCCTATCTATGACATAAAGTCCCTCTTGGGTATTCACCTCCCTCCTTTGGAGGGATAAGTGGCCTTACCTTAGAGGTAGAACTTTGAGGGAACCAGTCTTTCATGATGATAAACACTTATAGGTTTCCTTTGGTTGTCAATAAGCTGTTTTATCATTCCAACTTATTCTGTTAAGTGATTCTCTTTTGGAGTGCTTGCCTTGAAGATAGAGCTTACCTAAAGCTTGGAGGCCATTGAGGTTTGATCTTGGGATTCACTTGAAGATGTTACTGTTTTGCTGTTTATCAACTGTCAGAGTTTGATGTTTTTCAGAGTTGCTGCTGTAGGAGCTGGGGGGCTGTCAGAGCTGGTTTTGGGGTTTCTTATTTTCTTTGTTGTATTGTTTGTTAATTTTCCCCTTAGGTTTGAAGTGAAGCAGTTTCACTTTGCCTATTGTTTTTCAGGTTCGAGGTTGAGTGGGACTCTCTTGCCTCGCTTGTATTGCTGCATCTCATGCATTTTACTGCTTTACTGTATATTTGTTGTTTCTTTTCCGTTTATCCCCTAGGGTCTCTGTTTCTCTCTGTGCAAGAGAGAAATATGACAGACATTAGGTGTTAACCCATGCATGACAACGTTAGGATAGTTTTGATTCCCATTTTAACCCTAGGTTGTAGAGTTCTTTCTCTTCTATCTCAAAACAATCAAAAATACAATAAGAGGTCAAATGTCAATAAAAAACAGTTCTTGCGTAAAAGACTGGAAACCCATCAAAGTGTCATTTTTGTCCGCTTGGACCCGTAATCAGGAGAAAACCTTTTTCAGAAGGATAAAAACAATCAAGACAGACTTGCGTCGTACGTGGCCTGAACTACGTTTGCTCTGATCTTTCATGCTGTATGAAAGTACGTAGGCATAGGATGCGATATCCTAGCGAGCAACCTTCCCCTCCTTTCCCGTAGGTAGGCGAACTACGTTGACTCTGATTTCTCGTTCCAGACGGGAATACGTAGGCATAAAGTGCGATACTTTGCCGAGTCATTTTATTTTCTTTTAGCCTCAGACCTGTAGAATAGATAGAATAACAATTCGTACTAGAAAACAAGCGTGGATCCCGTCGAGTACGACGGACGTGAGGGGTGCTAATATCTTCCCCTTGCGTAACCGACTCCCGAATCCAGGATTTGGTTGCGATGACCATTCCTTTCCCGTCTTTGCGGTAGGTTTACTTCGAGCATTTCCTTTCCCTCCGTTGGGATAAATAACGCACGGTGACGACTCTTCTATTCAGCCGGCGCCGATTTTCGCAGTAGCGCTTGTTTTCCCGTCGTGGGTTTTGTATGGATTTACGTTTTCTGTATTTTACATTCAGCATTATATTATTGTTATTATTGTTGTGGGTATGAGGGGGTTCTATGATTGAGAGATAAGCCGGACCTGGGCTTGAGTGCACCTAGAATTAGAGTGGAAATTAGTGGGCGCGTGCATGCTTTGCATGTACTAGTGTCTCATGAAATCCACGCTCAGACGATGTTCTCCCGATTGACTTCTTTTTCAACCCTTTGGGTTGAGGGGGTTGTTGGTTTGAAGGATTGTCGACTCTAGGGACCGATCATTTGGAAGTTGGCTAAGTGAGGCCTCTTCAGGACATGATGATACCACACCTTCTGGGTATCGTATCATCAGTCTTGAAAGTATGTGACGCCAACGACCGCATAGGATGCCGTACCTTGTGTCAGTTATTAGGACACCTACCTGTGAGAAGGGTTGGGCATGCAGGTAACTTGACCTCCAGATTACCGGTTTTCTTGATTGAGATTCAGTGGTGTGATATTTGAGGACAATGTTATTGGGTCTGTCAGAGACCAGGTTGGGGCATCGTGGTTGGTTTTGAGCAGTTTGAGGGTCTATTTGAGGCCAATATTGTGGATTGGACTTCTCAGTCAGGGGCACTTGATCCCTTGTTGCATTGCTTGCATATTGCATTGTTTGCATCATCATGTGCATATCATTAACGTGTGTCTGTGCTGCAGGTGCATTTTCATACTCCCCGATCCTAGTGCTCCGGACTTCTATCTGTTATTATGAGTACTTTGAGGAAGACTGTTGCGTATAAGTTGCCTACCCCTGATGTGACTTCTTTGCTGGGTCTGATTTCCCTAGCTGACGATGATGTGAAGAGAAGTTTTAGAAAGAGTTATGGGAAGCTATTGAATTTGGTTTGCATACCAACCGCATACGAGCTGAATGGGTTATACATTTTGATGCAGTTATATGATCCCTCTTTGAGGTGTTTTATGTTCCAGGACTTCATTTTGGCTCCGACCATGGAGGAGTACGCTGAGTTTCTAGAGTTGCCAGTTCAGAACAGAGTGCCCTTCATTCCCTTTGATGCTAAGCCTAAGCTGGAGGACTTAGCTATTCCCTTGCATATGGATCCTGCAGAGTTGTTGTTGACTTCCTGGCATGGAGTTTCTGGGTTATCTCTCAAATTCTTGGTTAGCAAAGCTCAAGAATACGCCAAAAGTGGCTGCTGGATCGTGTTTAACGCTGTTCTTGCCTTATGCATCTATGGGATTATATTGTTCCCTAATCTTCCTGAGTTCGTTGATTTGGATGCATTCCACTTGTTTGCTGCAGGCAACCCAGTGCCTACCTTGATTGGAGATTTCTATCATTCCTTGCATTATAAGAATGAAAACAGAAGGGGGGAAATGTCCATTGTTGTGTACCATTGCTGAATATGTGGTTTGAGAGCCATCTGCCCAAGAAGGGTCCTTTTGTTGAGTCTGCAGATACAGCTGAATGGCCCGAGCGTCTAATGGGACTTTCTTCAGAAGACATTGTATGGTTTGACAGAGATTTATTGGGGTCAGAGATTATCTTCAGTTGCGTCGGGTTTCCCAACGTTCCTTTGATTGGAAGGAATGGATGTATCAATTACAACCCTTCATTGTTGGTTCGACAGTTTGGGTATGCTTTGAAGAGTCCACCGAAGGAGGAAGAAATACAGGAATCTCTGTATTTCACGGGTGACCTGAGTGGGGAATTATTGGCCAAGCTTCAGCACGCTTGGAATCATATCTGCAGAAGAGGGAAACCATTACTAGGCAAGAATGATTGTCAAGCTTATATGCCTTACAAGGTGTGGATTCAAGAGAGGGTAAGGCAGGTGCAGATGCCTTTTCCAGCAGTATCACGTCCCGTTCCCATTCCAGTTGAGAAATCGACTACTGTGGCTATTGAGGTCTATGAGCAGGTAGTGAAAGAAAAAGAAGACTTGATAAAGATCAATGAAGAGTTAGAGAAGGAATTGGCTCAAATCCGGAGTGAGAAGAACAAAGTCGTGTATTCCTTCCAACAGCAGACTGAGTTGGTAAACAGGCTAGGTGCCGAACTGACAGAAGAGACAAAGAAACGTGAACGCCTGGGAAAAGAATTCAGAAGCTCTCATGATATGTTAGAGTCCAAGAAGAAGTCACTTGATTCCGCCTACCGGGAAATCTCTTCGTGCAACAGAACGTGGAATGCTACGCTAACCAACAATAAAAAGAGGGAAGACAAATTGAAACAGCAAATTTCTGAACTCGAAGATCAGTTGAAGGCTAGCAAGAGAAAGTATGAAGAGGAGGTTATGACAAGATATAGTCTTCAGAACTCATTGAACAAAGTCGTCGAGTGCAAGAAGGAGGCTGTGTCTCAGAAACGGAAGTTAGATGACCGCTTCGGAGAAGGGGCATGGGAGGAATCTATTGGTGATTTACGACATGTTCTCAAGCGAAGAGATCTACTTGTCGAGGGTTTGCTTACTCAACCAAATCATCCCGAGACTAAGAGATTATTAGAGGAGTACCAGGCGTATGGTCGCACTTGACTATCTCATATATTGATGTGTATGCTTTATTTGCATTGTGCTGGCCATCACCAGGATTGTTGGTTGAGGTCATGCCTTCTTACTGTACGCTCATTAATATTGTATTCCTGACTTGATGGGATTTTCTGCAATGTATGAGATGTTTTTCTATGATTGAGTTTCGAGCTTCTTATTGCTATCACTGTCACCGCACTGGCACATTGGCACTAGAATTGGGGAGTGATATTCCCTAATGCACAGACACATGTTGCATTTGCATACACATTCATATTGCATTACCAGGTAATTATTGAACTGTATCTCATTTCCTGCATCTCGCCAGGTTTTTCCAGGATTGAAAGTCAACGTCCTCACCGATACTCTACTCGTACCAACTGCAAAAGAGTCATGGACCAGATGCAAAATGAGATGCAGGAGATGCGTGAAAAGCTGGCGTTGTTCATGCAGACGATGGAGACAATTGTGAAGGGGCAGGAAAACTTGCAAACTTTGGTACAGCCATTGTTGGCGAGAAATGTCGGGAATGGAAATGAAGACCACAATTCTGTACGTGTTGACACCATTCATGGGGATGGTACTCCTACGCCTGTAGCTCCACCTGTGGTGAATACACCTGTTGTGAATGTGAACAATGGCGCTGGCGCCGGGAATGGTAATACAGGAATTGGTAATGAGACCGTCATTAACAATGTTGGATTCGGAGACGCCAATCTGGGCGGTGATAACAATGGAGGTAATGGCTTTGGTAACAACGGACTCGGCTATAACGACCAGGGGTTTGATTATGTCAACCAGGATGGGAAGTTTTGCTTCATTGCTCAGGGTTTCGGATATGATGGTTTTGGTAATGCTAATCAGGCCTATGGTGGATTCGGTAACGGAAATGGTGCTGGAATGATGCCTTTTGGACCTGCCGGGGTCGCTCAAGGGTATGGTAACAGAGGACGGGGCCCTATGATGAATCAGGCTAGATTTGGTCGTAACAATGGGTATGATGGGTACGGAAATGAGAATGTTAATTGGATGGAAGACCAACAAGAAGATGCCTTCTCTGGTAGGGGTATGGATGGACCTGTGGATCCTGTTCAGAGGATCAAAGTGCTTGAGGAAAAAATGAAGGGTGTAGTGAATCAGAATACTTCTGGTTTAGATATGCCTTAATGGGATTGGTCCCGGGCCTAAGGGTACCGCTGAAGTTTAAAGTTCCCACCTTTGATAAATATAAGGGAGACACTTGTCCGAAGGTGCATGTTCGCTCTTACTACAGACGGATGTCCGCTTACTCGAATGATGAAAGAATGCTGATGCATTTCTTCCAAGACAGCTTATCCGGACCGTCACTTGAGTGGTATATGGGGTTGGAGCCCACTCAGATCAAAACATGGAAGCAACTGGATGAGGCGTTTGTGACTCATTACAAGTATAACAGTGACCTGGTACCGAACAGGGTCCAGCTGCAAGGCTTGTCACAGAAAACTGGGGAGAGTTTCAAAGAATATGCGCAAAGGTGGCGCGACATGGCGGCAAGAGTGCATCCTCCTCTGGTGGAGAAGGAGATGAACGATATGTTCATTGGAACATTCACGGGGATATTCTACGAGAAGTTGTTTCCTGTTGCGTTGGGCAGTTTCTCCGATCTGATCTTGATGGGTGAAATGATTGAGAATAGTATTAAGGTGGGAAGGTTCCAAGCTGGGGAGCCTACTTCGTCGGGAGGTAATAGAAAAGCATTTGGTGGTCGACGTCAAGGTGATTCTAGTGCAGTGTTTGGTGGCCGGGGCAGGGGCAGAGGAAGACACCAGTATAATCAGCCGCAGCAGATAGCTAGTGTCACGATTCCATTTCCTCAACAAAGACAACAACAACAACCGCAGCAACAACAACAGCAGCCACAGCAGCAGCAGGGGCAGAATGCTGGCCAAAGAAGATTTCTGAATACGAAGTCGAAAAGAGTGTTTGAAGCGCCTCCTTCCACGTATGCGGAACTCTTTCAGACACTGTTAGGGCTGAATTTAGTTGAAAAGAGGACCTTGGCACCTCCCACGGGACCAACCCTTCCTTATGGGTATGATGTTAACAAACATTGTGACTTCCACTCCGGGGCACCCGGGCATGACATAGAGGCCTGTCATGCGTTTAAACATAAAGTTCAGGATCTACTAGATAGCAAGGCCATAAATTTTGGACAAGCGGGTCCAAATATAGTACAACAGCCCATGCCCAACCATGGGGCAAATGTTATTTTGACTGAGGAGGGTTTGAATCTGATCATAAATGTTGATGAACTGAAAACACCGTTGTGTGAAGTAAAGAGCAGGTTATTGAAAGGAGGTGTGTATCCGGGCTGCGATGAGTTTTGTCTAGAATGTTGGACCCAAGCTGGGGGTTGTGATGAATTGAAGAAGGGTATTCAGACCTTGATAGACGAAGGCACGTTGCAATTTGATAGAACGGCAGTTGAGAAACCTGCAGAGGTGTTAGCTGATGAGCAAAGTGATGTTGCTACGGTGACAATTCCATGGAAAACGATAACTATAACAGCGCCAGCCAGGCGGCCGACGATCACTATTACAAAGGCAGGGCCAATCCCTTATGAGAGCACCAAGGCAGTACCATGGACTTATGGGCTGGAAGCATATTGTGATGGGGAGAAAATTGATATCAGTAAACGACCAGCTGGGGTTGTGGACAATGTCGTCGGGACTGGAGGAATGACGAGGAGCGGGAGAATTTTTATATCGCCTGAGGTAGAGGCTGAACGATTGGCAAAAGGTAAAGGTAAAGTGAATGAGAATGTTCCAGTGCAGAGGAATGAAAAAGAAATGTCACTGAAAGATGTAGAAGAATTTATGCGTCTTATTCGTAAGAGTGACTATAAAATTGTTGAGCACCTTCAACAAACACTGTCGAAGATCTCCATATTGTCGCTGCTACTGTGTTCCGAAGCCCATAGGAATGCGTTATTGAAAATTCTGGACACATTGTTCGTACCCCAAGATGTTTCTGTGAATCAGTTGGAGGGGGTGATGGCGCACGTGAATGCAGGCCATAGTTTGGGATTTACGGATTTTGATTTGACCCCGAGGGGAAGAGAGCATAACATGGCGTTGCACGTCTCAGTTGAATGCAGGGGCACGGTCATGTCCCATGTGTTGGTAGATACCGGGTCTTCTTTAAATGTGCTCCCAAAGAAAGCAATGATGAAGTTGGATATCAGGAGGATCATTTGTACACCTAGTGACTTGGTGGTCAGGGCATTTGATGGTACACGGAGGTCAGTCTTTGGATCTATAACTTTGCCTCTGCAGGTGGGGCCGGAGATTTTTGAAACTGAATTCTATATTATGGACATCCAGCCAGCATATAGCTGTCTTCTTGGACGACCATGGATCCATGGTGCTGGGGCAGTCACATCTACCTTACACCAAAAGCTGAAGTACATGGTGGGGGACAGTGTGGTCACAGTTTGTGGGGAGGAGAATATATTGGTCAGCCATTTGTCGTCATTCAAGTACGTGGAAGTCGACAGCGAGATTCACGAAACACCCTGTCAAGCCTTTGAGGGGTTGTGCATTAAGGACAAAGTTCCAGGGCCAAGTAAAGCATCAGAGGTGGCAGTGTCGTCATACAAAGAGGCTCAGGCTCTAGTGAAGACCGGTGATTCCAAGGGTTGGGGCAAGGTTTTGGATATTCCCGTGAAAATGGACAGATTTGGACTGGGATATCAACCTTCATCATCAACGCCTACTGCAGGGGCACCCCGTTTCAAAGAACCAATAACAATTACGGTTGGTGGGGTATATCACGAGACCATCAACGCTGTTTCAGATTCTGAAGAGGGAGACAGCGACTGCGACATGGACGCCTGGATTCAGCCGAGCGTGCCAGGACAAGGGCTTTGCAATTAGTCTATTCAGGAGACTGTTCCTGTGACAACTAAACAGTAATGCTTTGTTTTCTTAATTGTTGAACAATCTGGTGTCCTACCCGGGGCATCGTGATTTTGCTTAGGGTCATTCTATTATGTACATTGTACTGTTTAATCGTTAAATAAAAGGCGTTTTTCATGTACAAATATTGTGATCTCTGTTTTTCCTGTTTTTATTTTTACAATAAAATGGCAACGTGGTTATTTGCTTTGTATGTGTTTTGAAGCATTTAACCATTTCCTTTGCAGGATTACTATTTCAGATGACATCTATGAACCGCCTATGACTCACTTCGACTTTGAGCACCCGGTATTTCAGGCCGAAGAAGAGATTGCTGAAGATGGCGATGTTCCAGAAGAGTTGTCTTGGTTGGTAAAACAAGAAGAAAGAATCATTCTGCCTCATGAAGAAGTCATTGAGATCGTCAATCTGGGGTCGGAAGGGGTTGAAAGGAACATCCGTATAGGGGCCGCGCTGCAGAGCGACGTCAAGCGAAGATTGGTTGAAATGCTCAAAGAGTACAGTGATATTTTTGCTTGGTCGTACGAGGATATGCCTGGGATGGATACGGATATGGTTGTACACCGTCTTCCGCTAAAAGAAGAATGCCCGCCGGTTAAGCAGAAGCTCCGAAGAACTAGACCGGACATGGCTGTGAAGATTAAGGAGGAGGTTCGAAAGCAGTGGGATGCTGGTTTTCTAGCTGTTACAAAATATCCCTCATGGGTCGCTAATATTGTGCCAGTGCCAAAGAAAGACGGTAAAGTGAGAATGTGCGTAGATTACCGTGATTTGAACAAAGCGAGCCCGAAAGATGATTTTCCACTTCCTCACATCGATGTGCTGGTCGATAACACCGCTCAATTCTCCGTATTCTCCTTCATGGATGGCTTCTCGGGCTATAATCAGATTAAAATGGCGCCAGAAGACATGGAGAAGACTACCTTCATTACGCCCTGGGGAACATTTTGTTACAAAGTGATGCCCTTCGGATTGAAGAATGCTGGGGCAACGTATCAGCGTGCAATGACAACTCTCTTTCACGACATGATGCATAAAGAGATCGAGGTTTATGTTGATGATATGATTGCAAAATCCCAGACGGAGGAGGAACATTTGGTGAATCTGCTGAAATTATTCAAGAGGCTTAGGAAGTTCAGGCTGAGACTGAACCCTAACAAGTGCACCTTCGGGGTGAGATCGGGTAAACTGCTGGGGTTTATCGTGAGCGAAAAAGGAATAGAGGTTGATCTTGCGAAAGTAAAAGCAATACAAGAAATGCCGACGCCTAAAACAGAAAAAGAAGTGCGTGGGTTTTTAGGGAGGTTGAACTACATCGCTCGGTTCATATCTCACCTAACAGCTACGTGTGAGCCATTATTCAAGCTGTTGAAAAAGGACCAGGCTGTGACCTGGAATGAAAATTGTCAAAAGGCGTTCGATAAAATAAAACAGTATTTGCAGGAGCCTCCTATTTTGATACCTCCAGTGGCAGGTGTCGCTACTGCGAAAATCGGCGCCGGCTTGACAGGAGAGTTGCCACCGTGCGTTATTTATCCCTCAGAGCGGGAAAGGAAACGCTCGAAGTAAACCTCGCAAAGACGGGAAAAAAGGTATGGTCATCTCAACCATAGCCTGGATTCGGGAGTCGGTTACGCAAGGGGAAGGTATTAGCACCCCTCACGTCCATCGTACTCGATGGGATCCACGCTTGGTGTTTATGGGTAAAAGGGTGTGTTATCTATCTACGCTAATGGCTGGTCTGAAAAGAAAAGAAAAGGACAGGACTCGACAGAACATACGGTGTTCTGGGCCTACGTATTCCCTCGTGCAATGGGAAAGTCAGAGTCAACGTAGTTCGACTTCCTACGTCTAAACGGGGGAAAGGTTGCTCGCCAGGACATCGCGTCCGGTGCCTACGTACTTCCATCTGGTATGAAAGATCAGAGCAAACGTAGTTCGGCTAACTACGGGTAAACAGGGGCTCTCACGCAGCAGTGAGAAAACAAACTGGTCCTAAAGGCTTGGGAGCCTACAACTACGATCCGGTCTCAAATGCGCTCGGGCAAGAGAAAGGGGTAACAATTAGTCGTTAGCGGGCAAGTCTCGATCGCACAGCCGCGAGAGAACAAAGGTTAGTTGTTAGTGTGCTCGCTAGGATATCGCATCCTATGCCTACATATCTTCGTCTGGAACGAAGAATCAGAGCAGCTGTAGTTCAGCTAACTACGGCTCAAGCTACTCAAAAGCTCCTACAGAAAGGAAAGGGAAACCCTAGAACTATAGCTGAGAAACAGGGGAATCTACCTACTGCTATCACACCTGGTTGACCATCCTAATGTCTATCATAACAACTCCGCCGCGGAGAAGTCAGAGCTCCTAAGGGATCATGGCAACAGGACTGAACTACAAACAAGAAACTGCAACGCAAAGGAATACTGAAAATATGCATGAATGCAACAACTAAACAAACAAGGCACAGAGGCCGCAAACCACAAAGGCAAGGGAGCTCAGCTCTACCAAATACCAACAAGCAAAGCCACGCAATAACAAACAAGCAGAAGGAGAACCACCTCAACTTCTCATGCACACAAAGCCTACTTCTAAGATGCACCTATTCAGAACTATCTAGATGAACACCTAAGTCTAATGCGACATAACATCATACAAATCAAACAACCCAAAGAGACTAACCCTGAGCAGGGCCTCTATCTATACACAAGAAACTACTCCTGGGCAAGGCCCCTAACAAACCTGAAACAAGCTCCTAATCTATCTCTAAACAAAACTCTATACAACGCCCTAAGCAAAGATCTAAGCAACAACTCTAATCAAAAACCCTAAGCAAGAGAAATCAATCCCAGTCTCCAAGCTTCAGAACAAGCTTACCAGAGAAAAGGAAGCTAAGCAGACAAGCCCATAGTGCTTTCCTCAGGAAAGTACCAGGAGGTTACTACTCAGGAGTCATATCCTATGCGGCTCGACAACTGTGATCAGTTTACATTCCTCCTCAGGAGAAATTAAACTCACATGAAGGCTCCGGCGTCACTGGATACTTGAGAAAAACCTATATGCACTAAGGGAACTAAGTGAGCAGACTCATAGGACCTTCCTCAGGAAAGTACCAGGAGGCTGACACTTAGGAATCGTATCCTACGTGGCTCAACAACTGTGATCAGTTTACATTCCTCCTCAGGAGAAATTAAACTCACAAGTTGGCTCCAACATCACTGGATACTTGAGAAATCCTAGATAAACTAATGGAACTAAGTGAATAGACCCATAGGACCTTCCTCAGGAAAGTACTAGGGGGCTTCCACTTAGGAATCGTATCCCATGTGGCTCAACAACATGTGATCAGTTTACATTCCTCCTCGGGAGAAATTAAACTCACAAGTTGGCTCCAACATCATTGGATACTTACGAAAGAGGTGAGAAGAAAGAATGAAAGTCATTCATAGTGCTTTCCTCAGGAAAGTACCATAAACTCCCTTCAAACTTCAGGATCTCGAACCTCACAAACAGACAACAAGCTCCTAGACTAAGCCTCCATCCACTGCATCCTGGCAAGCTCCAACAGGACTTCAATCAGCTCCCACCTTCAAGAAGAACCCACAGGCCAACAAACCGCAAGAGACTATCTCTGAAGTTCAACCACAGTTGAACTTCAAAGTCAGAAGTCATCAAGACTTCCCCTATCTTCAGGCTCAGACAAATCCTATCAGAACATCCTACAAAAATCCATCAAAAATCTATGGGAAACCTACATGGCTCTAGGATAACAGGCTAAAGAATCAGAACAAAATTCAACACCAGATGAAAGAACTAAAATCAGCAACACAGACACATCCACAAACCAATTTATTCAATATCAATAACAATGAAAAAATGCAATTAAAATGAAAATGCATGATTAAGCTAAGGTTTCTGCACTATAAAATTCTACACTGAATCACGAGTCTACAGAAAAAAGAACGGGATTATTTGACTAAATCTACCATTTTTTATGAAGTTTCTAATGATATGCATGCATTGAAAATATTAAAAACATCAATAAAAAAATGGAAAATATGCAAAAAATAACAAACAAAAATAAAATGACATTTTTATTTTTATTTAATTTTCTAGGAATTATGATGAAATGGTAGAAAAAAGAATTATTAAAAAAAACACTTATTTTCATTTTATTATGATTTATTGAATATGCAAAGAAATAAAAGAAAATTAAATTGAAATAAAACTGGAGGGGGGTTTAAACAGCAGGGAATTCAGTTCATTCTGGCTGGGCCCACATATGGGGGGTGCTAAAAGCAATAGGGTGCAGGGCCCAGGTTTGTCCAAAAAACAAATAACAAACACAGAAAAAAGCGCCTGGGGGGTGCTGACTTAGCAAGTTTCCAATTGATTTTCACTGGGCCTACGCCCAGGGGGGTGCTGAAAGCAATTTGGGCATAAGGCCCATATCCAATCACTCAGTCTCACACGCCAGGGGGGGGAAATTGAGTAAACTGGGGTGTAGTGCTTAGCAACATGCGCTTGGGCCTAAGCCCAAATCTGATCCTAAACCAATGAAACCCTAAACAAAAGTCTGAATCCCCTCACAAACTCAAGTTACTGTTCACTCCAAACTGCTTCGTCGTCTTCCTCCTCTCCCTCACGCTCTCTCTGCAACTTGGTTCCAGGAAGAAGAAGAAACCAAACAACACTTTAAACGCCTCACCACGCTCAAACGAATCAACACTATAACCTCAACCTCAGCACCCTCTCATATTCCACGCAAATTAAACCTCAAACCCTAACCAAACAATTTACCCTAACCGAGACTATGTTCATCAATGGCAATGCAGATATACCAGAGGGAAGACAAACCTGGGTTAATACGAGTGGAACAAGGGATCTTTGAAGATCTATTATGTATCAGGCGCGCGTTGTTGAAGAAGGTTGTTGACGCTATGATGAAGTTCTGAGTAATTTCTGGAAAAATTGCATGAAGGTTTGAGCGACTTCAGGAATTTCCTTATGAAGATGATGAATATTCAAACGTTCTGGAAAGATCTTTGGACGAGGATGAAGGCGTTCTGGAGAGATCTTGAAGATTGAACGCAGTTGAAGTTTCTGGAAATCTTGCTGGAGAAGGATGAATGCAGTTGAAGTTTCTGGGTTTTTCTTCGATGGAGGATGAAGGTTGATGATGAACTGATAATTTCTGGAGACGTTCTGAGGAGGATCTTCAAAGATCTGGAAGATTGCTGTTGGTGTTGATCGCTGGTAGCTGATGAACGGAGAAGAAAGAGGAGAGGATTGGATGTTGGTGAAGACGATGGGAAGTTGATCAGAAGAAGAAGATGAGTTTCTGGGGATTCGTATGAAGTTTCAGGCGAAACTTGAGGTTTCCGGCGAAGGATCAGATGAAGGTGACGGAGGAGGAAGGGGGAGAACGAAGAAGATAGGATGATTCTGGGTTTTCTGGTGGTTCAGGTGGTGGCCGGAGTTGGTTGGGGTTGCCGGCGGTGGGGGTTCACCGGATTTGCATGCCGGTCAGGGGAGTTTCCGGTGAGGAGGTGAAGGGGACAAGTGGCGCGCATGCGCAGAGAGAGAGAGAATGTGGGACAGCTGGGGGGACACGTGGGAGAGTCTGGGGAAACTCTGAGTGTGTGGTGGGTGATTGCATGCGCAACGCGTGGGGCCCTTCTTCAAACAACACGTGGCTGCCTCTATTTATTACACTGATATTCGCTGGGACTTTCTAGAAGTTTCTGGGAGTAGACTGGACATTCGCTGGAAAACTTGGACCATCTGAACCATTTTTCTGGACTTGCTGAGTCATTTGAGAACTGGGCCTCAACAAAAAGACACCTCCTGGGCCCACGAAAGCTGAATAAAAAACTGTAAAAAAAACTGAATTAAAACAATTAAACCTAATTACCTAATCAAAACAATTAACACCTAATTAACTAATGATTAATCCTAATAAAATCTAAAAATCAATTAAGATCTAATTAACTCTAAAAATTCAATTAACCTAATTAAACTCTAAAAAATGATTAAAAGTCTAATTAATTCTATATTATCCTAATTAAATCTAAAAATCAATTAAGATCTAATTAACTCTAAACTTCTACTAATTTTCTATTAAAATTCTAATATTATTTAATATCTATTAAAATCTATCATAAATAAAAGAAAAACTATATTATTTTCTATATTATCTAAAAAACAATTAAAACTCTACTAATCCTAACTTTTATCATTCTATTTAATATGCTAAGAAAAATCCACTAATATTCTAAAAATGATAAAAGCTGTTTAAATTCTATTAAAAATTCTACAAATGATTAAAATCTACTTAAAATATTCTATAAAATTCTAAAAAGAGAATTAAACTATTAAAAACACAAAAACTCTATTTAAATTCCAGAAAAATCTATAAAGCCTATTAAAAATCCGCAAAAGTCTATAAAAAATCCTAAAATGCAGATGAATGCAAATGACCGCCGTAAAAGAGCGCACGAGACCAGATCGAATCGAACAGAGAGCCCCGGGCATCAGAATATCCTCAAAATCACTGTGCAAGCTAAAAATCACCGAGGAGCGCCCAATTTCCCGAAAATAAAACCCTGGTGACCTGGACTGGGTCTGCCATATCTGATAGACAAAAATCAAGCTGTAAACTCTGATATCCCCTGTTTGCACAAAAATCATCTGTCTGATTTACGAATATGAAATTAAACCACGAGTCAGATAGGAGAATCGGTTGGTCAAATTTTAGGGTGCAACAGCTGCCCCTATTCAAGCGACTTGGACCTGAAGGGTTTGAAGAGCGCTCAGCCTTCAAACATTTAGAGGTACGAGACGGTTGAATACAAATAAAACCTGACAATTTTGCCAACCGCGAGCATATACTGTAAACTGCTTGGGGAATAAAGTCCAGAAAACCAAGTCCAGTCATTGCGGCACCAAACTGATTAATCATCTGATAAAGAACTCCCGATTGAATACCCGTTGCTTGTGATACCCCATATAACAAACCCTGAGGGTTGCAACAACATACCTGATCCTTTCACGTTGCCTACTGATAGGCAGGAAGAGAAATATACTCACATCGTCCAAAGATGGACGGGAAGGCACCCTGAATGGTACTCACATCGTCTAAGGATAGACGGCAAGACAACATAAATCTCCATATTCACATCGTCTACTGATAGACGGCATCATCCTGATCAATGAACAAATCAATATTCGCATCGTCTAAGGATAGACGGGAAGAAGTAATCTCCATCTTCACATCGTCTACTGATAGACGGGATCATCCTGATTGATAAAACAAAACAATTCACATCGTCTAAGGATAGACGGAAAGACATTCATAATCTCCATATTCACATCGTCTACTGATAGACGGGAAGAAATAATCTCCAAATTCACATCGTCTAAGGGTAGACGGGAAGACACCATAATCTCCATATTCACATCGTCTAAGGGTAGACGGCATCATCCTGATCGATGAACAAATCAATTCACATCGTCTAAGGGTAGACGGGAACAAAGCCTGATCACATACTCACATCTTCTAAAGATAGACGGGAAGAAATAATTCTCCGTACTTGCATCGTCTAAGGGTAGACGGAAAGAAATTCTTAATCTCCATACCCACATCGTCTAAGGGTAGACGGGATCATCCTGATTGATGAAACAAATCAATTCACATCGTCTAAGGATAGACGGAAAGACATTCTTAATCTCCATACACATCGTCTACTGATAGACGTGATCATCCTGATCTCCATACTCACATCGTCTAAGGATAGACGGAAAGACACCATAACGCAATTCAACACCCTCTTTTGAATTTCAGAATTCTTCTGTCTACGGAAATTGATGGAAAGATCAATATCTTCGAAGGGGCCACATCGTCAGTATGGACTGACGGGAAGAAAACCACCTTTTAAGGAACCATGTCGTCAATAAGAATCGACAATCACGAAAACTGAACATTCTTCGAAGAACCTCGACATCAATAAGGATTGATGGTCAGAAAAGTCCCTCTTAAACGTCATCATATCCAATAAACAGAAAGAAAACCCCTATCCGAAATATCATTTTGAAACCCCTCAACAACCAAGGATAGCCGGAGAAGACTCGCTGGGGAAACACCTCATCATATGTATGATCTGGCAATAAGAAACCCGCTGAACAGTAGCTCGAAACTTCACATCGTCTGCTGACAGACGGAAAGGAAAGCATACTTGCTGGAGAAACTCTATTTTGAACCTTATTGAAAATCAACCAAACCTCACATCGTCTACTGGTAGACGGGAAGGAAGGCATATCCTGGGGGAAACCCCTTCTTGAAACCTTACTGCGACCCGCAACTTCACATCGTCTATGGATAGACGGAAAGAAAACCACATTCGTACTCAAGACGTCTAATGATGGACGGAGAAGTCCATTTATTGAAGGAACACATCGTCAATATGAATTGACGGGAAGAAAAGTCTGTCGACACCAGATGACTGCTTGATCAAAGCATGATCGTTGTGTGATCTGAGATACAAATAAACTGCTGAACTGTCTGAACACTGTTGCTGGATAAATGCCCCTGAACTGATCACAGAGTAATTCACGCGCCATATGAGGCTGATAGAAAATCTGACTTATGCCTCGTATGCACATGCGTATGCTTTAATCTTTCTTCAGCGTAATGCTCCATTCTAGATGGAAATGCTACGCATTTTGACAATGATATGCACGTATGATGCAAATATGATAATGCATGCAATATGCTAATGCAGGCTCGAGCTGCCGGAGAGAGCTGGGTACAGAACTACTTTAGCAAAATAAATGCTGAAGGCGAGGCCAACTCTGCTGGAGATAAATTGGATATCACTGAATCGTCTTAGCAAAATAAATGCTGGGAGAGTGAAATCAACTCTGCTGGGGATATTGGGACTCAACCGAACGCCTCGACGAAGTAATACCTTGCTGGGGTGTATAACTCCGCTGTGAAATAGCAGGCGTGCTGAATATGATTAGACTCCTCTGGGGGATAGCTTATCCGTGCCACTGACAAATTGGACTTTGCTGGCAAAATGGAGGGAGTCCTCCTGCGCTCTGATGAAGCTCGGGTCTGGAAATTGATGCGCCAACACGGATGGGCTTCACAGTAATCGCAAACATGGATTTGAGCTCTTAAGCTTATCTTACTGGGTCAGATACAACTGCCGCCGGAAAACATTCTTCCTGAATACACAACCTTTTAGCGAAGAGTCAAGGGATAGTGACACGACTTCCCGCATTCATCTCGCTCTCGAAAATCGACTGCATCTGCTCGAGTAACTCCGAATGTAGAACAACAATCTTTTCGCTTCTGATATGCCCCGGCCTGCGGGATCTCTGTGGGGATAGTCCTTGAAAGGAAATCTGCAAATCTGAGCCCTGATGGTCTGATATAACATGCCTCAGCGTTCTGAACTTCTGAGAGATACTTCACCTTACCTGCTTCTCGCACAACCTTTGCGCGCTTAAGATGGTCTGTCCCTGACTGCGATGACCTTGCCCCGATTATCTGATTCAGAGTAGCGCTCTCCTGACTACGACGTATTCACCTAATCTCAACCTGATTGCCCCAGAGTAACTGACTTCGAAAAGCTGACCTGACTGGGGATCACAATAAAAGCTTGCCCCTGCTCTCGGAACATTCGGGCGTTCTGCATTCTATCTTGACCATACTTTCCATTGTAGGAAACTTTTCTGCTGTCAAGCGCTTACTCGCAAGTAAAACAAGTTGTTATGCATAAAAGATGTATTAATGCAACACATATGACAGCTTTGACATCCAATCTGTTCACTGGGAAAAGGAAAAACAGTTTATAGCATATAATGCATAAAACATTTATCAACAGTAGTATCAACATGGTAAGAGGAACCTTTTTAGAGTCAAAATCGACGCGACCTTTACCGGAGTATGCTTTCGAAACAACCTGCTTCAATTAGGACCTTTGAAGGTTGTAACGTGGTCGGGTTCATGGTTTCGAAAGAAAGGATAAAGGCTCAAAGTTTATTTTAACCCACCCGTTCTCCTTGATGTTCTCCCATCCTACGTTCAGCTAATTCGACCTTAGCGCTCACCTCTCAGAGGCTGAAAAAATAGGAATGATAGTTCGAGAAACTTTTGGATTTTGGAGTGACCGCCACTCACTCTTTCGTCTTTGACATTTGTGGTCACACGACTCGTATTTCCATCGAGGATTTTTCTTTGAATCCTTTTCATCTTTTTCTTTTCATATCCCTAACTTTTGCCTGGACTGACTCCTTTTGAGTTTCTTTTGATTTTTTTAAGTCCAGCGGGATGCCCTCATTTTTGCCTAAGTCATTTGTTTTGAAGTTTTCTTGACTTAGCGGGCTTTTGATTCTTCTTTTTCCTTTGAACAGGTCGTGTGACACTGGTTGTCTGACTCTTTGGGAAGTGATGTGGCTGTCCCACTCTTGATTGAACCATTGTGGTCTTTTAGGCACAACCTCTAGGGGTGTGATTAATCCTCGAACGGACACTCCTTTTGCAATTTGGACGCTTGGTCAAATTAGCTAACACCTACCCTGCCCCAGGTTGAGATTGAGGGTTTTTCGTTCACAGAAAGAAACTCCTACTACAAGGCTCAAAGGGGTTAACAAGGGATTATCTTCCTTATATCTCCGGTGTTTAGGGATTTGAAATAATGCCTGTACATCATCAGCAGGTTTTATATCAAAAGCATACAATATCGGTAGTTGCATGATGTCGGTCATTTTCGTCATCCTCCCCAAATTCTTCTTAACCAAGCGTTGGACATTTGTAAGCACAGTTAGTGAACATGAATGGACTTAATCAAAGCATGCATATTTATTTCATTATCATCAATTTGAATGAAAACAACAAGTTTTACAAACAAGATTACAAATTCAAACAGGAAAGCAACTACAAATGTAAAGAAATGACAAGCTAAAACAAAGAAAATATGCTAGCTTCTGAGAACCGGGCTTTCACATCTGCCCTGCTGCTGAACCAGCTATCCTTATTAGAGACAATTCGCTGTTGTCCTGATCTGCTTTCAACGACTCAACCAAATTATAGAGCCCTTCCTTCTTCATTCAGATGATTTGGGGACCTCCCGGCCCGAAGCTGATTGCTGCACTATCAAGCAGATCCTGCACTTTGTGCTTAAATGCTTTACAGTTCTCAACCGTATGGCCTGGTGCCCCGGTATGGAACTCACAAGTAGCGTTGGTATCATACCCCAGTGGTGGTGGTCCCGTTAAGGGAGCCATTGTCCTTTTATGAACCAATTGGAGCTGAAGCAATGTCTGCAGAAGCTGTGCGTACGGCATAGGAGGAGTTTCCAAATGACGGCTTGCCAAAGGACCTTGATTCTGGCATCTTTTATACCCCCGATTATTCTGTTGCTGGGGCTGCTGCTGCGGCTGCTGCTGCTGGTATCGGGTTGACCCTTGAACACCCTTCGTATCAAATGCAACATCAGTTTCTTGATCTTCAATGTATTGATTACCGCTCCCCTTATGCTTAACCATTTTCTTTCTTAGATCGGCCCCAGGAATAGGCAACAGTTGTGGGCCTGGAGATTCTGACACCATGGAGTCCAGGATACGCTTCTGACCCACTGCAGCTTTAGAAACATCTGTCATTTTAGCATCGACTGAGACAGGAGCAACGTGCACAGCTACGCCGCTCGGCGTGAATTCAATATCGTGCGAGTCAATCAGGTCTTGAACATTGTGCTTAAAAGCATGACAACCCTCGATGTCATGTCCGAATGCCCCAGAATGAAACTCACATTGCTTGCTGGCATCGTATCCCTGAGGAAACACTCTTGTTGGTGGTGTCAACGTTCTTTTCTCAACCAGATTAAACCTCAATAAGACCTGCAAGAGCTCAGCATAGGTCATAGGTGGTGCCTCAAATATTCTCCTTGGCTTCCCTTCCTGGATCCTCTGTTGAGCCGGATGTATCCTCTGTTGCTGCTGCTCAGGTTCCACATGCACAGGCGGCGCGAGCTTCTTCATTGCGGCTTCAAATAGCTGATCGTCTTCTTTTCTAAGCACATTCTTGACTACCTCCATGATCAAGCTCATTTGGGTCTTCAGCTGACTGTTCTCCTCTTTGAGAATCTTCTGCTCCAGACGCATCTCTTGCATGTCTCTCATCATCTGCCCCAGCTGGCGTTGGACTTTGATCAATTCAAACTGATTCTGTTCCATATCTCTGAAGGAGTTCCTGCAATAAACTGGATGATGAGGAAATAAGGCCCACGGTTCTGATATACCTGTTAAATCATAATGCAATGCGGAAAGCAACCGTATATTCATAACGAGACAAAGAGAAACTCAAGCTATAAGCACACAGACAAACATCTCCCACATATGTACAACCAACAAAATCAGTAGGTAAGCACAAATGAGTATGAATATAACGACCCCAGCCAACAGTCCTGGTGGTGGTCGGCAGACCCTAGTGCACAAAAGCTAAACGGGTTAAGCAGAGAAAGCAGATGCGGCATCCGGCGCGAAAACCTCTAGAAATTTCTCCCATACAACTGAACTTTCTGATTGACAATCTTCAAAGCACACACTTCCTGTGGAGTCTTCCATGACGTTAACTGACGAACCCGCACAACTGGAGGATGGAAAATCATTAATCTGAACAAAACCCTGAGGGGTGATGCAAATACGGCTAGAGTCTAACAGATCTTGAATCTGACTTCTAAGCACTTTACAATCATTTGTTGAATGCCCCTGTGCCCCAACATGGTACTCACAGCGGGCGCTGGCATCAAAACCTGGAGGATACGGTGGAATCACCGGCTTAGTCTCTTTCGGCACTATCAATCCACTTCTGACCAGATCTGGCAACAACTGATTGTACGACACTGGTAGTTGAGTAAACTGCCTTTCAGGCTTCCTTGGTCTTCGTGGAGCATGCTGACGCGATCGGCGATAAGATGACCGTTGACTTGAAGTGTCTGAAAACTGATCCTGAGATGCTAAAGATTCTGAGGTGGCGTCAGTTCCTACTTCCCACTCTTCTTGAGAACTGACAACTGACTCAATCTTATTAACTGGGACGTAAGGAACACCTCGAAACTTTCCACTCCTGAGTCCTCTCTCAACAATCTCTCCCAGCCTCATCAGGCCCACAAAGTTTGTGCAACTGAACAATTTGTCAAAATAATGGCCTTTCAGGGTACCCAAGAAGATGTCAACCAGTTCTCTTTCCGGAAGCGGTGGTTGAACACTAGCAGCCAATTCCTTCCATCTTCGCAAATACGCTCTGAACGATTCATTCTCCGCCTGAGACAATTCTTGCAGATCTACGAGACTAGGAGTCAAATCCAAGTTGTAATCGTACTGTTTCATGAAAGCTCTGGCTAAATCCACCCATGATCGAATCTGATTACTTTCCAATTGCACATACCACCTTAACGATGCCCCAGTCAGGCTATACTGAAAGCAATGGATCATTAGTTGGTCATTTCGCACAAACGAAGTCATCCTTCGACAGAACATCATCAAATGCAGCTTTGGACAGCTATCTCCCGTGTATTTTTCAAATTCCGGCACTTTGAACTTGTACGGTAACACCAGGTCAGGAACCAAACACATGGCTACAGCATCCAGGTTAACGGCGTCCTTCGCTTCCAAGGCTTTCATTTGCTCTTCCAACACTCGGAGTCTTCTACCATCGTCGAGAGCTCTTGGATCTACTAACCCGGTCATTGGAATATCTCTCCGGTAATTCATCACAGGGAAAGCAACACATTGATTGTTAACGGGAGGATAGCGTTCATTTTGGGCAACGAACTGCTCATGCTGATCTCGGTTCTGGACAGTAGGCTGTACGACTTGGTCTGCAGTAGGATTGTTCGCTTGCGGGAAGTCTTCCATAGAATCATACTGATGGTTGGGCGCCGTGGCAAACCTTGCCAAGGTGTTAGGAGACTGGAAATCGCCTTCAGACATAGCTATCAATTACCGGTAACCGGCTATGCTGCTTGATCCTGCTCAAATCTGCTTCAGCCCCTTGGTCGTCTCCACTCTTGCCTCGAACAATTCCCCGAGAATTACCTTCTGGTGAAAACAAAGGCTGGATAAGTGCTCTGACCTGCTAGAGAGATGCTATGCAGTATGATTTATGCAAACAGAAATACAAAAATGCTAACGTGCATGTGTGCATTGGAGATATTTTCCCTCCAATTCCAGTGTCAGTGGTAGCAAGACGAGATAAACCATAAAGACAATATTTGGAAAAACCCTCATATATTGATTAGAACAGCAGTCTTGTCAAGAAGTTACATAACCATGCTTCATACAGCTGATATGATAAGGAGGATCCCAGCCAACATGCCTGGTGGTGATCTCAACATACAGAATACAAGAGAGAAATCAAATACGGGTACGGTTGCGGAAGTCTTCGACCATCTTCTTTGTCTCTGCATGATCTGGTTGATAAATCAAACCTTCTATCAGCCGATCTCTCTTCCTGACCGTCCCCTGGATGTCTCTGACAAAGTCTTCCCAAGCCTTATCATTGGCACCGCTCCCAGGTTTGGGTCTCTTGGCATCTGCTCTATGCTGGAAATCTTCCAAATTTTTCATGGCATCTGTCAGCTTGCGCTCGGCCTCGTAACGGCGACAGGCTTCTTCTTCAAGCTCTTCGTTCTTCACTTTGACCTGTTCTTCTAACTGAGCTACCTGTGTCTTCAGCTCTTCTTCTCGCTCCTTGTGCTTGGTCATAGTGAGATCCCAGTGCTCTCTGAACTTGGCTAGCTTTGTGTAGGCCTTTTCCAGCTCTTGCTTCTTGGTGGCCAACACACTACTAACGGAGTCCACATCTAACTCCAGACGCTTCTTGGTTTCAGTCAATTCCAATAGCGTAGTCTTCAGATGTTTCAGAGTTTCATCCTGTTGCTTGGAAATATATCCTGTTTCAATCTTTTCATGCCGAAGCTGGGCATTCTCCTGCTCTAAAGCCTCTTTAGCCCTTGCTAGCTCTTCTTTCTCCGCCATCAGCTGCTTGTAAACCTGCATGTCCACAGTGGTAGGCTCCCCTACCGGAGGAGGATGCAATGGCTGAACTGCTGGATACGGCATAAGGAACTTCACAGCTCGCTCACGAATCCATTCTACATATGGGCTAGGACCTCGAGTATCCCCTCTGCTACCTGAAAGCTTCCCTCTCTTGTGCAAGTTTTTCCAGGCTTTCTCAAGTTTGGTCAGCATTTCTTTCCCTATTGCCCCGGTGAGGTACAGAGATTCCTGTATCTCCTCGGGCTTTGGCGCTCCTTGAGGTATGTACCCAAATTGCTTGATCAATAAGGAAGGGTTATAGTTGACACAACCTTTCCTTCCTATTAACGGAACATTCGGGAATCCTTCACATTTGAGTATGATTTCAGCTCCAAATACTTCTTTAATGACCCATACCACGTTCTCAGCAGTCAATCCCATTAAGCGCTCGGGCCATCCTAGAGAATTGATAGATGTGACAAACGGGCCTGACTTAGGCATATGACTGGTGAACCACCTGCATAGGAGAGGTACACAGCAAGACACATTCCTTCCTCGTCGCTTTTCATTCTGGTAGTGAGTTGAATGGTGGATATCTCCCAGCAAAGTAGGGACTGGGTTTTCCGCAGCCAAAATATAGAAGGCATCAGAATCAACAAAATCAGGAATGTTCGGGAACAACACGATGCCATAAACACATACAGCAAGGATAACGTCAAAAACACCCCAGCTACCCTTCTGTGCATATTCTCGAGCCTTCTCCACCAAGACATCCAACGGAAATCCCCATACGTCTCCTCTTCTCATCATCTTCCCAGACAGCTCAGACTCTTTCAAGCACAGGATGGCAGAAAGCTCAGCCAGCTTAGGCTCAGCGTTCGTACGATAAAAAGGCATCTGCTCACGGATCGGTATATCCAGAAGTGCAGAGTACTCCTCCAGGGTAGGAGCCAAAACAAAGTCGGGAAATACAAAACACCTGAGCTCCGCGTCGTAAAACTGTAACAGAGTATAGATGCCGCTGGTCTCGTAGGCAGATGGCTGATAAACATAGGTCAGAATCCTCCCATATCTCTTTCTGAAGTCACCCATTCCCCTCTTCTTAGCAATAGCAATCAACTCTAACAATAGACTGATATTCGGCGACGGAAACTTATAGGGCAATACTCTCTTCAGGTTTTCCATGTCTTGTTAGGAACAAACACCAGAACTGGAAGGGAAAATATGTACCTGCAATACACACACGTTAGTTGTATGCAAAATGGTAATGCGATGATGCAATATGATAAATAATGCAATCTGCGAACACAGGGGCTATGCTGTAGCCTGAAGAGGAATATCTCTGTGATCAAGAACAGAAAACCAACACGGTCACCAGAATCTCATGCCACTAGCTACCATCTGATACTCAAAATACCAATCCCCCGGTAAGAAAACCATCTGAACCTCTGTATCTGACGAGAATACCATCTGATAATAGCCTCAACCTCAGATAAGAAACCCATCTGACCCAGACAACACCTGGAGATGAATCAAGAACACCATCTGATAACTACTGAATCATGGTTTCTGAAGGCCAGTTTTCCTGCAATAACCCAGTCCCTCTCACAGGTAGGATAAACCTAATCCACGGACAAAGGTACGGCATCCTATGCGGTCATCAGCGTCACAGACTTTCATGAATGATGATACGATTCCCAGAAGGAGTGGCATCATCAAGTCATGAAGAGGCCTCACTTAGCTGACTTCCAAATGATCGGTCCCCAGAGTCGACAACCCTCACGTCTGGACTCCCCTCAGATCCTCAGGACCGGAAAGGAGCACCTCTGCAAGAATCTCGTCTGAGCGCAGATTTTCGTAGGGAACTGTGCCTGCTCAGCAGACAGGTTCGTCTACTACTTCTCCACAACTATATCTAGGTGTGTACTCAAGCCCAGGTCCGGCTTCTCACTCACAGTAACCTCCCTTTGCCCACAGCAATAATCATAATAATATAATGCTGGAAAATAAATGCGGAAAGGTAAAGGTACAGAAAAATAAAGTGCAGAAAAGTAAAGCACAATATGCACAACACCCAACAAATAAACACCCAAGCGCTAGGATTGACTCGCGTAGGGGATGGGAAACGGTCCCGGCATAAGGGATGGGAAAAGTCCCTAGATGCTATAGATCCCCAGCAGAGTCGCCAGCTGTCGCTACTGCGAAAATCGGCGCCGGCTTGACAGGAGAGTCGCCACCGTGCGTTATTTATCCCTCAGAGCGGGAAAGGAAACGCTCGAAGTAAACCTCGCAAAGACGGGAAAAAAGGTATGGTCATCGCAACCATAGCCTGGATTCGGGAGTCGGTTACGCAAGGGGAAGGTATTAGCACCCCTCACGTCCATCGTACTCGATGGGATCCACGCTTGGTGTTTATGGGTAAAAGGGTGTGTTATCTATCTACGCTAATGGCTGGTCTGAAAAGAAAAGAAAAGGACAGGACTCGACAGAACATACGGTGTTCTGGGCCTACGTATTCCCTCGTGCAATGGGAAAGTCAGAGTCAACGTAGTTCGACTTCCTACGTCTAAACGGGGGAAAGGTTGCTCGCCAGGACATCGCGTCCGGTGCCTACGTACTTCCATCTGGTATGAAAGATCAGAGCAAACGTAGTTCGGCTAACTACGGGTAAACAGGGGCTCTCACGCAGCAGTGAGAAAACAAACTGGTCCTAAAGGCTTGGGAGCCTACAACTACGATCCGGTCTCAAATGCGCTCGGGCAAGAGAAAGGGGTAACAATTAGTCGTTAGCGGGCAAGTCTCGATCGCACAGCCGCGAGAGAACAAAGGTTAGTTGTTAGTGTGCTCGCTAGGATATCGCATCCTATGCCTACATATCTTCGTCTGGAACGAAGAATCAGAGCAGCTGTAGTTCAGCTAACTACGGCTCAAGCTACTCAAAAGCTCCTACAGAAAGGAAAGGGAAACCCTAGAACTATAGCTGAGAAACAGGGGAATCTACCTACTGCTATCACACCTGGTTGACCATCCTAATGTCTATCATAACAACTCCGCCGCGGAGAAGTCAGAGCTCCTAAGGGATCATGGCAACAGGACTGAACTACAAACAAGAAACTGCAACGCAAAGGAATACTGAAAATATGCATGAATGCAACAACTAAACAAACAAGGCACAGAGGCCGCAAACCACAAAGGCAAGGGAGCTCAGCTCTACCAAATACCAACAAGCAAAGCCACGCAATAACAAACAAGCAGAAGGAGAACCACCTCAACTTCTCATGCACACAAAGCCTACTTCTAAGATGCACCTATTCAGAACTATCTAGATGAACACCTAAGTCTAATGCGACATAACATCATACAAATCAAACAACCCAAAGAGACTAACCCTGAGCAGGGCCTCTATCTATACACAAGAAACTACTCCTGGGCAAGGCCCCTAACAAACCTGAAACAAGCTCCTAATCTATCTCTAAACAAAACTCTATACAACGCCCTAAGCAAAGATCTAAGCAACAACTCTAATCAAAAACCCTAAGCAAGAGAAATCAATCCCAGTCTCCAAGCTTCAGAACAAGCTTACCAGAGAAAAGGAAGCTAAGCAGACAAGCCCATAGTGCTTTCCTCAGGAAAGTACCAGGAGGTTACTACTCAGGAGTCATATCCTATGCGGCTCGACAACTGTGATCAGTTTACATTCCTCCTCAGGAGAAATTAAACTCACATGAAGGCTCCGGCGTCACTGGATACTTGAGAAAAACCTATATGCACTAAGGGAACTAAGTGAGCAGACTCATAGGACCTTCCTCAGGAAAGTACCAGGAGGCTGACACTTAGGAATCGTATCCTACGTGGCTCAACAACTGTGATCAGTTTACATTCCTCCTCAGGAGAAATTAAACTCACAAGTTGGCTCCAACATCACTGGATACTTGAGAAATCCTAGATAAACTAATGGAACTAAGTGAATAGACCCATAGGACCTTCCTCAGGAAAGTACTAGGGGGCTTCCACTTAGGAATCGTATCCCATGTGGCTCAACAACATGTGATCAGTTTACATTCCTCCTCAGGAGAAATTAAACTCACAAGTTGGCTCCAACATCATTGGATACTTACGAAAGAGGTGAGAAGAAAGAATGAAAGTCATTCATAGTGCTTTCCTCAGGAAAGTACCATAAACTCCCTTCAAACTTCAGGATCTCGAACCTCACAAACAGACAACAAGCTCCTAGACTAAGCCTCCATCCACTGCATCCTGGCAAGCTCCAACAGGACTTCAATCAGGTCCCACCTTCAAGAAGAACCCACAGGCCAACAAACCGCAAGAGACTATCTCTGAAGTTCAACCACAGTTGAACTTCAAAGTCAGAAGTCATCAAGACTTCCCCTATCTTCAGGCTCAGACAAATCCTATCAGAACATCCTACAAAAATCCATCAAAAATCTATGGGAAACCTACATGGCTCTAGGATAACAGGCTAAAGAATCAGAACAAAATTCAACACCAGATGAAAGAACTAAAATCAGCAACACAGACACATCCACAAACCAATTTATTCAATATCAATAACAATGAAAAAATGCAATTAAAATGAAAATGCATGATTAAGCTAAGGTTTCTGCACTATAAAATTCTACACTGAATCACGAGTCTACAGAAAAAAGAACGGGATTATTTGACTAAATCTACCATTTTTTATGAAGTTTCTAATGATATGCATGCATTGAAAATATTAAAAACATCAATAAAAAATGGAAAATATGCAAAAAATAACAAACAAAAATAAAATGACATTTTTATTTTTATTTAATTTTCTAGGAATTATGATGAAATGGTAGAAAAAAGAATTATTAAAAAAAACACTTATTTTCATTTTATTATGATTTATTGAATATGCAAAGAAATAAAAGAAAATTAAATTGAAATAAAACTGGAGGGGGGTTTAAACAGCAGGGAATTCAGTTCATTCTGGCTGGGCCCACATATGGGGGGTGCTAAAAGCAATAGGGCGCAGGGCCCAGGTTTGTCCAAAAAACAAATAACAAACACAGAAAAAAGCGCCTGGGGGGTGCTGACTTAGCAAGTTTCCAATTGATTTTCACTGGGCCTACGCCCAGGGGGGTGCTGAAAGCAATTTGGGCATAAGGCCCATATCCAATCACTCAGTCTCACACGCCAGGGGGGGAAATTGAGTAAACTGGGGTGTAGTGCTTAGCAACATGCGCTTGGGCCTAAGCCCAAATCTGATCCTAAACCAATGAAACCCTAAACAAAAGTCTGAATCCCCTCACAAACTCAAGTTACTGTTCACTCCAAACTGCTTCGTCGTCTTCCTCCTCTCCCTCACGCTCTCTCTGCAACTTGGTTCCAGGAAGAAGAAGAAACCAAACAACACTTTAAACGCCTCACCACGCTCAAACGAATCAACACTATAACCTCAACCTCAGCACCCTCTCATATTCCACGCAAATTAAACCTCAAACCCTAACCAAACAATTTACCCTAACCGAGACTATGTTCATCAATGGCAATGCAGATATACCAGAGGGAAGACAAACCTGGGTTAATACGAGTGGAACAAGGGATCTTTGAAGATCTATTATGTATCAGGCGCGCGTTGTTGAAGAAGGTTGTTGACGCTATGATGAAGTTCTGAGTAATTTCTGGAAAAATTGCATGAAGGTTTGAGCGACTTCAGGAATTTCCTTATGAAGATGATGAATATTCAAACGTTCTGGAAAGATCTTTGGACGAGGATGAAGGCGTTCTGGAGAGATCTTGAAGATTGAACGCAGTTGAAGTTTCTGGAAATCTTGCTGGAGAAGGATGAATGCAGTTGAAGTTTCTGGGTTTTTCTTCGATGGAGGATGAAGGTTGATGATGAACTGATAATTTCTGGAGACGTTCTGAGGAGGATCTTCAAAGATCTGGAAGATTGCTGTTGGTGTTGATCGCTGGTAGCTGATGAACGGAGAAGAAAGAGGAGAGGATTGGATGTTGGTGAAGACGATGGGAAGTTGATCAGAAGAAGAAGATGAGTTTCTGGGGATTCGTATGAAGTTTCAGGCGAAACTTGAGGTTTCCGGCGAAGGATCAGATGAAGGTGACGGAGGAGGAAGGGGGAGAACGAAGAAGATAGGATGATTCTGGGTTTTCTGGTGGTTCAGGTGGTGGCCGGAGTTGGTTGGGGTTGCCGGCGGTGGGGGTTCACCGGATTTGCATGCCGGTCAGGGGAGTTTCCGGTGAGGAGGTGAAGGGGACAAGTGGCGCGCATGCGCAGAGAGAGAGAGAATGTGGGACAGCTGGGGGGACACGTGGGAGAGTCTGGGGAAACTCTGAGTGTGTGGTGGGTGATTGCATGCGCAACGCGTGGGGCCCTTCTTCAAACAACACGTGGCTGCCTCTATTTATTACACTGATATTCGCTGGGACTTTCTAGAAGTTTCTGGGAGTAGACTGGACATTCGCTGGAAAACTTGGACCATCTGAACCATTTTTCTGGACTTGCTGAGTCATTTGAGAACTGGGCCTCAACAAAAAGACACCTCCTGGGCCCACGAAAGCTGAATAAAAAACTGTAAAAAAAACTGAATTAAAACAATTAAACCTAATTACCTAATCAAAACAATTAACACCTAATTAACTAATGATTAATCCTAATAAAATCTAAAAATCAATTAAGATCTAATTAACTCTAAAAATTCAATTAACCTAATTAAACTCTAAAAAATGATTAAAAGTCTAATTAATTCTATATTATCCTAATTAAATCTAAAAATCAATTAAGATCTAATTAACTCTAAACTTCTACTAATTTTCTATTAAAATTCTAATATTATTTAATATCTATTAAAATCTATCATAAATAAAAGAAAAACTATATTATTTTCTATATTATCTAAAAAACAATTAAAACTCTACTAATCCTAACTTTTATCATTCTATTTAATATGCTAAGAAAAATCCACTAATATTCTAAAAATGATAAAAGCTGTTTAAATTCTATTAAAAATTCTACAAATGATTAAAATCTACTTAAAATATTCTATAAAATTCTAAAAAGAGAATTAAACTATTAAAAACACAAAAACTCTATTTAAATTCCAGAAAAATCTATAAAGCCTATTAAAAATCCGCAAAAGTCTATAAAAAATCCTAAAATGCAGATGAATGCAAATGACCGCCGTAAAAGAGCGCACGAGACCAGATCGAATCGAACAGAGAGCCCCGGGCATCAGAATATCCTCAAAATCACTGTGCAAGCTAAAAATCACCGAGGAGCGCCCAATTTCCCGAAAATAAAACCCTGGTGACCTGGACTGGGTCTGCCATATCTGATAGACAAAAATCAAGCTGTAAACTCTGATATCCCCTGTTTGCACAAAAATCATCTGTCTGATTTGCGAATATGAAATTAAACCACGAGTCAGATAGGAGAATCGGTTGGTCAAATTTTAGGGTGCAACAGCAGGGAGACCCTTGATTATGTATTTGACAGTTCTTGAGGGGAGTATGGGTTGTGTTCTCGGTCAACATGACGAGACAGGGCGTAAAGAGCATGCGATATACTACCTGAGTAAGAAGTTTACTGACTGTGAGTCTCGATACTTAATGCTCGAAAAAACTTGTTGCGCGCTAGCATGGGCCGCCAAGCGTTTGAGGCAATACATGCTAAATCATACAACCATGCTCATTTCGAAGATGGATCCTATCAAATACGTATTTGAAAAGCAGGCACTATCTGGGAGAATTGCTCATTGGCAGATGGTTTTGACCGAATATGACATCCAGTATGTTTCACAGAAGGCTATAAAAGGGAGCGTGTTATCGGAGTATCTAGTTGAGCAGCCTATTGAGGACTACCAATCGATGAGGTTTGATTTTCTTGACGAGGATATCATGTACCTGAAGATGAAAGATTGGGAAGAACCGTTGCCGGATGAAGGACCAAAGACGGATTCCAAGTGGCAGTTGATCTTTGACGGAGCTGTAAACTCCTATGGTAGCGGAATAAGGGCAATCATCACTACTCCATATGGGTCGCACATCCCATTTACTGCTCGATTGACCTTTCCTGTTACCAATAATGAAACCGAATACGAAGCTTGTATTATGGGGCTTGAAGAAGCCATTGATCTGCAAATGAAAAATCTGGATGTATACGGAGATTCAGCTCTGGTGGTGAATCAAATAAAAGGAGAATGGGAGACACGTCAGCCCAATTTGATACCGTACATGAATTATGCAAGGAGATTGTTGCCTTTCTTTGACAAGGTTGAATTGCATCATGTGCCGCGAGCAGAAAATCAGATAGCTGACGCCCTGGCTACATTGTATTCCATGTATAAGGTTAACTTCTGGAACGAGGCTCCCGGGATTGTTATCTCTCGGCTTGACAGACCCGCCTTCATATTTGCTATTGAAGAAGCATCTGATGATAAACCCTGGTATTTTGATATCCAGAATTTCCTGAAGAACAAGGAGTATCCGGCTGGGGCATCCAGTCGCGATCAGAAGACTCTCAGGAGATTGGCTGGCAATTTCTATCTAAATCCGGACGGTGTCCTGTATAAAAGAAATCACGATCTGGTGTTGCTACGCTGTGTAGACGAGAAAGAGGCGAAGTTGCTCATGGAGGAAATACATGAGGGTACGTTTGGTACACATGCTGGTGGGCATGCTATGACCAGGAAGCTGCTGCGGGCAGGTTATTACTGGCTAACTATGGAAACTGACTGTTTCAAGTTTGCGAAGAGGTGTCATAAGTGCCAGATTTATGCGGATAAGATCCATGTGCCTCCGAGTCCTCTAAACGTGATGTCATCACCGTGGCCATTCTCGATGTGGAGAATTGATATGATTGGAAACATTGAGCCGACGGCATCTAACGGACACCGGTTCATTTTGGTAGCAATTGATTATTTTACCAAATGGGTGGAAGCGGCATCATATGCTAATGTGACCAAACAGGTGGTGGCCAGGTTTATTAAGCGAGATATCATTTACAGATATGGAATCCCTGAGCGGATTATTACCGACAACGGTTCGAACTTAAATAACAAGATGATGAAGGAGTTGTGTCAGAATTTTAAGATTGAACATCACAACTCTTCTCCTTACCGACCCCAGATGAATGGCGCTGTTGAAGCGGAAAATTAGAACATAAAGAAGATTGTTCAGAAGATGGTTGTGATGTATAAGGACTGGCACGAGATGCTACCTTTCGCTTTGCACGGTTATCGTATGACGGTACGCACATCAACTGGGGCAACCCCGTTCTCATTGGTATACGGAATGGAAGCGGTGTTACCACTGGAGGTTGAGATTCCTTCCTTGAGGGTATTACGAGACGTCCAACTTGACGAGGCAGAATGGGTGAAAGACAGGTTGAATCAGCTGAGTTTAATGGATGAGAAGAGGATAGCTTCTCTAGCATACGGTCGGTTGTACCAGAGCCGGATGAAGAAAGCGTATGATAAGAAGATACACCCTCGAAGCTTTCAGACGGGCGACCTTGTGCTGAAGAGGATCCTCCCGCCACAAACTGATCACAGGGGCAAGTGGACCCCTAATTACGAAGGGCCATACGTTGTCAGAAAAGTCTTTTCAGGAGGAGCTTTGTTGCTGTCCACCATGGACGGTGAAGACTTTACGTCGCCTGTGAATTCGGACGCAGTTAAAAAATACTTTGCTTAAAATTGACCCGCTGGACAAAAAAAAGAGAGTCCAGGCAAAAATGGGGCATCCTGGCGAACCAAAAACAGAATAAAAGGTTCGGGCAAAAGTTAGGGATAAAATTAAAAAGATGTACACCCGCGGAGTCGAAAACCTACACTGGCCGGCTTCGGCAAAAAGGGGTATCCCGGTGAACTGAAAACCCACAAAGGGCGGTTCAGGCAAAAGTTAGGGATTTAAAAAGCAAATGACTACGGTCCGAATTTGATGTTGCGTTGTGTGACGGTTGGGAGAATACTTTGGGGTTTGTTTATCAGATACGATGTCTTCCGAAAGTTGAATACCGGGAAAGTGCCGGAGTCAGGCGAGTCATAGGAGGATCAGCTCATGATGTTTGTCTGCACCACATTGCCGACATATGTGCAAATTTGATTTGTCATTGTATTTATGCTTCCTGTGCATACTTGTATATTTGTTGTGCGTAACTTCCTCTTTTTAGGAGTTACATCCAGTGTACAAAACTCTGCCTATTCAGAGGCCTAATCAATAAAACATGTTATTCAGTATTTGATACTTGTTCCTTACTGTTTTGTATGTGAAAAACGCCAATGTTTTGATAAAATTAGCAGTTGCATAACGTTGCTGGCCCTTGCCAATGATTGCTAAAACTTCGAATTGACTGAAAATGATGTCACTGACGCTAACTTGAATAGATTTGATTGTATAGACTTGTTTTGTCTCGTTTATGGTGTTGTAGGGTTCGCGCCCATGTGAAGTGGACGATCAGAAAATTGCAGTCCTAACCAGAGGCTCTTGACGAAAGGACTTGATCATTAGGTGATGTGAATCCCCACGCAGGTCGCACTTCATTCCCCGAAGCTGAGATGACACTGTTCCTTACTGAAGAAGGCTCAATTTCCCCAGCTAGTCGCAGCTTATCCCCAAAGGATATTCTCCAGAAGGTCAAGATCAATGCTCCCCACAGGATGTCTATCCTCAGTCCCGAGTTTGTAAACTGTGGCCAGATGGTTTACTTTTCCCAGCAAGGTCGTTTACCCTCAGCAGAGTTTGATAATTTTAAAGACTGTAAGCTGTACTCAGACAGTGGTGTTTCTCCAAAAGGATTCCTTATCCTCAGCGGAGTAGTTTAGTTTTTGTCGGATTGATAATTCCAGGGTTGTAAACTGTGCCCAGACAGTTCATTATCCCCAGTAGGGTTGTTTAGTCTCCCCAGCAGAGTTATTCCCCGTTTCCAGCGGAGTTGGTTAATATTCCCCGAGAAACGGTTTCTTCCCCAGCAGAGTTTTCTCTCCCCGGCAGGTGTTTTCCTTCCTCCCCGTGGAAATTGAAGGTTTAAAGCTCTCCCCGGCATAGTTGGTTGTATGTCCCAACATATTTTGAGATACTCGTTCATTCCCCAACAGGGTGGTATTTATCCTCAGCAGCCGTTGTCGATGAAGCAAGTTTATCAGAGCTTTTCCCAGCAGTCGGAACCTGCATTTGCATTTGCATGCATTATCATGTTTGCATCCACCCAGAAAACGCGTAGCATTTCCATGCTGTATGGAGCATTACGCCATTGTCAAACATACGCATCTTGAAACATAAGTCAGGGTGGTTAACCTTTTGCTTTCAGGTGTGTTTCTCAACAGGAGTATGGAGTTCTAAAGTCCAGATGTCTTTTCAGACAATCAAGGTTTTTCCGTGAGACATATGATGATGTGATTTAGTGTATTATCATCCCTACAAAGTTGTTGATTGGGGTTTTTCTTGTATCCGATCAGCGGACTGTTTTGTCAAGTTTGTTGCTGCAGTAGCATCTCAGAGTTCCATGAATCAAAATTTCAGAAGTGATTGCTTGTTATCAGAACGGGTGTTGGTCATTGGTTTTCAGAATATCCCTAGCTATGTTGATAGGATGTATTCGTGTTGACGAACTGCTCCCTCCGTGTTGACGGAATGTGCATCCTGATGAGGACAATTTATGCCTATGTTGATAAGATTTCTTCGTGTTGACGAATCGATGTCCCCGTGTTGACGGAATATGGAGTCCTGTTGAGGACCAGGATTGATCTCTCCGTGGTGACGGAATGTGGAGTCCTGATAAGGACGAGTTTTCTCCGTGTTGACGGAATATGGAGTCCTGATGAGGATAATTTATGCCTATGTTGATAGGAGGTATTCGTGTTGACGAATTACTCTCTCTGTGTTGGCGGAATGTGTGTCCTGATGAGGACAATTTATGCTTATGTAGATAGGATTTCTTCGTGTTGACGAAATGGGAGTTCAGATATGTACAAGAATGGTATTCCTATGATGATAGGATTTATTCGTGTTGATGAATCTATTTTTTCCTCGTGTTGACGAGACGTGAGTCCTGACATGGACAATTTATTCCTATGTTGATAGGAGTTCCTCGTGTTGATAAGACGCCAATAAGATTTTATTGCCTGTGTTCATATGATCTCCTCGTGTTGACGAGATGCGGACAACTCATCCCCAGCGAAGTCGCCGTGATTTCTCCGTGTTGACGGAATGAGGAGTCCTGATGAGGGCAAGTTTTATTCCTATGATGATAGGATTTCTTCGTGAGGACGAATTTATGGCTTTTCGTGTTGACGAAATTTGAGGACAATCGTGGATAAGTTTTTTTCCTGTGATGATGGGATCTTTACTCGTGCTGACGAATTTGTTTCTCATCTGGTGTTGACAAGGTTAGTCCAGCTATGGACATAGGTGTTTTTGCAAAGATAAGTCAGTACCTGTGGTGTTACATGGGTGGTGGGAGTCAAAATCAGAGTTATTCTCTAACGAATGATCGGTTGTTACCGTAACAATCAGGTTCACTCAACGAATGTCGTTCCCTAAGCAGTGGTGCAATTTATTTCTGCGGTTGGCAAATTTCAGGGCTTCTTTGGTATTCAACCGTCTCGTACCTCGAATGTTTGAAGGCCGTTCGCTCTTCACCCAGTCGGGTCCAAGCCGCTCGAATAGGGGCAGCTGTTGCACCCTAAAATTTGACCAACCGGTTCCCATATCTGGTTTATGTTTCGACGCATTTTGCATTCGCATTCGCATATTGCATGCATTGCATTTTTCTCAGTCAGATCGATTTTATTGGGATTGCAGCCCCTGGAGTTTCAGGCAGTTCAGGCCGGTTTGAATAAGCGTATTTTGAAAATTGGTGCTCGTTCCCTGTGCTTTCAGGCCATCTCGGGGCCCGGGTGTTATGGTTGCGCAATGGTTTTATAATCGATTTAATCGGCCTCCTGGCATTTTTTAAGATTTTTCTTTTATTTTCTAGATTTTTGATGCATTTAATAGATTTTTAATAGGGTTATTTGTTTTTTTCTTAGATAGTAAATAGGTTTGTATTTTGTTTATAGAATTTAATAGATTTTCTTAATAGTTTTTAGATTTTTAAATACATATTCCTTTTTTTTTTAGAAATTTAATAGATTTTAAAAAAAATTTAGATATTAGTTTTATCTTTTAATAGAATAGTTTTTAAATAGATATAACTAGATATTACTTTTCTTTTAATAGAATAGATTTTTTAAATAGAATTTAATATTTTTAGATTTTATTAAATTTTAATTGATTTTTCAAATTTAATAGAATAGATTTTTAAATAGGATTTAATGTTTTTTTAGATTTTATTAGATTTTAATTGTTTTTTTAGATTTAATTGGATTTTTTAAATAGATATAGATATTAAATAAATCTTTTCTGTTTTTTTTTTAATAGATTAATTAGGGTTTTATTATTAATTTTCGTTTATGCTTTAATTAGGATTAATTAGAGGTCTTAATTAGGTTTTTTATTAATTTTGTTTTATATTTTAGGGTTAATTAGGTCTTAGTTAATCAGGGTTTATCCATTATTGGGCCATTATCCAGGTAGTCCATTATCCAAATCAGAAAAAGCCCAAAATCCTGCCACTTGTCATATAAATAGAGTGCCACGCGTGGGTCCACTCTTTCAGCCACCTCATTTCTCAGACTCCCTCAGAATCAGCCACTTCACCATTCTGCTGACACGTCACCATTCCACTATCTCTCCCTCTGATCCACGAGTCTCCCTCTCCTTTCTCCCGCTGCCACGCGTCCATCTCTGGATACCGCCGCCAAGTCTCACCGCCGGCCATGCAAACGGCCTGAGGCTTCGCCGGAGAAATCATTGGCCACCGTAAATCTCGCCGGTAACTGCAAATCTCGCCGGTAACTGCAAGCTTCACCGGAAACCGAAATTTTCCAGAAAATTCATCCAACATCTTTCAATCTTCTTCATCCATCTTCGTCAACCACTCGCCGGAAGACACATTTTCGCCGGAATCTGCAATCTTCATCCACGATTTGCCCAGATCTTCATCTCCGCCTCGATCTTCCATCATCATCGTTCATTAACAATCTTGTTCATCCGTGTTTTTCCGGAAGAAACTGTAAACCTCAAGTATATCAACGAAGCAGATTCAGTGTTCGTTTGTCTTTTCAGAAGTACGTTCATCTTCATCAAGATCTGTCACCGATCTCATCAATTCTCACCGTGTGTCCATCAAAGTGCTACGAGTTGCAACGATTCATACAAAGCTTCATCAGTATTACAAGAATCCTTCATCAAGTTCATCGTCATCCTTCAAGCTCCTTCGTACAGCTCCAGAAGCAAATCTTCAAGAAGTTCTTCCCGAGAACTCATCACATTCGTCGCATCTTCAGGTTCCTTTTTCGCTCTGAACTTGTTAATCTTCGTAGTTTATTTGTTAGCTGAAGAGCTAGGGTAGAGCGAGTGTTAGTTTGTGAAGCGAAGTTAGGTTAGGGAAGTCACTCTGAACTGAGATATTGAAATGGTGGTTCATGATGGCGATTGATTTGTGTGAAGCGTTTAGGTGAGGTTGATGAACAAGTTTATAAGGGTGAGGAATTTGAGCAAGGATTGAGGTCTTCAGAGAGAGAGGTTTGAGAGAACGCATTTGCGGCGCTAGGGTCTCAATCGAGGAAGATGACAGTATTGGAGAGGGAGAGTTAGGAGAATTAGGTTTAGGTTTTGCTTGGCGGAGGTTGGGTTGGATTGAACTCGGGCTTGGGCCCAATTACGAGGATTGCTGATCATACTCTCTGTTTCCCATTAGCACCCCCTCTCCCATTTGTGTTGCGTTTTGGGCCTTAGGCCCGTTTGCTGATTACACCCCCCAGTCTGGGGTCCAATAGAATAACAAGGCGATTCGTCGCTATCTGCACCCCCCCCCCCCCGTTTGTTTTTTTTTGTTTTTTTCTTTGGTGTTTTTCTGAAGCAGATTGGGCCCAGCGCAGTGATATCTGCACCCCCCTCCTGGGCCCAATGTATTTCTGAAGTGTAAAAAAATTGCTTTTGCCACACCTGTTTTTAATTTTGTTTGAATTTTCAAATTATTTCATGGTTGCATATGGTTTACTAAAAAAAAGTCATAATAAATTCAAAAATAGTCATTTTTACATGGGATTTTTTTTCTCATTCTCATTAATGTCTCAAGAAAATTATCAAAAAAATAAAATTAGTATTTGAATCATTTTTCTATTTTTGGTGAATTTCTACATTTAGTTTCTTTTATTGCATTTTAGTTTGTATATCCATTTTGTTGAATTTTGTTTAGCCATTTCCTTTCATATTTTGATGTGATTCTTTTTCCTATGGTTAGATTAGAGTATTAGGTTCCCTTAGAGATTTATCTCACATTTTTGTGATTCAATCTTGTTTAGTTTTGAACCATCAACATTAGGGTGACTAGAATTAGGGTTAAACTTGACATAGGTGCATCATAACACTTAGATTTTGGGTTTTTAGCTTGAATTAGGAGCTGGGAAATATAGGGTATGTAGGGTAGATGTATAAATCCCCTTAGAATTAATTTTAGGATTTTAAATAATATACTACTATTTTACTTGATTTTTTTAAATAGTGTGTTTGTTTGGTGTGGCCATTATGGGCTTTTGTATTGTTTGCTTGGGGTTGGGCTTTGCTATGGGGTATGGGGCTTAGATTGGGCTTGTGGAGCATGAAGGAGCATAAGAGAAGATTGAAGATGGAGATCAAAGTTGAATGCATGGATATTCTTGTGCTTGAAGATGTTTTTGAAGACATAGGAAATAGGGATAAGCAGAGCCTTAGAATAGACTAAATTCTTTGTACAAGCATGGATAGCTTCTTGTGCTTCCATTCCTCTCTATGACATAAAGTCCCTATAGGGTATTCACATCCCTCCTTTGGAGGGATAAGTGACCTTACCTTAGAGGTAGAACTTTGAGGGAACCAGTCTTTCATGATGATAAACACTTATAGGCTTCCTTTGGTTGTCAATAAGCTGTTTTATCATTCCAACTTATTCTGTTAAGTGATTCTCTTCTGGAGTGCTTGCCTTGAAGATAGAGCTTACCTAAAGCTTGGAGGCCATTGAGGTTTGATCTTGGGATTCACTTGAAGATGTTACTGTTTTGCTGTTTATCAACTGTCAGAGTTTGATGTTTTTCAGAGTTGCTGTTGTAGGAGCTGGGGGATGTCAGAGCTGGTTTTGGGGTTTCTTATTTTCTTTGTTGTATTGTTTGTTAATTTTCCCCTTAGGTTTGAAGTGAAGCAGTTTCACTTTGCCTATTGTTTTTCAGGTTCGAGGTTGAGTGGGACTCTCTTGCCTCGCTTGTATTGCTGCATCTCATGCATTTTACTGCTTTACTGTATATTTGTTGTTTCTTTTCCGTTTATCCCCTAGGGTCTCTGTTTCTCTCTGCGCAAGAGAGAAATATGACAGACATTAGGTGTTAACCTATGTTCGGGTGATTGTGAAGTTGCATGGAGTTCCCAAGAGCATTGTATCAGATAGAGATCCAAGGTTTACTTCAAGGTTTTGGGAAAGTTTGCAAAAGGCTTTGGCTTCGCAGTTGAGATTGAGTTCGGCTTATCATCCGCAAACAGATGGTCAAACCGAAAGGACAATTCAATCGTTGGAGGATTTGTTACGAGCTTGTGTGCTAGAGCAAGGTGGTGCATGGGATAGTTATTTAGCGTTGATTGAATTCACATATAATAACAGTTTTCATTCGAGTATTGGTATGGCTCCATTTGAAGCTTTGTATGGTCAAAAATGTTGAACACCTTTGTGTTGGCATGAGACTGGTGAGAGGTCGGTGGTTGGACCGGAGATGGTACAGCAGACGACGGAGAAGGTGAGGTTGATTCGAGAAAAGTTGAGAGCTTCTCAGAGTAGGCAGAAAAGTTATCATGATAAGAGAAGGAAGGATCTTGAATTTCAAGAGGGTGACCATGTGTTTTTGAGAGTTACGCCGGTTACGGGTGTGGGTCGTGCCTTGAAGTCGAGGAAGTTGACTTCTCGTTTCATCGGTTCGTATCAGATTATTGCACGAGTTGGTGTTGTGGCTTATCGTATGGCGTTGCCTCCGAATCTTTCGAATTTGCATGATGTGTTTCATGTTTCGCAACTTCGGAAGTATGTTTCGGATCCGTCACATGTTATCCCTATGGACGAGGTTGAAGTAAGAGATAACCTTACAGTGGAAGCTTTGCCAATTAGAATTTTGGACCGTGAGATTAAGAAGTTAAGATGCAAGGATATTGCGCTTGTGAAAGTAGCATGGGGAGGTGCTGCAGAAGGCGATATGACTTGGGAATTGGAAAGTAAGATGCGAGAGTCGCATCCAGAGTTGTTTGGATCAGGTAGTATTTTCGAGGACGAAAATTTCTAAAGTGGGGGAGAGTTGTAACGCCCCGATTCTGAATTTCCCATTATTTTGTTGAGTCTTTTAATTTATTTGGTTAATTGTTATTTTACTATGGAATTATATGATAATATGTTATGTGTGTATGTTGTGGTATTTTATTATTTGGAGAGTTTTGGGAATTAATTAGAGGGTGTTTTAGATAATCCTTGATTAGTAGTTATTTTGAGAGAAATAGAGTAGAAAGAGTATAAGTGGAAAAGAGAAAGAATAGGGAGAATAGAAACCAAAAGGAAAGAAAAAGAAGAGAAAGAAAGGAAGAGAAGAGAAAAGAGGAGGAAGAGGAGAAAAACCTAGAATCATCAAGAATCAACTTCTAAGCTTTCGATTGATCGGGTAAGGGTGTGAAACTTTATTATTCTTGCAATGTGTATGATTATGTGTGTTCTTGTTGGTTTTGTTTTGGATTGGGGAGAGTTTTACTCATTTTTCATTCTGGGGCATAAAATAGATTTAATCGATAGAACCCGAGTTTTCGTTGGTGAAAGTGAGATTAAGTAGTAGCATTTATGTCGGGTGATGTTAGGCTAAAGTGTTGGAATGAGTTGGGACTTAATCGGGTGAATCCAAGAGTTTTGGAGTGGAAGAACAGTGGAAAAATTCTGAGTTCGCAGACACTCGCTAGCATGTTCGCTAAGCGAGCTGGTCGCGAACGTTCGCTAAGCGAGCAGTAGCGAATAGGTAGCGAACGGTCCCAGACTTGGACATAATGCATGTTGTGTTGTTCACTGGTAGCGAATGGGGGTAGCGAAGGTTCTCTAGGGGTTCGCTGAGCGAGCGAGGTAGCGAACAAAGTCAGAGGCTTCTGTTTGCCTTCGCGAGCTTGTTCGCTAGGCGAACAAGTAGAGAATACTCGCTAGGAGCTCGCTAAGCGAGCGGGTAGCGAACATGACAGGTTGTGTTTTCTTTAATGTTTCCATCTGAGGTCGGATTTCTGACTTAACTTTCATTATTTCCTTGCTCGAGGCATCGATCATGCTGAGTTATATTGTGTTGTGGGTAGCCGTATGGCGTGAATCCTAGATTGTGTGATGTGGTTGTTTGGCAATTTCGTGCATTTGTTTGGATTAAATGGGAATGCATGGTGATATTAATGTGAATGCGTATATTTATATATACTTATATAATATGAAGAATGTATGAATATGTTTGTAAACATGTGTGGATTCTAAGAGTGTATTGAGTCGTGTTGCATGTGTAGCATCATGATTGCATTCTTGTGTGTTTGATCCCGCGTAGGATCTGCAGAAACCTCGTGTGCCCTTGTAGGGTGTGAGCGATGGTTTAGTTACTTTGATCCCTAGGAGGATCTGCAGAAACGTTTGTGTGCCCTTGTGGGGTGTGAGCGATGGTTTATTTTTGATTCCATGGAGAATCTGCAGAACAGTTGTGTGCCTTTATGGGGTGTGAGCAACCGGATTGTGTGCCCGTGTGGGGTGTGAGCAATCCTGAAACATCGTGTGCCCATGTGGAGTGTGAGCGATGGGTGAACATTGTAGGCCCGACGGCGAGTTACTTCGATAACGAGCGATGGTTCCATTTTGGTTCTTCAATTGAACCTGCTGAACGAGTCGGTACCGCATTTACATCTGCATAGAGTCGTGAGTCGGTCTCTATGAGTTGCATTATCATCTTTGTATGATGTTTTGGTGAAATGAACGTAATTGTAAATGTTTAAGTGAAATGCTATGAATTTTGAATCATGAATTGGTGAATGTGATTTATTATGTACGTGTACATGGTGATGTATTGTAATAAGTTGTGGTGAGAAATGTGAATTACATGTATGTTATAATTGTGTTTTATGATATATATATAATTTTATGCATTGTTTGTTATGATAATGTTTCTTGTAACACCCCCTTCTATACCCCCAAATAAACAATAATATATATATATATATATATATATATATATATATATATATATATATATATATATATATATATATATATATATATATATATATATATATATATATATATATATATATATATATATATATATATATATATATATATATATATATATATATATATATATATATATATATATAGGCACATATAAATTTTATCAGAGTATAATTTAAAATACGGTATAAAAGAAGTATGCCACATTATTACCAATAAAACACTCAACACCTGCTCTATAAAAATATGCAACAGTGGGATAGTTTTCAAAGTAGAGGAACTTGGTCCTTAAACCCACATCTCGATATTTAGAATTAAAGCGGAAGATAGAACATTTGAATTACCTCAAAACATTTAATCACATAAATACATGTTATCCAGTTGGTTCATCAATATCATTCATGTTACAAAACATCATCAACTGATACATCACAAGTGTATCACAAAAGAATGCTATACAAGCCTAACTACCCGGTGTTACATTATCAGAGCAGTCCGACTCAAAAGAATGAAGCTATACTTCACAAAAGAAACCTCCAGCAACCTAATCTGCAATGCCTCATAGAGCATTATAAAACAGCAGAAGGGTGACAAATATTACCATAATAATCAATGCATAAGATTATATATATCTATAAGTAACAATTACATATAATCCACATTTCTCACCACAATTCATTTTCGTAGTCATATAAATCTCATCATACATATGAACAAATATGGATATTCATCTAGCATATCACATCATGCACAATTCACAATTATCCAATATATATTCACTCACAAGCATATTTCATATATCAATGACATTTATGCTATGTGACTCCAAAACAACTCAATGCAACTCAATGCAATGTGGTACCAATACTTGTTATCATTTTTCGGTTTTTACACTTAAACCGGGTCCACCATTCTAGACCGATAACAACAAAGCCAGTCCCCTAGGCTTCAAACCCACCCTTCTAGGTTTGGGACAAGCCACTAGTTTCCACGAAACTAGCAAACATTGCCTCTTGACTAAATGATGCATATGCAATCAACCAACAAAAATGCACTTAAGACCGTTCCCGCATCTTAATCCCATGCATTCAAATAATTCATCCCTTCAAGAATTACAATATGATTGCACACACAACATATTCATAACAATTCAAGGCATTCACATTCAATACCATCATCACCTTCATCAAAACAATGCACAGATATCCACGATATGTTCCCATGCATTACATACATTAGCATACAACAATATGCATTCACATACTCATTAGACAATACACACATATTCACTAATGTGTTCTCATGTACACTTATCACATAATTGTACACAACATCATCAATGTATTCATAATTCAATACTATCACTACATTAGCACACAATGCACACATACTTATAATATATTCTCATGCATTATTATTCGATCTAAACAATGCATCCCGTTATCAATTACATTTTATAATCTAGGATTCACGCCTTACGGCTACCCACAACATATATCATTTCAATAGTACACATACTATTCGATTCATATGCGTATTAACCTATTCGAACCAAGAAACCACTCATCGGATGAAAATCACAGAACAGAAACAACTCTGTCTGATTCGCCACCATTCGCCTGGCGAAGCCTCTTGGCGAATGCTCGCTGGACCTTCGCCCGGCGAACTCCCTAGCGAGCAAAGTCAGTAGCTACTAACTTGGTTCGCTGCCTTTCGCTGAAGGATTCGCCTGGCGAACCTTCGCTACCTATCCTTCGCCTGGCGAACTTGCCAGCGAAAATCACTGGGATTTAATTCTGAATTATTTGCTAGCATTCGCTGAGCTTCGCCCTGCGAAGCTTCGGCTTCATTCGCCTGGCGAGAACCAGCGAATCTGCGAAGACAGAACCCTCAATTTGTCCCTAACTTCCAATCCACCAATAATCGACCGATTCTTCACCAAATCAGTACCAACAACTTAACCACACATCACCCGACTATTCTACGGCATTATTTCCAGTTTCTAACCGATTAAACTACGATTCCACCGATTAAATCCATTTTGCCCTAGCTTGAAAAATGGTGGAAAACTCACAACGAAACCCAACCCACACATACATAACCACATACATTGACTAGATAATAATGTTTCTCACCCTTACCTTGATTGGATTGAAGCTTGAAGTTGATTCTTGATGATTTCTCCAAGTTTCCCTCTTCTCTTCTCTTTTCTCTTCTTTCTCTATTCGTTCTCTTATATTTTCTTTCTATCCAATTCTTTCCACTTACCCCTTATATACTTCTATTATTTTCTTTCCCTCCCATTTCTCTTCTCACAAATTCTCTACCAAATAAATCCAATAATTAAAATAAGTCAATTAATTAAATTAATTAACATTAATAATTAATTAATGAAATTTGGGCTGTTACAACCCTCCCCCACTTTAGGAATTTTCGTCCTCGAAAATGTTACCTGGTTCAAACAGTTCTGGATAAGACTCCCTCATTTTACTCTCTAGTTCCCAAGTCATATTTCCACCAGCCGGTCCTCCCCAAGCGACCCTCACCAAAGAAATCTCTTTGCCTCAAAGTTGCTTCAACTTGTGATCCTCTATTCGCATAGGTGATGCCTCCACAGTTAGGTTATCTCTCACCTGAACATCATCTGCTTGGACTACATGAGACGGATCCGCAATGTATTTCCTCAACTGAGATACATGGAACATATCATGGAGATTAGCAAGCGACGGCGGTAAAGCCACACGATAGGTCACTTCTCCTATTCTCTGCAAAATTTAATAAGGACCAATGAAACGCAGCGTCAACTTACGCGACTTCAATGCCCTACCAACACCAGTCATTGGAGTAACCCGAAGAAACACATGATCTCCCTCTTGAAATTCAAGTCCCTTCATCCTCTTGTCATGATAACTCTTCTGATGACTTTGAGAAATCCTCATCTTTTCTTGGATCATCTTAATCTTGTCCGTAGTCTGCTGAACTATCTCGGGTCCAACTACAGAACTCTCTCCGAACTCATACCAACACAGTGGCGTCCTACACCGTCTACCATACAATGCTTCGAATGAAAACTGTTGTTGTAAGTAAACTCAATCAAAGGCAAGTAGCTATGCCAAGCTCCTCCTTTCTCCAATACACAAGCTCTCAAAAGATCCTCAAGGGATTGAATAGTTCTCTCAGTCTGACCATCTGTTTGAGGATGATAAGCTGAACTCAAACGCAACTTCGTACCCAAAGCACTTTGCAAGCTCTCCCAAAATCTCGAAGTAAACCTCGGATCCCTATCCGACACAATACTAGACGGAATACCATGCAAACTGACAATCCTCTCGATGTATAGCTTTGCCAATTTCTCTAACGGATAATCCATTCACATAGGGATAAAGTGAGCAGATTTAGTCATTCTATCCACAATAACCCAAATAGCTTCAAAATTACCCTGCGTCCTAGGTAATCCAGACACAAAGTCCATAGAAATGTTATCCCATTTCCACTCAGGAATAAACAACGGTTGCATCAAACCCGACGGTTTCTGATGCTCAATCTTCGACTTCTGGCAAGTCAAACAAGAATACACAAATTCGGCAATATCCTTCTTCATACGAGGCCACCAAAATATTTTCCTCAAATCTTGATACATCTTAGTAGCACCCGGATGAATACTCAATCCGCTACGATGTCCTTCCTCAAGAATACTCTTTTTCAGTTCATCAAGGTCCGGTACACACATTCTATCCCGACACCTCATATTACCATTCTCATCAATCCGAAAATCACCACCTTGGCCTTGGTTGATCAAAGTCAACCGGTTAACTAGACTCAAATCAGATTTTTGTCCTTCTCGAATTTCGTCCAGAATACCACTCGTAAGCTTTAACATTCCAAGCTTAACCCCATACGATGTCTCCTCACACACCAAACTCAAATCACGAAATTGCTCAATCAATTCCAACTCTTTCACCATCATCATCGACATGTGCAACGATTTCCGACTCAACGCATCCGCTACCACATTCGATTTATCCGGATGGTAATTCAACCCAAAATCATAATCCTTTAAAAGCTCTAACCACCTTATTTGCCTAGAATTCAATTCCTTTTGATCAAAGAGATACTTCAAACTCTTGTGATCACTAAACACTTCAAACCTCGCACCAAAAAAATAATGCCTCAAAAGTTTAAGCACAAACACAACGGCAGCCAACTCTAAGTCATGCGTCGGATAATTCTTCTCATGCACTTTGAGTTGCCTCGAAGCATAGGCTACAACTTGATTATTCTGCATCAACACACCTCCCAAGCTCATCAAAGAAGCATCACAATACACAACAAACGGCTCTTCCGGATTTGGCAAAATCAGAACAGGGGTTGTCGTCAATCTTCTCTTAAGTTCCTGAAAACTCTCTTCACACTTGGCATCCCAAACAAAAGCTTGACCCTTCCTAGTCAATTGCGTCAACGGTAACGATAACTTAGCAAATCCTTCAATAAACTTACGATAATAACCCGCTAAACCAAGAAAACTTCTAATCTCAAAAACTGATTTCAGAGTCTCCCATTGCGATACCGCTTCAACCTTCGATGGATCAACCGCAATACCTTCACTTGAAATCACATGACCAAGGAAACTCACTTCTTTCAACCAAAATTCGCACTTAGAAAGTTTCACATACAACTGCTTCTCTTTCAACACAGATAACACAATCTTTAAATGTTCGGTATGCTCCTCTTCATTCTTCGAGTAGTCCAAAATGTCATCAATAAACACCACAACGAACTTGTCCAAATAAGGATGGAAAATCCTATTCATGTACTCCATAAATACACCTGGTGCATTAGTCACACCAAATGGCATTACAGAATACTCATAGTGTCCATACCTCGTTCTAAAAGCAGTCTTCTGAATATCCTCAGCTTTCACACGAATCTGATGATACCCAGACCTCAAACCTATTTTACTGAATACACTTGCACCAACCAACTGATCCATCAGATCATCAATCCTCGGAAGTGGATACTTGTTCTTGATAGTCACCTTGTTCAACTGTCTGTAATCCACACAGAGTCTCATAGAACCTTCTTTCTTCTTAACCAACAACACCGGTGCACCCCACAGCGATACACTCGGACGAATAAACCTCTTCTCAAGCAAATCTTCAAGTTGACTCTTCAACTCTTTCAATTCCGATGCGGACATACGATATGGAGCCATCGATATCGGACTGGTTCCAGGAATCAGGTCAATCGAAAACTCCACTTCTTGTTCCGGCGGTAAATCCCTTATCTCATCAGGAAAAACTTCCGGAAAATCACAGACGACTGGTAAGGCATCAATTGCCTCACTTTCACCATACTCAAAGTTGCCATCAACATAAATACCCTTGCACCATCTCGCACTGATTCTTTCACTTGCTTAGCAGTCATAAACAAATTCTCTTCATCACCCGGTTCAGGAAAAATAACCGTTTTATCAAAACAGTTAATATGAACACGATTGAATTTTAACCAATTCAGTCCCAGAATGACATCAAGTTTGATCTAAGTGAAGACACACTAAATCAACCCCAAAGTCTCTACCGAAAATACTCAAAGGGCAATTCAAACACACATACGGTGTAGTTACCGAACCCATAGCAGGAGTATCAATAACCATGCCACCACCAATAACAGACATTTCAAGATTCAACCTTCTAATACACTCCAGAGAAATAAAAGAATGCGTAGCTCCAGTATCAATTATAGCGATCAAAGGCATACCATTAATAAAACACGTACCTCTAATCAAGCGATCATCACTAGCAGTCTCAGATCTAGATAGAGCGAACACTTTTCCGCTCCCTTGATTCTTCTTCGGCTTATCACATTTGGTACTAATGTGCCCTTGCTCACCACAATTGTAGCAAGTCACACCCGTACCGCTTCTGCACTCAAGAGCCTTGTGGCATGGCTTGCCACACTTGAAACACGTTTTCTTAACACTTTTGCATTCCGAAGCACGGTGTCCCTCTTCACCGCACCTATAACACCTCACCGGAGTAGAAACTCCCCCACTTGGTTTCTTACCGAAACCAACCCTTTGTTTCCCCTTTTCCGCAGGAGTCACATAAGGTTTTCCTCGGAATTGACCCTTTCCTTTCTTATCACTTAGGTTCTTGTAGTGGCTAGACCGAGCCCTACTATCCTCATCATAAATCCTACTTTTGTTTACCAACTCAGAAAATCGCCGGATTTCCTGATAACCAATAGCTTGCTTGATCTCAGGCCTCAAACCATTCACAAATTTGAGACACTTAGATCTTTCAGCATTAACAGTGTTGTAGTGAGGACAAAACTTGATCAACTCCTCAAATCTTGCCGCATACTCAGCTACCGTCGAATTACCTTGCTTCAACTCAAGGAATTCAATCTCTTTCTTTCCGCGCACATCTTCTGGAAAATACTTCTCCAGAATGTCTCTCTAAAAAGATTCCAAGTAATCACAATCTCATCCTCTTCAAATCTTTGGCGAGTATTACCCCACCAGTCCTCGGCTTCCTCTTCGAGCATATGAGTTCCGAACTGCACCTTTTGTGCATCCGAACAATTCATAACCCGAAAAATCTTCTCAATAGCTTTCAACCAAATTTGTGCTTTGTCAGGCTCATGGGTTCCCTTGAATGTCAGTGGATTATTCCTTTGGAACCTTCCCAAAGCACGGAATTCATCGTCAGCATTATTCCACACATTCACGTTGGCCTGAGGATTCTGTCCAATTGCCCCAGCCAATCTCGTCAAAGCCTCCGCAATTGCTTCGTCATTCCTACCTGCAACCATCTTACTGAATTCCAACAACAGAACCACGTAAGAACACCAATATCGATAGTGTAACATACACACTTATCAATATACACGGAGAACAACACACTAACAACTTGGCCGGACCGACCGACCCGCTCTGATACCACTTAATGTAACACCCCCTTCTATACCCCCAAATAAACAATAATATATATATATATATATATATATATATATATATATATATATATATATATATATATATATATATATATATATATATATATATATATATATATATATATATATATATATATATATATATATATATATATATATATATATATATATATATATATATATATATATATATATATATATATATATATATATATATATATATATATATATATATATATATATATGTAGGCACATATAAATTTTATCAGAGTATAATTTAAAATACGGTATAAAAGAAGTATGTCACATTATTACCAATAAAACACTCAACACCTGCTCTATAAAAATATGCAACAGTGGGATAGTTTTCAAAGTAGAGGAACTTAGTCCTTAAACCCACATCTCGATATTTAGAATTAAAGCGGAAGATAGAACATTTGAATTACCTCAAAATATTTAATCACATAAATACATGTTATCCAGTTGGTTCATCAATATCATTCATGTTACAAAACATCATCAACTGATACATCACAAGTGTATCACAAAAGAATGCTATACAAGCCTAACTACCCGGTGTTATATTATCAAAGCAGTCCGACTCAAAAGAATGAAGCTATACTTCACAAAAGAAACCTCCAGCAACCTAATCTGCAATGCCTCATAGAGCATTATAAAACAGCAGAAGGGTGAGAAGTATTACCATAATAATCAATGCATAAGATTATATATATCTATAAGTAACAATTACATATAATCCACATTTCTCACCACAATTCATTTTCGTAGTCATATAAATCTCATCATACATATGAACAAATATGGATATTCATCTAGCATATCACATCATGCACAATTCACAATTATCCAATATATATTCACTCACAAGCATATTTCATATATCAATGACATTTATGCTATGTGACTCCAAAACAACTCAATGCAACTCAATGCAACTCAATGCAATGTGGTACCAACACTTGTTATCATTTTTCGGTTTTTACACTTAAACCGGGTCCACCCTTCTAGACCGATAACAACAAAGCCAGTCCCCTAGGCTTCAAACCCACCCTTCTAGGTTTGGGACAAGCCACTAGTTTCCACGAAACTAGCAAACATTACCTCTTGACTAAATGATGCATATGCAATCAACCAACAAAAATGCACTTAAGACCGTTCCCGCATCTTAATCCCATGCATTCAAATAATTCATCCCTTCAAGAATTACAATATGATTGCACACACAACATATTCATAACAATTCAAGGCATTCACATTCAATACTATCATCACCTTCATCAAAACAATGCACACATATCCACGATATGTTCCCATGCATTACATACATTAGCATACAACAATATGCATTCACATACTCATTAGACAATACACACATATTCACTAATGTGTTCTCATGTATACTTATCACATAATTGTACACAACATCATCAATGTATTCATAATTCAATACTATCACTACATTAGCACACAATGCACACATACTCATAATATATTCTCATGCATTATTATTCGATCTAAACAATGCATCCCGTTATCAATTACGTTTTATAATCTAGGATTCACGTCTTACGGCTACCCATAACATATCTCATTTCAATAGTACACATACTATTCGATTCATATGCGTATTAACCTATTCGAACCAAGCAACCACTCATCGGATGAAAATCACAGAACAGAAACAACTCTGTCTGATTCGCCACCATTCGCCTGGCGAAGCCTCTTGGCGAATGCTCACTGGACCTTCGCCCGGCGAACTCCCTAGCGAGCAAAGTCAGTAGCTACTGACTTGGTTCGCTGCCTTTCGCTGAAGGATTCGCCTGGCGAACCTTCGCTACCTATCCTTCTCCTGGCGAACTTGCCAGCGAAAACCACTGGGATTTAATTCTGAATTATTCTCTAGCATTCGCTGAGCTTCGCCCGGCGAAGCTTCGGCTTCATTCGCCTGGCGAGAACCAGCGAATCTGCGAAGACAGAACCCTCAATCTGTCCCCAACTTCCAATCCACCAATAATCGACCGATTCTTCACCAAATAAGTACCAACAACTTAACCACACATCACCCGACTATTCTACGACATTATTTCCAATTTCTAACCGATTAAACTACGATTCTACCGATTATATCCATTTTGCCCTAGCTTGAAAAATGGTGGAAAACTCACAACGAAACCCAACCCACACATACATAACCACATACATTGACTAGATAATAATGTTTCTCACCCTTACCTTGATTAGATTGAAGCTTGAAGTTGATTCTTGATGATTTCTCCAAGTTTCCCTCTTCTCTTCTCTTTTCTCTTCTTTCTCTATTCTTTCTCTTCTATTTTCTTTCTATCCAATTCTTTCCACTTACCCCTTATATACTTCTATTATTTTCTTTCCCTCCCATTTCTTTTCTCACAAATTCTCTACCAAATAAATTCAATAATTAAAATAAGTCAATTAATTAAATTAATTAACATTAATAATTAATTAATGAAATTTGGGTTGTTACGTTTCTCACCCTTCTGCTGTTTTATAATGCTCTATGAAGCATTGCAGAGTAGGATGCTAGAGGTCTTTTGTGAAGCGAGTCTTCATTTCTTTTGGTCAAATGGCTCTGATATGTAACACTGGGTAGTTAGGAATTATTTTGATTCTTTTGTGATACATCTGTGTATGTATCTGCTGCTGAATGTTTTGTAAACTCAACTGATGAATTGAATTAATCTGAATGATGTATATGATGCTTATGTTAATGAAGTAATTTCAATGTTTAGATGTTTCCGCTTTATTCTAAATGTTGATATGTGGGTTTCAAGCGCTATGCTTTGTTTTTAGTTGAGATTTACCCCTTTTGTTACATATCTTTATGAGCAGGTATTATTTATGTTTCGTTTCAATGATAATGTGATGCGCCTCTTTTATACCATGTTTTAATTTATACTCTGATGAAACTTTTATTAATTGCTTATATGATTTTAATTGATTAATTGGGGGTATAGAAAGGGGGTGTTACACTTCGAACCACCAAACGCTAAACATGCTATTTTTTTTATACAACAATTAAAATACAAAACAACTTAATAGTAATTTTGATCTTACCGGATCAGAAAAGGATCAACAGCCAACAACACGTCGTGAGCTCCTAATTCGTCGGTGGTGGAGAAGAGGAATGGGGTGTACCTACAAGGCACTCCGATGCTAAATTCAGTTTCAACAAGAGAGAGAATGCTAGTACAGAAAAAAGGTGAGAATAAAATACATGACCCTCTAGTGAAAGAGAGTATTTATAATGTGCCCCCAGCGTTGGGCCAACAGTTACTTTGCATTGAGTTGGATCGCTAGGCCCAATACGAGTAATTGTCAGGGTCTACATGGCTTAGGGAAGACCAGCATGTGGTCTTCGCCCTGAATCAATTGTCTCATGATCTTCGGGAGGTGGATGACATGTTCTTTCGAATATGAATAGTTGTCTGATGACGTGTTCCCGCGTGGGGGCACGTGGAGTCTGTGAGGGGGGAAGCGTAAGCGCTCCCCGTGTGATGTGATGAATTGGATCCTCATTGGGCTCTTTCTAACGGAGAAACAGATTGGGTTGTGCCCGATAATGGGACAACCTCTGGCCCAGTCCAGAACAAATTTAATTATATTAATATATAATATAATATTAAAAAAATTAAATAGAATAAAAAAAAATTTAGTGATGCGAGAAAAATTAATACGTTATTATTATTTTGGTCTGATAAATATTAATATAATTTTTTTAAAATTTAGTTATACGGACTTAGTAGACTAACCGTGATCATACATGCTAATCATAATATGTAGTATATTTTTTAGAATCGGGCTAAAAAAACTTTTCGAAAATATGGACTCTCAAGCCCTATAATTTTTCGGACTTGATGGGACAACCCGACCCATATTGACATTTCCATGTTGACAACTCTTTGATATCCTCTCCTATTTATAACTATGTTTCTCCCTACTCCCTAATCTAACTTCTAAATAGGCGACAAAACTTATATAGTTGAACTAACCTTTAGAGTTTATTTAGATAATTTAAAACTAATTGAATTAGACAAAACTTATATAGTTGAACTAACCTTTAGAGTTTATTTAGATAATTTAAAACTAATTGAATTAGGAATGGAATAGAATGAAGCGGAATGAAACGAAGATAAACTTCATTCTATTGTTTAGATAGTTTACGACGGAGCCGAGCTAATATCTCATTCAAATGTTTAAAAATTGAATGGAGCGAAAAACATTTTAGTTTTTTATTTATTTTACCCTTTACTTTAAAAACATTAATATTATTAATCATATATTTATCTTATATAAAGCAGTACAAAATTAATATTTTTATAACAAATTAACAATTTATTTATAACATATCAAACCATTTATTTATAAAAATATTGTTTTTACTAATTATTGCTTGAGCAAAATATTGTTGCTCCCTCAACTAATGTTTAACTAACATGAACAAATATTGCCAACAAATTCTAAAATTCTAATACATAGTGAACGTGGAATAAATGGAAATAACATGACTCCATAAAAATGAGAATGTAGAGTTTAAGTGTTCCCAAGGAAGGAAGCAAAACAATCATACAAGTAACAAGACTATCTCCAAGAATACCACCACAGCCTACTCCACCAAGGGAGATTTAGCGAGAATCAAATTCACACTTCACCCAAAGGTAAAAAAGGAGGACCCTAGTTGGCTTGCTTGATACAAGGAAAAGAGTGAGGATGACCTACCACATTTTGATGGCACAGTTATCAGGCCATTAGCAAAACCCAGTGGTAACACAAAAACAAATTGAATTTCCAGACTAATGAGAATGCAGTTATATCACACAAATAGGTTGGTTGAGTTTTCACAAGCAAACAAAGCAAAAATACACTTAGTGTAAGGCTGCCAAATGTAAAAGATTCATTATAGTTGATAGTAAAACCAGATTAACATGCATTATGCATACTTACAGAATCACATACTATAAAGTTTTTCAATACTTTTTACACTATAACAACATACAAGCCACTTTTCGACACTTTGTTACACCGAATCTGACATATGGGCCATTTTTCTTTGTATTGTGTGTATAGCAGGTGCCGCATGATCAGCATAATTATAGAGCAAGTGATACACCAAATTAAAAAAAAGGAAAGGAAATTAGTCATGTACATCTAGTATCCACTTTTCAGTTTCTTTTTTCTTCATCTTCAATATTCTATTCTGATTTTGAGATGTTCGTGTCACTTCCGTAGGCTTTCTTTCACTTTCTTTCACTGGAGACCATGCTTTCACAGTTCTACCAGAAATGGATCCGCCTTATGTGAGATCTTTACATGAGAGGAAGATGTCTGATTATACACCATTCAAGAAGAGAGATTACAATGGTGCAGCCTTATGTGAGATCTTTACATGGGAGGGAAAAGTCTGATTACACACCATTCAAGAAGAGAGATTATAATGGTGCAGCTCCATTATCAACGCTTCCTGCAAACCAAAATGACTAATTCCATCACCAGAAACAACTCCAGCATCCGGTTTAAGCTACATGTCATTGGCTCTTCCATCACTCTTTTACAGTGTCAATTTAAATCCTTGAGACAAGAAGTCATCCCTGGGGAAGAAAAACACATGAATCTCATACAAGTAAGCTCAACAACATCATAATAGAATAGTGGCAAAAAAAAATATATCTTTGAAAGGAACTATACAAAAACTTTTAAGTAATTTCATGGTGAGAAAATTTCTAGCCAACAACATTCTTCTCCTTGCATACCAAGATTTCACTGAAGGCCTTTGAAATCTTTGAGGCCTTCACAGAGTCACAAGGTCAACTCTTAAACAAAAAAAACATAGTAACATACATGGTCTTTTTTGTTTCTTTTGAAATCCAGCATACACACATTGTGAAACACATATGCATAAACAAAGGTAGAGACTTCAAATCATTGTTCTATAACAACATGTATGTGCACAAATTATACAATGGAGGATTTAATTTGACAACAACCAAGTCTTATCCCACTAAGTAGGGTCAGCAACATAGATCAACTTTCCCCATAATGTTTCTATCCAAGACTCATAGTTGATCCATGTCATAAAAATTCAACAAAATTTTACATTTTTCTTAACTGCCTAACACAACTCTCTCCTTCTATCCGGGCTTACGACCGGCTATACAAAACAAAACTTACATGTATACAGATATGAGATATCATATACAATTTATACATAGCAAAAATTCAGATAAACAACGAATACCTTCTATTGCTTATACTTTCACATCTTAACTTATGCTGAATTTCCTTCCTATAATTATCCATAGGTAAGGAAGGTGGTACAAGGCTTTCAACACAAATCATGCCTTCATTCAAACTAGGAATTCCTTGAACATCAACAACTTGTTCAGTCTTGAAATCATACCAAGACAGCTTCTTCCGATCTACTTCCAATAGAACCTTACTTCCATCCCCCGAATAACCTAAAGGCCTCAATGATTTCAAAGGCAAAATGGAACACGATTCCACCAAAGTAAACAGTTTACACCAACTATCTCTAGATCCATATTTTCTCATCACCCAAACATCAACTTTAGAAGCTTGATAATTCACAATCATACAAAGACACCCTCCCAAAACAGCAACATCAATTTCAAAACTTTCACTGTTAACCAGTTCTGGAAGAGGAACCTCTTCAAAAACCTCGAGTGTAAGATTAAACCCAACGATTAAATCAGGCTGAAACGGTTCGAGTTTGCGAGTCACAATCCAGTGAAGAGAATTCTCAACCAAAACCCCCATGGTTCGAGCACAGCAAAGAGCATAAGGCATACTCGGAAGCGCTTTCCACGAATTCGTTCTCGAGCTGAAAACTCTCACTTGCGAATCAAACGTCCGTTGTTGCAGATCAACGAAATAAGAGATTCTCACAAGCTTATAATCACAACCAAACGGATCGAAACCGAATCCATGAACTCGAGCAGCGAAGAGAGAGGTATCCGATTCAGAACGGGGAGAGATAGGTAGATAAGGGATAATCTGATGTTTACGTATGTTAGGGTTCCAGAAAGCTATATCATCGGCGATGTTTGAGATACAGAGAATACCGTTACATGAACCGAAGAGTGTGATGCGGTTGCTGTAACACATGAGAGGGTGGTTGAGTAGAACGGCGGTGGCGAGGGTAGGGAAATCGAGTTGGTAAAGATCGGAGTTGTGGCGGAGGATGAGGGTGGAGTTGAAGGAGTTGTGAAGGTGGAGATTGATGAAGTTGTGGCTGTCGATTAAGGAACGGAGTGATTTGGAAGATAATCGGAATCGGAGAAGGGGGAGGACTGGTAATAAGGAGAGGATGTCGGTGAGTAGTTCCGACGGAATATTCGCCATCGGTGGGAGAGGATTGGGATTTTTGGATTGAAATGGATGAGGTTTGGGTTTTTGGTTTTGGTTGGGGATTAGGTTTGGTTAGGTGGAATGGGGAGAAAGTAATGATGTTGACAGGGAGAGATGGTGTGGCCTAGTGTTTACGGAAAGGTGAGAATGGAAGGTGAGAGGAAATTGCTTGAATTGACTACGCGTTGTTTTTCTTCTTTTATACGGCAAAATAAGAAATGGAAAAGTTGGATGTGTGTGGTTGGAGGAAATGGAAGGCCAGCAATTACTTACTAGTCTTTTTAAATTGTTTTTCTGGAGGTGTAATTCACGCCAAAAAAGTCTTTCCTTCTCCGTGAACTTTCATATTTTTTCTGACAGATTCCCCGTGAACATTCTGTAACTGTATATTCCAAATTCCAAATAGTAACGGCAAAAGCTACATTAAGTTTGTTATTCTTATGCTAACCGTATAAGAGCTCCACCCACTGGCATCCGAATCATTGTTAAAGTTTAGAACAGTCACTCTCTAAGTTCAGCTTACTTAATCGCATGTTTAAACATGCAGCATTCGACTTTTTTATATAAAATAAGAAAAAATTTAACAACTACATTATTTGATAGAAAAACCAAAATATACACAGCAGTAGCATGTTTGAATCTCTGACATTTCATTTATTTATTTATAAATAAATAAAAATTAACCACTATAGAATGGTTAATGTTGAAAAAATATGAAATTGAAACATTATTTTTCCTTTTTAAGGGGTTTGCGAGAGAGGAAAAAAACATGTGGATATAAAGGAGGAGGATTGAAAATAATAAGAACTTGAAGCACAAGCGACCATTATATTATGGTTTGGGAGAGATTTTACTTTTTTGGTTAACCAAAAAATAACGTCTCTGCAATGTTTTAAAAACTGGATTGGAGATCAAATCGATGAAACTTACTGTTTAAAATTTAATTGGTTAAATCGGTTATATCTACGATTTAATTATTTATTAAATAAACTAATAATATAAAATTAAATTTTATAGATATGTCACACATTATTATATGTTATCAACTTAATAAAATAAATATTTCAAAAATTCATTACAAATTTAATATAACAATATCAATAATATATAACATAACATAGTTCTACACTTCATTTCAACCATCATTTAAGAATATTTTGACTAAACTAAAGAATTACAATAAAATAAATTAAACTAATTCAAACCAAAATTAAAATAATAAAATATAGTAAATAAAATAAAGTTTAAATAATTAAAAATATCTATATTAAATAAGATAGAATACCAAAATATAAATAATAGGCAAAATTAGTCCTTAAGTCCCTTAACTTTAAACGAAGTTTCACTTGATCCCCGAACTAAAAAACGTTACATAATGCTCCCTTAACTTCACTTCTATCAAACCATTTGATCCCTACCGTTAATTTGTGTGAAAAACGTTAACTATTGTTGAGTTGGCATGCCAGATAAGCAGCTTTTGTGTGAGAATATTTTTTTCTTTAAAGGACGAGACCTCTTCATTCTATTTACTGCAACCTCTGTATCTCCCAAAAAATCAAATTGATGTTTCACCAGCACATCTTAAAAGCAAAATTCAGTGAATTACAAGATTGAAAAAAAAAAGACATTGAAAGACACAATCTATGATAACTAAATTCACATTGGAATCACTTGAACTAACAATGGAAGAATCTCTTAAACATTAAAAAGTTTCATTTGTCAACAACCATTTATTAAAAATATGAACTTTAGTGGCACAAAAGAATTAAAAATATTCCATTTCAGAAAACTAACAACAAACCAACCTTTCAAATCCAATCCAGAGTCTCTCTCCTAACAATCAAATCTGAGTCACCATTTCACAATCTCATCAAATAATCCTCTCTAGGCAACTGTTCAATCTCTTTTTCAACCATAACCCTCACAATTTCCTCACTTTACGCAATAAAACACACAAATGATTCTGATCCAAGCTTTCAAAACATAGAAGATTAGATGTAGCACTGTCAAAGCTTTCAACCATGGAAGGAGTTTAAATGACGGGTGCTAATAGAGAACATCATCAAAAGGGTGAGATTAAAAATCAAAACTTTATTGTTGGATGGTTTTGACTAGATGAAAAAACACTAATGACATTGGTTGAACATGGAAGAAGAGTGTGAGAGTGATGAAAGGGATGAGCTTTATGTAGGAAACGAGTTTGTGGGTTTAGGGTAAAAGAAATTGAGAGAAATTAATGGGGCAAAAATGATGGTGGATATCCATGAACCTTTCAGCTTCTTATTTTATTTATTTCTAATATTGAATTAATATAAAATAAAAAAATTTAAGGTCAGCTTTAAATGGTTCAGCAAGGCTACATTTAACGTTTTTCATAAAAGAATAACGGAAGGGAGCAAAATATGTAACAGAATATTAGTTAATGGACCACTATGTAACGTTTTTTAATTAAGGGACCAAAGCGAAACATTGAGTAAAATTAAGGGACCAAAAGAGGTATTAGGCCTAAATAATACAATATACTTCATTAAACAACAAAAAATCGAATTTGAGTTGAACTACGACAAACAAGTCTTAATTGACAACAACAAACAATATTGACTTGAACGACAATGAATAGAGTTGGACATCGTGTCTATATTTGAAAGAGACGACATGATGATGATGAAGTGTGGTTGAAAGAAAAACTATAATAGAGTGACTAAACTTAGAAGTTTGTATGGTTATAAAAAACACATGAAATTCTTTTTGTGATTGAGGAATGTATGTTAAGTTTTGATATTAACATATTAAAAAAAATTAAAAATTAAAAAAAATGGTCAATTTAATGGATTTTTTTAAACCGGGTGGTTTTGCAAAACCGGCTCCGATTTTTTTGTTCGAACGATTTTGAACGGTTCAATCCTCTTTTTTCGGTTTAACTTCGGTTTTGATCCACTAACGATTTTGAAAGATTGACCCAACCGGATTCATCTCCGATTTCCGGTTTAACCAGTTGAACTGCCCGGTTCAGTCCGACTTTTAAAACATTGGGTGTGCGGTCAAAAATAAAGAGTAATTTCGTGAAGAAAAATTTAACAAATTAGATCTACTTAAAATTTAAATTATATACATGTAAGATGGAGGAAGGCATCTTTATATGAGATTATGTCATAATATTTGATAGGATTATATCATACTTGAGGTATATAGAAATTAAGATTGATGAAGGTGACTGATTACTTATATTATTACTTTTATTTCTAGAATGCTATGAAAATCTAGTCGGGCATTGTTGCTTGTAGGAAATACTTTAACCATGGATGAAACTAGAACACCAATTTTAGTTGATGATCTTCGAAAGGTAGCTACAAATGAAATGTCTAACATTGGAAGAAAATACAGTGGTTGTTTTCTTTTAGAGGAATGACTAATGAAAGCATATAAGGCAAGGAAACCTATATCAAAATATAGTGTTCATGCGAAAAGGATGTTCTTTAAATGTGGTGAGCTTGACCACTTTAAAGAAAATTGTTCAAATAAAAAGGTGTTATTTGAATAACATACTAATAACAACAACAACTTCATGGAAAAAAAAACAACTGAGTTATGTCTCAATTGACGAAGATGAATATTGTTACTCCATTTTAGAACAATACAATAAAATATTTAATAAGTGAATGCTTGAATAGGGGCATCTCACCATATATGTTTAAATAGAAATTGGTGTTATCAAAGTTTAGATCGTGGCACAATTTTGATGAAAAATAATCATGAAGAAGAAAATATAACCTTGAACGATGTGAGACCCATTTTAGATTTGCGGAAAAAAATTTTTCTCTTGGATTATAACGGCTACAATGGAAACAAGAACATTGTTTTTGGCAGTAATAACGGCAACAATGGAAACAAGAACATTGTCTTTGGTGATAGTTATTCCAACATAGGCAGTAATGATCAAGAGGGTTCCTCATGCTCCCTCAAGGTCAATATCCCTAAAATGAATGAGAATAACTATAATGAATGAACTCAAACTGCTCGGTTGGTGTTGGATAGTAAAGGGAAACTTAGTTTCTTAACATGAGCAGTAGTTAAACCGACATCAGGAGATCCTCGTTACGAACAATGTATTGAAAACTCTTTGATTATTGCGTGGCTGGTAAGCTCCATGGAAACTGGAATAGGTAAGCCTTACATGTTTTTACCTTTCGCAAGGGATGTGTGGGAAGCTGTTAAGGAAATATACTCTGATATTCAAAACTCCTCTCAAATTTTTGGTTTAAAATAAAAGTTATGGCATGCGAAACAAGGTGACAGGAGTGTAACTGTTTATTATAATGAACTGTTGACACTGTGGCAAGAGTTGGATCTTTGTTATAATGACATTTGGAGGTGTACAGAAGACAGTGTTTTGTTTCTCAAGAGCCAAGAAAATGATCGTGTATTCATGTTTCTCGTTGGGCTCAATAAAGACCTTGATGAGGTAAGAGGTAGAGTTTTAGGAAAAATACCATTGCCAACTCTTCGTGAAACTTTTGCAGAAATAAGAAGGGAGGAGGCACGACAAGTAATTATGATGGACAAGACACCACGAAGCTCTGAATCTAAAGGTTCAGCTCTGGCTATTAGGAACCTTGACGAGGGATGAAGGTCAAATAAAGTTCCTTGGTGTGATCACTGCAAGCGCGAATGGCATACACGTGAAACATGTTGGAAGCTCAAAGGCAAACCTCCGAACTGGAAGAAGAAAGGTGGTAGTGCATTTCAGACTAATAATTCTGATCAAAGGCAACAACCTCCTATAACTCAACTTCCATTTACCGCAATAAAATGACAATCAATACATCATTGCATTAAAACGACAAAATTAAAAAAATTAAAAAAAATGTGAAAATACTTATTTGAATACAATAAATTTATAAAAAAAAAGTTATGTGTTACTTCATATATCTTATAAAAATGTCTCATTTGCACTTTTTCTTCGTCTCAAAATAATTGTCCATTTACATTTTTAATACATAATTTATTATTATTTTTCTACTAATATATTTTTATTCACTAGTTTTCACTTTATTCAACAACTATTAATTATATTTAATAAAGATATTTTAATAAATGATATTAATTTTTTCATTAAAACTAATATATTTAATTTTTTTTTAAAATTATATATTATTTAAATAAAATATTTTTTATGAGACGGAGAGAATATTAAAGTTTTGTATTCTTTTCGTATATAATCTTTTATTTATATGAAATATGTTTTTTTTATTATTATGAATTTAATCTCTTTCCTATTTTAAGACTCATTTAGGTATAGTCTCTAAATAATTTGCATTAAAGTTAATTGTTGTCATTTTTATTTTCCTTTTACAAATAATGCATGACATCGATTGAAGTTAGAAAACTTTAATAGGAGTGAAAGCTCACATTTTATAGAAAAATGTTACACGCCTTTTTTTTAAACGGTTTAATATTGTCATTTTATTGTACTATGGTCCAATTTAATGATTGTACGTTCAATCATTTTCACATGGTTCATAAATTGAAAACGGAGTAAAAAGAGAGGGTAATGCTAATTTGTGTTTTAGAAATATAAGTTAATAATTAAAATAAAATTAAAATTAGAAATTCTCTATTGTTTTTAATATAAATAAAAGATTTAATTTTTTATTTATGTTTTCAATAACTATCATCTTTTAAAAAAAAATTATTATCTCTTTTTTCTATTTATAATTATCCTAAATATATTATACAAAAATCACACTAGCCAATAAATTAAATTATTATTTATTTTTAAATTGTTAACATGGTCAACCGTTATAAAATAAAAATAATTTTACTATACATAATCGAATGAAATTTTGTTTAAAATAACTATCTTTTTCAAATTAAATATTAAAATAACTACCTTTTCAAATAATTTATCAAATTAATCATGTTTCAAGCAAATAAAAAATTGAACAATATGAAAAGTAGGCCGAGAATATGACTCATGCATTCAGTTTTTTTTTTACATAAATGGCATGTATGATAACGCATACTTATAATACTTATAATGACAGTCAAAAGATATAACTAAAAGCCTTTTAACCGTAGGTATATCACTACAAGAAATTCTTTCATGTGCCATATTAAGTCTGTTGTGACGTGATAAACATTTCACTAAATTTTTTAATAATTTAATATGAAAGAATGATTGTAAAACGCATAAAATTAAAAAAAAGTTACGTCGTGTAAAACACATCACAACTTTTATTTTTTAAATTATAAAAGAAAGTCATAATTTTCAGGAGAAGAGAGATTTGAATTTTGAAAAAGTTATGTTGTGAAGTGATATTTATGTCATATTTTTTTTTTTTACATAAAAAGTAAAGTAACATTGACTCAAATTTCTGACTGAGTTGATGGGTCGGTCAGATTTAAATGACCATTGGATTCCTTTAGATGTAGTCACGTGATATACACGTCGCAAGTCAACGGTATAAAAAAATTGCCACGTGAATATCATGTCGCAAGTTGCGACGTGAAATTCACTTCACAAACGTGAAAATAAATATTACGCTTAAGATTCCCATCGCTCATACATTAGTGTGTTGTTTCTTCATTTTCTTTGTGCTTCTTCCTCTTCATTTCAAAATCATTTTCTCTTCAAATTTAACTCAACTTCAACTTCAAAAAGATAAAATTGTATTGTTATTTTTTCTTTTATTTATATTCGGAAAATTAAATATTAATTTTTTATTAACATTTTTTGTTTGTTTTTAATTCAGATTATTTAAAAGAAGAGGATCTCCACATATATATTTTGTGACTTTATAGAGGTGTTTTTGCAATTAAAAATTTTTTTCAGGAATTTTTGAATAATATATATATGTTAGATTTAGGTTTATATGAATGTATATTTGATGTTAAAATTTTTTTTAATAAACATAATATGTTAGATTTAGGTTATATGTTATATTTGCTGTATTATTTGAGTTTTGATTATTAGATTTAGGTTATTCATAAACTTTTAGAAAAAAAAATATGTATAGGTTATCAGCAGAATATTAATTTGAGGTACCATATTTAGGTTAATCATATATTTTTAATTAAGTTATTAACAGAAAAAATTAATATATTTAGGTTATTTGAGTTTTTATAAATAATAAACTGAATATTAATTTAATGTATTTTTTATTTTTTATAAACAAAAAAAATAAACATATATAGATTATATATTAATATGTTTTTAGAAAACAATTAATATATTATTTTATAAAGAATAAATATAATATGTATTAAATAGTTTTAGAAAATAAATAGAATATATTAATAGTATATACTAATATTTCAAATTTTATGATTTATTAAATTAAAACAAATTTTTTTAAGTTAAATATATTAAATTAAAACAAATTTCTTTAATATTTTAAAAGATATTAAATTATTTTTTCGAATGTAATATAGTATTAAATATATTATTAGACTTGTTTAAATTAAAAAATATATATATATATATATATATATATATATATAAAATATATTAAACATAATATATTAAGTTATAAATAAAAATAATTTTTTTATTTATTAAGTATTATTTTTATATTAAATTGGAGTAAGTATATATATATTTTTAAAATAAGTAATTTTTTTAATTTGTATGTATTTTTTTTAAATATGTATTATATAATAAATAAGTATAGATTTTTTTAATAAAATGTTTTAAGATAAGTAAATTAAATATATATTTATTAATTTTTCAATTTAAAATATTATTAAATAATTTATTATTAATTTTGTATTTTAAAATAATTAAAAATACAAACTATTAAATATAATATAAAATAAAAAACGTATTAAGACAATCCAATTTTTATTTATAAAAAAAATACTTAGCTATTTATCACGTCGTAATTTGACACGTGAATATCACGTCGCAACTTGTGACATGAAATTCACGTGGCAAAGTTCTTACACATGTCTGCTCCCTTCCGCTATGTCTGTTACACTTGTAACTACTGTTAACATTGTTGCGACGTGAAAATTACGTGATAAAGTTACGACGTAATTTTCACATGGCAACAAAGTTGTTGCACATGCTCCTACCGCGTGAATGATCACGTTGCTAAAATTATTTTGTGACGTGAATATCAAATTGCAACATACAGTTTATTTTATAGTGAATACCAAAATACTTATATCTACAATATTTTACAGTAGATACAACAAATTACATGTGACAAAAATAGACTTTTACCTACCTACCTACCTACCGTAAATAGGTTTTTATTTGTGTCTTTTAACTGTCACTCTAATCTGACTACTCTTTTTGGATGTAATTTTTTTGTTTAAAACATAATTATTTTAATTTTTTTGAAACATGATTACTTTGATTTTATTTTTAATAAAACATGGTTAAAAAAATGTTAAATACAAATAATTTAAATAATAACTTTAATCTCATCCAATAATATATAATTCAAGATTTTTTCTTTTAAAACCAAATTTATTTAAATGACATGCATTTACACGTGTTTTTACTTAAAATTTCTTTTTCATATGAACCATTTAAATATTTGACATGTGATGTATGAGTCATCTAAAATATAATAATGAAAGGAAACCAAAAATTTAGCCTCGCATCTCCCAAACAAACTCGTCCTTTCCAACCATAGCCACCATTGTTTTCTCCCTCCCAACATGTTCTAGGAACAAACTCATTCTGAAAGCACCACTTCTCCCTCTTCATGAACCAATCCAACAAACACAAAGCAATTCCTTTACAATCACATAATCCATTTTCAATCTTAAAAGCCTTTTATATAATCTTAGGACCATTATTATCCTTAGTTATTTGTCTCCTAGTGAAGGTTGATGCTCCTGCGACAAGCACAAAAATGCTTGGTGTGATTGCTTGGGTTTTCACACGGTGGATCAGTGAGGCTGTTCCGCTTCCTGTTACTTCCATGCGTCCATTGTTTTTGTTTCCTCTCTTTGGAATTTCTTCAGCTGATACTGTTGCTCATTCTTACATGTATGATGTGATCACACTTGTTTTGGGAAGTTTCATTCTTGCTCTTGATGTGGAAAGATATAATGTTCATAGAAGATTGGCTTTGAATGTGAGTAATAATTGTTTTCTTGGTTTAATTTAATATGATTTGGTCGGTTTTGTTTTATGTTTGTGTATTGAAATCTTTGTGGAAATGTTTCTTTGGAGATTGATCAATATTGTTGGATGCTAAAAATAATTGAAAGTTGGACTTTTTTTTCATTGATGACGGATCATTTTCTATTTCTAATCTCTTAAAATTTTTGTTATTATACTCATTAATGTTGATGCTAGATTTCTAGGTGGCATAATACCATTTTATAATGTTTTAGCAATATATTATACAGCTATAAAAAAAAAAAAGCAATATTTTATAGCATTTAACTATATGGCCAAATTAGGGATGACAAACATAAAATTAGGGATCCGTTTATTTCTCATATTTTCTATTTTCATTTCTCTTATACAATTTGATCAATTTAATGACTTATTGTTATGTAACTTTGCCAAATTTACATTGTGCTACAACTATTGATAGTATAAAGTATTTCATATCAACTTTGTATCAGAAATAAATCATGTATTATCAAAGAATATGATATGATGAAATATTATGTGATTCTTATATAAGAGGTAACCTTACTCTTTTGTGGTGATCCACTAAATCCACCGGCACATGAGCAATCAGAATTAATGAACAAGTTCAGTAGAGCAGTGATTTTAACAGTGGTTTAAACTATCCCAATTGGTGGCATAAAAATTCACTTTGACAATGTCTTGCACGTGGGACTTTCAACTAGGGAGCATTTAACATAGTGAGACTTTTTCTAGAGCAACCTTTGTGAGAGACACACCACATACTCACCCAAAATCTTAATGTGATAGGTGTGTGGGTTCTCTTATTTATAAATGCTCAAGTCACCACATTTCTATCCAATGTGGGACTATTATCCACCCTACTCACACTTGTTAATACTTTAACTTTAACATTGCACACATTAAATTTAATTATTTTGTAAATTTAACAGGCCGAGTGGGATGTCTCAAAATTTCAACATTATTTTCTCTAACATCCTAAGAATGCACATTAATTTCATCTATATATTTTTGAAATAGCGACTGAATTCCTGGTGGTATAGCGACTGAATTCACATTTTGGCTTCTGACATCAACACCTTCTAATGTTGTTGGATTTGCGACCGGACATATTGAAATCAGAGACATACTTAAAGTTGGTCTGTCTCTTAAGGCTGCTGGAATTTCTGTTCTGTCTCTTCTCATGCCAACGCTAGGTGAGTTGTTATTGTATTTGTTCTTATCTTGGTAGAATTTATACTTTTTATCAGACATCAGACACGATACTGACATAACGTGTCGGGCTTGTGTCTGATGTCTCTGGTTTGGAAATGAATTCTAATGTCCAAGGTTTGCTTTTGAAGGATCTATTGTTTTTGGAACAAATCATGGTATTCAATAAGTGGTAGATGTAAACTCTCATTGGCTACTGCATAGATTTTTTTCCCCAAGTTATAGCTGGGTGTATGATTTTGAGTGAATGTCCTTATATATTTTGAATATTTGTTGAGTTCTAAATTATATTCAAGTTTTTTTAATCTTGTATACTGTTCAAGATGTTAATTTTTTTAAAGCAAAATTGATACACATTGTTTTATAAGAAAGTTAAGACATGTAACCGGGGAACTTTATTTTTGTTTTCAAAGAAACATTGAAGTACAAAAGCTTCGCATGATAAAAAAAACACATTTCAATTATATTGACATTGTTGAACTAACTAAAAAATAAGTGATATCAAAATTGTTAGGAAAGTGTACTACCATAACTGCAGAGCTGTGGGATCTATTGGAAGGAATTAAATCGATTCATAGTTGAGGTTTCAGAAAAGTGAACACTCAGATTGATTAAAAAGATATCTCAATTATTTTAATAAAATAGTTGCATGCAATCTCTTGTTGCACATCCCGCAAATATCTTAATTATTTTAATAAAATAGTTGCATGTAATTTCTTGTTGCACATCCCGCTTTGTTAGATTACAATTCCTCAAATGTCTTTGAAGTCGTAACTAACAAATGTTTGAACGAACAATAAAATATATGTCATAATTAAGTATATTTTATGTCTAACAATATAAACATTCTTCCAATAACATTATATTTGTACCCAATCACAGTTATCTATGATTAGTTCTCGAACACAATTTAAATTGATTTGCTCAAATTCGTAAACGAGAAAAAACTTTAAACACAAATAATTATTAAATAATAAAAGAGGTTTATCATTATAATGAAAAAAATTAAAATATATTGCATGGTTTACACAAATTAAAAAAAATTAAAATATATTGCATGGTTTACACAAATTAAAAAAAATTCATCTAAAGGAACATAAATAAAACTAGTCACTCATCTTAAAAGGATTCATGGCAAAATAGAAGAAAACAATACAAAATAATATTACAATTGGTGAGGGATGAATCCTTTGATGATTTATTCTATTATCCTTGACCCAAACTCCTAAAATATGCCTCCAATGGAATAAACTCGGAGCCGCTACCGAATACATTGGTGAGTGTACGAATGTTTGAAATACAACAGAGTCTCCATCGAAATTTATTTTGAAAAGAGAAAACATCGATAAAACTTAAAAGAAGAAAAATATGGTTGTCGCAACCAAATTTAGGTTTGAGAGTTGATTATACTCGGAGAAGATATTAGCACCTCACACATATGTTATACTCAACGAGAACCGTTTAATCAGCTTTGCGAATATGAGTGTTAGCGTAATGTTTTTATGATTTCTTCTAATTATCATGGAATATTGATAAAAAATAGACTAAAAATAAGTTTTTTATTAGGGTGTTTAACAAGATTGCGAATCTTGCTTCTATGTATCCCCATGTGTGATGAGGACTCAAAGCTACGTAGTTCTGGACAGTAAATGTTTGTTTGTTGGTCGATTTTAGTGAAAGATGTTTAGGTCGCATTCGTGTGGTAAAACATTGTTTGCTACCCAAACATGGGAGTAGGGAAAGTTGTGTGTCCATCGCGGTGAAATGGATAAAACATGATCCAGATTCTCAAAGATTATATTTTAATCACATTCGAGCGGACAACGTTGTTTGCTACTCGCACATGATAGGAATGAAATATTAGTTCGTGCTTTGCATTGGAATGGATAAAACATCATTCATTTTATGAAAACGTTTGCGTCGGGCTAAGGCGGAAAAAAGGTTTGATTGGTTGAGTTTATTTTTTAGGTGGAAGACAAGCATTTGAAAGGCAAGCTACTATGTATTGTATCCAAATTCTCAGGGATTAGGATGAATATTACGTTCAACTAATCTTTTTTTATCGAATTATTGTGAAACTTTAGAGGCGAATTAAGTTACAATTCCTTTATGGAAGACAAGCATTTGAAAGACAAACTATTAAGACTTGTATCCAAATTTTCGAGGACTAGGATGGATATTACGTCCAATTAATCCTTTTTCATATGAGAAAAGAAGAACAAAATTCAGTTAATTATTGTGTTTTGAAAGGGAGATGAGTACTGAAAAGGCAAGCTATTGCGAATTATATTCTAATTCATAGGGACTAAGATGTATATTACGTCCAACTAATCCCTTTTCATCAAATTTATTAAGAAAAAAAAGGTTTGAATAAGAATCGAGTCAAGATCCCTTAAAGATGACGAGTACTCAAAAGAAAACTTATTACAATTTGTATCCAAATACTCAGGGACTAAGATGGACATTACGTCCAACTAATCTTTTTTCACTTGAGAAGGAACGAATTGAATTCGATTTGGATTATTAAGTTTTGAGAGGATAATGAACACTCGAAAGGCAAGCTATTATGGATGGTATCCAAGTGCTCAGGGATTATGATGAATATTGCATTTAACTAATCCTTTTTTCAACATATTTAATTGTGAAAAGGTTTTTTGGTTCAAATTGTGAAAATAATTTTGATTGAGTACGTGTTGAAATTATATTTGATTTTGATGAAAATAAATCTTTGACTTTATTCACTTATTTTTATAGCAATTAATTAGTCAAATTAATTAAACAACTAATCAAATAAATAAAGCTCAAATAAAAAATAAATAAATAAATTAAATACATGAATGAGGGGGTGCATACATGAGTCAATGGGGGTATCATTAAGTAAAATGAGAGGTTATGACAAGTAATTTAGCTAAGCCCAACATGCCCAATCTCTTTAGCCAAACACACCAGTGGGGCTGTGGTGGAAAAGAGAAAGAGCTGAAAGAGTTGATGGGCCTAAGACCCGGTCTGCCTAGTTACACCAGGCAAAGGTGCGCAAGGAATGAAACGGGTGTAACAAGGAAAGGAGTTAGGCCTAAAAGCCCAGGGTTTTGGCAAACCATAATTTGAGTTGGGTGAAAGGGGTGCAACATTTGGAATTTTATTCCTCTCTCTCTCTCTCTCTCTCTCTCTCTCTCTCTCTCTCTCTCAAGCCTTCCCTTACGTTCTCTCAATCTTCACCATTCATGTTCATAGTTCTTCATGAACATGAATAAATCTCCAGAAAAACAACCATGAATCCACACGAAAAACAAATTGTAAACATTATTCTAACACGAACCAAACACAAATCTAAACTTAACAATCAAATATGTAGACAAATCATTAAAATAATCAAGAACAAAAAAACCTAAGCTACAAAATTGATTCAATTAGGGGGAATCAAAGTAAAATTTCATGTGGATATTGCAGGCAAAGAGAAGATAACCATGGATCGCACAAGAAATAAGCAAAAATTGAGGAATCTAACCACGTCGGAATAATGAAATTTTCTAGAAACCGACAGGTGTATGAATATTCTAGAGACAATGTGAAGATTTTGGCAAGGCTCAGTTCAAGCTCCGGCCAAGTGAGTTTTTGAATTTTCATTATAGTTTATGATTCCTCTCCACCTCCTCTATTCTTTTCTAACTCAATCAACCAATTTAAACAATTATTTTCTGAATCTTTACTCCTATTGAAATTCAAAAGATCTCATTGTGTTTGGTTGTTTTTGGCAAAGATTTGTGGTGGATAATGAAGCTGAATGAGGTTCAATAAACTGGGGTGAATGTTGATAGTATGGTGGACACTTTTGACTTAAGTTTTCTGACACGCCACAAGTGCATGACTATGCAAAGTAGTAAAAAGTTATCGGGGAGAAATTCTAAGAAGCCAAGTACTATGATACAAATCTACACATTGTACTCGTGTTCTACTTCGGGGAACCTAGGGTGTTCGGGTAATATCTAAGTTGTAAAACTTTTCCAATGTCCCTAGTCTTAGCCTTTCACCTCTCTAACTCTATATATTTTCCCGGTTTCCTCAAAACTGAAGTTTTTCAAGCTTGAAACAACAAGGTACCTTCTAAAAAGAAACAACACACAAATGTGTAAATTAAAAATAATTCTGGGTTGCTTCCCACTGTGTGCTTTGTTTAACATCGATTTAGTTTAACGATTTATGAGTGCTAGCACTCATGGTGCTTCATTCAAAATCAAGTTCATGCCTTGGTCTACTGCATCCCCAATGGTATATTGTTTCAACCTCTTCCCATTCACAGTAAATGATCTCGTAGGCTCACTCAAAAGTTCTATTATTTCGTACGGTGTTACCCTCCTTACATCAAAGAGGCCAGACCACCGCGACCGGGGTTTTCCAGGAAAAAGCTTAAGTCTTGATTTAAACAACAAGACTAGGTTTCCTTCTTTGAATTCATTGTTTAAAATTTTTTTATCGTGTCACCTCTTAGTTCTCCCTTTGTACAAATTTGCATTCTCATATGCATCAACTTGTATATCTTCCAACTCACATAACTGTAACTTTCTCTTCTCTCCTGCTTCCTGGTAGTATAATTTGAGGGACTTAATGGCCTAATAAGCTTTATGTTCCAACTCAACAGGAAAATGACAGGATTTCCCATAAACCAGTGTAAAAAGGGTCATACCGATGGGAGTTTTATAAGCAAACAGGTATGCCAAAAGTGCATTATCGAGTTTAGAAGACCAGTCTTTCCTAGATAGGGAGGTTGTCTTCTCTAATTGGGTTTCTCTCTATATTAGAGACCTCAACCTGGCCACTAGTTTTGGGATGATAGGGTGTATTGACTCTGTGATGCACCTTACTTTTTAAGCAAATTTGCAAACTATCGAGCAATGAAATGCGACCCCCATCACTTATTACTAGCCTTGGAACACCAAACCTCGGTAAAATAATTTATTTGAACATTTTTATCATAACTCGTGCTTCATTAGTTGGAGAGACAATGACTTCGATCCCTAAAGACGAGGGAAAAGGTCCCATAAAATCAACCCCCCACACATAAAAAATTTCAACCTCAAGAATGTTATTTAGAAGCATCTCATTTCTTCTCGAGATGTTTCCCGTGTGCTGGCACTATTCACATTTCATTTTGAAAGCATGAACATGTTTGAATATATTGGGCCAATAAAAGTCGACTTGCAGAATTTTTGACACAGTTTTGTCGGTGCTAGCATGTCCACCTTAGGCGGAGGCATGGTAGTGAATTATGACACTTTTAGTTTCCTCTTCAAGGATACACCTTCTGAAGATTGCACTGGCACCTCTTTTAAAGAGTTTAGGCTCGTGCCAATAGTAATGTTTCAAATCAGAGAAAAACTTCTTTTTACGGTGATAATTCAAATCCGGAGGCAAGACTCCAATGTAGAAGCATGCTTCAGTCTCAAGTTTTGATGATGTTAATGCTACTCAAAGTTAATATCTCTTGATTGCAAAAAGACAAGCCGTTCAAAGTCATCAAGATCAAGTCAAGCTATCTTTCAAGTCAAGCTATATGGAATTGATTCTTCCAGACTTGCCTGCATTACTGGTATATCAAATCCACCTTTTAATTTTGATATACAAGTGTTCAAAAACATCAATCTTTTGTGCATAATACATACACATGTTTTTGAAACTTTAAAAATGGTATAACATTAATTTTAAAAAGCATTTTTCTGAAAATTAGCAGTGTTAACCGATTAACCATATGGGTTAACCGGTTAACCATTTTGAATTTTGAATTTTCTAGGCTAACGTACCAGTGTTAACCGATTAACCATATGGGTTAACCGATTAACACTGAACGTGCAGTGAAAAATTGCTTTGTTTTGAGTTCAAAATTATTTTTTAAAATCATACCTTTTCATGGTTTGAATCTTTTAAAAATCATACCTTTTGTGAAAGGTTATTTTACTCATATAAATTCTGAGTTTCTCATTTTTTGAAATGACACCAACAAAAAACCAATACTCATTTTTAAAATTGTCTTAGAATCAAATTCATTTTTAAAAAGTGTTCATACTTGCATTTAAAGTTTCACATTCATTGAACACTTGTATTGAAAAATTACAAAGAGTGAATTTTGATTCATTGGAGAAGATCACTTTGACAATTATACTCAATCCAAATTCATTACAATTTTTTTGTATTTGACTTGTGATCCAGGATTGTTGGACACAAGGGTGAGTGTTTACAAGAGGATTGTTCTTGTACACTTGTGAGTTTTTATTGTTTGATAGTAGGCCTCACCGGTTGATGGTGTGATAGGTTGTACTGTTTTAAACAATAGCGAAAATTCTCTTTCATGTTGAAAGGGGAGTGGAGTACTCTCGGATTGTGAGGGGAACCACTATAAATCCTGTGTCTTTCTTTCTTTCTGTTGATTTACTGCTTTCCATAACCAAGAACACCATCCAGTATATTTCCAAGAACCATATAAAAACCGGAAAAATTTCAAAAGTCCTAATTCACCCCCCCCCCCCTCTTAGGCATACTCTGTTCTTACAATTGGCATCAGAGCAGGTTAAGGTAACCTGTTCCTAACGATTCAGTATGGCTTCCGCAAGTACCAACCCGGTTTTCAAAGATGGTGGAAGTAGTAACAAACCACCACTCTTTTCTGGAGAATACTTCGATTTTTGGAAAATCCGTATGAAGGCACATCTTGAGGCTCAAGGAGATGGTATATGGGAAACCGTTGAAACTGGTCCACATGTTCCTACAAGTGTGGTAAATGGTGTTGGAACCCCAAAGATCAAATCCTCATATGATGAAGATGACAAGAAGAGAATCTTGAATGAGAAGAAAGCAATCAACATACTTCAAAGCGCTCTCAGTATGGATGAATTCTTTCGCATATCACAGTGTCAATCGGCAAAACAGATTTGGGATACCTTGGTAGAAACACATGAAGGAACAGCAGAAGTAAAAAGATCAAGACTTAACACGTTAAGTCAAGAATATGAGATGTTCCGTATGCAGCCCGGTGAATCTATTGTTGCCTTGCAAAAGAGGTTCGTTCATCTGACAAATCACCTGATTGCTCTTGGGAAGACCTTCACCAACGATGATCTCAACTTAAAAGTCCTAAGATCCTTGACAAGAGAATGACAACCAAAAGTGACTGCCATTTCGGAAAAGAAAAGTCTTTCAACGATGACATCCGCTTCATTATTCGGGAAACTTCAAGATCATGAACTGGAACTTGGAAGGCTTGAGAAACATGAAAGTCAAGACAAGAAGTCCAAAGGAATTGCCTTGAAGACTGACACAAAGGATGACAAAATTGACGAATCTTCCGAAGACGAAAATTTCATGCTTCTAGTAAAGAAGCTTAGTAAGTTTTTCAATAATAATAAAACTTCTTCTTTTCCTAAAAAGAATAAACATTTCAGGAAAAAGGAAGCATCCACATCAAACCAAGAAATTACATGCTATGAATGTGGAAGACAAGGTCACATAAAGCCAGACTGCCCAAAACTCGCAAATAAAGGAAAATTCAAGGGCAAGAAGGATTTCAAAACAAAGAAGGCTTATGTCGCATGGGACGACAACGAAGTGAGTTCATCATCGGAATCAGATAGCGATGAATGTGCAAATATTGCCTTAATGGCCTCTCACCATTCTGATGACGAAAATGAGGTTAGTAGTAATTTTTCTGTCTATGATAATGATGCACAAGAAGTTATAGATGAACTTCTAAAAGAGTGCAAAACTTTGTACAAAGACATCTCATCACAAAAGAAAAGAATTTTACTTTTAGAAAAACAAAATTCTGATTTCTTGAAAAATATTGAAGATGAAAAACAAAAAGTGATGGATGAAGAACAAAGTCTTGTATGTAAGAATTGTGAGTCTTTGTCTTTTCAAATTGTTCAACTTAAAAGAGTTTTAGAAAGATACGAAAAGGGTCAAATTGGCTTGGAAGAGATTCTTAAACATCAAAGGTATCCTAATGATAAAAGTGGATTGGGATATTCTAAATTTTCAAAACCAAGCACCAATAAGACCATTTTTGTAAGAGCAAGTGAACAAATTGTGAAGAAAGAGACAAGCACTTCTAAGACTCAGCATCAAAATCATAACAAGAAAAGAATTAATAAGAAAAAGAATTATATTCCTAGATATAGAAGTCATTTTCAACCTACATGTTTTTATTGTGGTATTAAAGGGCACACACCTAATGCTTGCTATGTACGTAATATTGGTGTTGCAAAGGGGCATTATGTGTGGGTGGAAAAAGGTACTAACTATCAAGGACCCAAAGCAACTTGGGTACCTAACACTACCTAATTTTGTTTTGTAGGTATGCTTGAAGACAACCACAAATGAATGGTATCTTGATAGTGGTTGCTCGAAGCATATGACGGGAGATATAAACAAATTTTCAAGTCTATCATTAAAGGCCAAAGGATACGTCACTTACGGTGATGATAATAAAGGAAAAATTCTTGGAGTTGGAACCATTGGTGCACCTCCATGTACCGTCATCGAAGACGTTCTTTTTGTTGAAGGCCTTAAGCATAACCTGCTTAGCATCAGTCAATTGTGTGACAAAGGGTTCAAAATCAACTTCACAAAGGAGGAATGCTTGATCGAACACGAAGTCACTCATGAGATTCTGCTAAAAGGTAAAAGATACAATAATATTTTTATGATCTCTTTTGATGATTCTTCTTTGAAGGTAAAATGTCTTATGGCGAACAACAACGAGGCATGGCTTTGACATAAAAGATTTGCTCACATTCACATGGAGCATTTAAACAAATTAATCAAGCATGATCTGGTTGTTGGGCTTCCGAAGATAAAATTCATCAAGGATAAATTATGCGATGCATGTCAAAAGGGAAAACAGACCAAGACAACTTTCAAATCCAAGCAAGTGGTTTCTACATCAAGACCACTTCAATTATTGCACATGGATCTTTTTGGTCCATCAAGAACGAAGATATTTGGAGGTAGTATTTATGCTTTAGTTATTGTTGATGATTTTTCTCGATATACCTGGACAATGTTTTTAGTGCAGAAAAATGATGCGTTTAAAGCATTCAAAAAGTATGCAAAACAAATTCAAAACGAGAAGTCACTCACTATAGCCTCCATAAGAAGCGACCACGGTGGAGAATTTCAAAATTCAGACTTTGAAGAATTTTGCGAAGAAAATGGAATTTCTCATAATTTTTCGGCACCAAGAACTCCTCAACAAAACGGCGTCGTAGAACGGAAGAATCGCTCACTAGTTGAACTTGCTAGAACAATGCTCAGCGACACAAATCTTCCAAAATATTTCTGGGCAGAAGTAGTAAGCACGGCATGCTTTGTAAGCAACCGCGTGAATATTCGACCGCTACTCAAAAAGACTCCGTATGAGTTGTTCAAGGGAAGGAAACCGAATATATCATTCTTCCACATATTTGGCTGCAAATGCTTCGTTCTCAACAACAATAAGGACAATCTCGGTAAGTTTGATGAGAAGTCCGACGAAGGTATATTCCTTGGTTACTCTTCTTATAGTAAAGCTTTTAGAATTTTTAATAAAAGAACTCTTACCATTGAAGAGTCCATTCATGTTTCGTTTGATGAGACTAACCCCTCGAAAGAGGATAATATTGTTTTGGATGATGATGATGATTTTGTAGATACTTCACAAAATGAAGAAATTGTTTCAAAAGATCAAACAATATTACAAGAAGATGTTACTCAAGAAAATCAAGATCTTCCGAAAGAATGGAGAACACACAGAGATCACCCAATTGATAAAGTTATTGGTGATATTAGTCAAGGCGTGGCAACTCGACTTAACTTAAAGGATGCGTGTCTCAACATGGCATTTGTATCCCAAATTGAACCATCAAAGATCGATGAAGCTTTAGGCGACGACCAATGGATTATAGCAATGCAAGAAGAACTTAATCAGTTCGAAAGAAATCAAGTTTGGACCCTTGTACCAAGACCGGACAATAAGCATATTATAGGAACCAGATGGGTATTCAAGAACAAACTTGACGAGAACGGGATTATAGTTCGTAACAAGGCAAGATTGGTCGCACAAGGCTACAACCAGGAGGAAGGAATTGATTTTGATGAAACATTCGCTCCGGTAGCAAGGTTAGAAGCAATTAGATTACTACTTGCTTACGCTTGTTCTATGAATTTTCAGTTATTCCAGATGGATGTCAAAAGCGCTTTCCTGAATGGATACATTAATGAGGAAGTCTACGTCAAACAACCTCCGGGTTTTGAAGACTTCAAAAATCCCTCACATGTTTTCAAACTGAAGAAGGCTCTCTACGGTTTAAAACAAGCACCACGAGCATGGTATGATCGCCTTAGCAACTTCTTATGTGAGAAAGGATTTACAAAAGGAAAGGTTGACAAGACGCTGTTTATAAAGAAGATCAAGGGTAACACCTTGTTAGTACAAGTCTACGTCGACGACATCATATTTGGATCAACAAACAAAGAACTGTGCGAAGAATTCTCACTCATGATGCGAGAAGAATTCGAGATGTCCATGATGGGAAAGTTAAATTATTTTCTTGGACTACAAATCAAGCAAACCAAGGATGGAATCTTCCTCAACCAATCCAAGTACTGTAAGGAATTAATAAAGAAATTCGATATGGATAGTTGCAAGATGATGTCTACTCCTATGGGATCCGGAACGTATGTTGATCAAGATGAATCTGGTACTCCAGTTGATATTACTAAATATCGAGGTATGATTGGCTCATTACTATATTTGACGGCAAGCCGTCCTGACATTATGTTTAGTGTTTGTTTGTGTGCGCGCTTCCAAGCAAATCCGAAGGATTCGCATCTCACTGCTGTGAAGAGAATTATCAAGTATCTCAAAGGAACGACCAACGTTGGATTATGGTATCCTAAAGGTAGTATTTGTTCTTTAGTTGGTTATTCTGACGCTGACTATGCAGGATGCAAAACCGATAGAAAAAGTACAAGTGGTACATGTCATATTCTCGGAAATGCTCTAGTATCATGGGCCTGCAAGAAGCAAGCTTGTGTAGCACTAAGCACCGCCGAAGCAGAATACATCGCCGCAGGAAGTTGCTGTGCACAGATTTTATGGCTGAAACAACAACTTCTGGATTATGGTGTTGACCTCGGATGCATTCCTCTACGGTGTGACAATACTAGTGCCATAAATATCACAAAGAATCCGGTTATGCATTCCAGAACAAAGCACATTGATATCCAGCATCATTTCCTTCGAGATCACGTATTAAACAGAGATGTTGATGTTACTTTCGTCGACACACACAACCAACTCGCCGACATCTTCACCAAGCCTTTGGCAAAAGAATCATTCTACAAAATTCGGAGAGAACTTGGGATTCTTGATGAAGGTGACATCTGATCCTTGTCTCTATTTTATGTATGCATTAATTGTGATATGTTTTCATGTATATGCATTCTGTTTTTATGTATTTTTCAAAAATTCGAGCATGTTAATCGATTAACCATATGGGTTAACCGATTAACACTGTTAAATTTTCAATTCTGATTAAATTTTTTAATGTGTTAACCGATTAACCTATATGGTTAACCGATTAACACTGTAAATTTTTCAAAAAATCAGAAACGAAAATTATATTAATTTTTGAAAATTTTATATTTTTCTTTATATATTTTGTGTGGTTCATATTCTTTAAAATATCCACATCCATATCCAAAATCCACATTCCCTCTTAAAATCATAACTTCTCTCTCCCACTCTTAAAAGTTGGAAAAACTCCCCATAACTTCTCAAACCCTAACTTCCTCAGAACCCACAACCTCTCAAACCTCCATCCATGGCTTCAGCATCAAACCGCGACAAGGGAAAACTTCCAGAACATCACTCTGCATCTGATGAAGATATTCCTATGGAAACAACCAAGAAGCGCAGAATGGATTTCAAAGTCCGAGTTCGGTCTATCCTTCCGGTAAAGTATGTGAATCTTAAGGCTTTTCCTGCATCATCTTTTGATTTTCCTGCTTTGCTCAAATATCAGAGGATCGATAAATTTGTGTCTGACTCTAGAAACTGCTACCCGGATCTTGTCAAATCCTTTTTGCATAAACTGTCTGTGTTTCTAAATGCAAATGATGAGCATATTATGAAAACAATTGTTAGAGACTGTGTTGTTGAAGAAAATCTGTCTGATGTTGCTGCAATGCTGAACATACCATCATCTGGGTATTTTCTGAGAAAGGGAGTTAACCAAGTGGAAGGACCGTGGTCCAACTACGACAAGATGGAGTTCTATTATCAGATCTGCAGATTTCCAAAGGAGATGATTATCGCCAACCAACGTACTGCTCGTCTGTTGTGCTATGCAAAGAACCTTACCGTCTCTGATCGGATGCTTCACTACATAATCTGCTATGTGCTGATTCCCAAGGATTCGAATCATGCACAAATTAATGATCTGGAAATGAAACTTCTTTTCGCCATCAAGAACAAGATTCGTGTCAATTGGATTCTGACCATCATGTATCACCTTCAACAACAACTATCTCTGTCGACCCGTCTTCCTTATGCACGGCTGATATCAAGAATTTTGGAATTGACTACTTTGGATCTCAACCGTGAACCAACCATCAAGATGAAATCAACCACCAATGAGATCAACGAGATTACAATTGTCAAGAATACTGGAATTTTTAAGGATAATGACGGTACTTACAAGTACTCAGAAGAAGGAGCCAATGCTAACCAAGCCTTTCCCGTACCTGCAGGAGGCATCACCAACGAGTTCCTTTACCAAACTATCATGACTCAGCATAGAGAAACCTCCCGGGCCATTGCTTCCCTCCGAAACCTTGTCCTTTCTTCTCACCATACCAACCCTGACAGCCCTGTTGTATCTGATGAAGAAAATGAAGAAGAAGAAGAAGAGGAGGATATGGCGGATGAGGATGTTTAGAGAATATGCTGCTGCTGTTGTTTTTATTGCTTTCCTTTCTAGTTATAAGTTTTTATGCTTTCATTTGAACTATGTTTTATTGTAACAAGTACAATTTCTATTTGCTGCATTTTATATGTACTATGTTTGTGCTTTGTGTTTTCTTGGCTTTGCATGTGCTTATTACTATATTTGTTGCTATCTTGTGATTTCTTTGAAAGCTCTTCCTTTTTGATGATGTCAAAGGGGGAGAAGAGCTTGGTTCTGTTAATATCTCTCTGTGTGCAGATTTTTTTTCCTCTGTTAAGATAGGGGGAGTTGCTAGACATAGGGGGAGAACCAGATCAAGAACCAAGAGATATCGCACAACATTTTTGATTGCCATCATCAAAAAGGGGGAGAATGTAGAAGCATGCTTCAGTCTCAAGTTTTGATGATGTTAATGCTACTCAAAGTTAATATCTCTTGATTGCAAAAAGACAAGCCGTTCAAAGTCATCAAGATCAAGTCAAGCTATCTTTCAAGTCAAGCTATATGGAACTGATTCTTCCAGACTTGCCTGCATTACTGGTATATCAAATCCACCTTTTAATTTTGATATACAAGTGTTCAAAAACATCAATCTTTTGTGCATAATACATACACATGTTTTTGAAACTTTAAAAATGGTATATGTCGCTACTGCGAAAATCGGCGCCGGCTGAACAGAAGAGTCGCCACCGTGCGTTATTTATCCCACGGGAGGGAAAGGAAACGCTCAGAGTAAACCTCGCACAACACGGGAAAGGTATGGTCGTCGCAACCAAAACCTGGATTCGGGAGTCGGTTACGCAAGGGGAAGGTATTAGCACCCCTCACGTCCGTCGTACTCGACGGGATCCACGCTTGTTTTCAGGTATGGATTGTTATTCTATCTAAACTATAGGTCTGGGGTTAAAAGAAAAGAAAATGAAAATAAAATGACTCGGCAAAGTATCGCACTTTATGCCTACGTATTCCCGTCTGGAACGAGAAATCAGAGTCAACGTAGTTCGCCTACCTACGGGAAAGGAGGGGAAGGTTGCTCGCTAGGATATCGCATCCTATGCCTACGTACTTCCACACAGCATGGAAGATCAGAGCAAACGTAGTTCGGGCCACGTACGACACAAGTCTGCCTTGATTGATTTTATTCCTTCTGAAAAAGGGTTTTCTGATTAACAGTCCCAGCGGACAAAAAATGACGTCTTTGATGAGTTCACATTCTTTTACGGAAGAAGTGTCTTTTATTGTGTTTGAAATCTTTATGTGTTTTTCTGTTTGTTTTGAGGAAGAAGAGACAGAACTCTAACCTACGGTCGCGAAGGGAATCAAACTAACCTAATGTTATCATGCATGGGTTAAGACCTAGTGTCTATCATGCTCCTCTCTTGCACAGAGAGAAACAGAGATCCTACGGGATAGGCAGAAACAGAAACAATATCAAATATATATAGTAAAACAGTAAAATGCATGGATGCAACAGTACAAGCGAGGCAAGGGAGTCCCACTCAACCTCGAACCTAGAAAACAATAGGCAAAAGTGAACAGACTTCACTTTCAACCCAACAGGGTAAACAACAAACAATACAGTCCGGAAAACCAATCAATACATCAACAATGAAATACATCAGCAAAAGAAACAGCATCAGCAGCTCTGAATCAACATCTGGCTTCAAGTAATCTCCAATCAGCTACAGGCTTCAACAAGCATCAATCTCCATCTTCATGACCTTCAGGCAAGGGATTTGATCATCTGTCTTCTATCTGCAATGGCTTTTCTTCAAGCTCAAACCTCCAGGATGAGGAATCAGTCACAAGAGTGAAGTGAATAAATGTTAGACAGTTAATTACCTACCAAGGGTGGTTCATCAACTGTTAACATTAAACAGAAAGTTTCCTCTCAAAAGTTCTATCTTTCAAATATATTCACTGATCCTTCCAAAGGAAGGAGGTGGATATTTGAAAGAGACTTTGAATCATAGAGAAAGGATGGATGCAGACAAGGCATTCCATGTTTGAGAAACAAGCTTTCTAATCTAGAGCTCTGCCTAGCTCCTAAACCCTAGTCTCCTCAACAGCTGCTAGCAATAACCTCCTCTCCAACTCTGGCAGTTGATCTTCAATCTCTGGATCTCCAATGGTCTTCATCTCCTCAAGTCTTCAGCTCTCCCAAGTCCCCAGACAATCCCAATACCCAAGCAAGCAAGCAATAATCCCCAGAGGGCACACCACACCAGCCAATCAGACATACACAGAGTATTAATAGCAGTAGGGGAATCCTGACTTTTCTAAGGGGATCTAATAACTACCCATAGCCCCTATAGTCCCATAACTAAACTAATCAAACCCTAAGTCCTAAGGGAAAAGAATTAAGTCTCCTAAGTCATCACCTAAAAACCCTAATTTGTTCATGTTGTTCAAGCCTACATTAAGCACCTAAAATTAATTTCTAAAAATGGGAATTAAATTGAATCTACAAAAAATATGAAAGCATCTAATAGAACAAAAATTAATAAAATCATGCATGAAATGAAGCTATTTAAAATGTCATTTATTTGGAAAATATGGGAAAAATATCAAATAAAAATAAAAATGCAATTTTATTTAATGACAATTTTCTACACATTCTAATGAAAATGATGTAAAAAGAATGGATAAAAAATGATTTTTTATCTATTTATTATGAATTTTAGAAAATGCATAAAAAAAATTAAAGAAAATAAAAGAATATAATGAAATAAAGGGGAGGGGGTTTGAATAGCAGGGCGCCCTAGTTGATATTCCAGGATGGGCCAGCAAACGGGGGTGCGCGTAGCAAGTTGCACTAGGCCCAGAACAAATCAGCATTAATGAAAAAAAAAATAAAAAAAACAAGCAGGGTGTGCATTCAGCATTGGATTCACGTGTATTTTAAATTGGGCTCAGTACTGGGGTGGTGGGATTAGCAAAACACACTTAGGCCCGCCCGTTTCATTAAATGAAACGGTGCGTTTAGGGCACCTATTCACTCCCTCCAAAATCAGTATGAATTGGGGCCGTTGGATGCGTCTAGCAGTCAAATAATTCAAACAAAATGGAGGGCTGGGATTACGTCTCCTACCTCCATCCATCTAGGGTTTCTGAAACCCCCACACGCACGCCATGAACATCCAAGTTCCTCCTCTCTGTTCTCTCTCTACAATCCACCAAAACTCACGATGTAAACATCAATCTTGCTCCAATTTTCAGGCTCTATCCAGCTATGGTAATAGTTTGTCTTGAAACTCATCATATCACTCAACCCGATCACATGAAGTTCTTGCCACCATGAACATACACTGAGATGCATCACAATAATTCTTGCTCAAACTTATGCTAATCTAAACTACACATTGTGGTAATCATTCTAAACCACCAAACTAAGATCATCATGCAAAATCCTACGAGTTCTTGATCCAAACAGTTTTGTACACCTGTTATGAATTGCCTCTATTCAGCCTCAAATTCATCTAAACTAACCTCCTAACATCATAGATCATGAATATACTAGTAAAACTACCTAAATCTCCCTAGATTGAATAAGTTAGAAAGATTTGCACCTTGAGCAAGCTCTAATGGAGGCTGAGTAATCACGTGGATCCAGGCTCTTGTATGCTTCAATCTTGGTCCATTCTTGATATACTTGATTCTGTTTGCAATATTTGGATGAAACTTGGCTTGGATTGTGCTATCCACTTGAAATTGCAATTTTGATGTTGATGATTATGGTGCTCGAAAATGGATTGATCACACCCTGTTCTTGGTTGAATTCTGATCTATGATGATGATGAAATGTAGTAGACTCAGTGTTGATGCTTGATCAATGGAGAACTTGTGAATTTTGATCAAAAATGCAACTTTGGGGGATGAGAGAAAATGGTGAAGCTTTGCACAAAATGGTGATTCCAACCCTTGCTCAAATCTGATTTCATGAATATATAGGCCTCCATGGAAGTTTCTAGAGCATTCCTACACCTTCCCTTACATTCCACAAGTGATCCAACTTTGGTATGTTTCTTCAATTACAAGTAACCAAGGATAACTTTGAAATTTTGAACTAGGCTCAAAAAAGTGCTTGAACCATTGTCTCTAGAATGTCTTTTGGACCCAAAATCATATATTGGAAGTCTCCATTTGGACTTATAAATCTCTCAAACCATTTTTCACTTTGACTTTCTTTAAGTTATAAGCCATTTTAGTTCAAATTTAACCAATCATGCAACTTCATGTTATGAGCTTTTCCAACAATTTGTGACCTTCTTTCTAGACTCAAAATGTCATTTGGAGCAAGTTTGATGTTGTAAGTTTTTCCATTTGAGGCCTCCTTGTATGAGTTTTGGACATAGGTTAAAATGACCTGTAATTCACAAATGACCAAAATACCCTTTGCTTGCCAAGACCATAAGTTGAGATCAACACATCACATGAGGGCATGCTATACCATTCTAGAAAGCTAAGACAATGAGGAACAGTTCTTATGTTGACCAGAAATTCATTTGAAATCTCCTTGAGGGGTGAAAATTGCTTAGAAGTCAAGTCACTTTCACAGACAAAATTTCAGATACCTCAGATGACCTGTAACTTGCAAGGACCATAACTTGAGTTCTATAAATCTCCTTGATGTCTTCCACCACTCAAATTAAAGGTCTTGAGATCCTCTACAAGTTTCATGTTGGCCAAGGATCCATTTGAAGCTTGCATTTTGACTTATCTTGCTTGGAAATTTGACCTAAACTAGGGGATTTTACACAGAAACCCTAATTTAGAAGCTCCTCTTCTCCTTGATTTCTCTTGAATTCTTCTTGGCATATCTCCATATCCTTCTTTATATGTCCAATAATGAACCCCACATCTCTCCACTAGACTTGAATGCCCCTTAAATCAGTCAATTGACCTAGGGTTGACCTAGGGTTGACCCAGATGAAACCCTAGTTGACTGCCTTCAGCTATAGCTCTTGTGCTCTCATCCATGACTTGTCTCCTTCTTTAAATGACTTTCTAAGTCTCTCATAATGTCTAGATACTCTCCATGCCTTCAACTCACAGCTCACAACCCTCTTGTTGACCCTCAGATACCCTCAGCTAGGAGATGGACTCAAGGCTTGATCTGCTGAACTCTTTGCTTTCAAATTCTTTCCTGATGACTTGAATGAGATTGAATTAGGATAATATCCTCTTGATAGGCCTCTAGAGATGAGAATAATGATTGGTCCCCTGTTGAATGACTTGCTATGCTTATGCTATGCAGATGGTTAGTCTATGTACATGACTCTATATGCAAATGCTAATGATATTAAAACATAAACCAAGTGAATAAGGTTGAGCAAATTTTAGGGTGCAACAGCTGCCCCTATTCAAGCGGCTTGGACCCGATTGGGTGAAGAGCCCGGAGCCTTCAGACATTCGCGGTACGAGACGGTTGAATACTAGGAACCCAGAAATTTGCCAACCGCAGAAATAAACTGCGCCACTGCTTGGGGAACGACATTCATCAGCTGAATTTAACTGTTACGGCAACCCACTGATCTCGCGCGACCGTGCTGGGGATTGTCTTCATCGTTCTGAAGAGGATTCTGTCATAACAGATTGCTTGCTTGTCCACGTTAGGACTCTGTCTGTCATCAATACGAAGAAATCTCAACTAAAACCTGTCCACGTTAGGACTCCACTTGCTGTTAACCCAGAAAAATCTCGGCAACTCCGCTGGGGATAATGGGTCTGCATTTCCATAAACTGAATCGTCCACGTTAGGAATAAAACTCTTCCACGTTAGGAGTAACACCGGTCCACGTTAGGAATAACATCGTCCACATTAGGAATCATTTCTTCTGTATCTGTCCACGTCAGGACTAACCCTTTCATCTTTCCACGTCAGGAAGCAATCTTCTTTCCACATAAGGAGAACTATATCAATCTGTCCACGTAAGGACTCCAATACCACTTGACATGTCCGCGTCAGGACTCCAATCTTTCCACGTAAGGAATTCAACTTTGGTTCTGAACCTGTCCACGTCAGGACTCAACTTTCCACGTACGGAGTACATCATTCTTCCACGTCAGGAATCTTGAATCTGTCCACGTAAGGACCCCAATTTTTTCCACGTAAGGAATAGGTCTTCCTTTGAGTCTGTCCACATCAGAACTAAACCCCTTCTACGTCAGGAATACACTCTTTCTTTCCACGTCAGGAAGCAATCTTCTTTCCACATAAGGAATGCTATCCGTTTTCCACGCAAGGAAACATAACTTTTCCACATAAGGCAACCAATTCCTCCCGATTTGTCCGCGTCAGGACTACATTTTTCCACGTAAGGAATGCCATCTTAAACTGTCCACGTAAGGACTCCACTCTTTTTCCACGTAAGGAATGCTATCATTTCCACGTAAGGAATCCTCTTCTGATATGTCCGCGTAAGGACTACATCGTCCACGTTAGGACCCACTTCTCCACGTTAGGAATAATAATTTCTTTGATTTGTCCACGTCAGGACACTGACCTCGTCTTGATCTGTCCACGTTAGGACTCAGGCGTCTTCGACCTGTTGAGGAAATAAGACTTGTCCACGTAAAGACTCACACGCTGGTCTGATCTGTCCACGTCAGGGCACCAACACAAAGAGTAATCACTTTTGTCAACGTCATGACCTCCCATTCCACTAATTTCGAGAACCCGAATCTGCCCACGTTAGGACTAACACACCTCACCAATCCGGGGAAATAAACCTGTCCACGTTAGGACGCCCACTTCTGAAGAAATCCCGTCAATATAGGAATAAATTGTCCACGTCAGGACTTAGTTCTCCAATGATCCTCCCCCACAAACTTCTTAGCACTGACGTGACAGCGACTTTGAGACGGACTCTACTGGGGATGTCTGGAAACCAACTACCGGATGCCTGCTCTGCTGCCCGGAGGCCTCTGAAATTCTGATTCATGGAACCCCTGATGACAACTAATTCTGCCTGGGAATAAAGAGAAACTTATCCTGGTAACTCTGTGGGGACTACTGCCGAAACTGACATTATCATTGAATATCTCATGCCGAGATCTTGAGTGTTTGGTTGTTCATTTAAGCAAGAGTTCTTTTCACCTGAACTGCTAGAGTACAGAAACTGCTTCATCAAAATAAATGCTAAAGATAATGCCGACCCCGCCGGGGATAGCCAGATGCTACAGAATTATTCCAGCAAAATAAATGCTGAAAGGGTGAAGTCAACCCTGCTGGGAAATTGGGAACTCAAGCCGAGCACCTTGTTGAGGTAACCCCCTGCTGGGGAATATAACTTTGCTGGGGAATAGCAGATGTGCATAGTTCGATCGGACCTTCTGCTGGAACGTGAACTGATATTACACAATATCCCTGACAAAATAAATGACAGGAACCACCATCAACTCTGCTTGGGAGAGTCTTAATCTTCGAGTTCCACTGGAAGGAATGAAAACACTTGCAAAGAGAATTCCGCTGGGGATGGGATGATTCTCTTGGGGAAAATTAACTGACTCCACTGGGGGAGAGTGCATGACCCTGCGGGGAAAGATGAACCTGTCTGAATACAGCCTCACGATCTTGGAATCGCCAAACTCTATTGAGGACAAATAACTCTTCTGGAGCACGTCCTTTGGATAAGCTACGGCTAGCTGGGGAATTCTATCCTTCTTCAGGAAGAACATGCATGACCTACGTGGGGATTAAGTCTTTCGTTATCACAATCTTTTGATCATCTTCCTCGTATGGTTATGAAACCTGTAACAACACAAACAAGACACGACAAGCCTATGCAATCAAATCAATTCAGGTTAGTGACGTTACACTCAGTTAATTCAAAGCTTTAACAATTGTTGGCAAGGGCCAGTGATGTTATACTCATGCTAGCTTCACTAAACTTAGGCGTTTTATTATGCACAAAACAGTAAAGAATCAGCATCAAGTACTGAATAACATATTTTATTGATCGGGCCCCTGAATGGGCGGAGTTTTATACATGGGATGTAACTCCTGAAATGAGGAAGCTACGCAAAGCAAATATACAAGTATGCAAGTATGCACAAGAAGCATGAATATTGACAACTTAAATTTGTACACATGTCGGCAACGGGATGCAGATGAACACCACGAAATGATCCTCCTATGACTCATCCGACTCTAATGCTTTCCCGGTATCCCCACTTCTGAAGAGATTGTATCTGATAACTGGCTCCTCAAATATATTCTCCTGCATTGATGCTCATTGAATTCGGACCGCAGTCATTTGCTTTTCAAATCCCTAACTTTTGCGTGAACCGCCCTTTACGGGTTTTCAGTTCACCGGGATACCCTTTTTTGCCGAAGCCGCCCAGTGTAGGTTTTCAACTTCGCGGGTGTACATTTTTCAATTTTATCCCTAACTTTTGCCCGAACCTTTCATTCTGTTTTTGGTTCGCCAGGATGCCCCAGTTCTGCCTGGACTTTCTTTTTCTGTCCAGCGGGTCTATTTTAAGCAAAGTATTTTTTAACTGCGTCCGAATTCACAGGTGACGCAAAGTCTTCTCCGTCCATGGCGGACAACAACAACGCTCCTCCTGAAAAGACTTTCCTGACAACGTATGGCCCTTCGTAGTTGGGGGTCCACTTGCCCCTGTGATCTGCTTGCGGCGGGAGAATCCTTTTCAGCACAAGGTCGCCCGTCTGAAAGCTTCGCGGATGTATCTTCTTGTCGTACGCTTTCTTCATTCGGCTCTGGTACAAACGACCGTATGCTAGGGAAGCTAGCCTCTTCTCGTCCATTAAGCTCAGTTGGTTCAATCTATTCGTTACCCATTCTGCCTCGTCCAGCTGAACGTCTCGCAATACCCTTAAAGAAGGGATCTCAACTTCCAATGGTAATACCGCTTCCATTCCGTATACCAACGAGAACGGAGTTGCCCCGGTTGATGTGCGTACCGTCGTACGATAACCGTGCAAAGCAAAAGGTAGCATTTCATGCCAATCCTTATAGGTCACAACCATTTTCTGAACAATTTTCTTGATATTCTTATTGGCCGCCTCAACAGCGCCATTCATCTTGGGTCGGTAAGGGGAGGAGTTGTGATGTTCGATCTTGAAATTCTGACAGAGCTCCTTCATCATTTTGTTGTTCAGATTTGAACCATTATCCGTGATTATCCGCTCGGGTATCCCATATCGGCAAATGATATCTCTCTTGATGAATCTAGCCACCACTTGCTTCGTTACATTCGCGTAAGACGCCGCTTCCACCCACTTGGTGAAATAATCGATTGCTACTAGGATGAACCGGTGCCCATTAGAAGCCGTCGGCTCGATCTTCCCAATCATATCGATTCCCCACATCGAGAATGGCCATGGAGATGACATCACATTTAGAGGACTCGGCGGCACGTGTATCTTGTCAGCATAGATTTGGCACTTGTGGCACTTCCTCGCGAACTTGAAACAATCAGTTTCCATCGTCAGCCAAAAATAACCTGCCCTCAGCAGCTTTCTCGTCATAGCATACCCACCAGCATGCGTACCAAAGGTACCTTCGTGAATTTCCTCCATGAGAAGCTTTGCCTCTTTCTCGTCTACACAACGCAACAATACCAAATCGTGGTTTCTTCTGTACAAGACGCCATCTGGATTCAGGTAGAAATTACCCGCTAATCTCCTGAGAGTCTTCTGATCTTGACTGGATGCCCCAGCCGGATACTCTTTATTCTTCAGGAAATTAAGGATATCAAAATACCACGGTTTGTCGTCAGATGCTTCATCAATAGCAAATATATAAGCTGGCCTGTCCAACCGAGAGATAGTGATTTGGGGAGCTTCGTTCCAGAAGTTGACCTTATACATGGAAGACAAAGTGGCGAGAGCGTCAGCCATTTGGTTTTCTGCCCGCGGTACGTGATGTAATTCAACCTTGTCGAAGAAAGGCAACAATCTCCTTGCATAATTCATGTAATGTATCAAATTAGGCTGCCGTGTCTCCCATTCCCCTTTTATCTGGTTCACTACCAGAGCTGAGTCTCCGTATACGTCTAGATGTTTGATTCGCAAATCAATGGCTTCTTCAAGCCCCATTATACAAGCTTCGTATTCGGCCTCATTGTTGGTAACGGCAAAGGTCAATCGGGCAGTAAACGGGATGTGCGACCCGTGTGGCGTCGTGATGATTGCCCCTATTCCGCTACCGTAAGCATTCACAGCTCCGTCAAATATCATCTTCCATTTGGAACCCAACTCTGGTCCCTCGTCTGGCAACGGCTCTTCACAATCCTTCATCTTTAGGTACATGATATCCTCGTCAGGAAAATCAAACCTCATCGATTGGTACTCTTCAATAGGCTGCTCCGCCAGATACTCAGACAGCACACTCCCCTTTATAGCCTTCTGCGAGACGTATTGGATATCATATTCAGTCAAGACCATCTGCCAACGGGCAATTCTACCTGACAACGCCTGCTTTTCGAATACATATTTGATAGGATCCATCTTCGAGATGAGCATGGTTGTATGATTCAGCATGTACTGCCTCAAACGCTTGGCGGCCCAGGCTAGCGCGCAACAAGTTTTCTCCAGCATTGAGTATCGAGATTCACAGTCTGTAAATTTCTTACTCAGGTAATAGATCGCATGCTCTTTTCTCCCTGTTTCGTCGTGTTGACCGAGAACACAACCCATGCTTCCCTCAAGAACCGTCAAATACATTATCAAGGGTCTACCTGCCACTGGGGGTATCAAAATAGGAGGCTCCTGCAGATACTTCTTTATTTTATCGAACGCCTTTTGACAATTTTCGTTCCACGTTACAGCTTGATCTTTCTTTAGCAACTTGAATAACGGTTCACACGTAGCAGTTAGGTGAGATATGAACCGAGCGATGTAGTTCAACCTCCCTAAAAACCCGCGCACCTCTTTCTCTGTTTTAGGCGTCGGCATTTCTTGAATCGCTTTTATTTTAGCAGGATCGACCTCTATTCCCCTTTCGCTTACGATAAACCCCAGCAGTTTACCCGATCTCACCCCGAAGGTGCATTTATTAGGGTTCAGCCTCAGCCTGAACTTCCTAAGCCTCTTGAATAGCTTCAGCAGGTTTACCAGATGCTCTTCCTCCGTCTGGGATTTGGCAATCATATCGTCAACATAAACTTCGATCTCTTTATGCATCATGTCATGAAAAAGAGTCGTCATCGCACGCTGATATGTTGCCCCAGCATTCTTCAAACCAAAGGGCATCACTTTGTAGCAAAATGTTCCCCACGGCGTTATGAAAGTAGTCTTCTCCATATCCTCTGGCGCCATTTTAATCTGATTATAGCCTGAAAAGCCATCCATGAAGGAGAATACGGAGTACTGAGCAGTATTATCAACTAACACGTCAATGTGAGGAAGTGGAAAATCGTCTTTTGGGCTTGCTTTATTCAAATCTCGATAATCCACGCACATTCGAACCTTGCCATCTTTCTTTGGCACTGGTACGATGTTGGCAACCCATGAAGGATACTTCGTCACAGCCAGGAACCCAGCGTCCCACTGTTTCTGCACCTCCTCTTTGATCTTCATTGCCATATCTGGTCGCGTTCTGCGAAGCTTTTGTTTGACCGGCGGGCAATCTTCTTTCAGTGGCAGGCGATGCACAACCATATCTGTATCGAGCCCTGGCATATCCTCATACGACCAAGCGAATACATCACTATACTCTTGGAGCATTTCAACCAGTCTTCGCTTGATATCACTCTGCAGTGCGGCTCCGATACGAATATTCTTCTCAACCCCTTCCGACCCCAAATTGATAATTTCGATGACCTCGTCGTGAGGCAGAATGGCTCTTTCCTCTTGCTTCACTAACCAAGACAGTTCTTCAGGAACGTCGCTATCTTCGACAACCTCTTCTTCAGCCTGAAACACCGGGTGCTCAAAGTCGGGATGAGTCATAAGTGGTTCAAGGATGTCATCTGAAAATGTTATCCTGCAAAAGGAATGGTTAAGTGCTTCAAAATGCGTATAAAGCGAGTAACCACATTGCCATTTTTTTGAAAAATACAAAACAAAAAAGACAGGGATTACGGTATTTGCACATGAAAAAACGCCATTTATTTAATGATTAACACGCAATGTTTATAACAACACAGCCCTAAGCAAATCCTGATGCCCCGGGCAAGACATCAGATTATTCAACAATTAATAAAGCAAAGCATTACTGTTTAAAAGTCACAGGAACAAGCTCCTGAATAGACCAGTTGCACAGTCCTTGTCCTGGCGTGCTTGGCTGAATCCAGGCATCTATATCACAGTCGCTGTCTCCTTCATCAGACTCTGAAGCAGCATTGACAGTTTCATGACACACTCCACTGGCAGAGATGGTAATTGACTTTCTGAAACGGGGGGCCCCCACGGAAGGAGTTGATGACGACGGTTGGTACCCCAGTCCGAACCGGTCCATTTTCACAGGAATGTCCAGCACTTTGCCCCAGCCCTTTGCTTCTCCTGTCTCCACTAGAGCTTGAGCTTCTTTATACGATGAGACGGCTATCGCTGGCACTTTGCTCGGCCCGGGACCTTTGTCCTTGATGCGCAAACCTTCGAATGCCTGGCATGGTGTCTCGTGGATCTCCCCGTCGACTTCCACATATTTAAATGAAGATAAATGGCTGACCAGGATGTCCTCTTCTCCGCACACGGTGACTACGCTGTCCCCAACCATATATTTTAACTTCTGATGCAGGGTAGACGTGACTGCCCCCGCCCCATGAATCCAGGGTCTTCCAAGCAAGCAGCTGTACGCAGGCTGTATATCCATGATATAAAATTCAGTTGCAAACACTTCCGGCCCCACTTGCAGAGGCAAGGTAATCGATCCGAAGACTGTTCTCCGCGTGCCGTCAAATGCTCTGACTACCAAATCACTGGGTGTACACAAAATCCCTCGAACATCCAGCTTCATCATCGCCTTCTTGGGCAGCACATTCAAAGACGATCCGGTGTCAACCAATACGTGCGACATTACTGATCCTCTACACTCAACAGATACGTGTAATGCCATATTATGATCTCTCCCTTTCGGAGTCAAGTCAAAATCGGTAAAACCCAAGCTGTGGCCTGCATTCACATGTGCCAATACTCCTTCTAGCTGATTTACGGAGACGTCTTGGGGTACAAAAGAGGTGTCCAGGACTTTCAGCAAAGCATTTCTGTGAGCTTCCGAATACAGCAGCAATGACAAGATGGATATTTTGGACGGTGTCTGCTGCAGATGCTCCACAATCTTATAATCACTTTTTCGAATCAAGCGCATGAACTCTTCTACATCCTTCGATGCTGCTTCTTTTTCACTTGCTTGTACCGGAGCATTTTCAACCACTTTCCCTTTTCCTTTCGCTAGTCTTTCAGCCTCCACTTCAGGAGATATAAAGATCCTGCCACTCCTCGTCATGCCTCCTGAGCCAACAACATTATCCACAATCTCCGCTGGCTGCTTGTTAACATCAATCTTTATCCCGTCACAATACACCTCTAACCCATATGACCATGGGACTGCTTTCGTGTTCTCGTACGGGATTGGCCCGGCCTTAGTTATGGTGATCGGTGGTCGCTGAGCTGGTGCTGCAATAGTGATCGTCTTCCGGGGAATCGTCACAGTGGCCACATCACTCCGATTATCCACTACTGCCCCTGCAGGCTCGTCAGTTGCCGCTCGATCAAACTGCAATATGCCCTCATCAATTAAAGCCTGAATGCCTTTCTTCAAATCCTCACACCCCCCAGCTAGGGTCCAACAGTCTAAGCAATACTCGTTACATCCTGGGTAAACACCTCCTTGTAACAGTCGGCTCTTTATTTCGCTCAGCGGCGTCTTTAAATCTTCAACATTCATAATAAGATTCAGGCCCTCCTCAGTCAGAATGGCGTTAGTCCCATGATTGGGCATGGGTTTCTGGACTATATTCGGACCTGCCGTTCCGAAATTGATAGTCTTGTTGTCTAAGAGATCCTGCACAACGTGCTTAAAAGCATGACAACCTTCTATATCGTGACCCGGGGCCCCAGAATGAAACTCACAGTGCCTGCTTGCGTCGTACCCAAACGGGGGAGCTCCCGTTATCGGCGCCAGAGTTCTTTTCTCTACCAGGTTTAATCCCAACAACGTCTGCAACAAATCGGCATATGTTGAGGGAGGCTTCTCAAACACTCTTCTCGGTTTACTACCCTGGAATCTTCGTTGAGCCTGCTGTGCCCCCTGCTGAGGCTGCTGCTGCTGTGGCATTGGCTGTTGCTGAACCGGTTGTTGTTGCTGGAGTGGTTGTTGTTGATATGGGATAGTAACACTCGCCACCTGCTGCGGCTGACGATATTGACCTCGTCCCCTGCCTCGGCCCCGACCTCGGCCTCCAAATACTGCGCTTGCCTCGCCCTGACGGCGCCCACCATAAGCTTTCCTATTACTGCCAGATGCAGTTGATTCCTCGACTTGGAACTTTCCTTGCTTAATGTTACGTTCAATCTTTTCCCCCATCAGAATCAGGTCTGAAAAACTGGCCAGAGACGTATGAAACAGCATATCATGAAACAGCCCTGTGAATGTGCCGACAAACATGTCATTCATTTCCTTATCTTCTACAGGAGGACGGACCCTGGCAGCCATATCGCGCCACCTTTGCGCGTACTCTTTAAAGCTCTCCCCCTTCTTCTGCGAAAGCCCGGCCAACTGGACCCGATTGGGTGCCAGGTCGCTGTTATACTTGTAATGGGCTACAAATGCCTCTGCTAATTGCTTCCATGTCTTGATATCAGTCGGCTCCAACCCCATGTACCACTCTAGGGAAGGGCCCGACAGACTATCCTGAAAGAAATGCATTAGCATTCTTTCATCAGTTGAGTATGCAGACATCTTTCTGTAATAAGCTCGTACATGCACTTTCGGACATGTGTCTCCTTTATACTTATCGAACGCAGGAGCTTTGAATTTAATTGGCACCCTTAAGCCAGGTACCAAGCCCATTGTTGCCATGTCCAACCCCACAACACTTTGATTTAAGACTCCCCTCATTTGCTCTTCCAGCATTCTAATCTTTTGGGAATCATCCATCGGCCCTTCAAAACCTCCTCCGGAGAAGGCATCCTCCTGCTGATCCTCTTGCCACATACCATTTCCAGCCCCATACCCATCATATCCGTTATTACGTCCAGCTCTGATCTGATTCATCCCCGGACCTCGGCCTCTGTTGCCGTACCCTTGAACACCTCCAGCAGGACCAAAAGCCATAAATCCAGTACCGTTTCCGTTTCCAAAGCCTCCGTAACCCTGATTGACCATACCATAACCATCTTGCCCAAAGCCTTGAGTATTAAAGCCATACTTCCCAGTGTTATCGAATCCCTGATCGTTGAATCCGAATCCAGTATTGACAAAGCCATTGCCTCCTAGATTATCTCCCAAATTGACATCACCCAGCCCAGCATTAAGGACAACAGTCTCATTCCCCACTCCAACGTTACCATTCACAGCAGCGGTAGCGTTGTTGACATTAGCAGCAGGTGTATTGATTACAGGCGGAGCCACTGGGGTGGGAGTACCGTCTCCATGAGCAGTATCGACCCGGACAGACTGATGATCTTCATTACCATGACCAGCGCTTCGGGCCAACAGAGGCTGGACCATGGCCTGCAAATTCTCCTGCCCTTTTGCTATAGCTTCCATGGTCTGCATGAAGAGGGCGAGCTTCTCGCGCACATCTTGCATCTCGTTCTGCATTTGGTCCATGATTTTTCGACAATTGGAGCGTGTAGAATAGCGGTGCGGATGTTGATCTGCAATCCTGTTAAGTACCTGATAAGGAGCAGGAAATAAGACACCATCCAAAGATTACCTGTAATGCAATATGAATATGAATGCAATGCAATGTGTCTGTGCATTAGGGAAGTTCATTCCCCCAGTTCTAGTGCGAAGGTGCCGGTGCAGTGATAGTGTTGACAATAGGAATATCGGAGCTGAATCATAGAAAGCCTCATATATTGCAGGGAGAATCAATAAGCCCAGGGTAAAATATCACTGAGAGTACAAAGAAGGCATGACCTCAACCAACAATCCTGGTGATGGTCAGCACTATGCAAATAAAGCATACAAGTTACTATATGAAATGATCAAATCCTCCCAAAAGTCTGGTACTCTTCTATCAACTTCTTGGTCTCCGGATGGCTTGGTCGATCAAGCAGCCCTTCAACAAGCTGGTTTCTCCTCTTAAGGACACGGCGTACGTCTTCAGCAGTTTCTTCCCATGTTGCTTCTCCGAAGCAATCTTCTAACTTTCGCTTCTGAGACACTGCTTCATCTCTGGACTTGATTGCCTTGTTCAGTGCATGCTGGACACTATACCGGGTCATCACTTCCTCCTCACACTTCTTGATGCTAGCCTTCAACTTCTCTTCGAGGTCGGAAATTTGCTGCTTCAGCTTATCTTCCCTCTTCTTATTGTTGGTGAGTGTAGCATTCCAAGTCTTATTGCAAGAGGATATCTCTCGGTGTGCTGCGTCGAGCACCTTCTTCTTGGATTCAAGCATGTCATGGGAGCTTCTGAACTCTTGCCCCAGACGTTCGCGCTTTTTCTTTTCCTCAGTCAACTCATCCCCTAATCTGTTCATTAGCTCAATCTGTTGTTGGAAAGCATACACGGCCTTGTTTTTCTCACTGCGTACCTGGGCTAACTCCTGCTCTAACCCTTCGTTAATCTTCATCAAGGCTTCTTTTTCTCTCACAATTTGCTCGTAGGCCTCCCTAGAAACAGTAGTTGGCTCTTCTGCCGGGACGGGAACAATGACGGGTGCAGCTAGAAATGGCATTAATAACTGACTTGCTCGTTCCTGGATCCAAACCCTGTAAGGTTCATAAGCCTGGCAATCGTTCTTTCCTAACAAAGGCTTCCCTCTGCGGTTAATACGCGTCCAGGCATGTTGCAGCTTGGCTAGTAACTCCCCCTTCACGTCTCCGGTGAAGTACAGAGATTCCTGTACTTCCTCCTCCTTTGGCGGGTTCTTCAGCGCATATCCGAACTGACGGACGAACAGAGATGGGTTGTAGTTGATACACCCTTTCCTTCCAATCAACGAGACGTTAGGGTACCCCGAACAACTGAAGATAAGTTCAGATCCCAGTAGGTCTCTGTCAAACCATCTAATGTCTTCGGAAGATAGCCTCATCAGGCGTTCAGACCAGCTAGCAGTGGTTGCACTTTCCACAAAGGACCCCTTCATTGGAAGATGACTTTTAAACCACATATTCAATAAAGGAGCACAGCAGTAAACAACTTTTCCCCTTCGGTTTTCGTTCTTGTAGTGCAATGAGTGGTAGAAGTCTCCGATCAACGTTGACACTGGATTGCCGGCAGCGAACAGATGGAAAGCATCCAGGTCTACGAAGTTGGGTAAGTTAGGAAACAGCACAATTCCATAGATGCATAAAGCCAAAATAGCATTGAAAACCACCCAACAACCGTTCTTGGCGTACTCTTGAGCCTTGCCCACTAAGAAATCAAGAGAGAAACCTGAAACCCCAAGCCAAGAAGTCAATAACAGTTCAGCAGCGTTCATATGCAAGGCTTTGGCTAAGTCCTCCAATTTGGGCTCAGCAGCAGAGTGAATGAAGGGAACCTTGTTCTGCACGGGAAGCTCGGTAAACTCCACATACTCCTCAATGGTAGGCCCTAGAATAAAGTCAGCAAAAGTAAATCATCTCAATGCGGGGTCATAGAACTGCATCAAGGTGTATAGCCCGTTCATCTCATCAGCAGTGGGCTTACAGACTAATCTCAGTAATCTCCCATGACTCATTCTAAAGCTTCTTCTAACCTCCTCATCAGCGAGAGATATCAGACCAAGCAAAGAAGTAATATCAGGTGAAGGCAGCTTGTACGCAACTGTCTTCCTCAAACTAGCCATGATCAAAACTCCGAAGTCTGGGCACTAGAACTAGGGAAATGCAAATGCACCTGCAGCACAGACACACGTTAGTGAAATGCAAATGGCAATGGATATGCAGGGATGCAATGCAAGTAACATGCAACAGGGACCAAAGCTGTAGCTGAATAGCCTGAACCCAATCAAGAAAGGTCTCAGATAGACCATCCAGAAGTCCTCAAGCCCTGGTCTCAGATAGCCCTAAAACAAAGCTCCAATACTGGTCTCTGACAGACCTCACACCATAACTCCCACTGGTCTCTGGTAGACCTCAAATCACATCTCTAATTGGTCTCTGACAGACCTCAGAACACATCTCCAAATGGTCTCTGACAGACCTCATAACTCTCCATAAATAACCAGGATCTCTGATCGAGAACAAACCGGTATCTGAAGGTCTGGTTACCTGCATAACCCCAAATCCCCTCACAGGTGGGTGACCCTATAACTGGCACAAGGTACGGCATCCTATGCGGTCGTCGGCGTCACAGACTTTCAGGGTTGATGATACGATTCCCAGAAGGAGTGGCATCATCAATTCCTGAAGAGGCCTCACTCAGCCAACTTCCAAATGATCGGTCCCCGGAGTCGACAATTCAGCTGACCAACAACCCCTTCGACCCAAAGGGTAGAAAAAGAAGCCAACCAGAAGAACCTCGTCCGAGTGTAGATTTCATGAGACACTAATGCAAGCAAAGCCGGCACGCGCCCACTACTTTCTACTCTAATTCTAGGTGCACTCAAGCCCAGGTCCGGCTTATCTCTCAATATCAGAACACCCGTCACACCCCAATACAGCAATAATAAACAATATATATAATGCTGAAAATAAAGGTCAGAAATATAAAATAACTCCATACAAAATCCTCGACGGGAAAACAAGCGCTAGGATTGACTCTCTTAAGGGACGTTGGATCCCAAATGCATAAGAACCATCGCAGTCCTTGGCAGCCAGGGGACGTAGCACCTGGCTATCCCCAGCAGAGTCGCCAGCTGTCGCTACTGCGAAAATCGGCGCCGGCTGAACAGAAGAGTCGCCACCGTGCGTTATTTATCCCACGGGAGGGAAAGGAAACGCTCAGAGTAAACCTCGCACAACACGGGAAAGGTATGGTCGTCGCAACCAAAACCTGGATTCGGGAGTCGGTTACGCAAGGGGAAGGTATTAGCACCCCTCACGTCCGTCGTACTCGACGGGATCCACGCTTGTTTTCAGGTATGGATTGTTATTCTATCTAAACTATAGGTCTGGGGTTAAAAGAAAAGAAAATGAAAATAAAATGACTCGGCAAAGTATCACACTTTATGCCTACGTATTCCCGTCTGGAACGAGAAATCAGAGTCAACGTAGTTCGCCTACCTACGGGAAAGGAGGGGAAGGTTGCTCGCTAGGATATCGCATCCTATGCCTACGTACTTCCACACAGCATGGAAGATCAGAGCAAACGTAGTTCGGGCCACGTACGACACAAGTCTGCCTTGATTGATTTTATTCCTTCTGAAAAAGGGTTTTCTGATTAACAGTCCCAGCGGACAAAAAATGACGTCTTTGATGAGTTCACATTCTTTTACGGAAGAAGTGTCTTTTATTGTGTTTGAAATCTTTATGTGTTTTTCTGTTTGTTTTGAGGAAGAAGAGACAGAACTCTAACCTACGGTCGCGAAGGGAATCAAACTAACCTAATGTTATCATGCATGGGTTAAGACCTAGTGTCTATCATGCTCCTCTCTTGCACAGAGAGAAACAGAGATCCTACGGGATAGGCAGAAACAGAAACAATATCAGATATATATAGTAAAACAGTAAAATGCATGGATGCAATAGTACAAGCGAGGCAAGGGAGTCCCACTCAACCTCGAACCTAGAAAACAATAGGCAAAAGTGAACAGACTTCACTTTCAACCCAACAGGGTAAACAACAAACAATACAGTCCGGAAAACCAATCAATACATCAACAATGAAATACATCAGCAAAAGAAACAGCATCAGCAGCTCTGAATCAACATCTGGCTTCAAGTAATCTCCAATCAGCTACAGGCTTCAACAAGCATCAATCTCCATCTTCATGACCTTCAGGCAAGGGATTTGATCATCTGTCTTCTATCTGCAATGGCTTTTCTTCAAGCTCAAACCTCCAGGATGAGGAATCAGTCACAAGAGTGAAGTGAATAAATGTTAGACAGTTAATTACCTACCAAGGGTGGTTCATCAACTGTTAACATTAAACAGAAAGTTTCCTCTCAAAAGTTCTATCTTTCAAATATATTCACTGATCCTTCCAAAGGAAGGAGGTGGATATTTGAAAGAGACTTTGAATCATAGAGAAAGGATGGATGCAGACAAGGCATTCCATGTTTGAGAAACAAGCTTTCTAATCTAGAGCTCTGCCTAGCTCCTAAACCCTAGTCTCCTCAACAGCTGCTAGCAATAACCTCCTCTCCAACTCTGGCAGTTGATCTTCAATCTCTGGATCTCCAATGGTCTTCATCTCCTCAAGTCTTCAGCTCTCCCAAGTCCCCAGACAATCCCAATACCCAAGCAAGCAAGCAATAATCCCCAGAGGGCACACCACACCAGCCAATCAGACATACACAGAGTATTAATAGCAGTAGGGGAATCCTGACTTTTCTAAGGGGATCTAATAACTACCCATAGCCCCTATAGTCCCATAACTAAACTAATCAAACCCTAAGTCCTAAGGGAAAAGAATTAAGTCTCCTAAGTCATCACCTAAAAACCCTAATTTGTTCATGTTGTTCAAGCCTACATTAAGCACCTAAAATTAATTTCTAAAAATGGGAATTAAATTGAATCTACAAAAAATATGAAAGCATCTAATAGAACAAAAATTAATAAAATCATGCATGAAATGAAGCTATTTAAAATGTCATTTATTTGGAAAATATGGGAAAAATATCAAATAAAAATAAAAATGCAATTTTATTTAATGACAATTTTCTACACATTCTAATGAAAATGATGTAAAAAGAATGGATAAAAAATGATTTTTTATCTATTTATTATGAATTTTAGAAAATGCATAAAAAAAAATTAAAGAAAATAAAAGAATATAATGAAATAAAGGGGAGGGGGTTTGAATAGCAGGGCGCCCTAGTTGATATTCCAGGATGGGCCAGCAAACGGGGGTGCGCGTAGCAAGTTGCACTAGGCCCAGAACAAATCAGCATTAATGAAAAAAAAAAATAAAAAAAACAAGCAGGGGGTGCATTCAGCATTGGATTCACGTGTATTTTAAATTGGGCTCAGTACTGGGGTGGTGGGATTAGCAAAACACACTTAGGCCCGCCCGTTTCATTAAATGAAACGGTGCGTTTAGGGCACCTATTCACTCCCTCCAAAATCAGTATGAATTGGGGCCGTTGGATGCGTCTAGCAGTCAAATAATTCAAACAAAATGGAGGGCTGGGATTACGTCTCCTACCTCCATCCATCTAGGGTTTCTGAAACCCCCACACGCACGCCATGAACATCCAAGTTCCTCCTCTCTGTTCTCTCTCTACAATCCACCAAAACTCACGATGTAAACATCAATCTTGCTCCAATTTTCAGGCTCTATCCAGCTATGGTAATAGTTTGTCTTGAAACTCATCATATCACTCAACCCGATCACATGAAGTTCTTGCCACCATGAACATACACTGAGATGCATCACAATAATTCTTGCTCAAACTTATGCTAATCTAAACTACACATTGTGGTAATCATTCTAAACCACCAAACTAAGATCATCATGCAAAATCCTACGAGTTCTTGATCCAAACAGTTTTGTACACCTGTTATGAATTGTCTCTATTCAGCCTCAAATTCATCTAAACTAACCTCCTAACATCATAGATCATGAATATACTAGTAAAACTACCTAAATCTCCCTAGATTGAATAAGTTAGAAAGATTTGCACCTTGAGCAAGCTCTAATGGAGGCTGAGTAATCACGTGGATCCAGGCTCTTGTATGCTTCAATCTTGGTCCATTCTTGATATACTTGATTCTGTTTGCAATATTTGGATGAAACTTGGCTTGGATTGTGCTATCCACTTGAAATTGCAATTTTGATGTTGATGATTATGGTGCTCGAAAATGGATTGATCACACCCTGTTCTTGGTTGAATTCTGATCTATGATGATGATGAAATGTAGTAGACTCAGTGTTGATGCTTGATCAATGGAGAACTTGTGAATTTTGATCAAAAATGCAACTTTGGGGGATGAGAGAAAATGGTGAAGCTTTGCACAAAATGGTGATTCCAACCCTTGCTCAAATCTGATTTCATGAATATATAGGCCTCCATGGAAGTTTCTAGAGCATTCCTACACCTTCCCTTACATTCCACAAGTGATCCAACTTTGGTATGTTTCTTCAATTACAAGTAACCAAGGATAACTTTGAAATTTTGAACTAGGCTCAAAAAAGTGCTTGAACCATTGTCTCTAGAATGTCTTTTGGACCCAAAATCATATATTGGAAGTCTCCATTTGGACTTATAAATCTCTCAAACCATTTTTCACTTTGACTTTCTTTAAGTTATAAGCCATTTTAGTTCAAATTTAACCAATCATGCAACTTCATGTTATGAGCTTTTCCAACAATTTGTGACCTTCTTTCTAGACTCAAAATGTCATTTGGAGCAAGTTTGATGTTGTAAGTTTTTCCATTTGAGGCCTCCTTGTATGAGTTTTGGACATAGGTTAAAATGACCTGTAATTCACAAATGACCAAAATACCCTTTGCTTGCCAAGACCATAAGTTGAGCTCAACACATCACATGAGGGCATGCTATACCATTCTAGAAAGCTAAGACAATGAGGAACAGTTCTTATGTTGACCAGAAATTCATTTGAAATCTCCTTGAGGGGTGAAAATTGCTTAGAAGTCAAGTCACTTTCACAGACAAAATTTCAGATACCTCAGATGACCTGTAACTTGCAAGGACCATAACTTGAGTTCTATAAATCTCCTTGATGTCTTCCACCACTCAAATTAAAGGTCTTGAGATCCTCTACAAGTTTCATGTTGGCCAAGGATCCATTTGAAGCTTGCATTTTGACTTATCTTGCTTGGAAATTTGACCTAAACTAGGGGATTTTACACAGAAACCCTAATTTAGAAGCTCCTCTTCTCCTTGATTTCTCTTGAATTCTTCTTGGCATATCTCCATATCCTTCTTTATATGTCCAATAATGAACCCCACATCTCTCCACTAGACTTGAATGCCCCTTAAATCAGTCAATTGACCTAGGGTTGACCTAGGGTTGACCCAGATGAAACCCTAGTTGACTGCCTTCAGCTATAGCTCTTGTGCTCTCATCCATGACTTGTCTCCTTCTTTAAATGACTTTCTAAGTCTCTCATAATGTCTAGATACTCTCCATGCCTTCAACTCACAGCTCACAACCCTCTTGTTGACCCTCAGATACCCTCAGCTAGGAGATGGACTCAAGGCTTGATCTGCTGAACTCTTTGCTTTCAAATTCTTTCCTGATGACTTGAATGAGATTGAATTAGGATAATATCCTCTTGATAGGCCTCTAGAGATGAGAATAATGATTGGTCCCCTGTTGAATGACTTGCTATGCTTATGCTATGCAGATGGTTAGTCTATGTACATGACTCTATATGCAAATGCTAATGATATTAAAACATAAACCAAGTGAATAAGGTTGAGCAAATTTTAGGGTGCAACAGTATAACATTAATTTTAAAAAGCATTTTTCTGAAAATTAGCAGTGTTAACCGATTAACCATATGGGTTAACCGGTTAACCATTTTGAATTTTGAATTTTCTGGGCTAACGTACCAGTGTTAACCGATTAACCATATGGGTTAACCGATTAACACTGAACGTGCAGTGAAAAATTGCTTTGTTTTGAGTTCAAAATTATTTTTTAAAATCATACCTTTTCATGGTTTGAATCTTTTAAAAATCATACCTTTTGTGAAAGGTTATTTTACTCATATAAATTCTGAGTTTCTCATTTTTTGAAATGACACCAACAAAAAACCAATACTCATTTTTAAAATTGTCTTAGAATCAAATTCATTTTTAAAAAGTGTTCATACTTGCATTTAAAGTTTCACATTCATTGAACACTTGTATTGAAAAATTACAAAGAGTGAATTTTGATTCATTGGAGAAGATCACTTTGACAATTATACTCAATCCAAATTCATTACAATTTTTTTGTATTTGACTTGTGATCCAGGATTGTTGGACACAAGGGTGAGTGTTTACAAGAGGATTGTTCTTGTACACTTGTGAGTTTTTATTGTTTGATAGTAGGCCTCACCGGTTGATGGTGTGATAGGTTGTACTGTTTTAAACAATAGTGAAAATTCTCTTTCATGTTGAAAGGGGAGTGGAGTACTCTCGGATTGTGAGGGGAACCACTATAAATCCTGTGTCTTTCTTTCTTTCTGTTGATTTACTGCTTTCCATAACCAAGAACACCATCCAGTATATTTCCAAGAACCATATAAAAACCGGAAAAATTTCAAAAGTCCTAATTCACCCCCCCCTCTTAGGCATACTCTGTTCTTACATCCAACAACAAGGTAGTCGACAAAGTCAGCATACCAAGGTGATTCCTTACCAATCAGCAAAACATGTTTGTCATCTAGGAAAGAGTCATCAAGAGGTAAATCATCCCCTTTCAAATTAGTCAACCTGGACAAGTGATCAGTGATCACATTCTCCATCCATTTCTTATCCCTAATCTCAATATCAAACTCTTGTAGTAGCAAGATCCATCTAATGAGCCTAGGCTTGACATCCTTTTTTATTAGGAGATATATAACGGTCGCATGGCCCATGTAGACAATTTTCTTCGACCCTACAGGGTAGAAGCGAAACTTATCTATAGAAAAGACAACAACCAATAGTTCTTTTTTATTGGTCGCATAATTTATTCGTGCCTCATCCAAAGTCTTACTAGCATAATAAATGGCATATATCTTATTTTCCTTTTTTTACCCAACATTTCCCCAATAGTGTAGTCGTTAGCGTCACACATGATCTCAAAGGGAACACCATAATCTAGAGGGTGCATTATAGGTGCAAAGATCAAAGAAGTCTTCAAATCCAAAAAGGCTTCAAGGAAATCATTATCAAAGTTAAATTCTGCATCTTTCATTAATAGCCCGATCAGGGGCTTTGAAATCTTAGAGATGTGCTTAATGAACTGATGATAGAAGCCGATATGTCATAGGAAACTCATAACTTCCCTCATAGTGGTGGGGGAGTTAGCTTCTTTATTCCTCAATATTAGCTCTATCAACCTCAATTCTTCTTTCGGACACTAAGTGTTTGAGGACAATGTCTTCTTTTACCATGAAATGACAATTTTCCCATTGAATCACGAGGTTCACCTTAACGCACCTCTCTAAGACATTTTTCCAAATTTATCAAACGACTATCAAAACTAGACTAATAAATAGAGAAGTCGTCCATGAAGACTTCCATGATATCTTCCAAGAAGTCGAGAAATTTGACATCATGCAGCGCTGAAAAGTAGGGGGCGCATTGCATAACCTAAAAGGCATTAGTCGGTAAGAAAACATACCATAGGGGAAAATGAATGTCATTTTCTCTTTATCACTATAATGAATCAGTATTTGGAGTAACCATCAAGGTAGCAAAATTGGGAGTGCTTGACCAGACACTCAAGCATTTGGTCAATGAAAGGTAGTGAAAAATGATATTTTTGGGGAGCTTTGTTAAGCTTCCTATAGTCAATACACATTCTCCACCCCGTAACAGTTCTAGTAGCAACCTGATCTCCATTTTCATTTTTAATAACATTCATCCCCGCTTTCTTAGGTATAACCTGAACAAGACTAACCCACTTACTATCAAATGGGATAAATTATCCCGACCTATAAGAGTCTAAGCACCTCCATTTTAACTACATCTTTCATATTAGGATTTAGACATCTGTGTTGTTCTCTATAGGGCTTATAATCATCCTCTAGCATTATCTTATGCATACAAATGAAGGAGCTAATACCTTTCAGGTCATCTATAATGTATTCCATGTCTTTTAGGTACTTACTAAGGACGGTAAGGAGTTTTTCAGTCTCGGGGAGTTGATCTCTCTCTTTGTCTAAAAATTCATACCTGAGGGTCCAGGGGAGTTGTTTTAGATCTATTTGGGATTTTTATTGCTCAGGTTTGTAGCTTTGTGTTACAAGAGATTCGAAGCTTTACTGAGTGAAAATAAGACTTTTGTCTAATATTTCTCCATAAGTTTTAATTTCTATGTTTTCTTTATTGATTTTGGTGCTATCAAGCAAGCATACTTCCAACTTATCAGTCAGAGTAAGTTCCTATGTGCTCTCTTGAACACAAGCGTTAATTATATTGACTAAGCAACAAGAATCCCTCAAAGAAGGGTTTTTCATGAGCTTTGCTAGAATAAATCAATCTTCTCCTCTTCTACCTCAAAAGTCAACTTCCCTTTCTTGACATCTATAATGATCCCTGTCGTAGCTAAAAAGGGCCTACATAAGATTATCTAGATTTTGGGATCCTCACTGATGTCCATTATGATAAAGTCAAATGACACATAATACTCTCCAACTCTCACCGGAACATCCTCTAACACACCTATGGCATACTTAACCGGTATATCTGTAAGTTAGAGACACATTAGTCGGTTTCATATCGCCCATGTCTAACTTCTTAGGCACATACAAAGGCAGAAAGCTAATGATAACTCCTAATTCATAAAGTGCTCTCTCAAAGTCCATGGTGCCTATATGACAATAGAGAAAAGCTTCTGGGGTCTTTAAGCTTAAGGATCACCATATTTTGATTTACAACACTAACTTCAAGAGTCATGGCCATATGTTTCCGGTCCTCTAGCTTCCTCTTATTGGAAAAATCTCTTTTAAGAACTTAGCATAAGAGGGAACTTGAGTTAGTGCCTTAGTGAGAGGCACATTGAGATGGAAAAGGAACAATATGTTTGTAGGGAGGAGGAGTAACATAGGGTGTTTCCTTCTCAACCTCTTCAATAACCTCATTTTTAGGTGGTGTTTTTAGACTATCTTCAACCTCACTCTCTCTCTCTCTCTCTCTCTCTCTCTCTCTCTCTCTCTCTCTTTCCCTCTCTCTCTCTCACCCACTCACTAGAACTGCCCATTTGCTTACCACTATGAGTTGTCACATCATTTAGATATACTTTGGGATTTTTCTCGGGCTGCCCCGAAAATGACCTGGAAGGGAAGGAGATAAAATCTTGTTGTTGAGTCACTTAGGAGATTTGAATCTCCAACATTTTGGTATGGGTGGAAACACTGTCAATCTTAGTGGTTAATGAAGGATCAATAAACACAAGAAATGGGGGGGGGGGGGGGGTAATTGGATTTCAAACTTAAAACTTTTTTGTTACCTAATGTATCAAACAACAACATTAAAGATAAAGATATGAACACATGTGTTTTATCCTGGTTCACCGTTAACTAGGTTACATCCAGTCCACCCACCTGGGTGATTTCTCCTTAGAAAAGGACTTAATACAGTAATCCACCTAATTACAACCATAAAGGCTAATCGACAATGTCTTCTTGAGAGCCTGACCAACCTAGTCGCTCAAGGAATCAACTCAAATACCAGTTGTCTAAGACATCTTGAGTATTTATACTAACACTAGTCACTAAAGGACTTAACTCAAGGTTAAGAATTTAGCATTTATGTTTAAAAAATTTTCTTCTTAAATAAGCATATAACACAATGAAGTTCAAATGAGTACACTTAAAATTATATACAATGAGAGCTCTAAGTGTTTCTTTCTTCTATTTTATTTTCTGCGCAAATGATTTTTCTTTGTTCTTATGCTTTGTTGCTTCTCTCTTTGTATTCTGGTGATGTAGCTTCAGCAAGGCAAAAACTCACACACACTTCCATATTCTTCTTCAAAATATATAGACATGGAATAGATCCGTTGGAGGATAGAATATGAATTTCCCTTAAAGTGTATGTTGTATAAAGGTTTCTTCATATACAATAGTTGAGAGGCGCTTGTAGCAGAGAGTTGGTGATGATGGGACGTGATAAGATACCTTAGTACAAAGTACAATGCTTTGAAGATATGGAATATCTGTCCTTTTATGCATATCCCCTTTTTAATTGTACTTTCCTTGAAAATATTTCTTGTCATAATCAAAGACTTCATATAAGAGATGAAGTGAAGCTTGATTAGAGTCCAGAGCTTAGATGATATATACTACAAAGTCTATTTAGAGTGAGGCTTCAAATTATGAGAGTCCAAAGTAATTTAGAATAAGAAATACAAAAGCATTTACTAGTTTGTTCAGATTCTTAGACTGTTCAGAGAAGCATTTCCTTTGTCTTCTGACTTATGGTCATAGGCTTCATATAAGATTTGTTGAAGCTTGAGTAAAGTTCAAAGGCTTAATCTATCAGAGAATTTTTTCTGAACCATTTGGAATAATTCCTTCCAGGAGCGGTGACTTTGATGAATCAGAACCTTGATTTGTTTTAAACACATCTTTGCATTTCTTCCTTATGTTTAGAGTGTATCTTCACTATAGAATCTGCTATCAGTTTTCTTGAGACTTCATATGCATTTCAAATTTGACTTCTTTAGAGTCTGAGTTTGTTTTCTTTTATCTACGCACTTAAAACAATAGTCAGAGTACAAAATTATTCTCTATGATTTGTTATCATAAAAACTTAATGATAGTTGTAGAACCAAAATTGTTCCACCAATCAACTTCCTAAGCACCTCATTGGTGAGGAGTCTTTGATTTCTAAATTCATCATTTTGACGGGTTTGCGTCATCACGAAGTTTTCCATCAAAAGTTCTACGTTGAAATTTTTAGGCTTAGTTGGCATAACTTTTTGGAAACTTGGCGGTCCCATAGCTTCCTGAGGGTTGTTATTCATATAAGAGAAGTTAGGGTGATCATGCCACCCTAGGTTATAGGTGTTTAAGTATGGAATATTCCACTAGTTATTCTTCACAAAATTGGTATTTTCTTGAGTGGATCCTCAGGTGAGTATCATTTGACAATCTCTATCGGTGTGCCCATTAATTCTGCATATCTTACAGTAGATAGTAACGAGGGAAATAAAAGTAACAAGGGTAGGAGTAATATTTTTGGAAGGTGTGATGTTTAAACTATCTATATTTTGGTAAGAGGCGTCCACCTTAGGGTTTATATGGTTGAAAGCATCAACCTCATAAAGACCACCAGTCTTGGGGGAAGACTTGGCAACAACTTTGTTGCACGCTTCCCCATGATTGGTGATTTTTGGCCATTTCTTCTATAAAGCTATATGCTACATCTTAAGGATTATTTATTAGGGCTCCGCCAAAAACCGCATCTAAGGTCAATTCATTAGGGCTCCGTTATAAAAGGTATGGATAATCATTCACTTCTCAAGCCCATGAAAAGGGCACAATCTTAAAAAATATTCATAACACTCAGTGATTCTCCATCTTCTTGTCTAAAATTGATAATCTCAATCCGAACTTGGGCTTTTTTTTCCAGAAAGTATCACATAAGAAACACCGTTTTCAACTGAGTGCATAGTTGTGCGAAGTAGTAAAAAGTTATCAAACCACAAAGACCAATGCTTTAAAAGCCAAATTTCGTCATATCAATGTATATCTAGAGGAACCAATAATTTAAGGTTGGAAAAAATATCTTAAATAAAAAGCACTTATAGTAAAACAACTTAATTGTAAAATCACTTAAATCACAATGGAGGCAAACATGACCTAGGGTTATGGTTCTCACTCTAACACATTCATACAATTGGAGTCATTTCTATTTTGGTAGTTCCAACATGGTTTATTAAAAATAGATAAATATGAGCAATACTTGCTTTCTTCAGCGGATTTCCCTATCGATGACGAATAATTCGTCTGCTTTTGTACGACTAGATTATTTGTCAAGGATTCGTTACTTTTACTCAGCTATAAAACTTTCTCAAATTCATTAAAGTGATATTTCTATATGGGACTTGTTTGTTTAAAAACATGCACTCTAGTACCGACACATATCTTTTTAGACTAAGATCAGCACCTGAGAACACTTTACTTCCATACAAAAGTTGGAATGCATGAACTTAGGTAATAAAATAAATTTAGACAAAATACTCTCGTAATCGACATGTGACAAATCATACAAATGGTTATAAGATGATCTCCATAGCCCCTAGTCCCTAATGGATTACTCATTCATGATGAGGACAAACATAACCAATTCAATAGATAATGGAAATAAACAAGCAATTGCAATGAAAACAAATGATAAAACCTGAATTGATAGCTTTAATCCAAATTGCTCCAACGAAGAATTGATTACAGAGACAATGAAAAAATACATAGAAACATTGCAGAATAAAAAGTGGGAAGCCTATGTATTGTTCACACCATTTGGTAAAGTTTTTATCTAATCTTTTTCTCTACTTTTAAGTTTTAACATGAACAATATGAGCCTATTTTGGCTCTCAATTATCATTCTTGAGTTTCAAAGTGAACATATCTCCTTGAACCTTATTAAATGGACATAAGGATATATCAGTGTGCTTTCGTCAAATTGAGTGTCTCTCATAAGTGCACGCATATTGATTACAGTATGTCATCATATAATTTTTAGAAGCATTTTCATGTATTTTGAGTTATTTTTAATCTAGTTAGTCTTAGTTTTAGAAAAGAACTTAGTAGTATTTGAAAAATGGGGAAAATATGGTAAAAGAGAAGAATAATTTTTTTTGTGGAAAAAAAAGAAAGAAATTGATTAAGGAAAAATCATGCCAAAGTTATGACATGATTCTGCTTTCATTAACAAATTGTGCCATGGAGGAAAAAGATCATGACATGATCCTATTTTCCTCAACAAATCATGGTGCGACATGAAAGTATTGTGGCGCAACTTTTTATGCGTTTTGACACCTTTAAAAGAGAAAAACGTAGAGTTTCAAAGGGTTGGTAATTTTGGAGACTAATTCTGACGAAGAAGAAGTGCAAGACATCTATGGAATGAAGGTTTTTTCCATTGAAGACCAAAATTTGTCTTGAGTTTCATGAATTCTTTTTAAAATTTATTGCAATGAATTTCTATAATATAAGTAGCTAAGTTCTTTACAATTATGTTTTATGAGATAAATTTTTTTGATCTATTGAGACATATGGTTGGCTTTGTATTATTTGCATAAATTGATATTCTGATTTTTATTAAATCAATTTCATTCTTATTGCTTATTATGTGTTGACGAACTCATGAACTAAAACTAGGTTTATAGTGATTATTGACCTTAACTCTGTAAACCTAAACATAGATTGATTTTTCAAACTTAGTAATTAATTTAGGAATAAATAATAAGTAATTATAATTTTGTGACTCTAAAATTAACGAACTATTATGACCTATTTTAGCTTCAAACTGTCCTAAGGAATTAGAGGGTTTGTGTTTTAAAGAGTGAGCTACACATCCATGAATTGGGTATAATGATCGTGTTAATTTCTCATAACTCTGGAAAATCAATTTAAATCAAATCGACGCAATCATCAACTGTGAGATTTGTGTATTCGAAATAAAACCTGATGGTTTCTTTATTTGATAGTTTTCCAACAATTTTACTTATTTTTCTCTTCAATCAAATTTTTTGAGAAACCCTCAATTTTACATTTATAGTACAATTTTAATTGCACTGTCGAGATAAAACAATCCTCGTGGAAACAAATTTTTATTGTTTGCAACAAATTTTAGTACACTCTATAAAAGTTCATCAATTTTTTGGTGTCATTGTTAGGGATTGTTGAATCATTTCAACAAGGAAATTTTTGTGTTTCAACTGTTTATTTAAGACTTGCTTTTTATTTTAGTTTATTTTATTTTCAGTTTTATTTTTATTTTTGTTCTTACTTTGTTTGATACTTGGTGTATACTAAGGTATTTTTGGATTGTTTATGTGAGGTTTAGGATCAACACTACTACCTTTTAATTTAGAAATTGAGAAATTAAATAGAGTGAATTAGAGAGCAGCTAAAGCGGCATAGATAGTCTAGGAGAAATTAGAAGAGGGACATGCATCAATATCCTTGGATAACAGGTATTGACACGTAGAAGAACCAATTATGGTTCCTCATCCAAGAAAGACTATAGATGACTATTGCAGGAAAACTGACATTGGAAAAATATCTCTTAGGTTCCAACCAGAGAACCCTATTGGTTTTGACATTAAAAATAATTTTCTTGCATGTTTAAGAGACAAGCAGTTTGGCGAAAGTGTTATCCAAGATTCTTGGGAGCACTTGACGTGCTTCTACGAGACATGCTCTATGTGCAAAACATATGAAGTTACTGAAAGCCATATCAAGTTGAGACAGTTTGGGTTCTCACTAACTTGAAGAGCAAAAGATTTACTAGAGTGTCTACCTAGTGGAACTATTCAAACATGGAATGCGTTAGAAGATAAGTTTCTAGAATTAATTTTTACCAACTCTCAGTTTATGGAAAGAATAGTAGAAATCTCCAACTTTGAATAAGGCGGCTCTGAATCACTTTATGACTCTGGGAAAGATTCAGGGTATTACTAAGAAGGTGCCTAAATCACAACATGGACTACATGGAGCAGATGTAATATTTCATTAGAGGATTAAAAGTTCAAACCAAAATGCTTCTTAATGCCTCAAATGGAGGTACAATGAGAACAAAAAATGAACATGGAGTGAAAGAGTTAATTGAAAAGATGTGTCAAAATGAGTATCGTTCACAAAGTTAAAAGGGTGTAAAGAAGGAAGAAAAGAAAAATGATGTTCTAGAGTTGGATACCAATACAACTTTGTTAGCTCAACTAAAAGTGCTTAATAAAAAATTAGCTAGAGCTACAATATTTCCTATAAATGTTAGTTAGGTTCAAGTATTTTTTATGAACAGGGTCATGTTAATGGCAACCGTGTACTAGAAGGAGTAATCGAAGAAGTCCAACATGCAAACAATTTTCTAATAGGTAACCCTTATTCTAACACTTATAATCCAGGTTGGATGGATCACCCGAATTTCAAGTGAAGAAACAATGATTGTTTGAATTCAAGCCAATGGGTAACTCAAGTTCCTTAGGTTCCTCAAGTTCCTCAAATGAAACAACCAATAAATTCTTCTCTATTAGAATAAACTACAACTCTGTTTATGAAAATAACTTAAATCAATTTCGAGTCAATGAGCAAAAATAAAGAAATAATGAGCGAGAATCAAGAATCTATGAGCAAGAACCACAAATCGTCCATCAAAAACCTAAAAATGCAAATAGGCCACTTATATAGAAATTTGACATCTCAAAAAAGTAGGGGTTTAATGGGTACACCTTAGAAAGTCCTAAAAAAGAGAGTTGTAAGAAAATTGTGTTGGGAAATAAAGTTGTACCTTTAATTCCTAAGATCAATGGGGAGAAAGGCAAGATGGGTGAAAGTGAAGAGAGAAAAGAAAAAAATGAGGAAGGGATGGATAAAGAAGGGGATGTAGTAGTTAAGGTGGTGGTTGAAAAGGATATTAAAAAATAGAGGGAGAAAAAAGTGAGAACGTGAATGAAGACTCCGTGAGGGGTGGCACACTTGACAAGCTTATTGAAGGTGAGATAATACTTAGAAGGGGGGGGGGGGGTTGAATAAGTATGAAAGATTAAGACTAAAAAATAATCACACAATTATTTTTATCCTAGTTCGTTTAAACAACTACTCCAGTCCACCCTTCCTAGAGTGATTTGCCTTTCTCAACAAGGACTTAATCCACTATTAAATCAAACTGATTACAATAGTAACACCTAAGAACAACTGTTCTTAGTCTTCTCAAGAGCTACTGATTCCAACTGAATCCTCTTAAGGAAAAGCTTTTACAATCAATGTAAATTAAATACAAGAGTATTAATGCTTCTATAAAGCTTTTATCACAACAGTGATTTTTCTCTTAAGTTTAAGTACAATAAATTCTAAGAAGAATATGAAAGAATGAGAGCTTAGAATAATATGATTTCTTTTCAGCAAGTTGTGTAACTGAAGAATGTGGTGAAGTTCTCCTTTTATAGGCAGCTGATCCAAGGATGCTGAGCGTTGAAAAGAGAGTCCCAAAAAGGTCTGAGCCTTTTTGTCTTCACATCAAGTGACCTTTCCTAGAAGTAGATAGCACAGAAAAATCCTTTTTGCCTGTGTAAGTGTGTCTAGCACAAATGAGGAAAGAGACGTTGAATAACTCCAACGGATATATTCTTGAATATTTCTTCTTCAGTTTTCAGCAAGTTCTTCAGAGTCTGAATGGATCAGAGTCTTCTAATGATAATCAGAACTTTGCTATATCAGAGTCTTCTGCAGCATGTGTGCTTTCAGCGTGTTGATCATCAGAGCATATTTGACACAGAACTTCAGTACTTGGCAGCGTTGGTACTTTCAGAAACTTCTGTATAATTATGCTTTGAGAAACTCTTCAAACAATATTCTTCTTTGCTTCAGATGCTTCAGCTTCAGATGCTTCTGATTAACTTCAGATGCTTCTGACTCAGAATGTTCTGGAGCTTCTTGCTTCAGATCCTTCTGGAGACTACGCTCAGGATCTTCTGTAAGGAGCAATCAGATTCTTCTGTAAGATGCATCTGGCGCTTCAGAGTCAGGATAGCTTCTTGTATACAATACAGATTTCCTTCTAGAGAGTTAATTTCATTTCAATCTGCAGTAAAACTCTCAAACAAATTTTAGAGTATATAATTCTTAAATATAAATTTCCTAACAGTTATCATCAAAACAAAGAGTTATTATTAAGAACCAATTTGTGTTCTAACAATCTCCCCCTTTTTGATGATGACAAAAAGTATCAGAAATTTTATTTAACTGAACATAAAGAATCATAACTCCCCCTGAGATGATGAATCTCCCCCTGAGTTAAATATGACAAAAAGGAACAGAAACTTCCCTTTTGTCTTGAGTAATCTTCAGAGTTAGATCTTGTTTGTTCTTATAAAAACTTAGGGTCAGAATGTCTTGCAGATATAAGATTCAGAGTTTGATAAAAGACAAATGATCTGAGAGACTCAGAGATTCTTTTATAGGATGTTCTTATCAAATGTTCTGAAATAGTCAAGTTAAATATTAGATAGAATAGATATGTCTGAAGATTCATTCTGGTGAAGTTATATTAAACAGTTCAGATCTTTATTTTCTCCCCCTTTTTTGTCATAAGCAAAAAGTAAAAACTTTTAAAAAGACAAATAAAAGGAACAATAAATAAGATAATTCAATGGAGAAAACTGATCCATTCAAAAATAACAGAGCAAGAGTACTGTCGCTACTGCGAAAATCGGCGCCGGCTGACAGAAGAGTCGCCCCGTGCGTTATTTATCCCACAGGAGGGAAAGGAAACGCTCGAAGAAAACCTCGCGAAAACGGGAAAAGGTATGGTCATCGCAACCAAAACCTGGGTTCGGGAGTCGGTTACGCAAGGGGAAGGTATTAGCACCCCTCACGTCCATCGTACTCGATGGGATCCACGCTTGCTTGGTTTGTACGGATTACACTTCTATCTAAACTAAAGGATGAGGTCTGAAAAGAAAAGAAAACATGACTCGGTAAAGTATCACACTTTATGCCTACGTATTCCCGTCTGGAACGAGAAATCAGAGTCAACGTAGTTCGCCTAACTACGGGGAAAGGTGGGGAAAGGTTGCTCACTAGGATATCGCATCCTATGCCTACGTACTTCCACACAGCATGGAAGATCAGAGCAAACGTAGTTCGGGCTACGCACGACACAAGCTGTTCAAGTGTCTTTTATGAAAAATCTCACCTTAAACAAGGGTTTTCTTATTGCAAAAAGGTTGATGTTTGTTCAAGTCTTTTGACGGAAGAAATGAATTAATTTCTGTTATAACCTTTATTAATGTTTTTCTGTTGTTTTGAAGGAAGAAGAGATGACACTCTAAAAATCCTAGGGTTGAAAAGGGGATAAAAATCTACCCTAATGTTATCATGCATGGGTTAACACCTAATGTCTATCATGCTCCTCTCTTGCGCAGAGAGGAACAGAGATCCTAAGGGAATAGACGGAAACAGAAACAACAGATATACAATAAAGCAGTAAAATGCATGGATGCAACAATACAAGCGAGGCAAGGGAGTCTCACTCAACCTCGAACCTAGAAAACAATAGGCAAAAGTGAACAGGATTCACTTTCAACCCAGCAGGTTAAACAGCAAACAATACAGTCCGGGAAAATCACACAATACATCAAAATTAAAACAGCTAAAAGCTAAACAGCAAAAGCAATCTTCATCAGCATCTGGCTTCAAGTCATCTTCAGGCTTCATCTTCGACCTCCCAATGGCTTTTCTTCAAGTCCTACTCTCCAAGCTGAGGAATCAATCACAAGGATGAATTGGGTGTTAAGCAATTAGTTGACCACCAAAGGTGGCAAACAGATTGCTATCAACACAAAGAATATTTCTCTCAAGAGTTCTATCCCTTAGACATTAGCACCAAGCCTTCCAAAGGAAGGGGGTGAGTGTCTTAGAGAGACTCTGCATCACAGAGAAGGATGGAGGCAGTCAAGACCTTCCATGTTTGAGAATCAAGTTTGCTACTCTAGAGCTCTGCCTAACTCCTAGATCCTACAAACTTCAACAGCTACCAGCAAGAGATACTCCTCATCAACTCTGGAAGTTGGTCTTCATCCTCTTTAATCTTCAAATGGGCTTCATCCTCACAGTCTTCAGCTCAAACCCCAAGTCCCAAACAAACCCAATACCCCATACAGACAAATCATAACCCTAAAGAGGGCACACCACACAGTCAATCAGATATAAGCAATATGCTAGTAGCAGTAGGAGAATCCTAATATTTTCTAAGGGATCTATCTTATACCCATAACCCCTATAGTCCCATACCCCAAAATCAAATCAAAATTCCTAAAAGAATTAATCTATCTCACCTATGCTCACCTAAAACCCTAATTTTCATCACACTAATCACACCTAAACAAATCACCTAAAATTTTAATCCTAAAAATATGAATTAAATCCTATATGCAAGTTAAAGTCCTAAACTAATCAACCTAAAAAGAATGGATTAAAAATGCTAAAGCATCTATTCAAACTAAAATCACCAAATTTGAGTACTAAACTAAACTCATTAAAATGCTATTTACAAGAAAAATGCATAAAAAATATTAAAACAAAATAAAATGTTCTTTTTATTATTTAATATTTTTCTAGACAGAACTATTGATCTAGAGAAAAAAGAACCAATTAAAACTAAGCTTTTTTCAATTTTTTATGATTTTTTAAAGGTGAGAAAAATATTAAAGAAAATAAAATCACAAAAAAGAATTAAAATGGGGAGGGGGGTGTTATAAGCAGATGCGCTTAGTTATTATGCTGATGGGCCTGGGAAGTGGGAGGTGCGGATATCATTATGGCAAGGCCCAGTACGCTCAGAAAATCAATTGAAAAATTAGAAGGAAAATGATTAAAACCACGGTGCATTAAGCAACTAATCTCAGTTCAATTCCAATGGGCTTATCAAAAGGGGGTGGGGATATGAATCTGAATCCAGGCCCAGAGGTGCTTTTTAAGTGAAACGCATCGTTTCATGTTGGACTTTCCCTCCGTTTCTCTCTTCAAATCTGGACCATTGGATGGGTGTAAAAGGTCAAATAATTGGGATGATCTGACGGCCAGTGTATCGTCTTCTCCAATCAAACCTAGGGTTTGCAGAAATCCATGTCCATGCACGAATCTTCAAGTCCCTCGTGCTCTCTCCTCAGGCCATGAAACCCTACACTATAAAGAGCAAAGTTGCTCTATTCTTTCCCATAAACACAATGGTGCCCTTAGTTTGGATTGAAACCAACTCCATAATGAAACCCGATAGGTGTAACAATCTGAATCCATCATTATGCACTGCAATGGAACCTCACAATTCTCCAATCTACTTATCCTATCTCGTTCATCATGCTACACTGATCTCAGCAAGCCATTGCATGTTCATTAAAACTCATTATCCAGCCTAATCTTGATCATCAAAGAATCATCACCCTGTTATGGAACCTCATAGAACTCTCTCTAATTCCCAGGAATCAATCACCTAAGGTCTCTAAACATGTTTACCCTAACCATTCCATCTAGTAATGCATAAATAGAGAGATTCGAATGCTTTTGCAAACCTGAAAAATGGTGATGGCAGATGCAGCTACACTCCAATCCAATGCTTGAAACTTGTCACAAATGATCTTCAATGGATAAGAACCTTTCTGTTTGCAAGATCTTGGCTGGACAATGCTTGGATTGTGAGATTGGATCTAACTTGCTTCACTTGCAAATTTGAAGCTACACCTTCAAACACTCATCAATGGCCACTCCAATCTGTGTGTATGTGTTCAATATGATCCAAAGAATTGATTTGTGGAGAAGAATTCAATGGAAATGAAGAAGAAAATGGAGTTTGAAATTGATTTGCAAAAATGGAGAAAATGGTATATCACTCTCTCTTCACCCTCTTTTCACCAACCCCTTGCACCAATGATCCACACTCCTTTTATAGATGATGATGGACAGATCTAGAAATTTCTGGATGCCTCTAGGATGATTCTAGAATGTGGTGGAAAGTTCATGAAAATCTCACTTAATGATACTTTGAACCATCTCATATCTCATGCATACACCCTTCCAAACTTGTGTCAAAATCTCTTCTCATGAGTTATTGAAATGGTATGTGTGAAAAAAACAAGCTCCTTGCCTTGAAATTCACCTTATGCCAAGTTTTCCATACTTGCCTTATTATGCAAGCAACAAAAATACAAAGCAAGTCCAAAATTTAACCCCTAACTCAAATAAGTGGCTGAACCAATGTCTTTAAAATGATGTTTGGAATCAATTTGGTATATTGGATGACCCATTTTGGATTTGTAGATCTCTCAAACCAATTTTTCATTTCAACTTTTTCAACTTATATGCCTTTTTTAGGTCATTTTTCACCAACTTTGGTCAAGTCTTGTTCTATGCATTTCCAAACTTACATGACTTCTTTTCTAGACTTAAAATGACATTTTGAGCAACTTTTATGTTGTGAAGTTTTTCATTTGAAGCTTCCTTGTATGAGTTTTAGGCATAGGCTAAGAATGACCTGTAATCCTCAGATGACCAAAATAGCCTTTTCTTGCCAAGACCATAAGTAGAGTTCCAAAAATCATATGAAGGCATACCATACCATTCTAGAAATATAAGACAATGAGGAACAACTCTCATGTTGTCCATAAATCCATTTGAAATCTCCTTGAAGGTCAAAAGTTTCTTGGAAGACAGACAACTTTCACAGACAAATTTCAGTGCCCTCAGATGACCTGTAACTTGCAAGAGCTATAACTTGAGTTCTATAAATCACCTTGATGACTTCCACCACTCAAATTAAAGCTATTAAGATACTCTACAATTTTCATGTGGACCAGAAATTCATATGAAGCTTGCATCTTGAGTTACACTGCTTTGAAGTTTGACCTAAACTAGGGGATTTTACACTGAAACCCTAATTTGGTAACTCCAGTTCTCCTTGACTCCTCTTGATTTTTATTTAGCACAACATCATATACATATCCATATAGCAAATAATGAATCCCACATTCTTCAAATGCTCCTTGATGCCCTTCAAAACACTTCTTTGACCTGGTGTTGACCTAGTGTTGACCCAGATAAAACCCTAGTTGACTGACTTCAACTGAGGCTCTTGCAATCATTCCAACGACTTGGTTCTTCTTCAAAATGATCATCTAGGCTCTTCATAACATCCATACACCTCATGCTCTTGGCTCATGACTCACACATCCTCTGATGATCCCCAAACAACCTCAAGATAGGAGAGAACTCACTAATCAACCTGTCAACTTTTCCAAGCTCAAATTCTTCCCTGATGACCTGAGTAATCTTGAATATGAGTGAAGCACTTGAATATACCTCTTGAGATAAGAATAGCACTTGATCCCCTGATTAAGATAGCTTGCTTATGCTATGCAATGCAGATGAATACACTATGTATACGATGACAATGCAAATGACTATGCAATTGAAACATAAACCTAGGTTAGAAAAGGTTGGGCAAATTTTGGGGTGCAACAGCTGCCCCTATTCAAACGGCTTGGACCCGACTGGATGAAGAGCGCGCAGCCTTCAGACATTCGAGGCACGAGACGGTTGAATACGAAAGAACCCGGAAATTTGCCAACCGCAAAAATAAATTGCGCACGACTACTGCCTGGGGAAACCCTGGAAACTGGCTTCTGTTGTCACAGCAACAACTAGCCATCCATCTGTCAATCTGTTTTTTTGTAAAATAATCTGATATTGTCCGCAGCCCACTCCATTCCGAAGAAATGAGCATACACCACACAACGAGAAATTGTTGACCTCACTTATCAACCTCTGTTGATCTCACTTATCAACCTCTGTTGATCTCACTTATCAACCTCTGTTGATCTCACTTATCAACCTCTGTTGATCTCACTTATCAACCTCTGTTGATCTCACTTATCAACCTCTGTTGATCTCACTTATCAACCTCTGTTGATCTCACTTATCAACCTCTGTTGATCTCACTTATCAACATCCGTTGATCTCACTTATCAACCTCTGTTGATCTTACTTATCAACATCCGTTGATCTCACTTATCAACCACACGCTAACCAGCGGGAGAATATTGACTTCACTTGTCATGTTGACTTCACTGATCAACCTTTCGCATTCTGAAGAAACGAGCAAACGCTTAACCAAGCGGGGCAATGTTTGAAGCCATGAACAACCGACTCTGCGGGGAAATGAGAAACTTAACCAAGTAACTCTGAGGGGACGATTCTGACGACTGCCGTCAAACACCTGCTGGGGAAATTGGGAACTTAACCAAATACCCTGACGAGAACAACCTTGTTGAAAAACACGAGGAATTTAACCACACCTCCTGTAGCAATCTCCCTGCTGGGGACTATGAGGGACTTAACCAAGCAACCCATTGAAGTAACACCCTGCTGGAGAACATAACTCTGTTGGGGAATTGCGGGTAACCACCCGAAAATCTGTATTACCACCTTCTAACGCTGACTCCACATCATCCTGAGAAAGACTCAGCTGGGGGAATGCAAGTAACTTAACCAAGCGACTTGTCAAAGAATACCCTGCCGGGGATTACGTCTCTACTGGGGTAACTGTGGGAAACTACCCAAAATCTGCAACATGCCATTTCCACAACACTCTGAGAAAGGACTCGGCTGGGGAAAAAGAGAAATGCTTGACCAAGCAACTCTGCTAGGGGAATATGCCATGATGAACACGATCACTGCGCATTTTACATCACAACCCTCTTGACAGGAGGAAACCCGATCACTGCGCGTCCTGGCGTTGCAAACAAAATCACATAATGGGGTAGACACGATCACTGCGTGCTGCGTTACGACCAAAATCACGTCGACCATAAATCCAACCGGATGAGATAAACACGATCACTGCGTGCCAGACGGAATAAATCCACATAGAAGAGGCAAACACGTTCACTGCGTACTTCAACCACCAATATGACGAACACGATCACTGCGTGTGCTGCAATAGGGCGGATACGATCACTGCGCATCTCGACCGATAAACCCCAACATCACGATCACTGCGTGTGTCACGGAACCAACCCATGTAAATAGGACGAATACGATTACTGCGTATGCCAACCAACAAAACCAACTGATACGATAGCCACGATCACTGCGTGCTCCGCGTCACAAGTTCCCATGGTACTATCAACACGATCACTGCATGCTGTACGAATACGATCACTGCGTATCTTGAACACGATCACTGCGCGTTCGAACACGATCACTGCGCGTTCTGAGCCACGATCCTCTTGACTGGAGAAAACACGATCACTGCGTGCGGTGTGTCTCAACTAACCCACATAACTGGACGAATACGATCCCTGCATATCCTAACCATACATAGGGTAAACGCGATCATTGCGCGCTTCACGTCACGGCCCTCTTGACTGGAAGAAACACGATCACTGCGTGCGGTGACACAACTTCAAACATGGGACGAATACGATCACTGCGTACCTCGGCCACCAACAACTAGATGAACACGTTCACTGCGTGCCTCACCCCATAGCCAAACCGTATAACGGACGAATACGATCACTGCGTACTGACCAACGAAAACTGGATGAACACGATCATTGCGCGTCCTGCTCAAATAAACCCCCGAGACGATACCAACACGATCACTGCGTGCCTTACAAAACAACCTTCTTAGATCGGGACGAATACGATCACTGCGCCATTCGACCACAGATACACATACCAAGATCAACACGATTACTGCGTGTCACACAACACGAATCCCGTATCTGGCACCAACACGATCACCACATACTTGGGCCACAAATCAACATCTCAAAATCCACACGATCACTGCGTGCCTTGCTATATGAACCCCGTAGATGGTACAAATACGATCATTGCGTATCTTGAGCCACAAATCCACATCTTAAAATCAACACGATCACTGCGTGCCTTACAACATGAACCCCAAGGGTTGGGACAAATACGATCACTGCGTACTTGGGCCACAAATCAACATTTTCCTGAATCACGATTTCTCTTATCGGCAAGGAATAACATGTCTGAAACTGAAGAGGTAACCACCTGGCTTATGTTTCAAAAAATGCATGTTTGATAATGACATAATGCTTCCACACAACATGGAAATGCTACGTACTCGGGTAAAATGCAAATGCTCATGATGCATGCTTATGCGAAGAGTTGCTTCAGCAAAATAAATGTTGAAGACATACTGGATCCGCTGGGGATGACCGGACTGCTACCGATACGCTTCCAACAAAATAAATGTTGGGAAGATAAACTAACTCCGCTGGGGATAACCATCCTGCTGGGAAAGTAGCTCACGAACTCAAAACTCCAAAATCTGCTGAGGACGATCCTCCTAACGAGGAAGAGCGACTTGCTGGGGAAAGAAAGGACAATCCTGCTCGGGAAAACTCCTTTCAGCAACTCCAACCAACTGATCACACTCTGTGGGGAACCTCTCCTGCTATCACTGAGCTGGGGAAATCATCCTGCTATCACTGAGCTGGGGATTGAACTACACATTCTGATTTACACTGCACAAGAACTCTCTGGGAAGTTAATCACATTTGTCTTGACCTTCGCTGGAGAACTCTGCTCTGCTTGACAAGCTACTTCTGAACTACTGAAGATACATCAATCTTTTCCTTTGACGCAATCTCCGCTCTCCTGGGGAGACAACATTCAATTTTGCCTGGGGCGACTTCACTGGGGAAGGACACAACGTTCATCCTCGGGAGAGGGTACCAGCCTGCCATGGACTCTGGCGGGGAACTTTGCGAGCTTTTGAATAACTTGCCCCAGTGCAATCAACTTGCCCCTATCTAACTCCTGGGAATACTTGCTCTGAACCGCTTGCTATGAGATGACCTCGAGATTACTTGCCCGGTATCTATACGACAAAAAGATTCAATCTCCATTAGCCATGATCAACCCAGTTGGTTTCAATGCTCTCTGCGGCGACTTGCCCCTGAATGAGCGTTCTAGCGACTTATTCTGATCTGATTATCCACCTGAAGTATCTGCTTTCAAATCTCCGCGTTCTGTATGACTGTCCCCTGATTGGCTCTTCAGGAAGACTCACCTCTGATCAACTGCTTCTCCAGCAAACTGCCCCATAATCAACTGAAGCTTCGAGACTTGTCCTCAGACTAACTGATTCCAATCTCACTGGGAGTCAATGCCCCGGATTCACAGGTCTCACAACATACGCCATGCTAGTTCAGACGGCTGAATTACTCAGTCCTGCTCGATTAATCCCTGTTGGAATCTCCTTCATGTCAACTACTAACCTGCAAGTAAAAATCGTCTGTTCACGAATGGTAATTCTAATGCAATGTTTAATGCAGATTTTGAAGAAACTTGTGCTGCCACTCATTTACACGTCATGATTGAGTGACAAATGAATCAAAGTTCAAACATAGTGCTTACATGGTCAGTGAAAAACACAACAAGGATGTGACTAGCAAGTCACGAAGGAGTCAGGTTACTCAACCTTATCGTAATGCGCTTTCAGAATAAACCCTGCCTCAATTAGGTCTTTTAAGGGTTGTATCGTGGTCGGGTTCACGGTTTTGAAGGAAAGGATATTTGGCTCAAATTTTGATTTGTACCCACCCCTTCTACGTGACGTTCTCCGATCCTACAGTTCAATTAACGTGGCTCGAGCGCTCGCCTCTTCGAGAGGTATGTTGAATGGTAAGGACCATGACTAAGGAACTCACAAGGTTTCGGAGTGACAGTTACTCCTTTTTCGTTTTCGGTGTCTGTATACACGACTTTGTCTTTCATTGGGGATCTATTTTTTCTTATCCCTTCTTTTTCATTCTTTTTGATTCCCTAATTTTTGCATGGACTGACTCCTTTTGAGTTCTTTTTGATTTTTTCTTTTGAAGTCCAGCGGGATGCCCTAATTTTTGCCTAAGTATTAGCTTTCCGGCTTTTCTTTCTTTTTACTTAGCGGGCTTTCTTTCTTCAAAGTCGTGTGACACTGGTTGTCTTGATTGCTTCGAAAGGATTGTAACTGTCTCACTCCTGATTGGCGAGGTTTAACCACTGTGGTTGACGAGGTACATCCTCTTGAGAGGCATAAACTGTAATTGATCCTCGAAAGACAACACTCCTCTGTAAGACTTGAATACTCGGTCAAGCTAACTGACAACTACCCTGCCTCGGGTTAAGATGTGATGGTTTAAAAATCCGAAAGAAACTCCTACTTCCTGGCTCGAAGTGGTTAACAAGGGATTCTCTTCCTTATTCCTCCGGTGTTTAGGGGATTTGAAATAATGCCTTGTACGTCATCGGCAAGGTTTTATCTGAAAGCATACGATCATCGGTTATGAGTTTATTTCGTCATCCTCCCTCCAGTCTTTGCTAATCACAGTGATAAAGTGGAGTGAATAAAATGCAAGTGTCAGTGCAATGCAGTAAATGAGCGACAGCGACATGATTAATTCAGAAAAAATGCATAGTCACTTTATTATTATTACCATTCGAAACATACAATGTTTACAGCAAGTAATAACTAACAGAAAAGAAACTACAAATACAAAGGATATAAAGTCTGAGGACTACCAATGCTGAGGGCGCCTGCCTGTCTGGACCACTGGCTTTTGCCGGGGAATACTTTCCGAGTCTACGAGCTTAGACGGCTGAGAAGTTCGTATGAACAAACAGAGATCCTTCTCGAAAGGAAATGCAATCCTGGTCGATCAACTGCTGTACCTTCGCCCGAAAAACTTTACAATCTTCAGTTGCATGCCCTGGAGAGCCACCATGGTAACCACACTGAACTTGGGGATTGTACCCAGGAGGGTAAGGTTCTGGCACAGGCTTGAGAACTTTCGGCTCCACCAAAGCGTTCTGAACCAACTGTGGCAAAAGCAAACTGTACGGCACCGGAACTGGGTGGGAAGGACCATTCCTTCGTTTCAACTGCTACGAGGTCTGTGCCGATTTTGACGCTGAGTCTGATAACCTTGGCCACGAGTTCGCTGAGCGACATAAGATTCCTGATATGGTGCCCCAGGCACAGTGGTCTGTCCATAATAACGAGATGCAGAAGATACTGGTCGCTGAGAAGACGAAGAACCAACATATTTCACTGATTCGTCTCGAGGATACCCAACATCATTCCTGACTGCGTTGCCCCCAACTCCTTCTTCGGTTTGACGAGCCTGACCGCCTGCAACATTCTGGATTTTTCCAGTCTTTACACCGTACTCGATGCGCTCTCCTGCCCTTACCCATTCAGAGAAATTTGGTGCGGCTCCAATCATTCCTTCAAAGTACGAACTCTGCAAGGAGTTTACGAACATGCTTTTCAATTCTCGGTCTTGAAGCGGTGGTTGCACTCTAGCAGCAAATTCTCTCCATCTCTGAACATACTTTCTGAAAGGTTCATTGTCCCCTTGAGACAATTCTTGCAGTTGCACGCGACTAGGAGCTTCAACAAGATTGTAGTCATACTGCTCCAGGAAAGCTCTGGCTAAATCCACCCATGATTGGATCTGATCCCTCTCTAACTGCATATACCAACTCAGAGATGCCCCAGTCAGACTATCCTGAAAGCAGTGAATCATCAACTTGTCGTTGTGCACGAATGGAGTCATTCTTCGGCAGAACAACACCAAATGTTGCTTCGGGCAACTGTCTCATTTGTACTTTTCAACCTCCGGCATTCTGAACTTCAGAGGTAACACTAGGCCAGGAACTAGACACATGTCTGCAACATTAGGGTTAACAGCGTCTTTACCTTTCAAGGCTTTGAATCTTTCATCCGATGCGCGAAACCTCCTAGCACACCCGGGAGCTAATGGGTCTTCAGTCTTTGCCATTAGGACTTCTCTTCGGGACTTTGGCATAGGGAAAGCAACACTCTGGTAGTCTGGAGTATCAACAGAAGGATAACGTTCACTTCGGACAACAAACTGCTCACGTAGACCTTGGTCTTCAACGGAAGGTTGTACAAGCTGAGCTGCAATAAGGTTGTTAACTTTGCGGAAAGTCTTCGTCCCGCGTAGATCCATACAAGGGATTGGACATCACAGTGAAACCTGACAAGGTATCAACGAACTGGAAGCTGCTCTCTGACATAGCTCCCAACAACTGTCACCTGACTTCACTGCTTGATTCTGCTCAAGTCTGCTTCAACCCCTTGGTCGTCTTCAACACTCCACACTTGCCTCGAACAATCCCCCGAGAATCACCCTCTGGATAGAACATAGGCTGGATAAGTGCTTTGGCCAGCTAGAGAAATGCTATGCAATGTGATTTATGCAGACAGAATACAAAAATGCTAATGTGCATGTGTGCATTGGGGAATATTACTCCCCCCATTCTAGTGCTAATACATTTGATACAGGGTAGCGTCGTGACAGTGCGGTGACAAAAGTGGCAAGAAGTTGAAATTCAATCACGACAGAGAAAACAACTCATATATCGAACAGGCCTTCAGAGGCAAAAGTATAACTCTTCTTGAAGCTAGCCCTAGCCTCATCATCCGCGAGGGCAACCAAACTCAATATAGAATTCACATCCGGAGTGGGCAGCTTATACGCAACTGTCTTCCGCACACTACCCATATCAACAGTCAGAAGTCCGGAGCACTAGAACAGGGAAGTATGTAATGCACCTGCAGCACAGACACACGTTAATGAAATGCAATGATAAATGGGTATGCAAACAATGCAACGCAAACAGCTGCAACAGGGGATCAAGTGCCCTGAATAAGAAGCCCAAGTCACACCAAGAGCAGGTCTCAGACAGACCTTCCAATACTCATCAAACCCTGGTCTCAGACAGACCTCACAAAGAACTCCAGCCTTGTCTCGGATAGACCCAATAACATAACTCCAACTGGTCTCTGATAGACCTCATATCATAACTCTGACTGGTCTCTGATAGAACTCACCACTGTCCATAAATACCCAGGATCTCTGATCAAGAAATAACCGGTATCTTAAGGTCTAGTTACCTGCATAACCCCAAACCCTCTCACAGGTAGATGTCCCTATAACTGGCACAAGGTATGGCATCCTATGCGGTCGTCGGCGTCACCGACTTTCAGGGTTGATGATACGATTCCCAGTAGGAGTGGCATCATCAAATCCTGAAGAGGCCTCACTTAACCAACTTCCAAATGATCGGTTCCCGGAGTCGACAATTCAGCTAACCAACAACCCCTTCGACCCAAAGGGTAGAAAAAGAAGTCAACCAGAAGAACCTCGTCCGAGTGTAGATTTCGTGGGACACTAATGCAAGCAAAGCCGGCACGCGCCCACTAATTTCTACTCTAATTCTAGGTGCACTCAAGCCCAGGTCCGACTTATCTCTCAATCATGGAACACCCGTCACAACCCCAATACAGCAATAATATCAATAATATAATGCTTGAAGGTAAATGACAGAAATATAAATCCATACAAATCCTCGACGGGCAAACAAGCGCTAGGATTGACTCTCTTGAGGGACGTTGGATCCCAAATGCATAAGGAACTATCGCAGTCCTTAGCAGCCAGGGGACATTATTCCCCAGCAGAGTCGCCAGCTGTCGCTACTGCGAAAATCGGCGTCGGCTGACAGAAGAGTCGCCACCGTGCGTTATTTATCCCACAGGAGGGAAAGGAAACGCTCGAAGAAAACCTCGCGAAAACGGGAAAAGGTATGGTCATCGCAACCAAAACCTGGGTTCGGGAGTCGGTTACGCAAGGGGAAGGTATTAGCACCCCTCACGTCCATCGTACTTGATGGGATCCACGCTTGCTTGGTTTGTACGGATTACACTTCTATCTAAACTAAAGGATGAGGTCTGAAAAGAAAAGAAAACATGACTCGGTAAAGCATCGCACTTTATGCCTACGTATTCCCGTCTGGAACGAGAAATCAGAGTCAACGTAGTTCGCCTAACTACGGGGAAAGGTGGGGAAAGGTTGCTCACTAGGATATCGCATCCTATGCCTACGTACTTCCACACAGCATGGAAGATCAGAGCAAACGTAGTTCGGGCTACGCACGACACAAGTTGTTCAAGTGTCTTTTATGAAAAATCTCACCTTAAACAAGGGTTTTCTTATTGCAAAAAGGTTGATGTTTGTTCAAGTCTTTTGACGGAAGAAATGAATTAATTTCTGTTATAACCTTTATTAATGTTTTTCTGTTGTTTTGAAGGAAGAAGAGATGACACTCTAAAAATCCTAGGGTTGAAAAGGGGATAAAAATCTACCCTAATGTTATCATGCATGGGTTAACACCTAATGTCTATCATGCTCCTCTCTTGCGCAGAGAGGAACAGAGATCCTAAGGGAATAGACGGAAACAGAAACAACAGATATACAATAAAGCAGTAAAATGCATGGATGCAACAATACAAGCGAGGCAAGGGAGTCTCACTCAACCTCGAACCTAGAAAACAATAGGCAAAAGTGAACAGGATTCACTTTCAACCCAGCAGGTTAAACAGCAAACAATACAGTCCGGGAAAATCACACAATACATCAAAATTAAAACAGCTAAAAGCTAAACAGCAAAAGCAATCTTCATCAGCATCTGGCTTCAAGTCATCTTCAGGCTTCATCTTCGATCTCCCAATGGCTTTTCTTCAAGTCCTACTCTCCAAGCTGAGGAATCAATCACAAGGATGAACTGGGTGTTAAGCAATTAGTTGACCACCAAAGGTGGCAAACAGATTGCTATCAACACAAAGAATATTTCTCTCAAGAGTTCTATCCCTTAGACATTAGCACCAAGCCTTCCAAAGGAAGGGGGTGAGTGTCTTAGAGAGACTCTGCATCACAGAGAAGGATGGAGGCAGTCAAGACCTTCCATGTTTGAGAATCAAGTTTGCTACTCTAGAGCTCTGCCTAACTCCTAGATCCTACAAACTTCAACAACTACCAGCAAGAGATACTCCTCATCAACTCGGGAAGTTGGTCTTCATCCTCTTTAATCTTCAAATGGGCTTCATCCTCACAGTCTTCAGCTCAAACCCCAAGTCCCAAACAAACCCAATACCCCATACAGACAAATCATAACCCTAAAGAGGGCACACCACACAGTCAATCAGATATAAGCAATATGCTAGTAGCAGTAGGGGAATCCTAATATTTTCTAAGGGATCTATCTTATACCCATAACCCCTATAGTCCCATACCCCAAAATCAAATCAAAATTCCTAAAAGAATTAATCTATCTCACCTATGCTCACCTAAAACCCTAATTTTCATCACACTAATCACACCTAAACAAATCACCTAAAATTTTAATCCTAAAAATATGAATTAAATCCTATATGCAAGTTAAAGTCCTAAACTAATCAACCTAAAAAGAATGGATTAAAAATGCTAAAGCATCTATTCAAACTAAAATCACCAAATTTGAGTACTAAACTAAACTCATTAAAATGCTATTTACAAGAAAAATGCATAAAAAATATTAAAACAAAATAAAATGTTCTTTTTATTATTTAATATTTTTCTAGACAGAACTATTGATCTAGAGAAAAAAGAACCAATTAAAACTAAGCTTTTTTCAATTTTTTATGATTTTTTAAAGGTGAGAAAAATATTAAAGAAAATAAAATCACAAAAAAGAATTAAAATGGGGAGGGGGTGTTATAAGCAGATGCGCTTAGTTATTATGCTGATGGGCCTGGGAAGTGGGAGGTGCGGATGTCATTATGGCAAGGCCCAGTACGCTCAGAAAATCAATTGAAAAATTAGAAGGAAAATGATTAAAACCACAGTGCATTAAGCAACTAATCTCAGTTCAATTCCAATGGGCTTATCAAAAGGGGGTGGGGATATGAATCTGAATCCAGGCCCAGAGGTGCGTTTTAAGTGAAACGCATCGTTTCATGTTGGACTTTCCCTCCGTTTCTCTCTTCAAATCTGGACCATTGGATGGGTGTAAAAGGTCAAATAATTGGGATGATCTGACGGCCAGTGTATCGTCTTCTCCAATCAAACCTAGGGTTTGCAGAAATCCATGTCCATGCACGAATCTTCAAGTCCCTCGTGCTCTCTCCTCAGGCCATGAAACCCTACACTATAAAGAGCAAAGTTGCTCTATTCTTTCCCATAAACACAATGGTGCCCTTAGTTTGGATTGAAACCAACTCCATAATGAAACCCGATAGGTGTAACAATCTGAATCCATCATTATGCACTGCAATGGAACCTCACAATTCTCCAATCTACTTATCCTATCTCGTTCATCATGCTACACTGATCTCAGCAAGCCATTGCATGTTCATTAAAACTCATTATCCAGCCTAATCTTGATCATCAAAGAATCATCACCCTGTTATGGAACCTCATAGAACTCTCTCTAATTCCCAGGAATCAATCACCTAAGGTCTCTAAACATGTTTACCCTAACCATTCCATCTAGTAATGCATAAATAGAGAGATTTGAATGCTTTTGCAAACCTGAAAAATGGTGATGGCAGATGCAGCTACACTCCAATCCAATGCTTGAAACTTGTCACAAATGATCTTCAATGGATAAGAACCTTTCTGTTTGCAAGATCTTGGCTGGACAATGCTTGGATTGTGAGATTGGATCTAACTTGCTTCACTTGCAAATTTGAAGCTACACCTTCAAACACTCATCAATGGCCACTCCAATCTGTGTGTATGTGTTCAATATGATCCAAAGAATTGATTTGTGGAGAAGAATTCAATGGAAATGAAGAAGAAAATGGAGTTTGAGATTGATTTGCAAAAATGGAGAAAATGGTATATCACTCTCTCTTCACCCTCTTTTCACCAACCCCTTGCACCAATGATCCACACTCCTTTTATAGATGATGATGGACAGATCTAGAAATTTCTGGATGCCTCTAGGATGATTCTAGAATGTGGTGGAAAGTTCATGAAAATCTCACTTAATGATACTTTGAACCATCTCATATCTCATGCATACACCCTTCCAAACTTGTGTCAAAATCTCTTCTCATGAGTTATTGAAATGGTATGTGTGAAAAAAAACAAGCTCCTTGCCTTGAAATTCACCTTATGCCAAGTTTTCCATACTTGCCTTATTATGCAAGCAACAAAAATACAAAGCAAGTCCAAAATTTAACCCCTAACTCAAAAAAGTGGCTGAACCAATGTCTTTAAAATGATGTTTGGAATCAATTTGGTATATTGGATGACCCATTTTGGATTTGTAGATCTCTCAAACCAATTTTTCATTTCAACTTTTTCAACTTATATGCCTTTTTTAGGTCATTTTTCACCAACTTTGGTCAAGTCTTGCTCTATGCATTTCCAAACTTCCATGAATTCTTTTCTAGACTTAAAATTACATTTTGAGCAACTTTGATGTTGTGAAGTTTTTCATTTGAAGCTTCCTTGTATGAGTTTTAGGCATAGGCTAAGAATGACCTGTAATCCTCAGATGACCAAAATACCCTTTGCTTGCCAAGACCATAAGTAGAGTTCCACAAATCATATGAAGGAATACAATATCATTCTAGAAATCTAAGACAATGAGGAACAACTCTCATGTTGTCCAGGAATTCATTTGAAATCTCCTTGAAGGTCAAAAGTTGCTTGGAAGACAGACAACTTTCATAGACAAATTTCAGTGCCCTCAGATGACCTGTAACTTGCAAGAGCTATAACTTGAGTTCTATAAATCACCTTGATGACTTACACCACTCAAATTAAAGCTATGAAGATACTCTACAAGTTTCATGTGGACCAGAAATTCATATGAAGCTTTCATCTTGAGTTACACTGCTTTGAAGTTTGACCTAAACTAGGGGATTTTACACTGAAACCCTAATTTGGTAACTCCAGTTCTCCTTGACTCCTCTTGATTTTTATTTAGCACAACATCATATCCATATCCATATAGCAAATAATGAATCCCACATTCTTCAAATGCTCCTTGATGCCCTTCAAAACACTTCTTTGACTCGGTGTTGACCTAGTGTTGACCCAGATAAAACCCTAGTTGACTGACTTCAACTGAGGCTCTTGCAATCATTCCAACGACTTGGTTCTTCTTCAAAATGATCATCTAGGCTCTTCATAACATCTATACACCTCATGCTCTTGGCTCATGACTCACACATCCTCTGATGATCCCCAAACAACCTCAAGATAAGAGAGAACTCACTAATCAACCTGTCAACTTTTCCAAGCTCAAATTCTTCCCTGATGACCTGAGTAATCTTGAATATGAGTGAAGCACTTGAATATACATCTTGAGATAAGAATAGCACTTGATCCCCTTATTAAGATAGCTTGCTTATGCTATGCAATGCAGATGAATACACTATGTACACGATGACAATGCAAATGACTATGCAATTGAAACATAAACCTAGGTTAGAAAAGGTTGGGCAAATTTTGGGGTGCAACATACATAGGTAAACATCAGAAGATATAGCAATAAAATTCAGATGCAAACAACAGATGCAAAAACATTAGAATGAAAAAAAGTCTAAGAGTGTTTGGACAAAAGCATCTTCAATAGATCTGTAATCTCAGATGATGATTGCTCTTGCTTTGACATCCACTTAGACATGGTCTCATTCTTCTCATCTTGTTTTGACATCCATTCTGTCATATCCTCAGACTTCTTATCTTGCTTAGCCATCCAGGATTTTATCTCTGACTGACCAGCCTCCAGAGCAGCAATCTTGTCTTTAAAGTCTGGATGTTCTGTCTTTATCTCTGATGAAGAAGGTGGAGGTTCTGCAGCCTGAACAGAGTCAATTGCCATTGGTTCTATAGATCCTGAAGAGGGTTCTACCAGAGTCATAGTCAATGCATTGGTAGTAGGTTTTGTTGGAGGTGGAGGAGCATCTAAACGAAGCAGAGGTTCAGTTTTGTTGACAGTCCAGAATAGAGTCCTTTCAGCTCTGAGCTTTGCATCATCAGAACAGACGTTCTTCAGATTAGAAGCTACAGTGTTGAATCTATTGATGAATCCTTTCCAGATGATGTCAGATTCATTAGCATCCATTGTTTCAGAGCATCTCTTCTGAACAGTACCTAAAGACATCTGTATTTCTTGCAAAAACGTTTGAAATAAATGATCAATATTAAGTCTGGGCTGTGGTTTAAGCAAGGTTTCCAGAGTCATATGTTTAGGTTTGGGAGATGGTGGTAAAAGTGATTTTTGGATGGAAATCAGAGGAGGGGGATAATATGGAATGAAAGGAATTTCTGGTTTTTGAGGTAAGGATCTGTTTAAAGCATTAAGCAGATGAGGTTTTGGTCTTGTGCGTGGGCAAACATCATCAAAAGGTTCATTAGAGTATGGTATGAAAGCAAATGTTGGTGGTTCAGCAGATGCAACTGTGTTATCAGATGCAGGTTGCAGAGCTGAAACAACAACTTTACCAGATGTAGCAGATATTGTTGCTAAGGAGCCTACATTGTTCATTGATTGAATGTATGATGAAATCACAGATGGAAGAGCCTGTCTGAGTTTTGGTTTCAGAGGGTTGAGGGGTTCAGAAGGTTCAACTCTATCATAAAAATCTCTTAGTTTGAAACCATAAGATAGATTATGATAAAGAGAAGAAACTTGGGCACAAGATATACCAGATGATGTTGGATTGGAATTGGGAATTAACATCTCAGAGGATGGTGCAGGAGGAGGCATAGGATTTGGAATGGGAGTTTTAGAAGGTATGGAAGGTTCAGGTTCAGGTACAGGGTATTTGTCAGATGGAAAAATTAGAAAATCTGGGTGGATTTCTGATTCAGATGAGTTGGAGGATGTTGTAGGTGTACAAGAGGTAGAAGATACTTGAAACACTGTTTTTAGTGGAGTGACATCAAGAACTTCTGTCTCAGGGATGTGAGGTTCAGATGTGTTGGTAGGTTCTGAAGGAATGTCAGATTGTTTGGATGGTGGTTCTGATGAAACAGGAGCAGAAGTTACTTTTGTAGGTTCAGAAGTAACAGGTGCAACAGGTTCAGAAGGTGGAATATTTGATGGTGGAATGTCAGAGGCTTTTTCTGGTTGAACTTCTTTGGGTTGGTTTTCTGGATGTTCAGAGGTTTGTTGTTGATCAGATTTTTGTTTTTCAGATGGTTGTTGTTTTGATGGTTGTGGTTCTGATGGTTGTGGATCTGATGGTTGTGAACGTGGAACAAAGTGTTTGATGTGTATTTTGGGTTGAGATGGTTTTGATACAGAAGCAGTTGTTTGTTTTTAAGGTGAAACAGAACTGGGGGCAGTAACAGAAGTTGTTTGAGTAACAGGTGGTTTTGGAACAGACTTAATATTTGAATCATTAATAACAATATTTGCAGAAGTTACAGAAGTCTTAGTACCTTTTACTTTAATCCTCTTGGCAGGTACAGAGGCAGTTTCTTCAGAATCTTTTCTCTTCAAGAGCTTCTTGGGCTTCTCAGCAATCTTGACCTTCTTCTGGACAGGTTCAGATTCTTCTACAGGCTGAGTCCTTTTCCTCTGAAGTGGTACTTCTTCTTCTCCTGCATTTGGTAGTGGTTGTTTAACAAGCTGAAACACATTAGCTGGAACACGTATTCCTTCCTTCTTGCATTCCTCTATATACATAAGCACTATATGTCTGGGTTCTTCAGCAAAGAATAGAGGAAAGTCAGCTACAGGAACCCTCTTATTCAAATCAGACATATTCAGCCTCTTTGGAGCAGTAGTGAGTTCATCAACAATTTTGAGTCTCAGAAGACTTTTAGCGTTCAGAGGTTTTCCCATAATAAACTCTAATTCCTCTGTAACCCCAGCAGCGTACAGAGCAGTCACTAAAACATTTTCAGTGAGAAGATCTAAGATCAACCTTCCAAAGGGGATCCAAGTCACGATCTTCTGGCCTTTCTCTTTCACAGATTCTCTAGATGCATTGATATGATTCCACAGATGCATAAACAGAATGTAGGGAAGATCTACCTTGGTGCTCTGACTAAGGCAGTACGTGAAATAGATCAGTTCATTGTTGACATAATCTGGAGAATTGGTTGATTTCCTGTGGTGGATGCATCCCATGAAGATCTTGGCCCAGATCTTGTAATCAGGCTTCAGATCTTTGAATCTGTTAGAAGCTTGACCAGCAGTCATAACTTCCTCATAAACCTCTTCCATGTCCACACGCCCAGCTGGCAAGTGGGAAACACCATCTGTTTCTTCATAACCTATCAGTCTTCTTATCAGATCCTCTGTGATAATAATCTCCTTTCCCAGCACAGAAGATAAGATGAACTTGGGATAAACTGATGCATGAATCTAGAATTCTTTCACAAGGAGAGGGTAAACTGGTCCAAACAGCCTATCAAAGTACTTAACCCATCCTTGAGCTCTAATTATGGAACGAAAATCAAACCCATTATCTGCCAGAGAATCAAACTCAACCATAGATTCACACAGAACTTCTAGTTTATCAACAGGCGTTAGAAGTGTTCTTTTGGGAGGAGAATATGGAGCAGCACCCAAGTTTTCTGAAGTCACAGCAGCCATAGTAGATTGGAACTGAGCAGTTGTTGATGAAGAAGACGCCATTGAAGAATGCTTTTTCAAACACTTAGGTTTTGGGTTTTTATGCAGAGAAAATAGGAGATGAAAACGCATGTAAATTCTGAGAGTGAAAAGTGTGAAAGTGAATACAGGACAAGTATTTATACTAAACACTTAGGCACATCAAAAGTCAGAAAAACGCACGTTTGAGCAAGCATTAAATGAAGAGAATAAAAATCATTTCAAAACATTAAATGCTTCTGACAATTTGGGGGGAAAACCAAGATTCTTACTATTCAAACTTCACCTCAAACATCTCTTCAGTTATGTACACGCCACCTCTACAGATTTTGTGTGACACGTGTTTGCTTGCATGCTGTTCTGAATTCTCTTAAGAACTGAAACGTTAGCCAACGTTCAGATCTTCTAAAGATGGTTAGTTCAGAGTTTCACATCAGAAATATTGATCAGAATAGAATAAATAAACAGAAGAAATACTTCAGATCATTTAAGCATTTTTGCATCTGCAACAATTTGCTTCTGATAAATATCATTCTGGACAAAAATCCATACCAATATTTTTCAGAATAAAATTGAATCTATCTTCAACAAGGGGTTTTGTAAAAATATCTGCCCATTGATGATCTGTATCAACAAAGGCTAAATTTATGATTCCCTTCTGAACATAGTCTCTGATGAAATGATGCTTAATTTCTATATGTTTTGCCTTAGAATGTAAAATGGGATTCTTGGACAAACATATAGCAGAAGTATTATCACAAAAGATAGAAATGTTACTCTCAAAAATTTGATAATCTTCTAGTTGACTCTTCATCCAGAGCATCTGCGTGCTACATCCAGCAGCAGCAATGTATTCAGCCTCTGTGGTTGAAAGTGCAATTGTGGGTTGCTTCTTGCTGTACCAGGAGATTAAATTTCTTCCCAGAAATTGACAACTTCCAGAAGTACTTTTTCTTTCCACTCTGTCTCCAGCGTAGTCAGCATCACAGAATCCAACTAATTTGAAATCATCAGATTTTCTGTAACACAAACCCACATTAGAAGTACCTTTCAGATACCTTAGAATCCTCTTGACAGCTGTCAAGTGTGATTCTCTAGGATCTGATTGGAATCTAGCACACAGACAAACACTGAACAATATGTCAGGTCTAGAAGCAGTAAGATAAAGAAGAGAGCCAATCATACCTCTGTAGAGCTTCTGGTCTACTTTCTTACTTACCTCTTCTTTGCCAAGTGAGCTAGTAGGATGCATTGGAGTCTTTGCCAGCTTGCTGTCAGACATGTTGAATTTCTTCAGAAGTTCTTTAACATACTTTGTCTGATGTATGTAGGTGCACTCTGGAGTTTGATTAACTTGGATTCCTAGAAAGAATCTGAGTTCTCCCATCATGCTCATTTCAAATTCTGCCTGCATACATGTAGCAAACTCCTTTCCAAGCATAATATTTGTTGATCCAAAAATAATATCATCTACATAAATTTCGCAAATTAGAAGATCTTTCTTAATTGTTTTACAGAATAGAGTTGTATCCACTTTGCCTCTGATGAAATTCTTCTCCAGAAGAAAATTACTCAATCTCTCATACCAAGCTCTGGGAGCTTGTTTTAATCCATATAGAGATTTCTTTAGTTTGAAAACATGATCTGGAAATTTTTCATTTTCAAAACCAAGAGGTTGGTGGACATAAACTTCTTCTTCTATAATACCATTAAGAAAGGCACTTTTAACATCCATCTGATACAAAGTGATGTTATTTTGTGCAGCAAAGGAAATAAGAAGGCGTATAGATTCTAACCTTGCCACTGAAGCATATGTCTCAGTGTAATCAATACCCTCTTGCTGACTGTACCCTTGAGCAACCAGCCTTGCCTTATTCCTCTCAACTTCTCCTTTTTCATTTAGTTTATTTCTGAAGACCCATTTTGTACCAATTATATTGAATCCTTGAGGTCTTTGAACTAGATCCCATACATCATTTCTGCTGAATTGATTTAGCTCTTCTTGCATGGCAATAATCCAATCATTGTCTTGCAGAGCTTCTTCTATAGAAGATGGTTCAATTTCTGACACTAATCCAAATAGTGATGCTTCAGATGATCTTAGAAAGGATCTTGTTCTGATGGGATCATCCTTCTTTCCAATAATGACATCCTCTGGATGAGAAGCTTTAATTCTGGATGATGATCCTCTGATAGTTGACTCTTCAGAAATGTTTAGATTATTCATCTGAGAAGTTAAGGGAGTAGCATCTGGAGTTGCTTATGATTCCTTCACTTGAGTTTTGTCTGCTTCTGGAACTTCAGAGTCAATAAAGACTACTTCCCTATCTGCAGAGTTATCAACCTGCTTTGGCTGTTCAGGGCCAAGCTTATCATCAAATCTGACATGAATAGATTCTTCCACAATCTGTGTCTCAGTGTTGTATACTCTGTAGCCTTTAGAGCGTTCAGAATATCCAAGCATGAAACACTTATGTGCTTTGGAATCAAACTTGCTCAGATTTTCCTTAGTGTTTAACATATAACAAATACATCCAAAAGGATGAAAATATGAAATGTTGGGCTTTTTGTTCTTCCACAATTCATAAGGAGTCTTCATCAGAAGAGGTCTAACAGACACTCTGTTCTAAATGTAACAGGCTGTATTGATTGCTTCTGCCCAAAAATGTTTTTCTAGATTTGTCTCATTGATCATGGTTCTGGCCTTTTCTTGCAAAGTTCTGTTTTTTCTCTCTACAACCCCATTCTGTTGTGGAGTTCTAGGACAGGAAAAATCATGTGCAATGCCATTTTCAGAAAAATATTTTTCAAAATATTTATTTTCAAATTCACCACCATGATCACTTCTGACTTTTATAATTTTGAAATTCTTTTCATTCTGGACTTGCTTGCAGAAGTCAAAGAACACAGAATGTGACTCATCCTTGTGTTTTAAGAACTTTACCCATGTCCATCTGCTAAAGTCATCAACAATGACTAATCCATACTTCTTGCCTCTGATGGATGCAGTTTTCACTGGTCCAAACAGATCAATATGAAGTAGTTCTAGTGGTTTAGAAGTAGAAACAACATTTTTTGATTTGAAAGATGTTTTTGAAAACTTACCTTTCTGGCATGCTTCACAAATAGCATCTGAAGTGAACTTCAGATTAGGGAGTCCTCTGACAAGATTAAGTTTATTAATCTGAGATATACGTCTCATATTAATATGGCCCAATCTTCTGTGCCAGACCCATTGCTCTTCATTAACAGACAAGAGGCATTTAACATTTTGAACTTTAAGTTCTGAAAGATTTATTTTATAAATGTTGTTTTTCCTTTTGCCACTAAATAGGATAGAGCCATCCTTCTGACTAATAGCTTTACAACATTTTTGATTAAAGGTAATATCATAACCATTGTCACTTAATTGACTTATGGACAATAAGTTATGCTTTAACCCTTCAACAAGTAAAACATTAGTAATAGAGGGAAGTTTACCATTTCCAATAGTGCCAGATCCAATGATCTTGCCCTTCTGGTTCCCTCCAAACTTCACGTCACCTCCAGATCTAAGTTCCAGGCTTTGGAACATAGACTTTTCTCCTGTCATGTGTCGTGAGCATCCAGAGTCCAGGTACCATGATTGGTGTCCTGACCTTGCTGCTAAGAACATCTGCAACAGGAATTATTTTGTTTTTAGGTACCCAGATCAAACTTGAGAAAGAATTTAAATCAATGGTTCAACCCCAACAAAGACTTAACCCTACAATGAAATATGTGGTGTGCTTAAGTTACTAGAAGCATATATGATTTATCCTATTTTTGATAGTTCTTAGGTTAGTATAGTTCATGTGGTCCTAAATAAGGGAGGAATGATAGCCATGTGAAATGACAAGAATGAGTTGACTCCAAATCGTACAGTTACTGGGTGGTGAATATGCATCGGCTATAGGAGGGTAAACCATGAAACAAAGAAATATCATTTTCCTTTACCGTTCATGGACCAAAGGTTGGAGAGATTAGCAGGCACACATACTATTATTTTCAAGATGGACATTTAGTATTTAACTAAATTATTGTAGATCTCGCTGATCAGAAAAAGATAGCTTTCACATGTCCATTCAGAGTATTGCGTATCGAAGGATGCATTTTGGGTTATGCAATGATCCAACTACTTTCCAAAGATGCAGGCTTTCTATTTTTGCTGATATGATTGAAAGCTCAATTGAGGTATTTATGAATGATTTTTCTAATTTTGGTAATACATTTGATAATTATCTTGATAACCTAAATGTTGTTCTTAAGAGATGCATCAAAATAAATCTTGTTTTAAATTGATAAAACATTCATTTTATGGTGACTAAAGGAATTATTTTGGGACATAAAATCTCTTCGAAAGGTATTGAGTTTGATCAAGAAAAGATAGAAGTGATGGAAAAAATACATCCACTTGTTAATGTGAAAGGAGTGAGAAGTTTCTTAGGACACAGTGGTTTTTACCGCCTGTTCATAAAGTACTTCTCTAAGATTGCAAAACCTTTATTCAAACTCCTTGTGAAAGAAAAAGACTTCGTTTTTTATAATGATTATTTAACTTATTTTATGTGATTAAAGAAAATTTAGTCACCGTGCTTGTAATCGTTGCAACTAATTGGGAACTTCATTTAGCTTATGTGTGATTCAAGTGATTAAACGGTTGGAGCGGTTTTAAGCCAACAATCTAAAAAAAAATTCCATGCAATATACTATTCTAGCAAGATCCTAAATGAAAACCAAGTAAATTATTTGTTGTGAATCAGATGTCTTCAAACAAAGTATAAACGGTTTCTTTATGATCAAGAAACACAAAAGGGCTAGGGTTAACAAAGATAACAAGGTAAAACAACAAGGAACAACAAGGATTGGTTATAATACTGCTATTCTTTTCTTTCTCTTAGAACAAGATTACAAGTATACAAGAATAACAAAATAACCTCTCTCTCTCTCTTGAAATTAGGATTTTATCTTCCTATTTTTCCTTATGTCAAGATTGAGAAACTAGCATCCTATTTATAAGAAAAATAGCACACTAACCTAATGGGATTTTTAACAATTTACCCATTACAAGCTAACTTAGGGTACAAGCTAACTTAAACAATTGGGCTTACAAGCAAAGCCAAATTCAACAAGCTAACAACCCTAGAAATATTGACTAATGCATGTTAGAACAAACTTCGACTACAACACGGATTACTCCAACAGCAGCATGCGAACATACTTCGACCTCGTGCTTAATTCATGTCGAACCAGAAGCTACCCTTCGACCATACCAGAGTTCGATACAACATCTCACAAATCTCCACCTTGGATCTAACTCTATAACATCAAAAAAACTAGCTTTCTTCATGCAGCTTTATCAACTGCATACAGTGGAAAAACTTGCAACTGGACAACGTATTGGTGATCATATCAGCAACATTATGATATGTCGAAACCTTCAACACTTGGACTTCTCCACGCTCGATTACCCCTCTGACGAAATGCAACCTCATATCAATGTGCTTGGTTCGCTCGTGATAGGCTGAATTCTTCGACAGGTGTATTGCACTTTGACTATCACATTTAACAGTGATAACTCGACCATGAAGTTTTAGCTCCTTTGCAAAACCTTCAAGCCACAATGATTCCTTCACAACTTCAGTTAGGGCGATATATTCCGCTTCAGTGGTTGATAAGACAACGACCTTCTGAAGTTTTGCTTTTCAACTGATTGTTGTCTCAAACATAGTGAACACATATCCAGAAATAGATTTTCTGGAATCCATACAACCTGCATAATCAGAGTCGACATATTCTTCGATTGTTGCTTTACTATCTTCACCCAAGACTCCACCATAAATTAGGACTCTATTCAGAGACCCATTTATGTACATTAAAATCCACTTCAATGCTTGCCAGTGAGCCTTTCCAGGATTCGCCATGTACCTGCTTACAAGACTTACTACATATGCTATGTCGGGTCTAGTACAGACCATAACATACATCAAAGAACCTAGTATGTTAGCATATGGAATGCTATTTATATAATTTCTTTCAACATCAGTGTTGGGACACTGATCTATACTCAGCTTGAATTGTGAGTTTTTCAGAGTCACAACAAGCTTTGAATTCGGCATACCATACTTTTCGGGAATCTTTTGTAGGTATGCCTCTTGAGATAAGCATAATCTCGACTGCTTTATATCTCTTCGGATGTTGTTGCACCCCAAAATTTGCACAACATTTCTTTACCTAACTTATGTTTCATTTCATTCACATTAGCGTTATCATTTGCATTTCATTGACATGTATGCAGGAGATCAAGAGGTATGATTACCAATAAAGGGATACACAAGACTTTGAAGCTAGCTAAGAAGGTTATTCAAGTGTTCAAGGGCGGATATCCTTGTCAGAGAAGTTAAAAGATCCTCAGAGAGAGTGGTTGAAACCAAGGGTGTGTGTCTCCTAACTTGAGAGTTGTGGAAAGCCATCAGATGATTCTGAAGCCATGAATATGGACTTGAGGTCTTGAGAGAGCTTATGAGAAGTGTTGAAGATCACTTTGGGAGCTCAGACGAGTCCTTATGCAAGACTAAGAAGCCTCAGGCATGATTGGTGCAACAAGGGTTTGACTGGGTCAATCCTAAGTCAATTGAGGATTTGAAGAAGGTTGAGACTTAATTCAAGAGCCATGTGATAATGGATTGATACATTGAGATGTTATAAGGATGATTCTAAGGTTAACTCATCATGATTGAAGTGTTTGGGAAGTTTCAGGCTAGGGTTTCTAAGACTTGACAGTGTAAAATCCCCTAGCTTGACCCCTGACTTCCAGGCCATTTAACTTAAGATATGATCTTCATCTCATCTTGACCCTAAAATTATTGTTGTAGGGAATGATCTTAGCTTTAATTTGAGTACTATAAGTCCTTGATAGGGTTTATAGAACTCAAGTTATGAGCCAGACAAGTTACAAGTCATTTGAGGCATGTGAATTTGGAGCTTGAAAGTTACCCAACTTGCATGACACTTTTGCCCTAGAAGGATGATTCCTATGAACTTTTGGTCAACATGAATGTTGTTCCTTATCCTCTTAGCTTTCTAAAGAGTACTAGAAGTCTATGATTGGATTTATAGAACTCAAGTTATGGCTTTGACAAGTCAAGGGTATTTTGGGTATTTGGACATTACAGGTCATTTTGGCATTATTAGAATTTTCATTTGGGGCTTGGTTCATGGTGTTCCAATTTGTGACTTCAAGAATAAGCTACACATCCAAAATCATACCATTAAGCTCCAAACCAATTTTCACAAGCCAAAGTCCAAACCTTACCTTGGGATCCAAGCCTAAGGAGTACTTAAGTGATCTACTCCAAACCAAAAAAAAGACTCCTCACAATTTTCATTTTTCATTTTCAAGAATTTTCTCACTCTCTCAATTCTCTCAATTTCTTCATTCTCCAAACCCTCACTCATAGTTCCTTGTCATCGGATCCATTGATTTTTCATTGAAATCAATGGAATCTTGAGCATAAACCTCCACTCATCATCATTATCGGATCAAGTTTCGTAATCAATTTTCGTGCAAATTGAAGTTGGATATTGAAGTGTAAGTTGGAAGCACTTATTCGGAGCAATTCGGATTCGAAGTGTTCAATCTTCATCTTCTTGCAAGAATTATTGTGGATCTTGAAGTTTTCCATCTAATCTTGTTCGGATCTTTGCAAATTCACTTGATCAACGATCACCGGATCAAATCTCCGGTCCGTAGGTTGGTTTTCCGATTTAATTTAACCATTTGATTGTTGTTTTTTAATGACATTAAAATTCTGTTTTGTGTGCTGTTTGATTTTAATTCATATAAAATAGCAAGAATGCTTAGAAAAATATGAGAAAATTCGTGGATGATCCTTATCATGTCTATGATCTTTGTGCGCAATTGGATTTTAGTTTTGTTTAATTTTCAATTTGATTTCTTTTTTCTCCTTTAGTTGGATAATAAAATGTCAAAAACTGCATAGTTTCTTGCCGATTTTTGTTCTGGAGTTTGGTATATAATTTGGACTTAATTCTTTGCTGGTTTGTTATAGACATATTAAGGAACTCCCATAAATTTTTAGGGTAATTTTTAGGTAGCTTTAGGTTCTGTTTTATACTAGATCTTTAGAGGCTTCCCCACTTGATTTCCCTTTTGACCACTTTTGGTGTGTGATTTCTTTAGTGCCTTTAAGCATAGTTTTAGGCTCTGGTTTTTCTACTATAGATACCTAACATGCTTAGGTTCCCCTAGAAATTTTCCTAGAATTTTAGAATTAGTTTTGGTATTTTAGATTGAATTAATACTTAGGCTAGTCTTAACATGTTCATAACATAGTCTTTCCTTTTGATTGATTTCATTGATGACTTTCAGCATGAGATAAACTTTTCATTCCTTTTGATTGTTGTTATATGCATGTTGATAATGTTGTGTAATTTTTGTTATGATTTTTAGATGATTTTAAATAAGGTTTTAGGGTAGTTGTTTAGGAGTATTCATGATTGGATCCCTTTAGTGTACCCTTGAGGTTTAGGTTTAATTTGAGCCTTTTGACTTAGGTTTAACCCCTGATTTTTGGACTATAGCATGTTGATACATTTAGGATGATATGGTATTTTCCCTAGAATTTTTAGGAATGATTTTCAATTAGTTCCCCATTTTACAAATTAACTTTAGTTTAGGTGATGCTAACTTAGAGAACTTCATAGGTTAACCTTGTAATTGGCCATTAGATGATTCTAAGTAGTGTATTCCTTCTTGATAGAATGGTAAGTAAGTAGATACCTCATGTGAAAGCCCATCTCTCCTTTGGAGGGATGTATGGCATGTCATAATGAGTAGAACTTTTGAGGATGCCTTTCATGGATACATGGTTAAGTGTCATGATGGATTCCTTAGGTTTCCATCATGCTTCCCATCATCATGTACTCATCTCGTTGGCTCTCTTCTCTTTTGATGAAGCATGAAGATGAAGACCTCTCTTGAAGATGGCTTGCACTTGGAGTTTGCTTACAGCTGTTTGGTTGTTTGCTGTTTATCTGCTTTGCTGTTGAGCTATTTTGTCTGCTGCTCTTTCTGTTTGACTGTTGCTTGTGTGACTTGCTCTTGTTGCATTTCTTTCTTCCTTTATCTTTGCAATTATTCATACTTGGCTTGAGGTTGAGATGAGCTTGTGGAGGTTCCTGCCCCACACATGTTTCCTCCCCCACTTGCATTGCATGTATTTTATTTACAGTTGTTTACCGTTTAGCTGATGCTTTATCTGTTTCTGTATCCCATTGACATGAGCCCCTAGGAATCTCACTTCCTTTGATAAGGAAGTGATGATTAGAACTGTAGGCTGAAACCTATGCATGATAACTTCTAGGAGTTCCCTGTTTCAAACCTCAACCATTGGATGAATCCTTGGCATGACAACATTAGGACTTGATAGTCACCCCGTAGAGTTCGTTCTCTTCTCATCTCGAAACAACAGTAAAAAACATAATAAAGGCAAGTTAGTACAAGCACGTTACGAGCCTTAAGCTACTTGGGAAGTGATAATTGAGTGGTCTCCTCTCAATCATCTAGGATGTTTAGTATATGTCCTTGGGACGCTATACGACGCATTCGCTCCTAAGTCATAGTCTCTAGTGGTGTACAAACTATAGACAACCATAAAAAACAGTTCTTCCGTAAAAGACAGAAAACAAACTTCAAACCTTTTTGCCCCGTGGGCCCATAATTCGAAGGAAGAGTTTTTGAAGAAAAGAGTGTTGTTAACTCCCAGTTCTACCGCAAACGGTAACGCCTAAGTCTCTAAGGGTCGAGCTGCGTACGCCAAACTACTGGAACTGTTTGTTAACCCTACTCGGAAAAACAGATGAATCTGAATTCCCGTAATCCGTATTATCCCGAACTACGTAAGCTCTGATCTCTCAAGCCTGTTGAGAGTACGTAGGCACAATACTAACGTGTTGGCGAGCCACCTTCCCCCATCCCGTTACCCGTAGTTAGGCGAACTACATTGACTTTGATTTCTCATTCTTTGATGAGAATACGTAGGCATAAAGCGCGACGCTTTGCCGAGTCATTTTCTTTTCTTTTCAGACCAGACCTTTAGCATAGATAGATGTAAAAAACCCATCAGATAAGCACAACAAGCGTGGATCCCATCGAGTACGATGGACGTGAGGGGTGCTAATACCTTCCCCTTGCGTAACTGACTCCCGAACCCAGACTTGGTTGCGATGACCTTGTCTTATACCTTTTTCGTCAGGTTTCTCCGATCGTTTCCTTTCCTGTTCTGAGGGATAAATAACGATAGGTGGCGACTCTTCTGTTTTCCCGGCACCTTATTTTCGCGGTAGCGACAGATGTAAATCCCAAGAATCCTGGACGCAGCTCCCAGATCCTTCATGTTGAACTCCTTATTGAGTTTAGCCTTCACCCTCATTACATCTTCGACATTGTTGCTTGCTATTATAATATCATCCACATAGAGCAACAAAATAACACATGAATTACCCGATCAAAACCTGAAGTAAACACTATGGTCGAACTGACTTCTGATGAAACTTATGTGTGACATGAACTTGTCGAATCTCCTATTCCACTGTCGAGGAGATTGTTTCAGTCTATATAAGGATCTATTCAGCTTGCACACATAATCTTCCTTCCCTTTTTCGACATACCCTTCAGGTTGCCTCATCAGGATTGTTTCATCTAAGTCACCATACAAGAATGCAGTCTTCACATTCATCTGTTTCAGTTCAAGGTCGAACTGTGCCACTGTGGCAAGCAATATTCAAATGGATCTATGCTTCATAACAGGAGAGAACACATCATTGAAGTCGACACCTTCTTTTTGAGTGAACCCCCTAGCAACCAATCTTTCCTTGTATCTCTTCGATGTCACTCCTTCGATTCCTTCCTTAACTTTGAAAATCCATTTACAGCTGACTAACTTGGCTCCTACAGGTTTCTTGATCAGTTCCCAGGTGTTGTTATCATGAAGAGATTTCATCTCATCATCCATCGACTTCAGTCATTCAGTCTTCTTTTGACTCCTCATAACTTCCTTATAGTTTCTAGGTTCTTCGTCTAGAACCTGACTTGCAGAGATTAAGGCATAAGCTGTAAGAGCAAGATTTGTCTCTACAGGATTATCTCTATGTTTTGATGATAACAATTGAGTATTTGTGAAAGAACCATTTTATGGTTTAATGTTTGTTATGTGCAGGTCATATTAAATTAAATATATTAGACCAAACAAACAAAAGCAACGTGTGCAACTAGTAATATATGGAATTACTATGTGTAACGTCATGAAGCGCTTGGGAGAAGCTAGTTTGCTTATGTATCTGATCACCATCAGTAAGGAACCAAGGATGCTGTATATTGCAGTTGCAATGCTCCTGTGGTTTATGATCTGAAGAAGTGCATCTGATCTAAAAGCAAATGAAGCTCAGTAAAGAAGCAAGTTTGTTTCTGCATCTGATCATGTTCAATAAAGAATCAAGGATGCTGGATATTGCAGTTGCAATGCATCTGTGGATTCTGATCTGAGTTGTGCATCTGATCTGGAAGCTAACGAGCGTCTTTGAAGAGTGAGCCCTCTAAAGAACTGAAGTGCTGAAGAATCTGATGACTTGAAGTTCTGAAGGCTGAAGGCTCTGAAGACCAAGTGCGTCAAGACTCTGAAGACATGTTCTGAAGGACAAAACTCTGAAGACTCTGAAGACATGTTCTGAAGGTCAAGACTCTGAAGACTCTGAAGACATGTTCTGAAGGTCAAGACTCTGAAGATATAATCATCTGAAGAAGTTTGTGCTGAAGACTCTGATGACTTGAAGTTCTGAAGGCTGAAGGCTCTGAAGACCAAGTGCAAAAGACTCTGAAGACCAGACTCTGAAGAAGAAAGATTATGAAGCTTCACCAGACAAGACGTGTTCAATCAGATGAGTTGTTGCTATCAACTCTGATGAACAAAGTGCTGAAGTCAGAATCTGATGTTTACTATGCTATCTATACCAAAGTAGTTTCTGAACTACTCATCTGTAACACATCAGAAGAACCAAGCCAGAAGCAAATTTTTCCAAGCTGTTAAATGGAATATTACCGTTGCAAGAAAAGGACAAGAAAGTGATGTCATCCAACACGTGCTTATTCTATCCGTTGAAATATGACCGTTGGAAATAGAAAGGACTTTTCTATCCTCACAACGTCATTCTTGGAAGCACTATAAAGGCAGAATCATTTTGATTATTCAAATGTTGCTTGGTGAGCTGAAGTGGTTACTAAGTGGCTGGAGCTGTTGCTCGTATTTGCTACTTGCGTTGTTGTGCTACTGTTGCCATGAAGAAAAGCTCTTAAGTAATATAAAAGCTATGTTTTAATAATCTCTTAGAGAGTTATTATTAGATTTAGTTTTTATATTAGAAAGCAAGGAGTTGTTGCTCATTACTTGCTAGGAACTTAATTAGGAGTAATCTGCTTATTTGAGAAGCACTTATGTAATCTCCGGCAACACAAATTCTATTTTAGAATTAGTGGTTCCTCAAGTGATCTTGTGAAGATCAGTATACTTGAGATGACAAGTGACAATATTCATTTGTGGAAATCCTAATAGGAGATCTTTAGTGATCGGATTCTATTAAGGTGTCAATGAACGTTATATCCTTGGGGATCCCTGAACGTGTCATTGTCAAGTTGTTAGTCACTTGCAGTTAGCTTGTGCATCTGTAATCAGTTCGGTTATAGTGGATTAAGTCCTTATTTGATTAAGGCGAAATCACCTTGGAAGGGTGGACTGGATTAGCTTGAGAGTTGCTCAAGTGAACCAGGATATATGTTGTGTTCTTTACTTTCAGTATGCTTTGTTATTTATGCTTCCGCAATATATTTAATATAAGCGCATAAAAGCATTAAGTTAAGAAGAAGACAAGAAATCAAAAAGGTTTATAAGAAGGCATAAACCCAATTCAATCCCCCCTTTCTTGTGTTTATTTCACACCTTCAATTGGTATCAGAGCCTGGTTGACATATGTTTGACTTCTAGAGTCAAAGCTTGATGCCATATTAAAGCTTGATGCCAGATGAACAACTTCAGAACACCTGGTTGTTTATCTTGCCATTTCCTGTCTTGAGTTATCTTTTAGATCATAGTACTCAAGGTTAGATATCAGAGTCTGGTCTACTCAGATTTAGCTATTTTTGATCAGGTTCTGAAAAGATAGATCTCAGGAAAAAACATTTGAATGAACATCCTTATCCTCTCAACGGCTCTATTAGCTGTACTATAAATGAATAACATTTGAATCATTCAAAGGTTAGCATGCTTGTAAGCATGAAGTGTAGAAAAGAAAGAAAGAAGAAAAGCTTAAAATGAAAAGAAGCCTTAGTGCTCACACACAGAAAAGCTTTTAAGCAATAAGGAAACGTTGTCTCAATTGGTATCAGAGCCTGGTTCTGTTATTGATGGATATCAAACACCTAACAGTGTCAGATAAAGATCCATAGGCTGTGTGAAGAAATACTTTTGGGGATTTTTCACCGTTCTTACAATTTCAGTCTCATATCAGTTTTTGAGGATAATGTGTACTAAAATTGTAATCTATTGGGTTACCTTGAGCATGTCACTGATTCTGTGAAGTTTGAAGTTTGAAGTGTTGTAGCCTTCAACAGCAAATCTCCTCCAGAAGATTCTGAAAGAAGAATGAAGAATCAGCTGACAGGATAGATTCATCAGATAAGAAGATATATCTGTTGAATGCTGATATGAAAATACGTTTGGATTTACAACATATTTGCTCAAAGATAAATCTTCTGCAAGCAATAATTCTTGATCTCTAAAGATTAATTCTGGTGAGTCTGAGATGTTTTCAAGAAACGGATTAGTCCACACTTGACTTTCTCATGAAAACTCATTGGAATTTATCTTAAGTAAGAAAAGATATTATTGCTGGATAATGGAATTTATTCATCAGAACGCCAGAATGAAGTCTACAGAAAAAGGTAAGTTCAGAAAAATATTCAAATCTGGAAGAAATGTTTCTTCAGATTCAAAGCATTTGAAAGTTGCTCTCCTTGAAGAGCTTCAAAGAATTCTGCAGAGGTTTCAAGAAAGGCAGTGTTTTATCAACTCATCTGGATATGATGAATTCAGAAGATCTGATTTGAAGCAGCATGGACAATTAAGTTCTGTTAACTTGAGATGTTATCTCAGTTGAACAAACTAAAATTGGTCAGATGTTTTTAGGCATTATTTTTTTTTCAGAAATTCATAATGAATGTTTTGAGAAATATAGTTATGAGGAAAGATACAATGACAGTAGTCATTCTGTCAAATGTAAAAAGGATTTAAGTTTCTGGGGTTATTCAATCTGAATAAGTCAGTAAACATTCTTTTTCAAGAGCAGATATTATGTCAACTCTGATAATCTAACTCCTTACATGTTAGCTCAGCATTGTAAGAGCAAAATTATCAGTCAGACTGTGTCCTTTGAAACATCTAAGTTTGATGATAACTGTATCTAGATTGGATCTGTATTTGTTTCAAGCAGAAAAATTCAGAAGATGAAGCCTGATGGAAGCTAGATGCTCTCTACACATGAAAATCAGATTATCTGTGCTCTGAGGATGTCTCTCAAGAATCAAATGGATGTTGTTGTGTTGATGAAGATGTTGCAGAATGCTAACAAAGGAATTGAGATCTGTTCAAGAAGAGTTATTCAGAATATTCTACTTTAGTTGCTGTTACTGGTTTGTCACACAAGATGTTGGAGAATCAGAAGCAGAATGTGTTCCAGCTGAAGAATCAGAAGCTACTCCAGATGCTATTCAATTAGCTGCTTCTGAAGAATCTACTCTGAGAAGTTTCCCCCCAGAATCAAATCTTCTTTTCCAAAAGAGACGTTCATTGGAAAGAAGGATGATTCCAGAAGAACAAGATTCTTTCTTCTCAAAGATTGTCAGCAAGAAACTCTTGACTATACAGAAGACATATGCTTTTGTGACAAGGTTAGAATTCATATTCTTTTCAATCTCGTTCGTTGATCAGTATAACATCAATATAAATCAGATGAATATTAAAAATACTTTTAAATGGTTTTATTGAAGAAGAAGTATATGTTCATCAACTTCCCAGTTTTCTTTTTGAAAATTATTTTGTCAAAAGTTAAGCTGTTACTACTCTTCTTCTTAAAGACTATTAAGAAAGATATTTTAAATCTGTCAGATTTATTTACATTGATGATACTTCTATTTAGAACCATATACTTCACTTGGAAAGGAGTTTGCTGAGTGTATGCAGGCAGTAGCTAAAACTAGCATTCCAAAAAAAGGCTAGTGAAGTCAGATCAGCAGCTGTACAGAAGGTTCTGTAACACTGATTCTGAAGAGGCTCTGTCAATCAAGACATCTCGCCTTCAATTGTTGGTTATTCTGAAGCAAAGCTATAGAAGATAGTTCAAAGCATCAGAAGTAACGCAACTGAGGCAGGATACTGAAGACACTTTCAGTTGGTATCAGTATAGACTCAGAAGAAAAGCTACAGAGGAAAATTTACAGAAGAATGTGATGAAGCAACGCTAAAAGGAGACTCTGAAAGTTTGTTGAGAAGCAACTCTACAGAAGACTCTGAGTAGTTGGTTGATATGTCAGCAACATAGCTCACTTCTGGAAAATAAGGACACCTGAAGAATGAAGATCTGGTTTGATCTGAAGCATACCTCTGGATGAACGGTTTGTTTAATCATTCTCTAGAGCTAAGCTGCATAGATCTGAAGCAGAAGATCTAATGCAAGGAATCATTTCCATAATTGGTATCAGACTCTTATCAGTTGATATTAGACTCTTATCAGTCTTCAACCTTCTGAAGAAGCACTTCTGGGTTTGATGTTATTAATTGAGCTAACATCTGTTGATTAAGTGCTTTTGGGCAAAGGCTGATTGTTGATGATCAGAAGAACTTACTAACATAACAGAAATACTTATGGTTAGAAAGTCTGATGTAGAGAATCTCTTCAGAAGATTAAGCAGAAGCTTTGAAGGTTTCTGAAGCTAATTCAGAAAGGAAATATTGGTAATCATGTTTGATGAAAGTATTCAATACTGTAGTCAGAATGATTGATCAGTACCAGATGCAATTCGTATCTCTCTTGATGCATATTATTCTGAAAGCTTCAATTGGTATCAAGTATTATCTAATGAAGCTTTGATGCTAAGATTCAAGTTTTGATAACAAGCTTGGAATCAGAAACCAAAGGTGGAGAAACCTAAGGTGATCTAGCAGAAGATCCTACTCCTTCTATTGGTACTCAGAAGTTCTCACACCTTCAGTTGGTACGAGAATTCTAGAAGAAGAAGTCACCCTCAGATATTGATTGATAAGAACAAGATTGTCATTCAAATCAGTTCAAGAAATTCATCTTGGTTTGATGATAATTTATGATGATCAACCACGTCTGTCCAAAGGATAAATTCTTGGTGCAAGAAGATATAACTTTCATCTGGAAACAAGTCATCTTGAAGATAAAGAAGCATGATCATCGGCATCCAAAGATGGATGATCAGAAGATGAAGACCAAAGGAGGAATCAGATAAAGAATGTAGCAGATAGAAGGATAATCTGTTAGAGAGTAGCCATCTAAGACTCTCATGTATTTAACGTACACTCTAAGAAAGAAAAAGGTTAGTAAAATGGTAGATCAGAAGCTCTACAAAGGTATGAGTTGTACTCTTCTGTATTTTACTGTTTCTAGTCCTGACATTCTTTTCAGTATATGTGTATGTACTTGATTCCAATCAGATCCTAAAGAATCTCATTTAACAGTTGTTAAGAGATTTCTGAGGTATATGAAAGGTACTACTAACGTGACTCTGTGTTGCAGAAAACAAGATAACTATTTTTAGTAGGTTTCTGTTATGCTGTTGTTACTGAAGTCAAAGTTAGTTGCAAAAGTACCTCTGGATAGCACTCTCCCTTAAAGAAGCAAAATACATCAGATGCTAATTGAAGTATCAGATGCTCTGGATAAAGAGTCAGTTGAAGGACTCTCATACACATAAGATTGAAGGATCAGAATGCACAAAGTTGGTACATCACCTTCAAATGATATCAGATGGTTTCTAAAGATCTGAGCAAATCTGAAGTTGTAGACCATCAGAAGATCTGGATAAAAGATTCTATTAGAAGATGAAGCAAAGCGTCAGATAACTCTGAGCAAAACTTTAGAAGATGTTTGAGTGAAGATACAGAAGGTTCTAGGCGCAGAATCAAGAATCAAAGCAAAGGCCAGAACAAGCACTTCAACTCTGGAACTTGAGACTTCTTGAGATATTTTTCAGAAGTAATTAGACTCTGAAATTGGATGCATTTCAAGTTGTTCTAAGGACTGGAATTATTGGTATCAAGATCAAGCTAGAAGGAAGAATAGTTTTCAACCTTCTTGTCTAAATCTAGCAGAGGAAAATTTCAGAAACGAAACTTCCAGATTAGTACAAGAAGCTGAAGATGCTAAGAAGACTAAGCAAAATGTTGTAGTTGGATTCTCTTGTGAAACTACTTTTGTACGTTGAGAACGTGACATTAGTAAGTTTAGAGGAGATCAACAAGCTATGAAGGATGAACAACAAGTTGTTAGAGAAAGTTCTGTTGAATAGAAACCTGTCAACAATCCTCGTCAGAGCATGCTTCTACAAATTCTGAAGAATTGTCACTCTCAAAGAAACAGGGGGAGATATAGAAGATGAAATCTGAGAAAAGATATCAACCTACCTTAATTGGTATCAACCTGTAAGAATTAAGTTCTCAAGGGGAGAAATGAAAGATGATTAAGTTCTCAGGTGCTATCTCTCAACTCTTATCTTTTTAATTTCTGACTTTAAAAAGAGAAATTTTTTTTAATCTGTTTTGATGAAAAACTCAAACTTTTTGATGATGTCAAAAAGGGGGAGAAATGAAAGATGATTTTGATATTATCTGGAAGAATAGAATATAACTTGGGGAGAAATGGAAAATGTTTTTGAGAAATAGAATATAACTTTGATATATTCTATAACCTGAAAGAGAATGCAAAAACATATAAACTGCGTTTATTACTAATTATTTGTTTGATGTTTTCCAAGGAACTCTGAACAAGTTCACTAGGCATTCTAAACAGGATAAATGAAAGAAATCTGAGCTCAAATGAACTGGTGTTCATATAATAGAAGTTATACACTTTGTGAACATAGATTCAGAATCAGATGGACCCAATACTGTTCAAAGATTTGAAAGTTAAAGTCATCTGGAATCAGAATGTTTGGAAGATGTAAATTGTCTGTGAATATGATAATCAGAGCACAAGAATCATAAATCTTCATAGAAGCAAGATTTGGATTCAGAATCAGAATCATGAGTATCATGTATTGGTGTCAGACTAAGAACCAACATGGGTATCAGACTCAGATTCAATATTGGAATCAGATTCAGAAGTAAACATTCTATTGGTTTCTATTGGTATCAGACTGCTTCAAGAGATCAAAAATCTGAGAAGAAAGCAAGCAAGAATCAAGACTGTATCAAGATCAGAAGATCCAAATATCTGACATACTGTAATCAGAGGGAGTTCTCCCAGGAAGGTTCACAAGTCAGGATATTTGATTTTTACCCAGTCTGAAACTCAGGGGGAGTCTCTCATGTGTTGAAGATCAAGAGAAACTGCTTTAGAAGATTCTGAAGTTATATGACTCTGATACGATGCTTAGAGAAGACAAGTTCTAAAGATCTGAAGATGGAAGTTCTGTTGAACTAGTCCAGATGCTGAAGACTTATGCTCTCTTATATTGTAGGGAAGTATTCCTTCTATTCTATTCCATTTGATTGTGTTTTATCAAATTTATTTTTTGTAAGTCTTGGGATCAGAGTATGTCTCTGAACAAGCATAAAAATGTTTTTAAGATTAACACATTCAGGGGGAGCAGTTGCTTAGAACTCTGAATAGGTTAATGCTTGGTGATTACCCTGTATAAAATGTTCTATCAAAATACATGGTTTTGTCATCATCAAAAAGGGGGAGATTGTAAGAGCAAGATTTGTCTCTACAGGATTATCTCTATGTTTTGATGATAACAATTGAGTATTTGTGAAAGAACCATTTTATGGTTTAATGTTTGTTATGTGCAGGTCATATTAAATTAAATATATTAGACCAAACAAACAAAAGCAACGTGTGCAACTAGTAATATATGGAATTACTATGTGTAACGTCATGAAGCGCTTGGGAGAAGCTAGTTTGCTTATGTATCTGATCACCATCAGTAAGGAACCAAGGATGCTGTATATTGCAGTTGCAATGCTCCTGTGGTTTATGATCTGAAGAAGTGCATCTGATCTAAAAGCAAATGAAGCTCAGTAAAGAAGCAAGTTTGTTTCTGCATCTGATCATGTTCAATAAAGAATCAAGGATGCTGGATATTGCAGTTGCAATGCATCTGTGGATTCTGATCTGAGTTGTGCATCTGATCTGGAAGCTAACGAGCGTCTTTGAAGAGTGAGCCCTCTAAAGAACTGAAGTGCTGAAGAATCTGATGACTTGAAGTTCTGAAGGCTGAAGGCTCTGAAGACCAAGTGCGTCAAGACTCTGAAGACATGTTCTGAAGGACAAAACTCTGAAGACTCTGAAGACATGTTCTGAAGGTCAAGACTCTGAAGACTCTGAAGACATGTTCTGAAGGTCAAGACTCTGAAGATATAATCATCTGAAGAAGTTTGTGCTGAAGACTCTGATGACTTGAAGTTCTGAAGGCTGAAGGCTCTGAAGACCAAGTGCAAAAGACTCTGAAGACCAGACTCTGAAGAAGAAAGATTATGAAGCTTCACCAGACAAGACGTGTTCAATCAGATGAGTTGTTGCTATCAACTCTGATGAACAAAGTGCTGAAGTCAGAATCTGATGTTTACTATGCTATCTATACCAAAGTAGTTTCTGAACTACTCATCTGTAACACATCAGAAGAACCAAGCCAGAAGCAAATTTTTCCAAGCTGTTAAATGGAATATTACCGTTGCAAGAAAAGGACAAGAAAGTGATGTCATCCAACACGTGCTTATTCTATCCGTTGAAATATGACCGTTGGAAATAGAAAGGACTTTTCTATCCTCACAACGTCATTCTTGGAAGCACTATAAAGTCAGAATCATTTTGATTATTCAAATGTTGCTTGGTGAGCTGAAGTGGTTACTAAGTGGCTGGAGCTGTTGCTCGTATTTTCTACTTGCGTTGTTGTGCTACTGTTGCCATGAAGAAAAGCTCTTAAGTAATATAAAAGCTATGTTTTAATAATCTCTTAGAGAGTTATTATTAGATTTAGTTTTTATATTAGAAAGCAAGGAGTTGTTGCTCATTACTTGCTAGGAACTTAATTAGGAGTAATCTGCTTATTTGAGAAGCACTTATGTAATCTCCGGCAACACAAATTCTATTTTAGAATTAGTGGTTCCTCAAGTGATCTTGTGAAGATCAGTATACTTGAGATGACAAGTGACAATATTCATTTGTGGAAATCCTAATAGGAGATCTTTAGTGATCGGATTCTATTAAGGTGTCAATGAACGTTATGTCCTTGGGGATCCCTGAACGTGTCATTGTCAAGTTGTTAGTCACTTGCAGTTAGCTTGTGCATCTGTAATCAGTTCGGTTATAGTGGATTAAGTCCTTATTTGATTAAGGCGAAATCACCTTGGAAGGGTGGACTGGATTAGCTTGAGAGTTGCTCAAGTGAACCAGGATATATGTTGTGTTCTTTACTTTCAGTATGCTTTGTTATTTATGCTTCCGCAATATATTTAATATAAGCGCATAAAAGCATTAAGTTAAGAAGAAGACAAGAAATCAAAAAGGTTTATAAGAAGGCATAAACCCAATTCAATCCCCCCTTTCTTGTGTTTATTTCACACCTTCATAAGCTATAAGATCTGCATACCCAAGTCTCTGAGATGACTTGATGACTCTCCTCGACCTGTCTCTTGCTAGCAGGTAACCATTATCAGTCTCCTCATCTTCGACAACATCTTCTGCGTATTCTTTGACTTCATCTAGGGTACGCAATTCATCATCAACATGCTCCACCTCAACAAGAATCTCTCTCTGTTCCAGCTCTTTGTTGGCATCATCATTTTTCTTGAAGGCCATCTATGTTTGATTGAAAACTACATCTCGACTGGTGACACACCTTCTATGACCTGGCTCTAGGCACCATAGCTATAAACTTTGACTCCTTTAGGGTATCCCATGAACATGCATTTCAGAGCTCTAGGTTCGACCTTGCCTTGCCTAATATGAGCATAGGCCACACAGCCAAATACTCTCAGCCTGTCGAGACTAGTTGGATGTCCCAGCTAAACTTCTTCAGGTGTCTTCATTCCCAAGGCAGTTAAGGGACATTTATCTATCAGGTAAGCTACTGTTAAAAAAGCTTTTTCCCAAAACACCTTCTTCAATCCAGCACTAACTAACATGCATCTAACCCTTTCAAGGATTATTCGATTGAAATCTCTCAGCTAAGCCATTTTATTAAGGAGTATCTGCTACAGTCTTATGCCTTTCAATTCCAGACTCAACACATTAATTGTCGAACGCTTCGTTGCAGAATTCAAGGTCATTGTCGGTTCTCAACCTCTTGACCATTCTGCCAGTTTGAGTTTCGACCAGAATCTTCCAACTTTTGAAATTCTCAAAAGTTTCATCCTTTGTCTTCTGAATGAATACCCATAGCTTTCTGGAATAGTCATCAACGATGGATAGAAAATACCCTGCACCTGAGTGTGAAGGATTCATTGTAGGCCCCCAAAGATCAGCATGAATGTAATCCAAGGATCCATGTGTTCTTTGCTTGCCTTTGTTAAACTTCCCCCTACAGGATTTACCAAATACACAAGATTCACAAAACTCCAACTTTTTGAATTTGTCACTTCCTATCAGATTCTGCTTCCCCAATTCGACCAGGCCTCTTTCGCTGACATGACCCAATCTCATGTGCCATAATTCTGTCTTCGACACATGTTTTGTGGATGCCACATTTGTCGAACCACTTACAATCTAAGCCTCAAGGGTATACAAGCCTTGTTTCTTCACGCCTCTCAAGACTTCCTTTGACCCCTTCATGACTCTTAAGATACTTTTATCTCCTTGAAAAGCACATCCCTTTCTGTCGAATTCACCAAGAGAAATCAAATTTCTCTTCAAGTCAGTTACATACCTAACTTCAGTCAATAACCTTATTGACTCATCATGGAGCTTGAATCTCACAGATCCAATACCTGTAATTTTGCAAGATTTGTTGTTTCCCAGCAGCACAAATCCACCATCTTGATCGCATAGCTCCTCGAACAATTCTCTGTTTGGAGTCATGTGCCAAGTGCAACCTGAATCCATAATCCACTCTTTTCTCGAGTCGCCACTTACAACCACAAGAATATCAGATGAGTCGAAGTCATCTTGAACAATGGTTGTATTGCCATTGCCTCCATGATCTTTCAGACATTCAGGACACACCTTTCTTGTGTGGCCCTCCTTCTTACAGTAATAACATCGAATACCAGATGTTTCACCACTATAAGACTTCTGTTGACTTTAACCTTTCTTCTTGTCAAACTTACCATCCTTTCACAAGAATTTTCCCTTAACGGCCAAACCTTCGCCCACCGCTGAAGGTTTATGCTCCTCTAGTTTGTTCAAGTCCTTAGAATATAAAGCTGATTAAACTTCTTCAAAGGTCAGGGAATCCCTTCCATACAAGAGAATTTTTTTAAAGTGAGCATGTGTTCTGGTCAAATCACACAACAGCAACAATGTTTGATCTTCATCATTGATCTTCATATCAATATTTTCAAGATCAAGAATCAGCTTGTTGGACATATCCAACTGCTCAACCAACACTTTGTCTTCACTCATCTTGAATGAATACAAAGCTCGCTTCAGGTAGAGTTGATTCATCAGAGATTTGGTCATGTACAAACTTTCAAGTTTCACCCATAATCTCGATGTTGTAGTCTCCTTTAATATCTGTCGAAGAACTTTATCACCAAGACTCAATAATATTGTGTTGTGGGCTTTCTCGATCATGTCAGTCTTTTCTTTTGCCGTTAACGCAGTGTCCATGACTGCCTCACCCTTCAACGCTTTCAAACAACCCTGCTGAACCAGTAGGGCTTTCATCTTCAAACGCCACAAACCGAAGTTGCTCACTCCGGTGAACTTTTCAATCTCATACTTTGTTGAAGGCATCTTCTCCACGCTCACCACACCAATTTGTTGTGAATCAGATGTCTTTAAACAAAGTATAAATAGTTTCTTTATGATCAAGAAACACACAAGGGTTAGGGCTAACAAAGATAACAAGGTAAAACAACAAGGAACAACAAGGATTGGTTATAATACTGTTATTCTTTCCTTTCTCTTAGAACAAAAAGTGTTCCAGAATAGTACACATGGAAACAGAAGAAGAAATTTTGTAAAGAAGAAATTTTTTATCTGTAGGATGATTCATATCAGTTCAAGGTAAGTCTTGACAGTTAAATCAGAAGATGTGTTGTAGGTGAAGAAGCTAGCAGTATCATGTGGCACTGCCAAAGCTCAACTTATGGAGTCATCATAACAGTGAGAGATTTGCAGTAAAAGTACTCCAATGTGGGTTTTGGTGGCCTACATTGTTCAAGGGATGTAGCAATATGTTCAAACTTATTCACAAATTCCAAAAGACGGGTAACATTTCTAAGAGGGACGAAATTCCTCTAAATAGGATACTTTAGTTAGAACCTTTTAATTGTTGGGGTAATGATTTTATGGTACCTTTTCTTTCATCTCATTCTAATAAATATATTTTAGTTTGTGTCAATTATATGACTAAATAGATGTAGCCAATTAATTGTTATAGCAAGGTGTTGAATCACTTATATACAAATCCTCTCACTTTCTCTACATAATTTCCTAGTTACTGCAACGTGGAAGCTGCCGCTGGAGTCATAAACGTCTTTCTCAAGGGAGGTGGAATTGGATGTTTCTTGATGCTCACTTGTGGGCTAGGGTACATCACATACTTTTCTTCCAAATTTTTCACTATTTTTTTAAACATGTTCACATCATTTTTTCCCTATCCGTGATCTACCTAAATAATTTAATTTGTTTGTTACTACCAGCTCTTCAAATCCAACGGCAGTTTTTTAACTTAGTTGATGACTAATGACCAACTAGTTGTAGAACGACATTTTCTTACCTTAGAAAATAATATGATAATTGAGATTATAGATACATATGATAATTGTGCAAATTAATTAGTATTTTAAAAACTTAATACTACATAATTAGTAAAATATTGCATCCGTCTTAAAAAAATATATTTTTTAGTTGAATTTTAAACATTATTAGTTATTGGTTAAAGTATCTTTATGTGTCTTAATTTTTTTATGCTACTAACGATAAATGCTATAAGAAACATAAGTTAACTCTTTTTCATGAAAAATAAATTGTAAAAATAAATCAATTATCAAAAAATTTAATATTGCTTCTGATTTTCTTAATTTTGTGTGTGTGTGTGTTTTTTTTTGTCAAGTAAATCAAATATCTAGTAAGAAGGGTATTTGTACATGTGAAATACAATAATGATAGATTGTGTTCAGATAATGTATTTAGATTTCGTATAATTAGTGAATGCAAATCTAATAAATTAAATGTATAGGAGTCTTAAAGTACATACTTATAAACAAATTATAAACAAATTACTAATGCGTGGGAAATCAAATTTCACACATATATTAAATTTAGAGAGAAAATCAAAATGAAATGATACCAACCGTAATGCAATTTCAATCTTTTCATTTTTAATGTTGGATAAATTTGAGATATTATTGATTCAATTTGATTTGATACTAATACAAAAAACTCATAACAATGGTTGCGAAAGATCTATAATAACGGTTGAACAACTGTTGTTAGGTAGGGTGTGGTTATGAGTAAGTTATTTACAATCACGGTTTATTGTTCGTGGTAGTAAATTGGATAGCGTGCTACATACAACCACAGTTGTATTAAATAACTGCTGTTGTATGTCTTTTAATAATTAAAAAATGCTGCAGTAGAACAACAACAACAGCAAAAACAATAATAACAACAACAATAACAACAACGTACAAAAACAAGAAGAATAACAACAATAACAACATCAAGAAGAAGAAGAAGAAGAAGAAGAAGAAGAAGAAGAAGAAGAAGAAGAAGACGAAGACGAAGAAGAAGAAGAAGAAGAACAACAACAACAACAACATTAACAACAATAACAACAACAACACAACAACAACAAAAACAACAACATCAAAAAAAAAAAAACAAGAACAACCATAATAATAACAAGAACAACAAAAACGACAACAACAAAAACAAAAACAAAAACAAAAACAAAAAAAAAACAACAACTAACACTGCTAACTTGAATCCATACTTTCTTTGTCTCATTCAAGTTGGAGAAGAGATGATGGAGTTTTAAAATTTGTTAATAAAAGAAATGATGTTTTCAAGTTTTGTTTATGGAAGAAATAATATTTTCGAGCTTGGTTTAGTGGAGAAATAGAGTGTCGTAAATGAAATATGATGTTTGGAGGTAGAAGATAAAGTTCGTATAAGTTGGACGTTCGCCTAAGTTTTAGGTTTCACGTGGATCACTAATGGTAGTGTTATGAGCGTTGATAATCACTAAATGGACGACAAAGATTTGTTTATGGATGACAAATATTTATATTAAATAACGTGCAATATTAGTACAACTTGAAAAAATAAAATTGTGAACAACGCGCTACATACAACAACGGTTGTATTAAATAACCGTTGTTGTATGTCTTTCAATAAAATAAAATAAAATGTTAGTACAGGTTGAAAAAACAAAACTGTGAACAACACGCAACATACAACAATGGGTGTATTAAATAACCGTTGTTGTATGTGTTTTAATAAAGTACAATAAAACGCAGCACAGAACAACAACAACAACAACAACATTCGAACTCATGACCATGCACCACTTTTCACCACGTTTGAAAGTTTTAACCGTGGTAAAAAAGTGACTTAAAAATAAATAAATAAAACTCTATGTGCTAGGAGTCGAGCTCATGACCAGGCGCCACTTTCACCACAATTAGAAGTTCCAACCGTGGTGAAAAGTGACCTTAAAATGAAAATAAAAGGAAAGCTCCGAATTGAATAGATTCTACAATGGCAAATCCTTTGGTCGTGGTAAAATAAAATTCGGTGGCATTACGAAAGGTAATTTTTATAGTAGTGTGAGCAGATGATTTGAAAGTTGTGATTTACATTTAGATTCAATTTGACTCCGGATTTATTTGATCAACACACAATAAATGATACTATACATGGAACTTGATTGATTTTTGAGCTCTAAAGTTTCCCATTGCATTAAACACTTAATGCTCGTAATGATTATATCTTGCAACTTTCTCCCCCTTTGACGAATATCAAAATCAGAAAGGCAAAATATATAACACACAAAGATGAACTCAAGGCAAAATATAAGCTAATATGAAATGCCATACGATAGCAAACCAATTTAAAACCAGAAAATCACATACAAGAACACACGCGCACGAGTACCACAATTTTAGACAATTCACAAGATAAGAGAATATAGTAGACTAAAAGCAATATAAAACAGACAATCTACATCATCATAATAAAAAATGGCTTAAACCATGCCATACATGTAATTATCCAAAATACTTAATCAGTCAAAATATCAATAATAGAAAAATGATGATATCCGACAAAGTATAAATAAACAAAAGCAAAATTATGTAAATGATATTATGAAATGCATGATAACTGAGGGAAGTTTGATGGTCACTTATCAGAGGAAGCATAAAAAACAAAATCAAGATCAAAGCTCAAACCCTTTTGAGTGATAACAAATTCCTTGATGCTTGGAACCAATGTTATCATCCAGTCTTCCCTATCTTTGGCTTCAGTAACCTTTGCATCAAAACGAGGAATCAACTGTTCCTCTTTAACATGAGCAGCAGTAATGATCTGGTCAACACACACATTCATATCAACCTTCACAACATAAGGGAGAACATCAGTAGAGGTAGGAGGAGGAGTAAACCGACTGATTAGAGCAGTGACCTTCCTTGGGACCTAACCATCAGGAGCATCCTTGTTGGCAACAAACTTATAACATAAACTCTACCATAAGTATCCAAGTAATACCAACCTTCCATATCCTTGGAGTATTTAATCAGCTTAATTGTAGTGTTATCAAACACTTTAGGTGCCTCTAGTAAATGTGCATCTGTCTAACGAATGTAGTGCAATTCCAAAATATACTAAATGAAGGAGGTGTAAAATACATGACACTTTTCCTTAGTCTTGCAATTGTAAATATGATCCATAATGAATTTCACCCAATTAACTTCTTGTTGTGTGAGAAGAAGCCACTTAAGGTAATGGTCCATATCGTCAACTTCGGCCCAATTCATTGGTTTCTTGTACAAAATCTTCACTACGAGCTAATATATCATACATATCTCACGTTTCATCTAACTAATCTGAAAATTAGCAGTATCAAGATGGTCCTTGTATACATATCTGACACCTTTTTGAAAAAATTAAGTTTTATGAAAACCTGGGCTATTAGATACACAAACATTCGTTCCCTTGAACTCAATCTCAAAATGAGTTTTGAAATCTTTAAAATGAAATTTGATATGTTGAACACGGAATTGACACTCAAGTCCTAATTTGGTCAATTTAACATTACTGTAAAAGGGCTTGACATTGTCGTGGTTTAATTTCTTATACATACCAATAAACTCCAACAAATCATGGTTATCAAATAGTTGAAGAAAGTCGATCTCAATTTTAGATTTAGTAGCTCTATCAACATAATATTTCGCCTCTATTGATTCGTTCATAAAATTTTCAGCATACTTCTTATAACTATGCTCAAGTATTACAGAAACATATGATGGGTTACCTGGAGGGATGATTTTGACACGAGGAGCACGGGGAGAATCTTTGTTTGTCTATATTTTTGTTCTTTTGCCTTTTGGAATCTCTTGAGGGTTAGGTGTGCAAGTATATACTGCACCTAAGAAGGAGGGTGAATTATGTACTTTGAGATTTTCTGGTTTTTAGAGGGGTGTATCTTTAACTAGTTTGATGTTAGGTTATGAAAGCAGTAAAGTGCAGGAAAATAAATAAAAAAACATGAGGTTTATACTAGTTCCTCTCACAATCTGAGAGTACATTCAGTCTCCTTACCACTGTAAATTTTTTTACTATTGTTAGAACTTTGTACAAGCCTATATCTAACTTTTATACACAAGTTTCTAACTAAATCAACAAGGAAAACTACCTTGTGGTTTTACAACACAGAAAAAGAAAACAATAATTTCTTTTTCAAATCTCCTGTTTCCAACAATTCTGGACAACAAGGTACTGATACAAATATATGAGTTTTTGATAATAAGTTTGAAGCGGTAGGACTTTTATTAATTATAAGAATTGATCTTCCCTTTCAAGTAAATAATTCACAAAGTATATTACATAAGTTCACAAAGCTTTGTTGATGAAGCTTTTAATGAAGCAATAAAAATGTATGCAGAAAGTTTCACAAAAACTTATGACTCAAGGCACTTGGTTAAAAAAAGGAGAGTTTTGAATTTGAATTGTAATGAAAGAGGTAGCTTTTGGAAATCTGAAACCATAGGTATTTATATAAGAATTATACCTTTTGGAAGAAGTATAATCTCATGAGTCAATGCCACGATTGATAGATGCAATTTAAAATTCGTTGGAATTAGATTTTATGTGAAAAAGTGACATTGCTTTAGTGGTAATCGGTTAACACATGACCGTAACCGGTTACAACTGAAGGAAATAAATATTTTTCAAAATTTTTGAAGGTGTAACCGGTTACACGTGATAAAATTTTCAAAAATGTTAATTTTCTTGTTCTTGTAACTGGTTAACACGATAGTGTAATTGGTTACACCTAATGGAAAATGTGAAAAATGGTTTATAATATTTGAATTGCAAACAATTTGTTTCTAAAAGAGATTTTATGTATAGAGATCAAAGGTTCATAAATTTTCTGAGTACTATGGTATTATCCAAAGCTAAATTGTAACTTGTACCTTAATAATGTGATCAATCTTCTAAGGTCCAATGTTATCTTGACAATTTGCTTGTGATCCAAGTCTTTTTACCATAGAGATTTGAACATAGAGATTTTTATCCTTCTTTGATAATGCACTTCGATCTTGATAAATATACTTGTATTTATCAAAGCACAAACCAATGTTGGAGAAGCTTGTCTTCATAGGGTGGAGAGGAGACCTTTCTTTTTCCTTTTTGCTTCTCAGACAATTCTTGTTAGTCCATGGTTTCTCTTGAAGGATAAAGGATTGATAAAGTGAAATGGATGTGGATGAATGAATGAGACAATGTGAGATGTATGAGTTTTGAAATGTAAATGTATTTTAAAATATATAAAAAAGGGGAAGTGATGATGAATGATATTCATATGGGTTAATGTAACGTAAAAAAGGTTTAATAAATGAAAATGAAGGGACAAATGCAAAAGCAAAATTCAGAAATGAAAACCTATGATTTGAATCAATGATTTGTGATTCGAATTAAATGGTAACATTTGGTTTTTGATTCAAATCAAACTACTTATGATTTGAATCAAGTGGCTCAAATTTCATTCATAACAAAATTTGATTTACATCATATATGTGTGTATTGTGATTTGATGTCTCAAGAACAAACCAAAATATGAGAAAAAGATTGTGTTTCTTGAACAAACACAAGAGACCTTATTAGGTTTTACAAGAGAAAAAGGAAGAAGAAAAATAATAATTGGTTAAATCTATTTTTCTATTCACTTTCTCAATAAGGATTCAAAGATTACAAGTGAATTCCGACAATTAACCTCTCTCAACAACCTGAGAGAACTAGTTTATTTATAGACTACTAAGCTAACTTAGGATACAAGCTAACTTAATAATTGTTCTTAGAAGTAAGGCCCAATTCGACATATTAACTTAAATTACAAGTTAATATATTTCGACATTATGCTCGAACAGACTTCGACTACAACATACACAAGTCCTGTCGAACCATGAAGCTACCTTTGTCGACACTAGAGTTAGATCCAAATACCACAAATCTCCACCTTAGAAAAAAATATATAACAAGGGAACAAACTAGATTTTATCATGCAACTTTGTAAACTACATATAATGGAAAAACTTGCTACTTGGAAAATGTCTTGGTGATCATATCAGTAGCACTATCATCAGTCAAAGCCTTCAGCACTTGAACTTCTCCATGCTTGATTATCTCTCTAACGAAGTGCATCCTCACATCGATGTACTTGGTTCGCTCATGATATGATGAATTCTTTGACAGGTGTATTGCGTTTTGACTATCACATTTAATAGCGATAACTCGACCTTGAAGTTTTAGCTCCTTAGAAAAACCTTCAAGCCACAATTCTTCTCTCACAGCTTCAGTGAGGGCGACATACTCAGCTTCACTGGTTGATAAGGAAACAACCTTCTGAAGTATTGCTTTCCAAGTCATTGTTGCGCCAAACATAGTGAACACATATCCAGAAATAGATTTTTTGGAATCCATACAACCTGCATAATTAGAGTCGACAAATCCATCTATTTTGACTTTGCTATCATCACTGCAAGCTCCACCATAAATTAGGACTTGGCTGAGAGACCCATTTATGTACCTAAGAATCCATTTTAATGCTTTCTAGTGCGCCTTCTCAGGATTGTCCATATACCTGCTTACAAGGCTCACTTCGTATGCTATGTCTGGCCTCGAACAAACCATAACACACATCAAAGAATCTACTATACTAGCATATGAAATGTTATTCATATAGGCTCTTTCGACTTCAGTACTAGGACTTCGAGTCGTACTCATCTTGTACTGAGGATTAGTCGGTGTTAGAACAGGCTTTAAATTCGACATGCCAAACTTGTCGAGAATCTTCTTCAAGTGTGTCTCTTGAGATAAGAATAATCTCGACTGCTTTCTATCTCTCTGGATGTCAATCCCAAGAGTTCTGGAGGCAGCTCCCAAATCTTTCATGTCGAACTCCTTATCGAGTTCAGCCTTCATCTTCATAACATCTTCGACACTGTTGTTTGCTATGAGAATGACATCCACATAAAGCAACAAAATAACAAGTGAATTTCTAGGTTGAAATCTGAAGTAAACACAGTGGTCGAATTGGCTCCTAGTGGAACCAATGTGTGTCATGAACTTGTCGAATCTCCTATTCCATTTTCGAGGAGATTATTTCAGGCCATACACGAACTTATTCAACTTGCACGCATAATCTTCCTTTTCCTTTTATGAATACCCTTCAGGTTGCCTCATCAGGATTGTTTCATCTAGATCACCATACAAGAAGGCTATCTTCACATCCATTTGTTCAAGTTATAAGTCACACTTTGCCACCATGTATAACATAATTCTAATGTATATATGCTTTACAACATGTGAGAACACATCATTAAAGTCAATAACTTCTTTATGAGTGAATCCCATAGCAACCAACCTTGCCATAAAATGCTATGACATCACTCTTTCAATTCCTTCCTTAACCTTGAAGTACAACTGACTAACCTGGCCCCTGAATGTTTCTCGATCATCTCCTAGGTATTATTATCATGAAGTGATTTCATCTCATCATCCATGGATTTCAGCCATTTAGTTTTGTCTCGACTCCTCATAAGTTCCTTATAGTCTCTAGGTTTTTCGCCTAGAACCTCACTTGTAGAGATTAAGGTACAAACTATAAGATCTGCATAACTAAGTCTCTGAGGTGGTTTGATGAATCTTATCGACTATCTCTTGCCAACAGGTAGTCATTATCAGTCCCCTCAGCTTCAACAGCAGCTTCTACATCTTCTTCGACTTTATCTAAGTCATGCAATTCAACATCATTATGCTCCACCTCAACAGGAATCTCTTCTTGATCCAGCTCTTTTTCGGAGATCTTCAAACTTCAACCAATGTCATTAGTTTTCTTGAAATCTATATCAACTTCATTGAAAACCATATCTCTACTTATGATACACCTCCAGTGACCTGACTATAGGCACCAGTACATATAAGCTTTGACTCCTTCAGGGTATCCAAGGAACATACATCTTAGAGCTCTAGATTCAACTTTGTCTTGCCTAATATTGTCGCTACGCGAAAACTGACACAGAGTCACCACCGAATTTTATTTATCCCAAAGAGGGAAAGGGAAATAACGATAAAACCTTTAGGGAAAGAACATGGCCATCGCAACCAAGTCTTAGGATTCAGGAGTCGGTTATGCGAGGGAAATGTATTAGCACCCCCTCACATCCATCGTACTCGAAGGGAACCTTCTAAGTTGTCTAGCTTGAATGGGTGTTTTAATCTAAAAGTTTGCTTGCTTAAAAGAAAAGATGGGTTGGTTTTTTTATTAGAGTGCTCGCCAAAGATTGTGGCCCTTGTGCCTACGTACCCTCACTTAAAAGAAGTGAAGAATCAGAGCTCTGTAGTTCGGAGACTTATAAAATGGTTGTTTGTTAGTTGATTTTATACCTTGAAAAAGGATTTTCGGATTGATGCCCTAAGGCGAAAAGAAGTTTGATGAGTTGATGTTATTTTTAGGTTTTTGAGAAGAAATTGTTCATGATTAGGATCACACTAAAGACTTTGGATAAAGATGAATGTCTCAAATAACCAAGTCGAGCGTCTTGTATTCAAAACATTCGAACGAGTGTAGGGGGTTCCATTCTCATTCCTTCTCCACCACTTTAAAGCTTATGGCGTATAACCCTAATCGTATCTTTATTTTATTTTTTGGGATTTTTATGAGAAAAATACCACTTGATGTTGGATCAAGGGTTTTATTGCTTGTAAAAATATTTGAAGTGATGCGAACAAGGTTGATGGCGAACACACAAGGCGGTCGACTTACAAGGGTGAAAATGGATTGATAGAATCGAGAGTTTATTTTTGAAAAAAGTCTTTGGAACCAAAATTCAAGAATGACCATGAGCATCCACATACAATGGTTGTACAACCATATTGGGTTAGTCGGCTTGAAACAACACAAAACATGGAAAAAAATGGCATGAAAACAGGGAAAGTTCGGTGTGCGAGCCTTGTAGCGAAGCTGCCCAGAAACAACATGAAGTTCGTTGTGTGAACTTCCCAGCAAACGTGCACTATTCACAAATAGAAGCGAAAGGGGCCAAAGTTCGTTGTGCAAAATTGCCAGCGAACCTGCCTTCGTTGTGCAAACTTGCCAGCGAACACACACTATTCACAAACAGAGGCGAAAGGGGGCAAAGTTTGCTATGCGAACTTGCCAGCGAACCTACCCAGAAAAAACATCAAGAAGTTCCCTGTGCGAACTTCATGCTTTTTGCCCAGAATACACTTTTTTTCATAGAAACAGAGGGAAACGGGGGCAGAGTTCGTTGTGCGAACATGACAGTATTTTTGAGTTTTTTCAACTTATTTCACTATGAAAACTAACCTATGTTCTCTCCTTTTCTTATACTTTCCCCATACAACATAGGTCACTCTTGAGACCTTATTACAATATATACAACATCAATAACTTAAGAGAAAAATAAAATATGCAAGATATATAAAGAGATAAAGGTTTGAAAGGAAAGATACCCAAGAGATACTATTCTCCTTCTAATCACCAATGGCTTTTGTTGGCTATGCTCTATGGTTCACCTCCTTCTTCTGGTTTTCTATCACTCTCTTGTTCTCTCAATGTTTTTTTCTTTCTCAATCTCTCTTTTTCTGTTTTTTCTCAATGCCTCTTGCTTCCAATTTCTCTCTATGTGTTAATGTCCTTTTTTCTATTGTTGTGGCTTTTCTTTTATATCCAAAGCGTTAGGGTTTGTACATGTTTTTTTAAACTTCAAAATTTCTACACTTAGAAATGTCCAAAGCCCCTTTCTTGGTGCACCCTTTTCCTCTAGAAATCTTACTTTTTTCTGCTGCACTTTTGCTCCTGTACCAAAGTAATAGAGCTTCAAAATGCTTCAAGTTTCTAAATTTCTATGTTTGGAAATACTTATTACCACTTTCTTGGTGCAGCCCCTTTTCTTTCCATTTCTAGCATGCTGCTTTTTTGCTTTTGCTGCTGCACTTTCCTAGTGTTGTTTTTCTGCATTGCCTTCTTTTATTCACTTGCTCTTGGGTTGTACTTGTGGTCCATGCCTCTCCCCTTGACAGAATTTTGAAGTTCTGAATTTTGGCATGTAAGTGAAACAACATGGTCTAGTTTCTCAAGTTTTGTGATATGGTTTATTTGGTTGGGAATTAGTTGGTTATGAGGATGTTTTGGATCAATTTAAAAATGCCTTGAAATTGCCCAAGAATAAGCATAAATTGTTTTGCTTTTGAAATGCTCTAATGTTGAATTAAACCTTAATTATTTTCCTTGGATATTTGTGGGTTTAATTGGTTATGAATTATATGTAGCACATGGAGATTTGTTGGAGCATGAAGGGTACCATAACATGAAATTAGTTAGAAACTTGAATTAAGATTATAAATAACTTAATTTTCTAAGCATTGCTTAGAGTTGGAAAATTTTGCAACAAATGTGGCATTCTTGCAAATGTCATGAAATTTCTTTTTGTAACATTCTTGAATCTAATCTTAAATTCATGAATTTTGAATTTGGAATGGTGGATTTTCGTTATACCATTATTTGAAATGGATGAAGTCTTGAATTAGGCCTTGCACTTCATGTTCATTAGGAATATTGATCTTGAATATCCCAATATTTTTCAATTAACTTCACCTTGAAGGAATCTACATGAGTAGACTTTCCAACTTGAACCAAACTTTAAATGATGAACCTTTTCTTCCATGTAGCCCATGATAGACAATTTATCTTATTTGGAATGGAAAACAACGAACCGACCCAATCCTTACCTTGTGAACCCACACGCTCGATATGCAATAGAACGATGCATGATATGACGAATGTAGGGTATGAAAGGCTAAAGGTGAAAATGAGGGTGTGGCAAATATAAGCATAGGCTAAACAACCAAATACTCTTAGTCTGTCGAGACTGGGTGGATGTCCCGACCAGAATTCTTCAGGTGTCTTCATTCCCAAGGTTGTCGAGGGACACCTATTTATCAAATATGTTGCAGTTACAGTAGTTTCTGCTTAAAGCACCTTCTTCAATCCTGCACTTACCAACATACACATCACTCTTTCTAGAATGGTTTGACTAAACCTTTTATCCAAACCATTTTGTTAGGGAGTCCCTGCAGTAGTTCTGTGTCTTACAATACCAAACACAACATAATAGCTATAGAAAGCCTCATTGCAAAATTCAAGACCATTATCGGTCCTCAACCTCTTGACCTCCCTTCCAATTTGGTTTTCGACTAGAGTCTTCCAACTTTTGAAATTTTCAAAAGTTTCATCCATATTCTTCTAGATGAACACCCATAACTTTCTAGAGTAATCATCAACTATAGATAGAAAATACTTTGAACCTGAGTGTGAAGAATTCCTTAAAGGTCTCTAAAGATCAACATGAATGTAATCAAGGGATATATGTGTTCTTTGTTTACCTTTTTTAAACTTCATTCTACTAGATTTACCAAATACACAAGGTTCACAAAACTCCAGTTTTTCGTCCTTATCACCACCCAACAGATTTTGTCTTGACAATTCTACCATACCTCTTTCACTGACATGGCTAAGTGTCTTGTGCCATAACTCAGTCTTCGACATAGGTTTTGTGGATGTCACATCTGCTGAACCACTTACAACCTTATCCTCAAGGGTGTACAAACCTTGTTTCTTCACGCCTCTCAAGACTTCCTTCGACCCCTTCATTACCCTTAGAATGATTTTCTCTCCTTTGAAAACATATCCTTTCTTATCAAATTCACCAAGAGAAATCAAATTTCTCTTAAAATCAAATACATACCTAACATTAATCAATAGCCTTATTGACTCGTCATGGAGCTTAAATCTCATAGATCCAATACCTACAATTTTGCAAGCTTGGTTGTTTCTCAGCAACACTGATCCAACATCTTGATCACACAGTTCCTGAAAGACGTCTTTGTTTGGTGTCATGTGCCAAGTACATCCTGAATTCATAATCCACTCTTTGCTATAGACACTGCTTGAAACCCCCAGAACATCAGATGATAACACTTAATAGTAGGAGCATTATCACCCTAAGAATTTTGTAGAACTTTACCCTTCTTCTTCTCAAACCTACCATCTTTCTTCAAGAATTTCCCCTTAACGGATAAACCTTCACCAATAGAAAATGACTTGTGCTCCTTTCATTCGTTCAAATTCTTAGGGTACAAGGCAGATTGAACATCTTCAAAGATCAATGACTCTATTCCATACAGGAGAGTTTCTTTGAAGTGGGCATGAGACTTAGGTAAAGAGCTCAACATCAACAACACTTTATCTTTATCATCAATCTTGACCTCAATATTCTCAAGATCAAGAATCAACTTGTTAAACATATCCAGCTGCTCAGCCAGAGCTTTGTCTTCACTCATCTTGAATGAGTATAAAGCTTGCTTCAGGTAGAGACAATTAACGAACGATTTTGTCATGTACAAACCTTCATGTTTTGTCCACACACCAGCTACAGTTTTCTCCTTTGAAAATTACCGAAGAACCTTATCACCAAGGCTCAACACAATGGAATTATGGGCTTTTTCGATCATTGTTGTCTTCTCCTTTTCTGTTAGGAAAGCATCCATCTTCTCCGATCCTTTCAACGCTTCTAACAAACCCTATTGAACAAGAAGGGCTTACATCTTCAATCGTCACAAACCAAAATCATTCACACCGGTGAATTTCTCAATCTCATACTTTGTTGACAACATCTCTTTCTCTATGCTCACTCCACAGTTTGTTGTGAATTGATATCGTCATGAGAAAACCAAAATATGAGAAAAAGACTGAGTTTCTTGAACAAACACAAGAAATCCTATTAGATTTTACAAAAGGGAGATAAGAAGGAAGAAGAATAATAATAATTGGTTAAATTTGTTTTTCTATTCACTTTCTCAATAAGGTTTCAAAGATTGCAAGTGAATACCAATAATTAACCTCTCTCAACAACCTGAGAGAACTAGTCTATTTATAGACTACTAAACTAACTTAAGATACAAACTAACTTAACAATTGGGCTTAGAAGCAAGGCCTAATTCGACATACTGAGTTAAATTACAAGTTAATATATTTTGACATTATGCTCGAACAGACTTTGACTACAACATACACAACTCCTGTCGAACCATAAAGCTACATTTGTCGACACTAGAGTTTGATCCAAATACCACAGTATATGATTTGAATCAGACTTGTAGTGGCTAATTCAAATAAAATTTGACAAACTCGATTTGATTCATATGTCTTGTGATTCGAATCACAAACCAAAAATTTGAAAATAAATTTTTAATGCATGAAAAAGAAATTTTATGAAATGCAAAATAACACACTGAACGTAATGCCTATTAAAAAACAATTTTAGTGATGCATAAATGAATGAAAAATATTATGCACTCATGAAATGAAAAATGCTATGCACATATGAATAAGAATAGCCTGATGAAAGATATGCTTAGATGAATGATGTATGCTATGAACACAAGGCACTCAAACATACTTCAAACAAAAAACACACCGAGCACATGTCAAATACATAAAATTAATTACACTGTAAGAAGATAAAGAAGATTAGAACAATTATATCAATTTGACGATATAAGCTTTAACTTGTTACACACGAAACGACTAGTAAATGTCAATAGTAATAACAAAACCAAAATATGGTCAATCATAAACAATTGGATATGATTCCCTTTGCACAACGATTCTTGAATAAATAGCTCTCTTTTGTTTCGTGAAGATTAACCCGTGAAAATCTCCATAAAGATTCTTGAGCTTAACCTCATTAAAAATTTTATCGATCAACTCAATTAAATTCTCTATTGGTTTTTGAGTTCTGCATGGTATAAAAGCTCAGTAGGTTCAAGATTTTCCCGATAAAAAATCTTAGGAATGTTAGAACTTTTGTCACTAAAAAATATCTAAGAATTAAGAATTGGATTCAAAATCTTGATCCAATCCTTAAATCAAATGATGGGAATGTTTACGATTTTTAGGAAAAATCCAAGAAGGAATAGATCATTGAGAAATTGAATGAGTTGATTAAAAAATTTGAAGATGAAGGGATGAGCTCAAACCTAGAAGAATCTCTAGCAATTTCATCAAATAAATATTTTTAAGAATTAGAAAAATAAAAAACTCAAGTAATTTCGTTTGAAAGAACATCCTTAAAAACTCAACGTTCAATGGACAAAACCTCATCAATAAGAGAATATGAAGAAGAAGAAGTTTCATCCAGTAGAATCTTCGAAAGAATAAATGAGAAATAAGTCTCAATGAAGAATATATCTAGAGAATCGACATCAAGGAATATATATACTTTCATGTATAGTTAAGAAGTGATCCAAGATGGTGAAGCTCATCGATAGCAAAGATGTAAGTGAACTAAAAGTTGCATAGTTTTGATGATGAAAACACTTAAAGTAAAGAAATTTTTAAAGATATCTCAAGCGGTCAAATATGCACAAGAAGGTTAATCAAGCTAAAGACATATATTTAATGTTAACACTACATTCCAACGAATTTCAAGTGAAGAATTAGGGGTAAAGGATCACTGGTGGTTTAACCTCTTAATTCTCGGACAATGGTAATCAACCTAGAGATATAACAAGCCTCATAAAGAAGACTCAAGTTTCTTGTGTGATGCTAAAGCCAAAGGTAATGATGCTAAGACTTTAAGCTTTAGAGTGTGAAAGAGAGGAAGTGTGAAAGCTCTTTTGGTCGTGTCTGTCTGAGTGATTAATTTCTTGTAAAGACACAAGGGCATTATAGAAACATTATGGATAAATATAACACACACACACACACGCGCACATGCACGCACGCGCGCACACACACCCACACACACACGCACTGAAAACATTTGAGAAGTCTCTCACTTTTTATTAAAGTCATCAAAAAAATTTTTGAAACCCAACCAGTTGATTAGGGATGTGTTCAATGGATTAGGATACTTTTTCTAATTGTCTAATCAATTAGATATTTTTCCTAATGGATTAGATGATGCTTAATTGAGTCTATAATCGATTGTGACACTCTCTTAATGATTTTTAATTTCTCTATATTAAAACCTTCTATATTGAGTCTTAATAATCTATTATTTGAGGTACCTAATTGAATAGTCTAATAGATTAGGTGAGTTAATAATCCCATATTTAAAACCTCACATTTCATTGCTCTCATCCCCACTCTCAATATCTCATATTTTCTCACATATTTTAGCTATATTTCTTTGAGAGTGTTCTTTAGTCTAAGTGAGGAATATTTTTCTAACCGAGGGCAAAGTTATAAATTAATCAAGAGTTAATTTTATCTTGAGTAAATAAGTCTTCCACAGGAAGTTGTTATTTTGGTTGCGAGCTTAACTAGTTAAAAGCTCTTGTTTGTATGGGGGATTATTGATGACACTCTGTCATCATGTAATGTTATCAAGCATTTACATATTATTTTGATGATTTTTAGCAGTTTATATTTGAGTTTTATGAAGAAATAGGAAGAAATTGAAGAAGCTGAAGAAACAAAGCAAAACCAATAAATTGTGAAGAAACGATCATTTTCAGCATAATTTGCATCATGACATATGTCTAGTAATTTGATCATATATGGAGTTTCATAACTCGGATTGAGACATGACTTTTTGAAAAAGAAAGCTAAAAAGTATATTTAGCCACTAGAAAAATCTCGACCACGATGGATCACTTTTTCTGCCACATTTTTTTTAATTATTTATAGAAGAAAGATAGGAGAAAAAATGGTTCTAATTTTTATGCGAGAAAGTAATGGATAGGAAGTTTTAAGCACAAACTTGGAGAGCTTTGGAGTCATTAGAGACATATTTATTCATTAATTTTCATGTACTCTTCATATCAACTCATGGTATTTTATTATTTAAGTGTGAGTAGCTACATTTCTTTTGATTAGATCTTAGAAGATGAACTTGATTTTACTTTGTTGGATCATATGATTGTTTGATGTTATTTGAATGTTTTAATTTTATGATTGTTATTAAATTACTTTTATTCTTAATGTTCTTTGTGCGTTGACAAATACACTAAGTGAAATTAGATGAGTAGAGATTATTGACCATAAGTCAACCGATCTAAAAAAGAGCAATTGTTTAGCCTAGTAATTAATTAGTAATAGATAATTATAAGTTGTGGCTAGAGAATTAACGCATATAGATCTCCTAGTTTTACTTTAAATTTGCCTAAAAAATTAGGAAGTTGTTGTCTAAATTAGTCAGTTGTATATCAAGGAATTAGATGCATCAGTATTGTCAAATTTGCCATAAAATTATAGAGTCAATTCTATTCAAATAATGCACAATCATCAACAGGAAAAAATAAAGAGATTTAAATAAGATCTAATCGCCATTGCATTATCGTATCTTTTATCAATTTTATTTGCATAATTAATTTTTCACAAACCAATATGAACTCCCCCCCCCCCCCCCCCCCCCCCCCCCCCCCACACACACACACACACAATATTTTCTTTAAATCACATGATTGCAATCTTGTTTAAATTTGCAGTCCCTTTGGAGATGAATTTATTTTTATTATTTCGATCATATTAGTACAGTTGTTAAGAAAATCATTAAGTTTTTAGCGTCATTGTCAGGAATTGTTGATTATTTTAACAATGCAATTTTTGTTCTTTGTTTGTTATTTTTTAGGTTTAGTTTTAAATCTTTTTGTTTTTATTTATTTTCTCTTTTATTGTTACTCTAGGCACTTTTTGTACTTGATTTTCTTTTTTAAGTTTTAGTTTGTTATTTTCTTTGTTTCTATTTATTTGTTGTTTTATCTTTATTTTAGTTTGTTTAATTTTCTGTTTTATATTTTTTGTTTGTTTATACTTTGAATTTTATTTTCATCATTTATTTTTATTTTTACTTTATGGTACTATTTTACTTTTTAGTTATTGTTGATTAGTGCATTGCTATTTAGGTTTTTTTTTGTTTATTTATGCGAGATTCATGATAGAATAATAACAACAACAAAATAATAATAAAAGCAACTCTGTTAGCATGGATAACAAGAAAAGAACAAGCAAAAATAGCCATGGTCAATCCATCTAGGCAGACCATGGGAGATTGTTGTAGAAGAACTGGCGTTGGATGGATATCTCTCGGGTTCCAACCGACTAATTCTATTACTTTTAACATTAAAAATGTTGTTCTTGCAGGTTATGAGAGATAACCAAATTTATGGAAGTGGTATTAGATCTGATTTAGTTTTACAAGATTTGTTATCTGTGTAAACTAGACACTGTATTAGAGAATTAGATCAAGCTGAGGTTGTTCAAGTTTTCTTTAATTAGAAGGGAAAAAGATTGGAAACATTTTTTGCCAAGTGGAACCATCCAAACCAGGACTGAGTTAGAAGACAAGTTTTTAGAAATATTTTTCATTATTGCTTAGTTTGTTGAAAAAATGATTGACAACCCAAAAAATGAGAGTTGCATAGCCATTGAGTTAAGAAATGGAATGGTACCTTCAAACTCAAAGGTTAGTGATGAGAGAAAAGAAACAAGTGAGGGTGAAAAAAAGAGTGAAAAAGTGGTAGTAGTTGAAAAAGAGGTTTAAAAAATCAGAGAGAGAAAAAAGTGAGGTAATAAGCGAAGATAAAGTTAGGGGTGATACCCTTAACAAAGTCATGAAATATGGAAAAGAGAACCTTAAATGCTATAGAGTTGATGCAGTTGAAGATGTAGTCAAGGAAGTGTTTCCAAGTGATTCACCTTTGTTACCTATTAAATATATTATGGTGAATCAAAAACTAAGTCCTTAAGTAATCCTGAAACAAGTGTCTTAGTGGAAACAAAAGATTGAAAATCCAATATCTTTGAAAAAATAACCCCATACAGATCTAAAGCATGTTCTCTTTAGAAAAAATAGAGACCACCTGATTAAACTTATAGTCCTTCACCTAGGTTGAAAAAAAGAGAGACCTAGAAGATTGTTAAGAAAGAATAGAGGAATACGTGGTAGGAACATATATGATCTAAAGAGGAGAAATATGACTAACTGAATTCACAAGATCGAGTTTGATTTTAAACCATTAGATACACAGATATAAGTCTAAGGGAAGAACCTGATTAACTAAGTGTTGCATGAGAGGCAACCCATTGGTGTTATTTATCATTATTTCAATTTGTCATTTTTTTTAATTATTTTTTTCTTGTTTGTAATATCTCTCTTATTTACTTAATGAATGAGTTCATTGCTATATTTTCTTTCAGATAATGATTTAATAACTTACCAGTGATAATATGAAAAGAAAAAAGAAAACAAGTCACCATAAAAGAATGAAGAAAAAGAGTTTCTGATGCATATTGATATTTGATGAAGAAATGGGATGGCCAACTGAATTTTACTCAATCTCCAAATACCTCAACTAGTAAGATTTGAGAAAAAAATTCCACTTTTTCTTTTCCTTATTATGAGATATTCGTACAATTGTTATTTTCTAGAATTTGTATTAAATCTACTTATTCTAATGGTTTGATAAATACACACCGAGGCACTTTTTTGTGGAAACTTAGAGCCTTAATAAACCAACCTATATGAAATATTTTTATCCATTGTTTTACCACTTTGAGCATGAGCCATTCTTTCGGTATATATAAGGTATTTTCATTAGTTATTCAGCAAGAATGTGAACTTAACTCAACCCTTTCCATAGAGTCTAATAATTCTACAACTATTGCGTTACATGTTAATGCTCAAAGTTTCTTTAATGGAAAAGGATACCAGCTTAACAAATGGAAAGGTTATCAACATCCAAAAGGAGTACATAAGGTTTGTACTCATCCGGGAAGAACTAATCATACACTGGATACATGCTTCTTGAAACATGGTTATCCACCAGGTTCTAAACAAAAAGGGAAAGGTCAAAATAATGCTCAGAGTCCTTCACAATATCAGGCCAACAATGTTTCCAATAATGCTCCTGTTACTACAGAAGATTCATCATGCCCCTCCTTTGGTTTTACTCAAGAAGAGTTTCAAAGCATTTGTGCCTTGCTCTAACAAACCAAACCTAGTCCTACTACAAGTTCCATCACCACACCCCTTTGTTATGAGCTCTCATCCCCCCAACCATTGGTAAGGACCTTAACCTTTGGATATTAGATACAGGGGCAACTGATCATATTACCTTTAACCTTGGTTCCTTTATCACATATCAAAACATTTTTTTTGTTTCTGTATCTTTACTTAATGGTTCTCATATGAATGCTTACATCTCTGGAAACGTTGTTGTTTCATCTACTTTAACTCTGTATAATGTTCTATACATACCTACCTTTCATGCAAGTCTAATTTCAATTACTAAGTTGACTATTAGCAATGACTGTCATCTAAAATTTTCCTCCAACATATGTCACATTTTGCAGAACCATTTGAAGCAAACGATTGGTATAACTAGATTGCAAAGAGGTCTCTATGTGATAAACTCTAGTGATGCTCCCCCTTATTGTAATTATCTTGTTTCAAATTATTTGGAACTTTGGAATCTATGACTAGGCCATGTTTCTAATTCTAGTATGAAAATTTTGGCTAAGAATTTTCCTTTCATTCCTTGTAAAAATAGCATGAAGCCTTGTTATTCATGTCATTATATAAAACAAAAGAGATTGCATTTTCCTACTAGCATTACTAATACTCATGCACCTTTTGAAATTTTGCATGATAATCTATGGGGCCCATTTTCCAGTGAATCCATTTTAGGTCATAAGTATTTTCTCACACTTGTAGATGACTATTCAAGGTTTACGTGGGTAATCTTTCTTAAAACAAAATCTAAAACCAAACAGGGCATCATTCATTGTGTTGCCTCCTTAGAAAACCAATTCAACGCCAAATTAAAATGCTTTAGATATGAAAATGTCTCTAAATTCTTATACTTGACTGCCTTTTTCCGTTCAAAAGGCCTTAACCATAAAAAATCTTGTGTGAAAACTCCCCAACAAAGTGGGGTGGTTGAGAAAAAACATCAGCATAACTTAAATGTCGCTAGAGTAATCACTTTTCATTCCAGTATACTCGTAAATTTGTGGAATTTTAGCATTAAGCATGATGTTCACCTAATCAATTGTATCCATCGTACCTTTTTACATTATAAATTTCTTCATGAGATGTTGTTTAACATTTTTCCTATCATCATTCATTTGAAAGTGTTTCATTTCCTTTGCTTTACAACCTTTCTACATGCCCATAGAACTAAGTTTAAGGCTAGGGCCAGAAAAGTTATTTTCCTTGGTTTTAAAGATGGTACAAAAGGATACCTCCTTTATGACCTACAATCCCATGACATGTTTGTGTTACGAAATGTAGTTTTCTATGAAACATCATTTCCTTTCAAAAATCCTGTCAAACCTACTTCTAAACATATGCCTAGACTAGTGGGCAATTAGCATAACCATGATTCTGATATGATACCGAGCCCCAACATGAATGTTGTATCTCCTGTGACTCCTAAACCTAGTCTTCAAAGTCCACATCACCTTGAAAACTACAAATATCTTTTACATCCTCACAACCCATCCATCATAGACTATAACCCTAATGTTATCAAAGACAATTTCTAATAGCCTGAATAATGAGAATAACAACATTCCAACTTATGTTTCTAACCCTGCAACTATTCCATCTATTTGAAAATCTACCAGGTCCAAAAATCCATTTAGCTGCCTCAAAGACTTTCAATTTAGTCTTCTTCCCAACTCATCTACCATCCCTTCCCTCAATCTCTCTACTTCTATTCCTTGCCCTCTCTATATTCCTTATCTTATAACAAATACTCTCCCACTTACAAAACCTTTTGTTGTACCATCTCATCAATACCTAAACCAAAAACATATCATCAAGCATTAAAACATGAATGTTTGAAAAATGCTATGGATGCTGAGATTACTGCTCTTAAGGACAATCAAACGGGGGTCATTGTGGATCTCCGTGAAGGTGAAACCCTAGTTGGTTGAAAATGGGTTTATAAGGTTAAGTATCATGCCAATGGAACCATAGGAAGGTACAAGGCTATGTTGGTAGCTAAGGGATACACTTAATTAAAAGGAGTTGATTACTTTGATACATTTTCCCTTGTTGCAAAGATTACAACTATCAGGGTTTTATTGTCTCTTGCAGTTATCAAAGGTTGGCATATTGAGCAACTTGATGTAAAAAATGACTTCCTCCATGGAGATCTCAATGAGGAAGTTTACATGGATCTTCCTCCTAGTTATGATCTTCCTAATTCCAACAAAGTTTGCAGGCTTACAAAATCTTTGTATGGACTGAAACAGGAAAGTCAACAATAGCATGTTAAACTTTCATCTGCATTACTTTCCTTGCGCTATGTTCAATCTGAGGTTGACCACTATTTGTACACCAAGAACAATTATAGTGGCTTCACTACATTCCTAGTATATGTTAATGATATAGTATTAACACGTGACTCTATCCTAGAAATTGACAATGTCAAGACTTCTTGCATCACAAGTTTCACATTAAGGATCTTGGTCAATTGAGATATTTCTTAGGCCTAGAAATTGCTAGATCCACCTTAGGTATTTTTCTCAGTCAAAGAAAATATGTTCTGGAACTGCTTGAAGACATAGGTTTTCTTGGTGCTAAACCTGTTTCCACTCCAATTGACCCTAATGCGAAGCGTTCTTCCACTTAAAGGGTTCCCTTGGATGATCCCTCCTCTTACAAAAAGTTGATTGGCCAACTATTGTACCTCACAAGCACACGTCCTGATATATCCTACTTTATACAGCATCTTAGTCAGTATGTGGCCAATCCTTTTATCTCCCATTATCAAGAAGCTACTCGTATTTTGAGGTACTTAAAAGCATTCCCTACACAAGGCATTCTCTTTTCTAGCTCTAGTCAACTTAAGTTAAATGGCTTTGCTGACTCTAATTGGGCCCAGCGCCTAGATTCACGAAAATCAGTCATTGGTTATTTTGTCCTCCTTGGTAATTCTCTCATTTTCTGGCATTTAAAGAAGCAGAATACCGAGGTAGAATATCGAGCCTTGGCCTCCTTGACATGTGAAATACAATGATTGTGCTATCTATTTGCAGATTTTCACATCACTCTGTTTGGTCCTGCTTCATTGTATTGTGATATAAAATCTGCAATTTATATTGCCCACAACCTTACCTTCCATGAACGTAACAAACACATTAAACCGGATTGTCATGTCATTCTCAAAAAGTTGCAATCCATGTTGATTCATTTACTACCTGTACCTTATAGCTCTCAACTGGCGGGTGTTGTAACCAAACCTTTACATGCTCCTCTGTTTAGTTGCCTTTTGTCCAAAGTAAGATTATGTAACATACGTACTCCAATTTGTGGGGAGGTATCAATATAACTACTTTATGTTAGTATTAGTTAGATATGCATATAGTTTGGAGGAAGTTAGTAAGGTAATTCTTTATATATATATATATATATATATATATATATATATATATATATATATATATATATATATATATATATATATATATATATATATATATATATATATATATATATAAAAGGGTGCAACAAGCCCTTTAGTCTCTTGAAAAGATCCATCATTTGACAATTTAAATTCATATTCAGACAATTGCACTTTTATTACTTAATAATAGTTATTGATTATTCGGTCAATAATAAACAGAAAAAAGAAAATGCCGTAACATATATCCGAATTCATATAAAAATTCATTTAATTCTTAGAAAAATAGTGACAATGCCCCTAGGCATTGTGTAATGAATAAATCAAAATAACTTTAAAAAGAAAATACTTTATTTATCATTTTGACAGTTATTTAACTTACATTTTCAAAACAAAAATTCTTTTTATAAGTAATACTTTTTACACATTTATTAGCAATATAACATGACGCCACATATACCGTGGATTACCCATCCCAGTCACAGATTTGTACTAATATTGAACGAAACAACAAAAACGCGTAGGGGGTAAAAACGTCAAAGCAGACGCGCACCAATAGTAAATATAGAAAAGACCGCAACGTACCAGCTATAAATTGCCACCGCCTCCCGCATTCTTCAATCATTGAAAACAATAACCGATTTCGTAACTTATCTTGAAAAATCAAAATTTTCAGGGATGAATCTTCAAAGCGTTGCCATCTTTGTTCTTCTCTCTTTATCTGTGTCCGTCTTTTCGGACGCTGCTAGAGCCGGCGGCTGGAGTTCAATCGCGAACATCAAAGATCCATACGTAACAGAGATCGCTCAATTCGCGTTGACAGAACAGGAGAAACAATCTGGTGAAAAATTGAGTCTGGTGGAAGTGATTAGCGGTAAAAGTCAGGTTGTGGCTGGAACCAATTATCGACTTGTGTTAGCGGCGAAAGATGAATCTGTTACCAAGAATTATGAAGCGCAGGTTTGGGATAAACCATTTGCACATTTTAGGAACCTCACTTCCTTTAAACCACTTTCCTAATCATGCTTTTTGTAATATTGTAAAATTGTTATATATTGGATGTTGTTGAATTTCCAATAATAACAATAATAAGGTTTAGGAACCTCGCTTCCTTTAAACCACTGCATTTTATAATTCGCTAACGGGTCAAAATATTAATAGATATTTTTCATGTAAATTTTATGATATATTTTTGTATGTTTATGTCTTTATTTAGCTAGCACACCTAAAAAAATTTAAATCAATCAATTCCTCTCTCTCCCTTTCTCTCTTGAATGCATATTTGTGAAATCATTAACATATTATCTATTTAATTTAATATGATATCATACACATTTTATTGCACTATATTATGTTAATCATAAATAAAATTGTTTTGTCATCTTTAATTTGATTTAATAGAAAGATCAAAAATATTAAATATGAGTAAATAATATTTTTATATTAAATTCTTACATAACAATAACATATATATAGAAATCACAAATTATATATACAAATCACAAATTATTTAATTTAGTTCTATAAGTTGAAATGCATGTTTAACGTTTGAAGATACTATTTAAAATAAATTCCAACCATTATTTTAAATCATAGCGATTTAAATATATGTAAAAGTTACAGAAATAATAACCTATAGCATATATGTATATATTTTATGATTTCATAATATCGATTTTATCCTATTATAAAAAAATTATTTAAAATTATAAAGAAATTATATTATTTATTATGTATTTTTCTAACGAATTTGAATATTTTTTTCCCTCTTAAAAATTTAAAAAACACTGGATAAAAGAAATATAGATATTAACTCAAGTGTCATAAAATAAAATTATTATAAATAAAAATCACTAATAGAATATTTTAAAAATTTAATTACAAAAAATATAGAATAAATTAAGTTGATTGTATAAAAGAAAAGCACTTGAAATCAAAATAATTGAATCACAAAGCATAAACGACATATCTAAAACTTCAAAACATCTAAATTGTGTGTTTTATTTGGTACTGATAAAAATTAAGGGTAATTTTTTTGACATAATCAATATATTCCTATAATCTCATCTCAAGTTTGTTTAAATGTGTGAAAGTAATAAAAAAAACATAAAGATAATTAAACTAACCTAAAAAGGAGAGAAAAAGAGGATTTGAAGAAGAAAAAAGTGAAAGAAAAAAATATACTCTAGAAATCGATACTACGCCAGTATTCCATTTTTATTGTCCACTTATTTTTTTTCATTGATTATCTACCCAATTTGTTTTCATTCTCTATCATTATTTTTGTTTTTGATAGTTGAAGTATAAAAATAACCCTATTTTAATTGGGTTAAATAGAGGGAATTTGGTTATGATCTTTTACAAACTGTCAAACAATTATAATGAAGTAGTTATGATAATGGAGAGTTTTTGATCACTTAAAAGTAATTTTCATGTAGTACACTAATTCAACTTTATTTTATTTTAATTTTAAAAATATCATAAATTACAAAGGGTAAATTTGAAAGAATAAAAGAGTCAGCCCAAAAATTTATATTCCTTTTATCTATAGGTATAGAAGAATAAATTATAAATTATAGATACAGATTTTATATAAAATTTGTGATATGTATTCTTATATAGAATTACATATTAATTTTACAATTCATATTGACATGTGATGATTTTACCTTCAAATTTACGTACACTCTAAGTATTTTCGTTGAAATATCATTTAAAATCAGATGATTTGGAGTTTCGCTCGCTTTCACTATGTTTCATTCGGTTCATTTTATGATATCAAACATAGTCTAATAAAATAATATTAAAAAACATGATTTATCTTCTTTATTACACAACAAATTATTATTACACACTTAGTTGAAAAGAAATTAAAAAGTAATAAATAATACAACAAAATCAATGTTTCGGAAATAATTTATCTTCTATTTTTAGAAATGGCAGTGTTGATGTTGAACTCTCATTGATATATGATAAAAACTCAATCTCTTATCTTTTTTTCTTTTTTCCTTTAATCTTCAATGTGGAGAATTTATTAACTCATATGATAATCTCTTTTTTCAGATTTTGTTGAGAAAGAGCATAAAAATTGCAGAAAGGTGTGAATATTTTGAATATGTTAAATGCTAAATATGGGATAAATTATCTAAATCAAAGTAATTGTTTTTTTCTTTTTGTGGAGCAATTTTGTGAGAGAATTTGATATTGTTGTAATGTGAATAGCTTTTTAGATAATAATTTGACTAAATAAATAAAAGAGAGATAAATAAAAACTGTTAAGAGCATCTTTAATGTAAGTTTTTATTAGTTAAACTTTTTATAGTTAAGGATGATTATAAAGAATTTGCATTGAAATGGTTATGACGTGACATTTAATTCACTAACTTTTAGTTTGGCAATTATATAACTAATGTATGCTATATAATTTGGTCCCACAAAAAATTTACAATGAATATTTTATGTATTTTATTTAAAATAGTTAAATTAATGGTAACTTTAATAAAAAAAATAATTACAATTAAAAAATATAAAATATAGGATCAGGTTTTAGTTTTTTATAAGCAACTACCGTTAAAGTAAAAACAACTCAAATCAACTATAAATTTTTTAAATCCTACAAATCACTTTTGGCTCACAAAAAATATCTTAGTCTACCTACTTAAAATACTCCCACTAAAAATGCTCTAACGATTTCAAGTAGAAGTTACTATTTTAATTTTAATTTCAATTGGAAGTTACTATTTTAATTTGAAGTTAAGGATAGTTTTTCTTTTGCAATATAATTACTTTTTTGTACAATAATTCAAATATAAAATAAGAGGAGAAATTAATTTTTATTTAAGTAATTTTTAAACAATTTTAAAGGGTAAAAGAGAAAGAAAAAAAATAGCTTACATCAAAAAGATATTCTACCTTTATATATTTCTAGCGTCCAGATGGGTACTCGCGTGACCGTTTGTCCGCTTTTTTAATGTACACGTAAAATAGAAGTTATGTAAGAAGTTAATAGTAGAAAGTTAATAATAAGCTACGTGAAATATTATAGTAGTGGTTAAATTGGAAGTTATTGTGTAAATAACAAATTAAAGTAGGGATAAAATTGGTAGAAAAATAGGTTACACAAAAACACCATGTTTTGCCTTTATATATGTTATAGAATAGACTAGCGCCCAGACGGACACTCGTCTGTCCGCTTTTTAATGCGCACACATAAAAAATATAAATGACATTTTTTTATTTAATATTAATTTTAAATGGAAGTTAAGTAGGAAATTATTAGAAAAAAGTTGTGTAAAAGATGATAATAGTTGTCCAATGAAAGTTATTGTGTAAGTTATACATTTTAAAAAAAAGGTAAAATTGATAGAAAATTATACTACACCAAACTTCAAAATTTATCTTTATATATTATAGATTATAATTTTTTTTAGAAATTTATTGTCTCTCAGTTTCATAATTTTTTTTTGGAAATTTGATATTTTTTGCACGCAAATATAAATATTGATATTTCAAATCAATAAAACTCTAGAATTGTGTTCGAACTTTTGTTTTACTGTTCTTGATTTTTCAATGAATTGATTTAAGAAATTGTTATTAATTTGGATTTGGATATAAATATTATACAATTTTTAGTAATTGATGAATAAAATTTAAACATGTATACTATTTGATATAATACGGTGTAGTGTTAAAAATTAGTGTAAAAATATCATTTTCCAAATATATTATACCAATGAGAAGATGAGATTTAGCAGTTTTCAATCTTAGAAAGGATCTACCACATTTATTGATCTATTATTAAAGAAGAGGTCATAAATGCAATTCTTCCAGACCGGTTGTATCCTTCCAAATTAGGTTTTTTCACTTTTCTATTCCAATTTGAAAAAAAAAATCATAATATCTTATTTTTAAAATTATTAACGCGAGTATCTTTTTTATAGAAGCTCGTCCATTCAATTGACGAGAGGGTGTAGATAAAATTTTTGAAGTTGAAGTTCGCTCCAACCAATGGACGAACATGTGAAAAACATATTGAACTTTGTGAGCTCGTCCAATGGTTGAACGAGTGTGTGAAAAGAAAATTGGAATTTTTTATTCAAATTTTAATTATTTAAAAATTTTGATTAATATAATTTTAATATATTACATAAATTATATAATTAATATAATTAAATATTATAAATAAATACCAGATTTTAATTAATATAATTAATCCATCATTAATCAATTATTTTTATAACAAAAATTTTATCTGCACTATCTCGTCCACTGAATGGACAGTGGACGAGCTTCTATAGAAAAGGGATACTCCCATAAATAATTTTAAAAATAGGGTATTATGGTATTTTTTTCCAAATTGGGGTAGAAAAGTGAAAAAACCTCCAAATTACAACCTCACATTCATCCTTAAGGGTGTACTATATGGGTTGGCTTACACCTAATTTTACCCCTTTCGAACTTTAAGGTTAAGTTCGACGTGCAACTTAAAATTTCATTATCAAAATAACTCGTTCATTTACATTGAGTTGAATTGCATTCGTGGGTTGTGTTTTAAATGATTTTTTAAAATTTTAATTTAAAAAAATTATAACACAATTTAATATGCATATATTCATTTTTAACATTCATATCGGTTAAAACACATTATATCTTGTCTAATAAAATTCATCAACACAACATAACACTTGATAATAAAATAAAATTTCACAAGACACATTATTTCTATAAAATACGTAAGTTAGAAATGACATAAAAAAAAATATATATTTAATCTTAAAATTACGTAAAATAATTGGTCTAATAGTATTATTGATGGAGAATAAATTTATTTTTGACAAAATTATAGTTAGTAGTGAGTATTAATTTTATACTTTTATTTAAAATAATAAATAAAATAAAAAATGACTAATGTCACATCAATGGGTTAGATCAACAAGTATACGGGTTGTGAAACTCAAATCCAATACCGAACAAAAACGGTACGAGTTGTTGCGGGTTGGGTTGGATATAACCTACAAATGAATAAGTTCAGGTAATTTATGGGTTGGTTTGGTTTAGATCAGCGGGTTTGTGGGTTCACTCGCACCCATGAATATCCCTACTAATTCAAAATTTATCCTTATTAATTTCACTTTAATCATTTTACTTTTTACTATTCATTCAAGTCAATTGAAGCTAACAGTTGAGAACCCCTACTCGCGGACCGGGTAATTTGACTTGAAGAAATCCAATATGTTTATTATTATTATAGTTACCACATCTGATAACATGTTTCTTAGTTATTCAATTCCCAAATTTTATCCAAGTGATTTTTGGTTTATATTTTCGGTTTATACGTAAGAGTTCCAATGATGTATTTTTTACTAACTAGATTTTTTTACTTCTAAGTATTCTGGAACGCTTTTTTATATTTAATTTATTAATTTTTATTACAATTATATTTAGCAAGTATGGATATTCCTTTGATGATATGCGATAAAACCGGACATGTGTAGATATTTGCAATTACAGAAAAATTTGATACACGAAAAGAGACGATTAGGTGGATTAAGGAGGTTGGTTGGCAAATGGTTCATCATGACTTGAATATGGAAATTAGAGGTTCTAGAAGCAGCCTCTATGAGAAGTTATTTGAAAGTCGTTTATCAAAAGTGAGAGAATCCTTGATGATATCATCATTAGGTCCTCAACCACTAGAGAATGGATGACATTATAATAAATGAGTTATGTGATAACAAATCGGTATAATGTCATTTTTGTCTCATTAAATTATCTTGGTTTGACTTTCTTTCTTATGATGACTTCACACTCACCTAATATGTCCATTTACTACATTGATTTTGTAAATCAAGATTATTGGTGTCGTACCCTAAATTTTAATCAGTATTTAGCAGTCACCTAGTTACTCAATAGACTAAAAGGCAAAGAAAAGTTGTCTTGATTTTTTATCTTAGTTGATATATTGGGCATAATAAATTGGGGGTTTAATACTTGCATCTCTAACCCATGTGGTTTTTTTTTGGAGTATTGGTATTTTTTTAGACTCATTTTAAAATTAATCAAGTATAAGGGGTGTATTTTTAGGTTTAATATATTTTATTTTAGGGATTTATCACTAAGTCTATTTATTATGCATTTAGAGAAAGTTTTTAGATTAAAGTGATTATTTAAACTATTAGGTTGTTAATTCTAATAGTTTGGGGTATTAAATTTATTAGGGAGATTGGGTTTTTAATCAGATCGTTAAATTGGGTTATATTAGTTTATTAGATTTATTATCAAGTGAAGGTCAAGTGTTCTTCAGTAGAATTAATCAAAATATTGTAAATATTTTGATAACTATTTAAATATTTATTTGTATTATTATTGCTAATATATGACTTATTTAGGTTATTATAATTTAGTAGAGGTTTTTAAAAAAAATGAACTATTAGGAAGCTTAGTTTAATTAATTAAATTTTAGTCAGATGTTTTAGGGGAATTAATTACAAATTAGTAAGATTATCATATAGTCGTTTATTCTGGATATGAATCTAGTTGATTTACCTGTTATTGGCAATAGATTTACTTGGTTATGTTCTAATGGCAAATGTAAGAGTAGATTGGATAGGTTTCTCATTTCGGATAGTTTAATCAGTGTTTGGAAGTTGGAAGTGCAATTCGTCGGTGATAGAGATATTATGATCATAGACCAATTTGGATTACGAAGTCCTGTAGGGATTGGAGGCCTATACCTTTTAAGGCTTTTCGTTGCTGGTTTGAACACCCAGAATTTAAGGATTTTATTTCTGGCGAATGGATCTCTTTTCATGATACTTATCGTCCTGGTGTGAGTTTACCTATCAAATTTCGTTGCTTAAGAAATAGGCTTAGATGGTGGAATCGTTGTGTGTTTGGTTGGCAGGGTTTAAAGATTGAGCAAGGGGTGCTTGAGTTAAATGCTATTGAAGACAATATGGCGTCTTTTGATGGAGATGTTTCTGAGGAAGTTTTGGCTGAGTGGAGTAGTGCCTTAAAAGTCATTTGGCAGCGTCTTGTGCATAAGGGGAGTATGTTGCTTCAAAAGTCCAGATCTAAATGGTTATTGGAAGGTGATCTAAATACAAGTTATTTTCATTCTGTGCTGAAGAACATAATTAGGAGCAATACAATCATGCCCTGTATGGTTGGTTTGGTGATGGATGTTGATGTTGATAGTGTTAAGGAGGCTGTTAAAGGTTCCTTCAAAGCCAGATTTCAGAAGTCTTGTATGGCTATTGTCCAGTTACAACTTAGTGATCTTTCTAAGTTATTTGATGAGGAAGCTGAGATGCTGCAGAGGTCTTTTTCTGAGGAGGATATTTTGGAATGTGTTAAGGATGGGGACGGTAATAAGAGTTCAGGCCCTGATGGGTTTAATCTCGAGTTTATGAATCCGTACTGGGATGTCGTTGGCGAAGATGTTACCAAGTGTATTCAAGATTTCTTACACACGACTTCCCTTCTTAAAGCTTTTAGTTCTTCCTTCATTGCTTTGATTCCTAAAAAGGATAACCCACAATGCATGGAGGAATTTAGGCCTATTATCCTTGTTAGTAGCATCTACAAAATCATAGCGAAGATTCTTCCTGGCGGCTGAGGAAAGTTATTGATATGCTTATTTCTCATTCCTAAACTGCGTTCGTTCCTGGCCGGCAGATTTTGGATGGTGTGCTTGTTGTCAATGAGTTGATTGACCTTGCTAGGAGAAGAAAATGTGGGTGTGTCATGTTCTAAGTTGATTTCACTCAAGCTTATGATTGTGTTGACTGAGATTTTTTGGTGAAGATGCTTAAGGCTATGAATTTTGGAGATAAGTGGATTGGGTGGATTAAAGGTGGTGTTATGGATGTTCACGTGTCTGTTCTTGTGAATGGTAGCGTGTCCAAACATTTCAAGGCTAGTAGGGGGTTTTGTCAAGGGGATCCTTGGTCCCTGTTTCTCTTTTGCATAGTGGCTGAGGGTCTGGATATGTTGGTTAGGAGGGCAGTTTCGAGGCAATTGTTCAACGGGTTTAAGTTACATAGGAATGAGCAAATTAATCTGGTCCAGTTCGCCGATGATACCATTTTGATTTGTGAAGATAATTGGAGTAATATTTGGGGGACCAAGGCTATCTTTCGAGGCTTTGAGTTGGTGTCCGGATAAGAATTAATTTCGTTAAAAGTCGTCTATTTGGAATTAGTGTGGAGGATTCTTTTATTAATGCAGCTTCTGTGTTCTTGGCTTGTAATGTGAGTAGTTTCCCTTTTAAATTTTGGGGAATTGAAGTTGGAGGGAATCACAGACGGGTGGCATTTTGGAAGCTGGTGTTTGACATCTTCAAAGTGAGACTCTCTTCATGGAATGCCAAGTCTATTTCGATTGGAGGGAGAGTTACTCTAATTAATTCCATTTTGACAAATTTTCTGGTTCATTATCTTGCCTTTTATAAAGCTCCGTGTAAAGTTGTGAAACAGTTGGTGGTTATTCAACAAAGTTTCCTTTGGGCTGGAAATTCTGAGTCGACGAAAGTGTCGTGGGTGAGGTGGTCTCAGGTCTGCAATTCATTGGACAAAGGTGCTTTAGGTATCAAAAGCATATCCGAGTTCAATGTTGCTCTGCTTTCAAAGTGGCTTATGAGATGTATTTGCGATCCAGAGGCTATTTGGCATAGTGTGCTTCAGTTCAGGTATGGTGATATTCGTAAGTGTATTTTGCTGAATTTGGTTAACTCTTCTGCTCGTGCAAAGTCTTTATGGTGGAAAGGTATTTTCTCTTTGGTTGGTTCGCTAAATAATGAGGGGGTTTTCGGGAAATCTGTCGTGTAAATTGAGTATTGGTAATATGATATCTTTTTGGCATGCTAAGTGGGTTACGGATATGCCTTTGAAGACGGTTTTTCCTGCTGTTTTTCTGGTTGGTGAATTAGATTATAATGATATGCTAATGGGAAGTTGATGAATATTGGGAACTTTGTTAAATGTGGACTGATACTTGTTGTGAATCACATTGGGCTGTGAGGTTGTTGATAATCTGAACTATTGGCTTGAAATTTAAATGGCCTGGATCATGCTTGTATGTTGGATTAGAATGTTAATTGATATTAGCTAATGTGTTAGTTTGTATTGCTACTTGAATTAGTGAAGCATGAATGTGACTTGAGCAAAAAAGTGAATGATTGTTTACTGAGTCAAGTTAGAGACTATTATGGCCAGGGGTGTGCATGGATTATAAACCAAACCAAATCATATATATGGTTTGGTTTGATTCTTAAAACCATTTATATAAAACCAGTTTATTTTTTAAAACCGGTTTACAAGTGGATTGGTTCGGTTTCAAACCGGTTTTAAAAGAAAACAGTTTTTTTAAAAACCAGTTTTAAACCGATTTCTCTCAAAACCAGTTTTTTATTTTCTTTAAAGAAATCAATTTTAAAACCAATTTTAAAAAACAAATCAATTTTATTGCAAACTATTAAATAATTGATAAATCACCTGAAATTTATTCTACTGTAAACTTATTGCAAACTATCAAATAATTGATATAAATCAATTAATCAATTTTATTCCAGTTTTACATTGAATTAAATCAACACTCCATATATCTTAAACTTTAAACTACTTAATGTAAAACTGGAATTAGACTAATTCTTTTTCATCGTGAATTAAATCAATTAATCGAGAAGTACGTTGAATTAATATAAATCAATTAATCGTAAAACTTATTCTACTTTAAACTTATTGCAAACTATCTACCTTAAACTTATTCTACTTTAAACCAAATCAATTTTATTGCAAACTATGGGTGTTGATCTTGATTTTCTCAAACTATTCTACTTTTGTTTTTGAAGATTATTGAAGAATAGTTACCGAATCTCAATCTGGTTTGAAACAAATAGTTACCATTTTTTTTATTTGATAAATGGGTCACCAAATTTAAAATATATATTTGGACTGGATTTTAAAATTTGAATTAATTTGAATAGAAATTTGGTTTATGGTTATTTTGCCCACCCTTAAATAAATAAATATATATAAAACTTATATATATATATATATATATATATATATATATATATATATATATATATATATATATATATATATATATATATATATATATATATAAGTTTTATTTATTACATATACATTATCTTAATTGTTATTTATGATCATGAAACAAAAAAAGACAAAGAGTTTGAAAAATAGATTAACCATGGTTCTAAAAAGTGGACACCAGTTTTTAATGGTTTTAGTAAAATGAATTTGCACTAGTTTTTAAACCAAATAATATGGATTTTTAAAATCGGTGCACCATATTTTTAAATTTGGTTCTTGTGAACCGGTTTTTTTTGCATACCCCTGTTCCAAATCCAACAAACTACGAACACAAGAAGCCTTGACAAACAAGGACCAACCAAAGGGAAACAAACCTACAAAATATCAATGGGACGATTGAGCCATTCTTACAGATTACAACAATATATACGTTTAGACGAAATACGAAGCCACCACCACGAAAAATGTACAATGCTAAAGAATATGTCTTCCACTACAAAAAAGCATCATTAAATAAAATTTGGTTATGCGCCTTCCACAAGCACCAGCAAGAACAGAATCAAATTGTTGCCGCCCACTTCCCGATAACTTCCCCACCATCCTCACTAACCAAAGAAACAAATGTTCACAACAATTAGGAGCATCAAATTCCTCAATACCCACCCAACGAAATACCGCTTTCCAAATGAACCAAACACGCAGACAAAGAAGAAAAAGATGATCAGAAGATTCAACAGAGTTAAAACAAAAAATACAACTCAAATCATAAGAATTCGATATTATTCCCCTGGCTGTCAAATTCGAACTAGTGGCAAGTTTATCCAAACAAAGCCTCCAACTAAACACCTTGACTTTCTTAGGCATAATAGTATTCCAAACCAAATCAACGACAGTCTTGAGATCAATGTCGAAGTCTCCCAATTCTCGCACCCTCATTAAACCTTCATAGTAAAACTTAACGGAGAAAGCAGAAAAAATTGCTCCCGGCCAACAAAATCTATCAAGCATGTCAAAAGAGGGAGCAATGTCTGCAAGAATATCCATCAGATCAGAAAGTTCAGCTTGCACATCAGCAGCCTGAGCAGCCAAACCGACCACCACACGCCCCCAAACCATCCCTCGATATCACAGACAACCTCAAACTTATCTTCAGCAGCCAGAAAAACAGCAGGAAAAACAGTCTTCAAAGGCATATCCGTAACCCATTTAGCATGCCAAAAAGATATCATATTACCAATACTCAATTTACACGACAGATTTCCCGAAAACCCATAAAAAAATGGTAACTATTTGTTTCAAACCAGATTGAGATTCGGTAACTATTCTTCAATAATCTTCAAAAACAAAAGTAGAATAGTTTGAGAAAATCAAGATCAACACCCATAGTTTGCAATAAAATTGATTTGGTTTAAAGTAGAATAAGTTTAAAGTAGAATAAGTTTTACGATTAATTGATTTATATTAATTCAACGTACTTCTCGATTAATTGATTTAATTCACGATGAAAAAGAATTAGTCTAATTCCAGTTTTACATTAAGTAGTTTAAAGTTTAAGATATATGGAGTGTTGATTTAATTCAATGTAAAACTGGAATAAAATTGATTAATTGATTTATATCAATTATTTGATAGTTTGCAATAAGTTTACAGTAGAATAAATTTCAGGTGATTTATCAATTATTTGATAGTTTGCAATAAAATTGATTTTTTTTTTTTAAATTGGTTTTAAAATTGATTTCTTTAAAGAAAATAAAAAACTGGTTTTGAGAGAAATCGGTTTAAAACTGGTTTTTAAAAAAACTGTTTTCTTTTAAAACCGGTTTGAAACCGAACCAATCCACTTGTAAACCGGTTTTAAAAAATAAACTGGTTTTATATAAATGGTTTTAAGAATCAGACCAAACCATATATATGATTTGGTTTGGTTTATAATCCATACACACCCCTGGCCATAATAGTCTCTAACTTGACTCAGTAAACAATCATTCACTTTTTTGCTCAAGTCACATTCATGCTTCACTAATTCAAGTAGCAATACAAACTAACACATTAGCTAATATCAATTAACATTCTAATCCAACATACAAGCATGATCCAGGCCATTTAAATTTCAAGCCAATAGTTCAGATTATCAACAACCTCACAGCCCAATGTGATTCACAACAAGTATCAGTCCACATTTAACAAAGTTCCCAATATTCATCAACTTCCCATTAGCATATCATTATAATCTAATTCACCAACTTTCATACTAACAGTTTAGCATTTTAACTAATTCATACACCTTATAACAAGTATAACAGATTTAACATGAGCTAATTCGAAGCACATTCATTCCAATCCATTGCTTTTAACATTGCAAATTTAACAAACATCCTAATTATCAACTAATCAACTCCAACGAGTTCTCAGCCTCACTAACAGAAGATGACAGAATTTCACTAACTTGAGTTAAACTAACTAAACTAACTTGAGTTTAAACATCCTAATTATCAACTAACCAACTCCAACGAGTTCTCAACCTCACTAACAGGATTTCACTAGCATGCTTGATTTAATTGAAAATTGCTTCATCATTCAACAAGTATTAACCGAGATTCCAACATGTTCTCACATATGTGATTAATTCCAACTGCATCTTAATTCAAGTAAGGATCCAAGTTAACACTAACTTTTTCACTTATCCAAACTAACCTCATTAACAGAATTTCACACATAACTAATTCCAGCTAATTACATTACTAACCCTAACTAACTCTAACTGTCCAATCTAACAGAGTTAGTAACTCCTAACCGTTTTACACTAAGCAAAAATTAACAGGGTTAATTTTGTTAACTCTCCACCTTCTGTATAAACTCATCTTCACCCATCATTGAGGATTTCATCATTTTTCACCTCAGAACCACCACACTCGCTGCAAAATTCTCCAATCTCTCTGCAACTTTGAACTCATCACTCTCTCACTCTCTTTCACCCTCACTGAACATCTCTCGCCACAGAAGCCACACGAAAGCTCGTTTTCTTTTCATCTATCTCTCACCAACAATCTTCATCAATTGCTCAACAGCAACAACACAAAGCATATTCCACAGTTTCAACTCCTACAAGCTACAGAAGAGGGAAGAAGAAGAAGATCGAAGCAGGAAGAATTTGGAAGCATGATTTACCTGGATATTCTGGTTTTCTTTTCGAATTCGACAGACCCTTCTTATGCTAACCAGAAGATCCAGGTAACACACATTTTGCAACCCCCCACCCCCCGTTCTCTTGAAATCGTGCTTGGGCCTGTTGCCCTTAGCCTCTTTGTTTTTTTATGATTAAACCCTATTGGATGCTCATTGCACCCTCCTTTGGTAACAATCTGAACAGCAAGTATGGATTTGGGCTTGATCAAGGCCCAGCGCCCTTGTTATGCTAACCACATACCCTGTGCCAATTACTGACTACACCCCCCGCTTATGATTTTTATTCTTTTTTGCTTTATTCTTTTAATCTTTGTTTTTTAATATCTTTTTAGATTTGTTTATATTACATTGTAGTTTTTTTAATACTTTGTTTCTCATATCATTTTGTCATGGAAAATACTTGCAAAATAGAATATATTTAGATTTTATGATCTTTTCGGTTTTCTCATTTAATTCACTTTGGAAAATTAATAAAAATAATGCATATCGTTAGAATTAACCATTAAAATTTTAGGATTAATTTTCTAACTAGATCTTGGATGTACTGATCATGTTCCCTTATATTCTAGGCTCTTTTAGAATTAGAAGTGATGTTAATTTCCCTTACAATTTACGTACAAATCATTGTGCCTGATTACAACTGGATTTCATCCTGATTGATTGAGTTGATCTAAGTTTTCTTTGACCAGCTAGATTCTTTGACATGTTCTTACTACCTCTGTCTAGTCAAGCGATTAGAAGTTTCTTGATCGCTTGATAAAACTTGTCCTATGTACCGACACTGCATTGGACCTCAACTGAAGCTATGGACTTCACATCCAAATCAAACGCAAACTAAAGACGACATACAATACTGGAGCATAATTCAGAGCACAACAACAAAATGACTCTATAACGCTCGTCAGTTATAATTCGAATTGTGCGCCACAAGTCTTAAATAGTAAAAAAGGAATGAGAGGGAGCGTTCATATCCTTATTCTGAATATTTTAGATATAGAACGAATGACTTAGTTATTCAAAGTATTCACCTTCACTCATATATTTTAGTGTAATTCAAATCAAATAATTGACAAGTCATTTTCCCCATGTTCAACAGATAATACATTAACACTACATAGATCAACGTAATAAACTAATTGGTTTAAACACCACTCACATACCACTTTTTTGGTTTAAACATCGTTTCTTTTGTTTAAACACCACTTTTCTGGTTCAAACACCGTTTTTTTGGTTTAAACACCACTTTTCTGGTTTAAACACTGCTTCTTTGGTTTAAACACCATTTTTCTGGTTTAAGCACTGCTTCTTTGGTTTAAGCACAACTTCTCTAGTTTAAGCATCACTTCCTTGGTTTAAACACTGTTTCTATTACTCTTTAGTTTAAACACCACTTATTTTTATTCTTGGTTTCAACGCCACTTTTATTCTTGTTTGGTTTAAACACCACCTTTATTACTTTTTATTTAAACACCACTTTTATCACTTTCCTTCTTGCTTGGTTCAAATACCACTCCTATCATTTATACTACCCTTCTTGGTATAAACATCATTTTCCCTCTTGGTTTAAACACCACTTTTGTTTCTCTTTTGTTTAAACACCACTTTTACCTCTTGTCCAGTTTAAACACAGCTCATATCACTTATATTATCCTGTTGATATAAACACTTTTATCCCTTCTTTGGTACAAGCACCACTTTTATCACCTTTATTTCCTGTTCGGTTTAAACACAAAATCTTTGGTTCTATCCTTGGTTTCGAGCTACGGAGCTCTGATTTTCTCATTGCACTATGAGGATACGTAGGCATAAGGGCCTCAATCCTCAGCGAGCACATTAATTATAAACCTTTTTTTCCGTTCGCAAGTAACCTTTAAATAGTAACACCCATCCGTACAAAGAACAATTAAAATGTTTCCCATCAAGTACGACAAATGTGAGGGGTGTTAATACCTTCCCCTCACATAACTGACTCCCTTACATGTTTCTCTTTTCCCCGAGTTTTATCGACATTTTCCTTTTCTTTTTGGAATAAATAAAATCGGGTGGTGACGCTGTCACTTTTCGCGTAGTGATACTAAGTACCTTTATATTTAATTCATCATTTTTCAAATGAGTTAACCTTTTTTACAAATCAAATATATTTTTCTCGATTTTATTTTAAACATCTCGTATTCTTAAGAGAGAGTGTTTATTTAGATTGTTTTACATCTTCCTTACCTTTGCATATGACTTCCATGGTTTCCCATGCTTCTTTAGCAATTTGACAACTAGGCACCCTAAAGGATTCATCCATTTCTAAGGAAGATGCTAATATTTTTTTGGCTTTCTTATCATTCCATGTATCTTCGGGTTTTGGACAATTGAAATATATGGACTATTTTTTTTATTTTTTTTCATAGTTCCACCCCCTTGTAATTCTAGAATTATTTTCATTCTAATTTTCTAAAAACCTTAGTTTTAACCGGTGAAACATGGTGGTCTATTGACACTGTTGCCTTCTCCTAAGGGTGCTTTTGCGGAACCCATTTTTACCCTGATCTAGAAGCAAGTTACCTAACTCTTGCTTTGATGCCAAATGTAAGTATGAGAAGCAATCTAAGATAAGGGTCTGAGTAAATCAGATTTGATGGACTTTTCTTATTTTTATGCAAAGTTTCTTATCTTTTAATTTTTCCAGAAATGAGTGATTGGTTGCAACTTGTATATGAATGAAAATTACAACAACAAAAAAATCAAAACAAGGTACATCTAGTCCCTCTAATCCTTAGAGGACTTTCTACTGTGGTTAGATCTTTGTACAAGTCTTCAACAAGACCTTCTTACAATCTTCTAATACATAAGCAAAAAAATAACCATACTTTCTTTTACAACAACTTATCACCACAAACTTGGTGATTAGTTAACACACACTTTGAATAATGTTGGTTTTGGCTTGACTCCAAGTTTACAATTTGATATTCTCTTTAAAAATATTACAATCCAAACTTACTATACTTTAAGTTCTCAAAATTTATAAAGAAACTTTTGAATGATTTGAAATTGATGCAAAATGTTTCAACACTTAAAAAGAATGAACGCATAAAAACTTTATTTGAATTGGTATGAAAAATGATATTGGAAATAGGTGATTTGAAATCATGATGTATAGAATTTTATATACATCTTTAGACATCCTTTTGTAATGATGCATAATTTTAAAATTGAATCATGAAGCATTGCAATCAGTTACACACATTCTGACTTTGATAAAAAATACAATGTTCTAAACTGATAGTCGAACACCAATATGTGGTAGTCGAATACCACTTTCCCAACATTCATTTTTTTCAAAATTTGAACACCGATAGTCGAGCACCAATATATTGTAGTCAACATATGCAAGTTTTTGAATTGGTAGTTGAATAGCACTTATTGGTAGTTGACTACCACTTTGCCTTTTTGCTTAAAAATGAATTTTCAGTGGATGACTTCATGAATAATGTTGAATGGTGATGTAAGAAATGTTTAGATGAAGTGAGAGATGAGTTTTTGAGCAATTGAAAGTATTATAGCATGGATAGCAACAAGTACTTTAGTTATGCTTTCTTGTCTCAAATTTCACTTGAATTCTAATGTTCATACAATATTGATCACCTTCATTTATGATGCACATGATACTTTTTGGTCCTTTTTCTTCTTTAATAATCTTTATCGTCATCAAAACTACATTTGATATAAGATGTATTTTTTACGGAGTGATGATCAATTGAAATTATGGTATTTAACTTAACATATAAGTCTTTGATATTCTAATTACAGGTATAATGTAATACTATTATAAATTATACCAGTGCAAAATGAAATTTGGTTACTATGATGTATGAATTTGTTATATATATATATATATATATATATATATATATATATATATATATATATATATATATATATATATATATATATATATATATATCGAAAGGCGAATAAATTTAATTAACCATCTGATTTTGAGACTTTAATGTTAGTTTAATTTCATTTAGGAGTTTGATATTATGATTTTTTTTTCACTATTTCAATTTTTATGGTAAATAAAAAAAATGTACTCGAATTTATGATGATGATGATTCTCGTTCGATTCTTGACTCTTTATTTAAATTATTCTCTCATTTCTTCTTCATTTATGTATCTTTGATGATGAAGATATTGTTTTGTTTTGTTTTGAGAAGATATAATGAGAAAAACTTTTCGTTGCTTTTCTAAAAGTGACTATTTTAAAGGCATCTTATTCCTGCAGTCACCTTCTCATTTTCAAAAGTCATGTCCCAATAGTCAAGAAGAGGGGGAAGAGGGATTTAAAAGTAATTTTGAATTTCAAATTAAAAAACTTCATTGACTTAATTACGTATAAAGCCCAATCAATCATCACATTAATACATATTTTATTTAAAACAGAACTTTTATTTCCATGAGTCATATTTGATGGATTAATATATTCATCCAATACTCTCACGCTTGACTTATGTGACAACTTAATATTTTAATCGTATACCATAATTATGTGCAATTCATTGAAATCATCAAGTAATTATCTTTAATGAACTGAAATGATCGGATCATGGCAGACTCAAGTTATCCATCAACTTAATTTCTTCCATTTATCACAAATCAATCTAATTCAAAAACTTTAAAGGATACAATAATGTGTCTTTCATGTCTCTTCAAAGACACTTCTTTCATCACATATTAACAATAACTTATACAACATAATATGGATAAAAAAACTCAACAGAAACATTACCTTAATCGAATTTACAAGTTTCGTACAATACGGACATCAAACTATACACACACATGCGCGCGCACATATGCACACACGCATACACGTGCTCACACACACGCACATATATATATATATATATATATATATATATATATATATATATATATATATATATATATATATATATATATATATATATATATATATATATATATATATATATATATATATATATATATATATATATATATATATATATATATATATATATATATATATATATATATATATATATATATATATATATATATATCATATTATAATGTTAACAATGACTTTAACATAATGCTCATCCTTTCTACATGGCCAACAAATATCTTAGGCAGTAAATATTTTATAAACGGATCCGCTATCATTAAATCCATACCAATATGTTCAAATGATACTTTTTGTTTCTACACTTCTTCTTTCATTGATAAGTATTTCAATTCTATGTGTTTAATACTTATCATTCTTGGAGAAGAAGACAGATGTATAATTATCACAGTAAATCTTTAGCGGCATAACTATATTATCAACAATACCAAGCCCTAAGGTAATGTTTCGCAACCAGGACGATTGAATTATGGTCTCAAAGCACGTCATAAATTTGGCTTCCATAGTAGATGTAGAAATTATAGATTTCTTTCCACTCTTCCATGATATTGCTCCTCCAGCTAGAAGAAAAACATACCAAAATGTGAATTTTCTACACATCCCATAAAGTTTGAGTCCAAGTAGCCAACCAATTCAAGGTGATCTGATCTTTTATATGCAAGCATGTAATCTTTGGGGCCATGTAAGTACCTAAGAATCTCCTTTGCATATTTCTAGTGACCAATTCTAGGATTACTTTCATATCGACCCAATATGCCAATCACAAAACTTATATATATTTGAGTACATGTTTGGGAATACATGAAGCTCCCAAATGCTGATGCGTAGGGAATAAACTCTATTTTTTTGTTCCAATTAATTTTTGAGACATTGCATTTGACTAAACTTATCCCCTTTCTGATCAGGGACTATCCATGTGGACCATTTATCTATTATGAATCTCTCTAATATTTCATATATATCCTTTCTGAGACAATTCCAATAGTCCTTGTGATCTATTATGGAATATTTCTATTTCTATCACCTATGATGTCTCACCCATATCTTTCATTTCAAACTTATTAGAGAGAAACTTCTTTAGATCATTTAACAAAGAAACACCATTGGCAGCAAATAAAATATCATCAACATATAAGACTGAAATTATGAATTTGCTCCCTCAAGCCTTCATATATATACATCGATCTTTAGTGTTCTCTACAAAACTGATTTGCTGTTGCACACGAGTCAAAAATAAGTTTTTAAAAGTAGTAACGGGAAGCAACACTCGGATGGCGTATCACAAGGACTCTTGTATGATTATTAATATACTAATAATGATTAGGGGGTTTGTTTAGGTTTCAGTTTAATTACCAAAATAAAGAGAAAAAGTGATTAAAATAAGTGATTATGAAATTAAGTTAATATGATGTTTCGGTTCTTACCTATCATTGTTTATTATAACATCACTGCCCTAAGAAAATTTTATTCATATTCGATCACAATATCAATCAACAAGTGATAATGGCATTATAAGAATTATGTTTCCTATTCGCCGATCATAGTCAATCAACGAGTGTGAATGAATTAAGCAAACATTTAAGAAATAAGCGAATTAACGAATTAAACAAACGATAACACAATTAAATTTAGAAAATATAAATCAATTGAATCAACAAAACTACTCTATGAAAAATCGAATTAAGCAAACGATAATCATAAAACAGGATTGATATGAATAGTAATTGAATTGTAAAGTTATATAAATCTCAATGTAATTGAACCTGGTTACACCAGGTCAACCTGAGAGGCTTTGTTCTCCATGAAATTAGTAAAAAACAAAAGTAAAATTTGTGAATAGGGAAAGAAAGGTACATGAACAATAGCTCGGCTGCTACTAGGTATAGGGAAACATCAAATCAAGTTTCTAACCCAACTGGGTCAAAAAATATAAAAAACCCGGTCCAAAAAAATATATTTCTAAAGTTTGAAACTTTAACAAATTATTCGACACTATTTCACTATGAATCAACTCTTGGCCTCAATACAAAACTTGTAGCTCTTTGTCTTAGCTTTCCAACACCTATTAGAAGGCGTAAAATGAAATCTTGTAGCTCAAGTTTTGGTATGCACAGTGAACAAGTATCAAATAACTGTTAATGCTGAAAATAAGCTGCGAAAATAAAAATAAAGCTAGAAACAAACTTAAGTATGAAAACACATTAAAATAGTAAAAAAAAGTACTCAGATAAAATGTAGGAATTCCTAAGTACAACAATGGAAGAATGTACACGAAGATGCACTGATCAAATTCCCCCACACTTAAACTTTCGCACTCCGAGCAAAATAGTTTTAAGACTCGTGAAAAACAATAACATTCAGATACTCATTTTTTACTACAAACTCTTCTTTGGTCAAGATTGCATCGATAGATACTACTTTTGCACACTAAGAATATCATAAGAACACAAATCTGTAATTGTGCGGTCATAAACCTCCCTCATATACAAACCAATTTGAATCATGTTATTATGCCTAAGGCTAACTTACTCATCCTCTTTTTTGCTCTCTTTTATTCTAATGCAATCACATTAAGCTCGTTATCTATTCATACACTTGGTAAATAAGCATGTTAGTGTCTATGATCCATATCTTGTCAACAATTCAAAATTAACCATTTTAGCAATAACATTTTTTTCTTGAAGGTTTCACAACCGTTAGGTTAAGTGACCGGGTGAAGGTCACCTATCTTAAAAGGTAGATTCCTATTTAGATTTCTTATTAAGCATGAGATCATTCACTTATTTGCATCAGCTTAATTACATAATGTTTGATTTTTAGATAGCGCTGACTGCTAGATAAACTACTTAAGAGCTATTAAAGGATGAGAACTCAAGGTTATGTCATAACAAGTATTTAAATTGATTTCCATATTCAAGAGACTTAAGGTGTTAAAACGGTACCGATCTTATGAATTTTTTCCAAGTCTCCACAATCTAACCTCAAATTAATCTATAGCCTAAAAATTTCAAAAGATGCATTGTGTTTCTAAGTCTAAATTTTTATTTTATATTTCACTTTAAAAAACAGAACAAAAACAAAGAATACTGAAAGAAAACACATAAAAGAGATGATTCCCTCCCCCACACTTAAAATATGCATGATCCTCAATGAAAGTACATAATTATAAAATAAGAGTGAGATAAAGGAAAGAACACACCCGAGTAGTCAAGATGGATAGGAGATCACATAAGCAGCATTTTCCAAAGAGAGATCTTCTACAGTCTCCTCTTCCAAAGTGGGGAGTAACTTTGGGTAGCATTCATCGACGTTGAAATTTTTATTAATGCCTTCGCCTTTTATTCCAGGATCAAAGAAGAATCTTCGATAAGTAAAAGTGTTGAATGGGTATGTGAATGTGATCTCTTTTTTCACAACATCAAGAATCAAATTATTAAGGGGCTGCCTCAATAGTTTTGTTCCATCTTTAATTGAAACCCTATGCATACTCATGGATGGGCTAAAATAACGAGTGTCAGTCAAGGTACATCCAATTCCCTTCTTATGGTTCTTCAAAACCTGCAAAAGCTTATTTTCTTGATCAAAATCAAGGTTAGAAGAAATTATAATTGAAAGCTTTTCATCCCTATCTAAATAAGCATATTTCTGATTATTAGGAAGTGGTTTAATCTCTAGGGAAAGAGGTTGTTCAATGGATGGTGAGGTTGGGGAAGCCGTGATGTCAAGAGCTTCAGCTGCGTAAACAACTTCATCTGCAGGAAAAATGTCAACTTGCAAGACAACCTCAATCTCAGAACAAATAGAGCAAATGTTAATGTCAGTGCAATTATCACATGAGTAACTATCATCAAAATCAGACAATGATGGAAAATCAGCTGCAAACAAATCAGAATAAGCTTCATCAACAATTTTAGAAAGCAACTCTTTTGTATTCACTATTGTTTAGGCAGGTACTACCTTTGGTTCTTGAGCTTACAACATATCATGCATTGAAGTGGTAAGTTGTCCAATCTGTGCCTGCAAAGCTTGAATACTAGAATTTGTTCGTTCCCGAAACATAATATTATTTATAGCAATTTGCTTGACAAAGTCCTCTAGTGAAGGTCCAGAAGGTGTAGAGCACACAATCTGGAATTCCTTTGTATGCTTATTTGAATCCTCACCTGCAAGACCATTAAACCTTGACGATAAGTGTATTAAACCAGATTTCAATTCGAAAGGCACAACAACATCATTATATTCAATACATAAACCATTGTAATGAACATCAGGAGCAACAAGCTCTCTTAATGTTCTTTATTCAACCATGTTATCAAACGGGAAAAAATTAACAAAGAATGAGAAATCACAAAATTAATTCAACAATTCAACAAATGTGAAAATGCCAACAATGTCCCTGTTGAGAAAAAGAGTGGAAAAATAGGAAAGCGATTAAAATAAGATCTAAAAATTATAAAAATATGACTAAAAATAAATCAAATCAGAATAAGTCTCTACAAAAAAAATCAAATTTTTTTGAAAATATGAAAATAGAAAATAAATCAAATGAAATAGGAAAATAAGGAATTTGCGATTTTCAAGATCAAAATCTTTTAGAATTCTATTCTAAATGAGTATTGGTCGTCAATTTTCTTTTTCTAAAAAAATTTGGAGCAAATCGAAACAGTAGCTTCCAAACTTACCTGATAGGCTAGAATGTTTACCACTATATTGCAACTCTGAAAATCAACAAGCAAAAAAAAAAAAAAACAAAAAAAAAAAAACTAAAATAAAATTCTAAAATTGACTAAAATCAATAAGAATTCCTGGAAACGGCGTCAATTTGATCCACTGTCGCACATGGGTCAAAAACAAGTTTTTAAAAATAGTAACGAGAAGCGACACTCGGATGTTGTATCACAAGGACTCTTGTATGATTATTAACCGACTAATAATGAATATGGGGTTTGTTTGGGTTTCAGTTCAATGACCAAAGTAAGGAGAAAAATGATTTAAATAAGTGATTATGAAATAAAGTTAATATGATGTTTCGTATCTTACCTATCATCGATTATTATAACTTTACTGCCCTAAGCATATTCTATTCATATTTGATCACAATATCAATCAACAAGCAAGAATGACATTATAAGAATTATGTTTCTTATTCGCGGATCACAGTCAATCAACAAGCATGAATGAATTAAGTAAATAGTTAAGAAATAAGCGAATTAACACATTAAGCAAACGATAACACGCAATTAAATTTAGGAAATATAAATCAATCGAATCAACACTTCTCTATGACAAATCGAATTAAGAAAACGATAATCATAAAACATGATTGATATGAATAGCAATTGAATTGTAAAGTTATATAAATCTCAAGGTAATTGAACCTGATTACAGCAGATCAGCCTGAGAGGTTTAGTTCTCCATGAAATTTGTAAAAAGCTAAAGTAAAATTCATGAATAGTGAAAAGAAGGTACATGAATAGTAGCCCGACTGCTACTAGGTATAAGGAAACATCAAATCCGATTTCTAACCCAACTGGGTCAAAAAACATTAAAAACTCGGCCCAAAATTATTCTACACTATTTCACTACGAATCAGCTATGGCCTTAACACGAAACTTGTAGCTCTTTGTCTCAACTTTCCAATGCCTATTAGAAGGCGCAAAACGGAATCTCATAGCTCAAGTTATGGTCTGTATGGTGAACAAGTATCAAATAACTGTTAATGCTGAAAATAAGTTGCGAAGATAAAATAAAGGTAGAAACAAAATTAAATATGAAAACATATTAAAACAGTAAAAATAATCAGATAAATTATAGGAATACCTAAGTATAACAATGGAATAATGTGCATGAATATGCACTGATCAAAAAGCATATGACAAATCGATATTGTTAAATTTAAGATACAATTGTCTAAAAGCCTGTTATAGTTCACTTATTGACTTCTTTATTTTTCCTGTAGTAACAAACTCTTCAAATTGACCCATATATACATTTTCCTCTAAGTCACCGTTAAGAAAAAGGGTCTTCACATCCATTTGGTAAAACTCTAAGTCATAATGAGTGACCAAAGCCAAACCAATTCTCAAAGAGTCCTTCTTTGAAACAGGATAAGAGGTTTCTTTGTAGTCAACACCATATATTTGACAAAAACCTTTAGCGACGAGTCTAGCTTTATTATCTTTCAATATTTCCTTTTGAGTTTGTTTGGTCTTAAAGACCTATTTACAACCAACGTGTTTTGAACCTTTAGGAAACTCAACTAGATCACATACATCACTTTAATTGATACGATCTTCATAGATTTTTCATTTTGCACCAGCTTTACATACTTTTTGAATGCATCACTTTTCTATACTAAAAAAAGTCCAAATGAATATAGAAAAGTCATTAATAATAACTAAATTATAAAAGTTCCACCAAAGCTTCCCATTCTTGAGAGACAAAAAAATACGTATGAATCAATTGGAGAGACCTTAAAGTTGACACCACATTATTTGGTTTGAATAATACTTTTGTTGGCTTGCCCTTTTGACAGACATCACACAACCTATTTTTCACAAATTTTATCTTGAGTAATCCAATGACAAGGTCATGCTTGTCTGGTTTATTCAAATGTTCAATCTGAATATGTGTTATTCTTTTGTGCCAAAGTCATGCATCATTGTTTTTATTTACCATAAGACGCTTAAGTTTAAAAGATAAGTTATACAATGATATCATGAAGATATTGTTGACCCTTTTTCCAACAGGCTTTATTTCTTGAGTGATTTTATCTTCTATAATGCATTCATTTTTTTAAAAGTTGATCTTGAGTCCCTTGTCGCATAGTTGACTTATGCTTAGAAGGTTATGCTTCAACCCTTCAATATATAATACATCATCAATAGTAGTAAATGGAGGAGTCCCAAAATTTTCCAATACCAAGGATTCTTCCTTTGTTGTTGTCTCCATAAGTAACAAATCCAATAGATTTAAGAGTAAGAGATGAAAATTTCAACTTGTCTTTGATCATGTGCTTGCAGAAACCACTATCTAGATACCACATGTTGGTAATGGTCTTCAAGCATACCTCATGTTCATCATTTGAATGGTGTAAGGCCATTAATGTGATGTTTGCACATTCTTCATTTTCCGAGTTGGACCATAATGGAATAAGTATATCATTTTTTTATGTGAATCAATATATGAGATTGAGTAAACGACCTAAATAAGATGACCGTGAAGTGTTCAATCGGTACTCGTTCAGGAAGGAGAGGTGTGAGATACACCGACAAACAATACAATTAGACATTAAACCGAGTAGGAGGGTAGAGGGAGACTCGATGGTTTAGATCAGAAATCCACTAAGACTAGTATCTCAATCCATGTTAATATAATATTTTCATTGGAGTGTCTAGTACCAATTAGTAACACCATGAGTTCGTATAATATACACGTGGAGAGAATTATCCAATGCAAAATCAAGAGCTAACTACAATCATATTTGCACTCAAAATGTGAAGAAGCTACCTTTATAGAGTGCACTTTGAGATGTCTAGTAATATGAAAGGTCCAAGGTGTCTAATTGATCAGAAAGAGTTGAACATGCGTCAGAGAAGGTGGATAAAATTTATGAAGGATTATGATTTCGAGTTGAAGTATCATCCTGGAAAAGCCAACAAGGTAGTAGATGAACAAAGCAGAAAAGAGATATGTATAACAAAGTTAATGATGCTAGAACACAACCTGTTAGAGAGATTATGAGATCTTGATTTACCGTTCACATGGACTCAGGAGGGAGTTCTAATAATCCAAATGATTATAGTATGTGACATGTGGGGAAGGATAAGGCAAGCCCATTTATAAGTTGTACTATTGCAATCTAAGGTTGATAAACCAAATTTCACTATATTAGTGGATGAATTTCATGAAGGACTATGATATCGAGATGAAGTACCATTCTAGGAAAAGCCAGTGAAGTAGCCGTTTTGTAGGAAGGAAAATGGTGGTTGACCATATGGGTAAACGGTGAATCCGAGGAAGAAGAGAAACTCGAGAATTTTGAAGAATATTGTGACCCATTGGAAGTAGAGTAGCGCAACAGAGGAGAGCAAGAAACTGCAAATAGTTAGTGTTGAAAAGGATTCCAAGGTTATGTTAAGCTAGGAACAATATGGGTATAAGGAGAATACCTGTTGGAATTATCTTGGAATGTGTTTTTGCATTTCAAAACTCTACACACCCGGTGTGGTTGGAAATTACCTAGTAAAGGTCATTAATGGTATATAATAGATGGAATGAGGAATCATCAACAAAGACCTAAGTCACAGGAACACCAAACAGATGAACATGTTTCACCTGTGGTGATGAAATATTTGATTATTTCAAGAATTATACGTGGACTTTCAAGGTTCATACCATGCTAATTCAAAAAGAAAAAGGTGAAACTCGTATCCTTGTGGAGCAAGGATGATGAAAGTTTAAATTTCTACATTGGAGCATGGGTAAACGGGTTATCAATCAGTAACATGTGAGGTAAATGCAATCATAAGTTTTGAAATCACGTTGAGAAAATACAAGTTGACCACAAAGATAAGCAAACTTAGAAGCAGGGCACAAGTGTGCTTAGCAGGAGACGTAAGTGGAATGTGAAATTCGAGGACAAAACTCTTTTTAAGGGGGAAATGGTAATATCCCGACCCAAAATATTGATTTAAAGCCTATTTATGCAATGTGAATGAGATTGAAAGGCCTAAAGGTATAATTGTAATTTTTCCACCAAAAGTAAATTGGTGAATTCCCATTTATGTCATGTGATAACTTAAGTCAAGATGGGAAAAATTGAAAATAAGAAGTAATTAAGTTGTTAAGCACTAAGAACAATTTGGAGAACTCATCAATTTAAGTTGTAAAACCCCTCATCTTTAATCATGGTTAATAAGGATTAGTGAGAGAATGATAGTAAAAACACTTGTAATTGGACTCTAACTAGAACTAATGGCATAATTAGTAAATGAAAGTGATTGGAAAGGGTAATTAGGACATTTCTATGAGTAGATATATAAACTCAAATTGTAGAGGAATTCACCATTCTCTCTTCATTCTTTCCTTTTCCAATTCAGAAAAAGAGAAAGAACTCAAGAGAGAGTGAGAGATCATGAAAGTGGGAATCAAATGTGTAGGAAAGCTAATTCAAATAACTATCATATAGTGAAGTAATATAATATTTATATACATGTTTTCTATTCGTGAATTAACAACTTATTGTGAGGTAGCCTAAGATTCGTAGGTAAACTAGGTTACGATTCATGGAAGAATTAATTGTGAGTCTTGGATACTTAGATGTATCTTGAGATAGTGAGAATAAGGTGACATTGGTTCCAAAAAGGACTAATTGAAATACATGTGTAGAATGTCGAGACTCCCCGCGTGTGTTAAAATGGAACTTGTATCAAGAGGGTAATCATATCATGGTGGTGGTAATCCTACGCACCATAAATTTGGCCCTGATGGAAAGTTTTAGTAAGAAGTTCTAAGTCCATAAATCTAGTCTTGAGAATTTTTAGTAGGTAGAGGAAAGTTCTGTGAGGCTAGTTGTCTCCTAAGGTTTCATTTATAATACAAAATAGTGTATCTTTTATTAATATCAATAATAATGGACTTGTTTTATTAAATCAGCTCAATAACAGGTCCAGAAAATTTTAAATGTGGGGATAAAAAATAGTATAAATATTTTAACATTATTATATATTTATATATAATTATATCGACAAATAAATTCAAGTTACATAAAATATTTAAAATATATTTATTCTTTATAAATTTTTTTATTTTAAAATATATTTAACGATATTTTTATTATTGATCGTACCTGATCAGAGAAATTGTTGGCCTGCTACACGTCTGAGTTGTCGAACTGTTGATTTGATGGACAGAGGGTGGTGTACTTGAAACACACTTTGATGCCAAAGTAAGGGACGAGTAGAGCGATAACAAGTACAGAGATAAGGAAATAAGAATTAGATTACCGGACCCTCTAGTGGAAGAGGGTATTTATAATGAGCCTCCAGTGCAGGATCAACGATTACTATGCATTGGGTTGGGCTATCAGGCCCAACGCTGGTAACTGTTAGGGCTGATGTGGCGTCGTGAAGACCAACACGTGGTCTTCACCCTAGTGTAACTATTCTGTACTATCCGGGAGGTGGAGGTCCGAATAATCAGGACACAGATAGTTACCTGATGACGTGTCTTGGCGTAGGGGACACGTTGAGAACGTGAGGGAGGTCAAAGGAACTTCCCGAGCTGGATGGGTTCGGTCTGACGGGGGCCGGGAGAGAGGCGAGTCGGGCAGATATAAAGATCATGTCCGACGATCGTTGGTCCATACCCGACACGAGAAGGTGTTCTGTTCGATAGGTCTCTGTCCGACGATGAAGTCTTATTGACCCTTTCAACTTGGTGGAGTTTGGGTCTGCTCGACTATAGGTCAAACGTTGGTCCAGTCTAAAACAATTATCAACATTAAAAATGTCACTATCAAATATATTTTTGAATTTTGAAGACTACCGTAACTTCTATAAATTCTTATAGTCTTACTCATCTAAATATTTTATGATTAAAAAATGACACTTATTATGCATAAAATTAAATAATCATTCAATCATTCATCCTTAATGTGAATGTATATTCTACACTCTTCAAAAAATTTGGTAGAATTGTTTTTTATTTTGCCAACAGAACTAATACATATCTAACTATAAAAATATAAAACTAAAAAAAAAAAATCAAACCTACAATTTTTTTAATCAAAGTGAAAAAACTAACACTAAGAATCTAAAAAGAGAACTTGAAATCGCTTAATATTAAACAACAATAAAATAAAACTATAGTGTATAAATAAGTTATAATAATAGAACTAATTAATTTTGATGAGGGCTATAAAAATATAGTATTTAATAGAATCATTAGAAAAAACTTGTTTTTTGTGGGGACTTGAGCCCCCAATCCCTTAGTCTTGTATCCGCCCCTGCTTGATAATTATCCATAAAATATGAATTTGAATTTGTGTCATTCTACTTATTCATCATTAAAAAAGAAAATAGAAAATTTATTATTTTTAAAATTATTTGACTTGTAATTATACACCTTAAAGAAAAAGAAGATAATGTATTTATTATTTTTTAAAAGTTTGACTCATTATTTTAATATAAACATTCTATTTAATTATAAACAATACTTTTAAATATTTATCAGTAAGGGTCAAATGCAATATTTTTTTATAGTAAATACAATCATATTTTAAATATATATTTATTTAAGTAGGATACTAAAAAATAAACATTCAATTTGTAAATAATACTTTTAAATATTTATCAGCAAAGGTCAAAAACAATAATATTTTAGATATATATTTATTTAAATTGGATACTAAAAAAAAACAAATACTTAGATATCCATCTCATATACATTGTAAGAAAACACATGGTTATCCAAGAATAATATCAAGGGTAAAAATGTCTTGTAAATATAAATGAGGCTATAAATAGAGCCACCAACACACACATTCTACACATGATAGAAAACCATTTGAGAAATTTATACAAAACTGTGTTTCACTCAAAATGAAACTTCAAGTCATTGTCATCTCTGCTGTTCTCTTTATATCTATGTCAGAGGCAGGTCATTACGGTTGGTGGTTTCCAATCAGGAACCTCAACGAACCATATGTGAGGGAGATTGTTCAATTTGCATTGACAGAACACCAGAAACAATCTGGTGTAAAATTGAGTCTAGTTGATGTAATCGATGGTCATTATATGGCAGGGGAGCATCATTCAACGCTCTATAAATTTTGGTTGGCGGCGAAAGATGAATCTGCTACTAAAAAATATGATGTTGGAGTTAATGTTCAAGTTGATCCCCATGTTAAGAGACTCGTTTGGTTCGATCCAGCTCCTTAATCATGTTTTCATAATATATTGAAAGACTATTATAAGTTGTACCAGTTTTCTTTCAATAAATAATATCAATAATAAAACTATTACTCAGATGAAACTCATATTCTATTATAATTTATGCATGTGTTATACTTTTTTCTAAAATACTCGTGATATGTGACTAGTTGATTGAGATTTTTCTTTTTAATTTTATTAATACTAATATATTGACGTTAATTATTATATTTCAATTATTTTTATTCCACATCAATTTTTTTTTAACTTTAAAATTATGTAGTATTTCACATGACTTTTTCTTTTTCGTTTTTTTTTTAAAAAAATTTTAACTATATAAAAAGTGAACATATCAAAACGTTAAGAATTGAATCCTCAACTTCTCGCCCATTGCGTAAGTCTCTTGCCACTTGCCTAAATTTATTATTTTGCAATGTTTTTCATTTAGATTTATAGATTATAAAACTACGTAAAATCATCTTAATATATATTTAAAGATAATTAATTTAATAATAATTCTAAGAAATATATTCTTCTGGACTGGGCTTACGCTTAGCCCACAATCAAGTAGGCCCAAACCCCATTGAGGTTAGGTCCAAGAGTACCATGCTGACGGGTAAAAGTTCTGCCGAGCACGACCTTTCTCCCGTCGGGCATAGGCCAACAGTTGTCAGGCAGGACCCCCACAACCGACCAGCCAACCTCTTCCTCCCCGTCGTCGGACAGAATTCAGCCTGCCCCAGGAGCTCCTCGAGCCTCCCCCACGTTCTCCACGTGTCCCTCATGCAAGGACACGTCATAAAGTAACTACCCACGTCCTGGAGATTCGGTCTTCCTCCTCCCAGATAGCGCAGAACAGTTACCCTAGGGCGAAGACCACGTGCTGGACTTCACGATGCCACGTCAGCCCTAACAGTTACTAACATTGGGCATGGCAGCCCAGCCCAGTGCTAGGAAACTGTTGGCCCTGCGCTGGGGGCTCACTATAAATACCCTTTTTCACTAGAGGGTCAGGTAACTTAACTCTCTTACTCTCTCTGTACTTACTTCCACTCAGCTCGTCACTTACTTTGGCATCAGAGTGTGTTTCAAGTACACCCCTCCTCTTCCATACCTTCGGTGGATAGCTAGCGGATCAACGACGCGTGGCAGATTATAGAGTCCCTTCTGGTCAGGTACGATCAGTGGCGCCGTCTGTGGGAACCTAAGCTTTCCCGTTCCTCCGAGCAGAGAACCAAAGCTTCACCTCTCAAATCTCAAGATCATGACTAACCCACGCCATGATGACGCTATTCACAACTCTGCCATCGCCCCGATCACCAACGGCGACAACCAGCTGGGGACGTCTCAACCCTAGGAGACCGACGTCAGGGACGACCAAACTGCTTCTCCCTCGTCCGAGGAGGTTACCCACCATGTCGTTCCTCGGGTGAGGAGTTCGGAAGTATTCCAGCTCATTCCCACATCGGCTAGAGCGGAGCCGACGATGGTTGCCTTCTTCGCGGCCATCAACCAGACGAACCATGTTGTTCCAACAAAATAAGCGCATCGGCGCGCTGGAACATGACAACTCGTCCCGCTCTCTTCCGCGGAGAAATCAGCGTGGGAGCTCCCGGAGCCCCTCTCCACGACCACGGGGGCGTCGGCCACAGCTGGAGAGGCCCCAACCGGTGGCCTCTAAGAAGCGAGCAAGATCACCACCCCGAAAGGAGAGGCGGACCCCGGAGCCAAGTGCGAACGGGCCTGAAGCCCCGGCCAGAAGACCGAGGGGGCGTAACCCGCCTCCTCGACACGAACCATCGCCTCCGCAATCCCCGATTCGGAGCGATGAGGACGACTACAGGACTCCTCTATCGCGGGAAATCATGGCATCCCCCATCCACCACGGGATGGAGAAACCACTCGTGCTCTCGACGTACGACGGCACCTCGGACCCAGATGATCATCTGGAAGACATCGAGGCTATGCTCGACTACAGAAACGTACGAGGAGCCATCAAGTGTAGGCTCTTCCCGACGACGCTGAGAAAGGGAGCCATGACATGGTACAAGAGCCTAAAGCCTGAGTCCATCACGTCGTGGAGGGTCCTGAAGGACCTATTTTCACGGCACTTCACGGTATCAAGGCGACATCCGAAGACGGAGGCCGCGCTGGGCGCAATCATCCAGGCCCTAGATGAGCCTCTCCGAAACTACATTGAGAGGTTCACGAGGGAAGCGGTCCAGGTAACGACGCCAGACGAGATAAAACGTTACCTGATGAAGCAGAGCTTACGCCGAGACTCCAAATTCTACGAGGTTGTGGCCATCCACCGACTAGACTCTCTCCAGGACTTCCTCGAAAGAGCCCGCCATTACATCCGATTCGAGGAGACGGAGGACGCCAACACCATTCGTGACACTAGAAACCGGGAAACCCCCAGCGGGTCCCGAGATGAAGGGGCATCAGCCCACCGACGCGGGGGAGACCGGCGGCGGAAGGACCGTCCCCGAGAACCCTGCGAGCAGCGCGGCTCCATTGGCCGTTTTACCGAATACACGACACTGGTCGCTTCTCGCGAGCGCATACTGGCTGAGTGCGCCAATTCAGAGTTTGCCCAGGGAGGTGTCCGTTTTCCAAAACCGGCACCCACCAAAGCCAACATGGGCAAATCCAAATACTGTCGCTTCCACCGAAGCCACGGGCACGTGACCGAGGATTGCATCCACCTGAAGGATGCAATTGAAATCTTAATCAAAGACGAGCATCTGAAGAGGTACACCCGGGGAGGAGAGCCCCCACGACAGGAAGCCCCTGAGGCCAAAAGAGTCAAGGACCTCCCCCCTCCTGACAATGATTCCGGCCTACAGGTGGCCCTCAGCTTTGGGCGACCTGAGGACTGGTTCGCACTAAGAGACTTCGGTCTCCCTGCCGAGCTTCAGTTGCCCGAGGAGCCAATACGCCCTGTTAGCCGCTGGGAATACTTCCCCAAGGCAATGGTCATTTCGGGAGGGACCCCGAGCAAGCTCACGATCAGGTCGATTAAAAGAAAGTTCGACGAACTAATAAACAACAGCGCAGGTAAGATGAGTACGCTCGATAAGTTCCAAGGACGATCCAACCCGATCACCTTCTACCTCGAAGAGCTCCCCGGGGGAGCCCCTAACTCGGCCATACCTCTGCTAATACGGGCACAGATGGACAACTTTGATGTCCGTCGCATCCTGGTCGACAGAGGAAGCTCGGTGGATATCATGTATACCCACCTCTTCTCGACGCTCCAGCTCGACGAGACCAACCTGGCCCCCTACCTGGGCTCCGACCTCCAGGGCTTCAACGGGACAACGACGAGGCCATGGGGATACGTGGTACTCAAGGTCACCTTCGGGAAAAAGGAAACAGCCAGGGAAATCAACATCCGTTTTCTGGTCGTCGAATGCCCATCTTTGTATAACTGCATCCTAGGCAGGACAACGCTGGCCGAACTAACCGCGGTGCCATCGACCGTCCACCTGAAGATGAAGTACTACACTAGGTTGGGAGCCGTCGTCACCCTCAACGGGGACATAGAAGTTGTCCTATGATGCTTTGAAGCAGCGATGAAGGGCCTTAGCACGATCGGTCCCGTGACCAAAGCCACTAAGCCCTCCCCAATCTAGGAGAGCAAACCGAAGGATCACGTCAACGTCGTAGACCTCGACTGCCGTTTCGACGAAGAGCCAGACCACGGGGACAAAGCCGACGACACTCCTCCAACCTCCAACGGGAAGCCTATCCACCCAACGCGCCCCATCCCAGACGGGGACTTCGAGATCGTGACCCTCGGGGCAAACACAACGAAGACCGTCAAGATTGGGGCAGGGTTGCCCGACCTAGCAAGGAAGCAGCTGAAGGCCTGCCTCCGTGAGAACACCGACCTCTTCGCCTGGAGCACCGCAGAGATGCCCGGACTCGACCCTGAGGTCGCCTGTCACCAGCTCTCCGTCAACCCGACCACTAGGGCCGTAGTACAACGTAGGCGTAGGCAGTCCCCCGAAAAATCGGCGGCTGCTGAAAAAGTTGTAAAAGACCTCCTAGAGGCAAATTTTATTTTGGAAGCCCGGTATTCAACTTGGCTGTCCAACGTTGTATTGTTTAAGAAGTCTAATGGAAAATGGAGGATGTGCGTTGACTACACAGATCTCAACCGGGTATGTCCTAAGGACGCCTATCCCCTCCCTAACATTGACAAGCTCGTCGATAACTCGGCGGGCTTCAAACTACTGTCCTTCATGGACGCATATTCGGAGTACAACCAGATCCCTATGGCCGAGGCCGACAAACAGAGCACAGTTGTTGCGGTGGAAATAGGATATCAAACTATTAATGAGTTTGAATCGCAATTCAATTCACAACCGCTCTTTGATTTATCCGAAGGAAAAGGTCAAAAAGGGAAAACCTATTTTGCATCGTAAACACAATGCTGGGAAAGATCTAGGGTTCGGGGGTTGGTTAAATTTAGGGAAGGTATTAGCACCCTAAACTTCCGTAGTACTCTACGGGAACCTTTTGTTCAGATGTTTACTATTTGCTTTATTTATTTGCTTAAGGTATATGTACAAAGGGATTAAAAGTGAGAAAAGAGACCTAAGGGGTTAATTCTAAGTTTACTCGGCAAGACATCGCATCTTGTGCCTACGTATCCTTACGGGAGTGGAATCAGAGTAATCGTAGTTCCCCTCAAAAGGGAGGTTAGAGACTTCTTGACTGTGGTCAAGGTCTCAAGGGGAATAAACATGTCTTAAGGACACGCTTACATGGAGTGTAGAAACTCCAAATCTCTACATTGAATTGTTAGGTTGTAATTAGGGTTAAATTAGGGATTCCACGGCGGGAAACCCTAAAATGAGCGCGGCGGCTCTTTGACCTAATGCTGGGGGTAAAATTGTAATTTGGCCTGCGGCGAGGCATTTGTGAAAATTAGGGTTTGTAGTTTGTAGTTTTGAGGATTTGAAATTGAATGTGTGAAGTTTTACGGACTATTGGCGCGACGGCCAAACAGTTAGACCTAACCTTCGGATGTGTGTAATGTGACAGAATAATTGATGAACGTGTGAGACCTTTAAATCATACATCAGCAGAATTTTAAATGCGGAAACATAAATGCGATTGTTAAGATTCGCGAGGTTACAACCGAGAAAACATATACAATATGATAATGAGCTTTGAGTGAGAAAGTAAGATGACATAAATGACGATAAACGTAATGAGCTGCAAAATGAACAAACGACGTTAGTGGGCAGAGTTAGGCGACAATCAAATGAATTACGAGACAATGAAGAAAAAGATGCAAATTTGAGATTTTTATTATTGTTTTTTAAAAAAAAGTCTTAATTTAAGTTTTTAAAGAATTTAATATTAACTTGCAAAAAAAGATTTAATTTTAATTAAAAATGTTTTAATTTTTTAAAAAAAGAGTTTTATTTTTTTAATATTTTTAAGAAAAGTTTTCTTATTTTTATTTTTAAAAAAAAAAGTTTTTTTTGTATATTCTTTTTTAAAAAAGGTTTTAGTTTTATATCTTTAAAAAAAAAATTTATTTATTTTTAATATTTACACACAAAAAAAATTTTTAAAAACAGTTTTTTAATCACAAAATAAAAATGGTTTTTAAAAAACTTAAAAAAACAAAAATAAAAGGGTTGGGCCGGTAATCACCTCCGGACCCAACCCCGTTAGTTAGTAATAAGAAAAAAACAAAAGTTAGGGTTTCAAAACCCTAAAATCCTTTCGCGGCGCCGTTTGCATCTTCTCCTTCTCTCTCGATTCCCTCTCGCTCGCACTCTCATTCACGATATCACTCGTCTTCTTCTCCGTTTATGGCTTCTGTTATATCACCTTCTCCACACACTAAAAAAACAGAAAAATGGTCAACATGCTGATCATGGAACGAAACGCTTACGGTGGGTTCAATCGGAGGCAATGATGATAAACTGAGCCTCGACGGATGGGATTTGCTCGTCGTGACTTCAAACGGCGCTGGTGAACTCGTCCCAACTGAGATTGTCTCGTTTCGATCTCTCTCTCTCTCTCTCTCGGCCACTAGCCCGTTAGGGTTTGGCTTGCGATGATGGTTTCGCCGTTTTTCTCTAGCGGCTACTCGGGTGATATCATTCCCTTTTTATATCTCTCTTTTTGGGCTTTTTGGGTCTTTAATCTGTGTTGGATTTGCGTTACCCTTTCTGATTTGATGATTTCGTGTTGATTTGATTTTGTCTGATTTGTTTGGTTATTGATTTTCAAATACTGATTGGATTCAAATCGGATACGATTCCTGATACTGATTGGATTCACCTGATACTGATTGAATCTTGTTTCATCTTTTAGGATTGGATTGGGATTTTTTTGATACGATTCTGGGCCTGTGATTTGTCTCTGATACGATTTGCTGCTGATATTATTGGAATTGTGGCTTTGTAGACTCATATTTGATCTTCTTTCCTTTCTGATACAGATTTCGTTTTGGATATCCATCCGGTTTGATCTTCACGACTTTTCTTCTTTTTTTTTTTCAGAATCAGTACTACGCTTTGGTTGAGTTAAACACCGTCGAGGATGGTATGCGGCGATGATGACAGCTTGTCTGAGCCTGATGAGGGAACCTCTTCGATGAGGCCGCGGTTGCCTTCGAGATTGGTTGTTTTCGATGCTTGGTTGGGTTCAGAACACGAGTTCTGGGATGCTATTGATTATTGGCTTTCAGATTGATTGTGAGGCCATGATGTGCGATAACTGATGCCCTTGCATTCGGTTCCACAATGCCCCTAGCTTACTGCTTTGTTGGCTTGTCATGGTGACTTGCACCTTTAACTGGGGCTTGTCCTGAGCTGATGTGATTACGCGAGCTCATCCTGCTCTTTCTGGTATGGTTCGTGATATGATTTGTGATGTTCTTGTGCTGTGATTTTGTGCTGTTGTCTGCTGCAATTCAGTGTTTTTCGTGACTTGCCATTCGAACTGGTTCGAATTGGAACTTGCCTTTAACCGATGCTGCTGAACCTTTTTGATACTTTGTTCGATGCAATTTGACGTAGCTTGTTTTGTGTCTCATTTTTCTGTTCTGTTTGAACTTGATTTTTATGGGCACACTTATGTGTTGCAGAGTTGATTTTGAATCTGGTACTGATGCTGTTGTGGAATTTCAGGTGTGGGAAAAACTTTGAACACAAAGTGATTCAGACCTGCCGGCATCCGGGTCTGAATCCAGATTGACTATGTTGCCTTACTCTTGTATCAGTTTGGAAATCCAATTGCGGCAAAAGCGAATCAGTCCCGCTTCTTTTATCACTTCTATCTCTCGAATGTCCCGTAATGATAAGAACAGGTGTTACCTGATCTGACGCCAACGACGCGGATTGGTAACGGGGGTAGGACGCAGCTTCGGTTGTGCCACTCCCGGCACTCGATGATGACACTGTTCTGAGAGTGTCAAAAACAATTTCTAACATTTTTTTCTATTCTGTTTGTTCTGTTTTGATGTGCAGGTGAATCGGGGATTCGTGGAGAAGCTCAAGGGACACCGCGAAGGACACTTAGAAGTCTTTAGGATTTAGGACCTTTTTTAAAGTTAATGTAATTCCTTGTAACAACTATTCAGAATGTGAAACAATTCAACTCCTTTTGTACCATGATGTTCTTATGAAATAAAATGCCAGAACTTCTTTTATATATCCATGACTGCTCAGTTTTAAATTTATTTATATTTATTTCTAGTTGAAAAATTATAAACGTTTGTGAATAAATCCACAAATATTTAAATTCCTTAACCTAGTCATAAACCATAAACATTCCCGAATGACATTCTTGTTCGTGCACTTGTCTCATTTATAATCTTAATCTCATCACCTGATTAAATTCACTCGCATTCCAACTTTAAATGCTAACCAACAATTTTATAACCAAACACGGATGTGCGCCGTAATCACAACAGATTCAGTATCAACAATAACATTGCCCGTAATTGAATTCCACTAATCAAATGCTAAGAGCAACAAATCACTAATACCCCATTAAAACTGCGCCTTATTAATAGAAACGGAAGCGCTTTGGAAATAAACCATGAGTGATGAAATGGATCTTAAATCCAGTTGTGCCCGACAATTTTCGATACCGAACACATGGAAATGGAGCCTTGATATAATCAAACCCGGTGATAAATAAACGCCTCAGAATTAGTGTCTCAAATGCCTCAAAACTTAATGACAGCCCGTCTTCAAGGAATTAGCAGAATCCACGTAAAATGACCAAAATACCCCTGGAACCAACCCTGCAAAACAAACACCTCCATGACTTGATAGTGGTTAGCAAATGCACAGATGGGATGCTATGCGAAATGACTGACTAAATATAAGGGTAAAATTTGGGGTATTACAGTTGCCCCTATTTAAATAGCTACACCGGACGATTTGAGTGACAGAGACTCGAGGAATCATGGTGGAGAGATTTAAATATAGATAACCGAAAATTTTGCCCTTATATGCGGCGATATGCAATGCTATGGACAAAGCGAGAGCAAATTAATGCAGATGATATGAGGCGTATGCTGGAATGATGAATTGCGAAAATGCTGACGAATACGACGACACAGGGACAAACGCTACGAGAAGAACACACTGGGGAAAACGACGCGCTGGGACACAGTACAACACTGGGGAATTCTAAAATGATGGTCAACTGGTGCGAACACGACCAATTGTCATTTTTTAGAACGGGAACGAGATTCTCAAATGGAGATGGTACCTACGAGACGGCCTCCACTGAGAATCTAAAAGTAAAACTGGATCACGTACGACTGCAAGATCGATCACAGAATGCTGGAGCATTGAGCAAAGAATAACATCCAAGCTTCTGTAAACTATCCCTCGTGACAGGATCAAACGGACTTTTCGGGAATCCGTAGCAAATATACAGGGTAAAAAAAAACCGGCTGTATGCCAAAATAAATGGACTTTTAAGAATAAGATCCTTAAATGGAGATGGCACCTATGAGATGACCTCCATTTGGGAATGTCTAATAATAAAACTGGATCTACACGGCTGCAAGATCGATTACAGACTGCTGGAGCATTGAGCAAAGAATAACATCCAAGCTTCTATAAACTATCCTTCGTGATGGGATCGAACGGACTTTTCGGAAATCCGTATCAAATATACAGGGTAAAGACCAGCTGTATGCCCAAAATAAATGGACTTTAATGGGAAATGCCTTGATAAGCTTCTCGAGGGAGAATTGTCACTCATCGTTGGAAGGGACTCACATGCCAAAATGGATAAGCACTCAAATAAAGAGGCTGCTGCTTATCTGATATATAAATCTTCTCATATTTAAGGTCGGCGCCTGGAATACGATTCTGATTCTTCTTAAACTTCTTCATGCTTCAAGATCGTGCTCTCCTGAACATGAAAAGGGTAAACTGAACTTCCTCATACTTCAAGATCGTGCTCTCCTGAATATGATTCCGCTCCTTCTTTTACTAAAGGATAAACTGAACTTCCTCATATTTCAAGATCGTGCTCTCCTGAATATGATTCCGCTCCTTCTTTTACTAAAGGGTAAATGAACTTCTTCATACTTCAAGATCGTGCTCTTCTGAATATGAAAAGGGTAAACTGAACTTCCTCATACTTCAAGATCGTGCTCTCCTGAATATGATTCCGCTCCTTCTTTTACTAAAGGGTAAATGAACTTCTTCATACTTCAAGATCGTGCTCTCCTGAATATGATTCTGCTCCTTCTTTTACTAAAGGGTAAATGAACTTCCTCATACTTCAAGATCGTGCTCTCCTGAATATGATTCTGCTCCTTCTTTTACTAAAGGGTAAATGAACTTCTTCATACTTCAAGATCGTGCTCTCCTGAATATGATTCCGCTCCTTCTTTTACTAAAGGGTAAATGAACTTCCTCATACCTCAAGATCGTGCTCTCCTGAATATGATTCTGCTCAAACCTCCCCGTATTTCAAGATCGTGCTCTCCTGAATACGATTTGGTTCAAACCTCCCCATACTTCAAGACGACAAGGAAAATGGAAGCCCAACTTCTCAATGGAGATGGCCATTTGCTGCGAGTCATAACGAAGATAGGATTGGCTTCTCAGGTGAGAGATGTCGCTTATTTGCAAGAGTAGCAATAATAAGCCTCTCATGTAAGAACTGCTTGTAGAGGTGATAATAGATGATGATTAGCCTCTCCGGTGAGAACAGGCGCGTATCTGATTGTGTAAGGTTGTTATATCGACAGGTTTCTCAGGCGAGAAATGTCGCATACCGATGCTGTAACATGTAGGATTGTAAAGTGTTGTACTGATAGATTTTCCAGGCGTGAACTGGCGTGTATCTGTAAAGGATTGTGGTTGAAAGATAGTGCAAAATAAATGCACGTCCGGGTACAGTGATAACCTTCTCGGGCGAGATAGTCGCGTATCTGCCATGGTATGGTGAAAACCTTTAGATGGTGCAAAATAAATGCACGTCCGCTTGGCTCGACGACCGACAAAACTGAGATTCAATCTAGGATCGAGCTAGAAAGAAGACTAGCAAATCAGGACTCCATCGAGGGAATGATCTCGAAGGGCAGATATCTTATCCTGGCGAGGAAAGATAGATGAAGTAACCGTCATCCACGAGGATCGAGCTCTGTGGGGAAACTGGAAGCACATATGTATTTTATGCTTATGGCTGACAATCTATTTGGAGAGAATGGACGAACCCAGTTACTCGGTGGTAACAACCAATGATGGAGAGACACTATGAACCTGTGAACGCTAACGCATATGTTAATGCATATGTTAATATGAATGTATGTTAATGTGTATGTAGTTAAATATGTTATGAAATGAGTATGCCATGAGTATGTAATGAGTATGTAATGAATATGTAATGAATATGTAATGAATATGTAATGAATATGTAATGAGTAGGCATGCGATGCTTATGCCCCTGCGTATGCTGACGAAACAGACTAGAGACGGGACGAGAGATGAAATAAACATCTCGACGGGGATACCCTGCGTTCTCTGCAACCAATACGTCAATCATGGGTGAGAAGGATCAATGGTGGAACCAAATCTGGTTTTAAATGTTCTGAATTCTCTGAGGGAGAAAGTAATCTGCTTGGGTGCACAGTATCACACCTTCTCCTGGGGAGAAGAAAACCTGAGGGACACTTTCGAGTTACCCAAGAAAAAGTTGTCAGCTTATAGTCTCTCTGGGGACTGTGATGAGGCAATAGTTTAGGAGCCTGTTGCAACACTGAGGTTTACTGGGGAATGAAGGCCGCCGTGAGTAAAATCCATCGGGTACATGAAGAGAGTTGCGAAACCACATATTTTTGATCTTGAAGGACCTTATAGTAGTCGCCATTTGTTTCTTTAAAAAAACACGGTGCCCCAGGATACTTGCGTTGTGAGGTATGGCCATCTCAAGAGGATTTTATAGAGAACACGGAGTCTGGTTGCCCCACTGTTTTCAAACTCTTTGAGAGATTTGTCAGGTCTCGACGTAAATGGCACAAATTAATTGTGTTACGACGAAATTTTTGAGAAATAGCTCTTAAGAACGTCAGACTCGCGTTGGTAAGCGAACTGGGCAACTGCCTGCCCCTGTTTAGCAGGATCTTCAAGTTCCAAGGGTTATGTCCATATGTAAATCTCTAAGATATCAAGCAAAGTCGTCATGCCTGAAATGCCTATCCTGAGCTTGTCAATGCACACATATATTTGTCTTGAATTTTTGTTTTGAAAAAAGATATCGCAATAACTTGTGACCGAAATCACTAGTCGGGATATAAGTTTTAATTATAATGCCAACATGAATTTTTTCCTAAGCATAGCTCGTAGGAGTCAGGAAACGTGATCTTGTTGAGTATGCTTTCAATCGAAGTCCTGCATCAATTAGGTCTTTTAAAGGTTGTATCGTAGCTCAGTTCACGGTTTAAGAAACAAAGGATAAAGGCTCAAAGTTATGTTTGTACCCACCCCTTCTTCGTGATGTTCTCCAATCCTAATTCAGTTAATCGGATACGAATGCTCATATCTCAAGCGGATTTGCTATGGTCGAGAACTTATCGAGGCTTTGGACATGGCAGTCGCTCACCTATTTTTAATGGCAATTGGTCACACGACTTTGTTCTTTATAGGGATCCTAGAAAAACTACTGGTTTGTTCTTATTCCCTAACTTTTGCCTGGACAACGTCTTTTGATCTGACTTTGGAGTCCAGCGGGATGCCCCAGTTTTGCCTAAGTCTCCTTCGTAGGTTTTGACTTAGCGGGCTCTTATTTTTTTTGAATATTCTTTTATGCACAAGTCGTGTAAATCTTTTGGAAGGCTCGTGACTGCCCCACTCCTTAGGTAACTGAGGGGTAGTCATTGTATTGGACTTCTTAAGATGCTAAGGATAAATTCTCGAAGGTTTGCTCTTCCTTTTTTAGACTCTAAGCGCTCAATCGGTTTAACTGAAACCTACCCTGCTCTAGGTTAAGATGAGGATTCTAAAAAAAACTCCTACTTCAAGGCTCAAAGAGGTTAACGAGGGATTATCATCCTTATATCTCCGGTGTTTGGGATTTGAAACAATGCCTTACATCATCAGCGGGTTTCAATCGAAAGCATACGACAAGAAATCTGCCGTTTTGGGTTCGTCATCCTCCTCCCAATTCTCCATCAGAACAAGAGATCGGGTAAAGTTGGCATTATAATTTATGAAAAAATATATTTTGAATGAGTGAAATGAATGGACTTATTCAAGACAAACATATGCGTTGCATTAATTAATCAAAGATAAACAAGTTCGTACATGCTAAATATGTTTAACCAAAGAGAAATACATATAAATAAACAAATGGACTGTCGGAAAAATCCTTCTGAATGGTTTATGAAATCTTGCATTCAAGAGTAACAGTTTCCTTTGGCGGAGCCTCAATGGAAAGGACGTCTGGTTTACGATCACTGTGAGTCGTCATGGCTTGCCCCAGTTATGCTGGTCACGTCTTCAACAGTTTTCAGTCGTTGCTTCAAAATAACTTTCCCAGATTCTTTGTTGATCCCGGTCATATCATCTTGAGAGTTACTGAAATGAAGCGAGTTAGGCCTTTGAATAATTACTGGATTCGGCTGATTTGCCACAGGAATAGCATGCTTTGCAGAATTCGAACTCGACAAGTGAGGGACCCCGAGAGGAGTCTCAATCTTCAGCCGAGCATCGCTAAAGGACAACTTCTTTGTTTCTAGCAAATTTCTGACAGCTTTCTTAAGAGCATAGCAATTCTCTAGATCATGGCCGGGCGCACCCTCATGAAATAAACAATGAGCGGCAGCGTTGTAACTTGCGGGTAACGGATTAGGCGGAGGACCCAAAGCACGGGTGATAATCAGACCCTGTTGTACCAAATGGGGGTATAACTCAGTGAAAGCCATCGGAATTGGAGGACAAGGCTTATACTGACTCTTACGGGGATAAGGAACCTGATCCTGTGATTGTTGATGAACAGGAGCGTTGGGCACTCGTTGACTGTTGACAGGAACTTGCATAGGCGGATAACCGGAAGGTTGTTGATAAACTGGTGCTTGGTATACTGGAGCTGACTGCACAGGCTGGTATGTAGGAAACTGCTGATCGAACGGAGGTGCAACAGTAGCTACACAGGGCTGTTGGACATATGGAAACGGATAACCTTGAACATAATTCTGCTGATGTTTCCCAGGTTGAGGAGTAGCCTTTTTGCGGTTCCTTGAACGTACAGGTCCTTTACCATGGTCGGAGTTAGGAGTTTTGCACTTTGGAGGGGTAGCTCGTCGAACTGGTTGAGCACTAGGAGGCACCAAACCGGATTGAAGACCGTGAGGAGGCACATTCTTGACAATAACAGCTTGTTGAGGTTCCATAACGGTATTAGTAGTCTCAGAAACAACAGTAGACTGAGCATCCACCTTCACACTAAGAGCTCGTAGCATTTCCAAAATCTGCCCTACACTTCCTCGAAGATCTTCGAGTTCATGGCTGACACGGTTGATCTCTTGGTTTTGATCTTCCATCCTTTTGAAGGGTCATATTTGATGTAGAGAACTCAGGGTGACAAAACTGGAAGGTGAGAGAACCGAGTATGAGAAATCGGGAGACACATGCAATGCAAAAGTAAGATGCTAAAATGTGAATGCAAATGAAGATTTCATGGAATTCAAATATTTACGAATATTGCGGAATACCAAGGAAATTTTTAAATTCATTGAAGACAGATTACAAATAATATTCTTGCAACCAAAATAGCTAAATGAAACCCTAGAAAATCCTAGAGAAGCATCTTCCACAACTTCAGTGAGCAGACGGAGATCCGGAGGAAAATAAATATTCGTAGAGCCTTCTCTTATTGTAGGATTGTATTTCATCATTCTTTGACTGAATCTGCTTTTGAAGTTCTTCGTACTCGCTGACCATCACATGGTATTTGTTCTTCCATGATTCTGTTTCGCGTTGTGATCTCTTCAAAGTGATCTTCAAAGTCTCAGCTTCAGTCATGAAATACTGGACAGGTTCTTCTCTTTGAGGTAAAGGATCTTGGCGAGAGTAAGGCATCTTCAACTCAATAGCTCTTCCTTGGACCCATTGAAGGTATGGTTCCATGGACACACAATTAGGTCTTCCCAAACTTTCTTTGCCTTTCCTATGCAGATGATTCCAAGAAGATAGAATCTGATCTTGAAGCTTTTTGTCGTCTTTGAAAAAGATTTTCTCCACATGAATACCTTTAGGCGGTTCCTTCAAGGGGTATCCCAACTGTCGGCGAGCTAGGACTGGATTGTAGCTGATTCCTCCATTGAAACTGAGCAAAGGCACATTGTTGAAGTTTCCACAACTATCAATAATCGATATCCCATCGTACATGCGATTATACCAATCAATATCGGAGTGAGTTAAAGCCATAACTTTTTGCGACCAACGTTCTTGATTAGGTCTCCAGAACGGACCGGACTTGGGTAAGTGAGAAATAAACCACTTGTATAGTAATGGCACACAACATGTAATCATTCCTCCACCATGGAAGTTTCGAAGATGTACTGAATGATAAGTATTACCCAATAGCGTTGGAACTGGATTTCTTCTCATGAAGGTCTTGATTGCATTAAGGTCCACAACCCCCTTAAAACTAGGAAAAAGCAGCAACCCATAAATAAGCAAAGCAAATATTGTCTCAAAGGCAAACATGTCTTTATGATCGGCATAAAATTGGGCTTTCTTAATTAGGAAGTCCCTGAGAAAACCGGAGATCCCCCCTTTGGTGATCATATTGTTTTTGACATCGGATATCCTTAGACAAATGGCTTTAGCAATATCTCGTTCTTTAGGGTCTTCCTCCAAGAAAGGGAATGGAGATTTATCCAAGATAGGTAATCCCACCAACTGAGAGTACTCTTCTAAGGTAGGTAGAAGCTGATAATCTGGAAAGGTGAAGCAGTGATAATCTGGATCATAAAACTGTAGCAAAGTTGCAAGAAGTCCTTCGTTTACTTGAATCTTCAACAAAGACAATAGCCTTCCATATCTATTTTGGAACTTTTCTTGATCTTGAACCAAATCTCTTAGCTTCTCTAGGACTTCCAAATTAAAACCCTTAAAAGTAAATTTCAAAGTATGCCTTCTATGGTGATCCATGGTATCCTGCAATGTTCATAAATAGAGTTTGAATTCCATGAAGTCTTAATGTAATATGATGCTTTATGGATGCAATGCATGAAAACACATAAAGTCCTAGGTTAAAGGAACGTGAGTGGAGTTAAGGTCTACCCATCCCCAAAAGGAGTGTACTATAGGTTAATTGTACCTGCAGAACAAGGTTCTAAAAAATGCCCAAAGTCATCAGCCCATCTTTCGGATATTATCAACCTTCCGATTGACTCGGGGGTTAATAATATTCTCAAGAGAACCTCTTTTGAGTGTAGTATCGCGTAGCAACCATTGTAGGACTACTCCCACATAGTTCCCGCACTACGTCCTAAATAAGGCCAAGGTGGTGTTAAGGTACTACGGTTCCCAATATCACAGACTCTAATCGACCATGGAAAAAGTTTTCACGATTACTCGTTCAACCGAACCATTTTCGAAAAGGTCTCAACTGAGCGGTGATTCTCGAATCAGCTTGGTCGGGACTCACTCCCTATAAGCCTCATCGAATATATCCCCATCCTATAATAATGTCACTAGTCCGGGCGTAGGACTTATCTCACAACACAAGGAACATTCCCAAAATCAAAGTACAATATATACATGCAAATGAATAGTAAAACATATAGTAATAAATATGAACAAATTAGGGATAACCCTCAAAAAGTTTAGAGTAGTCCCCAGTGAAGTCGCCATTTTCTGTTGCGGTGGAAATAGGATATCAAACTATTAATGAGTTTGAATCGCAATTCAATTCACAACCGCTCTTTGATTTATCCGAAGGAAAAGCTCAAAAAGGGAAAACCTATTTTTCATCGTAAACACAATGCTGGGAAAGATCTAGGGTTCGGGGGTTGGTTAAATTTAGGGAAGGTATTAGCACCCTAAACTTCCGTAGTACTCTACGGGAACCTTTTGTTCAGATGTTTACTATTTGCTTTATTTATTTGCTTAAGGTATATGTACAAAGGGATTAAAAGTGAGAAAAGAGACCTAAGGGGTTAATTCTAAGTTTACTCGGCAAGACATCGCATCTTGTGCCTACGTATCCTTACGGGAGTGGAATCAGAGTAATCGTAGTTCCCCTCAAAAGGGAGGTTAGAGACTTCTTGACTGTGGTCAAGGTCTCAAGGGGAATAAACATGTCTTAAGGACACGCTTACATGGAGTGTAGAAACTCCAAATCTCTACATTGAATTGTTAGGTTGTAATTAGGGTTAAATTAGGGATTCCACGGCGGGAAACCCTAAAATGAGCGCGGCGGCTCTTTGACCTAATGCTGGGGGTAAAATTGTAATTTGGCCTGCGGCGAGGCATTTGTGAAAATTAGGGTTTGTAGTTTGTAGTTTTGAGGATTTGAAATTGAATGTGTGAAGTTTTACGGACTATTGGCGCGACGGCCAAACAGTTAGACCTAACCTTCGGATGTGTGTAATGTGACAGAATAATTGATGAACGTGTGAGACCTTTAAATCATACATCAGCAGAATTTTAAATGCGGAAACGTAAATGCGATTGTTAAGATTCGCGAGGTTACAACCGAGAAAACATATACAATATGATAATGAGCTTTGAGTGAGAAAATAAGATGACATAAATGACGATAAACGTAATGAGCTGCAAAATGAACAAACGACGTTAGTGGGCAGAGTTAGGCGACAATCAAATGAATTACGAGACAATGAAGAAAAAGATGCAAATTTGAGATTTTTATTATTGTTTTTTAAAAAAAGTCTTAATTTAAGTTTTTAAAGAATTTAATATTAACTTGCAAAAAAAGATTTAATTTTAATTAAAAATGTTTTAATTTTTTAAAAAAAGAGTTTTATTTTTTTAATATTTTTAAGAAAAGTTTTCTTATTTTTATTTTTAAAAAAAAAGTTTTTTTTGTATATTCTTTTTTAAAAAAGGTTTTAGTTTTATATCTTTAAAAAAAATTTATTTATTTTTAATATTTACACACAAAAAAAAATTTTAAAAACAGTTTTTTAATCACAAAATAAAAATGGTTTTTAAAAAACTTAAAAAAAAAACCAAAAATAAAAGGGTTGGGCCGGTAATCACCTCCGGACCCAACCCGGTTAGTTAGTAATAAGAAAAAAACAAAAGTTAGGGTTTCAAAACCCTAAAATCCTTTCGCGGCGCCGTTTGCATCTTCTCCTTCTCTCTCGATTCCCTCTCGCTCGCACTCTCATTCACGATATCACTCGTCTTCTTCTCCGTTTATGGCTTCTGTTATATCACCTTCTCCACACACTAAAAAAAACAGAAAAATGGTCAACATGCTGATCATGGAACGAAACGCTTACGGTGGGTTCAATCGGAGGCAATGATGATAAACTGAGCCTCGACGGATGGGATTTGCTCGTCGTGACTTCAAACGGCGCTGGTGAACTCGTCCCAACTGAGATTGTCTCGTTTCGATCTCTCTCTCTCTCTCTCTCTCTCTCTCTCTCTCGGCCACTAGCCCGTTAGGGTTTGGCTTGCGATGATGGTTTCGCCGTTTTTCTCTAGCGGCTACTCGGGTGATATCATTCCCTTTTTATATCTCTCTTTTTGGGCTTTTTGGGTCTTTAATCTGTGTTGGATTTGCGTTACCCTTTCTGATTTGATGATTTCGTGTTAATTTGATTTTGTCTGATTTGTTTGGTTATTGATTTTCAAATACTGATTGGATTCAAATCGGATACGATTCCTGATACTGATTGGATTCACCTGATACTGATTGAATCTTGTTTCATCTTTTAGGATTGGATTGGGATTTTTTTGATACGATTCTGGGCCTGTGATTTGTCTCTGATACGATTTGCTGCTGATATTATTGGAATTGTGGCTTTGTAGACTCATATTTGATCTTCTTTCCTTTCTGATACAGATTTCGTTTTGGATATCCATCCGGTTTGATCTTCACGACTTTTCTTCTTCTTCTTTTTCAGAATCAGTACTACGCTTTGGTTGAGTTAAACGCCGCCGAGGATGGTATGCGGCGATGATGACAGCTTGTCTGAGCCTGATGAGGGAACCTCTTCGATGAGGCCGCGGTTGCCTTCGAGATTGGTTGTTTTCGATGCTTGGTTGGGTTCAGAACACGAGTTCTGGGCTGCTATTGATTATTGGCTTTCAGATTGATTGTGAGGCCATGATGTGTGATAACTGATGCCCTTGCATTCGGTTCCACGATGCCCCTAGCTTACTGCTTTGTTGGCTTGTCATGGTGACTTGCACCTTTAACTGGGGCTTGTCCTGAGCTGATGTGATTACGCGAGCTCATCCTGCTCTTTCTGGTATGGTTCGTGATATGATTTGTGTTGTTCTTGTGCTGTGATTTTGTGTTGTTGTCTGCTGCAATTCAGTGTTTTTCGTGACTTGCCATTCGAACTGGTTCGAATTGGAACTTTCCTTTAACCGATGCTGCTGAACCTTTTTGATACTTTGTTCGATGCAATTTGACGCAGCTTGTTTTGTGTCTCATTTTTCTGTTCTGTTTGAACTTGATTTTTATGGGATCACTTATGTGTTGCAGAGTTGATGCAGCTTATGCATTGCTTTGGTTTTGAGTTCTGAATTTTGAATCTGGTACTGATTCTGTTGTGGAATTTCAGGTGTGGGAAAAACTTTGAACACAAAGTGATTCAGACCTGCCGGCATCCGGGTCTGAATCCAGATTGACTATGTTGCCTTACTCTCGTATCAGTTTGGAAATCCAATTGCGGCAAAAGCGAATCAGTCCCGCTTCTTTTATCACTTCTATCTCTCGGATGTCCCGTAATGATAAGAACAGGTGTTACCTGATCTGACGCCAACGGCGCGGATTGGTAACGGGGGTAGGACGCAGCTTCGGTTGTGCCACTCCCGGCACTCGATGATGACACTGTTCTGAGAGTGTCAAAAACAATTTCTAACATTTTTTTCTATTCTGTTTGTTCTGTTTTGATGTGCAGGTGAATCGGGGATTCGTGGAGAAGCTCAAGGGACACCGCGAAGGACACTTAGAAGTCTTTAGGATTTAGGACCTTTTTTAGAGTTAATGTAATTCCTTGTAACAGCTATTCAGAATGTGAAACAATTCAACTCCTTTTGTACCATGATGTTCTTATGAAATAAAATGCCAGAACTTCTTTTATATATCCATGACTGCTCAGTTTTAAATTTATTTATATTTATTTCTAGTTAAAAAATTATAAACGTTTGTGAATAAATCCACAAATATTTAAATTCCTTAACCTAGTCATAAACCATAAACATTCCCGAATGACATTCTTGTTCGTGCACTTGTCTCATTTGTAATCTTAATCTCACCACCTGATTAAATTCACTCGCATTCCAACTTTAAATGCTAACCAACAATTTTATAACCAAACACGGATGTGCGCCGTAATCACAACAGATTCAGTATCAACAATAACATTGCCCGTAATTGAATTCCACTAATCAAATGCTAAGAGCAACAAATCACTAATACCCCATTAAAATTGCGCCTTATTAATAGAAACGGAAGCGCTTTGGAAATAAACCATGAGTGATGAAATGGATCTTAAATCCAGTTGTGCCCGACAATTTTCGATACCGAACACATGGAAATGGAGCCTTGATATAATCAAACCCGGTGATAAATAAACGCCTCAGAATTAGTGTCTCAAATGCCTCAAAACTTAATGACAGCCCGTCTTCAAGGAATTAGCAGAATCCACGTAAAATGACCAAAATACCCCTGGAACCAACCCTGCAAAACAAACACCTCCATGACTTGATAGTGGTTAGCAAATGCACAGATGGGATGCTATGCGAAATGACTGACTAAATATAAGGGTAAAATTTGGGGTATTACAACAGTGTTTATGACCGAGTCGGGCAACTACTACTACAACTTCATGCCCTTCGGCCTAAAAAACGTCGGCGCCACCTACCAACTAATGATGAACAAAGTCTTCCGAGGAGAGATTGGCGACATGCTCGAGGTCTACATGGACGACATGATTGTCAAGTCCTACACGGAAGTCGACCACACGGCACACCTCAAGAAGATCTTCGAGACGGTGAGGAAGTGCAGGATGCAATTCAATCCAGAGAAGTGCACCTTTGGGGTGCGCGCGGGGAAGTTCCTCGAATTCTACTTGACCGAACGTGGGATCAAGGCGAACCCGGACAAGTGTCGGGCCTTCTCCGAGATTGCAACGCCGAGCACAAATAAATTGATACAGTCCCTCAACGAGATGCTCGCGTCGCTGTCCTGTTTCATCGCCAAGTCCGTGCAACACGCCCTTCCGTTCTTCAAGCTGCTGAGAAAGGATATTGCGTTTGATTGGATAGAGGAATGCGAATAAGCCCTCATCCACCTCAAATGCGTCCTATCAGAGCCGCCCGTATTGACGAGGCCCGAGGCGGGGGAAACCCTATACCTGTACTTGGTCGTATCGAATGAGGCCGTTAGTGCCGTGCTGATCCGGGAAGCCCCCGACGAGCAGAAACCGATCTACTTCACGAGCAAAGCCCTCCATGGTCCGGAAGTAAGATATCAACAGATCGAGAAAGTCACTCCGGCCCTCATCAACGTGGCCAGGTGGCTCCGGCGCTATTTCCTTGCCCACACCATCGTAGTCAGAATCGAGCAGCCTATCGAGCAGCTGCTCGGCCGACCCGACATGGTTGGGCACATGCTGAAGTGGTCGTTAGAACTCTCCAAGTTCGATATCATCTACGAGGGCAGAAAAGCCCTCAAGGCCCAAGTTCTGGCTGACTTCGTCGCCGAGATAACTCCCGCAACAGAATCAACCCCAGGAACTCACAAGTGGACCATCTTCGTTGATGGCGCCTCAAGCCCCTCTGGAAGCGGCGCGGGCATCATCCTCGAAAACAAGGAGGGCACTGTTGTGGAAGTCTCCTTAACATTAGCCTTCCAAACGATCAACAATCAGGAAGAATATGAAGCCTTCTTGGCCAGACTCCGCCTAGCAGAAGACCTCGGAGCCAAGGAAATTAAAATCTTCACGGACTCCCAGCTCGTCGCCTCGCAAATCCGAGGAGAATACCAGGCGAAGAACGAAAATCTGACCAAGTACTTAGCCCTCATAAGGGAACAGATGAAGAGTTTCGACTCCGTGGAAGTACAACACGTACCTCGCGAGCAGAACACTCGGGCAGACATCCTCTCAAAGTTGGCGAGCACCAAAAAGAAAGGCGGACACAAGTCCGTCGTCCAAGAGATCCTCGTGCAACCAAGCACGAAGAGGGCGAAAACACTTATCGACATCAATGCCATCGGGGATGCCAATTGTTGGATGACTCCCATACATGCCTACCTCAACACGGGGCGCCTGCCTGACGATGCTAAGGAGGCCAGCGCGGTCAAACGACGATCCTGCTCGTACGTCCTGCTCGACAACAAACTCTGCCGAAGGGGCTTCTCGATACCCATCCTCAAATGTGTCGACAAAACCCAAGTCTCTACCATCCTGCAAGAGGTGCACGAAAGCATCAACACGCAACACCTCGGAGGATGGTCCTTGGCGAGGAAAGCCTTACGGGCTGGATACTACTGGCCGACGATGTAGGAGGACGCGAAGGAACACGTCAGGAAGTGTGACAGGTGCCAGCGCCACGGGGACATGCACCTCTCCCCTACGAGCGAGCTTAAGTCCCTTTCTTCCCCTTGGTCGTTCGCCTGGTGGGGGATGAATATCCTCGGCCCGTTCACCCAGGGCTCCTATCAGAACAAGTATCTGATAGTGGGCGTCGACTACTTCACCAAATAGATGGAGGTCGAAGCCCTCGCCAAGATCACGACGCACAACATAGTCTGTTTCTACAAGAGGAATATCCTCGCCAGGTTCGGCGTCCCGCTCGCCATAGTCACCGACAACGGGACACAGTTCACAGACATAAACTTCCGGGAATTCATCACCAAAATCGGGACCAAGTACCATTTCACTTCGGTCGAGCATCCACAAACGAACGGTCAAGCCGGGGCCGTGAACAGAGTAATCCTCTGGGGACTGAAGCGAAGACTCGGTGACACCAAGAAAGGATGGGTCGAGGAGCTCCACAGCATGCTGTGGGCATACCGAACAACGCCCCATTCGACCACCGGGGAAACCCCATTCCGTCTTGCATACGGAACCAAGGCGGTGATCCTGGTGGGGATAAGAGAGCCGTCCAGATGGACCGAAGCTCCTCTCGAGGAGGAGACTAACGACAAGGTTCTCCGGGAGGAGCTCGACCTAGTCGAGGAGATCCGATTAGGAGCAGCCCTCCGCGAAGCTACACTAAAACAAAAGATCGCCCTTCGCTACGACAGCAAAGTCATAAAGCGCGAGTTCCAGGTCGGCGACCTGGTCCTACAAAGAAACCAAAAAAACTCACACGAGGGAAAACTCGCCGCAAATTGGGAAGGCCCATATCGTGTTCGGGACAAGACGGAGCACGAGGCCTACTACCTCGAAAACCTACACGGGGATCAGATAGCTCGACCATGGAACACTGAAAAGCTAAAAAAATACTATAGCTAAACACTGCCCGCGAGAACCCTTCTCGCGACCACAGGATCGCGGCGTGGTACGACCGCGTCTCCCCGAAATTAACGAAATAGCAAGCGCCTACCCTTTGCGTGTGTGGGCAGAACGCTATGCTCAACGGCGAACACTTGACCGAGAATCGCCGCTGCAGTACCAAGACCGGCAGAACACCCAGCTCGCAATAGGACATTCACGCCGCGGGGACTGGTCCACGATCGTGGTCCACCCCCATAACCGACCAGGTAACCACCTCGGTCAACCGGCCAGTTCCCTACACTACCGGGCACAACGGAAGTCGAGCTACCACTCCCAACTTAGCAAAAATATACATTAAGCATAACAAATATACAAGCAAGCATACAATGCGAACAAAAATATGAATCATACATAAATAATCGAGCATACATACAAACAAAGGAAAATAAGAAATTCCATAATCGGGCACAAGCCCAGAAGTCAAACATTACAATAAACGGGCACAAGCCCAGAAGTCAAAATGACATGGCGCGTAGGCCGAAAATTACCGGGCACGCAGGCCGAATGAAAAATAAAGGGGCACGCAGGCCACCATCCCTACTCTACGGGTTCCTCCTCCTCGCGGGCAACCTGGTCGTCTTCCTCGTCGTCCGAGAATCCGGGCGCCACGATCCGACCGTCTTGGATTTGATGAAAGGAACCAATCCCGTCGTTCGTCAGGTCAGGGTTGACGAGCTTGAGGTGGTCGACATCATGCTTAAAGCCCACTTTGACGGCCCCAAACAGTCCTCCTCGAGCTGACGAACCTTGGCCACCAGCCCTCTCCTAGATGAGATCAACTGCTCCTCTTCGGACTCCTCCTCGGCAGGGGCGACTAGATCCTCGAGCTCAGCGACGCGACCATTGATCCCCTTCAGCTCTTCATCCCTTTCCTTTAGGGCTTTCTCCAGCTCCCTAATGCGTTCCCGGTGGAGCATGTCCTGCCTCTGATATTCCTTCTGGTCAGCCGCCAGCTTGGCCCGGACCTCCTCGGACACCGCAAGGTCGCTCTTGACAGCAGATAGGTCCTCCGAGGAGCATCCCGCCTCATTCAGCACATGGGCCGTCTCATAGACCCTCACCATCGCCGCCAGATCCACGAACATCATCTTCCTCCGAGCCTCCTTGCCCGCAACCAATATGCTCTTCGCCTCTTCCAGGGCCACCCCGGGATCGTTCCTCCCCGAAAAGAAATTCGGCCGGAGACAACAAGGGGGCAAGACGAACCCGCGATCCGGGGAACCGTCAGTGAGATCAATCCGAGGTACCTCGTCCTCCCATCGCCGTTTGGGGACCGGGGCTGCACCGGGGACCTAGTTCCCCATGGAGATGAGGTTGTTCCCGAAGAAGCGACGACCAGCTCCCTCCGCGCAGCAGGGGCCCGAGCTGGACCATGACGGCTACCCCTATTCATCAATTTCATCACTCTTTCCTCCACGAAACCCATTGAACCTGCAAGATGAACACAAGAAAAACAGTTAGAAGCAAAATATAGACAAGTGACAGGATTAGCCCAGATGCACACAAACTACCTAGGAGCCGATGAGCCTCAGACTTCATCCTGCATTCGAGCAGGGCCCTTACGTTAATATATCGGGCCTCTGTCAATATATGCCCTTCTTCGTCGCAGATGTACTCCCTGTCGGGGGACACACACTTCCGAGGAGTAATACAACCGACGAAGTCCATCAACCTTCGGAAGGCCAAGTTGTCCTCCTCACCCAGTCGACCAGACCTGAAGATGAAGCTGCCATTACCCGAGCGGAAATGCAGGTCCCCCCAGTCCAAGAGGAAGTACGACTCATAGTTGTCCTCGGTACGCCCATCCACGACTACAACCTCCTTTTGAAATATGGTCTCATACGCTTCGTCCGTGTCCGGCATGACCACGAACTAGCGATATTTAAAGCCCCGAACATAGTCGGTGTACGACCGAAAGAGCCTGGTCACCTGCTTCAGCGAAACCCAGCTATGTCGACCAGCCATCGTCTGGTGTTGTAGGTGGAAGATGCAGAAAAATAGCGGAATGGTGGCCCCGAGCTCCAAATAGTTGCAAACGATCTCGAATGCTCGGATGAAAGCTAGGGAATTCGAGTGAAGTTAGGATTGTGCCAGCATGAGATGATCGAACACGCCTTGTTGGAAACTAGTGAAGGGTATTCGCATCCCCACCTTCTTAAAGGCGAACTCGTACATTGGGAACCGAATGCCAAGATATCGCGAGCATATGCGACCGGTCTCCCGAGGGCGGCAGGCACGGAACTGACGGGGGCTCCTCGCTACTCTGTCTTCTATCACCGCAAACACATCAGAGTCGTCGAGGACAAACCTTGACATATAATTTAAGGGTTCCTCCCCGACCCACTCCTCCAAAGGTCTCTCCGGAGGATCCAGATCGACCTCCTCCTCGCGGCCCGCCTCGTCCTCGGATAGATACCACTCCACCTCTTCCTCAGCATGACCAACCATTTTATATCTAAAAAGCATAGGAACTCAGTGAATTCGACACCCAAATCAAATCCACCCTTCCACCGCAGTTCAAGTGAAAGGGCGTGGTCACCTGACAGCCCATAGGACGAGCTCGGGGCAATCTTATCCCCCGAGGAGACCTAAGAATACACCCTCTCACCCCGGCACACGCAACCATCTGTGCTCGGGGCATTCATCCCATTGTCCTAGGGGCATTCAAAGTTCCTTCAAATCCTCCCCGGGGCACCCGTCGCCAGGGCCGGGGACGGTCGTTCTCTACCCTAATTTTGAAGGATCCTCTGGTGTATTCGCCGGAAAAACCCACGGTATTCTCAGCACCCCCAGCAGGGCCGCCGGAAACACCATCGTGAACAGCAAAAAACACCAAGAAGAATGCATAAACTTACTTGATATGGATGCTGAAAGGTTTTCGTCGGGCAGAAAAATCCCAGATGTTGAGCAGAGGCGATCGAAGATGTCGAGTAAACATTTTGGGTGTTGAGCAGCTGCAAATATGCGAATGAGTGAAAAGAAGAGCCAGGTCAATACATATATACCCCTAGCACGGGAAACGAAGCGTCGTTAGGCACTTAAGTGCCTAGCCC